>OW121690.1:7238143-8511893 GCA_933228735.2 Amblyteles armatorius
CTGGGACGCCTACAGCGAGTGCAAAACTCAATCGTTCGATTTCGTTGGAAAGCGATTTTGTAGTCGTCTGGTGCTTGTTTGGCGGCTCGAAATGCATGAATCTTGCGTATTTGCAAAGAATACAGAGTTTTTGATCGTTTAAAACAAGCTGGAACGCCGACAGCAAGCGCAAAACTGAATCATTCGAATTCGTTATAAAGTGACTTTTCAATCGATTGGTGCTTGTTTAGCATCTCAAAACGCATAAACCTTGCGTATTTGCATAGAATAAAGAGTTTTTGATCGTATAAAACGAGCTGGAACGCCTACAGCGAGCGCAAGACTCAATCGTTTGATTTCGTTGTCAAGCGACTTTGCAGTCGTTTGGTGCTTGTTTAGCAACTCAAAACGCATAAACCTTGCGTATTTGCATAGAATTAAGAGTTTTTGATCGTATAAAACGAGCTGGAACACCTACAGCGAGCGCAAGACTCAATCGTTCGATTTCGTTGTAAAGCGACTTTGCAGTCGTTTGGTGCTTGTTTAGCGGCTCGAAATGCATGAATCTTGCGTATTTGCAAAGAATACAGAGTTTTTGATCGTTTGAAACGAGCTGGGATGCCTACAGCGAGCGCAAAACTCAATCGTTCGATTTCGTTGGAAAGCGATTTTGTAGTCGTTTGGTGCTTGTTTGGCGGCTCGAAATGCATGAATCTTGCGTATTTGCAAAGAATACAGAGTCTTTGATCGTTTAAAACAAGCTGGAACGCCGACAGCAAGCGCAAAACTGAATCATTCGATTTCGTTATAAAGTGACTTTTCAATCGATTGGTGCTTGTTTAGCATCTCAAAACGCATAAACCTTGCGTATTTGCATAGAATAAAGAGTTTTTGATCGTATAAAACGAGCTGAAACGCCATTAGCAAGCGCAAAACTCAATCGTTCGATTTCGTTATAAAGCGACGTTGTAGTCGTTTGGTGCTTGTTTAGCAGCTCGAAATGCATGAATCTTGCGTATTTGCATAGAATGAACGCTTTTTGATCGTATGAAACGAGCTGGAACGCCTACAGCGAGCGCAAAACTGAATCGTTCGATTTCGTTATAAAGCGACGTTGTAGTCGTTTGGTGCTTGTTTGGTATCTCGAAATGTGTGAATCTTGCGTATTTGCACAAAACGAAGAGTGTTTGATCGTATAAAACGAGCTGGAACGCCTACAGCGAGCGCAAAACTCAATCGCTCGATTTCGTTGAAAAGCGACTTTGTAGTCGTTTGGTGCTTGTTTGGTAGCTCGAAATGCATGAATCTTGCGTATGTGCACAAAACGAAGAGTGGTTGATCGTATAAAACGAGCTGGAACGCCTACAGCGAGCGCAAAACTCAATCGTTCGATTTCGTTGGAAAGCGACTTTGTAGTCGTTTGGTGCTTGTTTGGCGGCTCGAAATGCATGAATCTTGCGTATTTGCAAAGAATACAGAGTTTTTGATCGTTTAAAACGAGCTGAAACGCCGACAGCGAGCGCAAAACTCGATTGGTTTATTTCGATATGAAGCGACACTGTAGTCGTTTAGTGCTTGTTCAGCAGCTCGAAATGCATTAATCTTGCGTATTTGCATAGAATGAAGGCTTTTTGATCGTATGAAACGAGCTGAAACGCCTACAGCGAGCGCAAAACTGAATCGTTCGATTTCATTATAAAGCGACGTTGTAGTCGTTTGGTGCTTGTTTAGCAACTCAAAACGCATAAACCTTGCGTATTTGCATAGAATTAAGAGTTTTTGATCGTATAAAACGAGCTGGAACGCCTACAGCGAGCGTAAGACTCAATCGTTCGATTTCGTTGTAAAGCGACTTTGCAGTCGTTTGGTGCTTGTTTAGCGGCTCGAAATGCATGAATCTTGCGTATTTGCAAAGAATACAGAGTTTTTGATCGTTCAAAACGAGCTGGGACGCCCACAGCGAGCGCAAAACTCAATCGTTCGATTTCGTTGGAAAGCGACGTTGTAGTCGTTTGGTGCTTGTTTGGTAGCTCGAAATGTATGAATCTTGCGTATTTGCACGAAACGAAGAGTGTTTGATCGTATGAAACGAGCTGGAACGCCTGCAGCGAGCGCAAAACTCAATCGTTCGATTTCGTTGGAAAGCGACTTTGTAGTCGTTTGGTGCTTGTTTGGCGGCTCGAAATGCATGAATCTTGCGTATTTGCAAAGGAATACAGAGTTTTTGATCGTTTAAAACGACCTGGAACGCCGACAGCAAGCGCAAAACTGAATCGTTCGATTTCGTTATAAAGCGACTTTTCAATCGATTGGTGCTTGTTTAGCAACTCAAAACGCATACACCTTGCGTATTTGCATAGAATAAAGAGTTTTCGATCGTACAAAACGAGCTGAAACGCCTTTAGCGAGCGCAAAACTCAATCGTTCGATTTCGTTATAAAGCGACGTTGTAGTCGTTTGGTGCTTGTTTGGTAGCTCGAAATGTATGAATCTTGCGTATTTGCACAAAACGAAGAGTGTTTGATCGTATAAAACGAGCTGGAACGCTTACAGCGAGCGCAAAACTCAATCGTTCGATTTCGTTGAAAAGCGCCTTTGTAGACGTTTGGTGCTTGTTTGGTAGCTCGAAATGCATGAATCTTGCGTATGTGCACAAAACGAAGAGTGTTTGATCGTATAAAACGAGCTGGAACGCCTACAGCGAGCGCAAAACTCAATCGTTCGATTTCGTTGGAAAGCGACTTTGTAGTCGTTTGGTGCTTGTTTGGCGGCTCGAAATGCATGAATCTTGCGTATTTGCATAGAATGAAGGCTTTTTGATCGTGTGAAACGAGCTGGAACGCCTACAGCGAGCGCAAAACTGAATCGTTCGATTTCGTTATAAAGCGACGTTGTAGTCGTTTGGTGCTTGTTTGGTAGCTCGAAATGTGTGAATCTTGCGTATTTGCACAAAACGAAGAGTGTTTGATCGTATAAAACGAGCTGGAACGCCTACAGCGAGCGCAAAACTCAATCGTTCGATTTCGTTGAAAAGCGACTTTGTAGTCGTTTGGTGCTTGTTTGGTAGCTCGAAATGCATGAATCTTGCGTATGTGCACAAAACGAAGAGTGTTTGATCGTATAAAACGAGCTGGAACGCCTACAGCGAGCGCAAAACTCAATCGTTCGATTTCGTTGGAAAGCGACTTCGCAGTCGTTTGGTGCTTGTTTAGCGGCTCGAAATGCATGAATCTTGCGTATTTGCAAATAATACAGAGTTTTTGATCGTTTAAAACGAGCTGGAACGCCGACAGCGAGCGCAAAACTGAATCGTTAAATTTCGTTATAAAGCGACTTTTTATTCGATTGGTGCTTGTTTAGCAACTCAAAACGCATAAACCTTGCGTATTTGCATAGAATAAAGAGTTTTTGATCGTGTAAAACGAGCTGAAACGCCTACAGCGAGCGCAAAACTGAATCGTTCGATTTCGTTGTAAAGCGACTTTGCAGTCGTTTGGCGCTTGTTTAGCGGCTCGAAATGCATGAATCTTGCGTATTTGCAAAGAATACAGAGTTTTTGATCGTTTAAAACGAGCTGGAACGCCGACAGCAAGCGCAAAACTGAATCATTCGATTTCGTTATAAAGCGACTTTTCAATCGATTGGTGCTTGTTTAGCAACTCAAAACGCATAAACCTTGCGTATTTGCATAGAATGAAGAGTTTTTGATCGTAGAAAACGAGCTGAAACGCTTTTAGCAAGCGCAAAACTCAATCGTTCGATTTCGTTATAAAGCGACGTTGTAGTCGTTTGGTGCTTGTTTGGTAGCTCGAAATGTATGAATCTGGCGTATTTGCAAAGAATACAGAGTTTTTGATCGTTTAAAACAAGCTGGAACGCCTACAGCGGGCGCAAAACTCAATCGTTCGACTTTGTTGGAAAGCGACTTTGTAGTCGTTTGGTGCTTGTTTGGCGGCTCGAAATGCATGAATCTTGCGTATTTGCAAAGAATACAGAGTGTTTGATCGTTTGAAACGAGCTGGGACGACTACAGCGAGCGCAAAACTCAATCGTTCGATTTCGTTGGAAAGCGACTTTGTAGTCGTTTGCTGCTTGTTTGGCGGCTCGAAATGCATGAATCTTGCGTATTTGCACAAAATGAAGAGTGTTTGATCGTGTAAAACGAGTTGGAACGCCCACGGCGAGCGCAAAACTCAATCGTTCGATTTCGTTATAAAGCGACGTTGTAGTCGTTTGGTGCTTGTTTGGCCGCTCGAAATGCATGAATCTTGCGTATTCGCAAAGAATACAGAGTTTTTGATCGTTTGAAACGAGCTGGGACGCCCACAGCGAGCGCAAAACTCAATCGTTCGATTTCGTTGGAAAGCGATTTTGTAGTCGTCTGGTGCTTGTTTGGCGGCTCGAATTGCATGAATCTTGCGTATTTGCAAAGAATACAGAGTTTTTGATCGCTTAAAACGAGCTGGAACGCCGACAGCGAGCGCAAAACTGAATCGTTCGATTTCGTGATAAAGCGACTTTTCAATCGATTGGTGCTTGTTTAGCAACTCAAAACGCATAAACCTTGCGTATTTGCATAGAATAAAGAGTTTTTGATCGTATAAAACGAGCTGGAACGCCTACAGCGAGCGCAAGACTCAATCGTTTGATTTCGTTGTCAAGCGACTTTGCAGTCGTTTGGTGCTTGTTTAGCAACTCAAAACGCATAAACCTTGCGTATTTGCATAGAATTATGAGTTTTTGATCGTATAAAACGAGCTGGAACACCTACAGCGAGCGCAAGACTCAATCGTTCGATTTCGTTGTAAAGCGCCTTTGCAGTCGTTTGGTGCTTGTTTAGCGGCTCGAAATGCATGAATCTTGCGTATTTGCAAAGAATACAGAGTTTTTGATCGTTTGAAACGAGCTGGGATGCCTACAGCGAGCGCAAAACTCAATCGTTCGATTTCGTTGGAAAGCGATTTTGTAGTCGTTTGGTGCTTGTTTGGCGGCTCGAAATGCATGAATCTTGCGTATTTGCAAAGAATACAGAGTTTTTGATCGTTTAAAACAAGCTGGAACGCCGACAGCAAGCGCAAAACTGAATCATTCGATTTCGTTATAAAGTGACTTTTCAATCGATTGGTGCTTGTTTAGCATCTCAAAACGCATAAACCTTGCGTATTTGCATAGAATAAAGAGTTTTTGATCGTATAAAACGAGCTGAAACGCCTTTAGCAAGCGCAAAACTCAATCGTTCGATTTCGTTATAAAGCGACGTTGTAGTCGTTTGGTGCTTGTTTGGTAGCTCGAAATGTATGAATCTTGCGTATTTGCCCAAAACGAAGAGTGTTTGATCGTATAAAATGAGCTGGAACGCCTACAGCGGGCGCAAAACTCAATCGTTCGATTTTGTTTGTAAGCCACTTTGTAGTCGTTGGCTGCTTGTTTGGCGGCTCGAAATGCATGAATCTTGCGTATTTGCAAAGAATACAGAGTTTTTGATCGCTTAAAACGAGCTGGAACGCCGACAGCGAGCGCAAAACTGAATCGTTCGATTTCGTTATAAAGCGACTTTTCAATCGATTGGTGCTTGTTTAGCAACTCAAAACGCATAAACCTTGCGTATTTGCATAGAATAAAGAGTTTTTGATCGTATAAAACGAGCTGGAACGCCTACAGCGAGCGCAAGACTCAATCGTTCGATTTCGTTATAAAGCGACTTTTCAATCGATTGGTGCTTGTTTAGCAACTCAAAACGCATAAACCTTCCGTATTTGCATAGAATAAAGAGTTTTTGATCGTACAAAACGAGCTGAAACGCTTTTAGCGAGCGCAAAACTCAATCGTTCGATTCCGTTATAAAGCGACGTTGTAGTCGTTTGGTGCTTGATTGGTAGCTCGAAATGTATGAATCTTGCGTATTTGCACAAAACGAAGAGTGTTTGATCGTATAAAACGAGCTGGAACGCCTACAGCGGGCGCAAAACTCAATCGTTCGACTTTGTAGTCGTTTCGTGCTTGTTTGGCGGCTCGAAATGCATGAATCTTGCGTATTTGCAAAGAATACAGAGTGTTTGATCGTTTGAAACGAGCTGGGACGCCTACAGCGAGCGCAAAACTCAATCGTTCGATTTCGTTGGAAAGCGATTTTGTAGTCGTTTGGTGCTTGTTTGGCGGCTAGAAACGCATGAATCTTGCGTATTTGCAAAGAATACAGAGTTTTTGATCGTTTAAAACAAGCTGGAACGCCGACAGCAAGCGCAAAACTGAATCATTCGATTTCGTTATAAAGTGACTTTTCAATCGATTGGTGCTTGTTTAGCAACTCAAAACGCATAAACCTTGCGTATTTGCATAGATTAAAGAGTTTTTGATCGTATAAAACGAGCTGGAACGCCTACAGCGAGCGCAAGACTCAATCGTTTGATTTCGTTGTTAAGCAACTTTGCAGTCGTTTTGGTGCTTGATTAGCGGCTCGAAATGCATGAATCTTGCGTATTTGCAAATAAAACAGAGTTTTTGATCGTTTAAAACGAGCTGGAACGCCGACAGCGTGCACAAAACTGAATCGTTCGATTTCGTTATAAAGCGACTTTTCATTCGATTGGTGCTTGATTAGCAACTCCAAACGCATAAACCTTGCGTATTTGCATAGAATAAAGAGTTTTTGATCGTATAAAACGAGCTGGAACGCCTACAGCGAGCGCAAGACTCAATCGTTTGATTTCGTTGTAAAGCGACTTTGCAGTCGTTTGGTGCTTGTTTAGCCACTCAAAACGCATAAACCTTGCGTATTTGCATAGAATTCAGAGTTTTTGATCGTATAAAACGAGCTGGAACGCCTACAGCGAGCGCAAGACTCAATCGTTCGATTTCGTTGTAAAGCGACTTTGCAGTCGTTTGGTGCTTGTTTAGCGGCTCGAAATGCATGAATCTTGCGTATTTGCAAATAAAACAGAGTTTTTGATCGTTTAAAACGAGCTGGAACGCCGACAGCGTGCACAAAACTGAATCGTTCGATTTCGTTATAAAGCGACTTTTCATTCGATTGGTGCTTGATTAGCAACTCCAAACGCATAAACCTTGCGTATTTGCATAGAATAAAGAGTTTTTGATCGTATAAAACGAGCTGGAACGCCTACAGCGAGCGCAAGACTCAATCGTTTGATTTCGTTGTCAAGCGACTTTGCAGTCGTTTGGTGCTTGTTTAGCAACTCAAAACGCATAAACCTTGCGTATTTGCATAGAATTAAGAGTTTTTGATCGTATAAAACGAGCTGGAACACCTACAGCGAGCGCAAGACTCAATCGTTCGATTTCGTTGTAAAGCGACTTTGCAGTCGTTTGGTGCTTGTTTAGCGGCTCGAAATGCATGAATCTTGCGTATTTGCAAAGAATACAGAGTTTTTGATCGTTTGAAACGAGCTGGGATGCCTACAGCGAGCGCAAAACTCAATCGTTCGATTTCGTTGGAAAGCGATTTTGTAGTCGTTTGGTGCTTGTTTGGCGGCTCGAAATGCATGAATCTTGCGTATTTGCAAAGAATACAGAGTTTTTGATCGTTTAAAACAAGCTGGAACGCCGACAGCAAGCGCAAAACTGAATCATTCGATTTCGTTATAAAGTGACTTTTCAATCGATTGGTGCTTGTTTAGCATCTCAAAACGCATAAACCTTGCGTATTTGCATAGAATAAAGAGTTTTTGATCGTATAAAACGAGCTGAAACGCCTTTAGCAAGCGCAAGACTCAATCGTTTGATTTCGTTGTTAAGCAACTTTGCAGTCGTTTGGTGCTTGATTAGCGGCTCGAAATGCATGAATCTTGCGTATTTGCAAATAAAACAGAGTTTTTGATCGTTTAAAACGAGCTGGAACGCCGACAGCGTGCACAAAACTGAATCGTTCGATTTCGTTATAAAGCGACTTTTCATTCGATTGGTGCTTGATTAGCAACTCCAAACGCATAAACCTTGCGTATTTGCATAGAATAAAGAGTTTTTGATCGTATAAAACGAGCTGGAACGCCTACAGCGAGCGCAAGACTCAATCGTTTGATTTCGTTGTAAAGCGACTTTGCAGTCGTTTGGTGCTTGTTTAGCCACTCGAAACGCATAAACCTTGCGTATTTGCATAGAATTCAGAGTTTTTGATCGTATAAAACGAGCTGGAACGCCTACAGCGAGCGCAAGACTCAATCGTTCGATTTCGTTGTAAAGCGACTTTGCAGTCGTTTGGCGCTTGTTTAGCGGCCCGAAATGCATGAATCTTGCGTATTTGCAAAGAATACAGAGTTTTTGATCGTTTAAAACGAGCTGGAACGCCGACAGCAAGCGCAAAACTGAATCATTCGATTTCGTTATAAAGCGACTTTTCAATCGATTGGTGCTTGTTTAGCAACTCAAAACGCATAAACCTTGCGTATTTGCATAGAATGAAGAGTTTTTGATCGTAGAAAACGAGCTGAAACGCCTTTAGCAAGCGCAAAACTCAATCGTTCGATTTCGTTATAAAGCGACGTTGTAGTCGTTTGGTGCTTGTTTGGTAGCTCGAAATGTATGAATCTGGCGTATTTGCAAAGAATACAGAGTTTTTGATCGTTTAAAACAAGCTGGAACGCCTACAGCGGGCGCAAAACTCAATCGTTCGACTTTGTTGGAAAGCGACTTTGTAGTCGTTTGGTGCTTGTTTGACGGCTCGAAATGCATGAATCTTGCGTATTTGCAAAGAATACAGAGTGTTTGATCGTTTGAAACGAGCTGGGACGACTACAGCGAGCGCAAAACTCAATCGTTCGATTTCGTTGGAAAGCGACTTTGTAGTCGTTTGCTGCTTGTTTGGCGGCTCGAAATGCATGAATCTTGCGTATTTGCACAAAATGAAGAGTGTTTGATCGTGTAAAACGAGTTGGAACGCCCACGGCGAGCGCAAAACTCAATCGTTCGATTTCGTTATAAAGCGACGTTGTAGGCGTTTGGTGCTTGTTTGGTAGCTCGAAATGCATGAATCTTGCGTGTTCGCACGAAACGAAGAGTGTTTGATCATATCAAACGAGCTGGAACGCCTACAGCGAGCGCAAAACTCAATCGTTCGATTTCGTTGGAAAGCGACTTTGTAGTCGTTTGGTGCTTGTTTGGCCGCTCGAAATGCATGAATCTTGCGTATTCGCAAAGAATACAGAGTTTTTGATCGTTTGAAACGAGCTGGGACGCCCACAGCGAGCGCAAAACTCAATCGTTCGATTTCGTTGGAAAGCGATTTTGTAGTCGTCTGGTGCTTGTTTGGCGGCTCGAAATGCATGAATCTTGCGTATTTGCAAAGAATACAGAGTTTTTGATCGCTTAAAACGAGCTGGAACGCCGACAGCGAGCGCAAAACTGAATCGTTCGATTTCGTGATAAAGCGACTTTTCAATCGATTGGTGCTTGTTTAGCAACTCAAAACGCATAAACCTTGCGTATTTGCATAGAATAAAGAGTTTTTGATCGTATAAAACGAGCTGGAACGCCTACAGCGAGCGCAAGACTCAATCGTTCGATTTCGTTGGAAAGCGACTTTGTAGTCGTTTGGTGCTTGTTTGGCGGCTCGAAATGCATGAATCTTGCGTATTTGCAAAGAATACAGAGTTTTTGATCGTTTAAAACGACCTGGAACGCCGACAGCAAGCGCAAAACTGAATCGTTCGATTTCGTTATAAAGCGACTTTTCAATCGATTGGTGCTTGTTTAGCAACTCAAAACGCATACACCTTGCGTATTTGCATAGAATAAAGAGTTTTCGATCGTACAAAACGAGCTGAAACGCCTTTAGCGAGCGCAAAACTCAATCGTTCGATTTCGTTGAAAAGCGACTTTGTAGTCGTTTGGTGCTTGTTTGGTAGCTCGAAATGCATGAATCTTGCGTATGTGCACAAAACGAAGAGTGTTTGATCGTATAAAACGAGCTGGAACGCCTACAGCGAGCGCAAAACTCAATCGTTCGATTTCGTTGGAAAGCGACTTCGCAGTCGTTTGGTGCTTGTTTAGCGGCTCGAAATGCATGATTCTTGCGTATTTGCAAATAATACAGAGTTTTTGATCGTTTAAAACGAGCTGGAACGCCGACAGCGATTGCAAAACTGAATCGTTAAATTTCGTTATAAAGCGACTTTTTATTCGATTGGTGCTTGTTTAGCAACTCAAAACGCATAAACCTTGCGTATTTGCATAGAATAAAGAGTTTTTGATCGTGTAAAACGAGCTGAAACGCCTACAGCGAGCGCAAAACTGAATCGTTCGATTTCGTTGTAAAGCGACTTTGCAGTCGTTTGGCGCTTGTTTAGCGGCTCGAAATGCATGAATCTTGCGTATTTGCAAAGAATACAGAGTTTTTGATCGTTTAAAACGAGCTGGAACGCCGACAGCAAGCGCAAAACTGAATCATTCGATTTCGTTATAAAGCGACTTTTCAATCGATTGGTGCTTGTTTAGCAACTCAAAACGCATAAACCTTGCGTATTTGCATAGAATGAAGAGTTTTTGATCGTAGAAAACGAGCTGAAACGCCTTTAGCAAGCGCAAAACTCAATCGTTCGATTTCGTTATAAAGCGACGTTGTAGTCGTTTGGTGCTTGTTTGGTAGCTCGAAATGTATGAATCTGGCGTATTTGCAAAGAATACAGAGTTTTTGATCGTTTAAAACAAGCTGGAACGCCTACAGCGGGCGCAAAACTCAATCGTTCGACTTTGTTGGAAAGCGACTTTGTAGTCGTTTGGTGCTTGTTTGGCGGCTCGAAATGCATGAATCTTGCGTATTTGCAAAGAATACAGAGTTTTTGATCGTTTAAAACGAACTGAAACGCCGACAGCGAGCGCAAAACTCGATTGGTTTATTTCGATATGAAGCGACACTGTAGTCGTTTGGTGTTTGTTTGGCAGCTCGAAATGCATGAATCTTGCGTATTTGCATAGAATGAACGCTTTTTGATCGTATGAAACGAGCTGGAACGCCTACAGCGAGCGCAAAACTGAATCGTTCGATTTCGTTATAAAGCGACGTTGTAGTCGTTTGGTGCTTGTTTGGTATCTCGAAATGTGTGAATCTTGCGTATTTGCACAAAACGAAGAGTGTTTGATCGTATAAAACGAGCTGGAACGCCTACAGCGAGCGCAAAACTCAATCGTTCGATTTCGTTGAAAAGCGACTTTGTAGTCGTTTGGTGCTTGTTTGGTAGCTCGAAATGCATGAATCTTGCGTATGTGCACAAAACGAAGAGTGTTTGATCGTATAAAACGAGCTGGAACGCCTACAGCGAGCGCAAAACTCAATCGTTCGATTTCGTTGGAAAGCGACTTTGTAGTCGTTTGGTGCTTGTTTGGCGGCTCGAAATGCATGAATCTTGCGTATTTGCAAAGAATACAGAGTTTTTGATCGTTTAAAACGAACTGAAACGCCGACAGCGAGTCCAAAACTCGATTGGTTTATTTCGATATGAAGCGACACTGTAGTCGTTTGGTGCTTGTTTGGCAGCTCGAAATGCATGAATCTTGCGTATTTGCATAGAATGAACGCTTTTTGATCGTATGAAACGAGCTGGAACGCCTACAGCGAGCGCAAAACTCAATCGTTCGATTTCGTTGAAAAGCGACTTTGTAGTCGTTTGGTGCTTGTTTGGTAGCTCGAAATGCATGAATCTTGCGTATGTGCACAAAACGAAGAGTGTTTGATCGTATAAAACGAGGTGGAACGCCTACAGCGAGCGCAAAACTCAATCGTTCGATTTCGTTGGAAAGCGACTTTGTAGTCGTTTGGTGCTTGTTTGGCGGCTCGAAATGCATGAATCTTGCGTATTTGCAAAGAATACAGAGTTTTTGATCGTTTAAAACGAGCTGAAACGCCGACAGCGAGCGCAAAACTCGATTGGTTTATTTCGATATGAAGCGACACTGTAGTCGTTTAGTGCTTGTTCAGCAGCTCGAAATGCATTAATCTTGCGTATTTGCATAGAATGAAGGCTTTTTGATCGTATGAAACGAGCTGAAACGCCTACAGCGAGCGCAAAACTGAATCGTTCGATTTCATTATAAAGCGACGTTGTAGTCGTTTGGTGCTTGTTTGGTAGCTCGAAATGTATGAATCTTGCGTATTTGCCCAAAACGAAGAGTGTTTGATCGTATAAAACGAGCTGGAACGCCTACAGCGGGCGCAAAACTCAATCGTTCGATTTCGTTGGAAAGCGACTTTGTAGTCGTTGGCTGCTTGTTTGGCGGCTCGAAATGCATGAATCTTGCGTATTTGCACAAAACGAAGAGTGTTTGATCGTATAAAACGAGCTGGAACGCTTACAGCGAGCGCAAAACTCAATCGTTCGATTTTGTTGAAAAGCGAGGTTGTAGTCGTTTGGTGCTTGTTTAGCAACTCAAAACGCATAAACCTTGCGTATTTGCATAGAATAAAGAGGTTTTGATCGTATAAAACGAGCTGGAACGCCTACAGCGAGCGTAAGACTCAATCGTTCGATTTCGTTGTAAAGCGACTTTGCAGTCGTTTGGTGCTTGTTTAGCGGCTCGAAATGCATGAATCCTGCGTATTTGCAAAGAATACAGAGTTTTTGATCGTTCAAAACGAGCTGGGACGCCTACAGCGAGCGCAAAACTCAATCGTTCGATTTCGTTGGAAAGCGACGTTGTAGTCGTTTGGTGCTTGTTTGGTAGCTCGAAATGTATGAATCTTGCGTATTTGCACGAAACGAAGAGTGTTTGATCGTATAAAACGAGCTGGAACGCCTGCAGCGAGCGCAAAACTCAATCGTTCGATTTCGTTGGAAAGCGACTTTGTAGTCGTTTGGTGCTTGTTTGGCGGCTCGAAATGCATGAATCTTGCGTATTTGCAAAGAATACAGAGTTTTTGATCGTTTAAAACGACCTGGAACGCCGACAGCAAGCGCAAAACTGAATCGTTCGATTTCGTTATAAAGCGACTTTTCAATCGATTGGTGCTTGTTTAGCAACTCAAAACGCATACACCTTGCGTATTTGCATAGAATAAAGAGTTTTCGATCGTACAAAACGAGCTGAAAGGCCTTTAGCGAGCGCAAAACTCAATCGTTCGATTTCGTTATAAAGCGTCGTTGTAGTCTTTTGGTGCTTGTTTGGTAGCTCGAAATGTATGAATCTTGCGTATTTGCACAAAACGAAGAGTGTTTGATCGTATAAAACGAGCTGGAACGCTTACAGCGAGCGCAAAACTCAATCGTTCGATTTCGTTGAAAAGCGCCTTTGTAGACGTTTGGTGCTTGTTTGGTAGCTCGAAATGCATGAATCTTGCGTATGTGCACAAAACGAAGAGTGTTTGATCGTATAAAACGAGCTGGAACGCCTACAGCGAGCGCAAAACTCAATCGTTCGATTTCGTTGGAAAGCGACTTTGTAGTCGCTTGGTGCTTGTTTGGCGGCTCGAAATGCATGAATCTTGCGTATTTGCAAAGAATACAGAGTTTTTGATCGTTTGAAACGAGCTGGGACGCTTACAGCGAGCGCAAAACTCAATCGTTCGATTTCATTGGAAAGCGACTTTGTAGTCGTTTGGTGCTTGTTTGGCTGCTCGAAATGCATGAATCTTGCGTATTTGCAAAGAATACAGAGTTTTTGATCGTTTAAAACGAACTGAAACGCCGACAGCGAGCGCAAAACTCGATTGGTTTATTTCGATATGAAGCGACACTGTAGTCGTTTGGTGCTTGTTTAGCAGCTCGAAATGCATGAATCTTGCGTATTTGCATAGAATGAAGGCTTTTTGATCGTATGAAACGAGCTGGAACGCCTACAGCGAGCGCAAAACTAAATCGTTCAATTTCGTTGAAAAGCGACGTTGTAGTCGTTTGGTGCTTGTTTGGCGGCTCGAAATGCATGAATCTTGCGTATTTGCAAAGAATACAGAGTGTTTGATCGTTTGAAACGAGCTGGGACGACTACAGCGAGCGCAAAACTCAATCGTTCGATTTCGTTGGAAAGCGACTTTGTAGTCGTTTGCTGCTTGTTTGGCGGCTCGAAATGCATGAATCTTGCGTATTTGCACAAAATGAAGAGTGTTTGATCGTGTAAAACGAGTTGGAACGCCCACGGCGAGCGCAAAACTCAATCGTTCGATTTCGTTATAAAGCGACGTTGTAGGCGTTTGGTGCTTGTTTGGTAGCTCGAAATGCATGAATCTTGCGTGTTCGCACGAAACGAAGAGTGTTTGATCATATCAAACGAGCTGGAACGCCTACAGCGAGCGCAAAACTCAATCGTTCGATTTCGTTGGAAAGCGACTTTGTAGTCGTTTGGTGCTTGTTTGGCCGCTCGAAATGCATGAATCTTGCGTATTCGCAAAGAATACAGAGTTTTTGATCGTTTGAAACGAGCTGGGACGCCTACAGCGAGTGCAAAACTCAATCGTTCGATTTCGTTGGAAAGCGATTTTGTAGTCGTCTGGTGCTTGTTTGGCGGCTCGAAATGCATGAATCTTGCGTATTTGCAAAGAATACAGAGTTTTTGATCGTTTAAAACAAGCTGGAACGCCGACAGCAAGCGCAAAACTGAATCATTCGATTTCGTTATAAAGTGACTTTTCAATCGATTGGTGCTTGTTTAGCATCTCAAAACGCATAAACCTTGCGTATTTGCATAGAATAAAGAGTTTTTGATCGTATAAAACGAGCTGGAACGCCTACAGCGAGCGCAAGACTCAATCGTTTGATTTCGTTGTCAAGCGACTTTGCAGTCGTTTGGTGCTTGTTTAGCAACTCAAAACGCATAAACCTTGCGTATTTGCATAGAATTAAGAGTTTTTGATCGTATAAAACGAGCTGGAACACCTACAGCGAGCGCAAGACTCAATCGTTCGATTTCGTTGTAAAGCGACTTTGCAGTCGTTTGGTGCTTGTTTAGCGGCTCGAAATGCATGAATCTTGCGTATTTGCAAAGAATACAGAGTTTTTGATCGTTTGAAACGAGCTGGGATGCCTACAGCGAGCGCAAAACTGAATCGTTCGATTTCGTGATAAAGCGACTTTTCAATCGATTGGTGCTTGTTTAGCAACTCAAAACGCATAAACCTTGCGTATTTGCATAGAATAAAGAGTTTTTGATCGTATAAAACGAGCTGAAACGCCTTTAGCAAGCGCAAAACTCAATCGTTCGATTTCGTTATAAAGCGACGTTGTAGTCGTTTGGTGCTTGTTTGGTAGCTCGAAATGTATGAATCTTGCGTATTTGCCCAAAACGAAGAGTGTTTGATCGTATAAAATGAGCTGGAACGCCTACAGCGGGCGCAAAACTCAATCGTTCGATTTTGTTTGAAAGCGACTTTGTAGTCGTTGGCTGCTTGTTTGGCGGCTCGAAATGCATGAATCTTGCGTATTTGCAAAGAATACAGAGTTTTTGATCGCTTAAAACGAGCTGGAACGCCGACAGCGAGCGCAAAACTGAATCGTTCGATTTCGTTATAAAGCGACTTTTCAATCGATTGGTGCTTGTTTAGCAACTCAAAACGCATAAACCTTGCGTATTTGCATAGAATAAAGAGTTTTTGATCGTATAAAACGAGCTGGAACGCCTACAGCGAGCGCAAGACTCAATCGTTCGATTTCGTTATAAAGCGACTTTTCAATCGATTGGTGCTTGTTTAGCAACTCAAAACGCATAAACCTTCCGTATTTGCATAGAATAAAGAGTTTTTGATCGTACAAAACGAGCTGAAACGCTTTTAGCGAGCGCAAAACTCAATCGTTCGATTCCGTTATAAAGCGACGTTGTAGTCGTTTGGTGCTTGATTGGTAGCTCGAAATGTATGAATCTTGCGTATTTGCACAAAACGAAGAGTGTTTGATCGTATAAAACGAGCTGGAACGCCTACAGCGGGCGCAAAACTCAATCGTTCGACTTTGTAGTCGTTTCGTGCTTGTTTGGCGGCTCGAAATGCATGAATCTTGCGTATTTGCAAAGAATACAGAGTGTTTGATCGTTTGAAACGAGCTGGGACGCCTACAGCGAGCGCAAAACTCAATCGTTCGATTTCGTTGGAAAGCGATTTTGTAGTCGTTTGGTGCTTGTTTGGCGGCTAGAAACGCATGAATCTTGCGTATTTGCAAAGAATACAGAGTTTTTGATCGTTTAAAACAAGCTGGAACGCCGACAGCAAGCGCAAAACTGAATCATTCGATTTCGTTATAAAGTGACTTTTCAATCGATTGGTGCTTGTTTAGCAACTCAAAACGCATAAACCTTGCGTATTTGCATAGATTAAAGAGTTTTTGATCGTATAAAACGAGCTGGAACGCCTACAGCGAGCGCAAGACTCAATCGTTTGATTTCGTTGTTAAGCAACTTTGCAGTCGTTTTGGTGCTTGATTAGCGGCTCGAAATGCATGAATCTTGCGTATTTGCAAATAAAACAGAGTTTTTGATCGTTTAAAACGAGCTGGAACGCCGACAGCGTGCACAAAACTGAATCGTTCGATTTCGTTATAAAGCGACTTTTCATTCGATTGGTGCTTGATTAGCAACTCCAAACGCATAAACCTTGCGTATTTGCATAGAATAAAGAGTTTTTGATCGTATAAAACGAGCTGGAACGCCTACAGCGAGCGCAAGACTCAATCGTTTGATTTCGTTGTAAAGCGACTTTGCAGTCGTTTGGTGCTTGTTTAGCCACTCAAAACGCATAAACCTTGCGTATTTGCATAGAATTCAGAGTTTTTGATCGTATAAAACGAGCTGGAACGCCTACAGCGAGCGCAAGACTCAATCGTTCGATTTCGTTGTAAAGCGACTTTGCAGTCGTTTGGTGCTTGTTTAGCGGCTCGAAATGCATGAATCTTGCGTATTTGCAAATAAAACAGAGTTTTTGATCGTTTAAAACGAGCTGGAACGCCGACAGCGTGCACAAAACTGAATCGTTCGATTTCGTTATAAAGCGACTTTTCATTCGATTGGTGCTTGATTAGCAACTCCAAACGCATAAACCTTGCGTATTTGCATAGAATAAAGAGTTTTTGATCGTATAAAACGAGCTGGAACGCCTACAGCGAGCGCAAGACTCAATCGTTTGATTTCGTTGTCAAGCGACTTTGCAGTCGTTTGGTGCTTGTTTAGCAACTCAAAACGCATAAACCTTGCGTATTTGCATAGAATTAAGAGTTTTTGATCGTATAAAACGAGCTGGAACACCTACAGCGAGCGCAAGACTCAATCGTTCGATTTCGTTGTAAAGCGACTTTGCAGTCGTTTGGTGCTTGTTTAGCGGCTCGAAATGCATGAATCTTGCGTATTTGCAAAGAATACAGAGTTTTTGATCGTTTGAAACGAGCTGGGATGCCTACAGCGAGCGCAAAACTCAATCGTTCGATTTCGTTGGAAAGCGATTTTGTAGTCGTTTGGTGCTTGTTTGGCGGCTCGAAATGCATGAATCTTGCGTATTTGCAAAGAATACAGAGTTTTTGATCGTTTAAAACAAGCTGGAACGCCGACAGCAAGCGCAAAACTGAATCATTCGATTTCGTTATAAAGTGACTTTTCAATCGATTGGTGCTTGTTTAGCATCTCAAAACGCATAAACCTTGCGTATTTGCATAGAATAAAGAGTTTTTGATCGTATAAAACGAGCTGAAACGCCTTTAGCAAGCGCAAGACTCAATCGTTTGATTTCGTTGTTAAGCAACTTTGCAGTCGTTTGGTGCTTGATTAGCGGCTCGAAATGCATGAATCTTGCGTATTTGCACAAAACGAAGAGTGTTTGATCGTATAAAACGAGCTGGAACGCTTACAGCGAGCGCAAAACTCAATCGTTCGATTTCGTTATAAAGCGACTTTTCAATCGATTGGTGCTTGTTTAGCAACTCAAAACGCATAAACCTTGCGTATTTGCATAGAATAAAGAGTTTTTGATCGTATAAAACGAGCTGGAACGCCTACAGCGAGCGCAAGACTCAATCGTTCGATTTCGTTATAAAGCGACTTTTCAATCGATTGGTGCTTGTTTAGCAACTCAAAACGCATAAACCTTCCGTATTTGCATAGAATAAAGAGTTTTTGATCGTACAAAACGAGCTGAAACGCTTTTAGCGAGCGCAAAACTCAATCGTTCGATTCCGTTATAAAGCGACGTTGTAGTCGTTTGGTGCTTGATTGGTAGCTCGAAATGTATGAATCTTGCGTATTTGCACAAAACGAAGAGTGTTTGATCGTATAAAACGAGCTGGAACGCCTACAGCGGGCGCAAAACTCAATCGTTCGACTTTGTAGTCGTTTCGTGCTTGTTTGGCGGCTCGAAATGCATGAATCTTGCGTATTTGCAAAGAATACAGAGTTTTTGATCGTTTAAAACGAGCTGGAACGCCGACAGCAAGCGCAAAACTGAATCATTCGATTTCGTTATAAAGCGACTTTTCAATCGATTGGTGCTTGTTTAGCAACTCAAAACGCATAAACCTTGCGTATTTGCATAGAATGAAGAGTTTTTGATCGTAGAAAACGAGCTGAAACGCCTTTAGCAAGCGCAAAACTCAATCGTTCGATTTCGTTATAAAGCGACGTTGTAGTCGTTTGGTGCTTGTTTGGTAGCTCGAAATGTATGAATCTGGCGTATTTGCAAAGAATACAGAGTTTTTGATCGTTTAAAACAAGCTGGAACGCCTACAGCGGGCGCAAAACTCAATCGTTCGACTTTGTTGGAAAGCGACTTTGTAGTCGTTTGGTGCTTGTTTGGCGGCTCGAAATGCATGAATCTTGCGTATTTGCAAAGAATACAGAGTGTTTGATCGTTTGAAACGAGCTGGGACGACTACAGCGAGCGCAAAACTCAATCGTTCGATTTCGTTGGAAAGCGACTTTGTAGTCGTTTGCTGCTTGTTTGGCGGCTCGAAATGCATGAATCTTGCGTATTTGCACAAAATGAAGAGTGTTTGATCGTGTAAAACGAGTTGGAACGCCCACGGCGAGCGCAAAACTCAATCGTTCGATTTCGTTATAAAGCGACGTTGTAGGCGTTTGGTGCTTGTTTGGTAGCTCGAAATGCATGAATCTTGCGTGTTCGCACGAAACGAAGAGTGTTTGATCATATCAAACGAGCTGGAACGCCTACAGCGAGCGCAAAACTCAATCGTTCGATTTCGTTGGAAAGCGACTTTGTAGTCGTTTGGTGCTTGTTTGGCCGCTCGAAATGCATGAATCTTGCGTATTCGCAAAGAATACAGAGTTTTTGATCGTTTGAAACGACCTGGGACGCCTACAGCGAGTGCAAAACTCAATCGTTCGATTTCGTTGGAAAGCGATTTTGTAGTCGTCTGGTGCTTGTTTGGCGGCTCGAATTGCATGAATCTTGCGTATTTGCAAAGAATACAGAGTTTTTGATCGCTTAAAACGAGCTGGAACGCCGACAGCGAGCGCAAAACTGAATCGTTCGATTTCGTGATAAAGCGACTTTTCAATCGATTGGTGCTTGTTTAGCAACTCAAAACGCATAAACCTTGCGTATTTGCAT
Organism: Amblyteles armatorius; assembly: GCA_933228735.2. Lineage (NCBI taxonomy): Eukaryota > Metazoa > Arthropoda > Insecta > Hymenoptera > Ichneumonidae > Amblyteles > Amblyteles armatorius. The sequence goes on from OW121690.1 coordinate 7,257,603, forward strand.
AGAATAAAGAGTTTTTGATCGTATAAAACGAGCTGAAACGCCTTTAGCAAGCGCAAAACTCAATCGTTCGATTTCGTTATAAAGCGACGTTGTAGTCGTTTGGTGCTTGTTTGGTAGCTCGAAATGTATGAATCTTGCGTATTTGCCCAAAACGAAGAGTGTTTGATCGTATAAAATGAGCTGGAACGCCTACAGCGGGCGCAAAACTCAATCGTTCGATTTTGTTGGAAAGCGACTTTGTAGTCGTTGGCTGCTTGTTTGGCGGCTCGAAATGCATGAATCTTGCGTATTTGCAAAGAATACAGAGTTTTTGATCGCTTAAAACGAGCTGGAACGCCGACAGCGAGCGCAAAACTGAATCGTTCGATTTCGTTATAAAGCGACTTTTCAATCGATTGGTGCTTGTTTAGCAACTCCAAACGCATAAACCTTGCGTATTTGCATAGAATAAAGAGTTTTTGATCGTATAAAACGAGCTGGAACGCCTACAGCGAGCGCAAGACTCAATCGTTCGATTTCGTTATAAAGCGACTTTTCAATCGATTGGTGCTTGTTTAGCAACTCAAAACGCATAAACCTTCCGTATTTGCATAGAATAAAGAGTTTTTGATCGTACAAAACGAGCTGAAACGCTTTTAGCGAGCGCAAAACTCAATCGTTCGATTCCGTTATAAAGCGACGTTGTAGTCGTTTGGTGCTTGATTGGTAGCTCGAAATGTATGAATCTTGCGTATTTGCACAAAACGAAGAGTGTTTGATCGTATAAAACGAGCTGGAACGCCTACAGCGGGCGCAAAACTCAATCGTTCGACTTTGTAGTCGTTTCGTGCTTGTTTGGCGGCTCGAAATGCATGAATCTTGCGGATTTGCAAAGAATACAGAGTGTTTGATCGTTTGAAACGAGCTGGGACGCCTACAGCGAGCGCAAAACTCAATCGTTCGATTTCGTTGGAAAGCGATTTTGTAGTCGTTTGGTGCTTGTTTGGCGGCTAGAAACGCATGAATCTTGCGTATTTGCAAAGAATACAGAGTTTTTGATCGTTCAAAACGAGCTGGGACGCCTACAGCGAGCGCAAAACTCAATCGTTCGATTTCGTTGGAAAGCGACGTTGTAGTCGTTTCGTGCTTGTTTGGTAGCTCGAAATGTATGAATCTTGCGTATTTGCACGAAACGAAGAGTGTTTGATCGTATGAAACGAGCTGGAACGCCTGCAGCGAGCGCAAAACTCAATCGTTCGATTTCGTTGGAAAGCGATTTTGTAGTCGTCTGGTGCTTGTTTGGCGGCTCGAATTGCATGAATCTTGCGTATTTGCAAAGAATACAGAGTTTTTGATCGCTTAAAACGAGCTGGAACGCCGACAGCGAGCGCAAAACTGAATCGTTCGATTTCGTGATAAAGCGACTTTTCAATCGATTGGTGCTTGTTTAGCAACTCAAAACGCATAAACCTTGCGTATTTGCATAGAATAAAGAGTTTTTGATCGTATAAAACGAGCTGGAACGCCTACAGCGAGCGCAAGACTCAATCGTTTGATTTCGTTGTCAAGCGACTTTGCAGTCGTTTGGTGCTTGTTTAGCAACTCAAAACGCATAAACCTTGCGTATTTGCATAGAATTATGAGTTTTTGATCGTATAAAACGAGCTGGAACACCTACAGCGAGCGCAAGACTCAATCGTTCGATTTCGTTGTAAAGCGCCTTTGCAGTCGTTTGGTGCTTGTTTAGCGGCTCGAAATGCATGAATCTTGCGTATTTGCAAAGAATACAGAGTTTTTGATCGTTTGAAACGAGCTGGGATGCCTACAGCGAGCGCAAAACTCAATCGTTCGATTTCGTTGGAAAGCGATTTTGTAGTCGTTTGGTGCTTGTTTGGCGGCTCGAAATGCATGAATCTTGCGTATTTGCAAAGAATACAGAGTTTTTGATCGTTTAAAACAAGCTGGAACGCCGACAGCAAGCGCAAAACTGAATCATTCGATTTCGTTATAAAGTGACTTTTCAATCGATTGGTGCTTGTTTAGCATCTCAAAACGCATAAACCTTGCGTATTTGCATAGAATAAAGAGTTTTTGATCGTATAAAACGAGCTGAAACGCCTTTAGCAAGCGCAAAACTCAATCGTTCGATTTCGTTATAAAGCGACGTTGTAGTCGTTTGGTGCTTGTTTGGTAGCTCGAAATGTATGAATCTTGCGTATTTGCCCAAAACGAAGAGTGTTTGATCGTATAAAATGAGCTGGAACGCCTACAGCGGGCGCAAAACTCAATCGTTCGATTTTGTTTGAAAGCGACTTTGTAGTCGTTGGCTGCTTGTTTGGCGGCTCGAAATGCATGAATCTTGCGTATTTGCAAAGAATACAGAGTTTTTGATCGCTTAAAACGAGCTGGAACGCCGACAGCGAGCGCAAAACTGAATCGTTCGATTTCGTTATAAAGCGACTTTTCAATCGATTGGTGCTTGTTTAGCAACTCAAAACGCATAAACCTTGCGTATTTGCATAGAATAAAGAGTTTTTGATCGTATAAAACGAGCTGGAACGCCTACAGCGAGCGCAAGACTCAATCGTTCGATTTCGTTATAAAGCGACTTTTCAATCGATTGGTGCTTGTTTAGCAACTCAAAACGCATAAACCTTCCGTATTTGCATAGAATAAAGAGTTTTTGATCGTACAAAACGAGCTGAAACGCTTTTAGCGAGCGCAAAACTCAATCGTTCGATTCCGTTATAAAGCGACGTTGTAGTCGTTTGGTGCTTGATTGGTAGCTCGAAATGTATGAATCTTGCGTATTTGCACAAAACGAAGAGTGTTTGATCGTATAAAACGAGCTGGAACGCCTACAGCGGGCGCAAAACTCAATCGTTCGACTTTGTAGTCGTTTCGTGCTTGTTTGGCGGCTCGAAATGCATGAATCTTGCGTATTTGCAAAGAATACAGAGTGTTTGATCGTTTGAAACGAGCTGGGACGCCTACAGCGAGCGCAAAACTCAATCGTTCGATTTCGTTGGAAAGCGATTTTGTAGTCGTTTGGTGCTTGTTTGGCGGCTAGAAACGCATGAATCTTGCGTATTTGCAAAGAATACAGAGTTTTTGATCGTTTAAAACAAGCTGGAACGCCGACAGCAAGCGCAAAACTGAATCATTCGATTTCGTTATAAAGTGACTTTTCAATCGATTGGTGCTTGTTTAGCAACTCAAAACGCATAAACCTTGCGTATTTGCATAGATTAAAGAGTTTTTGATCGTATAAAACGAGCTGGAACGCCTACAGCGAGCGCAAGACTCAATCGTTTGATTTCGTTGTTAAGCAACTTTGCAGTCGTTTTGGTGCTTGATTAGCGGCTCGAAATGCATGAATCTTGCGTATTTGCAAATAAAACAGAGTTTTTGATCGTTTAAAACGAGCTGGAACGCCGACAGCGTGCACAAAACTGAATCGTTCGATTTCGTTATAAAGCGACTTTTCATTCGATTGGTGCTTGATTAGCAACTCCAAACGCATAAACCTTGCGTATTTGCATAGAATAAAGAGTTTTTGATCGTATAAAACGAGCTGGAACGCCTACAGCGAGCGCAAGACTCAATCGTTTGATTTCGTTGTAAAGCGACTTTGCAGTCGTTTGGTGCTTGTTTAGCCACTCAAAACGCATAAACCTTGCGTATTTGCATAGAATTCAGAGTTTTTGATCGTATAAAACGAGCTGGAACGCCTACAGCGAGCGCAAGACTCAATCGTTCGATTTCGTTGTAAAGCGACTTTGCAGTCGTTTGGTGCTTGTTTAGCGGCTCGAAATGCATGAATCTTGCGTATTTGCAAATAAAACAGAGTTTTTGATCGTTTAAAACGAGCTGGAACGCCGACAGCGTGCACAAAACTGAATCGTTCGATTTCGTTATAAAGCGACTTTTCATTCGATTGGTGCTTGATTAGCAACTCCAAACGCATAAACCTTGCGTATTTGCATAGAATAAAGAGTTTTTGATCGTATAAAACGAGCTGGAACGCCTCCAGCGAGCGCAAGACTCAATCGTTTGATTTCGTTGTCAAGCGACTTTGCAGTCGTTTGGTGCTTGTTTAGCAACTCAAAACGCATAAACCTTGCGTATTTGCATAGAATTAAGAGTTTTTGATCGTATAAAACGAGCTGGAACACCTACAGCGAGCGCAAGACTCAATCGTTCGATTTCGTTGTAAAGCGACTTTGCAGTCGTTTGGTGCTTGTTTAGCGGCTCGAAATGCATGAATCTTGCGTATTTGCAAAGAATACAGAGTTTTTGATCGTTTGAAACGAGCTGGGATGCCTACAGCGAGCGCAAAACTCAATCGTTCGATTTCGTTGGAAAGCGATTTTGTAGTCGTTTGGTGCTTGTTTGGCGGCTCGAAATGCATGAATCTTGCGTATTTGCAAAGAATACAGAGTTTTTGATCGTTTAAAACAAGCTGGAACGCCGACAGCAAGCGCAAAACTGAATCATTCGATTTCGTTATAAAGTGACTTTTCAATCGATTGGTGCTTGTTTAGCATCTCAAAACGCATAAACCTTGCGTATTTGCATAGAATAAAGAGTTTTTGATCGTATAAAACGAGCTGAAACGCCTTTAGCAAGCGCAAGACTCAATCGTTTGATTTCGTTGTTAAGCAACTTTGCAGTCGTTTGGTGCTTGATTAGCGGCTCGAAATGCATGAATCTTGCGTATTTGCAAATAAAACAGAGTTTTTGATCGTTTAAAACGAGCTGGAACGCCGACAGCGTGCACAAAACTGAATCGTTCGATTTCGTTATAAAGCGACTTTTCATTCGATTGGTGCTTGATTAGCAACTCCAAACGCATAAACCTTGCGTATTTGCATAGAATAAAGAGTTTTTGATCGTATAAAACGAGCTGGAACGCCTACAGCGAGCGCAAGACTCAATCGTTTGATTTCGTTGTAAAGCGACTTTGCAGTCGTTTGGTGCTTGTTTAGCCACTCGAAACGCATAAACCTTGCGTATTTGCATAGAATTCAGAGTTTTTGATCGTATAAAACGAGCTGGAACGCCTACAGCGAGCGCAAAACTCAATCGTTCGATTTCGTTGTAAAGCGACTTTGCAGTCGTTTGGCGCTTGTTTAGCGGCCCGAAATGCATGAATCTTGCGTATTTGCAAAGAATACAGAGTTTTTGATCGTTTAAAACGAGCTGGAACGCCGACAGCAAGCGCAAAACTGAATCATTCGATTTCGTTATAAAGCGACTTTTCAATCGATTGGTGCTTGTTTAGCAACTCAAAACGCATAAACCTTGCGTATTTGCATAGAATGAAGAGTTTTTGATCGTAGAAAACGAGCTGAAACGCCTTTAGCAAGCGCAAAACTCAATCGTTCGATTTCGTTATAAAGCGACGTTGTAGTCGTTTGGTGCTTGTTTGGTAGCTCGAAATGTATGAATCTGGCGTATTTGCAAAGAATACAGAGTTTTTGATCGTTTAAAACAAGCTGGAACGCCTACAGCGGGCGCAAAACTCAATCGTTCGACTTTGTTGGAAAGCGACTTTGTAGTCGTTTGGTGCTTGTTTGACGGCTCGAAATGCATGAATCTTGCGTATTTGCAAAGAATACAGAGTGTTTGATCGTTTGAAACGAGCTGGGATGACTACAGCGAGCGCAAAACTCAATCGTTCGATTTCGTTGGAAAGCGACTTTGTAGTCGTTTGCTGCTTGTTTGGCGGCTCGAAATGCATGAATCTTGCGTATTTGCACAAAATGAAGAGTGTTTGATCGTGTAAAACGAGTTGGAACGCCCACGGCGAGCGCAAAACTCAATCGTTCGATTTCGTTATAAAGCGACGTTGTAGGCGTTTGGTGCTTGTTTGGTAGCTCGAAATGCATGAATCTTGCGTGTTCGCACGAAACGAAGAGTGTTTGATCATATCAAACGAGCTGGAACGCCTACAGCGAGCGCAAAACTCAATCGTTCGATTTCGTTGGAAAGCGACTTTGTAGTCGTTTGGTGCTTGTTTGGCCGCTCGAAATGCATGAATCTTGCGTATTCGCAAAGAATACAGAGTTTTTGATCGTTTGAAACGAGCTGGGACGCCCACAGCGAGCGCAAAACTCAATCGTTCGATTTCGTTGGAAAGCGATTTTGTAGTCGTCTGGTGCTTGTTTGGCGGCTCGAAATGCATGAATCTTGCGTATTTGCAAAGAATACAGAGTTTTTGATCGCTTAAAACGAGCTGGAACGCCGACAGCGAGCGCAAAACTGAATCGTTCGATTTCGTGATAAAGCGACTTTTCAATCGATTGGTGCTTGTTTAGCAACTCAAAACGCATAAACCTTGCGTATTTGCATAGAATAAAGAGTTTTTGATCGTATAAAACGAGCTGGAACGCCTACAGCGAGCGCAAGACTCAATCGTTCGATTTCGTTGGAAAGCGACTTTGTAGTCGTTTGGTGCTTGTTTGGCGGCTCGAAATGCATGAATCTTGCGTATTTGCAAAGAATACAGAGTTTTTGATCGTTTAAAACGACCTGGAACGCCGACAGCAAGCGCAAAACTGAATCGTTCGATTTCGTTATAAAGCGACTTTTCAATCGATTGGTGCTTGTTTAGCAACTCAAAACGCATACACCTTGCGTATTTGCATAGAATAAAGAGTTTTCGATCGTACAAAACGAGCTGAAACGCCTTTAGCGAGCGCAAAACTCAATCGTTCGATTTCGTTGAAAAGCGACTTTGTAGTCGTTTGGTGCTTGTTTGGTAGCTCGAAATGCATGAATCTTGCGTATGTGCACAAAACGAAGAGTGTTTGATCGTATAAAACGAGCTGGAACGCCTACAGCGAGCGCAAAACTCAATCGTTCGATTTCGTTGGAAAGCGACTTCGCAGTCGTTTGGTGCTTGTTTAGCGGCTCGAAATGCATGATTCTTGCGTATTTGCAAATAATACAGAGTTTTTGATCGTTTAAAACGAGCTGGAACGCCGACAGCGATTGCAAAACTGAATCGTTAAATTTCGTTATAAAGCGACTTTTTATTCGATTGGTGCTTGTTTAGCAACTCAAAACGCATAAACCTTGCGTATTTGCATAGAATAAAGAGTTTTTGATCGTGTAAAACGAGCTGAAACGCCTACAGCGAGCGCAAAACTGAATCGTTCGATTTCGTTGTAAAGCGACTTTGCAGTCGTTTGGCGCTTGTTTAGCGGCTCGAAATGCATGAATCTTGCGTATTTGCAAAGAATACAGAGTTTTTGATCGTTTAAAACGAGCTGGAACGCCGACAGCAAGCGCAAAACTGAATCATTCGATTTCGTTATAAAGCGACTTTTCAATCGATTGGTGCTTGTTTAGCAACTCAAAACGCATAAACCTTGCGTATTTGCATAGAATGAAGAGTTTTTGATCGTAGAAAACGAGCTGAAACGCCTTTAGCAAGCGCAAAACTCAATCGTTCGATTTCGTTATAAAGCGACGTTGTAGTCGTTTGGTGCTTGTTTGGTAGCTCGAAATGTATGAATCTGGCGTATTTGCAAAGAATACAGAGTTTTTGATCGTTTAAAACAAGCTGGAACGCCTACAGCGGGCGCAAAACTCAATCGTTCGACTTTGTTGGAAAGCGACTTTGTAGTCGTTTGGTGCTTGTTTGGCGGCTCGAAATGCATGAATCTTGCGTATTTGCAAAGAATACAGAGTTTTTGATCGTTTAAAACGAACTGAAACGCCGACAGCGAGCGCAAAACTCGATTGGTTTATTTCGATATGAAGCGACACTGTAGTCGTTTGGTGTTTGTTTGGCAGCTCGAAATGCATGAATCTTGCGTATTTGCATAGAATGAACGCTTTTTGATCGTATGAAACGAGCTGGAACGCCTACAGCGAGCGCAAAACTGAATCGTTCGATTTCGTTATAAAGCGACGTTGTAGTCGTTTGGTGCTTGTTTGGTATCTCGAAATGTGTGAATCTTGCGTATTTGCACAAAACGAAGAGTGTTTGATCGTATAAAACGAGCTGGAACGCCTACAGCGAGCGCAAAACTCAATCGTTCGATTTCGTTGAAAAGCGACTTTGTAGTCGTTTGGTGCTTGTTTGGTAGCTCGAAATGCATGAATCTTGCGTATGTGCACAAAACGAAGAGTGTTTGATCGTATAAAACGAGCTGGAACGCCTACAGCGAGCGCAAAACTCAATCGTTCGATTTCGTTGGAAAGCGACTTTGTAGTCGTTTGGTGCTTGTTTGGCGGCTCGAAATGCATGAATCTTGCGTATTTGCAAAGAATACAGAGTTTTTGATCGTTTAAAACGAACTGAAACGCCGACAGCGAGTCCAAAACTCGATTGGTTTATTTCGATATGAAGCGACACTGTAGTCGTTTGGTGCTTGTTTGGCAGCTCGAAATGCATGAATCTTGCGTATTTGCATAGAATGAACGCTTTTTGATCGTATGAAACGAGCTGGAACGCCTACAGCGAGCGCAAAACTCAATCGTTCGATTTCGTTGAAAAGCGACTTTGTAGTCGTTTGGTGCTTGTTTGGTAGCTCGAAATGCATGAATCTTGCGTATGTGCACAAAACGAAGAGTGTTTGATCGTATAAAACGAGGTGGAACGCCTACAGCGAGCGCAAAACTCAATCGTTCGATTTCGTTGGAAAGCGACTTTGTAGTCGTTTGGTGCTTGTTTGGCGGCTCGAAATGCATGAATCTTGCGTATTTGCAAAGAATACAGAGTTTTTGATCGTTTAAAACGAGCTGAAACGCCGACAGCGAGCGCAAAACTCGATTGGTTTATTTCGATATGAAGCGACACTGTAGTCGTTTAGTGCTTGTTCAGCAGCTCGAAATGCATTAATCTTGCGTATTTGCATAGAATGAAGGCTTTTTGATCGTATGAAACGAGCTGAAACGCCTACAGCGAGCGCAAAACTGAATCGTTCGATTTCATTATAAAGCGACGTTGTAGTCGTTTGGTGCTTGTTTGGTAGCTCGAAATGTATGAATCTTGCGTATTTGCCCAAAACGAAGAGTGTTTGATCGTATAAAACGAGCTGGAACGCCTACAGCGGGCGCAAAACTCAATCGTTCGATTTCGTTGGAAAGCGACTTTGTAGTCGTTGGCTGCTTGTTTGGCGGCTCGAAATGCATGAATCTTGCGTATTTGCACAAAACGAAGAGTGTTTGATCGTATAAAACGAGCTGGAACGCTTACAGCGAGCGCAAAACTCAATCGTTCGATTTTGTTGAAAAGCGAGGTTGTAGTCGTTTGGTGCTTGTTTAGCAACTCAAAACGCATAAACCTTGCGTATTTGCATAGAATAAAGAGGTTTTGATCGTATAAAACGAGCTGGAACGCCTACAGCGAGCGTAAGACTCAATCGTTCGATTTCGTTGTAAAGCGACTTTGCAGTCGTTTGGTGCTTGTTTAGCGGCTCGAAATGCATGAATCTTGCGTATTTGCAAAGAATACAGAGTTTTTGATCGTTCAAAACGAGCTGGGACGCCTACAGCGAGCGCAAAACTCAATCGTTCGATTTCGTTGGAAAGCGACGTTGTAGTCGTTTGGTGCTTGTTTGGTAGCTCGAAATGTATGAATCTTGCGTATTTGCACGAAACGAAGAGTGTTTGATCGTATAAAACGAGCTGGAACGCCTGCAGCGAGCGCAAAACTCAATCGTTCGATTTCGTTGGAAAGCGACTTTGTAGTCGTTTGGTGCTTGTTTGGCGGCTCGAAATGCATGAATCTTGCGTATTTGCAAAGAATACAGAGTTTTTGATCGTTTAAAACGACCTGGAACGCCGACAGCAAGCGCAAAACTGAATCGTTCGATTTCGTTATAAAGCGACTTTTCAATCGATTGGTGCTTGTTTAGCAACTCAAAACGCATACACCTTGCGTATTTGCATAGAATAAAGAGTTTTCGATCGTACAAAACGAGCTGAAAGGCCTTTAGCGAGCGCAAAACTCAATCGTTCGATTTCGTTATAAAGCGACGTTGTAGTCTTTTGGTGCTTGTTTGGTAGCTCGAAATGTATGAATCTTGCGTATTTGCACAAAACGAAGAGTGTTTGATCGTATAAAACGAGCTGGAACGCTTACAGCGAGCGCAAAACTCAATCGTTCGATTTCGTTGAAAAGCGCCTTTGTAGACGTTTGGTGCTTGTTTGGTAGCTCGAAATGCATGAATCTTGCGTATGTGCACAAAACGAAGAGTGTTTGATCGTATAAAACGAGCTGGAACGCCTACAGCGAGCGCAAAACTCAATCGTTCGATTTCGTTGGAAAGCGACTTTGTAGTCGTTTGGTGCTTGTTTGGCGGCTCGAAATGCATGAATCTTGCGTATTTGCAAAGAATACAGAGTTTTTGATCGTTTGAAACGAGCTGGGACGCTTACAGCGAGCGCAAAACTCAATCGTTCGATTTCGTTGGAAAGCGACTTTGTAGTCGTTTGGTGCTTGTTTGGCGGCTCGAAATGCATGAATCTTGCGTATTTGCAAAGAATACAGAGTTTTTGATCGTTTAAAACGAACTGAAACGCCGACAGCGAGCGCAAAACTCGATTGGTTTATTTCGATATGAAGCGACACTGTAGTCGTTTGGTGCTTGTTTAGCAGCTCGAAAAGCATGAATCTTGCGTATTTGCATAGAATGAAGGCTTTTTGATCGTATGAAACGAGCTGGAACGCCTACAGCGAGCGCAAAACTAAATCGTTCAATTTCGTTGAAAAGCGACGTTGTAGTCGTTTGGTTCTTGTTTAGCAACTCAAAACGCATACATCTTGCGTATTTGCATAGAATTAAGAGTTTTTGATCGTATAAAACGAGCTGGAACGCCCACCGCGAGCGCAAGACTCAATCGTTCGATTTCGTTGTAAAGCGACTTTGCAGTCGTTTGGTGCTTGTTTAGCGGCTCGAAATGCATGAATCTTGCGTATTTGCAAAGAATACAGAGTTTTCGATCGTTTGAAGCGAGCTGGGACGCCTACAGCGAGCGCAAAACTCAATCGTTCGATTTCGTTGGAAAGCGACTTCGCAGTCGTTTGGTGCTTGTTTAGCGGCTCGAAATGCATGAATCTTGCGTATTTGCAAATAATACAGAGTTTTTGATCGTTCAAAACGAGCTGGAACGCCGACAGGGAGCGCAAAACTGAATCATTCGATTTCGTTATAAAGCGACTTTTCAATCGATTGGTGCTTGTTTAGCAACTCAAAACGCATAAACCTTGCGTATTTGCATAGAATGAAGAGTTTTTGATCGTAGAAAACGAGCTGAAACGCCTTTAGCAAGCGCAAAACTCAATCGTTCGATTTCGTTATAAAGCGACGTTGTAGTCGTTTGGTGCTTGTTTGGTAGCTCGAAATGTATGAATCTGGCGTATTTGCAAAGAATACAGAGTTTTTGATCGTTTAAAACAAGCTGGAACGCCTACAGCGGGCGCAAAACTCAATCGTTCGACTTTGTTGGAAAGCGACTTTGTAGTCGTTTGGTGCTTGTTTGGCGGCTCGAAATGCATGAATCTTGCGTATTTGCAAAGAATACAGAGTGTTTGATCGTTTGAAACGAGCTGGGACGACTACAGCGAGCGCAAAACTCAATCGTTCGATTTCGTTGGAAAGCGACTTTGTAGTCGTTTGCTGCTTGTTTGGCGGCTCGAAATGCATGAATCTTGCGTATTTGCACAAAATGAAGAGTGTTTGATCGTGTAAAACGAGTTGGAACGCCCACGGCGAGCGCAAAACTCAATCGTTCGATTTCGTTATAAAGCGACGTTGTAGGCGTTTGGTGCTTGTTTGGTAGCTCGAAATGCATGAATCTTGCGTGTTCGCACGAAACGAAGAGTGTTTGATCATATCAAACGAGCTGGAACGCCTACAGCGAGCGCAAAACTCAATCGTTCGATTTCGTTGGAAAGCGACTTTGTAGTCGTTTGGTGCTTGTTTGGCCGCTCGAAATGCATGAATCTTGCGTATTCGCAAAGAATACAGAGTTTTTGATCGTTTGAAACGAGCTGGGACGCCTACAGCGAGTGCAAAACTCAATCGTTCGATTTCGTTGGAAAGCGATTTTGTAGTCGTCTGGTGCTTGTTTGGCGGCTCGAAATGCATGAATCTTGCGTATTTGCAAAGAATACAGAGTTTTTGATCGTTTAAAACAAGCTGGAACGCCGACAGCAAGCGCAAAACTGAATCATTCGATTTCGTTATAAAGTGACTTTTCAATCGATTGGTGCTTGTTTAGCATCTCAAAACGCATAAACCTTGCGTATTTGCATAGAATAAAGAGTTTTTGATCGTATAAAACGAGCTGAAACGCCTTTAGCAAGCGCAAAACTCAATCGTTCGATTTCGTTATAAAGCGACGTTGTAGTCGTTTGGTGCTTGTTTAGCAGCTCGAAATGCATGAATCTTGCGTATTTGCATAGAATGAACGCTTTTTGATCGTATGAAACGAGCTGGAACGCCTACAGCGAGCGCAAAACTGAATCGTTCGATTTCGTTATAAAGCGACGTTGTAGTCGTTTGGTGCTTGTTTGGTATCTCGAAATGTGTGAATCTTGCGTATTTGCACAAAACGAAGAGTGTTTGATCGTATAAAACGAGCTGGAACGCCTACAGCGAGCGCAAAACTCAATCGTTCGATTTCGTTGGAAAGCGACTTTGTAGTCGTTTGGTGCTTGTTTGGCGGCTCGAAATGCATGAATCTTGCGTATTTGCAAAGAATACAGAGTTTTTGATCGTTTAAAACGAACTGAAACGCCGACAGCGAGCGCAAAACTCGATTGGTTTATTTCGATATGAAGCGACACTGTAGTCGTTTGGTGCTTGTTTGGTAGCTCGAAATGCATGAATCTTGCGTATGTGCACAAAACGAAGAGTGTTTGATCGTATAAAACGAGCTGGAACGCCTACAGCGAGCGCAAAACTCAATCGTTCGATTTCGTTGGAAAGCGACTTTGTAGTCGTTTGGTGCTTGTTTGGCGGCTCGAAATGCATGAATCTTGCGTATTTGCAAAGAATACAGAGTTTTTGATCGTTTAAAACGAACTGAAACGCCGACAGCGAGCGCAAAACTCGATTGGTTTATTTCGATATGAAGCGACACTGTAGTCGTTTAGTGCTTGTTCAGCAGCTCGAAATGCATTAATCTTGCGTATTTGCATAGAATGAAGGCTTTTTGATCGTATGAAACGAGCTGAAACGCCTACAGCGAGCGCAAAACTGAATCGTTCGATTTCATTATAAAGCGACGTTGTAGTCGTTTGGTGCTTGTTTAGCAACTCAAAACGCATAAACCTTGCGTATTTGCATAGAATTAAGAGTTTTTGATCGTATAAAACGAGCTGGAACGCCTACAGCGAGCGTAAGACTCAATCGTTCGATTTCGTTGTAAAGCGACTTTGCAGTCGTTTGGTGCTTGTTTAGCGGCTCGAAATGCATGAATCTTGCGTATTTGCAAAGAATACAGAGTTTTTGATCGTTCAAAACGAGCTGGGACGCCCACAGCGAGCGCAAAACTCAATCGTTCGATTTCGTTGGAAAGCGACGTTGTAGTCGTTTGGTGCTTGTTTGGTAGCTCGAAATGTATGAATCTTGCGTATTTGCACGAAACGAAGAGTGTTTGATCGTATGAAACGAGCTGGAACGCCTGCAGCGAGCGCAAAACTCAATCGTTCGATTTCGTTGGAAAGCGACTTTGTAGTCGTTTGGTGCTTGTTTGGCGGCTCGAAATGCATGAATCTTGCGTATTTGCAAAGAATACAGAGTTTTTGATCGTTTAAAACGACCTGGAACGCCGACAGCAAGCGCAAAACTGAATCGTTCGATTTCGTTATAAAGCGACTTTTCAATCGATTGGTGCTTGTTTAGCAACTCAAAACGCATACACCTTGCGTATTTGCATAGAATAAAGAGTTTTCGATCGTACAAAACGAGCTGAAACGCCTTTAGCGAGCGCAAAACTCAATCGTTCGATTTCGTTATAAAGCGACGTTGTAGTCGTTTGGTGCTTGTTTGGTAGCTCGAAATGTATGAATCTTGCGTATTTGCACAAAACGAAGAGTGTTTGATCGTATAAAACGAGCTGGAACGCTTACAGCGAGCGCAAAACTCAATCGTTCGATTTCGTTATAAAGCGACTTTTCAATCGATTGGTGCTTGTTTAGCAACTCAAAACGCATAAACCTTGCGTATTTGCATAGAATAAAGAGTTTTTGATCGTATAAAACGAGCTGGAACGCCTACAGCGAGCGCAAGACTCAATCGTTCGATTTCGTTATAAAGCGACTTTTCAATCGATTGGTGCTTGTTTAGCAACTCAAAACGCATAAACCTTCCGTATTTGCATAGAATAAAGAGTTTTTGATCGTACAAAACGAGCTGAAACGCTTTTAGCGAGCGCAAAACTCAATCGTTCGATTCCGTTATAAAGCGACGTTGTAGTCGTTTGGTGCTTGATTGGTAGCTCGAAATGTATGAATCTTGCGTATTTGCACAAAACGAAGAGTGTTTGATCGTATAAAACGAGCTGGAACGCCTACAGCGGGCGCAAAACTCAATCGTTCGACTTTGTAGTCGTTTCGTGCTTGTTTGGCGGCTCGAAATGCATGAATCTTGCGTATTTGCAAAGAATACAGAGTTTTTGATCGTTTAAAACGAGCTGGAACGCCGACAGCAAGCGCAAAACTGAATCATTCGATTTCGTTATAAAGCGACTTTTCAATCGATTGGTGCTTGTTTAGCAATTCAAAACGCATAAACCTTGCGTATTTGCATAGAATGAAGAGTTTTTGATCGTAGAAAACGAGCTGAAACGCCTTTAGCAAGCGCAAAACTCAATCGTTCGATTTCGTTATAAAGCGACGTTGTAGTCGTTTGGTGCTTGTTTGGTAGCTCGAAATGTATGAATCTGGCGTATTTGCAAAGAATACAGAGTTTTTGATCGTTTAAAACAAGCTGGAACGCCTACAGCGGGCGCAAAACTCAATCGTTCGACTTTGTTGGAAAGCGACTTTGTAGTCGTTTGGTGCTTGTTTGGCGGCTCGAAATGCATGAATCTTGCGTATTTGCAAAGAATACAGAGTGTTTGATCGTTTGAAACGAGCTGGGACGACTACAGCGAGCGCAAAACTCAATCGTTCGATTTCGTTGGAAAGCGACTTTGTAGTCGTTTGCTGCTTGTTTGGCGGCTCGAAATGCATGAATCTTGCGTATTTGCACAAAATGAAGAGTGTTTGATCGTGTAAAACGAGTTGGAACGCCCACGGCGAGCGCAAAACTCAATCGTTCGATTTCGTTATAAAGCGACGTTGTAGGCGTTTGGTGCTTGTTTGGTAGCTCGAAATGCATGAATCTTGCGTGTTCGCACGAAACGAAGAGTGTTTGATCATATCAAACGAGCTGGAACGCCTACAGCGAGCGCAAAACTCAATCGTTCGATTTCGTTGGAAAGCGACTTTGTAGTCGTTTGGTGCTTGTTTAGCCGCTCGAAATGCATGAATCTTGCGTATTCGCAAAGAATACAGAGTTTTTGATCGTTTGAAACGAGCTGGGACGCCTACAGCGAGTGCAAAACTCAATCGTTCGATTTCGTTGGAAAGCGATTTTGTAGTCGTCTGGTGCTTGTTTGGCGGCTCGAATTGCATGAATCTTGCGTATTTGCAAAGAATACAGAGTTTTTGATCGCTTAAAACGAGCTGGAACGCCGACAGCGAGCGCAAAACTGAATCGTTCGATTTCGTGATAAAGCGACTTTTCAATCGATTGGTGCTTGTTTAGCAACTCAAAACGCATAAACCTTGCGTATTTGCATAGAATAAAGAGTTTTTGATCGTATAAAACGAGCTGAAACGCCTTTAGCAAGCGCAAAACTCAATCGTTCGATTTCGTTATAAAGCGACGTTGTAGTCGTTTGGTGCTTGTTTGGTAGCTCGAAATGTATGAATCTTGCGTATTTGCCCAAAACGAAGAGTGTTTGATCGTATAAAATGAGCTGGAACGCCTACAGCGGGCGCAAAACTCAATCGTTCGATTTTGTTGGAAAGCGACTTTGTAGTCGTTGGCTGCTTGTTTGGCGGCTCGAAATGCATGAATCTTGCGTATTTGCAAAGAATACAGAGTTTTTGATCGCTTAAAACGAGCTGGAACGCCGACAGCGAGCGCAAAACTGAATCGTTCGATTTCGTTATAAAGCGACTTTTCAATCGATTGGTGCTTGTTTAGCAACTCCAAACGCATAAACCTTGCGTATTTGCATAGAATAAAGAGTTTTTGATCGTATAAAACGAGCTGGAACGCCTACAGCGAGCGCAAGACTCAATCGTTCGATTTCGTTATAAAGCGACTTTTCAATCGATTGGTGCTTGTTTAGCAACTCAAAACGCATAAACCTTCCGTATTTGCATAGAATAAAGAGTTTTTGATCGTACAAAACGAGCTGAAACGCTTTTAGCGAGCGCAAAACTCAATCGTTCGATTCCGTTATAAAGCGACGTTGTAGTCGTTTGGTGCTTGATTGGTAGCTCGAAATGTATGAATCTTGCGTATTTGCACAAAACGAAGAGTGTTTGATCGTATAAAACGAGCTGGAACGCCTACAGCGGGCGCAAAACTCAATCGTTCGACTTTGTAGTCGTTTCGTGCTTGTTTGGCGGCTCGAAATGCATGAATCTTGCGGATTTGCAAAGAATACAGAGTGTTTGATCGTTTGAAACGAGCTGGGACGCCTACAGCGAGCGCAAAACTCAATCGTTCGATTTCGTTGGAAAGCGATTTTGTAGTCGTTTGGTGCTTGTTTGGCGGCTAGAAACGCATGAATCTTGCGTATTTGCAAAGAATACAGAGTTTTTGATCGTTCAAAACGAGCTGGGACGCCTACAGCGAGCGCAAAACTCAATCGTTCGATTTCGTTGGAAAGCGACGTTGTAGTCGTTTCGTGCTTGTTTGGTAGCTCGAAATGTATGAATCTTGCGTATTTGCACGAAACGAAGAGTGTTTGATCGTATGAAACGAGCTGGAACGCCTGCAGCGAGCGCAAAACTCAATCGTTCGATTTCGTTGGAAAGCGACTTTGTAGTCGTTTGGTGCTTGTTTGGCGGCTCGAAATGCATGAATCTTGCGTATTTGCAAAGAATACAGAGTTTTTGATCGTTTAAAACGACCTGGAACGCCGACAGCAAGCGCAAAACTGAATCGTTCGATTTCGTTATAAAGCGACTTTTCAATCGATTGGTGCTTGTTTAGCAACTCAAAACGCATACACCTTGCGTATTTGCATAGAATAAAGAGTTTTCGATCGTACAAAACGAGCTGAAACGCCTTTAGCGAGCGCAAAACTCAATCGTTCGATTTCGTTGAAAAGCGACTTTGTAGTCGTTTGGTGCTTGTTTGGTAGCTCGAAATGCATGAATCTTGCGTATGTGCACAAAACGAAGAGTGTTTGATCGTATAAAACGAGCTGGAACGCCTACAGCGAGCGCAAAACTCAATCGTTCGATTTCGTTGGAAAGCGACTTCGCAGTCGTTTGGTGCTTGTTTAGCGGCTCGAAATGCATGATTCTTGCGTATTTGCAAATAATACAGAGTTTTTGATCGTTTAAAACGAGCTGGAACGCCGACAGCGATTGCAAAACTGAATCGTTAAATTTCGTTATAAAGCGACTTTTTATTCGATTGGTGCTTGTTTAGCAACTCAAAACGCATAAACCTTGCGTATTTGCATAGAATAAAGAGTTTTTGATCGTGTAAAACGAGCTGAAACGCCTACAGCGAGCGCAAAACTGAATCGTTCGATTTCGTTGTAAAGCGACTTTGCAGTCGTTTGGCGCTTGTTTAGCGGCTCGAAATGCATGAATCTTGCGTATTTGCAAAGAATACAGAGTTTTTGATCGTTTAAAACGAGCTGGAACGCCGACAGCAAGCGCAAAACTGAATCATTCGATTTCGTTATAAAGCGACTTTTCAATCGATTGGTGCTTGTTTAGCAACTCAAAACGCATAAACCTTGCGTATTTGCATAGAATGAAGAGTTTTTGATCGTAGAAAACGAGCTGAAACGCCTTTAGCAAGCGCAAAACTCAATCGTTCGATTTCGTTATAAAGCGACGTTGTAGTCGTTTGGTGCTTGTTTGGTAGCTCGAAATGTATGAATCTGGCGTATTTGCAAAGAATACAGAGTTTTTGATCGTTTAAAACAAGCTGGAACGCCTACAGCGGGCGCAAAACTCAATCGTTCGACTTTGTTGGAAAGCGACTTTGTAGTCGTTTGGTGCTTGTTTGGCGGCTCGAAATGCATGAATCTTGCGTATTTGCAAAGAATACAGAGTTTTTGATCGTTTAAAACGAACTGAAACGCCGACAGCGAGCGCAAAACTCGATTGGTTTATTTCGATATGAAGCGACACTGTAGTCGTTTGGTGCTTGTTTAGCAGCTCGAAATGCATGAATCTTGTGTATTTGCATAGAATGAACGCTTTTTGATCGTATGAAACGAGCTGGAAAGCCTACAGCGAGCGCAAAACTGAATCGTTCGATTTCGTTATAAAGCGACGTTGTAGTCGTTTGGTGCTTGTTTGGTATCTCGAAATGTGTGAATCTTGCGTATTTGCACAAAACGAAGAGTGTTTGATCGTATAAAACGAGCTGGAACGCCTACAGCGAGCGCAAAACTCAATCGTTCGATTTCGTTGAAAAGCGACTTTGTAGTCGTTTGGTGCTTGTTTGGTAGCTCGAAATGCATGAATCTTGCGTATGTGCACAAAACGAAGAGTGTTTGATCGTATAAAACGAGCTGGAACGCCTACAGCGAGCGCAAAACTCAATCGTTCGATTTCGTTGGAAAGCGACTTTGTAGTCGTTTGGTGCTTGTTTGGCGGCTCGAAATGCATGAATCTTGCGTATTTGCAAAGAATACAGAGTTTTTGATCGTTTAAAACGAACTGAAACGCCGACAGCGAGCGCAAAACTCGATTGGTTTATTTCGATATGAAGCGACACTGTAGTCGTTTGGTGCTTGTTTAGCAGCTCGAAATGCATGAATCTTGCGTATTTGCATAGAATGAACGCTTTCTGATCGTATGAAACGAGCTGGAACGCCTACAGCGAGCGCAAAACTGAATCGTTCGATTTCGTTATAAAGCGACGTTGTAGTCGTTTGGTGCTTGTTTGGTAGCTCGAAATGTGTGAATCTTGCGTATTTGCACAAAACGAAGAGTGTTTGATCGTATAAAACGAGCTGGAACGCCTACAGCGAGCGCAAAACTCAATCGTTCGATT
Source organism: Amblyteles armatorius (assembly GCA_933228735.2). NCBI lineage: Eukaryota > Metazoa > Arthropoda > Insecta > Hymenoptera > Ichneumonidae > Amblyteles > Amblyteles armatorius. The sequence goes on from OW121690.1 coordinate 7,276,853, forward strand.
TCGTTGAAAAGCGACTTTGTAGTCGTTTGGTGCTTGTTTGGTAGCTCGAAATGCATGAATCTTGCGTATGTGCACAAAACGAAGAGTGTTTGATCGTATAAAACGAGGTGGAACGCCTACAGCGAGCGCAAAACTCAATCGTTCGATTTCGTTGGAAAGCGACTTTGTAGTCGTTTGGTGCTTGTTTGGCGGCTCGAAATGCATGAATCTTGCGTATTTGCAAAGAATACAGAGTTTTTGATCGTTTAAAACGAGCTGAAACGCCGACAGCGAGCGCAAAACTCGATTGGTTTATTTCGATATGAAGCGACACTGTAGTCGTTTAGTGCTTGTTCAGCAGCTCGAAATGCATTAATCTTGCGTATTTGCATAGAATGAAGGCTTTTTGATCGTATGAAACGAGCTGAAACGCCTACAGCGAGCGCAAAACTGAATAGTTCGATTTCATTATAAAGCGACGTTGTAGTCGTTTGGTGCTTGTTTGGTAGCTCGAAATGTATGAATCTTGCGTATTTGCCCAAAACGAAGAGTGTTTGATCGTATAAAACGAGCTGGAACGCCTACAGCGGGCGCAAAACTCAATCGTTCGATTTCGTTGGAAAGCGACTTTGTAGTCGTTGGCTGCTTGTTTGGCGGCTCGAAATGCATGAATCTTGCGTATTTGCACAAAACGAAGAGTGTTTGATCGTATAAAACGAGCTGGAACGCTTACAGCGAGCGCAAAACTCAATCGTTCGATTTTGTTGAAAAGCGAGGTTGTAGTCGTTTGGTGCTTGTTTAGCAACTCAAAACGCATAAACCTTGCATATTTGCATAGAATAAAGAGTTTTTGATCGTATAAAACGAGCTGGAACGCCTACAGCGAGCGTAAGACTCAATCGTTCGATTTCGTTGTAAAGCGACTTTGCAGTCGTTTGGTGCTTGTTTAGCGGCTCGAAATGCATGAATCTTGCGTATTTGCAAAGAATACAGAGTTTTTGATCGTTCAAAACGAGCTGGGACGCCTACAGCGAGCGCAAAACTCAATCGTTCGATTTCGTTGGAAAGCGACGTTGTAGTCGTTTGGTGCTTGTTTGGTAGCTCGAAATGTATGAATCTTGCGTATTTGCACGAAACGAAGAGTGTTTGATCGTATAAAACGAGCTGGAACGCCTGCAGCGAGCGCAAAACTCAATCGTTCGATTTCGTTGGAAAGCGACTTTGTAGTCGTTTGGTGCTTGTTTGGCGGCTCGAAATGCATGAATCTTGCGTATTTGCAAAGAATACAGAGTTTTTGATCGTTTAAAACGACCTGGAACGCCGACAGCAAGCGCAAAACTGAATCGTTCGATTTCGTTATAAAGCGACTTTTCAATCGATTGGTGCTTGTTTAGCAACTCAAAACGCATACACCTTGCGTATTTGCATAGAATAAAGAGTTTTCGATCGTACAAAACGAGCTGAAACGCCTTTAGCGAGCGCAAAACTCAATCGTTCGATTTCGTTATAAAGCGACGTTGTAGTCTTTTGGTGCTTGTTTGGTAGCTCGAAATGTATGAATCTTGCGTATTTGCACAAAACGAAGAGTGTTTGATCGTATAAAACGAGCTGGAACGCTTACAGCGAGCGCAAAACTCAATCGTTCGATTTCGTTGAAAAGCGCCTTTGTAGACGTTTGGTGCTTGTTTGGTAGCTCGAAATGCATGAATCTTGCGTATGTGCACAAAACGAAGAGTGTTTGATCGTATAAAACGAGCTGGAACGCCTACAGCGAGCGCAAAACTCAATCGTTCGATTTCGTTGGAAAGCGACTTTGTAGTCGTTTGGTGCTTGTTTGGCGGCTCGAAATGCATGAATCTTGCGTATTTGCAAAGAATACAGAGTTTTTGATCGTTTGAAACGAGCTGGGACGCTTACAGCGAGTGCAAAACTCAATCGTTCGATTTCGTTGGAAAGCGACTTTGTAGTCGTTTGCTGCTTGTTTGGCGGCTCGAAATGCATGAATCTTGCGTATTCGCAAAGAATACAGAGTGTTTGATCGTTCAAAACGAGCTGGGATGCCTACAGCGAGCGCAAAACTCAATCGTTCGATTTCGTTAGAAAGCGATTTTGTAGTCGTTTGGTGCTTGTTTGGCGGCTCGAAATGCATGAATCTTGCGTATGTGCACAAAACGAAGAGTGTTTGATCGTATAAAACGAGCTGGAACGCCTACAGCGAGCGCAAAACTCAATCGTTCGATTTCGTTGGAAAGCGACTTTGTAGTCGTTTGGTGCTTGTTTGGCGGCTCGAAATGCATGAATCTTGCGTATTTGCAAAGAATACAGAGTTTTTGATCGTTTAAAACGAACTGAAACGCCGACAGCGAGCGCAAAACTCGATTGGTTTATTTCGATATGAAGCGACACTGTAGTCGTTTGGTGCTTGTTTAGCAGCTCGAAATGCATGAATCTTGCATATTTGCATAGAATGAAGGCTTTTTGATCGTATGAAACGAGCTGGAACGCCTACAGCGAGCGCAAAACTAAATCGTTCAATTTCGTTGAAAAGCGACGTTGTAGTCGTTTGGTGCTTGTTTAGCAACTCAAAACGCATACATCTTGCGTATTTGCATAGAATTAAGAGTTTTTGATCGTATAAAACGAGCTGGAACGCCCACCGCGAGCGCAAGACTCAATCGTTCGATTTCGTTGTAAAGCGACTTTGCAGTCGTTTGGTGCTTGTTTAGCGGCTCGAAATGCATGAATCTTGCGTATTTGCAAAGAATACAGAGTTTTCGATCGTTTGAAGCGAGCTGGGACGCCTACAGCGAGCGCAAAACTCAATCGTTCGATTTCGTTGGAAAGCGACTTCGCAGTCGTTTGGTGCTTGTTTAGCGGCTCGAAATGCATGAATCTTGCGTATTTGCAAATAATACAGAGTTTTTGATCGTTCAAAACGAGCTGGAACGCCGACAGCGAGCGCAAAACTGAATCGTTAAATTTCGTTATAAAGCGACTTTTTATTCGATTGGTGCTTGTTTAGAACTCAAAACGCATAAACCTTGCGTATTTGCATAGAATAAAGAGTTTTTGATCGTGTAAAACGAGCTGAGACGCCTACAGCGAGCGCAAAACTGAATCGTTCGATTTCGTTGTAAAGCGACTTTGCAGTCGTTTGGCGCTTGTTTAGCGGCTCGAAATGCATGAATCTTGCGTATTTGCAAAGAATACAGAGTTTTTGATCGTTTAAAACGAGCTGGAACGCCGACAGCAAGCGCAAAACTGAATCATTCGATTTCGTTATAAAGCGACTTTTCAATCGATTGGTGCTTGTTTAGCAACTCAAAACGCATAAACCTTGCGTATTTGCATAGAATGAAGAGTTTTTGATCGTAGAAAACGAGCTGAAACGCCTTTAGCAAGCGCAAAACTCAATCGTTCGATTTCGTTATAAAGCGACGTTGTAGTCGTTTGGTGCTTGTTTGGTAGCTCGAAATGTATGAATCTGGCGTATTTGCAAAGAATACAGAGTTTTTGATCGTTTAAAACAAGCTGGAACGCCTACAGCGGGCGCAAAACTCAATCGTTCGACTTTGTTGGAAAGCGACTTTGTAGTCGTTTGGTGCTTGTTTGGCGGCTCGAAATGCATGAATCTTGCGTATTTGCAAAGAATACAGAGTGTTTGATCGTTTGAAACGAGCTGGGACGACTACAGCGAGCGCAAAACTCAATCGTTCGATTTCGTTGGAAAGCGACTTTGTAGTCGTTTGCTGCTTGTTTGGCGGCTCGAAATGCATGAATCTTGCGTATTTGCACAAAATGAAGAGTGTTTGATCGTGTAAAACGAGTTGGAACGCCCACGGCGAGCGCAAAACTCAATCGTTCGATTTCGTTATAAAGCGACGTTGTAGGCGTTTGGTGCTTGTTTGGTAGCTCGAAATGCATGAATCTTGCGTGTTCGCACGAAACGAAGAGTGTTTGATCATATCAAACGAGCTGGAACGCCTACAGCGAGCGCAAAACTCAATCGTTCGATTTCGTTGGAAAGCGACTTTGTAGTCGTTTGGTGCTTGTTTGGCCGCTCGAAATGCATGAATCTTGCGTATTCGCAAAGAATACAGAGTTTTTGATCGTTTGAAACGAGCTGGGACGCCTACAGCGAGTGCAAAACTCAATCGTTCGATTTCGTTGGAAAGCGATTTTGTAGTCGTCTGGTGCTTGTTTGGCGGCTCGAAATGCATGAATCTTGCGTATTTGCAAAGAATACAGAGTTTTTGATCGTTTAAAACAAGCTGGAACGCCGACAGCAAGCGCAAAACTGAATCATTCGATTTCGTTATAAAGTGACTTTTCAATCGATTGGTGCTTGTTTAGCATCTCAAAACGCATAAACCTTGCGTATTTGCATAGAATAAAGAGTTTTTGATCGTATAAAACGAGCTGAAACGCCTTTAGCAAGCGCAAAACTCAATCGTTCGATTTCGTTATAAAGCGACGTTGTAGTCGTTTGGTGCTTGTTTAGCAGCTCGAAATGCATGAATCTTGCGTATTTGCATAGAATGAACGCTTTTTGATCGTATGAAACGAGCTGGAACGCCTACAGCGAGCGCAAAACTGAATCGTTCGATTTCGTTATAAAGCGACGTTGTAGTCGTTTGGTGCTTGTTTGGTATCTCGAAATGTGTGAATCTTGCGTATTTGCACAAAACGAAGAGTGTTTGATCGTATAAAACGAGCTGGAACGCCTACAGCGAGCGCAAAACTCAATCGTTCGATTTCGTTGAAAAGCGACTTTGTAGTCGTTTGGTGCTTGTTTGGTAGCTCGAAATGCATGAATCTTGCGTATGTGCACAAAACGAAGAGTGTTTGATCGTATAAAACGAGCTGGAACGCCTACAGCGAGCGCAAAACTCAATCGTTCGATTTCGTTGGAAAGCGACTTTGTAGTCGTTTGGTGCTTGTTTGGCGGCTCGAAATGCATGAATCTTGCGTATTTGCAAAGAATACAGAGTTTTTGATCGTTTAAAACGAACTGAAACGCCGACAGCGAGCGCAAAACTCGATTGGTTTATTTCGATATGAAGCGACACTGTAGTCGTTTGGTGCTTGTTTAGCAGCTCGAAATGCATGAATCTTGCGTATTTGCATAGAATGAACGCTTTTTGATCGTATGAAACGAGCTGGAACGCCTACAGCGAGCGCAAAACTGAATCGTTCGATTTCGTTATAAAGCGACGTTGTAGTCGTTTGGTGCTTGTTTGGTAGCTCGAAATGTGTGAATCTTGCGTATTTGCACAAAACGAAGAGTGTTTGATCGTATAAAACGAGCTGGAACGCCTACAGCGAGCGCAAAACTCAATCGTTCGATTTCGTTGAAAAGCGACTTTGTAGTCGTTTGGTGCTTGTTTGGTAGCTCGAAATGCATGAATCTTGCGTATGTGCACAAAACGAAGAGTGTTTGATCGTATAAAACGAGCTGGAACGCCTACAGCGAGCGCAAAACTCAATCGTTCGATTTCGTTGGAAAGCGACTTTGTAGTCGTTTGGTGCTTGTTTGGCGGCTCGAAATGCATGAATCTTGCGTATTTGCAAAGAATACAGAGTTTTTGATCGTTTAAAACGAGCTGAAACGCCGACAGCGAGCGCAAAACTCGATTGGTTTATTTCGATATGAAGCGACACTGTAGTCGTTTAGTGCTTGTTCAGCAGCTCGAAATGCATTAATCTTGCGTATTTGCATAGAATGAAGGCTTTTTGATCGTATGAAACGAGCTGAAACGCCTACAGCGAGCGCAAAACTGAATCGTTCGATTTCATTATAAAGCGACGTTGTAGTCGTTTGGTGCTTGTTTAGCAACTCAAAATGCATAAACCTTGCGTATTTGCATAGAATTAAGAGTTTTTGATCGTATAAAACGAGCTGGAACGCCTACAGCGAGCGTAAGACTCAATCGTTCGATTTCGTTGTAAAGCGACTTTGCAGTCGTTTGGTGCTTGTTTAGCGGCTCGAAATGCATGAATCTTGCGTATTTGCAAAGAATACAGAGTTTTTGATCGTTCAAAACGAGCTGGGACGCCCACAGCGAGCGCAAAACTCAATCGTTCGATTTCGTTGGAAAGCGACGTTGTAGTCGTTTGGTGCTTGTTTGGTAGCTCGAAATGTATGAATCTTGCGTATTTGCACGAAACGAAGAGTGTTTGATCGTATGAAACGAGCTGGAACGCCTGCAGCGAGCGCAAAACTCAATCGTTCGATTTCGTTGAAAAGCGACTTTGTAGTCGTTTGGTGCTTGTTTGGTAGCTCGAAATGCATGAATCTTGCGTATGTGCACAAAACGAAGAGTGTTTGATCGTATAAAACGAGCTGGAACGCCTACAGCGAGCGCAAAACTCAATCGTTCGATTTCGTTGGAAAGCGACTTCGCAGTCGTTTGGTGCTTGTTTAGCGGCTCGAAATGCATGAATCTTGCGTATTTGCAAATAATACAGAGTTTTTGATCGTTTAAAACGAGCTGGAACGCCGACAGCGAGCGCAAAACTGAATCGTTAAATTTCGTTATAAAGCGACTTTTTATTCGATTGGTGCTTGTTTAGCAACTCAAAACGCATAAACCTTGCGTATTTGCATAGAATAAAGAGTTTTTGATCGTGTAAAACGAGCTGAAACGCCTACAGCGAGCGCAAAACTGAATCGTTCGATTTCGTTGTAAAGCGACTTTGCAGTCGTTTGGCGCTTGTTTAGCGGCTCGAAATGCATGAATCTTGCGTATTTGCAAAGAATACAGAGTTTTTGATCGTTTAAAACGAGCTGGAACGCCGACAGCAAGCGCAAGACTGAATCATTCGATTTCGTTATAAAGCGACTTTTCAATCGATTGGTGCTTGTTTAGCAACTCAAAACGCATAAACCTTGCGTATTTGCATAGAATGAAGAGTTTTTGATCGTAGAAAACGAGCTGAAACGCCTTTAGCAATCGCAAAACTCAATCGTTCGATTTCGTTATAAAGCGACGTTGTAGTCGTTTGGTGCTTGTTTGGTAGCTCGAAATGTATGAATCTGGCGTATTTGCAAAGAATACAGAGTTTTTGATCGTTTAAAACAAGCTGGAACGCCTACAGCGGGTGCAAAACTCAATCGTTCGACTTTGTTGGAAAGCGACTTTGTAGTCGTTTGGTGCTTGTTTGGCGGCTCGAAATGCATGAATCTTGCGTATTTGCAAAGAATACAGAGTTTTTGATCGTTTGAAACGAGCTGGGACGACTACAGCGAGCGCAAAACTCAATCGTTCGATTTCGTTGGAAAGCGACTTTGTAGTCGTTTGCTGCTTGTTTGGCGGCTCGAAATGCATGAATCTTGCGTATTCGCAAAGAATACAGAGTGTTTGATCGTTCAAAACGAGCTGGGATGCCTACAGCGAGCGCAAAACTCAATCGTTCGATTTCGTTAGAAAGCGATTTTGTAGTCGTTTGGTGCTTGTTTGGCGGCTCGAAATGCATGAATCTTGCGTATGTGCACAAAACGAAGAGTGTTTGATCGTATAAAACGAGCTGGAACGCCTACAGCGAGCGCAAAACTCAATCGTTCGATTTCGTTGGAAAGCGACTTTGTAGTCGTTTGGTGCTTGTTTGGCGGCTCGAAATGCATGAATCTTGCGTATTTGCAAAGAATACAGAGTTTTTGATCGTTTAAAACGAACTGAAACGCCGACAGCGAGCGCAAAACTCGATTGGTTTATTTCGATATGAAGCGACACTGTAGTCGTTTGGTGCTTGTTTAGCAGCTCGAAATGCATGAATCTTGCATATTTGCATAGAATGAAGGCTTTTTGATCGTATGAAACGAGCTGGAACGCCTACAGCGAGCGCAAAACTAAATCGTTCAATTTCGTTGAAAAGCGACGTTGTAGTCGTTTGGTGCTTGTTTAGCAACTCAAAACGCATACATCTTGCGTATTTGCATAGAATTAAGAGTTTTTGATCGTATAAAACGAGCTGGAACGCCCACCGCGAGCGCAAGACTCAATCGTTCGATTTCGTTGTAAAGCGACTTTGCAGTCGTTTGGTGCTTGTTTAGCGGCTCGAAATGCATGAATCTTGCGTATTTGCAAAGAATACAGAGTTTTCGATCGTTTGAAGCGAGCTGGGACGCCTACAGCGAGCGCAAAACTCAATCGTTCGATTTCGTTGGAAAGCGACTTCGCAGTCGTTTGGTGCTTGTTTAGCGGCTCGAAATGCATGAATCTTGCGTATTTGCAAATAATACAGAGTTTTTGATCGTTCAAAACGAGCTGGAACGCCGACAGCGAGCGCAAAACTGAATCGTTAAATTTCGTTATAAAGCGACTTTTTATTCGATTGGTGCTTGTTTAGAACTCAAAACGCATAAACCTTGCGTATTTGCATAGAATAAAGAGTTTTTGATCGTGTAAAACGAGCTGAGACGCCTACAGCGAGCGCAAAACTGAATCGTTCGATTTCGTTATAAAGCGACTTTTCAATCGATTGGTGCTTGTTTAGCAACTCAAAACGCATAAACCTTGCGTATTTGCATAGAATGAAGAGTTTTTGATCGTAGAAAACGAGCTGAAACGCCTTTAGCAAGCGCAAAACTCAATCGTTCGATTTCGTTATAAAGCGACGTTGTAGTCGTTTGGTGCTTGTTTGGTAGCTCGAAATGTATGAATCTGGCGTATTTGCAAAGAATACAGAGTTTTTGATCGTTTAAAACAAGCTGGAACGCCTACAGCGGGCGCAAAACTCAATCGTTCGACTTTGTTGGAAAGCGACTTTGTAGTCGTTTGGTGCTTGTTTGGCGGCTCGAAATGCATGAATCTTGCGTATTTGCAAAGAATACAGAGTGTTTGATCGTTTGAAACGAGCTGGGACGACTACAGCGAGCGCAAAACTCAATCGTTCGATTTCGTTGGAAAGCGACTTTGTAGTCGTTTGCTGCTTGTTTGGCGGCTCGAAATGCATGAATCTTGCGTATTTGCACAAAATGAAGAGTGTTTGATCGTGTAAAACGAGTTGGAACGCCCACGGCGAGCGCAAAACTCAATCGTTCGATTTCGTTATAAAGCGACGTTGTAGGCGTTTGGTGCTTGTTTGGTAGCTCGAAATGCATGAATCTTGCGTGTTCGCACGAAACGAAGAGTGTTTGATCATATCAAACGAGCTGGAACGCCTACAGCGAGCGCAAAACTCAATCGTTCGATTTCGTTGGAAAGCGACTTTGTAGTCGTTTGGTGCTTGTTTGGCCGCTCGAAATGCATGAATCTTGCGTATTCGCAAAGAATACAGAGTTTTTGATCGTTTGAAACGAGCTGGGACGCCTACAGCGAGTGCAAAACTCAATCGTTCGATTTCGTTGGAAAGCGATTTTGTAGTCGTCTGGTGCTTGTTTGGCGGCTCGAAATGCATGAATCTTGCGTATTTGCAAAGAATACAGAGTTTTTGATCGTTTAAAACAAGCTGGAACGCCGACAGCAAGCGCAAAACTGAATCATTCGATTTCGTTATAAAGTGACTTTTCAATCGATTGGTGCTTGTTTAGCATCTCAAAACGCATAAACCTTGCGTATTTGCATAGAATAAAGAGTTTTTGATCGTATAAAACGAGCTGGAACGCCTACAGCGAGCGCAAGACTCAATCGTTTGATTTCGTTGTCAAGCGACTTTGCAGTCGTTTGGTGCTTGTTTAGCAACTCAAAACGCATAAACCTTGCGTATTTGCATAGAATTAAGAGTTTTTGATCGTATAAAACGAGCTGGAACACCTACAGCGAGCGCAAGACTCAATCGTTCGATTTCGTTGTAAAGCGACTTTGCAGTCGTTTGGTGCTTGTTTAGCGGCTCGAAATGCATGAATCTTGCGTATTTGCAAAGAATACAGAGTTTTTGATCGTTTGAAACGAGCTGGGATGCCTACAGCGAGCGCAAAACTCAATCGTTCGATTTCGTTGGAAAGCGATTTTGTAGTCGTTTGGTGCTTGTTTGGCGGCTCGAAATGCATGAATCTTGCGTATTTGCAAAGAATACAGAGTTTTTGATCGTTTAAAACAAGCTGGAACGCCGACAGCAAGCGCAAAACTGAATCATTCGATTTCGTTATAAAGTGACTTTTCAATCGATTGGTGCTTGTTTAGCATCTCAAAACGCATAAACCTTGCGTATTTGCATAGAATAAAGAGTTTTTGATCGTATAAAACGAGCTGAAACGCCTTTAGCAAGCGCAAAACTCAATCGTTCGATTTCGTTATAAAGCGACGTTGTAGTCGTTTGGTGCTTGTTTAGCAGCTCGAAATGCATGAATCTTGCGTATTTGCATAGAATGAACGCTTTTTGATCGTATGAAACGAGCTGGAACGCCTACAGCGAGCGCAAAACTGAATCGTTCGATTTCGTTATAAAGCGACGTTGTAGTCGTTTGGTGCTTGTTTGGTATCTCGAAATGTGTGAATCTTGCGTATTTGCACAAAACGAAGAGTGTTTGATCGTATAAAACGAGCTGGAACGCCTACAGCGAGCGCAAAACTCAATCGTTCGATTTCGTTGAAAAGCGACTTTGTAGTCGTTTGGTGCTTGTTTGGTAGCTCGAAATGCATGAATCTTGCGTATGTGCACAAAACGAAGAGTGTTTGATCGTATAAAACGAGCTGGAACGCCTACAGCGAGCGCAAAACTCAATCGTTCGATTTCGTTGGAAAGCGACTTTGTAGTCGTTTGGTGCTTGTTTGGCGGCTCGAAATGCATGAATCTTGCGTATTTGCAAAGAATACAGAGTTTTTGATCGTTTAAAACGAACTGAAACGCCGACAGCGAGCGCAAAACTCGATTGGTTTATTTCGATATGAAGCGACACTGTAGTCGTTTGGTGCTTGTTTAGCAGCTCGAAATGCATGAATCTTGCGTATTTGCATAGAATGAACGCTTTTTGATCGTATGAAACGAGCTGGAACGCCTACAGCGAGCGCAAAACTGAATCGTTCGATTTCGTTATAAAGCGACGTTGTAGTCGTTTGGTGCTTGTTTGGTAGCTCGAAATGTGTGAATCTTGCGTATTTGCACAAAACGAAGAGTGTTTGATCGTATAAAACGAGCTGGAACGCCTACAGCGAGCGCAAAACTCAATCGTTCGATTTCGTTGAAAAGCGACTTTGTAGTCGTTTGGTGCTTGTTTGGTAGCTCGAAATGCATGAATCTTGCGTATGTGCACAAAACGAAGAGTGTTTGATCGTATAAAACGAGCTGGAACGCCTACAGCGAGCGCAAAACTCAATCGTTCGATTTCGTTGGAAAGCGACTTTGTAGTCGTTTGGTGCTTGTTTGGCGGCTCGAAATGCATGAATCTTGCGTATTTGCAAAGAATACAGAGTTTTTGATCGTTTAAAACGAGCTGAAACGCCGACAGCGAGCGCAAAACTCGATTGGTTTATTTCGATATGAAGCGACACTGTAGTCGTTTAGTGCTTGTTCAGCAGCTCGAAATGCATTAATCTTGCGTATTTGCATAGAATGAAGGCTTTTTGATCGTATGAAACGAGCTGAAACGCCTACAGCGAGCGCAAAACTGAATCGTTCGATTTCATTATAAAGCGACGTTGTAGTCGTTTGGTGCTTGTTTAGCAACTCAAAATGCATAAACCTTGCGTATTTGCATAGAATTAAGAGTTTTTGATCGTATAAAACGAGCTGGAACGCCTACAGCGAGCGTAAGACTCAATCGTTCGATTTCGTTGTAAAGCGACTTTGCAGTCGTTTGGTGCTTGTTTAGCGGCTCGAAATGCATGAATCTTGCGTATTTGCAAAGAATACAGAGTTTTTGATCGTTCAAAACGAGCTGGGACGCCCACAGCGAGCGCAAAACTCAATCGTTCGATTTCGTTGGAAAGCGACGTTGTAGTCGTTTGGTGCTTGTTTGGTAGCTCGAAATGTATGAATCTTGCGTATTTGCACGAAACGAAGAGTGTTTGATCGTATGAAACGAGCTGGAACGCCTGCAGCGAGCGCAAAACTCAATCGTTCGATTTCGTTGAAAAGCGACTTTGTAGTCGTTTGGTGCTTGTTTGGTAGCTCGAAATGCATGAATCTTGCGTATGTGCACAAAACGAAGAGTGTTTGATCGTATAAAACGAGCTGGAACGCCTACAGCGAGCGCAAAACTCAATCGTTCGATTTCGTTGGAAAGCGACTTCGCAGTCGTTTGGTGCTTGTTTAGCGGCTCGAAATGCATGAATCTTGCGTATTTGCAAATAATACAGAGTTTTTGATCGTTTAAAACGAGCTGGAACGCCGACAGCGAGCGCAAAACTGAATCGTTAAATTTCGTTATAAAGCGACTTTTTATTCGATTGGTGCTTGTTTAGCAACTCAAAACGCATAAACCTTGCGTATTTGCATAGAATAAAGAGTTTTTGATCGTGTAAAACGAGCTGAAACGCCTACAGCGAGCGCAAAACTGAATCGTTCGATTTCGTTGTAAAGCGACTTTGCAGTCGTTTGGCGCTTGTTTAGCGGCTCGAAATGCATGAATCTTGCGTATTTGCAAAGAATACAGAGTTTTTGATCGTTTAAAACGAGCTGGAACGCCGACAGCAAGCGCAAAACTGAATCATTCGATTTCGTTATAAAGCGACTTTTCAATCGATTGGTGCTTGTTTAGCAACTCAAAACGCATAAACCTTGCGTATTTGCATAGAATGAAGAGTTTTTGATCGTAGAAAACGAGCTGAAACGCCTTTAGCAATCGCAAAACTCAATCGTTCGATTTCGTTATAAAGCGACGTTGTAGTCGTTTGGTGCTTGTTTGGTAGCTCGAAATGTATGAATCTGGCGTATTTGCAAAGAATACAGAGTTTTTGATCGTTTAAAACAAGCTGGAACGCCTACAGCGGGTGCAAAACTCAATCGTTCGACTTTGTTGGAAAGCGACTTTGTAGTCGTTTGGTGCTTGTTTGGCGGCTCGAAATGCATGAATCTTGCGTATTTGCAAAGAATACAGAGTGTTTGATCGTTTGAAACGAGCTGGGACGACTACAGCGAGCGCAAAACTCAATCGTTCGATTTCGTTGGAAAGCGACTTTGTAGTCGTTTGCTGCTTGTTTGGCGGCTCGAAATGCATGAATCTTGCGTATTTGCACAAAATGAAGAGTGTTTGATCGTGTAAAACGAGTTGGAACGCCCACGGCGAGCGCAAAACTCAATCGTTCGATTTCGTTATAAAGCGACGTTGTAGGCGTTTGGTGCTTGTTTGGTAGCTCGAAATGCATGAATCTTGCGTGTTCGCACGAAACGAAGAGTGTTTGATCATATCAAACGAGCTGGAACGCCTACAGCGAGCGCAAAACTCAATCGTTCGATTTCGTTGGAAAGCGACTTTGTAGTCGTTTGGTGCTTGTTTGGCGGCTCGAAATGCATGAATCTTGCGTATTTGCAAAGAATACAGAGTTTTTGATCGCTTAAAACGAGCTGGAACGCCGACAGCGAGCGCAAAACTGAATCGTTCGATTTCGTGATAAAGCGACTTTTCAATCGATTGGTGCTTGTTTAGCAACTCAAAACGCATAAACCTTGCGTATTTGCATAGAATAAAGAGTTTTTGATCGTATAAAACGAGCTGGAACGCCTACAGCGAGCGCAAGACTCAATCGTTTGATTTCGTTGTCAAGCGACTTTGCAGTCGTTTGGTGCTTGTTTAGCAACTCAAAACGCATAAACCTTGCGTATTTGCATAGAATTATGAGTTTTTGATCGTATAAAACGAGCTGGAACACCTACAGCGAGCGCAAGACTCAATCGTTCGATTTCGTTGTAAAGCGACTTTGCAGTCGTTTGGTGCTTGTTTAGCGGCTCGAAATGCATGAATCTTGCGTATTTGCAAAGAATACAGAGTTTTTGATCGTTTGAAACGAGCTGGGATGCCTACAGCGAGCGCAAAACTCAATCGTTCGATTTCGTTGGAAAGCGATTTTGTAGTCGTTTGGTGCTTGTTTGGCGGCTCGAAATGCATGAATCTTGCGTATTTGCAAAGAATACAGAGTTTTTGATCGTTTAAAACAAGCTGGAACGCCGACAGCAAGCGCAAAACTGAATCATTCGATTTCGTTATAAAGTGACTTTTCAATCGATTGGTGCTTGTTTAGCATCTCAAAACGCATAAACCTTGCGTATTTGCATAGAATAAAGAGTTTTTGATCGTATAAAACGAGCTGAAACGCCTTTAGCAAGCGCAAAACTCAATCGTTCGATTTCGTTATAAAGCGACGTTGTAGTCGTTTGGTGCTTGTTTAGCAGCTCGAAATGCATGAATCTTGCGTATTTGCATAGAATGAACGCTTTTTGATCGTATGAAACGAGCTGGAACGCCTACAGCGAGCGCAAAACTGAATCGTTCGATTTCGTTATAAAGCGACGTTGTAGTCGTTTGGTGCTTGTTTGGTATCTCGAAATGTGTGAATCTTGCGTATTTGCACAAAACGAAGAGTGTTTGATCGTATAAAACGAGCTGGAACGCCTACAGCGAGCGCAAAACTCAATCGTTCGATTTCGTTGAAAAGCGACTTTGTAGTCGTTTGGTGCTTGTTTGGTAGCTCGAAATGCATGAATCTTGCGTATGTGCACAAAACGAAGAGTGTTTGATCGTATAAAACGAGCTGGAACGCCTACAGCGAGCGCAAAACTCAATCGTTCGATTTCGTTGGAAAGCGACTTTGTAGTCGTTTGGTGCTTGTTTGGCGGCTCGAAATGCATGAATCTTGCGTATTTGCAAAGAATACAGAGTTTTTGATCGTTTAAAACGAACTGAAACGCCGACAGCGAGCGCAAAACTCGATTGGTTTATTTCGATATGAAGCGACACTGTAGTCGTTTGGTGCTTGTTTAGCAGCTCGAAATGCATGAATCTTGCGTATTTGCATAGAATGAACGCTTTTTGATCGTATGAAACGAGCTGGAACGCCTACAGCGAGCGCAAAACTGAATCGTTCGATTTCGTTATAAAGCGACGTTGTAGTCGTTTGGTGCTTGTTTGGTAGCTCGAAATGTGTGAATCTTGCGTATTTGCACAAAACGAAGAGTGTTTGATCGTATAAAACGAGCTGGAACGCCTACAGCGAGCGCAAAACTCAATCGTTCGATTTCGTTGAAAAGCGACTTTGTAGTCGTTTGGTGCTTGTTTGGTAGCTCGAAATGCATGAATCTTGCGTATGTGCACAAAACGAAGAGTGTTTGATCGTATAAAACGAGCTGGAACGCCTACAGCGAGCGCAAAACTCAATCGTTCGATTTCGTTGGAAAGCGACTTTGTAGTCGTTTGGTGCTTGTTTGGCGGCTCGAAATGCATGAATCTTGCGTATTTGCAAAGAATACAGAGTTTTTGATCGTTTAAAACGAGCTGAAACGCCGACAGCGAGCGCAAAACTCGATTGGTTTATTTCGATATGAAGCGACACTGTAGTCGTTTAGTGCTTGTTCAGCAGCTCGAAATGCATTAATCTTGCGTATTTGCATAGAATGAAGGCTTTTTGATCGTATGAAACGAGCTGAAACGCCTACAGCGAGCGCAAAACTGAATCGTTCGATTTCATTATAAAGCGACGTTGTAGTCGTTTGGTGCTTGTTTAGCAACTCAAAATGCATAAACCTTGCGTATTTGCATAGAATTAAGAGTTTTTGATCGTATAAAACGAGCTGGAACGCCTACAGCGAGCGTAAGACTCAATCGTTCGATTTCGTTGTAAAGCGACTTTGCAGTCGTTTGGTGCTTGTTTAGCGGCTCGAAATGCATGAATCTTGCGTATTTGCAAAGAATACAGAGTTTTTGATCGTTCAAAACGAGCTGGGACGCCCACAGCGAGCGCAAAACTCAATCGTTCGATTTCGTTGGAAAGCGACGTTGTAGTCGTTTGGTGCTTGTTTGGTAGCTCGAAATGTATGAATCTTGCGTATTTGCACGAAACGAAGAGTGTTTGATCGTATGAAACGAGCTGGAACGCCTGCAGCGAGCGCAAAACTCAATCGTTCGATTTCGTTGAAAAGCGACTTTGTAGTCGTTTGGTGCTTGTTTGGTAGCTCGAAATGCATGAATCTTGCGTATGTGCACAAAACGAAGAGTGTTTGATCGTATAAAACGAGCTGGAACGCCTACAGCGAGCGCAAAACTCAATCGTTCGATTTCGTTGGAAAGCGACTTCGCAGTCGTTTGGTGCTTGTTTAGCGGCTCGAAATGCATGAATCTTGCGTATTTGCAAATAATACAGAGTTTTTGATCGTTTAAAACGAGCTGGAACGCCGACAGCGAGCGCAAAACTGAATCGTTAAATTTCGTTATAAAGCGACTTTTTATTCGATTGGTGCTTGTTTAGCAACTCAAAACGCATAAACCTTGCGTATTTGCATAGAATAAAGAGTTTTTGATCGTGTAAAACGAGCTGAAACGCCTACAGCGAGCGCAAAACTGAATCGTTCGATTTCGTTGTAAAGCGACTTTGCAGTCGTTTGGCGCTTGTTTAGCGGCTCGAAATGCATGAATCTTGCGTATTTGCAAAGAATACAGAGTTTTTGATCGTTTAAAACGAGCTGGAACGCCGACAGCAAGCGCAAAACTGAATCATTCGATTTCGTTATAAAGCGACTTTTCAATCGATTGGTGCTTGTTTAGCAACTCAAAACGCATAAACCTTGCGTATTTGCATAGAATGAAGAGTTTTTGATCGTAGAAAACGAGCTGAAACGCCTTTAGCAATCGCAAAACTCAATCGTTCGATTTCGTTATAAAGCGACGTTGTAGTCGTTTGGTGCTTGTTTGGTAGCTCGAAATGTATGAATCTGGCGTATTTGCAAAGAATACAGAGTTTTTGATCGTTTAAAACAAGCTGGAACGCCTACAGCGGGTGCAAAACTCAATCGTTCGACTTTGTTGGAAAGCGACTTTGTAGTCGTTTGGTGCTTGTTTGGCGGCTCGAAATGCATGAATCTTGCGTATTTGCAAAGAATACAGAGTGTTTGATCGTTTGAAACGAGCTGGGACGACTACAGCGAGCGCAAAACTCAATCGTTCGATTTCGTTGGAAAGCGACTTTGTAGTCGTTTGCTGCTTGTTTGGCGGCTCGAAATGCATGAATCTTGCGTATTTGCACAAAATGAAGAGTGTTTGATCGTGTAAAACGAGTTGGAACGCCCACGGCGAGCGCAAAACTCAATCGTTCGATTTCGTTATAAAGCGACGTTGTAGGCGTTTGGTGCTTGTTTGGTAGCTCGAAATGCATGAATCTTGCGTGTTCGCACGAAACGAAGAGTGTTTGATCATATCAAACGAGCTGGAACGCCTACAGCGAGCGCAAAACTCAATCGTTCGATTTCGTTGGAAAGCGACTTTGTAGTCGTTTGGTGCTTGTTTGGCCGCTCGAAATGCATGAATCTTGCGTATTCGCAAAGAATACAGAGTTTTTGATCGTTTGAAACGAGCTGGGACGCCCACAGCGAGCGCAAAACTCAATCGTTCGATTTCGTTGGAAAGCGATTTTGTAGTCGTCTGGTGCTTGTTTGGCGGCTCGAAATGCATGAATCTTGCGTATTTGCAAAGAATACAGAGTTTTTGATCGCTTAAAACGAGCTGGAACGCCGACAGCGAGCGCAAAACTGAATCGTTCGATTTCGTGATAAAGCGACTTTTCAATCGATTGGTGCTTGTTTAGCAACTCAAAACGCATAAACCTTGCGTATTTGCATAGAATAAAGAGTTTTTGATCGTATAAAACGAGCTGGAACGCCTACAGCGAGCGCAAGACTCAATCGTTTGATTTCGTTGTCAAGCGACTTTGCAGTCGTTTGGTGCTTGTTTAGCAACTCAAAACGCATAAACCTTGCGTATTTGCATAGAATTATGAGTTTTTGATCGTATAAAACGAGCTGGAACACCTACAGCGAGCGCAAGACTCAATCGTTCGATTTCGTTGTAAAGCGACTTTGCAGTCGTTTGGTGCTTGTTTAGCGGCTCGAAATGCATGAATCTTGCGTATTTGCAAAGAATACAGAGTTTTTGATCGTTTGAAACGAGCTGGGATGCCTACAGCGAGCGCAAAACTCAATCGTTCGATTTCGTTGGAAAGCGATTTTGTAGTCGTTTGGTGCTTGTTTGGCGGCTCGAAATGCATGAATCTTGCGTATTTGCAAAGAATACAGAGTTTTTGATCGTTTGAAACGAGCTGGGATGCCTACAGCGAGCGCAAAACTCAATCGTTCGATTTCGTTGGAAAGCGATTTTGTAGTCGTTTGGTGCTTGTTTGGCGGCTCGAAATGCATGAATCTTGCGTATTTGCAAAGAATACAGAGTTTTTGATCGTTTAAAACAAGCTGGAACGCCGACAGCAAGCGCAAAACTGAATCATTCGATTTCGTTATAAAGTGACTTTTCAATCGATTGGTGCTTGTTTAGCATCTCAAAACGCATAAACCTTGCGTATTTGCATAGAATAAAGAGTTTTTGATCGTATAAAACGAGCTGAAACGCCTTTAGCAAGCGCAAAACTCAATCGTTCGATTCCGTTATAAAGCGACGTTGTAGTCGTTTGGTGCTTGTTTAGCAGCTCGAAATGCATGAATCTTGCGTATTTGCATAGAATGAACGCTTTTTGATCGTATGAAACGAGCTGGAACGCCTACAGCGAGCGCAAAACTGAATCGTTCGATTTCGTTATAAAGCGACGTTGTAGTCGTTTGGTGCTTGTTTGGTATCTCGAAATGTGTGAATCTTGCGTATTTGCACAAAACGAAGAGTGTTTGATCGTATAAAACGAGCTGGAACGCCTACAGCGAGCGCAAAACTCAATCGTTCGATTTCGTTGAAAAGCGACTTTGTAGTCGTTTGGTGCTTGTTTGGTAGCTCGAAATGCATGAATCTTGCGTATGTGCACAAAACGAAGAGTGTTTGATCGTATAAAACGAGCTGGAACGCCTACAGCGAGCGCAAAACTCAATCGTTCGATTTCGTTGGAAAGCGACTTTGTAGTCGTTTGGTGCTCGTTTGGCGGCTCGAAATGCATGAATCTTGCGTATTTGCAAAGAATACAGAGTTTTTGATCGTTTAAAACGAACTGAAACGCCGACAGCGAGCGCAAAACTCGATTGGTTTATTTCGATATGAAGCGACACTGTAGTCGTTTGGTGCTTGTTTAGCAGCTCGAAATGCATGAATCTTGCGTATTTGCATAGAATGAACGCTTTTTGATCGTATGAAACGAGCTGGAACGCCTACAGCGAGCGCAAAACTGAATCGTTCGATTTCGTTATAAAGCGACGTTGTAGTCGTTTGGTGCTTGTTTGGTAGCTCGAAATGTATGAATCTTGCGTATTTGCACAAAACGAAGAGTGTTTGATCGTATAAAACGAGCTGGAACGCTTACAGCGAGCGCAAAACTCAATCGTTCGATTTCGTTGAAAAGCGCCTTTGCAGACGTTTGGTGCTTGTTTGGTAGCTCGAAATGCATGAATCTTGCGTATGTGCACAAAACGAAGAGTGTTTGATCGTATAAAACGAGCTGGAACGCCTACAGCGAGCGCAAAACTCAATCGTTCGATTTCGTTGGAAAGCGACTTTGTAGTCGTTTGGTGCTTGTTTGGCGGCTCGAAATGCATGAATCTTGCGTATTTGCAAAGAATACAGAGTTTTTGATCGTTTAAAACGAACTGAAACGCCGACAGCGAGCGCAAAACTCGATTGGTTTATATCGATATGAAGCGACACTGTAGTCGTTTGGTGCTTGTTTAGCAGCTCGAAATGCATGAATCTTGCGTATTTGCATAGAATGAAGGCTTTTTGATCGTGTGAAACGAGCTGGAACGCCTACAGCGAGCGCAAAACTGAATCGTTCGATTTCGTTATAAAGCGACGTTGTAGTCGTTTGGTGCTTGTTTGGTAGCTCGAAATGTGTGAATCTTGCGTATTTGCACAAAACGAAGAGTGTTTGATCGTATAAAACGAGCTGGAACGCCTACAGCGAGCGCAAAACTCAATCGTTCGATTTCGTTGAAAAGCGACTTTGTAGTCGTTTGGTGCTTGTTTGGTAGCTCGAAATGCATGAATCTTGCGTATGTGCACAAAACGAAGAGTGTTTGATCGTATAAAACGAGCTGGAACGCCTACAGCGAGCGCAAAACTCAATCGTTCGATTTCGTTGGAAAGCGACGTTGTAGTCGTTTGGTGCTTGTTTGGTAGCTCGAAATGTATGAATCTGGCGTATTTGCAAAGAATACAGAGTTTTTGATCGTTTAAAACAAGCTGGAACGTCTACAGCGGGCGCAAAACTCAATCGTTCGACTTTGTTGGAAAGCGACTTTGTAGTCGTTTGGTGCTTGTTTGGCGGCTCGAAATGCATGAATCTTGCGTATTTGCAAAGAATACAGAGTGTTTGATCGTTTGAAACGAGCTGGGACGACTACAGCGAGCGCAAAACTCAATCGTTCGATTTCGTTGGAAAGCGACTTTGTAGTCGTTTGCTGCGTGTTTGGCGGCTCGAAATGCATGAATCTTGCGTATTTGCACAAAATGAAGAGTGTTTGATCGTGTAAAACGAGTTGGAACGCCCACGGCGAGCGCAAAACTCAATCGTTCGATTTCGTTATAAAGCGACGTTGTAGGCGTTTGGTGCTTGTTTGGTAGCTCGAAATGCATGAATCTTGCGTGTTCGCACGAAACGAAGAGTGTTTGATCATATCAAACGAGCTGGAACGCCTACAGCGAGCGCAAAACTCAATCGTTCGATTTCGTTGGAAAGCGACTTTGTAGTCGTTTGGTGCTTGTTTGGCCGCTCGAAATGCATGAATCTTGCGTATTCGCAAAGAATACAGAGTTTTTGATCGTTTGAAACGAGCTGGGACGCCCACAGCGAGCGCAAAACTCAATCGTTCGATTTCGTTGGAAAGCGATTTTGTAGTCGTCTGGTGCTTGTTTGGCGGCTCGAAATGCATGAATCTTGCGTATTTGCAAAGAATACAGAGTTTTTGATCGCTTAAAACGAGCTGGAACGCCGACAGCGAGCGCAAAACTGAATCGTTCGATTTCGTGATAAAGCGACTTTTCAATCGATTGGTGCTTGTTTAGCAACTCAAAACGCATAAACCTTGCGTATTTGCATAGAATAAAGAGTTTTTGATCGTATAAAACGAGCTGGAACGCCTACAGCGAGCGCAAGACTCAATCGTTTGATTTCGTTGTCAAGCGACTTTGCAGTCGTTTGGTGCTTGTTTAGCAACTCAAAACGCATAAACCTTGCGTATTTGCATAGAATTATGAGTTTTTGATCGTATAAAACGAGCTGGAACACCTACAGCGAGCGCAAGACTCAATCGTTCGATTTCGTTGTAAAAGGACTTTGCAGTCGTTTGGTGCTTGTTTAGCGGCTCGAAATGCATGAATCTTGCGTATTTGCAAAGAATACAGAGTTTTTGATCGTTTGAAACGAGCTGGGATGCCTACAGCGAGCGCAAAACTCAATCGTTCGATTTCGTTGGAAAGCGATTTTGTAGTCGTTTGGTGCTTGTTTGGCGGCTCGAAATGCATGAATCTTGCGTATTTGCAAAGAATACAGAGTTTTTGATCGTTTAAAACAAGCTGGAACGCCTTTAGCAAGCGCAAAACTCAATCGTTCGATTTCGTTATAAAGCGACGTTGTAGTCGTTTGGTGCTTGATTGGTAGCTCGAAATGTGTGAATCTTGCGTATTTGCCCAAAACGAAGAGTGTTTGATCGTATAAAACGAGCTGGAACGCCTACAGCGGGCGCAAAACTCAATCGTTCGATTTCGTTGGAAAGCGACTTTGTAGTCGTTTGGTGCTTGTTTGGCGGCTCGAAATGCATGAATCTTGCGTATTTGCAAAGAATACAGAGTTTTTGATCGTTTAAAACGAACTGAAACGCCGACAGCGAGCGCAAAACTCGATTGGTTTATTTCGATATGAAGCGACACTGTAGTCGTTTGGTGCTTGTTTAGCAGCTCGAAATGCATGAATCTTGCATATTTGCATAGAATGAAGGCTTTTTGATCGTATGAAACGAGCTGGAACGCCTACAGCGAGCGCAAAACTAAATCGTTCAATTTCGTTGAAAAGCGACGTTGTAGTCGTTTGGTGCTTGTTTAGCAACTCAAAACGCATACATCTTGCGTATTTGCATAGAATTAAGAGTTTTTGATCGTATAAAACGAGCTGGAACGCCCACCGCGAGCGCAAGACTCAATCGTTCGATTTCGTTGTAAAGCGACTTTGCAGTCGTTTGGTGCTTGTTTAGCGGCTCGAAATGCATGAATCTTGCGTATTTGCAAAGAATACAGAGTTTTCGATCGTTTGAAGCGAGCTGGGACGCCTACAGCGAGCGCAAAACTCAATCGTTCGATTTCGTTGGAAAGCGACTTCGCAGTCGTTTGGTGCTTGTTTAGCGGCTCGAAATGCATGAATCTTGCGTATTTGCAAATAATACAGAGTTTTTGATCGTTCAAAACGAGCTGGAACGCCGACAGCGAGCGCAAAACTGAATCGTTAAATTTCGTTATAAAGCGACTTTTTATTCGATTGGTGCTTGTTTAGAACTCAAAACGCATAAACCTTGCGTATTTGCATAGAATAAAGAGTTTTTGATCGTGTAAAACGAGCTGAGACGCCTACAGCGAGCGCAAAACTGAATCGTTCGATTTCGTTGTAAAGCGACTTTGCAGTCGTTTGGCGCTTGTTTAGCGGCTCGAAATGCATGAATCTTGCGTATTTGCAAAGAATACAGAGTTTTTGATCGTTTAAAACGAGCTGGAACGCCGACAGCAAGCGCAAAACTGAATCATTCGATTTCGTTATAAAGCGACTTTTCAATCGATTGGTGCTTGTTTAGCAACTCAAAACGCATAAACCTTGCGTATTTGCATAGAATGAAGAGTTTTTGATCGTAGAAAACGAGCTGAAACGCCTTTAGCAAGCGCAAAACTCAATCGTTCGATTTCGTTATAAAGCGACGTTGTAGTCGTTTGGTGCTTGTTTGGTAGCTCGAAATGTATGAATCTGGCGTATTTGCAAAGAATACAGAGTTTTTGATCGTTTAAAACAAGCTGGAACGCCTACAGCGGGCGCAAAACTCAATCGTTCGACTTTGTTGGAAAGCGACTTTGTAGTCGTTTGGTGCTTGTTTGGCGGCTCGAAATGCATGAATCTTGCGTATTTGCAAAGAATACAGAGTGTTTGATCGTTTGAAACGAGCTGGGACGACTACAGCGAGCGCAAAACTCAATCGTTCGATTTCGTTGGAAAGCGACTTTGTAGTCGTTTGCTGCTTGTTTGGCGGCTCGAAATGCATGAATCTTGCGTATTTGCACAAAATGAAGAGTGTTTGATCGTGTAAAACGAGTTGGAACGCCCACGGCGAGCGCAAAACTCAACCGTTCGATTTCGTTATAAAGCGACGTTGTAGGCGTTTGGTGCTTGTTTGGTAGCTCGAAATGCATGAATCTTGCGTGTTCGCACGAAACGAAGAGTGTTTGATCATATCAAACGAGCTGGAACGCCTACAGCGAGCGCAAAACTCAATCGTTCGATTTCGTTGGAAAGCGACTTTGTAGTCGTTTGGTGCTTGTTTGGCCGCTCGAAATGCATGAATCTTGCGTATTCGCAAAGAATACAGAGTTTTTGATCGTTTGAAACGAGCTGGGACGCCTACAGCGAGTGCAAAACTCAATCGTTCGATTTCGTTGGAAAGCGATTTTGTAGTCGTCTGGTGCTTGTTTGGCGGCTCGAAATGCATGAATCTTGCGTATTTGCAAAGAATACAGAGTTTTTGATCGTTTAAAACAAGCTGGAACGCCGACAGCAAGCGCAAAACTGAATCATTCGATTTCGTTATAAAGTGACTTTTCAATCGATTGGTGCTTGTTTAGCATCTCAAAACGCATAAACCTTGCGTATTTGCATAGAATAAAGAGTTTTTGATCGTATAAAACGAGCTGGAACGCCTACAGCGAGCGCAAGACTCAATCGTTTGATTTCGTTGTCAAGCGACTTTGCAGTCGTTTGGTGCTTGTTTAGCAACTCAAAACGCATAAACCTTGCGTATTTGCATAGAATTAAGAGTTTTTGATCGTATAAAACGAGCTGGAACACCTACAGCGAGCGCAAGACTCAATCGTTCGATTTCGTTGTAAAGCGACTTTGCAGTCGTTTGGTGCTTGTTTAGCGGCTCGAAATGCATGAATCTTGCGTATTTGCAAAGAATACAGAGTTTTTGATCGTTTGAAACGAGCTGGGATGCCTACAGCGAGCGCAAAACCCAATCGTTCGATTTCGTTGGAAAGCGATTTTGTAGTCGTTTGGTGCTTGTTTGGCGGCTCGAAATGCATGAATCTTGCGTATTTGCAAAGAATACAGAGTTTTTGATCGTTTAAAACAAGCTGGAACGCCGACAGCAAGCGCAAAACTGAATCATTCGATTTCGTTATAAAGTGACTTTTCAATCGATTGGTGCTTGTTTAGCATCTCAAAACGCATAAACCTTGCGTATTTGCATAGAATAAAGAGTTTTTGATCGTATAAAACGAGCTGAAACGCCTTTAGCAAGCGCAAAACTCAATCGTTCGATTGAGTTATAAAGCGACGTTGTAGTCGTTTGGTGCTTGTTTAGCAGCTCGAAATGCATGAATCTTGCGTATTTGCATAGAATGAACGCTTTTTGATCGTATGAAACGAGCTGGAACGCCTACAGCGAGCGCAAAACTGAATCGTTCGATTTCGTTATAAAGCGACGTTGTAGTCGTTTGGTGCTTGTTTGGTATCTCGAAATGTGTGAATCTTGCGTATTTGCACAAAACGAAGAGTGTTTGATCGTATAAAACGAGCTGGAACGCCTACAGCGAGCGCAAAACTCAATCGTTCGATTTCGTTGAAAAGCGACTTTGTAGTCGTTTGGTGCTTGTTTGGTAGCTCGAAATGCATGAATCTTGCGTATGTGCACAAAACGAAGAGTGTTTGATCGTATAAAACGAGCTGGAACGCCTACAGCGAGCGCAAAACTCAATCGTTCGATTTCGTTGGAAAGCGACTTTGTAGTCGTTTGGTGCTTGTTTGGCGGCTCGAAATGCATGAATCTTGCGTATTTGCAAAGAATACAGAGTTTTTGATCGTTTAAAACGAACTGAAACGCCGACAGCGAGCGCAAAACTCGATTGGTTTATTTCGATATGAAGCGACACTGTAGTCGTTTGGTGCTTGTTTAGCAGCTCGAAATGCATGAATCTTGCGTATTTGCATAGAATGAACGCTTTTTGATCGTATGAAACGAGCTGGAACGCCTACAGCGAGCGCAAAACTGAATCGTTCGATTTCGTTATAAAGCGACGTTGTAGTCGTTTGGTGCTTGTTTGGTAGCTCGAAATGTGTGAATCTTGCGTATTTGCACAAAACGAAGAGTGTTTGATTGTATAAAACGAGCTGGAACGCCTACAGCGAGCGCAAAACTCAATCGTTCGATTTCGTTGAAAAGCGACTTTGTAGTCGTTTGGTGCTTGTTTGGTAGCTCGAAATGCATGAATCTTGCGTATGTGCACAAAACGAAGAGTGTTTGATCGTATAAAACGAGCTGGAACGCCTACAGCGAGCGCAAAACTCAATCGTTCGATTTCGTTGGAAAGCGACTTTGTAGTCGTTTGGTGCTTGTTTGGCGGCTCGAAATGCATGAATCTTGCGTATTTGCAAAGAATACAGAGTTTTTGATCGTTTAAAACGAGCTGAAACGCCGACAGCGAGCGCAAAACTCGATTGGTTTATTTCGATATGAAGCGACACTGTAGTCGTTTAGTGCTTGTTCAGCAGCTCGAAATGCATTAATCTTGCGTATTTGCATAGAATGAAGGCTTTTTGATCGTATGAAACGAGCTGAAACGCCTACAGCGAGCGCAAAACTGAATCGTTCGATTTCATTATAAAGCGACGTTGTAGTCGTTTGGTGCTTGTTTAGCAACTCAAAATGCATAAACCTTGCGTATTTGCATAGAATTAAGAGTTTTTGATCGTATAAAACGAGCTGGAACGCCTACAGCGAGCGTAAGACTCAATCGTTCGATTTCGTTGTAAAGCGACTTTGCAGTCGTTTGGTGCTTGTTTAGCGGCTCGAAATGCATGAATCTTGCGTATTTGCAAAGAATACAGAGTTTTTGATCGTTCAAAACGAGCTGGGACGCCCACAGCGAGCGCAAAACTCAATCGTTCGATTTCGTTGGAAAGCGACGTTGTAGTCGTTTGGTGCTTGTTTGGTAGCTCGAAATGTATGAATCTTGCGTATTTGCACGAAACGAAGAGTGTTTGATCGTATGAAACGAGCTGGAACGCCTGCAGCGAGCGCAAAACTCAATCGTTCGATTTCGTTGAAAAGCGACTTTGTAGTCGTTTGGTGCTTGTTTGGTAGCTCGAAGAGCATGAATCTTGCGTATGTGCACAAAACGAAGAGTGTTTGATCGTATAAAACGAGCTGGAACGCCTACAGCGAGCGCAAAACTCAATCGTTCGATTTCGTTGGAAAGCGACTTCGCAGTCGTTTGGTGCTTGTTTAGCGGCTCGAAATGCATGAATCTTGCGTATTTGCAAATAATACAGAGTTTTTGATCGTTTAAAACGAGCTGGAACGCCGACAGCGAGCGCAAAACTGAATCGTTAAATTTCGTTATAAAGCGACTTTTTATTCGATTGGTGCTTGTTTAGCAACTCAAAACGCATAAACCTTGCGTATTTGCATAGAATAAAGAGTTTTTGATCGTGTAAAACGAGCTGAAACGCCTACAGCGAGCGCAAAACTGAATCGTTCGATTTCGTTGTACAGCGACTTTGCAGTCGTTTGGCGCTTGTTTAGCGGCTCGAAATGCATGAATCTTGCGTATTTGCAAAGAATACAGAGTTTTTGATCGTTTAAAACGAGCTGGAACGCCGACAGCAAGCGCAAAACTGAATCATTCGATTTCGTTATAAAGCGACTTTTCAATCGATTGGTGCTTGTTTAGCAACTCAAAACGCATAAACCTTGCGTATTTGCATAGAATGAAGAGTTTTTGATCGTAGAAAACGAGCTGAAACGCCTTTAGCAAGCGCAAAACTCAATCGTTCGATTTCGTTATAAAGCGACGTTGTAGTCGTTTGGTGCTTGTTTGGTAGCTCGAAATGTATGAATCTGGCGTATTTGCAAAGAATACAGAGTTTTTGATCGTTTAAAACAAGCTGGAACGCCTACAGCGGGCGCAAAACTCAATCGTTCGACTTTGTTGGAAAGCGACTTTGTAGTCGTTTGGTGCTTGTTTGGCGGCTCGAAATGCATGAATCTTGCGTATTTGCAAAGAATACAGAGTGTTTGATCGTTTGAAACGAGCTGGGACGACTACAGCGAGCGCAAAACTCAATCGTTCGATTTCGTTGGAAAGCGACTTTGTAGTCGTTTGCTGCTTGTTTGGCGGCTCGAAATGCATGAATCTTGCGTATTTGCACAAAATGAAGAGTGTTTGATCGTGTAAAACGAGTTGGAACGCCCACGGCGAGCGCAAAACTCAATCGTTCGATTTCGTTATAAAGCGACGTTGTAGGCGTTTGGTGCTTGTTTGGTAGCTCGAAATGCATGAACCTTGCGTGTTCGCACGAAACGAAGAGTGTTTGATCATATCAAACGAGCTGGAACGCCTACAGCGAGCGCAAAACTCAATCGTTCGATTTCGTTGGAAAGCGACTTTGTAGTCGTTTGGTGCTTGTTTGGCCGCTCGAAATGCATGAATCTTGCGTATTCGCAAAGAATACAGAGTTTTTGATCGTTTGAAACGAGCTGGGACGCCCACAGCGAGCGCAAAACTCAATCGTTCGATTTCGTTGGAAAGCGATTTTGTAGTCGTCTGGTGCTTGTTTGGCTGCTCGAAATGCATGAATCTTGCGTATTTGCAAAGAATACAGAGTTTTTGATCGCTTAAAACGAGCTGGAACGCCGACAGCGAGCGCAAAACTGAATCGTTCGATTTCGTGATAAAGCGACTTTTCAATCGATTGGTGCTTGTTTAGCAACTCAAAACGCATAAACCTTGCGTATTTGCATAGAATAAAGAGTTTTTGATCGTATAAAACGAGCTGGAACGCCTACAGCGAGCGCAAGACTCAATCGTTTGATTTCGTTGTCAAGCGACTTTGCAGTCGTTTGGTGCTTGTTTAGCAACTCAAAACGCATAAACCTTGCGTATTTGCATAGAATTAAGAGTTTTTGATCGTATAAAACGAGCTGGAACACCTACAGCGAGCGCAAGACTCAATCGTTCGATTTCGTTGTAAAGCGACTTTGCAGTCGTTTGGTGCTTGTTTAGCGGCTCGAAATGCATGAATCTTGCGTATTTGCAAAGAATACAGAGTTTTTGATCGTTTGAAACGAGCTGGGATGCCTACAGCGAGCGCAAAACCCAATCGTTCGATTTCGTTGGAAAGCGATTTTGTAGTCGTTTGGTGCTTGTTTGGCGGCTCGAAATGCATGAATCTTGCGTATTTGCAAAGAATACAGAGTTTTTGATCGTTTAAAACAAGCTGGAACGCCGACAGCAAGCGCAAAACTGAATCATTCGATTTCGTTATAAAGTGACTTTTCAATCGATTGGTGCTTGTTTAGCATCTCAAAACGCATAAACCTTGCGTATTTGCATAGAATAAAGAGTTTTTGATCGTATAAAACGAGCTGAAACGCCTTTAGCAAGCGCAAAACTCAATCGTTCGATTTCGTTATAAAGCGACGTTGTAGTCGTTTGGTGCTTGTTTAGCAGCTCGAAATGCATGAATCTTGCGTATTTGCATAGAATGAACGCTTTTTGATCGTATGAAACGAGCTGGAACGCCTACAGCGAGCGCAAAACTGAATCGTTCGATTTCGTTATAAAGCGACGTTGTAGTCGTTTGGTGCTTGTTTGGTATCTCGAAATGTGTGAATCTTGCGTATTTGCACAAAACGAAGAGTGTTTGATCGTATAAAACGAGCTGGAACGCCTACAGCGAGCGCAAAACTCAATCGTTCGATTTCGTTGAAAAGCGACTTTGTAGTCGTTTGGTGCTTGTTTGGTAGCTCGAAATGCATGAATCTTGCGTATGTGCACAAAACGAAGAGTGTTTGATCGTATAAAACGAGCTGGAACGCCTACAGCGAGCGCAAAACTCAATCGTTCGATTTCGTTGGAAAGCGACTTTGTAGTCGTTTGGTGCTTGTTTGGCGGCTCGAAATGCATGAATCTTGCGTATTTGCAAAGAATACAGAGTTTTTGATCGTTTAAAACGAACTGAAACGCCGACAGCGAGCGCAAAACTCGATTGGTTTATTTCGATATGAAGCGACACTGTAGTCGTTTGGTGCTTGTTTAGCAGCTCGAAATGCATGAATCTTGCGTATTTGCATAGAATGAACGCTTTTTGATCGTATGAAACGAGCTGGAACGCCTACAGCGAGCGCAAAACTGAATCGTTCGATTTCGTTATAAAGCGACGTTGTAGTCGTTTGGTGCTTGTTTGGTAGCTCGAAATGTGTGAATCTTGCGTATTTGCACAAAACGAAGAGTGTTTGATCGTATAAAACGAGCTGGAACGCCTACAGCGAGCGCAAAACTCAATCGTTCGATTTCGTTGAAAAGCGACTTTGTAGTCGTTTGGTGCTTGTTTGGTAGCTCGAAATGCATGAATCTTGCGTATGTGCACAAAACGAAGAGTGTTTGATCGTATAAAACGAGCTGGAACGCCTACAGCGAGCGCAAAACTCAATCGTTCGATTTCGTTGGAAAGCGACTTTGTAGTCGTTTGGTGCTTGTTTGGCGGCTCGAAATGCATGAATCTTGCGTATTTGCAAAGAATACAGAGTTTTTGATCGTTTAAAACGAGCTGAAACGCCGACAGCGAGCGCAAAACTCGATTGGTTTATTTCGATATGAAGCGACACTGTAGTCGTTTAGTGCTTGTTCAGCAGCTCGAAATGCATTAATCTTGCGTATTTGCATAGAATGAAGGCTTTTTGATCGTATGAAACGAGCTGAAACGCCTACAGCGAGCGCAAAACTGAATCGTTCGATTTCATTATAAAGCGACGTTGTAGTCGTTTGGTGCTTGTTTAGCAACTCAAAATGCATAAACCTTGCGTATTTGCATAGAATTAAGAGTTTTTGATCGTATAAAACGAGCTGGAACGCCTACAGCGAGCGTAAGACTCAATCGTTCGATTTCGTTGTAAAGCGACTTTGCAGTCGTTTGGTGCTTGTTTAGCGGCTCGAAATGCATGAATCTTGCGTATTTGCAAAGAATACAGAGTTTTTGATCGTTCAAAACGAGCTGGGACGCCCACAGCGAGCGCAAAACTCAATCGTTCGATTTCGTTGGAAAGCGACGTTGTAGTCGTTTGGTGCTTGTTTGGTAGCTCGAAATGTATGAATCTTGCGTATTTGCACGAAACGAAGAGTGTTTGATCGTATGAAACGAGCTGGAACGCCTGCAGCGAGCGCAAAACTCAATCGTTCGATTTCGTTGAAAAGCGACTTTGTAGTCGTTTGGTGCTTGTTTGGTAGCTCGAAATGCATGAATCTTGCGTATGTGTACAAAACGAAGAGTGTTTGATCGTATAAAACGAGCTGGAACGCCTACAGCGAGCGCAAAACTCAATCGTTCGATTTCGTTGGAAAGCGACTTCGCAGTCGTTTGGTGCTTGTTTAGCGGCTCGAAATGCATGAATCTTGCGTATTTGCAAATAATACAGAGTTTTTGATCGTTTAAAACGAGCTGGAACGCCGACAGCGAGCGCAAAACTGAATCGTTAAATTTCGTTATAAAGCGACTTTTTATTCGATTGGTGCTTGTTTAGCAACTCAAAACGCATAAACCTTGCGTATTTGCATAGAATAAAGAGTTTTTGATCGTGTAAAACGAGCTGAAACGCCTACAGCGAGCGCAAAACTGAATCGTTCGATTTCGTTGTAAAGCGACTTTGCAGTCGTTTGGCGCTTGTTTAGCGGCTCGAAATGCATGAATCTTGCGTATTTGCAAAGAATACAGAGTTTTTGATCGTTTAAAACGAGCTGGAACGCCGACAGCAAGCGCAAAACTGAATCATTCGATTTCGTTATAAAGCGACTTTTCAATCGATTGGTGCTTGTTTAGCAACTCAAAACGCATAAACCTTGCGTATTTGCATAGAATGAAGAGTTTTTGATCGTAGAAAACGAGCTGAAACGCCTTTAGCAAGCGCAAAACTCAATCGTTCGATTTCGTTATAAAGCGACGTTGTAGTCGTTTGGTGCTTGTTTGGTAGCTCGAAATGTATGAATCTGGCGTATTTGCAAAGAATACAGAGTTTTTGATCGTTTAAAACAAGCTGGAACGCCTACAGCGGGCGCAAAACTCAATCGTTCGACTTTGTTGGAAAGCGACTTTGTAGTCGTTTGGTGCTTGTTTGGCGGCTCGAAATGCATGAATCTTGCGTATTTGCAAAGAATACAGAGTGTTTGATCGTTTGAAACGAGCTGGGACGACTACAGCGAGCGCAAAACTCAATCGTTCGATTTCGTTGGAAAGCGACTTTGTAGTCGTTTGCTGCTTGTTTGGCGGCTCGAAATGCATGAATCTTGCGTATTTGCACAAAATGAAGAGTGTTTGATCGTGTAAAACGAGTTGGAACGCCCACGGCGAGCGCAAAACTCAATCGTTCGATTTCGTTATAAAGCGACGTTGTAGGCGTTTGGTGCTTGTTTGGTAGCTCGAAATGCATGAACCTTGCGTGTTCGCACGAAACGAAGAGTGTTTGATCATATCAAACGAGCTGGAACGCCTACAGCGAGCGCAAAACTCAATCGTTCGATTTCGTTGGAAAGCGACTTTGTAGTCGTTTGGTGCTTGTTTGGCCGCTCGAAATGCATGAATCTTGCGTATTCGCAAAGAATACAGAGTTTTTGATCGTTTGAAACGAGCTGGGACGCCCACAGCGAGCGCAAAACTCAATCGTTCGATTTCGTTGGAAAGCGATTTTGTAGTCGTCTGGTGCTTGTTTGGCTGCTCGGAATGCATGAATCTTGCGTATTTGCAAAGAATACAGAGTTTTTGATCGCTTAAAACGAGCTGGAACGCCGACAGCGAGCGCAAAACTGAATCGTTCGATTTCGTGATAAAGCGACTTTTCAATCGATTGGTGCTTGTTTAGCAACTCAAAACGCATAAACCTTGCGTATTTGCATAGAATAAAGAGTTTTTGATCGTATAAAACGAGCTGGAACGCCTACAGCGAGCGCAAGACTCAATCGTTTGATTTCGTTGTCAAGCGACTTTGCAGTCGTTTGGTGCTTGTTTAGCAACTCAAAACGCATAAACCTTGCGTATTTGCATAGAATTATGAGTTTTTGATCGTATAAAACGAGCTGGAACACCTACAGCGAGCGCAAGACTCAATCGTTCGATTTCGTTGTAAAGCGACTTTGCAGTCGTTTGGTGCTTGTTTAGCGGCTCGAAATGCATGAATCTTGCGTATTTGCAAAGAATACAGAGTTTTTGATCGTTTGAAACGAGCTGGGATGCCTACAGCGAGCGCAAAACTCAATCGTTCGATTTCGTTGGAAAGCGATTTTGTAGTCGTTTGGTGCTTGTTTGGCGGCTCGAAATGCATGAATCTTGCGTATTTGCAAAGAATACAGAGTTTTTGATCGTTTAAAACAAGCTGGAACGCCGACAGCAAGCGCAAAACTGAATCATTCGATTTCGTTATAAAGTGACTTTTCAATCGATTGGTGCTTGTTTAGCATCTCAAAACGCATAAACCTTGCGTATTTGCATAGAATAAAGAGTTTTTGATCGTATAAAACGAGCTGAAACGCCTTTAGCAAGCGCAAAACTCAATCGTTCGATTCCGTTATAAAGCGACGTTGTAGTCGTTTGGTGCTTGTTTAGCAGCTCGAAATGCATGAATCTTGCGTATTTGCATAGAATGAACGCTTTTTGATCGTATGAAACGAGCTGGAACGCCTACAGCGAGCGCAAAACTGAATCGTTCGATTTCGTTATAAAGCGACGTTGTAGTCGTTTGGTGCTTGTTTGGTATCTCGAAATGTGTGAATCTTGCGTATTTGCACAAAACGAAGAGTGTTTGATCGTATAAAACGAGCTGGAACGCCTACAGCGAGCGCAAAACTCAATCGTTCGATTTCGTTGAAAAGCGACTTTGTAGTCGTTTGGTGCTTGTTTGGTAGCTCGAAATGCATGAATCTTGCGTATGTGCACAAAACGAAGAGTGTTTGATCGTATAAAACGAGCTGGAACGCCTACAGCGAGCGCAAAACTCAATCGTTCGATTTCGTTGGAAAGCGACTTTGTAGTCGTTTGGTGCTTGTTTGGCGGCTCGAAATGCATGAATCTTGCGTATTTTCAAAGAATACAGAGTTTTTGATCGTCTAAAACGAACTGAAACGCCGACAGCGAGCGCAAAACTCGATTGGTTTATTTCGATATGAAGCGACACTGTAGTCGTTTGGTGCTTGTTTAGCAGCTCGAAATGCATGAATCTTGCGTATTTGCATAGAATGAACGCTTTTTGATCGTATGAAACGAGCTGGAACGCCTACAGCGAGCGCAAAACTGAATCGTTCGATTTCGTTATAAAGCGACGTTGTAGTCGTTTGGTGCTTGTTTGGTAGCTCGAAATGTATGAATCTTGCGTATTTGCACAAAACGAAGAGTGTTTGATCGTATAAAACGAGCTGGAACGCTTACAGCGAGCGCAAAACTCAATCGTTCGATTTCGTTGAAAAGCGCCTTTGTAGACGTTTGGTGCTTGTTTGGTAGCTCGAAATGCATGAATCTTGCGTATGTGCACAAAACGAAGAGTGTTTGATCGTATAAAACGAGCTGGAACGCCTACAGCGAGCGCAAAACTCAATCGTTCGATTTCGTTGGAAAGCGACTTTGTAGTCGTTTGGTGCTTGTTTGGCGCCTCGAAATGCATGAATCTTGCGTATTTGCAAAGAATACAGAGTTTTTGATCGTTTAAAACGAACTGAAACGCCGACAGCGAGCGCAAAACTCGATTGGTTTATATCGATATGAAGCGACACTGTAGTCGTTTGGTGCTTGTTTAGCAGCTCGAAATGCATGAATCTTGCGTATTTGCATAGAATGAAGGCTTTTTGATCGTGTGAAACGAGCTGGAACGCCTACAGCGAGCGCAAAACTGAATCGTTCGATTTCGTTATAAAGCGACGTTGTAGTCGTTTGGTGCTTGTTTGGTAGCTCGAAATGTGTGAATCTTGCGTATTTGCACAAAACGAAGAGTGTTTGATCGTATAAAACGAGCTGGAACGCCTACAGCGAGCGCAAAACTCAATCGTTCGATTTCGTTGAAAAGCGACTTTGTAGTCGTTTGGTGCTTGTTTGGTAGCTCGAAATGCATGAATCTTGCGTATGTGCACAAAACGAAGAGTGTTTGATCGTATAAAACGAGCTGGAACGCCTACAGCGAGCGCAAAACTCAATCGTTCGATTTCGTTGGAAAGCGACTTCGCAGTCGTTTGGTGCTTGTTTAGCGGCTCGAAATGCATGAATCTTGCGTATTTGCAAATAATACAGAGTTTTTGATCGTTTAAAACGAGCTGGAACGCCGACAGCGAGCGCAAAACTGAATCGTTAAATTTCGTTATAAAGCGACTTTTTATTCGATTGGTGCTTGTTTAGCAACTCAAAACGCATAAACCTTGCGTATTTGCATAGTATAAAGAGTTTTTGATCGTGTAAAACGAGCTGAAACGCCTACAGCGAGCGCAAAACTGAATCGTTCGATTTCGTTGTAAAGCGACTTTGCAGTCGTTTGGCGCTTGTTTAGCGGCCCGAAATGCATGAATCTTGCGTATTTGCAAAGAATACAGAGTTTTTGATCGTTTAAAACGAGCTGGAACGCCGACAGCAAGCGCAAAACTGAATCATTCGATTTCGTTATAAAGCGACTTTTCAATCGATTGGTGCTTGTTTAGCAACTCAAAACGCATAAACCTTGCGTATTTGCATAGAATGAAGAGTTTTTGATCGTAGAAAACGAGCTGAAACGCCTTTAGCAAGCGCAAAACTCAATCGTTCGATTTCGTTATAAAGCGACGTTGTAGTCGTTTGGTGCTTGTTTGGTAGCTCGAAATGTATGAATCTGGCGTATTTGCAAAGAATACAGAGTTTTTGATCGTTTAAAACAAGCTGAAACGCCTTTAGCAAGCGCAAAACTCAATCGTTCGATTTCGTTATAAAGCGACGTTGTAGTCGTTTGGTGCTTGTTTGGTAGCTCGAAATGTATGAATCTGGCGTATTTGCAAAGAATACAGAGTTTTTGATCGTTTAAAACAAGCTGGAACGCCTACAGCGGGCGCAAAACTCAATCGTTCGACTTTGTTGGAAAGCGACTTTGTAGTCGTTTGGTGCTTGTTTGGCGGCTCGAAATGCATGAATCTTGCGTATTTGCAAAGAATACAGAGTGTTTGATCGTTTGAAACGAGCTGGGACGACTACAGCGAGCGCAAAACTCAATCGTTCGATTTCGTTGGAAAGCGACTTTGTAGTCGTTTGCTGCTTGTTTGGCGGCTCGAAATGCATGAATCTTGCGTATTTGCACAAAATGAAGAGTGTTTGATCGTGTAAAACGAGTTGGAACGCCCACGGCGAGCGCAAAACTCAATCGTTCGATTTCGTTATAAAGCGACGTTGTAGGCGTTTGGTGCTTGTTTGGTAGCTCGAAATGCATGAATCTTGCGTGTTCGCACGAAACGAAGAGTGTTTGATCATATCAAACGAGCTGGAACGCCTACAGCGAGCGCAAAACTCAATCGTTCGATTTCGTTGGAAAGCGACTTTGTAGTCGTTTGGTGCTTGTTTGGCCGCTCGAAATGCATGAATCTTGCGTATTCGCAAAGAATACAGAGTTTTTGATCGTTTGAAACGAGCTGGGACGCCCACAGCGAGCGCAAAACTCAATCGTTCGATTTCGTTGGAAAGCGATTTTGTAGTCGTCTGGTGCTTGTTTGGCGGCTCGAAATGCATGAATCTTGCGTATTTGCAAAGAATACAGAGTTTTTGATCGCTTAAAACGAGCTGGAACGCCGACAGCGAGCGCAAAACTGAATCGTTCGATTTCGTGATAAAGCGACTTTTCAATCGATTGGTGCTTGTTTAGCAACTCAAAACGCATAAACCTTGCGTATTTGCATAGAATAAAGAGTTTTTGATCGTATAAAACGAGCTGGAACGCCTACAGCGAGCGCAAGACTCAATCGTTTGATTTCGTTGTCAAGCGACTTTGCAGTCGTTTGGTGCTTGTTTAGCAACTCAAAACGCATAAACCTTGCGTATTTGCATAGAATTATGAGTTTTTGATCGTATAAAACGAGCTGGAACACCTACAGCGAGCGCAAGACTCAATCGTTCGATTTCGTTGTAAAGCGACTTTGCAGTCGTTTGGTGCTTGTTTAGCGGCTCGAAATGCATGAATCTTGCGTATTTGCAAAGAATACAGAGTTTTTGATCGTTTGAAACGAGCTGGGATGCCTACAGCGAGCGCAAAACTCAATCGTTCGATTTCGTTGGAAAGCGATTTTGTAGTCGTTTGGTGCTTGTTTGGCGGCTCGAAATGCATGAATCTTGCGTATTTGCAAAGAATACAGAGTTTTTGATCGTTTGAAACGAGCTGGGATGCCTACAGCGAGCGCAAAACTCAATCGTTCGATTTCGTTGGAAAGCGATTTTGTAGTCGTTTGGTGCTTGTTTGGCGGCTCGAAATGCATGAATCTTGCGTATTTGCAAAGAATACAGAGTTTTTGATCGTTTAAAACAAGCTGGAACGCCGACAGCAAGCGCAAAACTGAATCATTCGATTTCGTTATAAAGTGACTTTTCAATCGATTGGTGCTTGTTTAGCATCTCAAAACGCATAAACCTTGCGTATTTGCATAGAATAAAGAGTTTTTGATCGTATAAAACGAGCTGAAACGCCTTTAGCAAGCGCAAAACTCAATCGTTCGATTCCGTTATAAAGCGACGTTGTAGTCGTTTGGTGCTTGTTTAGCAGCTCGAAATGCATGAATCTTGCGTATTTGCATAGAATGAACGCTTTTTGATCGTATGAAACGAGCTGGAACGCCTACAGCGAGCGCAAAACTGAATCGTTCGATTTCGTTATAAAGCGACGTTGTAGTCGTTTGGTGCTTGTTTGGTATCTCGAAATGTGTGAATCTTGCGTATTTGCACAAAACGAAGAGTGTTTGATCGTATAAAACGAGCTGGAACGCCTACAGCGAGCGCAAAACTCAATCGTTCGATTTCGTTGAAAAGCGACTTTGTAGTCGTTTGGTGCTTGTTTGGTAGCTCGAAATGCATGAATCTTGCGTATGTGCACAAAACGAAGAGTGTTTGATCGTATAAAACGAGCTGGAACGCCTACAGCGAGCGCAAAACTCAATCGTTCGATTTCGTTGAAAAGTGCCTTTGTAGACGTTTGGTGCTTGTTTGGTAGCCCGAAATGCATGAATCTTGCGTATGTGCACAAAACGAAGAGTGTTTGATCGTATAAAACGAGCTGGAACGCCTACAGCGAGCGCAAAACTCAATCGTTCGATTTCGTTGGAAAGCGACTTTGTAGTCGTTTGGTGCTTGTTTGGCGGCTCGAAATGCATGAATCTTGCGTATTTGCAAAGAATACAGAGTTTTTGATCGTTTAAAACGAGCTGGAACGCCGACAGCAAGCGCAAAACTGAATCATTCGATTTCGTTATAAAGCGACTTTTCAATCGATTGGTGCTTGTTTAGCAACTCAAAACGCATAAACCTTGCGTATTTGCATAGAATGAAGAGTTTTTGATCGTAGAAAACGAGCTGAAACGCCTTTAGCGAGCGCAAAACTCAATCGTTCGATTTCGTTATAAAGCGACGTTGTAGTCTTTTGGTGCTTGTTTGGTAGCTCGAAATGTATGAATCTTGCGTATTTGCACAAAACGAAGAGTGTTTGATCGTATAAAACGAGCTGGAACGCCGACAGCGAGCGCAAAACTGAATCGTTAAATTTCGTTATAAAGCGACTTTTTATTCGATTGGTGCTTGTTTAGAACTCAAAACGCATAAACCTTGCGTATTTGCATAGAATAAAGAGTTTTTGATCGTGTAAAACGAGCTGAGACGCCTACAGCGAGCGCAAAACTGAATCGTTCGATTTCGTTGTAAAGCGACTTTGCAGTCGTTTGGCGCTTGTTTAGCGGCTCGAAATGCATGAATCTTGCGTATTTGCAAAGAATACAGAGTGTTTGATCGTTTGAAACGAGCTGGGACGACTACAGCGAGCGCAAAACTCAATCGTTCGATTTCGTTGGAAAGCGACTTTGTAGTCGTTTGCTGCTTGTTTGGCGGCTCGAAATGCATGAATCTTGCGTATTTGCACAAAATGAAGAGTGTTTGATCGTGTAAAACGAGTTGGAACGCCCACGGCGAGCGCAAAACTCAATCGTTCGATTTCGTTATAAAGCGACGTTGTAGGCGTTTGGTGCTTGTTTGGTAGCTCGAAATGCATGAATCTTGCGTGTTCGCACGAAACGAAGAGTGTTTGATCATATCAAACGAGCTGGAACGCCTACAGCGAGCGCAAAACTCAATCGTTCGATTTCGTTGGAAAGCGACTTTGTAGTCGTTTGGTGCTTGTTTGGCCGCTCGAAATGCATGAATCTTGCGTATTCGCAAAGAATACAGAGTTTTTGATCGTTTGAAACGAGCTGGGACGCCTACAGCGAGTGCAAAACTCAATCGTTCGATTTCGTTGGAAAGCGATTTTGTAGTCGTCTGGTGCTTGTTTGGCGGCTCGAAATGCATGAATCTTGCGTATTTGCAAAGAATACAGAGTTTTTGATCGTTTAAAACAAGCTGGAACGCCGACAGCAAGCGCAAAACTGAATCATTCGATTTCGTTATAAAGCGACTTTTCAATCGATTGGTGCTTGTTTAGCATCTCAAAACGCATAAACCTTGCGTATTTGCATAGAATAAAGAGTTTTTGATCGTATAAAACGAGCTGGAACGCCTACAGCGAGCGCAAGCCTCAATCGTTTGATTTCGTTGTCAAGCGACTTTGCAGTCGTTTGGTGCTTGTTTAGCAACTCAAAACGCATAAACCTTGCGTATTTGCATAGAATTAAGAGTTTTTGATCGTATAAAACGAGCTGGAACACCTACAGCGAGCGCAAGACTCAATCGTTCGATTTCGTTGTAAAGCGACTTTGCAGTCGTTTGGTGCTTGTTTAGCGGCTCGAAATGCATGAATCTTGCGTATTTGCAAAGAATACAGAGTTTTTGATCGTTTGAAACGAGCTGGGATGCCTACAGCGAGCGCAAAACTCAATCGTTCGATTTCGTTGGAAAGCGATTTTGTAGTCGTTTGGTGCTTGTTTGGCGGCTCGAAATGCATGAATCTTGCGTATTTGCAAAGAATACAGAGTTTTTGATCGTTTAAAACAAGCTGGAACGCCGACAGCAAGCGCAAAACTGAATCATTCGATTTCGTTATAAAGTGACTTTTCAATCGATTGGTGCTTGTTTAGCATCTCAAAACGCATAAACCTTGCGTATTTGCATAGAATAAAGAGTTTTTGATCGTATAAAACGAGCTGAAATGCCTTTAGCAAGCGCAAAACTCAATCGTTCGATTTCGTTATAAAGCGACGTTGTAGTCGTTTGGTGCTTGTTTAGCAGCTCGAAATGCATGAATCTTGCGTATTTGCATAGAATGAACGCTTTTTGATCGTATGAAACGAGCTGGAACGCCTACAGCGAGCGCAAAACTGAATCGTTCGATTTCGTTATAAAGCGACGTTGTAGTCGTTTGGTGCTTGTTTGGTATCTCGAAATGTGTGAATCTTGCGTATTTGCACAAAACGAAGAGTGTTTGATCGTATAAAACGAGCTGGAACGCCTACAGCGAGCGCAAAACTCAATCGTTCGATTTCGTTGAAAAGCGACTTTGTAGTCGTTTGGTGCTTGTTTGGTAGCTCGAAATGCATGAATCTTGCGTATGTGCACAAAACGAAGAGTGGTTGATCGTATAAAACGAGCTGGAACGCCTACAGCGAGCGCAAAACTCAATCGTTCGATTTCGTTGGAAAGCGACTTTGTAGTCGTTTGGTGCTTGTTTGGCGGCTCGAAATGCATGAATCTTGCGTATTTGCAAAGAATACAGAGTTTTTGATCGTTTAAAACGAGCTGAAACGCCGACAGCGAGCGCAAAACTCGATTGGTTTATTTCGATATGAAGCGACACTGTAGTCGTTTAGTGCTTGTTCAGCAGCTCGAAATGCATTAATCTTGCGTATTTGCATAGAATGAAGGCTTCTTGATCGTATGAAACGAGCTGAAACGCCTACAGCGAGCGCAAAACTGAATCGTTCGATTTCATTATAAAGCGACGTTGTAGTCGTTTGGTGCTTGTTTAGCAACTCAAAACGCATAAACCTTGCGTATTTGCATAGAATTAAGAGTTTTTGATCGTATAAAACGAGCTGGAACGCCTACAGCGAGCGTAAGACTCAATCGTTCGATTTCGTTGTAAAGCGACTTTGCAGTCGTTTGGTGCTTGTTTAGCGGCTCGAAATGCATGAATCTTGCGTATTTGCAAAGAATACAGAGTTTTTGATCGTTCAAAACGAGCTGGGACGCCCACAGCGAGCGCAAAACTCAATCGTTCGATTTCGTTGGAAAGCGACGTTGTAGTCGTTTGGTGCTTGTTTGGTAGCTCGAAATGTATGAATCTTGCGTATTTGCACGAAACGAAGAGTGTTTGATCGTATGAAACGAGCTGGAACGCCTGCAGCGAGCGCAAAACTCAATCGTTCGATTTCGTTGGAAAGCGACTTTGTAGTCGTTTGGTGCTTGTTTGGCGGCTCGAAATGCATGAATCTTGCGTATTTGCAAAGGAATACAGAGTTTTTGATCGTTTAAAACGACCTGGAACGCCGACAGCAAGCGCAAAACTGAATCGTTCGATTTCGTTATAAAGCGACTTTTCAATCGATTGGTGCTTGTTTAGCAACTCAAAACGCATACACCTTGCGTATTTGCATAGAATAAAGAGTTTTCGATCGTACAAAACGAGCTGAAACGCCTTTAGCGAGCGCAAAACTCAATCGTTCGATTTCGTTATAAAGCGACGTTGTAGTCGTTTGGTGCTTGTTTGGTAGCTCGAAATGTATGAATCTTGCGTATTTGCACAAAACGAAGAGTGTTTGATCGTATAAAACGAGCTGGAACGCTTACAGCGAGCGCAAAACTCAATCGTTCGATTTCGTTGAAAAGCGCCTTTGTAGACGTTTGGTGCTTGTTTGGTAGCTCGAAATGCATGAATCTTGCGTATGTGCACAAAACGAAGAGTGTTTGATCGTATAAAACGAGCTGGAACGCCTACAGCGAGCGCAAAACTCAATCGTTCGATTTCGTTGGAAAGCGACTTTGTAGTCGTTTGGTGCTTGTTTGGCGGCTCGAAATGCATGAATCTTGCGTATTTGCATAGAATGAAGGCTTTTTGATCGTGTGAAACGAGCTGGAACGCCTACAGCGAGCGCAAAACTGAATCGTTCGATTTCGTTATAAAGCGACGTTGTAGTCGTTTGGTGCTTGTTTGGTAGCTCGAAATGTGTGAATCTTGCGTATTTGCACAAAACGAAGAGTGTTTGATCGTATAAAACGAGCTGGAACGCCTACAGCGAGCGCAAAACTCAATCGTTCGATTTCGTTGAAAAGCGACTTTGTAGTCGTTTGGTGCTTGTTTGGTAGCTCGAAATGCATGAATCTTGCGTATGTGCACAAAACGAAGAGTGTTTGATCGTATAAAACGAGCTGCAACGCCTACAGCGAGCGCAAAACTCAATCGTTCGATTTCGTTGGAAAGCGACTTCGCAGTCGTTTGGTGCTTGTTTAGCGGCTCGAAATGCATGAATCTTGCGTATTTGCAAATAATACAGAGTTTTTGATCGTTTAAAACGAGCTGGAACGCCGACAGCGAGCGCAAAACTGAATCGTTAAATTTCGTTATAAAGCGACTTTTTATTCGATTGGTGCTTGTTTAGCAACTCAAAACGCATAAACCTTGCGTATTTGCATAGAATAAAGAGTTTTTGATCGTGTAAAACGAGCTGAAACGCCTACAGCGAGCGCAAAACTGAATCGTTCGATTTCGTTGTAAAGCGACTTTGCAGTCGTTTGGCGCTTGTTTAGCGGCTCGAAATGCATGAATCTTGCGTATTTGCAAAGAATACAGAGTTTTTGATCGTTTAAAACGAGCTGGAACGCCGACAGCAAGCGCAAAACTGAATCATTCGATTTCGTTATAAAGCGACTTTTCAATCGATTGGTGCTTGTTTAGCAACTCAAAACGCATAAACCTTGCGTATTTGCATAGAATGAAGAGTTTTTGATCGTAGAAAACGAGCTGAAACGCCTTTAGCAAGCGCAAAACTCAATCGTTCGATTTCGTTATAAAGCGACGTTGTAGTCGTTTGGTGCTTGTTTGGTAGCTCGAAATGTATGAATCTGGCGTATTTGCAAAGAATACAGAGTTTTTGATCGTTTAAAACAAGCTGGAACGCCTACAGCGGGCGCAAAACTCAATCGTTCGACTTTGTTGGAAAGCGACTTCGTAGTCGTTTGGTGCTTGTTTGGCGGCTCGAAATGCATGAATCTTGCGTATTTGCAAAGAATACAGAGTGTTTGATCGTTTGAAACGAGCTGGGACGACTACAGCGAGCGCAAAACTCAATCGTTCGATTTCGTTGGAAAGCGACTTTGTAGTCGTTTGCTGCTTGTTTGGCGGCTCGAAATGCATGAATCTTGCGTATTTGCACAAAATGAAGAGTGTTTGATCGTGTAAAACGAGTTGGAACGCCCACGGCGAGCGCAAAACTCAATCGTTCGATTTCGTTATAAAGCGACGTTGTAGTCGTTTGGTGCTTGTTTGGCCGCTCGAAATGCATGAATCTTGCGTATTCGCAAAGAATACAGAGTTTTTGATCGTTTGAAACGAGCTGGGACGCCCACAGCGAGCGCAAAACTCAATCGTTCGATTTCGTTGGAAAGCGATTTTGTAGTCGTCTGGTGCTTGTTTGGCGGCTACAATTGCATGAATCTTGCGTATTTGCAAAGAATACAGAGTTTTTGATCGCTTAAAACGAGCTGGAACGCCGACAGCGAGCGCAAAACTGAATCGTTCGATTTCGTGATAAAGCGACTTTTCAATCGATTGGTGCTTGTTTAGCAACTCAAAACGCATAAACCTTGCGTATTTGCATAGAATGAAGAGTTTTTGATCGTAGAAAACGAGCTGAAACGCCTTTAGCAAGCGCAAAACTCAATCGTTCGATTTCGTTATAAAGCGACGTTGTAGTCGTTTGGTGCTTGTTTGGTAGCTCGAAATGTATGAATCTGGCGTATTTGCAAAGAATACAGAGTTTTTGATCGTTTAAAACAAGCTGGAACGCCTACAGCGGGCGCAAAACTCAATCGTTCGACTTTGTTGGAAAGCGACTTTGTAGTCGTTTGGTGCTTGTTTGGCGGCTCGAAATGCATGAATCTTGCGTATTTGCAAAGAATTCAGAGTGTTTGATCGTTTGAAACGAGCTGGGACGACTACAGCGAGCGCAAAACTCAATCGTTCGATTTCGTTGGAAAGCGACTTTGTAGTCGTTTGCTGCTTGTTTGGCGGCTCGAAATGCATGAATCTTTCGTATTTGCACAAAATGAAGAGTGTTTGATCGTGTAAAACGAGTTGGAACGCCCACGGCGAGCGCCAAACTC
Source organism: Amblyteles armatorius (assembly GCA_933228735.2). Taxonomy (NCBI): domain Eukaryota; kingdom Metazoa; phylum Arthropoda; class Insecta; order Hymenoptera; family Ichneumonidae; genus Amblyteles; species Amblyteles armatorius. The sequence goes on from OW121690.1 coordinate 7,320,646, forward strand.
AATCGTTCGATTTCGTTATAAAGCGACGTTGTAGGCGTTTGGTGCTTGTTTGGTAGCTCGAAATGCATGAATCTTGCGTGTTCGCACGAAACGAAGAGTGTTTGATCATATCAAACGAGCTGGAACGCCTACAGCGAGCGCAAAACTCAATCGTTCGATTTCGTTGGAAAGCGACTTTGTAGTCGTTTGGTGCTTGTTTGGCCGCTCGAAATGCATGAATCTTGCGTATTCGCAAAGAATACAGAGTTTTTGATCGTTTGAAACGAGCTGGGACGCCCACAGCGAGCGCAAAACTCAATCGTTCGATTTCGTTGGAAAGCGATTTTGTAGTCGTCTGGTGCTTGTTTGGCGGCTCGAAATGCATGAATCTTGCGTATTTGCAAAGAATACAGAGTTTTTGATCGCTTAAAACGAGCTGGAACGCCGACAGCGAGCGCAAAACTGAATCGTTCGATTTCGTGATAAAGCGACTTTTCAATCGATTGGTGCTTGTTTAGCAACTCAAAACGCATAAACCTTGCGTATTTGCATAGAATAAAGAGTTTTTGATCGTATAAAACGAGCTGGAACGCCTACAGCGAGCGCAAGACTCAATCGTTTGATTTCGTTGTCAAGCGACTTTGCAGTCGTTTGGTGCTTGTTTAGCAACTCAAAACGCATAAACCTTGCGTATTTGCATAGAATTATGAGTTTTTGATCGTATAAAACGAGCTGGAACACCTACAGCGAGCGCAAGACTCAATCGTTCGATTTCGTTGTAAAGCGACTTTGCAGTCGTTTGGTGCTTGTTTAGCGGCTCGAAATGCATGAATCTTGCGTATTTGCAAAGAATACAGAGTTTTTGATCGTTTGAAACGAGCTGGGATGCCTACAGCGAGCGCAAAACTCAATCGTTCGATTTCGTTGGAAAGCGATTTTGTAGTCGTTTGGTGCTTGTTTGGCGGCTCGAAATGCATGAATCTTGCGTATTTGCAAAGAATACAGAGTTTTTGATCGTTTAAAACAAGCTGGAACGCCTTTAGCAAGCGCAAAACTCAATCGTTCGATTTCGTTATAAAGCGACGTTGTAGTCGTTTGGTGCTTGATTGGTAGCTCGAAATGTGTGAATCTTGCGTATTTGCCCAAAACGAAGAGTGTTTGATCGTATAAAACGAGCTGGAACGCCTACAGCGGGCGCAAAACTCAATCGTTCGATTTCGTTGGAAAGCGACTTTGTAGTCGTTGGCTGCTTGTTTGGCGGCTCGAAATGCATGAATCTTGCGTATTTGCACAAAACGAAGAGTGTTTGATCGTATAAAACGAGCTGGAACGCTTACAGCGAGCGCAAAACTCAATCGTTCGATTTTGTTGAAAAGCGAGGTTGTAGTCGTTTGGTGCTTGTTTAGCAACTCAAAACGCATAAACCTTGCGTATTTGCATAGAATAAAGAGTTTTTGATCGTATAAAACGAGCTGGAACGCCTACAGCGAGCGTAAGACTCAATCGTTCGATTTCGTTGTAAAGCGACTTTGCAGTCGTTTGGTGCTTGTTTAGCGGCTCGAAATGCATGAATCTTGCGTATTTGCAAAGAATACAGAGTTTTTGATCGTTCAAAACGAGCTGGGACGCCTACAGCGAGCGCAAAACTCAATCGTTCGATTTCGTTGGAAAGCGACGTTGTAGTCGTTTGGTGCTTGTTTGGTAGCTCGAAATGTATGAATCTTGCGTATTTGCACGAAACGAAGAGTGTTTGATCGTATAAAACGAGCTGGAACGCCTGCAGCGAGCGCAAAACTCAATCGTTCGATTTCGTTGGAAAGCGACTTTGTAGTCGTTTGGTGCTTGTTTGGCGGCTCGAAATGCATGAATCTTGCGTATTTGCAAAGAATACAGAGTTTTTGATCGTTTAAAACGACCTGGAACGCCGACAGCAAGCGCAAAACTGAATCGTTCGATTTCGTTATAAAGCGACTTTTCAATCGATTGGTGCTTGTTTAGCAACTCAAAACGCATACACCTTGCGTATTTGCATAGAATAAAGAGTTTTCGATCGTACAAAACGAGCTGAAACGCCTTTAGCGAGCGCAAAACTCAATCGTTCGATTTCGTTATAAAGCGACGTTGTAGTCTTTTGGTGCTTGTTTGGTAGCTCGAAATGTATGAATCTTGCGTATTTGCACAAAACGAAGAGTGTTTGATCGTATAAAACGAGCTGGAACGCTTACAGCGAGCGCAAAACTCAATCGTTCGATTTCGTTGAAAAGTGCCTTTGTAGACGTTTGGTGCTTGTTTGGTAGCCCGAAATGCATGAATCTTGCGTATGTGCACAAAACGAAGAGTGTTTGATCGTATAAAACGAGCTGGAACGCCTACAGCGAGCGCAAAACTCAATCGTTCGATTTCGTTGGAAAGCGACTTTGTAGTCGTTTGGTGCTTGTTTGGCGGCTCGAAATGCATGAATCTTGCGTATTTGCAAAGAATACAGAGTTTTTGATCGTTTAAAACGAGCTGGAACGCCGACAGCAAGCGCAAAACTGAATCATTCGATTTCGTTATAAAGCGACTTTTCAATCGATTGGTGCTTGTTTAGCAACTCAAAACGCATAAACCTTGCGTATTTGCATAGAATGAAGAGTTTTTGATCGTAGAAAACGAGCTGAAACGCCTTTAGCGAGCGCAAAACTCAATCGTTCGATTTCGTTATAAAGCGACGTTGTAGTCTTTTGGTGCTTGTTTGGTAGCTCGAAATGTATGAATCTTGCGTATTTGCACAAAACGAAGAGTGTTTGATCGTATAAAACGAGCTGGAACGCCGACAGCGAGTGCAAAACTGAATCGTTAAATTTCGTTATAAAGCGACTTTTTATTCGATTGGTGCTTGTTTAGAACTCAAAACGCATAAACCTTGCGTATTTGCATAGAATAAAGAGTTTTTGATCGTGTAAAACGAGCTGAGACGCCTACAGCGAGCGCAAAACTGAATCGTTCGATTTCGTTGTAAAGCGACTTTGCAGTCGTTTGGCGCTTGTTTAGCGGCTCGAAATGCATGAATCTTGCGTATTTGCAAAGAATACAGAGTTTTTGATCGTTTAAAACGAGCTGGAACGCCGACAGCAAGCGCAAAACTGAATCATTCGATTTCGTTATAAAGCGACTTTTCAATCGATTGGTGCTTGTTTAGCAACTCAAAACGCATAAACCTTGCGTATTTGCATAGAATGAAGAGTTTTTGATCGTAGAAAACGAGCTGAAACGCCTTTAGCAAGCGCAAAACTCAATCGTTCGATTTCGTTATAAAGCGACGTTGTAGTCGTTTGGTGCTTGTTTGGTAGCTCGAAATGTATGAATCTGGCGTATTTGCAAAGAATACAGAGTTTTTGATCGTTTAAAACAAGCTGGAACGCCTACAGCGGGCGCAAAACTCAATCGTTCGACTTTGTTGGAAAGCGACTTTGTAGTCGTTTGGTGCTTGTTTGGCGGCTCGAAATGCATGAATCTTGCGTATTTGCAAAGAATACAGAGTGTTTGATCGTTTGAAACGAGCTGGGACGATTACAGCGAGCGCAAAACTCAATCGTTCGATTTCGTTGGAAAGCGACTTTGTAGTCGTTTGCTGCTTGTTTGGCGGCTCGAAATGCATGAATCTTGCGTATTTGCACAAAATGAAGAGTGTTTGATCGTGTAAAACGAGTTGGAACGCCCACGGCGAGCGCAAAACTCAATCGTTCGATTTCGTTATAAAGCGACGTTGTAGGCGTTTGGTGCTTGTTTGGTAGCTCGAAATGCATGAATCTTGCGTGTTCGCACGAAACGAAGAGTGTTTGATCATATCAAACGAGCTGGAACGCCTACAGCGAGCGCAAAACTCAATCGTTCGATTTCGTTGGAAAGCGACTTTGTAGTCGTTTGGTGCTTGTTTGGCCGCTCGAAATGCATGAATCTTGCGTATTCGCAAAGAATACAGAGTTTTTGATCGTTTGAAACGAGCTGGGACGCCTACAGCGAGTGCAAAACTCAATCGTTCGATTTCGTTGGAAAGCGATTTTGTAGTCGTCTGGTGCTTGTTTGGCGGCTCGAAATGCATGAATCTTGCGTATTCGCAAAGAATACAGAGTTTTTGATCGTTTGAAACGAGCTGGGACGCCCACAGCGAGCGCAAAACTCAATCGTTCGATTTCGTTGGAAAGCGATTTTGTAGTCGTCTGGTGCTTGTTTGGCGGCTCGAAATGCATGAATCTTGCGTATTTGCAAAGAATACAGAGTTTTTGATCGCTTAAAACGAGCTGGAACGCCGACAGCGAGCGCAAAACTGAATCGTTCGATTTCGTGATAAAGCGACTTTTCAATCGATTGGTGCTTGTTTAGCAACTCAAAACGCATAAACCTTGCGTATTTGCATAGAATAAAGAGTTTTTGATCGTATAAAACGAGCTGGAACGCCTACAGCGAGCGCAAGACTCAATCGTTTGATTTCGTTGTCAAGCGACTTTGCAGTCGTTTGGTGCTTGTTTAGCAACTCAAAACGCATAAACCTTGCGTATTTGCATAGAATTATGAGTTTTTGATCGTATAAAACGAGCTGGAACACCTACAGCGAGCGCAAGACTCAATCGTTCGATTTCGTTGTAAAGCGACTTTGCAGTCGTTTGGTGCTTGTTTAGCGGCTCGAAATGCATGAATCTTGCGTATTTGCAAAGAATACAGAGTTTTTGATCGTTTGAAACGAGCTGGGATGCCTACAGCGAGCGCAAAACTCAATCGTTCGATTTCGTTGGAAAGCGATTTTGTAGTCGTTTGGTGCTTGTTTGGCGGCTCGAAATGCATGAATCTTGCGTATTTGCAAAGAATACAGAGTTTTTGATCGTTTAAAACAAGCTGGAACGCCTTTAGCAAGCGCAAAACTCAATCGTTCGATTTCGTTATAAAGCGACGTTGTAGTCGTTTGGTGCTTGATTGGTAGCTCGAAATGTGTGAATCTTGCGTATTTGCCCAAAACGAAGAGTGTTTGATCGTATAAAACGAGCTGGAACGCCTACAGCGGGCGCAAAACTCAATCGTTCGATTTCGTTGGAAAGCGACTTTGTAGTCGTTGGCTGCTTGTTTGGCGGCTCGAAATGCATGAATCTTGCGTATTTGCACAAAACGAAGAGTGTTTGATCGTATAAAACGAGCTGGAACGCTTACAGCGAGCGCAAAACTCAATCGTTCGATTTTGTTGAAAAGCGAGGTTGTAGTCGTTTGGTGCTTGTTTAGCAACTCAAAACGCATAAACCTTGCGTATTTGCATAGAATAAAGAGTTTTTGATCGTATAAAACGAGCTGGAACGCCTACAGCGAGCGTAAGACTCAATCGTTCGATTTCGTTGTAAAGCGACTTTGCAGTCGTTTGGTGCTTGTTTAGCGGCTCGAAATGCATGAATCTTGCGTATTTGCAAAGAATACAGAGTTTTTGATCGTTCAAAACGAGCTGGGACGCCTACAGCGAGCGCAAAACTCAATCGTTCGATTTCGTTGGAAAGCGACGTTGTAGTCGTTTGGTGCTTGTTTGGTAGCTCGAAATGTATGAATCTTGCGTATTTGCACGAAACGAAGAGTGTTTGATCGTATAAAACGAGCTGGAACGCCTGCAGCGAGCGCAAAACTCAATCGTTCGATTTCGTTGGAAAGCGACTTTGTAGTCGTTTGGTGCTTGTTTGGCGGCTCGAAATGCATGAATCTTGCGTATTTGCAAAGAATACAGAGTTTTTGATCGTTTAAAACGACCTGGAACGCCGACAGCAAGCGCAAAACTGAATCGTTCGATTTCGTTATAAAGCGACTTTTCAATCGATTGGTGCTTGTTTAGCAACTCAAAACGCATACACCTTGCGTATTTGCATAGAATAAAGAGTTTTCGATCGTACAAAACGAGCTGAAACGCCTTTAGCGAGCGCAAAACTCAATCGTTCGATTTCGTTATAAAGCGACGTTGTAGTCTTTTGGTGCTTGTTTGGTAGCTCGAAATGTATGAATCTTGCGTATTTGCACAAAACGAAGAGTGTTTGATCGTATAAAACGAGCTGGAACGCTTACAGCGAGCGCAAAACTCAATCGTTCGATTTCGTTGAAAAGTGCCTTTGTAGACGTTTGGTGCTTGTTTGGTAGCCCGAAATGCATGAATCTTGCGTATGTGCACAAAACGAAGAGTGTTTGATCGTATAAAACGAGCTGGAACGCCTACAGCGAGCGCAAAACTCAATCGTTCGATTTCGTTGGAAAGCGACTTTGTAGTCGTTTGGTGCTTGTTTGGCGGCTCGAAATGCATGAATCTTGCGTATTTGCAAAGAATACAGAGTTTTTGATCGTTTAAAACGAGCTGGAACGCCGACAGCAAGCGCAAAACTGAATCATTCGATTTCGTTATAAAGCGACTTTTCAATCGATTGGTGCTTGTTTAGCAACTCAAAACGCATAAACCTTGCGTATTTGCATAGAATGAAGAGTTTTTGATCGTAGAAAACGAGCTGAAACGCCTTTAGCGAGCGCAAAACTCAATCGTTCGATTTCGTTATAAAGCGACGTTGTAGTCTTTTGGTGCTTGTTTGGTAGCTCGAAATGTATGAATCTTGCGTATTTGCACAAAACGAAGAGTGTTTGATCGTATAAAACGAGCTGGAACGCCGACAGCGAGCGCAAAACTGAATCGTTAAATTTCGTTATAAAGCGACTTTTTATTCGATTGGTGCTTGTTTAGAACTCAAAACGCATAAACCTTGCGTATTTGCATAGAATAAAGAGTTTTTGATCGTGTAAAACGAGCTGAGACGCCTACAGCGAGCGCAAAACTGAATCGTTCGATTTCGTTGTAAAGCGACTTTGCAGTCGTTTGGCGCTTGTTTAGCGGCTCGAAATGCATGAATCTTGCGTATTTGCAAAGAATACAGAGTTTTTGATCGTTTAAAACGAGCTGGAACGCCGACAGCAAGCGCAAAACTGAATCATTCGATTTCGTTATAAAGCGACTTTTCAATCGATTGGTGCTTGTTTAGCAACTCAAAACGCATAAACCTTGCGTATTTGCATAGAATGAAGAGTTTTTGATCGTAGAAAACGAGCTGAAACGCCTTTAGCAAGCGCAAAACTCAATCGTTCGATTTCGTTATAAAGCGACGTTGTAGTCGTTTGGTGCTTGTTTGGTAGCTCGAAATGTATGAATCTGGCGTATTTGCAAAGAATACAGAGTTTTTGATCGTTTAAAACAAGCTGGAACGCCTACAGCGGGCGCAAAACTCAATCGTTCGACTTTGTTGGAAAGCGACTTTGTAGTCGTTTGGTGCTTGTTTGGCGGCTCGAAATGCATGAATCTTGCGTATTTGCAAAGAATACAGAGTGTTTGATCGTTTGAAACGAGCTGGGACGATTACAGCGAGCGCAAAACTCAATCGTTCGATTTCGTTGGAAAGCGACTTTGTAGTCGTTTGCTGCTTGTTTGGCGGCTCGAAATGCATGAATCTTGCGTATTTGCACAAAATGAAGAGTGTTTGATCGTGTAAAACGAGTTGGAACGCCCACGGCGAGCGCAAAACTCAATCGTTCGATTTCGTTATAAAGCGACGTTGTAGGCGTTTGGTGCTTGTTTGGTAGCTCGAAATGCATGAATCTTGCGTGTTCGCACGAAACGAAGAGTGTTTGATCATATCAAACGAGCTGGAACGCCTACAGCGAGCGCAAAACTCAATCGTTCGATTTCGTTGGAAAGCGACTTTGTAGTCGTTTGGTGCTTGTTTGGCCGCTCGAAATGCATGAATCTTGCGTATTCGCAAAGAATACAGAGTTTTTGATCGTTTGAAACGAGCTGGGACGCCTACAGCGAGTGCAAAACTCAATCGTTCGATTTCGTTGGAAAGCGATTTTGTAGTCGTCTGGTGCTTGTTTGGCGGCTCGAAATGCATGAATCTTGCGTATTTGCAAAGAATACAGAGTTTTTGATCGTTTAAAACAAGCTGGAACGCCGACAGCAAGCGCAAAACTGAATCATTCGAATTCGTTATAAAGTGACTTTTCAATCGATTGGTGCTTGTTTAGCATCTCAAAACGCATAAACCTTGCGTATTTGCATAGAATAAAGAGTTTTTGATCGTATAAAACGAGCTGAAACGCCTTTAGCAAGCGCAAAACTCAATCGTTCGATTTCGTTATAAAGCGACGTTGTAGTCGTTTGGTGCTTGTTTAGCAGCTCGAAATGCATGAATCTTGCGTATTTGCATAGAATGAACGCTTTTTGATCGTATGAAACGAGCTGGAACGCCTACAGCGAGCGCAAAACTGAATCGTTCGATTTCGTTATAAAGCGACGTTGTAGTCGTTTGGTGCTTGTTTGGTATCTCGAAATGTGTGAATCTTGCGTATTTGCACAAAACGAAGAGTGTTTGATCGTATAAAACGAGCTGGAACGCCTACAGCGAGCGCAAAACTCAATCGTTCGATTTCGTTGAAAAGCGACTTTGTAGTCGTTTGGTGCTTGTTTGGTAGCTCGAAATGCATGAATCTTGCGTATGTGCACAAAACGAAGAGTGGTTGATCGTATAAAACGAGCTGGAACGCCTACAGCGAGCGCAAAACTCAATCGTTCGATTTCGTTGGAAAGCGACTTTGTAGTCGTTTGTTGCTTGTTTGGCGGCTCGAAATGCATGAATCTTGCGTATTTGCAAAGAATACAGAGTTTTTGATCGTTTAAAACGAGCTGAAACGCCGACAGCGAGCGCAAAACTCGATTGGTTTATTTCGATATGAAGCGACACTGTAGTCGTTTAGTGCTTGTTCAGCAGCTCGAAATGCATTAATCTTGCGTATTTGCATAGAATGAAGGCTTTTTGATCGTATGAAACGAGCTGAAACGCCTACAGCGAGCGCAAAACTGAATCGTTCGATTTCATTATAAAGCGACGTTGTAGTCGTTTGGTGCTTGTTTAGCAACTCAAAACGCATAAACCTTGCGTATTTGCATAGAATTAAGAGTTTTTGATCGTATAAAACGAGCTGGAACGCCTACAGCGAGCGTAAGACTCAATCGTTCGATTTCGTTGTAAAGCGACTTTGCAGTCGTTTGGTGCTTGTTTAGCGGCTCGAAATGCATGAATCTTGCGTATTTGCAAAGAATACAGAGTTTTTGATCGTTCAAAACGAGCTGGGACGCCCACAGCGAGCGCAAAACTCAATCGTTCGATTTCGTTGGAAAGCGACGTTGTAGTCGTTTGGTGCTTGTTTGGTAGCTCGAAATGTATGAATCTTGCGTATTTGCACGAAACGAAGAGTGTTTGATCGTATGAAACGAGCTGGAACGCCTGCAGCGAGCGCAAAACTCAATCGTTCGATTTCGTTGGAAAGCGACTTTGTAGTCGTTTGGTGCTTGTTTGGCGGCTCGAAATGCATGAATCTTGCGTATTTGCAAAGGAATACAGAGTTTTTGATCGTTTAAAACGACCTGGAACGCCGACAGCAAGCGCAAAACTGAATCGTTCGATTTCGTTATAAAGCGACTTTTCAATCGATTGGTGCTTGTTTAGCAACTCAAAACGCATACACCTTGCGTATTTGCATAGAATAAAGAGTTTTCGATCGTACAAAACGAGCTGAAACGCCTTTAGCGAGCGCAAAACTCAATCGTTCGATTTCGTTATAAAGCGACGTTGTAGTCGTTTGGTGCTTGTTTGGTAGCTCGAAATGTATGAATCTTGCGTATTTGCACAAAACGAAGAGTGTTTGATCGTATAAAACGAGCTGGAACGCTTACAGCGAGCGCAAAACTCAATCGTTCGATTTCGTTGAAAAGCGCCTTTGTAGACGTTTGGTGCTTGTTTGGTAGCTCGAAATGCATGAATCTTGCGTATGTGCACAAAACGAAGAGTGTTTGATCGTATAAAACGAGCTGGAACGCCTACAGCGAGCGCAAAACTCAATCGTTCGATTTCGTTGGAAAGCGACTTTGTAGTCGTTTGGTGCTTGTTTGGCGGCTCGAAATGCATGAATCTTGCGTATTTGCATAGAATGAAGGCTTTTTGATCGTGTGAAACGAGCTGGAACGCCTACAGCGAGCGCAAAACTGAATCGTTCGATTTCGTTATAAAGCGACGTTGTAGTCGTTTGGTGCTTGTTTGGTAGCTCGAAATGTGTGAATCTTGCGTATTTGCACAAAACGAAGAGTGTTTGATCGTATAAAACGAGCTGGAACGCCTACAGCGAGCGCAAAACTCAATCGTTCGATTTCGTTGAAAAGCGACTTTGTAGTCGTTTGGTGCTTGTTTGGTAGCTCGAAATGCATGAATCTTGCGTATGTGCACAAAACGAAGAGTGTTTGATCGTATAAAACGAGCTGGAACGCCTACAGCGAGCGCAAAACTCAATCGTTCGATTTCGTTGGAAAGCGACTTCGCAGTCGTTTGGTGCTTGTTTAGCGGCTCGAAATGCATGAATCTTGCGTATTTGCAAATAATACAGAGTTTTTGATCGTTTAAAACGAGCTGGAACGCCGACAGCGAGCGCAAAACTGAATCGTTAAATTTCGTTATAAAGCGACTTTTTATTCGATTGGTGCTTGTTTAGCAACTCAAAACGCATAAACCTTGCGTATTTGCATAGAATAAAGAGTTTTTGATCGTGTAAAACGAGCTGAAACGCCTACAGCGAGCGCAAAACTGAATCGTTCGATTTCGTTGTAAAGCGACTTTGCAGTCGTTTGGCGCTTGTTTAGCGGCTCGAAATGCATGAATCTTGCGTATTTGCAAAGAATACAGAGTTTTTGATCGTTTAAAACGAGCTGGAACGCCGACAGCAAGCGCAAAACTGAATCATTCGATTTCGTTATAAAGCGACTTTTCAATCGATTGGTGCTTGTTTAGCAACTCAAAACGCATAAACCTTGCGTATTTGCATAGAATGAAGAGTTTTTGATCGTAGAAAACGAGCTGAAACGCCTTTAGCAAGCGCAAAACTCAATCGTTCGATTTCGTTATAAAGCGACGTTGTAGTCGTTTGGTGCTTGTTTGGTAGCTCGAAATGTATGAATCTGGCGTATTTGCAAAGAATACAGAGTTTTTGATCGTTTAAAACAAGCTGGAACGCCTACAGCGGGCGCAAAACTCAATCGTTCGACTTTGTTGGAAAGCGACTTTGTAGTCGTTTGGTGCTTGTTTGGCGGCTCGAAATGCATGAATCTTGCGTATTTGCAAAGAATACAGAGTGTTTGATCGTTTGAAACGAGCTGGGACGACTACAGCGAGCGCAAAACTCAATCGTTCGATTTCGTTGGAAAGCGACTTTGTAGTCGTTTGCTGCTTGTTTGGCGGCTCGAAATGCATGAATCTTGCGTATTTGCACAAAATGAAGAGTGTTTGATCGTGTAAAACGAGTTGGAACGCCCACGGCGAGCGCAAAACTCAATCGTTCGATTTCGTTATAAAGCGACGTTGTAGTCGTTGGGTGCTTGTTTGGCCGCTCGAAATGCATGAATCTTGCGTATTCGCAAAGAATACAGAGTTTTTGATCGTTTGAAACGAGCTGGGACGCCCACAGCGAGCGCAAAACTCAATCGTTCGATTTCGTTGGAAAGCGATTTTGTAGTCGTCTGGTGCTTGTTTGGCGGCTACAATTGCATGAATCTTGCGTATTTGCAAAGAATACAGAGTTTTTGATCGCTTAAAACGAGCTGGAACGCCGACAGCGAGCGCAAAACTGAATCGTTCGATTTCGTGATAAAGCGACTTTTCAATCGATTGGTGCTTGTTTAGCAACTCAAAACGCATAAACCTTGCGTATTTGCATAGAATAAAGAGTTTTTGATCGTATAAAACGAGCTGGAACGCCTACAGCGAGCGCAAGACTCAATCGTTTGATTTCGTTGTCAAGCGACTTTGCAGTCGTTTGGTGCTTGTTTAGCAACTCAAAACGCATAAACCTTGCGTATTTGCATAGAATTATGAGTTTTTGATCGTATAAAACGAGCTGGAACACCTACAGCGAGCGCAAGACTCAATCGTTCGATTTCGTTGTAAAGCGCCTTTGCAGTCGTTTGGTGCTTGTTTAGCGGCTCGAAATGCATGAATCTTGCGTATTTGCAAAGAATACAGAGTTTTTGATCGTTTGAAACGAGCTGGGATGCCTACAGCGAGCGCAAAACTCAATCGTTCGATTTCGTTGGAAAGCGATTTTGTAGTCGTTTGGTGCTTGTTTGGCGGCTCGAAATGCATGAATCTTGCGTATTTGCAAAGAATACAGAGTTTTTGATCGTTTAAAACAAGCTGGAACGCCGACAGCAAGCGCAAAACTGAATCATTCGATTTCGTTATAAAGTGACTTTTCAATCGATTGGTGCTTGTTTAGCATCTCAAAACGCATAAACCTTGCGTATTTGCATAGAATAAAGAGTTTTTGATCGTATAAAACGAGCTGAAACGCCTTTAGCAAGCGCAAAACTCAATCGTTCGATTTCGTTATAAAGCGACGTTGTAGTCGTTTGGTGCTTGTTTGGTAGCTCGAAATGTATGAATCTTGCGTATTTGCCCAAAACGAAGAGTGTTTGATCGTATAAAATGAGCTGGAACGCCTACAGCGGGCGCAAAACTCAATCGTTCGATTTTGTTTGAAAGCGACTTTGTAGTCGTTGGCTGCTTGTTTGGCGGCTCGAAATGCATGAATCTTGCGTATTTGCAAAGAATACAGAGTTTTTGATCGCTTAAAACGAGCTGGAACGCCGACAGCGAGCGCAAAACTGAATCGTTCGATTTCGTTATAAAGCGACTTTTCAATCGATTGGTGCTTGTTTAGCAACTCAAAACGCATAAACCTTGCGTATTTGCATAGAATAAAGAGTTTTTGATCGTATAAAACGAGCTGGAACGCCTACAGCGAGCGCAAGACTCAATCGTTCGATTTCGTTATAAAGCGACTTTTCAATCGATTGGTGCTTGTTTAGCAACTCAAAACGCATAAACCTTCCGTATTTGCATAGAATAAAGAGTTTTTGATCGTACAAAACGAGCTGAAACGCTTTTAGCGAGCGCAAAACTCAATCGTTCGATTCCGTTATAAAGCGACGTTGTAGTCGTTTGGTGCTTGATTGGTAGCTCGAAATGTATGAATCTTGCGTATTTGCACAAAACGAAGAGTGTTTGATCGTATAAAACGAGCTGGAACGCCTACAGCGGGCGCAAAACTCAATCGTTCGACTTTGTAGTCGTTTCGTGCTTGTTTGGCGGCTCGAAATGCATGAATCTTGCGTATTTGCAAAGAATACAGAGTGTTTGATCGTTTGAAACGAGCTGGGACGCCTACAGCGAGCGCAAAACTCAATCGTTCGATTTCGTTGGAAAGCGATTTTGTAGTCGTTTGGTGCTTGTTTGGCGGCTAGAAACGCATGAATCTTGCGTATTTGCAAAGAATACAGAGTTTTTGATCGTTTAAAACAAGCTGGAACGCCGACAGCAAGCGCAAAACTGAATCATTCGATTTCGTTATAAAGTGACTTTTCAATCGATTGGTGCTTGTTTAGCAACTCAAAACGCATAAACCTTGCGTATTTGCATAGATTAAAGAGTTTTTGATCGTATAAAACGAGCTGGAACGCCTACAGCGAGCGCAAGACTCAATCGTTCGATTTCGTTAGAAACTGACTTTGCAATCGTTTGGTGCTTGTTTGTCAGCTCGAAATGCATGAATCTTGCGTAATCGCAAAGAATACAGAGTTTTTGATCGTTCAAAACGAGCTGCGACGCCTACAGCGAGCGCAAAACTCGATCGTTCGATTTCTTTGGAAATCGACTTTGTAGTCGTTTGCTGCTTGTTTGGCGGCTCGAAATGCATGAATCTTGCGTATTTGCACAAAATGAAGAGTGTTTGATCGTGTAAAACGAGTTGGAACGCCTACAGCGAGCGCAAAACTCAATCGTTCGATTTTGTTGAAAAGCGAGGTTGTAGTCGTTTGGTGCTTGTTTAGCAACTCAAAACGCATAAGCCTTGCGTATTTGCATAGAATTAAGAGTTTTTGATCGTATAAAACGAGCTGGAACGCCTACAGCGAGCGCAAGACTCAATCGTTTGATTTCGTTGTTAAGCAACTTTGCAGTCGTTTTGGTGCTTGTTTAGCGGCTCGAAATGCATGAATCTTGCGTATTTGCAAATAAAACAGAGTTTTTGATCGTTTAAAACGAGCTGGAACGCCGACAGCGTGCACAAAACTGAATCGTTCGATTTCGTTATAAAGCGACTTTTCATTCGATTGGTGCTTGATTAGCAACTCCAAACGCATAAACCTTGCGTATTTGCATAGAATAAAGAGTTTTTGATCGTATAAAACGAGCTGGAACGCCTACAGCGAGCGCAAGACTCAATCGTTTGATTTCGTTGTCAAGCGACTTTGCAGTCGTTTGGTGCTTGTTTAGCAACTCAAAACGCATAAACCTTGCGTATTTGCATAGAATTAAGAGTTTTTGATCGTATAAAACGAGCTGGAACACCTACAGCGAGCGCAAGACTCAATCGTTCGATTTCGTTGTAAAGCGACTTTGCAGTCGTTTGGTGCTTGTTTAGCGGCTCGAAATGCATGAATCTTGCGTATTTGCAAAGAATACAGAGTTTTTGATCGTTTGAAACGAGCTGGGATGCCTACAGCGAGCGCAAAACTCAATCGTTCGATTTCGTTGGAAAGCGATTTTGTAGTCGTTTGGTGCTTGTTTGGCGGCTCGAAATGCATGAATCTTGCGTATTTGCAAAGAATACAGAGTTTTTGATCGTTTAAAACAAGCTGGAACGCCGACAGCAAGCGCAAAACTGAATCATTCGATTTCGTTATAAAGTGACTTTTCAATCGATTGGTGCTTGTTTAGCATCTCAAAACGCATAAACCTTGCGTATTTGCATAGAATAAAGAGTTTTTGATCGTATAAAACGAGCTGAAACGCCTTTAGCAAGCGCAAGACTCAATCGTTTGATTTCGTTGTTAAGCAACTTTGCAGTCGTTTGGTGCTTGATTAGCGGCTCGAAATGCATGAATCTTGCGTATTTGCAAATAAAACAGAGTTTTTGATCGTTTAAAACGAGCTGGAACGCCGACAGCGTGCACAAAACTGAATCGTTCGATTTCGTTATAAAGCGACTTTTCATTCGATTGGTGCTTGATTAGCAACTCCAAACGCATAAACCTTGCGTATTTGCATAGAATAAAGAGTTTTTGATCGTATAAAACGAGCTGGAACGCCTACAGCGAGCGCAAGACTCAATCGTTTGATTTCGTTGTAAAGCGACTTTGCAGTCGTTTGGTGCTTGTTTAGCCACTCGAAACGCATAAACCTTGCGTATTTGCATAGAATTCAGAGTTTTTGATCGTATAAAACGAGCTGGAACGCCTACAGCGAGCGCAAGACTCAATCGTTCGATTTCGTTGTAAAGCGACTTTGCAGTCGTTTGGTGCTTGTTTAGCGGCTCGAAATGCATGAATCTTGCGTATTTGCAAATAAAACAGAGTTTTTGATCGTTTAAAACGAGCTGGAACGCCGACAGCGTGCACAAAACTGAATCGTTCGATTTCGTTATAAAGCGACTTTTCATTCGATTGGTGCTTGATTAGCAACTCCAAACGCATAAACCTTGCGTATTTGCATAGAATAAAGAGTTTTTGATCGTATAAAACGAGCTGGAACGCCTACAGCGAGCGCAAGACTCAATCGTTTGATTTCGTTGTCAAGCGACTTTGCAGTCGTTTGGTGCTTGTTTAGCAACTCAAAACGCATAAACCTTGCGTATTTGCATAGAATTAAGAGTTTTTGATCGTATAAAACGAGCTGGAACACCTACAGCGAGCGCAAGACTCAATCGTTCGATTTCGTTGTAAAGCGACTTTGCAGTCGTTTGGTGCTTGTTTAGCGGCTCGAAATGCATGAATCTTGCGTATTTGCAAAGAATACAGAGTTTTTGATCGTTTGAAACGAGCTGGGATGCCTACAGCGAGCGCAAAACTCAATCGTTCGATTTCGTTGGAAAGCGATTTTGTAGTCGTTTGGTGCTTGTTTGGCGGCTCGAAATGCATGAATCTTGCGTATTTGCAAAGAATACAGAGTTTTTGATCGTTTAAAACAAGCTGGAACGCCGACAGCAAGCGCAAAACTGAATCATTCGATTTCGTTATAAAGTGACTTTTCAATCGATTGGTGCTTGTTTAGCATCTCAAAACGCATAAACCTTGCGTATTTGCATAGAATAAAGAGTTTTTGATCGTATAAAACGAGCTGAAACGCCTTTAGCAAGCGCAAAACTCAATCGTTCGATTTCGTTATAAAGCGACGTTGTAGTCGTTTGGTGCTTGTTTGGTAGCTCGAAATGTATGAATCTTGCGTATTTGCCCAAAACGAAGAGTGTTTGATCGTATAAAATGAGCTGGAACGCCTACAGCGGGCGCAAAACTCAATCGTTCGATTTTGTTGGAAAGCGACTTTGTAGTCGTTGGCTGCTTGTTTGGCGGCTCGAAATGCATGAATCTTGCGTATTTGCAAAGAATACAGAGTTTTTGATCGCTTAAAACGAGCTGGAACGCCGACAGCGTGCACAAAACTGAATCGTTCGATTTCGTTATAAAGCGACTTTTCATTCGATTGGTGCTTGATTAGCAACTCCAAACGCATAAACCTTGCGTATTTGCATAGAATAAAAAGTTTTTGATCGTATAAAACGAGCTGGAACGCCTACAGCGAGCGCAAGACTCAATCGTTTGATTTCGTTGTAAAGCGACTTTGCAGTCGTTTGGTGCTTGTTTAGCCACTCAAAACGCATAAACCTTGCGTATTTGCATAGAATTCAGAGTTTTTGATCGTATAAAACGAGCTGGAACGCCTACAGCGAGCGCAAGACTCAATCGTTCGATTTCGTTGTAAAGCGACTTTGCAGTCGTTTGGTGCTTGTTTAGCGGCTCGAATTGCATGAATCTTGCGTATTTGCAAAGAATACAGAGTTTTTGATCGTTTGAAACGAGCTGGGACGCTTACAGCGAGCGCAAAACTCAATCGTTCGATTTCGTTGGAAAGCGACTTTGTAGTCGTTTGCTGCTTGTTTGGCGGCTCGAAATGCATGAATCTTGCGTATTCGCAAAGAATACAGAGTGTTTGATCGTTCAAAACGAGCTGGGATGCCTACAGCGAGCGCAAAACTCAATCGTTCGATTTCGTTGGAAAGCGATTTTGTAGTCGTTTGGTGCTTGTTTGGCGGCTCGAAATGCATGAATCTTGCGTATTTGCAAAGAATACAGAGTTTTTGATCGTTTAAAACGAGCTGGAACGCCGACAGCAAGCGCAAAACTGAATCATTCGATTTCGTTGTAAAGCGACTTTTCAATCGATTGGTGCTTGTTTAGCAACTCAAAACGCATAAACCTTGCGTATTTGCATAAAATGAAGAGTTTTTGATCGTATAAAACGAGCTGAAACGCCTTTAGCAAGCGCAAAACTCAATCGTTCGATTTCGTTATAAAGCGACGTTGTAGTCGTTTGGTGCTTGTTTGGTAGCTCGAAATGTATGAATCTTGCGTATTTGCACAAAACGAAGAGTGTTTGATCGTATAAAACGAGCTGGAACGCCTACAGCGGGCGCAAAACTCAATCGTTCGATTTCGTTGGAAAGCGACGTTGTAGTCGTTTAGTGCTTGTTTAGCAACTCAAAACGCATAAACCTTGCGTATTTGCATAGAATTAAGAGTTTTTGATCGTAAAAAACGAGCTGGAACGCCTACAGCGAGCGCAAGACTCAATCGTTTGATTTTGTTGTTAAGCAAGTTTGCAGTCGTTTGGTGCTTGTTTAGCGGCTCGAATTGCATGAATCTTGCGTATTTGCAAATAAAACAGAGTTTTTGATCGTTTAAAACGAGCTGGAACGCCGACAGCGAACACAAAACTGAATCGTTCGATTTCGTTATAAAGCGACTTTTCATTCGATTGGTGCTTGATTAGCAACTCGAAACGCATAAACCTTGCGTATTTGCATAGAATTAAGAGTTTTTTATCGTAAAAAACGAGCTGGAACGCCTACAGCGAGCGCAAGACTCAATCGTTTGATTTTGTTGTTAAGCAAGTTTGCAGTCGTTTGGTGCTTGTTTAGCGGCTCGAAATGCATGAATCTTGCGTAATCACAAAGAATACAGAGTTTTTGGTCGTTTGAAACGAGCTGGGACGCCTACAGCGAGCGCAAAACTCAATCGTTCGATTTCGTTGGAAAGCGATTTTGTAGTCGTCTGGTGCTTGTTTGGCGGCTCGAAATGCGTGAATCTTGCGTATTTGCAAAGAATACAGAGTTTTTGATCGTTTAAAACGAGCTGGAACGCCGACAGCAAGCGCAAAAGTGAATCATTCGATTTCGTTATAAAGCGACTTTTCAATCGATTGGTGCTTGTTTAGCAACTCAAAACGCATAAACCTTGCGTATTTGCATAGAATAAAGAGTTTTTGATCGTATAAAACGAGGTGAAACGCCTTTAGCAAGCGCAAAACTCAATCGTTCGATCTCGTTATAAAGCGACGTTGTAGTCGTTTGGTGCTTGTTTGGTAGCTCGAAATGCATGAATCTTGCGTATGTGCACAAAACGAAGAGTGTTTGATCGTATAAAACGAGCTGGAACGCCTACAGCGAGCGCAAAACTCAATCGTTCGATTTCGTTGGAAAGCGACTTTGTAGTCGTTTGGTGCTTATTTGGCGGCTTGAAATGCATGAATCTTGCGTATTTGCAAAGAATACAGAGTTTTTGATCGCTTAAAACGAGCTGGAACGCCGACAGCGAGCGCAAAACTGAATCGTTCGATTTCGTGATAAAGCGACTTTTCAATCGATTGGTGCTTGTTTAGCAACTCAAAACGCATAAACCTTGCGTATTTGCATAGAATAAAGAGTTTTTGATCGTATAAAACGAGGTGAAACGCCTTTAGCAAGCGCAAAACTCAATCGTTCGATCTCGTTATAAAGCGACGTTGTAGTCGTTTGGTGCTTGTTTGGTAGCTCGAAATGCATGAATCTTGCGTATGTGCACAAAACGAAGAGTGTTTGATCGTATAAAACGAGCTGGAACGCCTACAGCGAGCGCAAAACTCAATCGTTCGATTTCGTTGGAAAGCGACTTTGTAGTCGTTTGGTGCTTATTTGGCGGCTTGAAATGCATGAATCTTGCGTATTTGCAAAGAATACAGAGTTTTTGATCGCTTAAAACGAGCTGGAACGCCGACAGCGAGCGCAAAACTGAATCGTTCGATTTCGTTATAAAGCGACTTTTCAATCGATTGGTGCTTGTTTAGCAACTCAAAACGCATGAACCTTGCGTATTTGCATAGAATAAAGAGTTTTTGATCGTATAAAACGAGCTGGAACGCCTACAGCGAGCGCAAGACTCAATCGTTCGATTTCGTTATAAAGCGACTTTTCAATCGATTGGTGCTTGTTTAGCAACTCAAAACGCATAAACCTTCCGTATTTGCATAGAATAAAGAGTTTTTGATCGTACAAAACGAGCTGAAACGCTTTTAGCGAGCGCAAAACTCAATCGTTCGATTCCGTTATAAAGCGACGTTGTAGTCGTTTGGTGCTTGTTTGGTAGCTCGAAATGTATGAATCTTGCGTATTTGCACAAAACAAAGAGTGTTTGATCGTATAAAACGAGCTGGAACGCCTACAGCGGGCACAAAACTCAATCGTTCGACTTTGTAGTCGTTTGGTGCTTGTTTGGCGGCTCGAAATGCATGAATCTTGCGTATTTGCAAAGAATACAGAGTGTTTGATCGTTTGAAACGAGCTGGGACGCCTACAGCGAGCGCAAAACTCAATCGTTCGATTTCTTTGGAAAGCGACTTTGTAGTCGTTTGGTGCTTGTTTGGCGGCTCGAAATGCATGAATCTTGCGTATTTGCAAAGAATACAGAGTTTTTGATCGTTTAAAACGAGCTGGAACGCCGACAGCAAGCGCAAAACTGAATCATTCGATTTCGTTGTAAAGCGACTTTTCAATCGATTGGTGCTTGTTTAGCAACTCAAAACGCATAAACCTTGCGTATTTGCATAAAATGAAGAGTTTTTGATCGTATAAAACGAGCTGAAACGCCTTTAGCAAGCGCAAAACTCAATCGTTCGATTTCGTTATAAAGCGACGTTGTAGTCGTTTGGTGCTTGTTTGGTAGCTCGAAATGTATGAATCTTGCGTATTTGCACAAAACGAAGAGTGTTTGATCGTATAAAACGAGCTGGAACGCCTACAGCGGGCGCAAAACTCAATCGTTCGATTTCGTTGGAAAGCGACGTTGTAGTCGTTTGGTGCTTGTTTAGCAACTCAAAACGCATAAACCTTGCGTATTTGCATAGAATTAAGAGTTTTTGATCGTAAAAAACGAGCTGGAACGCCTACAGCGAGCGCAAGACTCAATCGTTTGATTTTGTTGTTAAGCAAGTTTGCAGTCGTTTGGTGCTTGTTTAGCGGCTCGAAATGCATGAATCTTGCGTATTCGCAAATAAAACAGAGTTTTTGATCGTTTAAAACGAGCTGGAACGCCGACAGCGAACACAAAACTGAATCGTTCGATTTCGTTATAAAGCGACTTTTCATTCGATTGGTGCTTGATTAGCAACTCGAAACGCATAAACCTTGCGTATTTGCATAGAATGAAGAGTTTTTGATCGTATAAAACGAGCTGGAATGCCTACAGCGAGCGCAAGACTCAATCGCTCGATTTCGTTATAAAGCGACTTTTCAATCGATTGGTGCTTGTTTAGCAACTCAAAACGCATAAACCTCTCGTATTTGCATAGAATAAAGAGTTTTTGATCGTATAAAACGAGCTGGAACGCCTACAGCAAGCGCAAGACTCAATCGTTCGATTTCGTTAGAAACTGACGTTGCAATCGTTTGGTGCTTGTTTGTCAGCTCGAAATGCATGAATCTTGCGTAATCACAAAGAATACAGAGTTTTTGGTCGTTTGAAACAAGCTGGGACGCCTACAGCGAGCGCAAAACTCAATCGTTCGATTTCGTTGGAAAGCGATTTTGTAGTCGTCTGGTGCTTGTTTGGCGGCTCGAAATGCGTGAATCTTGCGTATTTGCAAAGAATACAGAGTTTTTGATCGTTTAAAACGAGCTGGAACGCCGACAGCAAGCGCAAAACTGAATCATTCGATTTCGTTATAAAGCGACTTTTCAATCGATTGGTGCTTGTTTAGCAACTCAAAACGCATAAACCTTGCGTATTTGCATAGAATAAAGAGTTTTTGATCGTATAAAACGAGCTGAAACGCCTTTAGCAAGCGCAAAACTCAATCGTTCGATCTCGTTATAAAGCGACGTTGTAGTCGTTTGGTGCTTGTTTGGTAGCTCGAAATGCATGAATCTTGCGTATGTGCACAAAACGAAGAGTGTTTGATCGTATAAAACGAGCTGGAACGCCTACAGCGAGAGCAAAACTCAATCGTTCGATTTCGTTGGAAAGCGACTTTGTAGTCGTTTGGTGCTTATTTGGCGGCTTGAAATGCATGAATCTTGCGTATTTGCAAAGAATACAGAGTTTTTGATCGCTTAAAACGAGCTGGAACGCCGACAGCGAGCGCAAAACTGAATCGTTCGATTTCGTGATAAAGCGACTTTTCAATCGATTGGTGCTTGTTTAGCAACTCAAAACGCATAAACCTTGCGTATTTGCATAGAATAAAGAGGTTTTGATTGTATGAAACGAGCTGAAACGCCTACAGCGGGCGCAAAACTCAATCGTTCGATTTCGTTGGAAAGCGACTTTGTAGTCGTTGGCTGCTTGTTTGGCGGCTCGAAATGCATGAATCTTGCGTATTTGCAAAGAATACAGAGTTTTTGATCGCTTAAAACGAGCTGGAACGCCGACAGCGAGCGCAAAACTGAATCGTTCGATTTCGTTATAAAGCGACTTTTCAATCGATTGGTGCTTGTTTAGCAACTCAAAACGCATAAACCTTGCGTATTTGCATAGAATAAAGAGTTTTTGATCGTATAAAACGAGGTGAAACGCCTTTAGCAAGCGCAAAACTCAATCGTTCGATCTCGGTATAAAGCGACGTTGTAGTCGTTTGGTGCTTGTTTGGTAGCTCGAAATGCATGAATCTTGCGTATGTGCACAAAACGAAGAGTGTTTGATCGTATAAAACGAGCTGGAACGCCTACAGCGAGCGCAAAACTCAATCGTTCGATTTCGTTGGAAAGCGACTTGGTAGTCGTTTGGTGCTTATTTGGCGGCTTGAAATGCATGAATCTTGCGTATTTGCAAAGAATACAGAGTTTTTGATCGCTTAAAACGAGCTGGAACGCCGACAGCGAGCGCAAAACTGAATCGTTCGATTTCGTGATAAAGCGACTTTTCAATCGATTGGTGCTTGTTTAGCAACTCAAAACGCATAAACCTTGCGTATTTGCATAGAATAAAGAGTTTTTGATCGTATAAAACGAGGTGAAACGCCTTTAGCAAGCGCAAAACTCAATCGTTCGATCTCGTTATAAAGCGACGTTGTAGTCGTTTGGTGCTTGTTTGGTAGCTCGAAATGCATGAATCTTGCGTATGTGCACAAAACGAAGAGTGTTTGATCGTATAAAACGAGCTGGAACGCCTACAGCGAGCGCAAAACTCAATCGTTCGATTTCGTTGGAAAGCGACTTTGTAGTCGTTTGGTGCTTATTTGGCGGCTTGAAATGCATGAATCTTGCGTATTTGCAAAGAATACAGAGTTTTTGATCGCTTAAAACGAGCTGGAACGCCGACAGCGAGCGCAAAACTGAATCGTTCGATTTCGTTATAAAGCGACTTTTCAATCGATTGGTGCTTGTTTAGCAACTCAAAACGCATAAACCTTGCGTATTTGCATAGAATAAAGAGTTTTTGATCGTATAAAACGAGCTGGAACGCCTACAGCGAGCGCAAGACTCAATCGTTCGATTTCGTTATAAAGCGACTTTTCAATCGATTGGTGCTTGTTTAGCAACTCAAAACGCATAAACCTTCCGTATTTGCATAGAATAAAGAGTTTTTGATCGTACAAAACGAGCTGAAACGCTTTTAGCGAGCGCAAAACTCAATCGTTCGATTCCGTTATAAAGCGACGTTGTAGTCGTTTGGTGCTTGATTGGTAGCTCGAAATGTATGAATCTTGCGTATTTGCACAAAACGAAGAGTGTTTGATCGTATAAAACGAGCTGGAACGCCTACAGCGGGCGCAAAACTCAATCGTTCGACTTTGTAGTCGTTTCGTGCTTGTTTGGCGGCTCGAAATGCATGAATCTTGCGTATTTGCAAAGAATACAGAGTGTTTGATCGTTTGAAACGAGCTGGGACGCCTACAGCGAGCGCAAAACTCAATCGTTCGATTTCGTTGGAAAGCGATTTTGTAGTCGTTTGGTGCTTGTTTGGCGGCTAGAAACGCATGAATCTTGCGTATTTGCAAAGAATACAGAGTTTTTGATCGTTTAAAACAAGCTGGAACGCCGACAGCAAGCGCAAAACTGAATCATTCGATTTCGTTATAAAGTGACTTTTCAATCGATTGGTGCTTGTTTAGCAACTCAAAACGCATAAACCTTGCGTATTTGCATAGATTAAAGAGTTTTTGATCGTATAAAACGAGCTGGAACGCCTACCGCGAGCGCAAGACTCAATCGTTCGATTTCGTTAGAAACTGACTTTGCAATCGTTTGGTGCTTGTTTGTCAGCTCGAAATGCATGAATCTTGCGTAATCGCAAAGAATACAGAGTTTTTGATCGTTCAAAACGAGCTGCGACGCCTACAGCGAGCGCAAAACTCGATCGTTCGATTTCTTTGGAAATCGACTTTGTAGTCGTTTGCTGCTTGTTTGGCGGCTCGAAATGCATGAATCTTGCGTATTTGCACAAAATGAAGAGTGTTTGATCGTGTAAAACGAGTTGGAACGCTTACAGCGAGCGCAAAACTCAATCGTTCGATTTTGTTGAAAAGCGAGGTTGTAGTCGTTTGGTGCTTGTTTAGCAACTCAAAACGCATAAGCCTTGCGTATTTGCATAGAATTAAGAGTTTTTGATCGTATAAAACGAGCTGGAACGCCTACAGCGAGCGCAAGACTCAATCGTTTGATTTCGTTGTTAAGCAACTTTGCAGTCGTTTTGGTGCTTGTTTAGCGGCTCGAAATGCATGAATCTTGCGTATTTGCAAATAAAACAGAGTTTTTGATCGTTTAAAACGAGCTGGAACGCCGACAGCGTGCACAAAACTGAATCGTTCGATTTCGTTATAAAGCGACTTTTCATTCGATTGGTGCTTGATTAGCAACTCCAAACGCATAAACCTTGCGTATTTGCATAGAATAAAGAGTTTTTGATCGTATAAAACGAGCTGGAACGCCTACAGCGAGCGCAAGACTCAATCGTTTGATTTCGTTGTCAAGCGACTTTGCAGTCGTTTGGTGCTTGTTTAGCAACTCAAAACGCATAAACCTTGCGTATTTGCATAGAATTAAGAGTTTTTGATCGTATAAAACGAGCTGGAACACCTTCAGCGAGCGCAAGACTCAATCGTTCGATTTCGTTGTAAAGCGACTTTGCAGTCGTTTGGTGCTTGTTTAGCGGCTCGAAATGCATGAATCTTGCGTATTTGCAAAGAATACAGAGTTTTTGATCGTTTGAAACGAGCTGGGATGCCTACAGCGAGCGCAAAACTCAATCGTTCGATTTCGTTGGAAAGCGATTTTGTAGTCGTTTGGTGCTTGTTTGGCGGCTCGAAATGCATGAATCTTGCGTATTTGCAAAGAATACAGAGTTTTTGATCGTTTAAAACAAGCTGGAACGCCGACAGCAAGCGCAAAACTGAATCATTCGATTTCGTTATAAAGTGACTTTTCAATCGATTGGTGCTTGTTTAGCATCTCAAAACGCATAAACCTTGCGTATTTGCATAGAATAAAGAGTTTTTGATCGTATAAAACGAGCTGAAACGCCTTTAGCAAGCGCAAGACTCAATCGTTTGATTTCGTTGTTAAGCAACTTTGCAGTCGTTTGGTGCTTGATTAGCGGCTCGAAATGCATGAATCTTGCGTATTTGCAAATAAAACAGAGTTTTTGATCGTTTAAAACGAGCTGGAACGCCGACAGCGTGCACAAAACTGAATCGTTCGATTTCGTTATAAAGCGACTTTTCATTCGATTGGTGCTTGATTAGCAACTCCAAACGCATAAACCTTGCGTATTTGCATAGAATAAAGAGTTTTTGATCGTATAAAACGAGCTGGAACGCCTACAGCGAGCGCAAGACTCAATCGTTTGATTTCGTTGTAAAGCGACTTTGCAGTCGTTTGGTGCTTGTTTAGCCACTCGAAACGCATAAACCTTGCGTATTTGCATAGAATTCAGAGTTTTTGATC
This sequence comes from Amblyteles armatorius, assembly GCA_933228735.2. Taxonomy (NCBI): domain Eukaryota; kingdom Metazoa; phylum Arthropoda; class Insecta; order Hymenoptera; family Ichneumonidae; genus Amblyteles; species Amblyteles armatorius. Next base: position 7,346,014 of record OW121690.1, read on the forward strand.
GTATAAAACGAGCTGGAACGCCTACAGCGAGCGCAAGACTCAATCGTTCGATTTCGTTGTAAAGCGACTTTGCAGTCGTTTGGTGCTTGTTTAGCGGCTCGAAATGCATGAATCTTGCGTATTTGCAAATAAAACAGAGTTTTTGATCGTTTAAAACGAGCTGGAACGCCGACAGCGTGCACAAAACTGAATCGTTCGATTTCGTTATAAAGCGACTTTTCATTCGATTGGTGCTTGATTAGCAACTCCAAACGCATAAACCTTGCGTATTTGCATAGAATAAAGAGTTTTTGATCGTATAAAACGAGCTGGAACGCCTACAGCGAGCGCAAGACTCAATCGTTTGATTTCGTTGTCAAGCGACTTTGCAGTCGTTTGGTGCTTGTTTAGCAACTCAAAACGCATAAACCTTGCGTATTTGCATAGAATTAAGAGTTTTTGATCGTATAAAACGAGCTGGAACACCTACAGCGAGCGCAAGACTCAATCGTTCGATTTCGTTGTAAAGCGACTTTGCAGTCGTTTGGTGCTTGTTTAGCGGCTCGAAATGCATGAATCTTGCGTATTTGCAAAGAATACAGAGTTTTTGATCGTTTGAAACGAGCTGGGATGCCTACAGCGAGCGCAAAACTCAATCGTTCGATTTCGTTGGAAAGCGATTTTGTAGTCGTTTGGTGCTTGTTTGGCGGCTCGAAATGCATGAATCTTGCGTATTTGCAAAGAATACAGAGTTTTTGATCGTTTAAAACAAGCTGGAACGCCGACAGCAAGCGCAAAACTGAATCATTCGATTTCGTTATAAAGTGACTTTTCAATCGATTGGTGCTTGTTTAGCATCTCAAAACGCATAAACCTTGCGTATTTGCATAGAATAAAGAGTTTTTGATCGTATAAAACGAGCTGAAACGCCTTTAGCAAGCGCAAAACTCAATCGTTCGATTTCGTTATAAAGCGACGTTGTAGTCGTTTGGTGCTTGTTTGGTAGCTCAAAATGTATGAATCTTGCGTATTTGCCCAAAACGAAGAGTGTTTGATCGTATAAAATGAGCTGGAACGCCTACAGCGGGCGCAAAACTCAATCGTTCGATTTTGTTGGAAAGCGACTTTGTAGTCGTTGGCTGCTTGTTTGGCGGCTCGAAATGCATGAATCTTGCGTATTTGCAAAGAATACAGAGTTTTTGATCGCTTAAAACGAGCTGGAACGCCGACAGCGTGCACAAAACTGAATCGTTCGATTTCGTTATAAAGCGACTTTTCATTCGATTGGTGCTTGATTAGCAACTCCAAACGCATAAACCTTGCGTATTTGCATAGAATAAAAAGTTTTTGATCGTATAAAACGAGCTGGAACGCCTACAGCGAGCGCAAGACTCAATCGTTTGATTTCGTTGTAAAGCGACTTTGCAGTCGTTTGGTGCTTGTTTAGCCACTCAAAACGCATAAACCTTGCGTATTTGCATAGAATTCAGAGTTTTTGATCGTATAAAACGAGCTGGAACGCCTACAGCGAGCGCAAGACTCAATCGTTCGATTTCGTTGTAAAGCGACTTTGCAGTCGTTTGGTGCTTGTTTAGCGGCTCGAATTGCATGAATCTTGCGTATTTGCAAAGAATACAGAGTTTTTGATCGTTTGAAACGAGCTGGGACGCTTACAGCGAGCGCAAAACTCAATCGTTCGATTTCGTTGGAAAGCGACTTTGTAGTCGTTTGCTGCTTGTTTGGCGGCTCGAAATGCATGAATCTTGCGTATTTGCAAAGAATACAGAGTTTTTGATCGTTTAAAACGAGCTGGAACGCCGACAGCAAGCGCAAAACTGAATCATTCGATTTCGTTGTAAAGCGACTTTTCAATCGATTGGTGCTTGTTTAGCAACTCAAAACGCATAAACCTTGCGTATTTGCATAAAATGAAGAGTTTTTGATCGTATAAAACGAGCTGAAACGCCTTTAGCAAGCGCAAAACTCAATCGTTCGATTTCGTTATAAAGCGACGTTGTAGTCGTTTGGTGCTTGTTTGGTAGCTCGAAATGTATGAATCTTGCGTATTTGCACAAAACGAAGAGTGTTTGATCGTATAAAACGAGCTGGAACGCCTACAGCGGGCGCAAAACTCAATCGTTCGATTTCGTTGGAAAGCGACGTTGTAGTCGTTTAGTGCTTGTTTAGCAACTCAAAACGCATAAACCTTGCGTATTTGCATAGAATTAAGAGTTTTTGATCGTAAAAAACGAGCTGGAACGCCTACAGCGAGCGCAAGACTCAATCGTTTGATTTTGTTGTTAAGCAAGTTTGCAGTCGTTTGGTGCTTGTTTAGCGGCTCGAAATGCATGAATCTTGCGTATTTGCAAATAAAACAGAGTTTTTGATCGTTTAAAACGAGCTGGAACGCCGACAGCGAACACAAAACTGAATCGTTCGATTTCGTTATAAAGCGACTTTTCATTCGATTGGTGCTTGATTAGCAACTCGAAACGCATAAACCTTGCGTATTTGCATAGAATTAAGAGTTTTTGATCGTAAAAAACGAGCTGGAACGCCTACAGCGAGCGCAAGACTCAATCGTTTGATTTTGTTGTTAAGCAAGTTTGCAGTCGTTTGGTGCTTGTTTAGCGGCTCGAAATGCATGAATCTTGCGTAATCACAAAGAATACAGAGTTTTTGGTCGTTTGAAACGAGCTGGGACGCCTACAGCGAGCGCAAAACTCAATCGTTCGATTTCGTTGGAAAGCGATTTTGTAGTCGTCTGGTGCTTGTTTGGCGGCTCGAAATGCGTGAATCTTGCGTATTTGCAAAGAATACAGAGTTTTTGATCGTTTAAAACGAGCTGGAACGCCGACAGCAAGCGCAAAAGTGAATCATTCGATTTCGTTATAAAGCGACTTTTCAATCGATTGGTGCTTGTTTAGCAACTCAAAACGCATAAACCTTGCGTATTTGCATAGAATAAAGAGTTTTTGATCGTATAAAACGAGGTGAAACGCCTTTAGCAAGCGCAAAACTCAATCGTTCGATCTCGTTATAAAGCGACGTTGTAGTCGTTTGGTGCTTGTTTGGTAGCTCGAAATGCATGAATCTTGCGTATGTGCACAAAACGAAGAGTGTTTGATCGTATAAAACGAGCTGGAACGCCTACAGCGAGCGCAAAACTCAATCGTTCGATTTCGTTGGAAAGCGACTTTGTAGTCGTTTGGTGCTTATTTGGCGGCTTGAAATGCATGAATCTTGCGTATTTGCAAAGAATACAGAGTTTTTGATCGCTTAAAACGAGCTGGAACGCCGACAGCGAGCGCAAAACTGAATCGTTCGATTTCGTGATAAAGCGACTTTTCAATCGATTGGTGCTTGTTTAGCAACTCAAAACGCATAAACCTTGCGTATTTGCATAGAATAAAGAGTTTTTGATCGTATAAAACGAGGTGAAACGCCTTTAGCAAGCGCAAAACTCAATCGTTCGATCTCGTTATAAAGCGACGTTGTAGTCGTTTGGTGCTTGTTTGGTAGCTCGAAATGCATGAATCTTGCGTATGTGCACAAAACGAAGAGTGTTTGATCGTATAAAACGAGCTGGAACGCCTACAGCGAGCGCAAAACTCAATCGTTCGATTTCGTTGGAAAGCGACTTTGTAGTCGTTTGGTGCTTATTTGGCGGCTTGAAATGCATGAATCTTGCGTATTTGCAAAGAATACAGAGTTTTTGATCGCTTAAAACGAGCTGGAACGCCGACAGCGAGCGCAAAACTGAATCGTTCGATTTCGTTATAAAGCGACTTTTCAATCGATTGGTGCTTGTTTAGCAACTCAAAACGCATGAACCTTGCGTATTTGCATAGAATAAAGAGTTTTTGATCGTATAAAACGAGCTGGAACGCCTACAGCGAGCGCAAGACTCAATCGTTCGATTTCGTTATAAAGCGACTTTTCAATCGATTGGTGCTTGTTTAGCAACTCAAAACGCATAAACCTTCCGTATTTGCATAGAATAAAGAGTTTTTGATCGTACAAAACGAGCTGAAACGCTTTTAGCGAGCGCAAAACTCAATCGTTCGATTCCGTTATAAAGCGACGTTGTAGTCGTTTGGTGCTTGTTTGGTAGCTCGAAATGTATGAATCTTGCGTATTTGCACAAAACAAAGAGTGTTTGATCGTATAAAACGAGCTGGAACGCCTACAGCGGGCACAAAACTCAATCGTTCGACTTTGTAGTCGTTTGGTGCTTGTTTGGCGGCTCGAAATGCATGAATCTTGCGTATTTGCAAAGAATACAGAGTGTTTGATCGTTTGAAACGAGCTGGGACGCCTACAGCGAGCGCAAAACTCAATCGTTCGATTTCTTTGGAAAGCGACTTTGTAGTCGTTTGGTGCTTGTTTGGCGGCTCGAAATGCATGAATCTTGCGCATTTGCAAAGAATACAGAGTTTTTGATCGTTTAAAACGAGCTGGAACGCCGACAGCAAGCGCAAAACTGAATCATTCGATTTCGTTGTAAAGCGACTTTTCAATCGATTGGTGCTTGTTTAGCAACTCAAAACGCATAAACCTTGCGTATTTGCATAAAATGAAGAGTTTTTGATCGTATAAAACGAGCTGAAACGCCTTTAGCAAGCGCAAAACTCAATCGTTCGATTTCGTTATAAAGCGACGTTGTAGTCGTTTGGTGCTTGTTTGGTAGCTCGAAATGTATGAATCTTGCGTATTTGCACAAAACGAAGAGTGTTTGATCGTATAAAACGAGCTGGAACGCCTACAGCGGGCGCAAAACTCAATCGTTCGATTTCGTTGGAAAGCGACGTTGTAGTCGTTTGGTGCTTGTTTAGCAACTCAAAACGCATAAACCTTGCGTATTTGCATAGAATTAAGAGTTTTTGATCGTAAAAAACGAGCTGGAACGCCTACAGCGAGCGCAAGACTCAATCGTTTGATTTTGTTGTTAAGCAAGTTTGCAGTCGTTTGGTGCTTGTTTAGCGGCTCGAAATGCATGAATCTTGCGTATTCGCAAATAAAACAGAGTTTTTGATCGTTTAAAACGAGCTGGAACGCCGACAGCGAACACAAAACTGAATCGTTCGATTTCGTTATAAAGCGACTTTTCATTCGATTGGTGCTTGATTAGCAACTCGAAACGCATAAACCTTGCGTATTTGCATAGAATGAAGAGTTTTTGATCGTATAAAACGAGCTGGAATGCCTACAGCGAGCGCAAGACTCAATCGCTCGATTTCGTTATAAAGCGACTTTTCAATCGATTGGTGCTTGTTTAGCAACTCAAAACGCATAAACCTCTCGTATTTGCATAGAATAAAGAGTTTTTGATCGTATAAAACGAGCTGGAACGCCTACAGCAAGCGCAAGACTCAATCGTTCGATTTCGTTAGAAACTGACGTTGCAATCGTTTGGTGCTTGTTTGTCAGCTCGAAATGCATGAATCTTGCGTAATCACAAAGAATACAGAGTTTTTGGTCGTTTGAAACAAGCTGGGACGCCTACAGCGAGCGCAAAACTCAATCGTTCGATTTCGTTGGAAAGCGATTTTGTAGTCGTCTGGTGCTTGTTTGGCGGCTCGAAATGCGTGAATCTTGCGTATTTGCAAAGAATACAGAGTTTTTGATCGTTTAAAACGAGCTGGAACGCCGACAGCAAGCGCAAAACTGAATCATTCGATTTCGTTATAAAGCGACTTTTCAATCGATTGGTGCTTGTTTAGCAACTCAAAACGCATAAACCTTGCGTATTAGCATAGAATAAAGAGTTTTTGATCGTATAAAACGAGCTGAAACGCCTTTAGCAAGCGCAAAACTCAATCGTTCGATCTCGTTATAAAGCGACGTTGTAGTCGTTTGGTGCTTGTTTGGTAGCTCGAAATGCATGAATCTTGCGTATGTGCACAAAACGAAGAGTGTTTGATCGTATAAAACGAGCTGGAACGCCTACAGCGAGAGCAAAACTCAATCGTTCGATTTCGTTGGAAAGCGACTTTGTAGTCGTTTGGTGCTTATTTGGCGGCTTGAAATGCATGAATCTTGCGTATTTGCAAAGAATACAGAGTTTTTGATCGCTTAAAACGAGCTGGAACGCCGACAGCGAGCGCAAAACTGAATCGTTCGATTTCGTGATAAAGCGACTTTTCAATCGATTGGTGCTTGTTTAGCAACTCAAAACGCATAAACCTTGCGTATTTGCATAGAATAAAGAGGTTTTGATTGTATGAAACGAGCTGAAACGCCTACAGCGGGCGCAAAACTCAATCGTTCGATTTCGTTGGAAAGCGACTTTGTAGTCGTTGGCTGCTTGTTTGGCGGCTCGAAATGCATGAATCTTGCGTATTTGCAAAGAATACAGAGTTTTTGATCGCTTAAAACGAGCTGGAACGCCGACAGCGAGCGCAAAACTGAATCGTTCGATTTCGTTATAAAGCGACTTTTCAATCGATTGGTGCTTGTTTAGCAACTCAAAACGCATAAACCTTGCGTATTTGCATAGAATAAAGAGTTTTTGATCGTATAAAACGAGGTGAAACGCCTTTAGCAAGCGCAAAACTCAATCGTTCGATCTCGGTATAAAGCGACGTTGTAGTCGTTTGGTGCTTGTTTGGTAGCTCGAAATGCATGAATCTTGCGTATGTGCACAAAACGAAGAGTGTTTGATCGTATAAAACGAGCTGGAACGCCTACAGCGAGCGCAAAACTCAATCGTTCGATTTCGTTGGAAAGCGACTTGGTAGTCGTTTGGTGCTTATTTGGCGGCTTGAAATGCATGAATCTTGCGTATTTGCAAAGAATACAGAGTTTTTGATCGCTTAAAACGAGCTGGAACGCCGACAGCGAGCGCAAAACTGAATCGTTCGATTTCGTGATAAAGCGACTTTTCAATCGATTGGTGCTTGTTTAGCAACTCAAAACGCATAAACCTTGCGTATTTGCATAGAATAAAGAGTTTTTGATCGTATAAAACGAGGTGAAACGCCTTTAGCAAGCGCAAAACTCAATCGTTCGATCTCGTTATAAAGCGACGTTGTAGTCGTTTGGTGCTTGTTTGGTAGCTCGAAATGCATGAATCTTGCGTATGTGCACAAAACGAAGAGTGTTTGATCGTATAAAACGAGCTGGAACGCCTACAGCGAGCGCAAAACTCAATCGTTCGATTTCGTTGGAAAGCGACTTTGTAGTCGTTTGGTGCTTATTTGGCGGCTTGAAATGCATGAATCTTGCGTATTTGCAAAGAATACAGAGTTTTTGATCGCTTAAAACGAGCTGGAACGCCGACAGCGAGCGCAAAACTGAATCGTTCGATTTCGTTATAAAGCGACTTTTCAATCGATTGGTGCTTGTTTAGCAACTCAAAACGCATGAACCTTGCGTATTTGCATAGAATAAAGAGTTTTTGATCGTATAAAACGAGCTGGAACGCCTACAGCGAGCGCAAGACTCAATCGTTCGATTTCGTTATAAAGCGACTTTTCAATCGATTGGTGCTTGTTTAGCAACTCAAAACGCATAAACCTTCCGTATTTGCATAGAATAAAGAGTTTTTGATCGTACAAAACGAGCTGAAACGCTTTTAGCGAGCGCAAAACTCAATCGTTCGATTCCGTTATAAAGCGACGTTGTAGTCGTTTGGTGCTTGTTTGGTAGCTCGAAATGTATGAATCTTGCGTATTTGCACAAAACAAAGAGTGTTTGATCGTATAAAACGAGCTGGAACGCCTACAGCGGGCACAAAACTCAATCGTTCGACTTTGTAGTCGTTTGGTGCTTGTTTGGCGGCTCGAAATGCATGAATCTTGCGTATTTGCAAAGAATACAGAGTGTTTGATCGTTTGAAACGAGCTGGGACGCCTACAGCGAGCGCAAAACTCAATCGTTCGATTTCTTTGGAAAGCGACTTTGTAGTCGTTTGGTGCTTGTTTGGCGGCTCGAAATGCATGAATCTTGCGTATTTGCAAAGAATACAGAGTTTTTGATCGTTTAAAACGAGCTGGAACGCCGACAGCAAGCGCAAAACTGAATCATTCGATTTCGTTGTAAAGCGACTTTTCAATCGATTGGTGCTTGTTTAGCAACTCCAAACGCATAAACCTTGCGTATTTGCATAAAATGAAGAGTTTTTGATCGTATAAAACGAGCTGAAACGCCTTTAGCAAGCGCAAAACTCAATCGTTCGATTTCGTTATAAAGCGACGTTGTAGTCGTTTGGTGCTTGTTTGGTAGCTCGAAATGTATGAATCTTGCGTATTTGCACAAAACGAAGAGTGTTTGATCGTATAAAACGAGCTGGAACGCCTACAGCGGGCGCAAAACTCAATCGTTCGATTTCGTTGGAAAGCGACGTTGTAGTCGTTTGGTGCTTGTTTAGCAACTCAAAACGCATAAACCTTGCGTATTTGCATAGAATTAAGAGTTTTTGATCGTAAAAAACGAGCTGGAACGCCTACAGCGAGCGCAAGACTCAATCGTTTGATTTTGTTGTTAAGCAAGTTTGCAGTCGTTTGGTGCTTGTTTAGCGGCTCGAAATGCATGAATCTTGCGTATTCGCAAATAAAACAGAGTTTTTGATCGTTTAAAACGAGCTGGAACGCCGACAGCGAACACAAAACTGAATCGTTCGATTTCGTTATAAAGCGACTTTTCATTCGATTGGTGCTTGATTAGCAACTCGAAACGCATAAACCTTGCGTATTTGCATAGAATGAAGAGTTTTTGATCGTATAAAACGAGCTGGAATGCCTACAGCGAGCGCAAGACTCAATCGCTCGATTTCGTTATAAAGCGACTTTTCAATCGATTGGTGCTTGTTTAGCAACTCAAAACGCATAAACCTCTCGTATTTGCATAGAATAAAGAGTTTTTGATCGTATAAAACGAGCTGGAACGCCTACAGCAAGCGCAAGACTCAATCGTTCGATTTCGTTAGAAACTGACGTTGCAATCGTTTGGTGCTTGTTTGTCAGCTCGAAATGCATGAATCTTGCGTAATCACAAAGAATACAGAGTTTTTGGTCGTTTGAAACAAGCTGGGACGCCTACAGCGAGCGCAAAACTCAATCGTTCGATTTCGTTGGAAAGCGATTTTGTAGTCGTCTGGTGCTTGTTTGGCGGCTCGAAATGCGTGAATCTTGCGTATTTGCAAAGAATACAGAGTTTTTGATCGTTTAAAACGAGCTGGAACGCCGACAGCAAGCGCAAAACTGAATCATTCGATTTCGTTATAAAGCGACTTTTCAATCGATTGGTGCTTGTTTAGCAACTCAAAACGCATAAACCTTGCGTATTTGCATAGAATAAAGAGTTTTTGATCGTATAAAACGAGCTGAAACGCCTTTAGCAAGCGCAAAACTCAATCGTTCGATCTCGTTATAAAGCGACGTTGTAGTCGTTTGGTGCTTGTTTGGTAGCTCGAAATGCATGAATCTTGCGTATGTGCACAAAACGAAGAGTGTTTGATCGTATAAAACGAGCTGGAACGCCTACAGCGAGAGCAAAACTCAATCGTTCGATTTCGTTGGAAAGCGACTTTGTAGTCGTTTGGTGCTTATTTGGCGGCTTGAAATGCATGAATCTTGCGTATTTGCAAAGAATACAGAGTTTTTGATCGCTTAAAACGAGCTGGAACGCCGACAGCGAGCGCAAAACTGAATCGTTCGATTTCGTGATAAAGCGACTTTTCAATCGATTGGTGCTTGTTTAGCAACTCAAAACGCATAAACCTTGCGTATTTGCATAGAATAAAGAGGTTTTGATTGTATGAAACGAGCTGAAACGCCTACAGCGGGCGCAAAACTCAATCGTTCGATTTCGTTGGAAAGCGACTTTGTAGTCGTTGGCTGCTTGTTTGGCGGCTCGAAATGCATGAATCTTGCGTATTTGCAAAGAATACAGAGTTTTTGATCGCTTAAAACGAGCTGGAACGCCGACAGCGAGCGCAAAACTGAATCGTTCGATTTCGTTATAAAGCGACTTTTCAATCGATTGGTGCTTGTTTAGCAACTCAAAACGCATAAACCTTGCGTATTTGCATAGAATAAAGAGTTTTTGATCGTATAAAACGAGGTGAAACGCCTTTAGCAAGCGCAAAACTCAATCGTTCGATCTCGGTATAAAGCGACGTTGTAGTCGTTTGGTGCTTGTTTGGTAGCTCGAAATGCATGAATCTTGCGTATGTGCACAAAACGAAGAGTGTTTGATCGTATAAAACGAGCTGGAACGCCTACAGCGAGCGCAAAACTCAATCGTTCGATTTCGTTGGAAAGCGACTTGGTAGTCGTTTGGTGCTTATTTGGCGGCTTGAAATGCATGAATCTTGCGTATTTGCAAAGAATACAGAGTTTTTGATCGCTTAAAACGAGCTGGAACGCCGACAGCGAGCGCAAAACTGAATCGTTCGATTTCGTGATAAAGCGACTTTTCAATCGATTGGTGCTTGTTTAGCAACTCAAAACGCATAAACCTTGCGTATTTGCATAGAATAAAGAGTTTTTGATCGTATAAAACGAGGTGAAACGCCTTTAGCAAGCGCAAAACTCAATCGTTCGATCTCGTTATAAAGCGACGTTGTAGTCGTTTGGTGCTTGTTTGGTAGCTCGAAATGCATGAATCTTGCGTATGTGCACAAAACGAAGAGTGTTTGATCGTATAAAACGAGCTGGAACGCCTACAGCGAGCGCAAAACTCAATCGTTCGATTTCGTTGGAAAGCGACTTTGTAGTCGTTTGGTGCTTATTTGGCGGCTTGAAATGCATGAATCTTGCGTATTTGCAAAGAATACAGAGTTTTTGATCGCTTAAAACGAGCTGGAACGCCGACAGCGAGCGCAAAACTGAATCGTTCGATTTCGTTATAAAGCGACTTTTCAATCGATTGGTGCTTGTTTAGCAACTCAAAACGCATGAACCTTGCGTATTTGCATAGAATAAAGAGTTTTTGATCGTATAAAACGAGCTGGAACGCCTACAGCGAGCGCAAGACTCAATCGTTCGATTTCGTTATAAAGCGACTTTTCAATCGATTGGTGCTTGTTTAGCAACTCAAAACGCATAAACCTTCCGTATTTGCATAGAATAAAGAGTTTTTGATCGTACAAAACGAGCTGAAACGCTTTTAGCGAGCGCAAAACTCAATCGTTCGATTCCGTTATAAAGCGACGTTGTAGTCGTTTGGTGCTTGTTTGGTAGCTCGAAATGTATGAATCTTGCGTATTTGCACAAAACAAAGAGTGTTTGATCGTATAAAACGAGCTGGAACGCCTACAGCGGGCACAAAACTCAATCGTTCGACTTTGTAGTCGTTTGGTGCTTGTTTGGCGGCTCGAAATGCATGAATCTTGCGTATTTGCAAAGAATACAGAGTGTTTGATCGTTTGAAACGAGCTGGGACGCCTACAGCGAGCGCAAAACTCAATCGTTCGATTTCTTTGGAAAGCGACTTTGTAGTCGTTTGGTGCTTGTTTGGCGGCTCGAAATGCATGAATCTTGCGTATTTGCAAAGAATACAGAGTTTTTGATCGTTTAAAACGAGCTGGAACGCCGACAGCAAGCGCAAAACTGAATCATTCGATTTCGTTGTAAAGCGACTTTTCAATCGATTGGTGCTTGTTTAGCAACTCAAAACGCATAAACCTTGCGTATTTGCATAAAATGAAGAGTTTTTGATCGTATAAAACGAGCTGAAACGCCTTTAGCAAGCGCAAAACTCAATCGTTCGATTTCGTTATAAAGCGACGTTGTAGTCGTTTGGTGCTTGTTTGGTAGCTCGAAATGTATGAATCTTGCGTATTTGCACAAAACGAAGAGTGTTTGATCGTATAAAACGAGCTGGAACGCCTACAGCGGGCGCAAAACTCAATCGTTCGATTTCGTTGGAAAGCGACGTTGTAGTCGTTTGGTGCTTGTTTAGCAACTCAAAACGCATAAACCTTGCGTATTTGCATAGAATTAAGAGTTTTTGATCGTAAAAAACGAGCTGGAACGCCTACAGCGAGCGCAAGACTCAATCGTTTGATTTTGTTGTTAAGCAAGTTTGCAGTCGTTTGGTGCTTGTTTAGCGGCTCGAAATGCATGAATCTTGCGTATTCGCAAATAAAACAGAGTTTTTGATCGTTTAAAACGAGCTGGAACGCCGACAGCGAACACAAAACTGAATCGTTCGATTTCGTTATAAAGCGACTTTTCATTCGATTGGTGCTTGATTAGCAACTCGAAACGCATAAACCTTGCGTATTTGCATAGAATGAAGAGTTTTTGATCGTATAAAACGAGCTGGAATGCCTACAGCGAGCGCAAGACTCAATCGCTCGATTTCGTTATAAAGCGACTTTTCAATCGATTGGTGCTTGTTTAGCAACTCAAAACGCATAAACCTCTCGTATTTGCATAGAATAAAGAGTTTTTGATCGTATAAAACGAGCTGGAACGCCTACAGCAAGCGCAAGACTCAATCGTTCGATTTCGTTAGAAACTGACGTTGCAATCGTTTGGTGCTTGTTTGTCAGCTCGAAATGCATGAATCTTGCGTAATCACAAAGAATACACAGTTTTTGGTCGTTTGAAACAAGCTGGGACGCCTACAGCGAGCGCAAAACTCAATCGTTCGATTTCGTTGGAAAGCGATTTTGTAGTCGTCTGGTGCTTGTTTGGCGGCTCGAAATGCGTGAATCTTGCGTATTTGCAAAGAATACAGAGTTTTTGATCGTTTAAAACGAGCTGGAACGCCGACAGCAAGCGCAAAACTGAATCATTCGATTTCGTTATAAAGCGACTTTTCAATCGATTGGTGCTTGTTTAGCAACTCAAAACGCATAAACCTTGCGTATTTGCATAGAATAAAGAGTTTTTGATCGTATAAAACGAGCTGAAACGCCTTTAGCAAGCGCAAAACTCAATCGTTCGATCTCGTTATAAAGCGACGTTGTAGTCGTTTGGTGCTTGTTTGGTAGCTCGAAATGCATGAATCTTGCGTATGTGCACAAAACGAAGAGTGTTTGATCGTATAAAACGAGCTGGAACGCCTACAGCGAGAGCAAAACTCAATCGTTCGATTTCGTTGGAAAGCGACTTTGTAGTCGTTTGGTGCTTATTTGGCGGCTTGAAATGCATGAATCTTGCGTATTTGCAAAGAATACAGAGTTTTTGATCGCTTAAAACGAGCTGGAACGCCGACAGCGAGCGCAAAACTGAATCGTTCGATTTCGTGATAAAGCGACTTTTCAATCGATTGGTGCTTGTTTAGCAACTCAAAACGCATAAACCTTGCGTATTTGCATAGAATAAAGAGGTTTTGATTGTATGAAACGATCTGAAACGCCTACAGCGGGCGCAAAACTCAATCGTTCGATTTCGTTGGAAAGCGACTTTGTAGTCGTTGGCTGCTTGTTTGGCGGCTCGAAATGCATGAATCTTGCGTATTTGCAAAGAATACAGAGTTTTTGATCGCTTAAAACGAGCTGGAACGCCGACAGCGAGCGCAAAACTGAATCGTTCGATTTCATTATAAAGCGACTTTTCAATCGATTGGTGCTTGTTTAGCAACTCAAAACGCATGACCCTTGCGTATTTGCATAGAATAAAGAGTTTTTGATCGTATAAAACGAGCTGGAACGCCTACAGCGAGCGCAAGACTCAATCGTTCGATTTCGTTATAAAGCGACTTTTCAATCGATTGGTGCTTGTTTAGCAACTCAAAACGCATAAACCTTCCGTATTTGCATAGAATAAAGAGTTTTTGATCGTACAAAACGAGCTGAAACGCTTTTAGCGAGCGCAAAACTCAATCGTTCGATTCCGTTATAAAGCGACGTTGTAGTCGTTTGGTGCTTGTTTGGTAGCTCGAAATGTATGAATCTTGCGTATTTGCACAAAACAAAGAGTGTTTGATCGTATAAAACGAGCTGGAACGCCTACAGCGGGCACAAAACTCAATCGTTCGACTTTGTAGTCGTTTGGTGCTTGTTTGGCGGCTCGAAATGCATGAATCTTGCGTATTTGCAAAGAATACAGAGTGTTTGATCGTTTGAAACGAGCTGGGACGCCTACAGCGAGCGCAAAACTCAATCGTTCGATTTCGTGGGAAAGCGATTTTGTAGTCGTTTGGTGCTTGTTTGGCGGCTAGAAATGCATGAATCTTGCGTATTTGCAAAGAATACAGAGTTTTTGATCGTTTAAAACAAGCTGGAACGCCGACAGCAAGCGCAAAACTGAATCATTCGAATTCGTTATAAAGTGACTTTTCAATCGATTGGTGCTTGTTTAGCAACTCAAAACGCATAAACCTTGCGTATTTGCATAGAATAAAGAGTTTTTGATCGTATAAAACGAGCTGAAACGCCTTTAGCAAGCGCAAAACTCAATCGTTCGATTTCGTTATAAAGCGACGTTGTAGTCGTTTGGTGCTTGTTTGGTAGCTCGAAATGTATGAATCTTGCGTATTTGCCCAAAACGAAGAGTGTTTGATCGTATAAAACGAGCTGGAACGCCTACAGCGGGCGCAAAACTCAATCGTTCGATTTCGTTGGAAAGCGACTTTGTAGTCGTTGGCTGCTTGTTTGGCTGCTCGAAATGCATGAATCTTGCCTATTTGCAAAGAATACAGAGTTTTTGATCGCTTAAAACGAGCTGGAACGCCGACAGCGAGCGCAAAACTGAATCGTTCGATTTCGTTATAAAGCGACTTTTCAATCGATTGGTGCTTGTTTAGCAACTCAAAACGCATAAACCTTGCGTATTTGCATAGAATTAAGAGTTTTTGATCGTATAAAACGAGCTGGAACGCCTACAGCGAGCGCAAGACTCAATCGCTCGATTTCGTTATAAAGCGACTTTTCAATCGATTGGTGCTTGTTTAGCAACTCAAAACGCATAAACCTTGCGTATTTGCATAGAATAAAGAGTTTTTGATCGTATAAAACGAGCTGGAACGCCTACAGCGAGCGCAAGACTCAATCGTTCGATTTCGTTGTAAAGCGACTTTGCAGTCGTTTGGTGCTTGTTTAGCGGCTCGAAATGCATGAATCTTGCGTATTTGCAAAGAATACAGAGTTTTTGATCGTTTGAAACGAGCTGGGACGCTTACAGCGAGCGCAAAACTCAATCGTTCGATTTCGTTGGAAAGCGACTTTGTAGTCGTTTGCTGCTTGTTTGGCGGCTCGAAATGCATGAATCTTGCGTATTCGCAAAGAATACAGAGTGTTTGATCGTTCTAAACGAGCTGGGATGCCTACAGCGAGCGCAAAACTCAATCGTTCGATTTCGTTGGAAAGCGATTTTGTACTCGTTTGGTGCTTGTTTGGCGGCTCGAAATGCATGAATCTTGCGTATTTGCAAAGAATACAGAGTTTTTGATCGTTTAAAACGAGCTGGAACGCCAACAGCGAGCGCAAAACTCAATCGTTCGATTTCGTTGGAAAGCGACTTTGTAGTCGTTTGGTGCTTGTTTGGTGGCTCGAAATGCATGAATCTTGCGTATTTGCAAAGAATACAGAGTTTTTGATCGTTTAAAACGAACTGAAACGCCGACAGCGAGCGCAAAACTCGATTGGTTTATTTCGATATGAAGCGACACTGTAGTCGTTCGGTGCTTGTTTAGCAGCTCGAAATGCATGAATCTTGCGTATTTGCATAGAATGAACGCTTTTTGATCGTATGAAACGAGCTGGAACGCCTACAGCGAGCGCAAAACTGAATCGTTCGATTTCGTTATAAAGCGACGTTGTAGTCGTTTGGTGCTTGTTTGGTATCTCGAAATGTGTGAATCTTGCGTATTTGCACAAAAAGAAGAGTGTTTGATCGTATAAAACGAGCTGGAACGCCTACAGCGAGCGCAAAACTCAATCGTTCGATTTCGTTGAAAAGCGACTTTGTAGTCGTTTGGTGCTTGTTTGGTAGCTCGAAATGCATGAATCTTGCGTATGTGCACAAAACGAAGAGTGTTTGATCGTATAAAACGAGCTGGAACGCCTACAGCGAGCGCAAAACTCAATCGTTCGATTTCGTTGGAAAGCGACTTTGTAGTCGTTTGGTGCTTGTTTGGCGGCTCGAAATGCATGAATCTTGCGTATTTGCAAAGAATACAGAGTTTTTGATCGTTTAAAACGAACTGAAACGCCGACAGCGAGCGCAAAACTCGATTGGTTTATTTCGATATGAAGCGACACTGTAGTCGTTTGGTGCTTGTTTAGCAGCTCGAAATGCATGAATCTTGCGTATTTGCATAGAATGAACGCTTTTTGATCGTATGAAACGAGCTGGAACGCCTACAGCGAGCGCAAAACTGAATCGTTCGATTTCGTTATAAAGCGACGTTGTAGTCGTTTGGTGCTTGTTTGGTAGCTCGAAATGTGTGAATCTTGCGTATTTGCACAAAACGAAGAGTGTTTGATCGTATAAAACGAGCTGGAACGCCTACAGCGAGCGCAAAACTCAATCGTTCGATTTCGTTGAAAAGCGACTTTGTAGTCGTTTGGTGCTTGTTTGGTAGCTCGAAATGCATGAATCTTGCGTATGTGCACAAAACGAAGAGTGTTTGATCGTATAAAACGAGCTGGAACGCCTACAGCGAGCGCAAAACTCAATCGTTCGATTTCGTTGGAAAGCGACTTTGTAGTCGTTTGGTGCTTGTTTGGCGGCTCGAAATGCATGAATCTTGCGTATTTGCAAAGAATACAGAGTTTTTGATCGTTTAAAACGAACTGAAACGCCGACAGCGAGCGCAAAACTCGATTGGTTTATTTCGATATGAAGCGACACTGTAGTCGTTTGGTGCTTGTTTAGCAGCTCGAAATGCATGAATCTTGCGTATTTGCATAGAATGAAGGCTTTTTGATCGTATATAACGAGCTGGAACGCCCACAGCGAGCGCAAGACTCAATCGTTCGATTTCGTTGTAAAGCGACTTTGCAGTCGTTTGGTGCTTGTTTAGCGGCTCGAAATGCATGAATCTTGCGTATTTGCAAAGAACACAGAGTTTTCGATCGTTTGAAACGAGCTGGGACGCCTACAGCGAGCGCAAAACTCAATCGTTCGATTTCGTTGGAAAGCGACTTCGCAGTCGTTTGGTGCTTGTTTAGCGGCTCGAAATGCATGAATCTTGCGTATTTGCAAAGAATACAGAGTTTTTGATCGTTTAAAACGAGCTGGAACGCCGACAGCAAGCCCAAAGTGAATCATTCGATTTCGTTATAAAGCGACTTTTCAATCGATTGGTGCTTGTTTTGCAACTCAAAACGCATAAACCTTGCGTATTTGCATAGAATAAAGAGATTTTGATCGTATAAAACGAGCTGGAACGCCTACAGCGAGCGCAAGACTCAATCGCTCGATTTCGTTATAAAGTGACTTTGCATTCGTTTGGTGCTTGTTTAGCGGCTCAAAATGCATGAATCTTGCGTATTTGCAAAGAATACAGAGTGTTTGATCGTGTAAAAACGAGCTGGAACGTCTACAGCGAGGGCAAGACTCAATCGTTCGATTTCGTTATAAAGCGACGTTGTAGTCGTTTGGTGCTTGTTTGGTAGCTCGAAATGTATGAATCTGGCGTATTTGCAAAGAATACAGAGTTTTTGATCGTTTAAAACAAGCTGGAACGCCTACAGCGGGCGCAAAACTCAATCGTTCGACTTTGTTGGAAAGCGACTTTGTAGTCGTTTGGTGCTTGTTTGGCGGCTCGAAATGCATGAATCTTGCGTATTTGCAAAGAATACAGAGTGTTTGATCGTTTGAAACGAGCTGGGACGACTACAGCGAGCGCAAAACTCAATCGTTCGATTTCGTTGGAAAGCGACTTTGTAGTCGTTTGCTGCTTGTTTGGCGGCTCGAAATGCATGAATCTTGCGTATTTGCACAAAATGAAGAGTGTTTGATCGTGTAAAACGAGTTGGAACGCCCACGGCGAGCGCAAAACTCAATCGTTCGATTTCGTTATAAAGCGACGTTGTAGGCGTTTGGTGCTTGTTTGGTAGCTCGAAATGCATGAATCTTGCGTGTTCGCACGAAACGAAGAGTGTTTGATCATATCAAACGAGCTGGAACGCCTACAGCGAGCGCAAAACTCAATCGTTCGATTTCGTTGGAAAGCGACTTTGTAGTCGTTTGGTGCTTGTTTGGCCGCTCGAAATGCATGAATCTTGCGTATTCGCAAAGAATACAGGGTTTTTGATCGTTTGAAACGAGCTGGGACGCCTACAGCGAGCGCAAAACTCAATCGTTCGATTTCGTTGGAAAGCGATTTTGTAGTCGTCTGGTGCTCGTTTGGCGGCTCGAAATGCATGAATCTTGCGTATTTGCAAAGAATACAGCGTTTTTGATCGCTTAAAACGAGCTGGAACGCCGACAGCGAGCGCAAAACTGAATCGTTCGATTTCGTGATAAAGCGACTTTTCAATCGATTGGTGCTTGTTTAGCAACTCAAAACGCATAAACCTTGCGTATTTGCATAGAATTAAGAGTTTTTGATCGTATAAAACGAGCTGGAACGCCTACAGCGAGCGCAAGACTCAATCGCTCGATTTCGTTATAAAGCGACTTTTCAATCGATTGGTGCTTGTTTAGCAACTCAAAACGCATAAACCTTGCGTATTTGCATAGAATAGAGAGTTTTTGATCGTATAAAACGAGCTGGAACGCCTACAGCGAGCGCAAGACTCAATCGTTCGATTTCGTTGTAAAGCGACTTTGCAGTCGTTTGGTGCTTGTTTAGCAACTCAAAACGCATACATCTTGCGTATTTGCATAGAATTAAGAGTTTTTGATCGTATAAAACGAGCTGGAACGCCCACCGCGAGCGCAAGACTCAATCGTTCGATTTCGTTGTAAAGCGACTTTGCAGTCGTTTGGTGCTTGTTTAGCGGCTCGAAATGCATGAATCTTGCGTATTTGCAAAGAATACAGAGTTTTCGATCGTTTGAAGCGAGCTGGGACGCCTACAGCGAGCGCAAAACTCAATCGTTCGATTTCGTTGGAAAGCGACTTCGCAGTCGTTTGGTGCTTGTTTAGCGGCTCGAAATGCATGAATCTTGCGTATTTGCAAATAATACAGAGTTTTTGATCGTTTAAAACGAGCTGGAACGCCGACAGCGAGCGCAAAACTGAATCGTTAAATTTCGTTATAAAGCGACTTTTTATTCGATTGGTGCTTGTTTAGCAACTCAAAACGCATAAACCTTGCGTATTTGCATAGAATAAAGAGTTTTTGATCGTGTAAAACGAGCTGAAACGCCTACAGCGAGCGCAAAACTGAATCGTTCGATTTCGTTGTAAAGCGACTTTGCAGTCGTTTGGCGCTTGTTTAGCGGCTCGAAATGCATGAATCTTGCGTATTTGCAAAGAATACAGAGTTTTTGATCGTTTAAAACGAGCTGGAACGCCGACAGCAAGCGCAAAACAGAATCATTCGATTTCGTTATAAAGCGACTTTTCAATCGATTGGTGCTTGTTTAGCAACTCAAAACGCATAAACCTTGCGTATTTGCATAGAATGAAGAGTTTTTGATCGTAGAAAACGAGCTGAAACGCCTTTAGCAAGCGCAAAACTCAATCGTTCGATTTCGTTATAAAGCGACGTTGTAGTCGTTTGGTGCTTGTTTGGTAGCTCGAAATGTATGAATCTGGCGTATTTGCAAAGAATACAGAGTTTTTGATCGTTTAAAACAAGCTGGAACGCCTACAGCGGGCGCCAAACTCAATCGTTCGACTTTGTTGGAAAGCGACTTTGTAGTCGTTTGGTGCTTGTTTGGCGGCTCGAAATGCATGAATCTTGCGTATTTGCAAAGAATAGAGTTTTTGATCGCTTAAAACGAGCTGGAACGCCGACAGCGAGCGCAAAACTGAATCGTTCGATTTCGTTATAAAGCGACTTTTCAATCGATTGGTGCTTGTTTAGCAACTCAAAACGCATGACCCTTGCGTATTTGCATAGAATAAAGAGTTTTTGATCGTATAAAACGAGCTGGAACGCCTACAGCGAGCGCAAGACTCAATCGTTCGATTTCGTTATAAAGCGACTTTTCAATCGATTGGTGCTTGTTTAGCAACTCAAAACGCATGACCCTTGCGTATTTGCATAGAATAAAGAGTTTTTGATCGTTTAAAACGAACTGAAACGCCGACAGCGAGCGCAAAACTCGATTGGTTTATTTCGATATGAAGCGACACTGTAGTCGTTTGGTGCTTGTTTAGCAGCTCGAAATGCATGAATCTTGCGTATTTGCATAGAATGAACGCTTTTTGATCGTACAAAACGAGCTGAAACGCTTTTAGCGAGCGCAAAACTCAATCGTTCGATTCCGGTATAAAGCGACGTTGTAGTCGTTTGGTGCTTGATTGGTAGCTCGAAATGTATGAATCTTGCGTATTTGCACAAAACGAAGAGTGTTTGATCGTATAAAACGAGCTGGAACGCCTACAGCGGGCGCAAAACTCAATCGTTCGACTTTGTAGTCGTTTCGTGCTTGTTTGGCGGCTCGAAATGCATGAATCTTGCGTATTTGCAAAGAATACAGAGTGTTTGATCGTTTGAAACGAGCTGGGACGCCTACAGCGAGCGCAAAACTCAATCGTTCGATTTCGTTGGAAAGCGATTTTGTAGTCGTTTGGTGCTTGTTTGGCGGCTAGAAACGCATGAATCTTGCGTATTTGCAAAGAATACAGAGTTTTTGATCGTTTAAAACAAGCTGGAACGCCGACAGCAAGCGCAAAACTGAATCATTCGATTTCGTTATAAAGTGACTTTTCAATCGATTGGTGCTTGTTTAGCAACTCAAAACGCATAAACCTTGCGTATTTGCATAGAATAAAGAGTTTTTGATCGTATAAAACGAGCTGGAACGCCTACAGCGAGCGCAAGACTCAATCGTTCGATTTCGTTAGAAACTGACTTTGCAATCGTTTGGTGCTTGTTTGTCAGCTCGAAATGCATGAATCTTGCGTAATCGCAAAGAATACAGAGTTTTTGATCGTTCAAAACGAGCTGGGACGCCTACAGCGAGCGCAAAACTCAATCGTTCGATTTCTTTGGAAAGCGACTTTGTAGTCGTTTGCTGCTTGTTTGGCGGCTCGAAATGCATGAATCTTGCGTATTTGCACAAAATGAAGAGTGTTTGATCGTGTAAAACGAGTTGGAACGCCTACAGCGAGCGCAAAACTCAATCGTTCGATTTTGTTGAAAAGCGAGGTTGTAGTCGTTTGGTGCTTGTTTAGCAACTCAAAACGCATAAGCCTTGCGTATTTGCATAGAATTAAGAGTTTTTGATCGTATAAAACGAGCTGGAACGCCTACAGCGAGCGCAAGACTCAATCGTTTGATTTCGTTGTTAAGCAACTTTGCAGTCGTTTGGTGCTTGATTAGCGGCTCGAAATGCATGAATCTTGCGTATTTGCAAATAAGACAGAGTTTTTGATCGTTTAAAACGAGCTGGAACGCCGACAGCGTGCACAAAACTGAATCGTTCGATTTCGTTATAAAGCGACTTTTCATTCGATTGGTGCTTGATTAGCAACTCCAAACGCATAAACCTTGCGTATTTGCATAGAATAAAGAGTTTTTGATCGTATAAAACGAGCTGGAACGCCTACAGCGAGCGCAAGACTCAATCGTTTGATTTCGTTTGTAAAGCGACTTTGCAGTCGTTTGGTGCTTGTTTAGCCACTCAAAACGCATAAACCTTGCGTATTTGCATAGAATTCAGAGTTTTTGATCGTATAAAACGAGCTGGAACGCCTACAGCGAGCGCAAGACTCAATCGTTCGATTTC
The DNA here is from genome assembly GCA_933228735.2 of Amblyteles armatorius. NCBI lineage: Eukaryota > Metazoa > Arthropoda > Insecta > Hymenoptera > Ichneumonidae > Amblyteles > Amblyteles armatorius. The sequence continues at coordinate 7,367,744 of OW121690.1, forward strand.
GTTGTAAAGCGACTTTGCAGTCGTTTGGTGCTTGTTTAGCGGCTCGAAATGCATGAATCTTGCGTATTTGCGAAGAATACAGAGTTTTTGATCGTTTGAAACGAGCTGGGACGCTTACAGCGAGCGCAAAACTCAATCGTTCGATTTCGTTGGAAAGCGACTTTGTAGTCGTTTGCTGCTTGTTTGGCGGCTCGAAATGCATGAATCTTGCGTATTCGCAAAGAATACAGAGTGTTTGATCGTTCAAAACGAGCTGGGATGCCTACAGCGAGCGCAAAACTCAATCGTTCGATTTCGTTGGAAAGCGATTTTGGAGTCGTTTGGTGCTTGTTTGGCGGCTCGAAATGCATGAATCTTGCGTATGTGGACAAAACGAAGAGTGTTTGATCGTATAAAACGAGCTGGAACGCCTACAGCGAGCGCAAAACTCAATCGTTCGATTTCGTTGGAAAGCGACTTTGTAGTCGTTTGGTGCTTGTTTGGCGGCTCGAAATGCATGAATCTTGCGTATTTGCAAAGAATACAGAGTTTTTGATCGTTTAAAACGAACTGAAACGCCGACAGCGAGCGCAAAACTCGATTGGTTTATTTCGATATGAAGCGACACTGTAGTCGTTTGGTGCTTGTTTAGCAGCTCGAAATGCATGAATCTTGCGTATTTGCATACAATGAAGGCTTTTTGATCGTATGAAACGAGCTGAAACGCCTACAGCGAGCGCAAAACTAAATCGTTCGATTTCGTTGAAAAGCGACGTTGTAGTCGTTTGGTGCTTGTTTAGCAACTCAAAACGCATACATCTTGCGTATTTGCATAGAATTAAGAGTTTTTGATCGTATAAAACGAGCTGGAACGCCCACCGCGAGCGCAAGACTCAATCGTTCGATTTCGTTGTAAAGCGACTTTGCAGTCGTTTGGTGCTTGTTTAGCGGCTCGAAATGCATGAATCTTGCGTATTTGCAAAGAATACAGAGTTTTCGATCGTTTGAAGCGAGCTGGGACGCCTACAGCGAGCGCAAAACTCAATCGTTCGATTTCGTTGGAAAGCGACTTCGCAGTCGTTCGGTGCTTGTTTAGCGGCTCGAAATGCATGAATCTTGCGTATTTGCAAATAATACAGAGTTTTTGATCGTTTAAAACGAGCTGGAACGCCGACAGCGAGCGCAAAACTGAATCGTTAAATTTCGTTATAAAGCGACTTTTTATTCGATTGGTGCTTGTTTAGCAACTCAAAACGCATAAACCTTGCGTATTTGCATAGAATAAAGAGTTTTTGATCGTGTAAAACGAGCTGAAACGCCTAGAGCGAGCGCAAAACTGAATCGTTCGATTTCGTTGTAAAGCGACTTTGCAGTCGTTTGGCGCTTGTTTAGCGGCTCGAAATGCATGAATCTTGCGTATTTGCAAAGAATACAGAGTTTTGGATCGTTTAAAACGAGCTGGAACGCCGACAGCAAGCGCAAAACTGAATCATTCGATTTCGTTATAAAGCGACTTTTCAATCGATTGGTGCTTGTTTAGCAACTCAAAACGCATAAACCTTGCGTATTTGCATAGAATGAAGAGTTTTTGATCGTAGAAAACGAGCTGAAACGCCTTTAGCAAGCGCAAAACTCAATCGTTCGATTTCGTTATAAAGCGACGTTGTAGGCGTTTGGTGCTTGTTTGGTAGCTCGAAATGCATGAATCTTGCGTGTTCGCACGAAACGAAGAGTGTTTGATCATATCAAACGAGCTGGAACGCCTACAGCGAGCGCAAAACTCAATCGTTCGATTTCGTTGGAAAGCGACTTTGTAGTCGTTTCGTGCTTGTTTGGCCGCTCGAAATGCATGAATCTTGCGTATTCGCAAAGAATACAGAGTTTTTGATCGTTTGAAACGAGCTGGGACGCCTACAGCGAGCGCAAAACTCAATCGTTCGATTTCGTTGGAAAGCGATTTTGTAGTCGTCTGGTGCTTGTTTGGCGGCTCGAAATGCATGAATCTTGCGTATTTGCAAAGAATACAGAGTTTTTGATCGCTTAAAACGAGCTGGAACGCCGACAGCGAGCGCAAAACTGAATCGTTCGATTTCGTGATAAAGCGACTTTTCAATCGATTGGTGCTTGTTTAGCAACTCAAAACGCATAAACCTTGCGTATTTGCATAGAATAAAGAGTTTTTGATCGTATAAAACGAGCTGGAACGCCTACAGCGAGCGCAAGACTCAATCGTTTGATTTCGTTGTCAAGCGACTTTGCAGTCGTTTGGTGCTTGTTTAGTAACTCAAAACGCATAAACCTTGCGTATTTGCATAGAATTAAGAGTTTTTGATCGTATAAAACGAGCTGGAACACCTACAGCGAGCGCAAGACTCAATCGATCGATTTCGTTGTAAAGCGACTTTGCAGTCGTTTGGTGCTTGTTTAGCGGCTCGAAATGCATGAATCTTGCGTATTTGCAAAGAATACAGAGTTTTTGATCGTTTGAAACGAGCTGGGATGCCTACAGCGAGCGCAAAACTCAATCGTTCGATTTCGTTGGAAAGCGATTTTGTAGTCGTTTGGTGCTTGTTTGGCGGCTCGAAATGCATGAATCTTGCGTATTTGCAAAGAATACAGAGTTTTTGATCGTTTAAAACAAGCTGGAACGCCGACAGCAAGCGCAAAACTGAATCATTCGATTTCGTTATAAAGTGACTTTTCAATCGATTGGTGCTTGTTTAGCAGCTCAAAACGCATAAACCTTGCGTATTTGCATAGAATAAAGAGTTTTTGATCGTATAAAACGAGCTGAAACGCCTTTAGCAAGCGCAAAACTCGATCGTTCGATTTCGTTATAAAGCGACGTTGTAGTCGTTTGGTGCTTGTTTGGTAGCTCGAAATGTATGAATCTTGCGTATTTGCCCAAAACGAAGAGTGTTTGATCGTATAAAATGAGCTGGAACGCCTACAGCGGGCGCAAAACTCAATCGTTCGATTTTGTTGGAAAGCGACTTTGTAGTCGTTGGCTGCTTGTTTGGCGGCTCGAAATGCATGAATCTTGCGTATTTGCAAAGAATACAAAGTTTTTAATCGCTTAAAACGAGCTGGAACGCCGACAGCGAGCGCAAAACTGAATCGTTCGATTTCGTTATAAAGCGACTTTTCAATCGATTGGTGCTTGTTTAGCAACTCAAAACGCATAAACCTTGCGTATTTGCATAGAATAAAGAGTTTTTGATCGTATAAAACGAGCTGGAACGCCTACAGCGAGCGCAAGACTCAATCGTTCGATTTCGTTATAAAGCGACTTTTCAATCGATTGGTGCTTGTTTAGCAACTCAAAACGCATAAACCTTCCGTATTTGCATAGAATAAAGAGTTTTTGATCGTACAAAACGAGCTGAAACGCTTTTAGCGAGCGCAAAACTCAATCGTTCGATTCCGTTATAAAGCGACGTTGTAGTCGTTTGGTGCTTGATTGGTAGCTCGAAATGTATGAATCTTGCGTATTTGCACAAAACGAAGAGTGTTTGATCGTATAAAACGAGCTGGAACGCCTACAGCGGGCGCAAAACTCAATCGTTCGACTTTGTAGTCGTTTCGTGCTTGTTTGGCGGCTAGAAACGCATGAATCTTGCGTATTTGCAAAGAATACAGAGTTTTTGATCGTTTAAAACAAGCTGGAACGCCGACAGCAAGCGCAAAACTGAATCATTCGATTTCGTTATAAAGTGACTTTTCAATCGATTGGTGCTTGTTTAGCAACTCAAAACGCATAAACCTTGCGTATTTGCATAGAATAAAGAGTTTTTGATCGTATAAAACGAGCTGGAACGCCTACAGCGAGCGCAAAACTGAATCATTCGATTTCGTTATAAAGCGACTTTTCAATCGATTGGTGCTTGTTTAGCAACTCAAAACGCATAAACCTTGCGTATTTGCATAGAATAAAGAGTTTTTGATCGTATAAAACGAGCTGAAACGCCTTTAGCAAGCGCAAAACTCAATCGTTCGATCTCGTTATAAAGCGACGTTGTAGTCGTTTGGTGCTTGTTTGGTAGCTCGAAATGCATGAATCTTGCGTATGTGCACAAAACGAAGAGTGTTTGATCGTATAAAACGAGCTGGAACGCCTACAGCGAGAGCAAAACTCAATCGTTCGATTTCGTTGGAAAGCGACTTTGTAGTCGTTTGGTGCTTATTTGGCGGCTTGAAATGCATGAATCTTGCGTATTTGCAAAGAATACAGAGTTTTTGATCGCTTAAAACGAGCTGGAACGCCGACAGCGAGCGCAAAACTGAATCGTTCGATTTCGTGATAAAGCGACTTTTCAATCGATTGGTGCTTGTTTAGCAACTCAAAACGCATAAACCTTGCGTATTTGCATAGAATAAAGAGGTTTTGATTGTATGAAACGAGCTGAAACGCCTACAGCGGGCGCAAAACTCAATCGTTCGATTTCGTTGGAAAGCGACTTTGTAGTCGTTGGCTGCTTGTTTGGCGGCTCGAAATGCATGAATCTTGCGTATTTGCAAAGAATACAGAGTTTTTGATCGCTTAAAACGAGCTGGAACGCCGACAGCGAGCGCAAAACTGAATCGTTCGATTTCATTATAAAGCGACTTTTCAATCGATTGGTGCTTGTTTAGCAACTCAAAACGCATGACCCTTGCGTATTTGCATAGAATAAAGAGTCTTTGATCGTATAAAACGAGCTGGAACGCCTACAGCGAGCGCAAGACTCAATCGTTCGATTTCGTTATAAAGCGACTTTTCAATCGATTGGTGCTTGTTTAGCAACTCAAAACGCATAAACCTTCCGTATTTGCATAGAATAAAGAGTTTTTGATCGTACAAAACGAGCTGAAACGCTTTTAGCGAGCGCAAAACTCAATCGTTCGATTCCGTTATAAAGCGACGTTGTAGTCGTTTGGTGCTTGTTTGGTAGCTCGAAATGTATGAATCTTGCGTATTTGCACAAAACAAAGAGTGTTTGATCGTATAAAACGAGCTGGAACGCCTACAGCGGGCACAAAACTCAATCGTTCGACTTTGTAGTCGTTTGGTGCTTGTTTGGCGGCTCGAAATGCATGAATCTTGCGTATTTGCAAAGAATACAGAGTGTTTGATCGTTTGAAACGAGCTGGGACGCCTACAGCGAGCGCAAAACTCAATCGTTCGATTTCGTTGGAAAGCGATTTTGTAGTCGTTTGGTGCTTGTTTGGCGGCTAGAAATGCATGAATCTTGCGTATTTGCAAAGAATACAGAGTTTTTGATCGTTTAAAACAAGCTGGAACGCCGACAGCAAGCGCAAAACTGAATCATTCGAATTCGTTATAAAGTGACTTTTCAATCGATTGGTGCTTGTTTAGCAACTCAAAACGCATAAACCTTGCGTATTTGCATAGAATAAAGAGTTTTTGATCGTATAAAACGAGCTGAAACGCCTTTAGCAAGCGCAAAACTCAATCGTTCGATTTCGTTATAAAGCGACGTTGTAGTCGTTTGGTGCTTGTTTGGTAGCTCGAAATGTATGAATCTTGCGTATTTGCCCAAAACGAAGAGTGTTTGATCGTATAAAACGAGCTGGAACGCCTACAGCGGGCGCAAAACTCAATCGTTCGATTTCGTTGGAAAGCGACTTTGTAGTCGTTGGCTGCTTGTTTGGCTGCTCGAAATGCATGAATCTTGCCTATTTGCAAAGAATACAGAGTTTTTGATCGCTTAAAACGAGCTGGAACGCCGACAGCGAGCGCAAAACTGAATCGTTCGATTTCGTTATAAAGCGACTTTTCAATCGATTGGTGCTTGTTTAGCAACTCAAAACGCATAAACCTTGCGTATTTGCATAGAATTAAGAGTTTTTGATCGTATAAAACGAGCTGGAACGCCTACAGCGAGCGCAAGACTCAATCGCTCGATTTCGTTATAAAGCGACTTTTCAATCGATTGGTGCTTGTTAAGCAACTCAAAACGCATAAACCTTGCGTATTTGCATAGAATAAAGAGTTTTTGATCGTATAAAACGAGCTGGAACGCCTACAGCGAGCGCAAGACTCAATCGTTCGATTTCGTTGTAAAGCGACTTTGCAGTCGTTTGGTGCTTGTTTAGCGGCTCGAAATGCATGAATCTTGCGTATTTGCAAAGAATACAGAGTTTTTGATCGTTTGAAACGAGCTGGGACGCTTACAGCGAGCGCAAAACTCAATCGTTCGATTTCGTTGGAAAGCGACTTTGTAGTCGTTTGCTGCTTGTTTGGCGGCTCGAAATGCATGAATCTTGCGTATTCGCAAAGAATACAGAGTGTTTGATCGTTCTAAACGAGTTGGGATGCCTACAGCGAGCGCAAAACTCAATCGTTCGATTTCGTTGGAAAGCGATTTTGTACTCGTTTGGTGCTTGTTTGGCGGCTCGAAATGCATGAATCTTGCGTATTTGCAAAGAATACAGACTTTTTGATCGTTTAAAATGAGCTGGAACGCCAACAGCGAGCGCAAAACTCAATCGTTCGATTTCGTTGGAAAGCGACTTTGTAGTCGTTTGGTGCTTGTTTGGCGGCTCGAAATGCATGAATCTTGCGTATTTGCAAAGAATACAGAGTTTTTGATCGTTTAAAACGAACTGAAACGCCGACAGCGAGCGCAAAACTCGATTGGTTTATTTCGATATGAAGCGACACTGTAGTCGTTCGGTGCTTGTTTAGCAGCTCGAAATGCATGAATCTTGCGTATTTGCATAGAATGAACGCTTTTTGATCGTATGAAACGAGCTGGAACGCCTACAGCGAGCGCAAAACTGAATCGTTCGATTTCGTTATAAAGCGACGTTGTAGTCGTTTGGTGCTTGTTTGGTATCTCGAAATGTGTGAATCTTGCGTATTTGCACAAAAAGAAGAGTGTTTGATCGTATAAAACGAGCTGGAACGCCTACAGCGAGCGCAAAACTCAATCGTTCGATTTCGTTGAAAAGCGACTTTGTAGTCGTTTGGTGCTTGTTTGGTAGCTCGAAATGCATGAATCTTGCGTATTTGCAAAGAATACAGAGTTTTTGATCGTTTAAAACGAACTGAAACGCCGACAGCGAGCGCAAGACTCGATTGGTTTATTTCGATATGAAGCGACACTGTAGTCGTTTGGTGCTTGTTTAGCAGCTCGAAATGCATGAATCTTGCGTATTTGCATAGAATGAACGCTTTTTGATCGTATGAAACGAGCTGGAACGCCTACAGCGAGCGCAAAACTGAATCGTTCGATTTCGTTATAAAGCGACGTTGTAGTCGTTTGGTGCTTGTTTGGTAGCTCGAAATGTGTGAATCTTGCGTATTTGCACAAAACGAAGAGTGTTTGATCGTATAAAACGAGTTGGAACGCCTACAGCGAGCGCAAAACTCAATCGTTGTATTTCGTTGAAAAGCGACTTTGTAGTCGTTTGGTGCTTGTTTGGTAGCTCGAAATGCATGAATCTTGCGTATGTGCACAAAACGAAGAGTGTTTGATTGTATAAAACGAGCTGGAACGCCTACAGCGAGCGCAAAACTCAATCGTTCGATTTCGTTGGAAAGCGACTTTGTAGTCGTTTGGTGCTTGTTTGGCGGCTCGAAATGCATGAATCTTGCGTATTTGCAAAGAATACAGAGTTTTTGATCGTTTAAAACGAACTGAAACGCGGACAGCGAGCGCAAAACTCGATTGGTTTATTTCGATATGAAGCGACACTGTAGTCGTTTGGTGCTTGTTTAGCAGCTCGAAATGCATGAATCTTGCGTATTTGCATAGAATGAAGGCTTTTTGATCGTATGAAACGAGCTGGAACGCCTACAGCGAGCGCAAAACGTAATCGTTCGATTTCGTTGAAAAGCGACGTTGTAGTCGTTTGGTGCTTGTTTAGCAACTCAAAACGCATACATCTTGCGTATTTGCATAGAATTAAGAGTTTTTGATCGTATATAACGAGCTGGAACGCCCACAGCGAGCGCAAGACTCAATCGTTCGATTTCGTTGTAAAGCGACTTTGCAGTCGTTTGGTGCTTGTTTAGCGGCTCGAAATGCATGAATCTTGCGTATTTGCAAAGAACACAGAGTTTTCGATCGTTTGAAACGAGCTGGGACGCCTACAGCGAGCGCAAAACTCAATCGTTCGATTTCGTTGGAAAGCGACTTCGCAGTCGTTTGGTGCTTGTTTAGCGGCTCGAAATGCATGAATCTTGCGTATTTGCAAAGAATACAGAGTTTTTGATCGTTTAAAACGAGCTGGAACGCCGACAGCAAGCCCAAAGTGAATCATTCGATTTCGTTATAAAGCGACTTTTCAATCGATTGGTGCTTGTTTTGCAACTCAAAACGCATAAACCTTGCGTATTTGCATAGAATAAAGAGATTTTGATCGTATAAAACGAGCTGGAACGCCTACAGCGAGCGCAAGACTCAATCGCTCGATTTCGTTATAAAGTGACTTTGCATTCGTTTGGTGCTTGTTTAGCGGCTCAAAATGCATGAATCTTGCGTATTTGCAAAGAATACAGAGTGTTTGATCGTGTAAAAACGAGCTGGAACGTCTACAGCGAGGGCAAGACTCAATCGTTCGATTTCGTTATAAAGCGACGTTGTAGTCGTTTGGTGCTTGTTTGGTAGCTCGAAATGTATGAATCTGGCGTATTTGCAAAGAATACAGAGTTTTTGATCGTTTAAAACAAGCTGGAACGCCTACAGCGGGCGCAAAACTCAATCGTTCGACTTTGTTGGAAAGCGACTTTGTAGTCGTTTGGTGCTTGTTTGGCGGCTCGAAATGCATGAATCTTGCGTATTTGCAAAGAATACAGAGTGTTTGATTGTTTGAAACGAGCTGGGACGACTACAGCGAGCGCAAAACTCAATCGTTCGATTTCGTTGGAAAGCGACTTTGTAGTCGTTTGCTGCTTGTTTGGCGGCTCGAAATGCATGAATCTTGCGTATTTGCACAAAATGAAGAGTGTTTGATCGTGTAAAACGAGTTGGAACGCCCACGGCGAGCGCAAAACTCAATCGTTCGATTTCGTTATAAAGCGACGTTGTAGGCGTTTGGTGCTTGTTTGGTAGCTCGAAATGCAGGAATCTTGCGTGTTCGCACGAAACGAAGAGTGTTTGATCATATCAAACGAGCTGGAACGCCTACAGCGAGCGCAAAACTCAATCGTTCGATTTCGTTGGAAAGCGATTTTGTAGTCGTCTGGTGCTTGTTTGGCGGCTCGAAATGCATGAATCTTGCGTATTTGCAAAGAATACAGAGTTTTTGATCGCTTAAAACGAGCTGGAACGCCGACAGCGAGCGCAAAACTGAATCGTTCGATTTCGTGATAAAGCGACTTTTCAATCGATTGGTGCTTGTTTAGCAACTCAAAACGCATAAACCTTGCGTATTTGCATAGAATAAAGAGTTTTTGATCGTATAAAACGAGCTGGAACGCCTACAGCGAGCGCAAGACTCAATCGTTTGATTTCGTTGTCAAGCGACTTTGCAGTCGTTTGGTGCTTGTTTAGCAACTCAAAACGCATAAACCTTGCGTATTTGCATAGAATTAAGAGTTTTTGATCGTATAAAACGAGCTGGAACACCTACAGCGAGCGCAAGACTCAATCGTTCGATTTCGTTGTAAAGCGACTTTGCAGTCGTTTGGTGCTTGTTTAGCGGCTCGAAATGCATGAATCTTGCGTATTTGCAAAGAACACAGAGTTTTTGATCGTTTGAAACGAGCTGGAACGCCTACAGCGCGCGCAAAACTCAATCGTTCGACTTTGTTGGAAAGCGACTTTGTAGTCGTTTGGTGCTTGTTTAGCGGCTTGAAATGCATGAATCTTGCGTATTTGCATAGAATAAAGAGTTTTTGATCGTATAAAACGAGCTGGAACGCCTACAGCGAGCGCAAAACTCAATCGTTCGATTTCGTTATAAAGCGACGTTGTAGTCGTTTGGTGCTTGTTTGGTAGCTCGAAATGTGTGAATCTTGCGTATTTGCACAAAACGAAGAGTGTTTGATCGTATAAAACGAGCTGGAACGCCTACAGCGAGCGCAAGACTCAATCGCTCGATTTCGTTATAAAGCGACTTTTCAATCGATTGGTGCTTGTTTAGCAACTCAAAACGCATAAACCTTGCGTATTTGCATAGAATAAAGAGTTTTTGATCGTATAAAACGAGCTGGAACGCCTACAGCGAGCGCAAGACTCAATCGTTCGATTTCGTTGTAAAGCGACTTTGCAGTCGTTTGGTGCTTGTTTAGCGGCTCGAAATGCATGAATCTTGCGTATTTGCAAAGAATACAGAGTTTTTGATCGTTTGAAACGAGCTGGGACGCTTACAGCGAGCGCAAAACTCAATCGTTCGATTTCGTTGGAAAGCGACTTTGTAGTCGTTTGCTGCTTGTTTGGCGGCTCGAAATGCATGAATCTTGCGTATTCGCAAAGAATACAGAGTGTTTGATCGTTCTAAACGAGCTGGGATGCCTACAGCGAGCGCAAAACTCAATCGTTCGATTTCGTTGGAAAGCGATTTTGTACTCGTTTGGTGCTTGTTTGGCGGCTCGAAATGCATGAATCTTGCGTATTTGCAAAGAATACAGACTTTTTGATCGTTTAAAACGAGCTGGAACGCCAACAGCGAGCGCAAAACTCAATCGTTCGATTTCGTTGGAAAGCGACTTTGTAGTCGTTTGGTGCTTGTTTGGCGGCTCGAAATGCATGAATCTTGCGTATTTGCAAAGAATACAGAGTTTTTGATCGTTTAAAACGAACTGAAACGCCGACAGCGAGCGCAAAACTCGATTGGTTTATTTCGATATGAAGCGACACTGTAGTCGTTCGGTGCTTGTTTAGCAGCTCGAAATGCATGAATCTTGCGTATTTGCATAGAATGAACGCTTTTTGATCGTATGAAACGAGCTGGAACGCCTACAGCGAGCGCAAAACTGAATCGTTCGATTTCGTTATAAAGCGACGTTGTAGTCGTTTGGTGCTTGTTTGGTATCTCGAAATGTGTGAATCTTGCGTATTTGCACAAAAAGAAGAGTGTTTGATCGTATAAAACGAGCTGGAACGCCTACAGCGAGCGCAAAACTCAATCGTTCGATTTCGTTGAAAAGCGACTTTGTAGTCGTTTGGTGCTTGTTTGGTAGCTCGAAATGCATGAATCTTGCGTATGTGCACAAAACGAAGAGTGTTTGATCGTATAAAACGAGCTGGAACGCCTACAGCGCGCGCAAAACTCAATCGTTCGATTTCGTTGGAAAGCGACTTTGTAGTCGTTTGGTGCTTGTTTGGCGGCTCGAAATGCATGAATCTTGCGTATTTGCAAAGAATACAGAGTTTTTGATCGTTTAAAACGAACTGAAACGCCGACAGCGAGCGCAAAACTCGATTGGTTTATTTCGATATGAAGCGACACTGTAGTCGTTTGGTGCTTGTTTAGCAGCTCGAAATGCATGAATCTTGCGTATTTGCATAGAATGAACGCTTTTTGATCGTATGAAACGAGCTGGAACGCCTACAGCGAGCGCAAAACTGAATCGTTCGATTTCGTTATAAAGCGACGTTGTAGTCGTTTGGTGCTTGTTTGGTAGCTCGAAATGTGTGAATCTTGCGTATTTGCACAAAACGAAGAGTGTTTGATCGTATAAAACGAGCTGGAACGCCTACAGCGAGCGCAAAACTCAATCGTTGTATTTCGTTGAAAAGCGACTTTGTAGTCGTTTGGTGCTTGTTTGGTAGCTCGAAATGCATGAATCTTGCGTATGTGCACAAAACGAAGAGTGTTTGATTGTATAAAACGAGCTGGAACGCCTACAGCGAGCGCAAAACTCAATCGTTCGATTTCGTTGGAAAGCGACTTTGTAGTCGTTTGGTGCTTGTTTGGCGGCTCGAAATGCATGAATCTTGCGTATTTGCAAAGAATACAGAGTTTTTGATCGTTTAAAACGAACTGAAACGCGGACAGCGAGCGCAAAACTCGATTGGTTTATTTCGATATGAAGCGACACTGTAGTCGTTTGGTGCTTGTTTAGCAGCTCGAAATGCATGAATCTTGCGTATTTGCATAGAATGAAGGCTTTTTGATCGTATGAAACGAGCTGGAACGCCTACAGCGAGCGCAAAACGTAATCGTTCGATTTCGTTGAAAAGCGACGTTGTAGTCGTTTGGTGCTTGTTTAGCAACTCAAAACGCATACATCTTGCGTATTTGCATAGAATTAAGAGTTTTTGATCGTATATAACGAGCTGGAACGCCCACAGCGAGCGCAAGACTCAATCGTTCGATTTCGTTGTAAAGCGACTTTGCAGTCGTTTGGTGTTTGTTTAGCGGCTCGAAATGCATGAATCTTGCGTATTTGCAAAGAACACAGAGTTTTCGATCGTTTGAAACGAGCTGGGACGCCTACAGCGAGCGCAAAACTCAATCGTTCGATTTCGTTGGAAAGCGACTTCGCAGTCGTTTGGTGCTTGTTTAGCGGCTCGAAATGCATGAATCTTGCGTATTTGCAAAGAATACAGAGTTTTTGATCGTTTAAAACGAGCTGGAACGCCGACAGCAAGCCCAAAGTGAATCATTCGATTTCGTTATAAAGCGACTTTTCAATCGATTGGTGCTTGTTTTGCAACTCAAAACGCATAAACCTTGCGTATTTGCATAGAATAAAGAGATTTTGATCGTATAAAACGAGCTGGAACGCCTACAGCGAGCGCAAGACTCAATCGCTCGATTTCGTTATAAAGTGACTTTGCATTCGTTTGGTGCTTGTTTAGCGGCTCAAAATGCATGAATCTTGCGTATTTGCAAAGAATACAGAGTGTTTGATCGTGTAAAAACGAGCTGGAACGTCTACAGCGAGGGCAAGACTCAATCGTTCGATTTCGTTATAAAGCGACGTTGTAGTCGTTTGGTGCTTGTTTGGTAGCTCGAAATGTATGAATCTGGCGTATTTGCAAAGAATACAGAGTTTTTGATCGTTTAAAACAAGCTGGAACGCCTACAGCGGGCGCAAAACTCAATCGTTCGACTTTGTTGGAAAGCGACTTTGTAGTCGTTTGGTGCTTGTTTGGCGGCTCGAAATGCATGAATCTTGCGTATTTGCAAAGAATACAGAGTGTTTGATCGTTTGAAACGAGCTGGGACGACTACAGCGAGCGCAAAACTCAATCGTTCGATTTCGTTGGAAAGCGACTTTGTAGTCGTTTGCTGCTTGTTTGGCGGCTCGAAATGCATGAATCTTGCGTATTTGCACAAAATGAAGAGTGTTTGATCGTGTAAAACGAGTTGGAACGCCCACGGCGAGCGCAAAACTCAATCGTTCGATTTCGTTATAAAGCGACGTTGTAGGCGTTTGGTGCTTGTTTGGTAGCTCGAAATGCATGAATCTTGCGTGTTCGCACGAAACGAAGAGTGTTTGATCATATCAAACGAGCTGGAACGCCTACAGCGAGCGCAAAACTCAATCGTTCGATTTCGTTGGAAAGCGACTTTGTAGTCGTTTGGTGCTTGTTTGGCCGCTCGAAATGCATGAATCTTGCGTATTTGCAAAGAATACAGAGTTTTCGATCGTTTGAAGCGAGCTGGGACGCCTACAGCGAGCGCAAAACTCAATCGTTCGATTTCGTTGGAAAGCGACTTCGCAGTCGTTCGGTGCTTGTTTAGCGGCTCGAAATGCATGAATCTTGCGTATTTGCAAATAATACAGAGTTTTTGATCGTTTAAAACGAGCTGGAACGCCGACAGCGAGCGCAAAACTGAATCGTTAAATTTCGTTATAAAGCGACTTTTTATTCGATTGGTGCTTGTTTAGCAACTCAAAACGCATAAACCTTGCGTATTTGCATAGAATAAAGAGTTTTTGATCGTGTAAAACGAGCTGAAACGCCTAGAGCGAGCGCAAAACTGAATCGTTCGATTTCGTTGTAAAGCGACTTTGCAGTCGTTTGGCGCTTGTTTAGCGGCTCGAAATGCATGAATCTTGCGTATTTGCAAAGAATACAGAGTTTTGGATCGTTTAAAACGAGCTGGAACGCCGACAGCAAGCGCAAAACTGAATCATTCGATTTCGTTATAAAGCGACTTTTCAATCGATTGGTGCTTGTTTAGCAACTCAAAACGCATAAACCTTGCGTATTTGCATAGAATGAAGAGTTTTTGATCGTAGAAAACGAGCTGAAACGCCTTTAGCAAGCGCAAAACTCAATCGTTCGATTTCGTTATAAAGCGACGTTGTAGGCGTTTGGTGCTTGTTTGGTAGCTCGAAATGCATGAATCTTGCGTGTTCGCACGAAACGAAGAGTGTTTGATCATATCAAACGAGCTGGAACGCCTACAGCGAGCGCAAAACTCAATCGTTCGATTTCGTTGGAAAGCGACTTTGTAGTCGTTTCGTGCTTGTTTGGCCGCTCGAAATGCATGAATCTTGCGTATTCGCAAAGAATACAGAGTTTTTGATCGTTTGAAACGAGCTGGGACGCCTACAGCGAGCGCAAAACTCAATCGTTCGATTTCGTTGGAAAGCGATTTTGTAGTCGTCTGGTGCTTGTTTGGCGGCTCGAAATGCATGAATCTTGCGTATTTGCAAAGAATACAGAGTTTTTGATTGCTTAAAACGAGCTGGAACGCCGACAGCGAGCGCAAAACTGAATCGTTCGATTTCGTGATAAAGCGACTTTTCAATCGATTGGTGCTTGTTTAGCAACTCAAAACGCATAAACCTTGCGTATTTGCATAGAATAAAGAGTTTTTGATCGTATAAAACGAGCTGGAACGCCTACAGCGAGCGCAAGACTCAATCGTTTGATTTCGTTGTCAAGCGACTTTGCAGTCGTTTGGTGCTTGTTTAGTAACTCAAAACGCATAAACCTTGCGTATTTGCATAGAATTAAGAGTTTTTGATCGTATAAAACGAGCTGGAACACCTACAGCGAGCGCAAGACTCAATCGATCGATTTCGTTGTAAAGCGACTTTGCAGTCGTTTGGTGCTTGTTTAGCGGCTCGAAATGCATGAATCTTGCGTATTTGCAAAGAATACAGAGTTTTTGATCGTTTGAAACGAGCTGGGATGCCTACAGCGAGCGCAAAACTCAATCGTTCGATTTCGTTGGAAAGCGATTTTGTAGTCGTTTGGTGCTTGTTTGGCGGCTCGAAATGCATGAATCTTGCGTATTTGCAAAGAATACAGAGTTTTTGATCGTTTAAAACAAGCTGGAACGCCGACAGCAAGCGCAAAACTGAATCATTCGATTTCGTTATAAAGTGACTTTTCAATCGATTGGTGCTTGTTTAGCAGCTCAAAACGCATAAACCTTGCGTATTTGCATAGAATAAAGAGTTTTTGATCGTATAAAACGAGCTGAAACGCCTTTAGCAAGCGCAAAACTCGATCGTTCGATTTCGTTATAAAGCGACGTTGTAGTCGTTTGGTGCTTGTTTGGTAGCTCGAAATGTATGAATCTTGCGTATTTGCCCAAAACGAAGAGTGTTTGATCGTATAAAATGAGCTGGAACGCCTACAGCGGGCGCAAAACTCAATCGTTCGATTTTGTTGGAAAGCGACTTTGTAGTCGTTGGCTGCTTGTTTGGCGGCTCGAAATGCATGAATCTTGCGTATTTGCAAAGAATACAAAGTTTTTAATCGCTTAAAACGAGCTGGAACGCCGACAGCGAGCGCAAAACTGAATCGTTCGATTTCGTTATAAAGCGACTTTTCAATCGATTGGTGCTTGTTTAGCAACTCAAAACGCATAAACCTTGCGTATTTGCATAGAATAAAGAGTTTTTGATCGTATAAAACGAGCTGGAACGCCTACAGCGAGCGCAAGACTCAATCGTTCGATTTCGTTATAAAGCGACTTTTCAATCGATTGGTGCTTGTTTAGCAACTCAAAACGCATAAACCTTCCGTATTTGCATAGAATAAAGAGTTTTTGATCGTACAAAACGAGCTGAAACGCTTTTAGCGAGCGCAAAACTCAATCGTTCGATTCCGTTATAAAGCGACGTTGTAGTCGTTTGGTGCTTGATTGGTAGCTCGAAATGTATGAATCTTGCGTATTTGCACAAAACGAAGAGTGTTTGATCGTATAAAACGAGCTGGAACGCCTACAGCGGGCGCAAAACTCAATCGTTCGACTTTGTAGTCGTTTCGTGCTTGTTTGGCGGCTAGAAACGCATGAATCTTGCGTATTTGCAAAGAATACAGAGTTTTTGATCGTTTAAAACAAGCTGGAACGCCGACAGCAAGCGCAAAACTGAATCATTCGATTTCGTTATAAAGTGACTTTTCAATCGATTGGTGCTTGTTTAGCAACTCAAAACGCATAAACCTTGCGTATTTGCATAGAATAAAGAGTTTTTGATCGTATAAAACGAGCTGGAACGCCTACAGCGAGCGCAAGACTCAATCGTTCGATTTCGTTAGAAACTGACTTTGCAATCGTTTGGTGCTTGTTTGTCAGCTCGAAATGCATGAATCTTGCGTAATCGCAAAGAATACAGAGTTTTTGATCGTTCAAAACGAGCTGGGACGCCTACAGCGAGCGCAAAACTCAATCGTTCAATTTCTTTGGAAAGCGACTTTGTAGTCGTTTGCTGCTTGTTTGGCGGCTCGAAATGCATGAATCTTGCGTATTTGCAAATAAAACAGAGTTTTTGATCGTTTAAAACGAGCTGGAACGCCGACAGCGTGCACAAAACTGAATCGTTCGATTTCGTTATAAAGCGACTTTTCATTCGATTGGTGCTTGATTAGCAACTCCAAACGCATAAACCTTGCGTATTTGCATAGAATAAAGAGTTTTTGATCGTATAAAACGAGCTGGAACGCCTACAGCGAGCGCAAGACTCAATCGTTTGATTTCGTTGTAAAGCGACTTTGCAGTCGTTTGGTGCTTGTTTAGCCTCTCAAAACGCATAAACCTTGCGTATTTGCATAGAATTCAGAGTTTTTGATCGTATAAAACGAGCTGGAACGCCTACAGCGAGCGCAAGACTCAATCGTTCGATTTCGTTGTAAAGCGACTTTGCAGTCGTTTGGTGCTTGTTTAGCGGCTCGAAATGCATGAATCTTGCGTATTTGCGAAGAATACAGAGTTTTTGATCGTTTGAAACGAGCTGGGACGCTTACAGCGAGCGCAAAACTCAATCGTTCGATTTCGTTGAAAAGCGACTTTGTAGTCGTTTGCTGCTTGTTTGGCGGCTCGAAATGCATGAATCTTGCGTATTCGCAAAGAATACAGAGTGTTTGATCGTTCAAAACGAGCTGGGATGCCTACAGCGAGCGCAAAACTCAATCGTTCGATTTCGTTGGAAAGCGATTTTGTAGTCGTTTGGTGCTTGTTTGGCGGCTCGAAATGCATGAATCTTGCGTATGTGCACAAAACGAAGAGTGTTTGATCGTATAAAACGAGCTGGAACGCCTACAGCGAGCGCAAAACTAAATCGTTCGATTTCGTTGAAAAGCGACGTTGTAGTCGTTTGGTGCTTGTTTAGCAACTCAAAACGCATACATCTTGCGTATTTGCATAGAATTAAGAGTTTTTGATCGTATAAAACGAGCTGGAACGCCCACCGCGAGCGCAAGACTCAATCGTTCGATTTCGTTGTAAAGCGACTTTGCAGTCGTTTGGTGCTTGTTTAGCGGCTCGAAATGCATGAATCTTGCGTATTTGCAAAGAATACAGAGTTTTCGATCGTTTGAAGCGAGCTGGGACGCCTACAGCGAGCGCAAAACTCAATCGTTCGATTTCGTTGGAAAGCGACTTCGCAGTCGTTTGGTGTTTGTTTAGCGGCTCGAAATGCATGAATCTTGCGTATTTGCAAATAAAACAGAGTTTTTGATCGTTTAAAACGAGCTGGAACGCCGACAGCGAACACAAAACTGAATCGTTCGATTTCGTTATAAAGCGACTTTTCATTCGATTGGTGCTTGATTAGCAACTCGAAACGCATAAACCTTGCGTATTTGCATAGAATGAAGAGTTTTTGATCGTATAAAACGAGCTGGAATGCCTACAGCGAGCGCAAGACTCAATCGCTCGATTTCGTTATAAAGCGACTTTTCAATCGATTGGTGCTTGTTTAGCAACTCAAAACGCATAAACCTTGCGTATTTGCATAGAATAAAGAGTTTTTGATCGTATAAAACGAGCTGGAACGCCTACAGCGAGCGCAAGACTCAATCGTTCGATTTCGTTAGAAACTGACGTTGCAATCGTTTGGTGCTTGTTTGTCAGCTCGAAATGCATGAATCTTGCGTAATCACAAAGAATACAGAGTTTTTGGTCGTTTGAAACAAGCTGGGACGCCTACAGCGAGCGCAAAACTCAATCGTTCGATTTCGTTGGAAAGCGACTTTGTAGTCGTTGGCTGCTTGTTTGGCGGCTCGAAATGCATGAATCTTGCGTATTTGCAAAGAATACAGAGTTTTTGATCGCTTAAAACGAGCTGGAACGCCGACAGCGAGCGCAAAACTGAATCGTTCGATTTCATTATAAAGCGACTTTTCAATCGATTGGTGCTTGTTTAGCAACTCAAAACGCATGACCCTTGCGTATTTGCATAGAATAAAGAGTCTTTGATCGTATAAAACGAGCTGGAACGCCTACAGCGAGCGCAAGACTCAATCGTTCGATTTCGTTATAAAGCGACTTTTCAATCGATTGGTGCTTGTTTAGCAACTCAAAACGCATAAACCTTCCGTATTTGCATAGAATAAAGAGTTTTTGATCGTACAAAACGAGCTGAAACGCTTTTAGCGAGCGCAAAACTCAATCGTTCGATTCCGTTATAAAGCGACGTTGTAGTCGTTTGGTGCTTGTTTGGTAGCTCGAAATGTATGAATCTTGCGTATTTGCACAAAACAAAGAGTGTTTGATCGTATAAAACGAGCTGGAACGCCTACAGCGGGCACAAAACTCAATCGTTCGACTTTGTAGTCGTTTGGTGCTTGTTTGGCGGCTCGAAATGCATGAATCTTGCGTATTTGCAAAGAATACAGAGTGTTTGATCGTTTGAAACGAGCTGGGACGCCTACAGCGAGCGCAAAACTCAATCGTTCGATTTCGTTGGAAAGCGATTTTGTAGTCGTTTGGTGCTTGTTTGGCGGCTAGAAATGCATGAATCTTGCGTATTTGCAAAGAATACAGAGTTTTTGATCGTTTAAAACAAGCTGGAACGCCGACAGCAAGCGCAAAACTGAATCATTCGAATTCGTTATAAAGTGACTTTTCAATCGATTGGTGCTTGTTTAGCAACTCAAAACGCATAAACCTTGCGTATTTGCATAGAATAAAGAGTTTTTGATCGTATAAAACGAGCTGAAACGCCTTTAGCAAGCGCAAAACTCAATCGTTCGATTTCGTTATAAAGCGACGTTGTAGTCGTTTGGTGCTTGTTTGGTAGCTCGAAATGTATGAATCTTGCGTATTTGCCCAAAACGAAGAGTGTTTGATCGTATAAAACGAGCTGGAACGCCTACAGCGGGCGCAAAACTCAATCGTTCGATTTCGTTGGAAAGCGACTTTGTAGTCGTTGGCTGCTTGTTTGGCTGCTCGAAATGCATGAATCTTGCCTATTTGCAAAGAATACAGAGTTTTTGATCGCTTAAAACGAGCTGGAACGCCGACAGCGAGCGCAAAACTGAATCGTTCGATTTCGTTATAAAGCGACTTTTCAATCGATTGGTGCTTGTTTAGCAACTCAAAACGCATAAACCTTGCGTATTTGCATAGAATTAAGAGTTTTTGATCGTATAAAACGAGCTGGAACGCCTACAGCGAGCGCAAGACTCAATCGCTCGATTTCGTTATAAAGCGACTTTTCAATCGATTGGTGCTTGTTAAGCAACTCAAAACGCATAAACCTTGCGTATTTGCATAGAATAAAGAGTTTTTGATCGTATAAAACGAGCTGGAACGCCTACAGCGAGCGCAAGACTCAATCGTTCGATTTCGTTGTAAAGCGACTTTGCAGTCGTTTGGTGCTTGTTTAGCGGCTCGAAATGCATGAATCTTGCGTATTTGCAAAGAATACAGAGTTTTTGATCGTTTGAAACGAGCTGGGACGCTTACAGCGAGCGCAAAACTCAATCGTTCGATTTCGTTGGAAAGCGACTTTGTAGTCGTTTGCTGCTTGTTTGGCGGCTCGAAATGCATGAATCTTGCGTATTCGCAAAGAATACAGAGTGTT
This sequence comes from Amblyteles armatorius, assembly GCA_933228735.2. Taxonomy (NCBI): domain Eukaryota; kingdom Metazoa; phylum Arthropoda; class Insecta; order Hymenoptera; family Ichneumonidae; genus Amblyteles; species Amblyteles armatorius. The sequence continues at coordinate 7,387,896 of OW121690.1, forward strand.
TGATCGTTCTAAACGAGTTGGGATGCCTACAGCGAGCGCAAAACTCAATCGTTCGATTTCGTTGGAAAGCGATTTTGTACTCGTTTGGTGCTTGTTTGGCGGCTCGAAATGCATGAATCTTGCGTATTTGCAAAGAATACAGACTTTTTGATCGTTTAAAACGAGCTGGAACGCCAACAGCGAGCGCAAAACTCAATCGTTCGATTTCGTTGGAAAGCGACTTTGTAGTCGTTTGGTGCTTGTTTGGCGGCTCGAAATGCATGAATCTTGCGTATTTGCAAAGAATACAGAGTTTTTGATCGTTTAAAACGAACTGAAACGCCGACAGCGAGCGCAAAACTCGATTGGTTTATTTCGATATGAAGCGACACTGTAGTCGTTCGGTGCTTGTTTAGCAGCTCGAAATGCATGAATCTTGCGTATTTGCATAGAATGAACGCTTTTTGATCGTATGAAACGAGCTGGAACGCCTACAGCGAGCGCAAAACTGAATCGTTCGATTTCGTTATAAAGCGACGTTGTAGTCGTTTGGTGCTTGTTTGGTATCTCGAAATGTGTGAATCTTGCGTATTTGCACAAAAAGAAGAGTGTTTGATCGTATAAAACGAGCTGGAACGCCTACAGCGAGCGCAAAACTCAATCGTTCGATTTCGTTGAAAAGCGACTTTGTAGTCGTTTGGTGCTTGTTTGGTAGCTCGAAATGCATGAATCTTGCGTATTTGCAAAGAATACAGAGTTTTTGATCGTTTAAAACGAACTGAAACGCCGACAGCGAGCGCAAGACTCGATTGGTTTATTTCGATATGAAGCGACACTGTAGTCGTTTGGTGCTTGTTTAGCAGCTCGAAATGCATGAATCTTGCGTATTTGCATAGAATGAACGCTTTTTGATCGTATGAAACGAGCTGGAACGCCTACAGCGAGCGCAAAACTGAATCGTTCGATTTCGTTATAAAGCGACGTTGTAGTCGTTTGGTGCTTGTTTGGTAGCTCGAAATGTGTGAATCTTGCGTATTTGCACAAAACGAAGAGTGTTTGATCGTATAAAACGAGTTGGAACGCCTACAGCGAGCGCAAAACTCAATCGTTGTATTTCGTTGAAAAGCGACTTTGTAGTCGTTTGGTGCTTGTTTGGTAGCTCGAAATGCATGAATCTTGCGTATGTGCACAAAACGAAGAGTGTTTGATTGTATAAAACGAGCTGGAACGCCTACAGCGAGCGCAAAACTCAATCGTTCGATTTCGTTGGAAAGCGACTTTGTAGTCGTTTGGTGCTTGTTTGGCGGCTCGAAATGCATGAATCTTGCGTATTTGCAAAGAATACAGAGTTTTTGATCGTTTAAAACGAACTGAAACGCGGACAGCGAGCGCAAAACTCGATTGGTTTATTTCGATATGAAGCGACACTGTAGTCGTTTGGTGCTTGTTTAGCAGCTCGAAATGCATGAATCTTGCGTATTTGCATAGAATGAAGGCTTTTTGATCGTATGAAACGAGCTGGAACGCCTACAGCGAGCGCAAAACGTAATCGTTCGATTTCGTTGAAAAGCGACGTTGTAGTCGTTTGGTGCTTGTTTAGCAACTCAAAACGCATACATCTTGCGTATTTGCATAGAATTAAGAGTTTTTGATCGTATATAACGAGCTGGAACGCCCACAGCGAGCGCAAGACTCAATCGTTCGATTTCGTTGTAAAGCGACTTTGCAGTCGTTTGGTGCTTGTTTAGCGGCTCGAAATGCATGAATCTTGCGTATTTGCAAAGAACACAGAGTTTTCGATCGTTTGAAACGAGCTGGGACGCCTACAGCGAGCGCAAAACTCAATCGTTCGATTTCGTTGGAAAGCGACTTCGCAGTCGTTTGGTGCTTGTTTAGCGGCTCGAAATGCATGAATCTTGCGTATTTGCAAAGAATACAGAGTTTTTGATCGTTTAAAACGAGCTGGAACGCCGACAGCAAGCCCAAAGTGAATCATTCGATTTCGTTATAAAGCGACTTTTCAATCGATTGGTGCTTGTTTTGCAACTCAAAACGCATAAACCTTGCGTATTTGCATAGAATAAAGAGATTTTGATCGTATAAAACGAGCTGGAACGCCTACAGCGAGCGCAAGACTCAATCGCTCGATTTCGTTATAAAGTGACTTTGCATTCGTTTGGTGCTTGTTTAGCGGCTCAAAATGCATGAATCTTGCGTATTTGCAAAGAATACAGAGTGTTTGATCGTGTAAAAACGAGCTGGAACGTCTACAGCGAGGGCAAGACTCAATCGTTCGATTTCGTTATAAAGCGACGTTGTAGTCGTTTGGTGCTTGTTTGGTAGCTCGAAATGTATGAATCTGGCGTATTTGCAAAGAATACAGAGTTTTTGATCGTTTAAAACAAGCTGGAACGCCTACAGCGGGCGCAAAACTCAATCGTTCGACTTTGTTGGAAAGCGACTTTGTAGTCGTTTGGTGCTTGTTTGGCGGCTCGAAATGCATGAATCTTGCGTATTTGCAAAGAATACAGAGTGTTTGATTGTTTGAAACGAGCTGGGACGACTACAGCGAGCGCAAAACTCAATCGTTCGATTTCGTTGGAAAGCGACTTTGTAGTCGTTTGCTGCTTGTTTGGCGGCTCGAAATGCATGAATCTTGCGTATTTGCACAAAATGAAGAGTGTTTGATCGTGTAAAACGAGTTGGAACGCCCACGGCGAGCGCAAAACTCAATCGTTCGATTTCGTTATAAAGCGACGTTGTAGGCGTTTGGTGCTTGTTTGGTAGCTCGAAATGCAGGAATCTTGCGTGTTCGCACGAAACGAAGAGTGTTTGATCATATCAAACGAGCTGGAACGCCTACAGCGAGCGCAAAACTCAATCGTTCGATTTCGTTGGAAAGCGACTTTGTAGTCGTTTGGTGCTTGTTTGGCCGCTCGAAATGCATGAATCTTGCGTATTCGCAAAGAATACAGGGTTTTTGATCGTTTGAAACGAGCTGGGACGCCTACAGCGAGCGCAAAACTCAATCGTTCGATTTCGTTGGAAAGCGATTTTGTAGTCGTCTGGTGCTTGTTTGGCGGCTCGAAATGCATGAATCTTGCGTATTTGCAAAGAATACAGAGTTTTTGATCGCTTAAAACGAGCTGGAACGCCGACAGCGAGCGCAAAACTGAATCGTTCGATTTCGTGATAAAGCGACTTTTCAATCGATTGGTGCTTGTTTAGCAACTCAAAACGCATAAACCTTGCGTATTTGCATAGAATAAAGAGTTTTTGATCGTATAAAACGAGCTGGAACGCCTACAGCGAGCGCAAGACTCAATCGTTTGATTTCGTTGTCAAGCGACTTTGCAGTCGTTTGGTGCTTGTTTAGCAACTCAAAACGCATAAACCTTGCGTATTTGCATAGAATTAAGAGTTTTTGATCGTATAAAACGAGCTGGAACACCTACAGCGAGCGCAAGACTCAATCGTTCGATTTCGTTGTAAAGCGACTTTGCAGTCGTTTGGTGCTTGTTTAGCGGCTCGAAATGCATGAATCTTGCGTATTTGCAAAGAACACAGAGTTTTTGATCGTTTGAAACGAGCTGGAACGCCTACAGCGCGCGCAAAACTCAATCGTTCGACTTTGTTGGAAAGCGACTTTGTAGTCGTTTGGTGCTTGTTTAGCGGCTTGAAATGCATGAATCTTGCGTATTTGCATAGAATAAAGAGTTTTTGATCGTATAAAACGAGCTGGAACGCCTACAGCGAGCGCAAAACTCAATCGTTCGATTTCGTTATAAAGCGACGTTGTAGTCGTTTGGTGCTTGTTTGGTAGCTCGAAATGTGTGAATCTTGCGTATTTGCACAAAACGAAGAGTGTTTGATCGTATAAAACGAGCTGGAACGCCTACAGCGAGCGCAAGACTCAATCGCTCGATTTCGTTATAAAGCGACTTTTCAATCGATTGGTGCTTGTTTAGCAACTCAAAACGCATAAACCTTGCGTATTTGCATAGAATAAAGAGTTTTTGATCGTATAAAACGAGCTGGAACGCCTACAGCGAGCGCAAGACTCAATCGTTCGATTTCGTTGTAAAGCGACTTTGCAGTCGTTTGGTGCTTGTTTAGCGGCTCGAAATGCATGAATCTTGCGTATTTGCAAAGAATACAGAGTTTTTGATCGTTTGAAACGAGCTGGGACGCTTACAGCGAGCGCAAAACTCAATCGTTCGATTTCGTTGGAAAGCGACTTTGTAGTCGTTTGCTGCTTGTTTGGCGGCTCGAAATGCATGAATCTTGCGTATTCGCAAAGAATACAGAGTGTTTGATCGTTCTAAACGAGCTGGGATGCCTACAGCGAGCGCAAAACTCAATCGTTCGATTTCGTTGGAAAGCGATTTTGTACTCGTTTGGTGCTTGTTTGGCGGCTCGAAATGCATGAATCTTGCGTATTTGCAAAGAATACAGACTTTTTGATCGTTTAAAACGAGCTGGAACGCCAACAGCGAGCGCAAAACTCAATCGTTCGATTTCGTTGGAAAGCGACTTTGTAGTCGTTTGGTGCTTGTTTGGCGGCTCGAAATGCATGAATCTTGCGTATTTGCAAAGAATACAGAGTTTTTGATCGTTTAAAACGAACTGAAACGCCGACAGCGAGCGCAAAACTCGATTGGTTTATTTCGATATGAAGCGACACTGTAGTCGTTCGGTGCTTGTTTAGCAGCTCGAAATGCATGAATCTTGCGTATTTGCATAGAATGAACGCTTTTTGATCGTATGAAACGAGCTGGAACGCCTACAGCGAGCGCAAAACTGAATCGTTCGATTTCGTTATAAAGCGACGTTGTAGTCGTTTGGTGCTTGTTTGGTATCTCGAAATGTGTGAATCTTGCGTATTTGCACAAAAAGAAGAGTGTTTGATCGTATAAAACGAGCTGGAACGCCTACAGCGAGCGCAAAACTCAATCGTTCGATTTCGTTGAAAAGCGACTTTGTAGTCGTTTGGTGCTTGTTTGGTAGCTCGAAATGCATGAATCTTGCGTATGTGCACAAAACGAAGAGTGTTTGATCGTATAAAACGAGCTGGAACGCCTACAGCGCGCGCAAAACTCAATCGTTCGATTTCGTTGGAAAGCGACTTTGTAGTCGTTTGGTGCTTGTTTGGCGGCTCGAAATGCATGAATCTTGCGTATTTGCAAAGAATACAGAGTTTTTGATCGTTTAAAACGAACTGAAACGCCGACAGCGAGCGCAAAACTCGATTGGTTTATTTCGATATGAAGCGACACTGTAGTCGTTTGGTGCTTGTTTAGCAGCTCGAAATGCATGAATCTTGCGTATTTGCATAGAATGAACGCTTTTTGATCGTATGAAACGAGCTGGAACGCCTACAGCGAGCGCAAAACTGAATCGTTCGATTTCGTTATAAAGCGACGTTGTAGTCGTTTGGTGCTTGTTTGGTAGCTCGAAATGTGTGAATCTTGCGTATTTGCACAAAACGAAGAGTGTTTGATCGTATAAAACGAGCTGGAACGCCTACAGCGAGCGCAAAACTCAATCGTTGTATTTCGTTGAAAAGCGACTTTGTAGTCGTTTGGTGCTTGTTTGGTAGCTCGAAATGTATGAATCTTGCGTATTTGCACAAAACAAAGAGTGTTTGATCGTATAAAACGAGCTGGAACGCCTACAGCGGGCACAAAACTCAATCGTTCGACTTTGTAGTCGTTTGGTGCTTGTTTGGCGGCTCGAAATGCATGAATCTTGCGTATTTGCAAAGAATACAGAGTGTTTGATCGTTTGAAACGAGCTGGGACGCCTACAGCGAGCGCAAAACTCAATCGTTCGATTTCGTTGGAAAGCGATTTTGTAGTCGTTTGGTGCTTGTTTGGCGGCTAGAAATGCATGAATCTTGCGTATTTGCAAAGAATACAGAGTTTTTGATCGTTTAAAACAAGCTGGAACGCCGACAGCAAGCGCAAAACTGAATCATTCGAATTCGTTATAAAGTGACTTTTCAATCGATTGGTGCTTGTTTAGCAACTCAAAACGCATAAACCTTGCGTATTTGCATAGAATAAAGAGTTTTTGATCGTATAAAACGAGCTGAAACGCCTTTAGCAAGCGCAAAACTCAATCGTTCGATTTCGTTATAAAGCGACGTTGTAGTCGTTTGGTGCTTGTTTGGTAGCTCGAAATGTATGAATCTTGCGTATTTGCCCAAAACGAAGAGTGTTTGATCGTATAAAACGAGCTGGAACGCCTACAGCGGGCGCAAAACTCAATCGTTCGATTTCGTTGGAAAGCGACTTTGTAGTCGTTGGCTGCTTGTTTGGCTGCTCGAAATGCATGAATCTTGCCTATTTGCAAAGAATACAGAGTTTTTGATCGCTTAAAACGAGCTGGAACGCCGACAGCGAGCGCAAAACTGAATCGTTCGATTTCGTTATAAAGCGACTTTTCAATCGATTGGTGCTTGTTTAGCAACTCAAAACGCATAAACCTTGCGTATTTGCATAGAATTAAGAGTTTTTGATCGTATAAAACGAGCTGGAACGCCTACAGCGAGCGCAAGACTCAATCGCTCGATTTCGTTATAAAGCGACTTTTCAATCGATTGGTGCTTGTTAAGCAACTCAAAACGCATAAACCTTGCGTATTTGCATAGAATAAAGAGTTTTTGATCGTATAAAACGAGCTGGAACGCCTACAGCGAGCGCAAGACTCAATCGTTCGATTTCGTTGTAAAGCGACTTTGCAGTCGTTTGGTGCTTGTTTAGCGGCTCGAAATGCATGAATCTTGCGTATTTGCAAAGAATACAGAGTTTTTGATCGTTTGAAACGAGCTGGGACGCTTACAGCGAGCGCAAAACTCAATCGTTCGATTTCGTTGGAAAGCGACTTTGTAGTCGTTTGCTGCTTGTTTGGCGGCTCGAAATGCATGAATCTTGCGTATTCGCAAAGAATACAGAGTGTTTGATCGTTCTAAACGAGTTGGGATGCCTACAGCGAGCGCAAAACTCAATCGTTCGATTTCGTTGGAAAGCGATTTTGTACTCGTTTGGTGCTTGTTTGGCGGCTCGAAATGCATGAATCTTGCGTATTTGCAAAGAATACAGACTTTTTGATCGTTTAAAACGAGCTGGAACGCCAACAGCGAGCGCAAAACTCAATCGTTCGATTTCGTTGGAAAGCGACTTTGTAGTCGTTTGGTGCTTGTTTGGCGGCTCGAAATGCATGAATCTTGCGTATTTGCAAAGAATACAGAGTTTTTGATCGTTTAAAACGAACTGAAACGCCGACAGCGAGCGCAAAACTCGATTGGTTTATTTCGATATGAAGCGACACTGTAGTCGTTCGGTGCTTGTTTAGCAGCTCGAAATGCATGAATCTTGCGTATTTGCATAGAATGAACGCTTTTTGATCGTATGAAACGAGCTGGAACGCCTACAGCGAGCGCAAAACTGAATCGTTCGATTTCGTTATAAAGCGACGTTGTAGTCGTTTGGTGCTTGTTTGGTATCTCGAAATGTGTGAATCTTGCGTATTTGCACAAAAAGAAGAGTGTTTGATCGTATAAAACGAGCTGGAACGCCTACAGCGAGCGCAAAACTCAATCGTTCGATTTCGTTGAAAAGCGACTTTGTAGTCGTTTGGTGCTTGTTTGGTAGCTCGAAATGCATGAATCTTGCGTATTTGCAAAGAATACAGAGTTTTTGATCGTTTAAAACGAACTGAAACGCCGACAGCGAGCGCAAGACTCGATTGGTTTATTTCGATATGAAGCGACACTGTAGTCGTTTGGTGCTTGTTTAGCAGCTCGAAATGCATGAATCTTGCGTATTTGCATAGAATGAACGCTTTTTGATCGTATGAAACGAGCTGGAACGCCTACAGCGAGCGCAAAACTGAATCGTTCGATTTCGTTATAAAGCGACGTTGTAGTCGTTTGGTGCTTGTTTGGTAGCTCGAAATGTGTGAATCTTGCGTATTTGCACAAAACGAAGAGTGTTTGATCGTATAAAACGAGTTGGAACGCCTACAGCGAGCGCAAAACTCAATCGTTGTATTTCGTTGAAAAGCGACTTTGTAGTCGTTTGGTGCTTGTTTGGTAGCTCGAAATGCATGAATCTTGCGTATGTGCACAAAACGAAGAGTGTTTGATTGTATAAAACGAGCTGGAACGCCTACAGCGAGCGCAAAACTCAATCGTTCGATTTCGTTGGAAAGCGACTTTGTAGTCGTTTGGTGCTTGTTTGGCGGCTCGAAATGCATGAATCTTGCGTATTTGCAAAGAATACAGAGTTTTTGATCGTTTAAAACGAACTGAAACGCGGACAGCGAGCGCAAAACTCGATTGGTTTATTTCGATATGAAGCGACACTGTAGTCGTTTGGTGCTTGTTTAGCAGCTCGAAATGCATGAATCTTGCGTATTTGCATAGAATGAAGGCTTTTTGATCGTATGAAACGAGCTGGAACGCCTACAGCGAGCGCAAAACGTAATCGTTCGATTTCGTTGAAAAGCGACGTTGTAGTCGTTTGGTGCTTGTTTAGCAACTCAAAACGCATACATCTTGCGTATTTGCATAGAATTAAGAGTTTTTGATCGTATATAACGAGCTGGAACGCCCACAGCGAGCGCAAGACTCAATCGTTCGATTTCGTTGTAAAGCGACTTTGCAGTCGTTTGGTGCTTGTTTAGCGGCTCGAAATGCATGAATCTTGCGTATTTGCAAAGAACACAGAGTTTTCGATCGTTTGAAACGAGCTGGGACGCCTACAGCGAGCGCAAAACTCAATCGTTCGATTTCGTTGGAAAGCGACTTCGCAGTCGTTTGGTGCTTGTTTAGCGGCTCGAAATGCATGAATCTTGCGTATTTGCAAAGAATACAGAGTTTTTGATCGTTTAAAACGAGCTGGAACGCCGACAGCAAGCCCAAAGTGAATCATTCGATTTCGTTATAAAGCGACTTTTCAATCGATTGGTGCTTGTTTTGCAACTCAAAACGCATAAACCTTGCGTATTTGCATAGAATAAAGAGATTTTGATCGTATAAAACGAGCTGGAACGCCTACAGCGAGCGCAAGACTCAATCGCTCGATTTCGTTATAAAGTGACTTTGCATTCGTTTGGTGCTTGTTTAGCGGCTCAAAATGCATGAATCTTGCGTATTTGCAAAGAATACAGAGTGTTTGATCGTGTAAAAACGAGCTGGAACGTCTACAGCGAGGGCAAGACTCAATCGTTCGATTTCGTTATAAAGCGACGTTGTAGTCGTTTGGTGCTTGTTTGGTAGCTCGAAATGTATGAATCTGGCGTATTTGCAAAGAATACAGAGTTTTTGATCGTTTAAAACAAGCTGGAACGCCTACAGCGGGCGCAAAACTCAATCGTTCGACTTTGTTGGAAAGCGACTTTGTAGTCGTTTGGTGCTTGTTTGGCGGCTCGAAATGCATGAATCTTGCGTATTTGCAAAGAATACAGAGTGTTTGATTGTTTGAAACGAGCTGGGACGACTACAGCGAGCGCAAAACTCAATCGTTCGATTTCGTTGGAAAGCGACTTTGTAGTCGTTTGCTGCTTGTTTGGCGGCTCGAAATGCATGAATCTTGCGTATTTGCACAAAATGAAGAGTGTTTGATCGTGTAAAACGAGTTGGAACGCCCACGGCGAGCGCAAAACTCAATCGTTCGATTTCGTTATAAAGCGACGTTGTAGGCGTTTGGTGCTTGTTTGGTAGCTCGAAATGCAGGAATCTTGCGTGTTCGCACGAAACGAAGAGTGTTTGATCATATCAAACGAGCTGGAACGCCTACAGCGAGCGCAAAACTCAATCGTTCGATTTCGTTGGAAAGCGACTTTGTAGTCGTTTGGTGCTTGTTTGGCCGCTCGAAATGCATGAATCTTGCGTATTCGCAAAGAATACAGGGTTTTTGATCGTTTGAAACGAGCTGGGACGCCTACAGCGAGCGCAAAACTCAATCGTTCGATTTCGTTGGAAAGCGATTTTGTAGTCGTCTGGTGCTTGTTTGGCGGCTCGAAATGCATGAATCTTGCGTATTTGCAAAGAATACAGAGTTTTTGATCGCTTAAAACGAGCTGGAACGCCGACAGCGAGCGCAAAACTGAATCGTTCGATTTCGTGATAAAGCGACTTTTCAATCGATTGGTGCTTGTTTAGCAACTCAAAACGCATAAACCTTGCGTATTTGCATAGAATAAAGAGTTTTTGATCGTATAAAACGAGCTGGAACGCCTACAGCGAGCGCAAGACTCAATCGTTTGATTTCGTTGTCAAGCGACTTTGCAGTCGTTTGGTGCTTGTTTAGCAACTCAAAACGCATAAACCTTGCGTATTTGCATAGAATTAAGAGTTTTTGATCGTATAAAACGAGCTGGAACACCTACAGCGAGCGCAAGACTCAATCGTTCGATTTCGTTGTAAAGCGACTTTGCAGTCGTTTGGTGCTTGTTTAGCGGCTCGAAATGCATGAATCTTGCGTATTTGCAAAGAACACAGAGTTTTTGATCGTTTGAAACGAGCTGGAACGCCTACAGCGCGCGCAAAACTCAATCGTTCGACTTTGTTGGAAAGCGACTTTGTAGTCGTTTGGTGCTTGTTTAGCGGCTTGAAATGCATGAATCTTGCGTATTTGCATAGAATAAAGAGTTTTTGATCGTATAAAACGAGCTGGAACGCCTACAGCGAGCGCAAAACTCAATCGTTCGATTTCGTTATAAAGCGACGTTGTAGTCGTTTGGTGCTTGTTTGGTAGCTCGAAATGTGTGAATCTTGCGTATTTGCACAAAACGAAGAGTGTTTGATCGTATAAAACGAGCTGGAACGCCTACAGCGAGCGCAAGACTCAATCGCTCGATTTCGTTATAAAGCGACTTTTCAATCGATTGGTGCTTGTTTAGCAACTCAAAACGCATAAACCTTGCGTATTTGCATAGAATAAAGAGTTTTTGATCGTATAAAACGAGCTGGAACGCCTACAGCGAGCGCAAGACTCAATCGTTCGATTTCGTTGTAAAGCGACTTTGCAGTCGTTTGGTGCTTGTTTAGCGGCTCGAAATGCATGAATCTTGCGTATTTGCAAAGAATACAGAGTTTTTGATCGTTTGAAACGAGCTGGGACGCTTACAGCGAGCGCAAAACTCAATCGTTCGATTTCGTTGGAAAGCGACTTTGTAGTCGTTTGCTGCTTGTTTGGCGGCTCGAAATGCATGAATCTTGCGTATTCGCAAAGAATACAGAGTGTTTGATCGTTCTAAACGAGCTGGGATGCCTACAGCGAGCGCAAAACTCAATCGTTCGATTTCGTTGGAAAGCGATTTTGTACTCGTTTGGTGCTTGTTTGGCGGCTCGAAATGCATGAATCTTGCGTATTTGCAAAGAATACAGACTTTTTGATCGTTTAAAACGAGCTGGAACGCCAACAGCGAGCGCAAAACTCAATCGTTCGATTTCGTTGGAAAGCGACTTTGTAGTCGTTTGGTGCTTGTTTGGCGGCTCGAAATGCATGAATCTTGCGTATTTGCAAAGAATACAGAGTTTTTGATCGTTTAAAACGAACTGAAACGCCGACAGCGAGCGCAAAACTCGATTGGTTTATTTCGATATGAAGCGACACTGTAGTCGTTCGGTGCTTGTTTAGCAGCTCGAAATGCATGAATCTTGCGTATTTGCATAGAATGAACGCTTTTTGATCGTATGAAACGAGCTGGAACGCCTACAGCGAGCGCAAAACTGAATCGTTCGATTTCGTTATAAAGCGACGTTGTAGTCGTTTGGTGCTTGTTTGGTATCTCGAAATGTGTGAATCTTGCGTATTTGCACAAAAAGAAGAGTGTTTGATCGTATAAAACGAGCTGGAACGCCTACAGCGAGCGCAAAACTCAATCGTTCGATTTCGTTGAAAAGCGACTTTGTAGTCGTTTGGTGCTTGTTTGGTAGCTCGAAATGCATGAATCTTGCGTATGTGCACAAAACGAAGAGTGTTTGATCGTATAAAACGAGCTGGAACGCCTACAGCGCGCGCAAAACTCAATCGTTCGATTTCGTTGGAAAGCGACTTTGTAGTCGTTTGGTGCTTGTTTGGCGGCTCGAAATGCATGAATCTTGCGTATTTGCAAAGAATACAGAGTTTTTGATCGTTTAAAACGAACTGAAACGCCGACAGCGAGCGCAAAACTCGATTGGTTTATTTCGATATGAAGCGACACTGTAGTCGTTTGGTGCTTGTTTAGCAGCTCGAAATGCATGAATCTTGCGTATTTGCATAGAATGAACGCTTTTTGATCGTATGAAACGAGCTGGAACGCCTACAGCGAGCGCAAAACTGAATCGTTCGATTTCGTTATAAAGCGACGTTGTAGTCGTTTGGTGCTTGTTTGGTAGCTCGAAATGTGTGAATCTTGCGTATTTGCACAAAACGAAGAGTGTTTGATCGTATAAAACGAGCTGGAACGCCTACAGCGAGCGCAAAACTCAATCGTTGTATTTCGTTGAAAAGCGACTTTGTAGTCGTTTGGTGCTTGTTTGGTAGCTCGAAATGCATGAATCTTGCGTATGTGCACAAAACGAAGAGTGTTTGATTGTATAAAACGAGCTGGAACGCCTACAGCGAGCGCAAAACTCAATCGTTCGATTTCGTTGGAAAGCGACTTTGTAGTCGTTTGGTGCTTGTTTGGCGGCTCGAAATGCATGAATCTTGCGTATTTGCAAAGAATACAGAGTTTTTGATCGTTTAAAACGAACTGAAACGCGGACAGCGAGCGCAAAACTCGATTGGTTTATTTCGATATGAAGCGACACTGTAGTCGTTTGGTGCTTGTTTAGCAGCTCGAAATGCATGAATCTTGCGTATTTGCATAGAATGAAGGCTTTTTGATCGTATGAAACGAGCTGGAACGCCTACAGCGAGCGCAAAACGTAATCGTTCGATTTCGTTGAAAAGCGACGTTGTAGTCGTTTGGTGCTTGTTTAGCAACTCAAAACGCATACATCTTGCGTATTTGCATAGAATTAAGAGTTTTTGATCGTATATAACGAGCTGGAACGCCCACAGCGAGCGCAAGACTCAATCGTTCGATTTCGTTGTAAAGCGACTTTGCAGTCGTTTGGTGTTTGTTTAGCGGCTCGAAATGCATGAATCTTGCGTATTTGCAAAGAACACAGAGTTTTCGATCGTTTGAAACGAGCTGGGACGCCTACAGCGAGCGCAAAACTCAATCGTTCGATTTCGTTGGAAAGCGACTTCGCAGTCGTTTGGTGCTTGTTTAGCGGCTCGAAATGCATGAATCTTGCGTATTTGCAAAGAATACAGAGTTTTTGATCGTTTAAAACGAGCTGGAACGCCGACAGCAAGCCCAAAGTGAATCATTCGATTTCGTTATAAAGCGACTTTTCAATCGATTGGTGCTTGTTTTGCAACTCAAAACGCATAAACCTTGCGTATTTGCATAGAATAAAGAGATTTTGATCGTATAAAACGAGCTGGAACGCCTACAGCGAGCGCAAGACTCAATCGCTCGATTTCGTTATAAAGTGACTTTGCATTCGTTTGGTGCTTGTTTAGCGGCTCAAAATGCATGAATCTTGCGTATTTGCAAAGAATACAGAGTGTTTGATCGTGTAAAAACGAGCTGGAACGTCTACAGCGAGGGCAAGACTCAATCGTTCGATTTCGTTATAAAGCGACGTTGTAGTCGTTTGGTGCTTGTTTGGTAGCTCGAAATGTATGAATCTGGCGTATTTGCAAAGAATACAGAGTTTTTGATCGTTTAAAACAAGCTGGAACGCCTACAGCGGGCGCAAAACTCAATCGTTCGACTTTGTTGGAAAGCGACTTTGTAGTCGTTTGGTGCTTGTTTGGCGGCTCGAAATGCATGAATCTTGCGTATTTGCAAAGAATACAGAGTGTTTGATCGTTTGAAACGAGCTGGGACGACTACAGCGAGCGCAAAACTCAATCGTTCGATTTCGTTGGAAAGCGACTTTGTAGTCGTTTGCTGCTTGTTTGGCGGCTCGAAATGCATGAATCTTGCGTATTTGCACAAAATGAAGAGTGTTTGATCGTGTAAAACGAGTTGGAACGCCCACGGCGAGCGCAAAACTCAATCGTTCGATTTCGTTATAAAGCGACGTTGTAGGCGTTTGGTGCTTGTTTGGTAGCTCGAAATGCAGGAATCTTGCGTGTTCGCACGAAACGAAGAGTGTTTGATCATATCAAACGAGCTGGAACGCCTACAGCGAGCGCAAAACTCAATCGTTCGATTTCGTTGGAAAGCGACTTTGTAGTCGTTTGGTGCTTGTTTGGCCGCTCGAAATGCATGAATCTTGCGTATTCGCAAAGAATACAGAGTTTTTGATCGTTTAAAACGAACTGAAACGCCGACAGCGAGCGCAAAACTCGATTGGTTTATTTCGATATGAAGCGACACTGTAGTCGTTTGGTGCTTGTTTAGCAGCTCGAAATGCATGAATCTTGCGTATTTGCATAGAATGAAGGCTTTTTGATCGTATGAAACGAGCTGGAACGCCTACAGCGAGCGCGAAACTAAATCGTTCGATTTCGTTGAAAAGCGACGTTGTAGTCGTTTGGTGCTTGTTTAGCAACTCAAAACGCATACATCTTGCGTATTTGCATAGAATTAAGAGTTTTTGATCGTATAAAACGAGCTGGAACGCCCACAGCGAGCGCAAGACTCAATCGTTCGATTTCGTTGTAAAGCGACTTTGCAGTCGTTTGTTGCTTGTTTAGCGGCTCGAAATGCATGAATCTTGCGTATTTGCAAAGAATACAGAGTTTTCGATCGTTTGAAACGAGCTGGGACGCCTACAGCGAGCGCAAAACTCAATCGTTCGATTTCGTTGGAAAGCGACTTCGCAGTCGTTTGGTGCTTGTTTAGCGGCTCAAAATGCATGAATCTTGCGTATTTGCGTAGAATAAAGAGTTTTTGATCGTGTAAAACGAGCTGAAACGCCTACAGCGAGCGCAAAACTGAATCGTTCGATTTCGTTGTAAAGCGACTTTGCAGTCGTTTGGCGCTTGTTTAGCGGCGCGAAATGCATGAATCTTGCGTATTTGCAAAGAATACAGAGTTTTTGATCGTTCAAAACGAGCTGGGACGCCTACAGCGAGCGCAAAACTCAATCGTTCGATTTCGTTGGAAAGCGACTTTGTAGTCGTTTGGTGCTTGTTTGGCGGCTCGAAATGCATGAATCTTGCGTATTTGCAAAGAATACAGAGTGTTTGATCGTTTGAAACGAGCTGGGACGCCTACAGCGAGCGCAAAACTCAATCGTTCGATTTCGTTGGAAAGCGATTTTGTAGTCGTTTGGTGCTTGTTTGCCGGCTAGAAATTCATGAATCTTGCGTATTTGCAAAGAATACAGAGTTTTTGATCGTTTAAAACAAGCTGGAACGCCGACAGCAAGCGCAAAACTGAATCATTCGATTTCGTTATAAAGTGACTTTTCAATCGATTGGTGCTTGTTTAGCAACTCAAAACGCATAAACCTTGCGTATTTGCATAGAATAAAGAGTTTTTGATCGTATAAAATGAGCTGAAACGCCTACAGCGAGCGCAAAACTCAATCGTTTGATTTCCTTTTAAAGCGACGTTGTAGTCGTTTGGTGCTTGTTTGGTAGCTCGAAATGCATGAATCTTGCGTATTTGCACAAAACGAGGAGTGTTTGATCGTATAAAACGAGCCGGAAAGCCTACAGCGAGCTCAAAACTGAATCGTTCAATTTCGTTATAAAGCGACTTTTCAATCGATTGGTGCTTGTTTAGCAACTCAAAACGCATAAACCTTGCGTATTTGCATAGAATAAAGAGGTTTTGATTGTATGAAACGAGCTGAAACGCCTACAGCGGGCGCAAAACTCAATCGTTCGATTTCGTTGGAAAGCGACTTTGTAGTCGTTGGCTGCTTGTTTGGCGGCTCGAAATGCATGAATCTTGCGTATTTGCAAAGAATACAGAGTTTTTGATCGCTTAAAACGAGCTGGAACGCCGACAGCGAGCGCAAAACTGAATCGTTCGATTTCGTTATAAAGCGACTTTTCAATCGATTGGTGCTTGTTTAGCAACTCAAAACGCATGAACCTTGCGTATTTGCATAGAATAAAGAGTTTTTGATCGTATAAAACGAGCTGGAACGCCTACAGCGAGCGCAAGACTCAATCGTTCGATTTCGTTATAAAGCGACTTTTCAATCGATTGGTGCTTGTTTAGCAACTCAAAACGCATAAACCTTCCGTATTTGCATAGAATAAAGAGTTTTTGATCGTACAAAACGAGCTGAAACGCTTTTAGCGAGCGCAAAACTCAATCGTTCGATTCCGTTATAAAGCGACGTTGTAGTCGTTTGGTGCTTGTTTGGTAGCTCGAAATGTATGAATCTTGCGTATTTGCACAAAACAAAGAGTGTTTGATCGTATAAAACGAGCTGGAACGCCTACAGCGGGCACAAAACTCAATCGTTCGACTTTGTAGTCGTTTGGTGCTTGTTTGGCGGCTCGAAATGCATGAATCTTGCGTATTTGCAAAGAACACAGAGTGTTTGATCGTTTGAAACGAGCTGGGACGCCTACAGCGAGCGCAAAACTCAATCGTTCGATTTCGTTGGAAAGCGATTTTGTAGTCGTCTGGTGCTTGTTTGGCGGCTAGAAATGCATGAATCTTGCGTATTTGCAAAGAATACAGAGTTTTTGATCGTTTAAAACAAGCTGGAACGCCGACAGCAAGCGCAAAACTGAATCATTCGAATTCGTTATAAAGTGACTTTTCAATCGATTTGTGCTTGTTTAGCAACTCAAAACGCATAAACCTTGCGCATTTGCATAGAATAAAGAGTTTTTGATCGTATAAAACGAGCTGAAAAGCCTTTAGCAAGCGCAAAACTCAATCGTTCGATTTCGTTATAAAGCGACGATGTAGTCGTTTGGTGCTTGTTTGGTAGCTCGAAATGAATGAATCTTGCGTATTTGCCCAAAACGAAGAGTGTTTGATCGTATAAAACGAGCTGGAACGCCTACAGCGGGCGCAAAACTCAATCGTTCGATTTCGTTGGAAAGCGACGTTGTAGTCGTTTGGTGCTTGTTTAGCAACTCAAAACGCATAAACCTTGCGTATTTGCATAGAATTAAGAGTTTTTGATCGTAAAAAACGAGCTGGAACGCCTACAGCGAGCGCAAGACTCAATCGTTTGATATTGTTGTTAAGCAAGTTTGCAGTCGTTTGGTGCTTGTTTAGCGGCTCGAAATGCATGAATCTTGCGTATTTGCAAATAAAACAGAGTTTTTGATCGTTTAAAACGAGCTGGAACGCCGACAGCGAACACAAAACTGAATCGTTCGATTTCGTTATAAAGCGACTTTTCATTCGATTGGTGCTTGATTAGCAACTCGAAACGCATAAACCTTGCGTATTTGCATAGAATGAAGAGTTTTTGATCGTATAAAACGAGCTGGAATGCCTACAGCGAGCGCAAGACTCAATCGCTCGATTTCGTTATAAAGCGACTTTTCAATCGATTGGTGCTTGTTTAGCAACTCAAAACGCATAAACCTTGCGTATTTGCATAGAATAAAGAGTTTTTGATCGTATAAAACGAGCTGGAACGCCTACAGCGAGCGCAAGACTCAATCGTTCGATTTCGTTGGAAAGCGACTTTGTAGTCGTTTGGTGCTTATTTGGCGGCTTGAAATGCATGAATCTTGCGTATTTGCAAAGAATACAGAGTTTTTGATCGCTTAAAACGAGCTGGAACGCCGACAGCGAGCGCAAAACTGAATCGTTCGATTTCGTGATAAAGCGACTTTTCAATCGATTGGTGCTTGTTTAGCAACTCAAAACGCATAAACCTTGCGTATTTGCATAGAATAAAGAGGTTTTGATTGTATGAAACGAGCTGAAACGCCTACAGCGGGCGCAAAACTCAATCGTTCGATTTCGTTGGAAAGCGACTTTGTAGTCGTTGGCTGCTTGTTTGGCGGCTCGAAATGCATGAATCTTGCGTATTTGCAAAGAATACAGAGTTTTTGATCGCTTAAAACGAGCTGGAACGCCGACAGCGAGCGCAAAACTGAATCGTTCGATTTCGTTATAAAGCGACTTTTCAATCGATTGGTGCTTGTTTAGCAACTCAAAACGCATAAACCTTCCGTATTTGCATAGAATAAAGAGTTTTTGATCGTACAAAACGAGCTGAAACGCTTTTAGCGAGCGCAAAACTCAATCGTTCGATTCCGTTATAAAGCGACGTTGTAGTCGTTTGGTGCTTGTTTGGTAGCTCGAAATGTATGAATCTTGCGTATTTGCACAAAACAAAGAGCGTTTGATCGTATAAAACGAGCTGGAACGCCTACAGCGGGCACAAAACTCAATCGTTCGACTTTGTAGTCGTTTGGTGCTTGTTTGGCGGCTCGAAATGCATGAATCTTGCGTATTTGCAAAGAATACAGAGTGTTTGATCGTTTGAAACGAGCTGGGACGCCTACAGCGAGCGCAAAACTCAATCGTTCGATTTCGTTGGAAAGCGATTTTGTAGTCGTTTGGTGCTTGTTTGGCGGCTAGAAATGCATGAATCTTGCGTATTTGCAAAGAATACAGAGTTTTTGATCGTTTAAAACAAGCTGGAACGCCTACAGCGAGCGCAAGACTCAATCGTTCGATTTCGTTATAAAGCGACTTTTCAATCGATTGGTGCTTGTTTAGCAACTCAAAACGCATAAACCTTCCGTATTTGCATAGAATAAAGAGTTTTTGATCGTACAAAACGAGCTGAAACGCTTTTAGCGAGCGCAAAACTCAATCGTTCGATTCCGTTATAAAGCGACGTTGTAGTCGTTTGGTGCTTGTTTGGTAGCTCGAAATGTATGAATCTTGCGTATTTGCACAAAACAAAGAGCGTTTGATCGTATAAAACGAGCTGGAACGCCTACAGCGGGCACAAAACTCAATCGTTCGACTTTGTAGTCGTTTGGTGCTTGTTTGGCGGCTCGAAATGCATGAATCTTGCGTATTTGCAAAGAATACAGAGTGTTTGATCGTTTGAAACGAGCTGGGACGCCTACAGCGAGCGCAAAACTCAATCGTTCGATTTCGTTGGAAAGCGATTTTGTAGTCGTTTGGTGCTTGTTTGGCGGCTAGAAATGCATGAATCTTGCGTATTTGCAAAGAATACAGAGTTTTTGATCGTTTAAAACAAGCTGGAACGCCGACAGCGAGCGCAAAACTGAATCGTTCGATTTCGTTATAAAGCGACTTTTCAATCGATTGGTGCTTGTTTAGCAACTCAAAACGCATAAACCTTGCGTATTTGCATAGAATTAAGAGTTTTTGATCGTATAAAACGAGCTGGAACGCCTACAGCGAGCGCAAGACTCAATCGCTCGATTTCGTTATAAAGCGACTTTTCAATCGATTGGTGCTTGTTTAGCAACTCAAAACGCATAAACCTTGCGTATTTGCATAGAATAAAGAGTTTTTGATCGTATAAAACGAGCTGGAACGCCTACAGCGAGCGCAAGACTCAATCGTTCGATTTCGTTAGAAACTGACTTTGCAATCGTTTGGTGCTTGTTTGTCAGCTCGAAATGCATGAATCTTGCGTAATCGCAAAGAATACAGAGTTTTTGATCGTTCAAAACAAGCTGGGACGCCTACAGCGAGCGCAAAACTCAATCGTTCGATTTCTTTGGAAAGCGACTTTGTAGTCGTTTGCTGCTTGTTTGGCGGCTCGAAATGCATGAATCTTGCGTATTTGCAGAAAATGAAGAGTGTTTGATCGTGTAAAACGAGTTGGAACGCCTACAGCGAGCGCAAAACTCAATCGTTCGATTTTGTTGAAAAGCGACGTTGTAGTCGTTTGGTGCTTGTTTAGCAACTCAAAACGCATAAACCTTGCGTATTTGCATAGAATTAAGAGTTTTTGATCGTAAAAAACGAGCTGGAACGCCTACAGCGAGCGCAAGACTCAATCGTTTGATTTTGTTATTAAGCAAGTTTGCAGTCGTTTGGTGCTTGTTTAGCGGCTCGAAATGCATGAATCTTGCGTATTTGCAAATAAAACAGAGTTTTTGATCGTTTAAAACGAGCTGGAACGCCAACAGCGAACACAAAACTGAATCGTTCGATTTCGTTATAAAGCGACTTTTCATTCGATTGGTGCTTGATTAGCAACTCAAAACGCATAAACCTTGCGTATTTGCATAGAATGAAGAGTTTTTGATCGTATAAAACGAGCTGGAATGCCTACAGCGAGCGCAAGACTCAATCGCTCGATTTCGTTATAAAGCGACTTTTCAATCGATTGGTGCTTGTTTAGCAACTCAAAACGCATAAACCTTGCGTATTTGCATAGAATAAAGAGTTTTTGATCGTATAAAACGAGCTGGAACGCCTACAGCGAGCGCAAGACTCAATCGTTCGATTTCGTTAGAAACTGACGTTGCAATCGTTTGGTGCTTGTTTGTCAGCTCGAAATGCATGAATCTTGCGTAATCGCACATAATACAGAGTTTTTGGTCGTTTGAAACGAGCTGGGACGCCGACAGCGAGCGCAAAACTCAATCGTTCGATTTCGTTGGAAAGCGATTTTGTAGTCGTCTGGTGCTTGTTTGGCGGCTCGAAATGCGTGAATCTTGCGTATTTGCAAAGAATACAGAGTTTTTGATCGTTTAAAACGAGCTGGAACGCCGACAGCAAGCGCGAAACTGAATCATTCGATTTCGTTATAAAGCGACTTTTCAATCGATTGGTGCTTGTTTAGCAACTCAAAACGCATAAACGTTGCGTATTTGCATAGAATAAAGAGTTTTTGATCGTATAAAACGAGCTGAAACGCCTTTAGCAAGCGCAAAACTCAATCGTTCGATCTCGTTATAATAAAGCGACGTTGTAGTCGTTTGGTGCTTGTTTGGTAGCTCGAAATGCATGAATCTTGCGTCTGTGCACAAAACGAAGAGTGTTTGATCGTATAAAACGAGCTGGAACGCCTACAGCGAGCGCAAAACTCAATCGTTCGATTTCGTTGGAAAGCGACTTTGTAGTCGTTTGGTGCTTATTTGGCGGCTCGAAATGCATGAATCTTGCGTATTTGCAAAGAATACAGAGTTTTTGATCGCTTAAAATGAGCTGGAACGCCGACAGCGAGCGCAAAACTGAATCGTTCGATTTCGTGATAAAGCGACTTTTCAATCGATTGGTGCTTGTTTAGCAACTCAAAACGCATAAACCTTGCGTATTTGCATAGAATAATGAGTTTTTGATCGTTTAAAACGAGCTGGAACGCCGACAGCGAACACAAAACTGAATCGTTCGATTTCATTATAAAGCGACTTTTCATTCGATTGGTGCTTGATTAGCAACTCAAAACGCATAAACCTTGCGTATTTGCATAGAATGAAGAGTTTTTGATCGTATAAAACGAGCTGGAATGCCTACAGCGAGCGCAAGACTCAATCGCTCGATTTCGTTATAAAGCGACTTTTCAATCGATTGGTGCTTGTTTAGCAACTCAAAACGCATAAACCTTGCGTATTTGCATAGAATAAAGAGTTTTTGATCGTATAAAACGAGCTGGAACGCCTACAGCGAGCGCAAGACTCAATCGTTCGATTTCGTTAGAAACTGACGTTGCAATCGTTTGGTGCTTGTTTGTCAGCTCGAAATGCATGAATCTTGCGTAATCGCAAAGAATACAGAGTTTTTGGTCGTTTGAAACGAGCTGGGACGCCTACAGCGAGCGCAAAACTCAATCGTTCGATTTCGTTGGAAAGCGATTTTGTAGTCGTCTGGTGCTTGTTTGGCGGCTCGAAATGCGTGAATCTTGCGTATTTGCAAAGAATACAGAGTTTTTGATCGTTTAAAACGAGCTGGAACGCCGACAGCAAGCGCAAAACTGAATCATTCGATTTCGTTATAAAGCGACTTTTCAATCGATTGGTGCTTGTTTAGCAACTCAAAACGCATAAACCTTGCGTATTTGCATAGAATAAAGAGTTTTTGATCGTATAAAACGAGCTGAAACGCCTTTAGCAAGCGCAAAACTCAATCGTTCGATCTCGTTATAAAGCGACGTTGTAGTCGTTTGGTGCTTGTTTGGTAGCTCGAAATGCATGAATCTTGCGTATGTGCACAAAACGAAGAGTGTTTGATCGTATAAAACGAGCTGGAACGCCTACAGCGAGCGCAAAACTCAATCGTTCGATTTCGTTGGAAAGCGACTTTGTAGTCGTTTGGTGCTTATTTGGCGGCTCGAAATGCATGAATCTTGCGTATTTGCAAAGAATACAGAGTTTTTGATCGCTTAAAACGAGCTGGAACGCCGACAGCGAGCGCAAAACTGAATCGTTCGATTTCGTGATAAAGCGACTTTTCAATCGATTGGTGCTTGTTTAGCAACTCAAAACGCATAAACCTTGCGTATTTGCATAGAATAAAGAGTTTTTGATCGTATAAAACGAGCTGGAACGCCTACAGCGAGCGCAAGACTCAATCGTTTGATTTCGTTGTAAAGCGACTTTGCAGTCGTTTGGTGCTTGTTTAGCAACTCAAAACGCATAAACCTTGCGTATTTGCATAGAATTAAGAGTTTTTGATCGTATAAAACGAGCTGGAACGCCCACAGCGAGCGCAAGACTCAATCGTTCGATTTCGTTGTAAAGCGACTTTGCAGTCGTTTGGTGCTTGTTTAGCGGCTCGAAATGCATGAATCTTGCGTATTTGCAAAGAATACAGAGTTTTCGATCGTTTGAAGCGAGCTGGGACGCCTACAGCGAGCGCAAAACTCAATCGTTCGATTTCGTTGGAAAGCGACTTCGCAGTCGTTTGGTGCTTGTTTAGCGGCTCGAAATGCATGAATCTTGCGTATTTGCAAATAATACAGAGTTTTTGATCGTTTAAAACGAGCTGGAACGCCGACAGCGAGCGCAAAACTGAATCGTTAAATTTCGTTATAAAGCGACTTTTTATTCGATTGGTGCTTGTTTAGCAACTCAAAACGCATAAACCTTGCGTATTTGCATAGAATAAAGAGTTTTTGATCGTGTAAAACGAGCTTAAACGCCTACAGCGAGCGCAAAACTGAATCGTTCGATTTCGTTGTAAAGCGACTTTGCAGTCGTTTGGCGCTTGTTTAGCGGCTCGAAATGCATGAATCTTGCGTATTTGCAAAGAATACAGAGTTTTTGATCGTTTAAAACGAGCTGGAACGCCGACAGCAAGCGCAAAACTGAATCATTCGATTTCGTTATAAAGCGACTTTTCAATCGATTGGTGCTTGTTTAGCAGCTCAAAACGCATAAACCTTGCGTATTTGCATACAATGAAGAGTTTTTGATCGTAGAAAACGAGCTGAAACGCCTTTAGCAAGCGCAAAACTCAATCGTTCAATTTCGTTATAAAGCGACGTTGTAGTCGTTTGGTGCTTGTTTGGTAGCTCGAAATGTATGAATCTGGCGTATTTGCAAAGAATACAGAGTTTTTGATCGTTTAAAACAAGCTGGAACGCCTACAGCGGGCGCAAAACTCAATCGTTCGACTTTGTTGGAAAGTGACTTTGTAGTCGTTTGGTGCTTGTTTGGCGGCTCGAAATGCATGAATCTTGCGTATTTGCAAAGAATACAGAGTGTTTGATCGTTTGAAACGAGCTGGGACGACTACAGCGAGCGCAAAACTCAATCGTTCGATTTCGTTGGAAAGCGACTTTGTAGTCGTTTGCTGCTTGTTTGGCGGCTCGAAATGCATGAATCTTGCGTATTTGCACAAAATGAAGAGTGTTTGATCGTGTAAAACGAGTTGGAACGCCTACAGCGAGCGCAAAACTCAATCGTTCGATTTCGTTGAAAAGCGACGTTGTAGTCGTTTGGTGCTTGTTTAGCACCTCAAAACGCATAAACCTTGCGTATTTGCATAGAATAAAGAGTTTTTGATCGTATAAAACGAGCTGGAATGCCTACAGCGAGCGCAAGACTCAATCGCTCGATTTCGTTATAAAGCGACTTTTCAATCGATTGGTGCTTGTTTAGCAACTCAAAACGCATAAACCTTGCGTATTTGCATAGAATAAAGAGTTTTTGATCGTATAAAACGAGCTGGAACGCCTACAGCGAGCGCAAGACTCAATCGTTCGATTTCGTTAGAAACTGACGTTGCAATCGTTTGGTGCTTGTTTGTCAGCTCGAAATGCATGAATCTTGCGTAATCGCAAAGAATACAGAGTTTTTGGTCGTTTGAAACGAGCTGGGACGCCTACAGCGAGCGCAAAACTCAATCGTTCGATTTCGTTGGAAAGCGATTTTGTAGTCGTCTGGTGCTTGTTTGGCGGCTCGAAATGCGTGAATCTTGCGTATTTGCAAAGAATACAGAGTTTTTGATCGTTTAAAACGAGCTGGAACGCCGACAGCAAGCGCAAAACTGAATCATTCGATTTCGTTATAAAGCGACTTTTCAATCGATTGGTGCTTGTTTAGCAACTCAAAACGCATAAACCTTGCGTATTTGCATAGAATAAAGAGTTTTTGATCGTATAAAACGAGCTGAAACGCCTTTAGCAAGCGCAAAACTCAATCGTTCGATCTCGTTATAAAGCGACGTTGTAGTCGTTTGGTGCTTGTTTGGTAGCTCGAAATGCATGAATCTTGCGTATGTGCACAAAACGAAGAGTGTTTGATCGTATAAAACGAGCTGGAACGCCTACAGCGAGCGCAAAACTCAATCGTTCGATTTCGTTGGAAAGCGACTTTGTAGTCGTTTGGTGCTTATTTGGCGGCTCGAAATGCATGTATCTTGCGTATTTGCAAAGAATACAGAGTTTTTGATCGCTTAAAACGAGCTGGAACGCCGACAGCGAGCGCAAAACTGAATCGTTCGATTTCGTGATAAAGCGACTTTTCAATCGATTGGTGCTTGTTTAGCAACTCAAAACGCATAAACCTTGCGTATTTGCATAGAATAAAGAGTTTTTGATCGTATAAAACGAGCTGGAACGCCTACAGCGAGCGCAAGACTCAATCTTTTGATTTCGTTGTAAAGCGACTTTGCAGTCGTTTGGTGCTTGTTTAGCAACTCAAAACGCATAAACCTTGCGTATTTGCATAGAATTAAGAGTTTTTGATCGTATAAAACGAGCTGGAACGCCCACAGCGAGCGCAAGACTCAATCGTTCGATTTCGTTGTAAAGCGACTTTGCAGTCGTTTGGTGCTTGTTTAGCGGCTCGAAATGCATGAATCTTGCGTATTTGCAAAGAATACAGAGTTTTCGATCGTTTGAAGCGAGCTGGGACGCCTACAGCGAGCGCAAAACTCAATCGTTCGATTTCGTTGGAAAGCGACTTCGCAGTCGTTTGGTGCTTGTTTAGCGGCTCGAAATGCATGAATCTTGCGTATTTGCAAATAATACAGAGTTTTTGATCGTTTAAAACGAGCTGGAACGCCGACAGCGAGCGCAAAACTGAATCGTTAAATTTCGTTATAAAGCGACTTTTTATTCGATTGGTGCTTGTTTAGCAACTCAAAACGCATAAACCTTGCGTATTTGCATAGAATAAAGAGTTTTTGATCGTGTAAAACGAGCTTAAACGCCTACAGCGAGCGCAAAACTGAATCGTTCGATTTCGTTGTAAAGCGACTTTGCAGTCGTTTGGCGCTTGTTTAGCTGCTCGAAATGCATGAATCTTGCGTATTTGCGAAGAATACAGAGTTTTTGATCGTTTAAAACGAGCTGGAACGCCGACAGCAAGCGCAAAACTGAATCATTCGATTTCGTTATAAAGCGACTTTTCAATCGATTGGTGCTTGTTTAGCAGCTCAAAACGCATAAACCTTGCGTATTTGCATAGAATGAAGAGTTTTTGATCGTAGAAAACGAGCTGAAACGCCTTTAGCAAGCGCAAAACTCAATCGTTCGATTTCGTTATAAAGCGACGTTGTAGTCGTTTGGTGCTTGTTTGGTAGCTCGAAATGTATGAATCTGGCGTATTTGCAAAGAATACAGAGTTTTTGATCGTTTAAAACAAGCTGGAACGCCTACAGCGGGCGCAAAACTCAATCGTTCGACTTTGTTGGAAAGTGACTTTGTAGTCGTTTGGTGCTTGTTTGGCCGCTCGAAATGCATGAATCTTGCGTATTTGCAAAGAATACAGAGTGTTTGATCGTTTGAAACGAGCTGGGACGACTACAGCGAGCGCAAAACTCAATCGTTCGATTTCGTTGGAAAGCGACTTTGTAGTCGTTTGCTGCTTGTTTGGCGGCTCGAAATGCATGAATCTTGCGTATTTGCACAAAATGAAGAGTGTTTGATCGTGTAAAACGAGTTGGAACACCTACAGCGAGCGCAAAACTCAATCGTTCGATTTCGTTGAAAAGCGACGTTGTAGTCGTTTGGTGCTTGTTTAGCACCTCAAAACGCATAAACCTTGCGTATTTGCATAGAATTAAGAGTTTTTGATCGTATAAAACGAGCTGGAACGCCTACAGCGAGCGCAAGACTCAATCGTTTCATTTCGTTGTTAAGCGACTTTGCAGTCGTTTGGTGCTTGTTTAGCTGCTCGAAATGCATGAATCTTGCGTATTTGCAAATAAAACAGAGTTTTTGATCGTTTGAAACGAGCTGGAACGCCCACAGCGAGCGCAAGACTCAATTGTTTGATTTCGTTGTTAAGCGACTTTGCAGTCGTTTGGTGCTTGTTTAGCGGCTCGAAAGGCATGAATCTTGCGTATTTGCAAATAAAACAGAGTTTTTGATCGTTTAAAACGAGCTGGAACGCCGACAGCGAGCACAAAACTGAATCGTTCGATTTCGTTATAAAGCGACTTTTCATTCGATTGGTGCTTGTTTAGCAACTCAAAACGCATAAACCTTGCGTATTTGCATAGAATAAAGAGTTTTTGATCGTATAAAACGAGCTGAAACCCCTACAGCTAGCGCAAAACTCAATCGTTCGATTTCGTTATAAAGTGACTTTGCATTCGTTTGGTGCTTGTTTAGCGGCTCAGAATGCATAAATCTACCGTATTTGCAAAGAATACAGAGTGTTTGATCGTATGAAAACGAGCTGGAACGCCTGCAGCGAGCGCAAGACTCAATCGTTCGATTTCGTTACAAAGCGACTTTTCAATCGATTGGTGCTTGTTTAGCAACTCAAAACGCATAAACCTTGCGTATTTGCATAGAATAAAGAGTTTTTGATCGTATAAAACGAGCTGGAACACCGACAGCGAGCGCAAGACTCAATCGTTCGATTTCGTTATAAAGCGACGTTGCAGTCGTTTGGTGCTTCTTTGGTGGCTCGAAATTCATGAATCTTGCGTATTTGCAAAAAATTAAGAGTTTTTGATCGTTCAAAACGAGCTGGAACGCCGACAGTGAGCGCAAAACTGAATCGTTCGATTTCGTTGGAAAGCGACTTTGTAGTCGTTTGGTGCTTGTTTGGCGGCTCGAAATGCATGAATCTTGCGTATTTGCACAAAATGAAGAGTGTTTGATCGTGTAAAACGAGTTGGAACGCCTACAGCAAGCGCAAAACTCAATCGTTCGATTTCGTTATAAAGCGACTTTTTATTCGATTGGTGCTTGTTTAGCAACTCAAAACGGATAAACCTTGCGTATTCGCATAGAATAAAGAGTTTTTAATCGGATAAAATGAGCTGAAACGCCTACAGCGAGCGCAAAACTCAATCGTTCGATTTCGTTATAAAGTAACGTTGTAGTCGTTTGGTGCTTGTTTGGCGGCTCGAAATGCATGAATCTTGCGTATTTGCACAAAACGAAGAGTGTTTGATCGTATAAAACGAGCTGGAAAGGCTACAGCGAGCGCAAAACTGATTCGTTCGATTTCGTTATAAAGCGACTTTTCATTCGATTGGTGCTTGTTTAGCAACTCAAAACGCATAAACCTTGCGTATTTGCATAGAATAAAGAGTTTTTGATCGTATAAAACGAGCTGGAACACCGACAGCGAGCGCAAGACTCAATCGTTCGATTTCGTTATAAAGCGACGTTGCAGTCGTTTGGTGCTTCTTTGGTGGCTCGAAATGCATGAATCTTGCGTATTTGCAAAAAATAAAGAGTTTTTGATCGTTCAAAACGAGCTGGAACGCCGACAGTGAGCGCAAAACTGAATCGTTCGATTTCGTTATAAAGCGACTTTTCATTCGATTGGTGCTTGTTTAGCAACTCAAAACGCATAAACCTTACGTATTTGCATAGAATTAAGAGTTTTTGATCGTATAAAACGAGCTGAAACGCCTACAGCTAGCGCAAAACTCAATCGTTCGATTTCGTTATAAAGCGACGTTAGAGTCGTTTGGTGCTTGTTTGAGAGCTCGAAATGCATGAATCTTGCGAAAGTGCACAAAACAAAGAGTGTTTGAACGTATAAAACGAGCTGGAACGCCTACAGCGAACGCAAGACTCAATCGTTCGATTTCGTTATAAAGTGACTTTTCAATCGATTGGTGCTTGTTTAGCAACTCAAAACGCATAAACCTTGCGTATTTGCATAGAATAAAGAGTTTTTGATCGTATAAAACGAGCTGGAACACCGACAGCGAGCGCAAGACTCAATCGTTCGATTTCGTTATAAAGCGACGTTGCAGTCGTTTGGTGCTTCTTTGGTGGCTCGAAATGCATGAATCTTGCGTATTTGCAAAAAATTAAGAGTTTTTGATCGTTCAAAACGAGCTGGAACGCCGACAGTGAGCGCAAAACTGAATCGTTCAATTTCGTTATAAAGCGACTTTTCATTCGATTGGTGCTTGTTTAGCAACTCAAAACGCATAAACCTTCCGTATTTGCATAGAATAAAGAGTTTTTGATCGTACAAAACGAGCTGAAACGCTTTTAGCGAGCGCAAAACTCAATCGTTCGATTCCGTTATAAAGCGACGTTGTAGTCGTTTGGTGCTAGTTTGGCAGCTCGAAATGTATGAATCTTGCGTATTTGCACAAAACGAAAAGTGTTTGATCGTATAAAACGAGCTGGAACGTCTACAGCGAGCGCAAAACTCAATCGTTCGATTTCGTTGCAAAGCGACTTTGTAGTCGTTTGGTGCTTGTTTGGCGGCTCGAAATGCATGAATCTTGCGTATTCGCAAAGAATACAGAGTTTTTGATCGTTTGAAACGAGCTGGGACGCCTACAGCGAGCGCAAAACTCAATCGTTCGATTTCGTTGGAAAGCGATTTTGTAGTCGTCTGGTGCTTGTTTGGTAGCTCGAAATGCATGAATCTTGCGTATTTGCAAAGAATACAGAGTTTTTGATCGCTTAAAACGAGCTGGAACGCCTGCAGCGAGCGCAAGACTCAATCGTTCGATTTCGTTAGAAAGCGACTTTTCAATCGATTGGTGCTTGTTTAGCAACTCAAAACGCATAAACCTTGCGTATTTGCATAGAATAAAGAGTTTTTGATCGTATAAAACGAGCTGGAACACCGACAGCGAGCGCAAGACTCAATCGTTGGATTTCGTTATAAAGCGACGTTGCAGTCGTTTGGTGCTTCTTTGGTGGCTCGAAATGCATGAATCTTGCGTATTTGCAAAAAATTAAGAGTTTTTGATCGTTCAAAACGAGCTGGAACGCCGACGGTGAGCGCAAAACTGAATCGTTCGATTTCGTTGGAAAGCGACTTTGTAGTCGTTTGGTGCTTGTTTGGCGGCTCGAAATGCATGAATCTTGCGTATTCGCACAAAATGAAGAGTGTTTGATCGTGTAAAACGAGTTGGAACGCCTGAGCAAGCGCAAAACTCAATCGTTCAATTTCGTTATAAAGCGACTTTTTATTCGATTGGTGCTTGTTTAGCAACTTAAAACGGATAACCTTGCGTATTTGCATAGAATAAAGAGTTTTTAATCGTATAAAATGAGCTGAAACGCCTACAGCGAGCGCAAAACTCAATCGTTCGATTTCGTTATAAAGCGACGTTGTAGTCGTTTGGTGCTTGTTTGGCGGCTCGAAATGCATGAATCTTGCGTATTTGCACAAAACGAAGAGTGTTTGATCGTATAAAACGAGCTGGAAAGCCTACAGCGAGCGCAAAACTGATCCGTTCGATTTCGTTATAAAGCGACTTTTCATTCGATGGGTGCTTGTTTAGCAACTCAAAACGCATAAACCTTGCGTATTTGCGTAGAATAAAGAGTTTTTGATCGTACAAAACGAGCTGAAACGGCTTTAGCGAGCGCAAAACTCAATCGTTCGATTTCGTTATAAAGCGACGTTGTAGTCGTTTGGTGCTTGTTTGCTAGCTCGAAATGTATAAATCTTGCGTATTTGCACAAAACGAAGAGTGTTTGATCGTATAAAACGAGCTGGAACGCCTACAGCGAGCGCAAAACTCAATCGTTCGATTTCGTTAAAAAGCGACTTTGTAGTCGTTTGGTGCTTGTTTGGCGGCTCGAAATACATGAAACTTGCGTATTTGCAAAGAATACAGAGTTTTTGATCGCTTAAAACGAGCTGGAACGCCGACAGGGAGCGCAAAACTGAATCGTTCGATTTCGTTATAAAGCTACTTTTCAATCGATTGGTGCTTGTTTAGCAACTCAAAACGCATAAACCTTGCGTATTTGCATAGAATAAAGAGTTTTTGATCGTATAAAACGAGCTGAAACCCCTACAGCTAGCGCAAAACTCAATCGTTCGATTTCGTTATAAAGTGACTTTGCATTCGTTTGGTGCTTGTTTAGCGGCTCAAAATGCATAAATCTACCGTATTTGCAAAGAATACAGAGTGTTTGATCGTGTAAAAACGAGCTGGAACGCCTGCAGCGAGCGCAAGACTCAATCGTTCGATTTCGTTATAAAGCGACTTTTCAATCGATTGGTGCTTGTTTAGCAACTCAAAACGCATAAACCTTGCGTATTTGCATAGAATAAAGAGTTTTTGATCGTATAAAACGAGCTGAAACCCCTACAGCTAGCGCAAAACTCAATCGTTCGATTTCGTTATAAAGTGACTTTGCATTCGTTTGGTGCTTGTTTAGCGGCTCAAAATGCATAAATCTACCGTATTTGCAAAGAATACAGAGTGTTTGATCGTGTAAAAACGAGCTGGAACGCCTGCAGCGAGCGCAAGACTCAATCGTTCGATTTCGTTATAAAGCGACTTTTCAATCGATTGGTGCTTGTTTAGCAACTCAAAACGCATAAACCTTGCGTATTTGCATAGAATAAAGAGTTTTTGATCGTATAAAACGAGCTGGAACACCGACAGCGAGCGCAAGACTCAATCGTTCGATTTCGTTATAAAGCGACGTTGCAGTCGTTTGGTGCTTCTTTGGTGGCTCGAAATGCATGAATCTTGCGTATTTGCAAAAAATTAAGAGTTTTTGATCGTTCAAAACGAGCTGGAACGCCGACAGTGAGCGCAAAACTGAATCGTTCGATTTCGTTATAAAGCGACTTTTCATTCGATTGGTGCTTGTTTAGCAACTCAAAACGCATAAACCTTACGTATTTGCATAGAATTAAGAGTTTTTGATCGTATAAAACGAGCTGAAACGCCTACAGCGAGCGCAAACTCGATCGCTCGATTTCGTTATAAAGCGACGTTGTAGTCGTTTGGTGCTTGTTTGGTAGCTCCAAATGCATGAATCTCGAGTATTTGTACGAAACGAAAAGTGTTTGATCGTATGAAACGAGCTGGAACGCCTACAGCGAGCGCAAAACTCAATCGTTCGATTTCGTTGGAAAGCGACTTTGTAGTCGTTTGGTGCTTGTTTGGCGGCTCGAAATGCATGAATCTTGCGTATTTGCACAAAACGAAGAGTGTTTGATCGTATAAAACGAGCTGGAAAGCCTACAGCGAGCGCAAAACCGATTCGTTCGATTTCGTTATAAAGCGACTTTTCATTCGATTGGTGCTTGTTTAGCAACTCAAAACGCATAAACCTTGCGTATTTGCATAGAATAAAGAGTTTTTGATCGTATAAAACGAGCTGAAACGCCTACAGCGAGCGCAAAACTCGATCGCTCGATTTCGTTATAAAGCGACGTTGTAGTCGTTTGGTGCTTGTTTGGTAGCT
The DNA here is from genome assembly GCA_933228735.2 of Amblyteles armatorius. Taxonomy (NCBI): domain Eukaryota; kingdom Metazoa; phylum Arthropoda; class Insecta; order Hymenoptera; family Ichneumonidae; genus Amblyteles; species Amblyteles armatorius. The sequence goes on from OW121690.1 coordinate 7,419,907, forward strand.
CGAAATGCATGAATCTTGCGTATTTGCAAAGAATACAGAGTTTTTGATCGCTTAAAACGAGCTGGAACGCCGACAGCGAACGCAAAACTGAATCGTTCGATTTCGTTATAAAGTGACTTTGCATTCGTTTGGTGCTTGTTTAGCGGCTCAAAATGCATAAATCTACCGTATTTGCAAAGAATACAGAGTGTTTGATCGTGTAAAAACGAGCTGGAACGCCTGCAGCGAGCGCAAGACTCAATCGTTCGATTTCGTTATAAAGCGACTTTTCAATCGATTGGTGCTTGTTTAGCAACTCAAAACGCATAAACCTTGCGTATTTGCATAGAATAAAGAGTTTTTGATCGTATAAAACGAGCTGAAACGCCTTTAGCAAGCGCAAAACTCAATCGTTCGATTTCGTTATAAAGCGACGTTGTAGTCGTTTGGTGCTTGTTTCGCAACTCAAAACGCATAAATCTTGCGTATTTGCATAGAATTAAGAGTTTTTGATCGTTTGAAACGAGCTGGGACGCTTACAGCGAGCGCAAAACTCAATCGTTCGATTTCGTTGGAAAGCGACTTTGTAGTCGTTTGCTGCTTGTTTGGCGGCTCGAAATGCATGAATCTTGCGTATTTGCAAAGAATACAGAGTTTTTGATCGCTTAAAACGAGCTGGAACGCCGACAGCGAGCGCAAAACTGAATCGTTCGATTTCGTTATAAAGCGACTTTTCAATCCATTGGTGCTTGTTTAGCAACTCAAAACGCATAAACCTTGCGTATTTGCATAGAATAAAGAGTTTTTGATCGCATAAAACGAGCTGGAACGCCTACAGCGAGCGCAAGACTCAATCGCTCGATTTCGTTATAAAGCGACTTTTCAATCGATTGGTGCTTGTTAAGGAACTCAAAACGCATAAACCTTGCGTATTTGCATAGGATAAAGAGTTTTTGATCGTATAAAACGAGCTGGAACGCCTACAGCGAGCGCAAGACTCAATCGTTCGATTTCGTTAGAAACTGACTTTGCAATCGTTTGGTGGTTGTTTGTCAGCTCGAAATGCATGAATCTTGCGTAATCGCGAAGAATACAGAGTTTTTGATCGTTCAAAACGAGCTGGGACGCCTACAGCGAGCGCAAAACTGAATCGTTCGATTTCGTTATAAAGCGACTTTTCATTCGATTGGTGCTTGATTAGCAACTCAAAACGCATAAACCTTGCGTATTTGCATAGAATAAAGAGTTTTTGATCGTATAAATAGAGCTGAAACGCCTACAGCGAGCGCAAAACTCAATCGTTCGATTTCATTTTAAAGCGACGTTGTAGTCGTTTGGTGCTTGTTTGGTAGCTCGAAATGCATGAATCTCGCGTATTTGCACGAAACGAAGAGTGTTTGATCGTATGAAACGAGCTGGAACGCCTGCAGCGAGCGCAAAACTCAATCGTTCGATTACGTTGGAAAGCGACTTTGTAGTCGTTTGGTGCTTGTTTGGCGGCTCGAAATGCATGAATCTTGCGTATTTGCAAAGAATACAGAGTTTTTGATCCCTTAAAACGAGCTGGAACGCCGACAGCGAGCGCAAAACTGAATCGTTCGATTTCGTTATAAAGCGACTTTTCAATCGATTGGTGCTTGTTTAGCAACTCAAAACGCATACACCTTGCGTATTTGCATAGAATAAAGAGTTTTTGATCGTCCAAAACGAGCTGAAACGCCTTTAGCGAGCGCAAAACTCAATCGTTCGATTTCGTTATAAAGCGACGTTGTAGTCGTTTGGTGCTTGTTTGGTAGCTCGAAATGTATGAATCTTGCGTATTTGCACAAAACGAAGAGTGTTTGATCGTATAAAACGAGCTGGAACGCCTACAGCGAGCGCAAAACTCAATCGTTCGATTTCGTTGAAAAGCGACTTTGTAGTCGTTTGGTGCTTGTTTGGTAGCTCGAAATGCATGAATCTTGCGTATGTGCACAAAACGAAGAGTGTTTGATCGTATAAAACGAGCTGGAACGCCTACAGCGAGCGCAAAACTCAATCGTTCGATTTCGTTGGAAAGCGACTTTGTAGTCGTTTGGTCCTTGTTTGGCGGCTCGAAATGCATGAATCTGGCGTATTTGCAAACAATACAGAGTTTTTGATCGTTTAAAACGAGCTGGAACGCCGACAGCAAGCGCAAAACTGAATCACTCGATTTCGTTATAAAGCGACTTTTCAATCGATTGGTGCTTGTTTAGCAACTCAAAACGCATAAACCTTGCGTATTTGCATAGAATAAAGAGTTTTTGATCGTATAAAACGAGCTGAAACGCCTTTAGCAAGCGCAAAACTCAATCGTTCGATTTCGTTATAAAGCGACGTTGTAGTCGTTTGGTGCTTGTTTCGCAACTCAAAACGCATAAATCTTGCGTATTTGCATAGAATTAAGAGTTTTTGATCGTATAAAACGAGCTGGAACGCCCACAGCGAGCGCAAGACTCAATCGTTCGATTTCGTTGTAAAGCGACTTTGCAGTCGTTTGGTGCTTGTTTAGCGGCTCGAAATGCATGAATCTTGCGTATTTGCAAAGAATACAGAGTTTTTGATCGTTTGAAACGAGCTGGGACGCCTACTGCGAGCGCAAAACTCAATCGTTCGATTTCGTTGGAAAGCGACTTTGTAGTCGTTTGCTGCTTGTTTGGCGGCTCGAAATGCATGAATCTTGCGTATTTGCAAAGAATACAGAGTGTTTGATCGTTCAAAACGAGCTGGGATGCCTACAGCGAGCGCAAAACTCAATCGTTCGATTTCGTTGGAAAGCGATTTTGTAGTCGTTTGGTGGTTGTTTGGCGGCTCGAAATGCATGAATCTTGCGTATTTGCAAAGAATACAGAGTTTTTGATCGTTTAAAACGAGCTGGAACGCCGACAGCAAGCGCAAAACTGAATCATTCGATTTCGTTATAAAGCGACTTTTCAATCGATTGGTGCTTGTTTAGCAACTCAAAACGCGTAAACCTTGCGTATTTGCATAGAATAAAGAGTTTTTGATCGTATAAAACGAGCTGAAACGCCTTTAGCAAGCGTAAAACTCAATCGTTCGATTTCGGTATAAAGCGACTTTGTAGTCGTTTGGTGCTTGTTTAGCGGCTCGAAATGCATGAATCTTGCGTATTTGCATAGAATAAAGAGTTTTTGATCGTATAAAACGAGCTGGAACGCCTACAGCGAGCGCAAGACTCAATCGTTCGATTTCGTTGTAAAGCGACTTTTTATTCGATTGTCGCTTGTTTAGCAACTCAAAACGCATAAACCTTGCGTATTTGCATAGAATAAAGAGTTTTTGATCGTATAAAACAAGCTGAAACGCCTACAGCGAGCGCAAAACTCGATCGCTCGATTTCGTTATAAAGCGACGTTGTAGTCGTTTGGTGCTTGTTTGGTAGCTCGAAATGCATGAATCTTGCGTATTTGCAAAGAATACAGAGTTTTTGATCGTTTAAAACGAGCTGGAACGCCGACAGCAAGCGCAAAACTGAATCGTTCGATTTCGTTATAAAGCGACTTTTCAATCGATTGGTCCTTGTTTAGCAACTCAAAACGCATAAACCTTGCGTATTTGCGTAGAATAAAGAGTTTTTGATCGTACAAAACGAGCTGAAACGGCTTTAGCGAGCGCAAAACTCAATCGTTCGATTTCGTTATAAAGCGACGTTGTAGTCGTTTGGTGCTTGTTTGCTAGCTCGAAATGTATAAATCTTGCGTATTTGCACAAAACGAAGAGTGTTTGATCGTATAAAACGAGCTGGAACGCCTACAGCGAGCGCAAAACTCAATCGTTCGATTTCGTTAAAAAGCGACTTTGTAGTCGTTTGGTGCTTGTTTGGCGGCTCGAAATACATGAAACTTGCGTATTTGCAAAGAATACAGAGTTTTTGATCGCTTAAAACGAGCTGGAACGCCGACAGGGAGCGCAAAACTGAATCGTTCGATTTCGTTATAAAGCTACTTTTCAATCGATTGGTGCTTGTTTAGCAACTCAAAACGCATAAACCTTGCGTATTTGCATAGAATAAAGAGTTTTTGATCGTATAAAACGAGCTGGAACACCGACAGCGAGCGCAAGACTCAATCGTTCGATTTCGTTATAAAGCGACGTTGCAGTCGTTTGGTGCTTCTTTGGTGGCTCGAAATGCATGAATCTTGCGTATTTGCAAAAAATTAAGAGTTTCTTATCGTTCAAAATGAGCTGGAATGCCGACAGTGAGCGCAAAACTGAATCGTTCGATTTCGTTATAAAGCGACTTTTCAATCGTTTGGTGGTTGTTTGTCAGCTCGAAATGCATGAATCTTGCGTATGTGCACAAAACGAAGAGTGTTCGATCGTATAAAACGAGCTGGAACGCCTACAGCGAGCGCAAAACTCAATCGTTCGATTTCGTTATAAAGCGACTTTTCAATCGATTGGTGCTTGTTTAGCAACTCAAAACGCATAAACCTTGCGTATTTGCATAGAATAAAGAGTTTTTGATCGTATAAAACGAGCTGGAACACCGACAGCGAGCGCGAGACTCAATCGTTCGATTTCGTTATAAAGCGACGTTGCAGTCGTTTGGTGCTTCATTGGTGGCTCGAAATGCATGAATCTTGCGTATTTGCACAAAACGAAGAGTGTTTGATCGTATAAAACGAGCTGGAAAGCCTACAGCGAGCGCAAAACCGATTCGTTCGATTTCGTTATAAAGCGACTTTTCATTCGATTGGTGCTTGTTTAGCAACTCAAAACGCATAAACCTTGCGTATTTGCATAGAATAAAGAGTTTTTGATCGTATAAAACGAGCTGAAACGCCTACAGCGAGCGCAAAACTCGATCGCTCGATTTCGTTATAAAGCGACGTTGTAGTCGTTTGGTGCTTGTTTGGTAGCTCGAAATGCATGAATCTTGCGTATTTGCAAAGAATACAGAGTTTTTGATCGCTTAAAACGAGCTGGAACGCCGACAGCGAACGCAAAACTGAATCGTTCGATTTCGTTATAAAGCTACTTTTCAATCGATTGGTGCTTGTTTAGCAACTCAAAACGCATGAACCTTGCGTATTTGCATAGAATAAAGAGTTTTTGATCGTATAAAACGAGCTGAAACCCCTACAGCTAGCGCAAAACTCAATCGTTCGATTTCGTTATAAAGTGACTTTGCATTCGTTTGGTGCTTGTTTAGCGGCTCAGAAAGCATAAATCTACCGTATTTGCAAAGAATACAGAGTGTTTGATCGTGTAAAAACGAGCTGGAACGCCTGCAGCGAGCGCAAGACTCAATCGTTCGATTTCGTTATGAAGCGACTTTTCAATCGATTGGTGCTTGTTTAGCAACTCAAAACGCATAAACCTTGCGTATTTGCATAGAGCAAAGAGTTTTCGATCGTATAAAACGAGCTGGAACACCGACAGCGAGCGCAAGACTCAATCGTTCGATTTCGTTATATAGCGACGTTGCAGTCGTTTGGTGCTTCTTTGGTGGCTCGAAATGCATGAATCTTGCGTATTTGCAAAAAATTAAGAGTTTTTGATCGTTCAAAACGAGCTGGAACGCCGACAGTGAGCGCAAAACTCAATCGTTCGATTTCGTTATAAAGCGACGTTGTAGTCGTTTGGTGCTTGTTTGGCGGCTCGAAATGCATAAATCTTGCGTATTTGCACAAAACGAAGAGTGTTTGATCGTATAAAACGAGCTGGAAAGCCTACAGCGAGCGCAAAACTGATCCGTTCGATTTCGTTATAAAGCGACTTTTCATTCGATGGGTGCTTGTTTAGCAACTCAAAACGCATAAACCTTGCGTATTTGCATGGAATAAAGAGTTTTTGATCGTATAAAACGAGCTGAAACGCCTACAGCGAGCGCAAAACTCGATCGCTCGATTTCGTTATAAAGCGACGTTGTAGTCGTTTGGTGCTTGTTTGGTAGCTCGAAATGCATGAATCTTGCGTATTTGCAAAGAATACAGAGTTTTTGATCGCTTAAAACGAGCTGGAACGCCGACAGCGAACGCAAAACTGAATCGTTCGATTTCGTTATAAAGCTACTTTTCAATCGATTGGTGCTTGTTTAGCAACTCAAAACGCATGAACCTTGCGTATTTGCATAGAATAAAGAGTTTTTGATCGTATAAAACGAGCTGAAACCCCGACAGCTAGCGCAAAACTCAATCGTTCGATTTCGTTATAAAGTGACTTTGCATTCGTTTGGTGCTTGTTTAGCGGCTCAAAATGCATAAATCTACCGTATTTGCAAAGAATACAGAGTGTTTAATCGTGTAAAAACGAGCTGGAACGCCTGCAGCGAGCGCAAGACTCAATCGTTCGATTTCGTTATAAAGCGACTTTTCAATCGATTGGTGCTTGTTTAGCAACTCAAAACGCATAAACCTTGCGTATTTGCATAGAATAAAGAGTTTTTGATCGTATAAAACGAGCTGGAACACCGACAGCGAGCGCAAGACTCAACCGTTCGATTTCGTTATAAAGCGACGTTGCAGTCGTTTGGTGCTTCTTTGGTGGCTCGAAATGCATGAATCTTGCGTATTTGCAAAAAATTAAGAGTTTTTGATCGTTCAAAACGAGCTGGAACGCCGACAGTGAGCGCAAAACTGAATCGTTCGATTTCGTTATAAAGCGACTTTTCATTCGATTGGTGCTTGTTTAGCAACTCAAAACGCATAAACCTTACGTATTTGCATAGAATTAAGAGTGTTTGATCGTATGAAACGAGCTGGAACGCCTACAGCGAGCGCAAAACTCAATCGTTCGATTTCGTTGGAAAGCGACTTTGTAGTCGTTTGGTGCTTGTTTGGCGGCTCGAAATGCATGAATCTTGCGTATTTGCAAAGAATACAGAGTTTTTGATCGTTTAAAACGAGCTGAAATGCTGACAGCAAGCGCAAAACTCGATTGGTTTATTTCGATATGAAGCGACACTGTAGTCGTTTGGTGCTTGTTTAGCAGCTCGAAATGCATGAATCTTGCGTATTTGCATAGAATGAAGGCTTTTTGATCGTATGAAACGAGCTGGAACGCCAACAGCGAGCGCAAAACTGAATCGTTCGATTTCGTTATAAAGCGACGTTGTAGTCGTTTGGTGCTTGTTTAGCAACTCAAAACGCATACATCTTGCGTATTTGCATAGAATTAAGAGTTTTTGATCGTATAAAACGAGCTGGAACGCCCACAGCGAGCGCAAGACTCAATCGTTCGATTTCGTTGTAAAGCGACTTGGCAGTCGTTTGGTGCTTGTTTAGCGGCTCGAAATGCATGAATCTTGCGTATTTGCAAAGAATACAGAGTTTTTGATCGTTCAAAACGAGCTGGGATGCCTACAGCGAGCGCAAAACTCAATCGTTCGATTTCGTTGTAAAGCGACTTTGTAGTCGTTTGGTGCTTGTTTGGCGGCTCGAAATGCATGAATCTTGCGTATTTGCACAAAATGAAGAGTGTTTGATCGTGTAAAACGAGTTGGAACGCCTACAGCGAGCGCAAAACTCAATCGTTCGATTTCGTTATAAAGCCACTTTTTATTCGATTGGTGCTTGTTTAGCAACTCAAAACGCATAAACCTTTCGTAATTGCATAGAATAAAGAGTTTTTGATCGTATAAAATAAGCTGAAACGCCTACAGCGAGCGCAAAACTCAATCGTTCGATTCCGTTATAAAGCGACGTTGTAGTCGTTTGGTGCTTGTTTGGTAGCTCGAAATGCATGAATCTCGAGTATTTGTACGAAACGAAAAGTGTTTGATCGTATGAAACGAGCTGGAACGCCTACAGCGAGCGCAAAACTCAATCGTTCGATTTCGTTGTAAAGCGACTTTGTAGTCGTTTGGTGCTTGTTTGGCGGCTCGAAATGCATGAATCTTGCGTATTTGCAAAGAATACAGAGTGTTTGATCGTGTAAAAACGAGCTGGAACGCCTACAGCGAGCGCAAGACTCAATCGTTCGATTTCGTTATAAAGCGACTTTTCAATCGATTGGTGCTTGTTTAGCAACTCAAAACGCATAAACCTTCCGTATTTGCATAGAATAAAGAGTTTTTGATCGTACAAAACGAGCTGAAACGCTTTTAGCGAGCGCAAAACTCAATCGTTCGATTCCGTTATAAAGCGACGTTGTAGTCGTTTGGTGCTTGATTGGTAGCTCGAAATGTATGAATCTTGCGTATTTGCACAAAACGAAGAGTGTTTGATCGTATAAAACGAGCTGGAACGCCTACAGCGGGCGCAAAACTCAATCGTTCGACTTTGTAGTCGTTTCGTGCTTGTTTGGCGGCTAGAAACGCATGAATCTTGCGTATTTGCAAAGAATACAGAGTTTTTGATCGTTCAAAACAAGCTGGAACGCCGACAGCAAGCGCAAAACTGAATCATTCGATTTCGTTATAAAGTGACTTTTCAATCGATTGGTGCTTGTTTAGCAACTCAAAACGCATAAACCTTGCGTATTTGCATAGAATAAAGAGTTTTTGATCGTATAAAACGAGCTGGAACGCCTACAGCGAGCGCAAGACTCAATCGTTCGATTTCGTTAGAAACTGACTTTGCAATCGTTTGGTGCTTGTTTGTCAGCTCGAAATGCATGAATCTTGCGTAATCGCAAAGAATACAGAGTTTTTGATCGTTCAAAACGAGCTGGGACGCCTACAGCGAGCGCAAAACTCAATCGTTCAATTTCTTTGGAAAGCGACTTTGTAGTCGTTTGCTGCTTGTTTGGCGGCTCGAAATGCATGAATCTTGCGTATTTGCACAAAATGAAGAGTGTTTGATCGTGTAAAACGAGTTGGAACGCCTACAGCGAGCGCAAAACTCAATCGTTCGATTTTGTTGAAAAGCGAGGTTGTAGTCGTTTGGTGCTTGTTTAGCAACTCAAAACGCATAAGCCTTGCGTATTTGCATAGAATTAAGAGTTTTTGATCGTATAAAACGAGCTGGAACGCCTACAGCGAGCGCAAGACTCAATCGTTTGATTTCGTTGTTAAGCAACTTTGCAGTCGTTTGGTGCTTGATTAGCGGCTCGAAATGCATGAATCTTGCGTATTTGCAAATAAAACAGAGTTTTTGATCGTTTAAAACGAGCTGGAACGCCGACAGCGTGCACAAAACTGAATCGTTCGATTTCGTTATAAAGCGACTTTTCATTCGATTGGTGCTTGATTAGCAACTCCAAACGCATAAACCTTGCGTATTTGCATAGAATAAAGAGTTTTTGATCGTATAAAACGAGCTGGAACGCCTACAGCGAGCGCAAGACTCAATCGTTTGATTTCGTTGTAAAGCGACTTTGCAGTCGTTTGGTGCTTGTTTAGCCACTCAAAACGCATAAACCTTGCGTATTTGCATAGAATTCAGAGTTTTTGATCGTATAAAACGAGCTGGAACGCCTACAGCGAGCGCAAGACTCAATCGTTCGATTTCGTTGTAAAGCGACTTTGCAGTCGTTTGGTGCTTGTTTAGCGGCTCGAAATGCATGAATCTTGCGTATTTGCGAAGAATACAGAGTTTTTGATCGTTTGAAACGAGCTGGGACGCTTACAGCGAGCGCAAAACTCAATCGTTCGATTTCGTTGGAAAGCGACTTTGTAGTCGTTTGCTGCTTGTTTGGCGGCTCGAAATGCATGAATCTTGCGTATTCGCAAAGAATACAGAGTGTTTGATCGTTCAAAACGAGCTGGGATGCCTACAGCGAGCGCAAAACTCAATCGTTCGATTTCGTTGGAAAGCGATTTTGTAGTCGTTTGGTGCTTGTTTGGCGGCTCGAAATGCATGAATCTTGCGTATGTGCACAAAACGAAGAGTGTTTGATCGTATAAAACGAGCTGGAACGCCTACAGCGAGCGCAAAACTAAATCGTTCGATTTCGTTGAAAAGCGACGTTGTAGTCGTTTGGTGCTTGTTTAGCAACTCAAAACGCATACATCTTGCGTATTTGCATAGAATTAAGAGTTTTTGATCGTATAAAACGAGCTGGAACGCCCACCGCGAGCGCAAGACTCAATCGTTCGATTTCGTTGTAAAGCGACTTTGCAGTCGTTTGGTGCTTGTTTAGCGGCTCGAAATGCATGAATCTTGCGTATTTGCAAAGAATACAGAGTTTTCGATCGTTTGAAGCGAGCTGGGACGCCTACAGCGAGCGCAAAACTCAATCGTTCGATTTCGTTGGAAAGCGACTTCGCAGTCGTTTGGTGCTTGTTTAGCGGCTCGAAATGCATGAATCTTGCGTATTTGCAAATAAAACAGAGTTTTTGATCGTTTAAAACGAGCTGGAACGCCGACAGCGAACACAAAACTGAATCGTTCGATTTCGTTATAAAGCGACTTTTCATTCGATTGGTGCTTGATTAGCAACTCGAAACGCATAAACCTTGCGTATTTGCATAGAATGAAGAGTTTTTGATCGTATAAAACGAGCTGGAATGCCTACAGCGAGCGCAAGACTCAATCGCTCGATTTCGTTATAAAGCGACTTTTCAATCGATTGGTGCTTGTTTAGCAACTCAAAACGCATAAACCTTGCGTATTTGCATAGAATAAAGAGTTTTTGATCGTATAAAACGAGCTGGAACGCCTACAGCGAGCGCAAGACTCAATCGTTCGATTTCGTTAGAAACTGACGTTGCAATCGTTTGGTGCTTGTTTGTCAGCTCGAAATGCATGAATCTTGCGTAATTACAAAGAATACAGAGTTTTTGGTCGTTTGAAACAAGCTGGGACGCCTACAGCGAGCGCAAAACTCAATCGTTCGATTTCGTTGGAAAGCGATTTTGTAGTCGTCTGGTGCTTGTTTGGCGGCTCGAAATGCGTGAATCTTGCGTATTTGCAAAGAATACAGAGTTTTTGATCGTTTAAAACGAGCTGGAACGCCGACAGCAAGCGCAAAACTGAATCATTCGATTTCGTTATAAAGCGACTTTTCAATCGATTGGTGCTTGTTTAGCAACTCAAAACGCATAAACCTTGCGTATTTGCATAGAATAAAGAGTTTTTGATCGTATAAAACGAGCTGAAACGCCTTTAGCAAGCGCAAAACTCAATCGTTCGATCTCGTTATAAAGCGACGTTGTAGTCGTTTGGTGCTTGTTTGGTAGCTCGAAATGCATGAATCTTGCGTATGTGCACAAAACGAAGAGTGTTTGATCGTATAAAACGAGCTGGAACGCCTACAGCGAGAGCAAAACTCAATCGTTCGATTTCGTTGGAAAGCGACTTTGTAGTCGTTTGGTGCTTATTTGGCGGCTTGAAATGCATGAATCTTGCGTATTTGCAAAGCATACAGAGTTTTTGATCGCTTAAAACGAGCTGGAACGCCGACAGCGAGCGCAAAACTGAATCGTTCGATTTCGTGATAAAGCGACTTTTCAATCGATTGGTGCTTGTTTAGCAACTCAAAACGCATAAACCTTGCGTATTTGCATAGAATAAAGAGGTTTTGATTGTATGAAACGAGCTGAAACGCCTACAGCGGGCGCAAAACTCAATCGTTCGATTTCGTTGGAAAGCGACTTTGTAGTCGTTGGCTGCTTGTTTGGCGGCTCGAAATGCATGAATCTTGCGTATTTGCAAAGAATACAGAGTTTTTGATCGCTTAAAACGAGCTGGAACGCCGACAGCGAGCGCAAAACTGAATCGTTCGATTTCATTATAAAGCGACTTTTCAATCGATTGGTGCTTGTTTAGCAACTCAAAACGCATGACCCTTGCGTATTTGCATAGAATAAAGAGTTTTTGATCGTATAAAACGAGCTGGAACGCCTACAGCGAGCGCAAGACTCAATCGTTCGATTTCGTTATAAAGCGACTTTTCAATCGATTGGTGCTTGTTTAGCAACTCAAAACGCATAAACCTTCCGTATTTGCATAGAATAAAGAGTTTTTGATCGTACAAAACGAGCTGAAACGCTTTTAGCGAGCGCAAAACTCAATCGTTCGATTCCGTTATAAAGCGACGTTGTAGTCGTTTGGTGCTTGTTTGGTAGCTCGAAATGTATGAATCTTGCGTATTTGCACAAAACAAAGAGTGTTTGATCGTATAAAACGAGCTGGAACGCCTACAGCGGGCACAAAACTCAATCGTTCGACTTTGTAGTCGTTTGGTGCTTGTTTGGCGGCTCGAAATGCATGAATCTTGCGTATTTGCAAAGAATACAGAGTGTTTGATCGTTTGAAACGAGCTGGGACGCCTACAGCGAGCGCAAAACTCAATCGTTCGATTTCGTTGGAAAGCGATTTTGTAGTCGTTTGGTGCTTGTTTGGCGGCTCGAAATGCATGAATCTTGCGTATTTGCAAAGAATACAGAGTGTTTGATCGTGTAAAAACGAGCTGGAACGCCTACAGCGAGCGCAAGACTCAATCGTTCGATTTCGTTATAAAGCGACTTTTCAATCGATTGGTGCTTGTTTAGAAACTCAAAACGCATAAACCTTCCGTATTTGCATAGAATAAAGAGTTTTTGATCGTACAAAACGAGCTGAAACGCTTTTAGCGAGCGCAAAACTCAATCGTTCGATTCCGTTATAAAGCGACGTTGTAGTCGTTTGGTGCTTGATTGGTAGCTCGAAATGTATGAATCTTGCGTATTTGCACAAAACGAAGAGTGTTTGATCGTATAAAACGAGCTGGAACGCCTACAGCGGGCGCAAAACTCAATCGTTCGACTTTGTAGTCGTTTCGTGCTTGTTTGGCGGCTAGAAACGCATGAATCTTGCGTATTTGCAAAGAATACAGAGTTTTTGATCGTTCAAAACAAGCTGGAACGCCGACAGCAAGCGCAAAACTGAATCATTCGATTTCGTTATAAAGTGACTTTTCAATCGATTGGTGCTTGTTTAGCAACTCAAAACGCATAAACCTTGCGTATTTGCATAGAATAAAGAGTTTTTGATCGTATAAAACGAGCTGGAACGCCTACAGCGAGCGCAAGACTCAATCGTTCGATTTCGTTAGAAACTGACTTTGCAATCGTTTGGTGCTTGTTTGTCAGCTCGAAATGCATGAATCTTGCGTAATCGCAAAGAATACAGAGTTTTTGATCGTTCAAAACGAGCTGGGACGCCTACAGCGAGCGCAAAACTCAATCGTTCAATTTCTTTGGAAAGCGACTTTGTAGTCGTTTGCTGCTTGTTTGGCGGCTCGAAATGCATGAATCTTGCGTATTTGCACAAAATGAAGAGTGTTTGATCGTGTAAAACGAGTTGGAACGCCTACAGCGAGCGCAAAACTCAATCGTTCGATTTTGTTGAAAAGCGAGGTTGTAGTCGTTTGGTGCTTGTTTAGCAACTCAAAACGCATAAGCCTTGCGTATTTGCATAGAATTAAGAGTTTTTGATCGTATAAAACGAGCTGGAACGCCTACAGCGAGCGCAAGACTCAATCGTTTGATTTCGTTGTTAAGCAACTTTGCAGTCGTTTGGTGCTTGATTAGCGGCTCGAAATGCATGAATCTTGCGTATTTGCAAATAAAACAGAGTTTTTGATCGTTTAAAACGAGCTGGAACGCCGACAGCGTGCACAAAACTGAATCGTTCGATTTCGTTATAAAGCGACTTTTCATTCGATTGGTGCTTGATTAGCAACTCCAAACGCATAAACCTTGCGTATTTGCATAGAATAAAGAGTTTTTGATCGTATAAAACGAGCTGGAACGCCTACAGCGAGCGCAAGACTCAATCGTTTGATTTCGTTGTAAAGCGACTTTGCAGTCGTTTGGTGCTTGTTTAGCCACTCAAAACGCATAAACCTTGCGTATTTGCATAGAATTCAGAGTTTTTGATCGTATAAAACGAGCTGGAACGCCCACCGCGAGCGCAAGACTCAATCGTTCGATTTCGTTGTAAAGCGACTTTGCAGTCGTTTGGTGCTTGTTTAGCGGCTCGAAATGCATGAATCTTGCGTATTTGCAAAGAATACAGAGTTTTCGATCGTTTGAAGCGAGCTGGGACGCCTACAGCGAGCGCAAAACTCAATCGTTCGATTTCGTTGGAAAGCGACTTCGCAGTCGTTTGGTGCTTGTTTAGCGGCTCGAAATGCATGAATCTTGCGTATTTGCAAATAAAACAGAGTTTTTGATCGTTTAAAACGAGCTGGAACGCCGACAGCGAACACAAAACGAAGAGTGTTTGATCGTATAAAACGAGCTGGAACGCCTACAGCGGGCGCAAAACTCAATCGTTCGACTTTGTAGTCGTTTCGTGCTTGTTTGGCGGCTAGAAACGCATGAATCTTGCGTATTTGCAAAGAATACAGAGTTTTTGATCGTTCAAAACAAGCTGGAACGCCGACAGCAAGCGCAAAACTGAATCATTCGATTTCGTTATAAAGTGACTTTTCAATCGATTGGTGCTTGTTTAGCAACTCAAAACGCATAAACCTTGCGTATTTGCATAGAATAAAGAGTTTTTGATCGTATAAAACGAGCTGGAACGCCTACAGCGAGCGCAAGACTCAATCGTTCGATTTCGTTAGAAACTGACTTTGCAATCGTTTGGTGCTTGTTTGTCAGCTCGAAATGCATGAATCTTGCGTAATCACAAAGAATACAGAGTTTTTGGTCGTTTGAAACAAGCTGGGACGCCTACAGCGAGCGCAAAACTCAATCGTTCGATTTCGTTGGAAAGCGATTTTGTAGTCGTCTGGTGCTTGTTTGGCGGCTCGAAATGCGTGAATCTTGCGTATTTGCAAAGAATACAGAGTTTTTGATCGTTTAAAACGAGCTGGAACGCCGACAGCAAGCGCAAAACTGAATCATTCGATTTCGTTATAAAGCGACTTTTCAATCGATTGGTGCTTGTTTAGCAACTCAAAACGCATAAACCTTGCGTATTTGCATAGAATAAAGAGTTTTTGATCGTATAAAACGAGCTGAAACGCCTTTAGCAAGCGCAAAACTCAATCGTTCGATCTCGTTATAAAGCGACGTTGTAGTCGTTTGGTGCTTGTTTGGTAGCTCGAAATGCATGAATCTTGCGTATGTGCACAAAACGAAGAGTGTTTGATCGTATAAAACGAGCTGGAACGCCTACAGCGAGAGCAAAACTCAATCGTTCGATTTCGTTGGAAAGCGACTTTGTAGTCGTTTGGTGCTTATTTGGCGGCTTGAAATGCATGAATCTTGCGTATTTGCAAAGAATACAGAGTTTTTGATCGCTTAAAACGAGCTGGAACGCCGACAGCGAGCGCAAAACTGAATCGTTCGATTTCATTATAAAGCGACTTTTCAATCGATTGGTGCTTGTTTAGCAACTCAAAACGCATGACCCTTGCGTATTTGCATAGAATAAAGAGTTTTTGATCGTATAAAACGAGCTGGAACGCCTACAGCGAGCGCAAGACTCAATCGTTCGATTTCGTTATAAAGCGACTTTTCAATCGATTGGTGCTTGTTTAGCAACTCAAAACGCATAAACCTTCCGTATTTGCATAGAATAAAGAGTTTTTGATCGTACAAAACGAGCTGAAACGCTTTTAGCGAGCGCAAAACTCAATCGTTCGATTCCGTTATAAAGCGACGTTGTAGTCGTTTGGTGCTTGTTTGGTAGCTCGAAATGTATGAATCTTGCGTATTTGCACAAAACAAAGAGTGTTTGATCGTATAAAACGAGCTGGAACGCCTACAGCGGGCACAAAACTCAATCGTTCGACTTTGTAGTCGTTTGGTGCTTGTTTGGCGGCTCGAAATGCATGAATCTTGCGTATTTGCAAAGAATACAGAGTGTTTGATCGTTTGAAACGAGCTGGGACGCCTACAGCGAGCGCAAAACTCAATCGTTCGATTTCGTTGGAAAGCGATTTTGTAGTCGTTTGGTGCTTGTTTGGCGGCTAGAAATGCATGAATCTTGCGTATTTGCAAAGAATACAGAGTTTTTGATCGTTTAAAACAAGCTGGAACGCCGACAGCAAGCGCAAAACTGAATCATTCGAATTCGTTATAAAGTGACTTTTCAATCGATTGGTGCTTGTTTAGCAACTCAAAACGCATAAACCTTGCGTATTTGCATAGAATAAAGAGTTTTTGATCGTATAAAACGAGCTGAAACGCCTTTAGCAAGCGCAAAACTCAATCGTTCGATTTCGTTATAAAGCGACGTTGTAGTCGTTTGGTGCTTGTTTGGTAGCTCGAAATGTATGAATCTTGCGTATTTGCCCAAAACGAAGAGTGTTTGATCGTATAAAACGAGCTGGAACGCCTACAGCGGGCGCAAAACTCAATCGTTCGATTTCGTTGGAAAGCGACTTTGTAGTCGTTGGCTGCTTGTTTGGCTGCTCGAAATGCATGAATCTTGCCTATTTGCAAAGAATACAGAGTTTTTGATCGCTTAAAACGAGCTGGAACGCCGACAGCGAGCGCAAAACTGAATCGTTCGATTTCGTTATAAAGCGACTTTTCAATCGATTGGTGCTTGTTTAGCAACTCAAAACGCATAAACCTTGCGTATTTGCATAGAATTAAGAGTTTTTGATCGTATAAAACGAGCTGGAACGCCTACAGCGAGCGCAAGACTCAATCGCTCGATTTCGTTATAAAGCGACTTTTCAATCGATTGGTGCTTGTTTAGCAACTCAAAACGCATAAACCTTGCGTATTTGCATAGAATAAAGAGTTTTTGATCGTATAAAACGAGCTGGAACGCCTACAGCGAGCGCAAGACTCAATCGTTCGATTTCGTTGTAAAGCGACTTTGCAGTCGTTTGGTGCTTGTTTAGCGGCTCGAAATGCATGAATCTTGCGTATTTGCAAAGAATACAGAGTTTTTGTTCGTTTGAAACGAGCTGGGACGCTTACAGCGAGCGCAAAACTCAATCGTTCGATTTCGTTGGAAAGCGACTTTGTAGTCGTTTGCTGCTTGTTTGGCGGCTCGAAATGCATGAATCTTGCGTAATCGCAAAGAATACAGAGTGTTTGATCGTTCTAAACGAGCTGGGATGCCTACAGCGAGCGCAAAACTCAATCGTTCGATTTCGTTGGAAAGCGATTTTGTACTCGTTTGGTGCTTGTTTGGCGGCTCGAAATGCATGAATCTTGCGTATTTGCAAAGAATACAGACTTTTTGATCGTTTAAAACGAGCTGGAACGCCAACAGCGAGCGCAAAACTTAATCGTTCGATTTCGTTGGAAAGCGACTTTGTAGTCGTTTGGTGCTTGTTTGGCGGCTCGAAATGCATGAATCTTGCGTATTTGCAAAGAATACAGAGTTTTTGATCGTTTAAAACGAACTGAAACGCCGACAGCGAGCGCAAAACTCGATTGGTTTATTTCGATATGAAGCGACACTGTAGTCGTTCGGTGCTTGTTAAGCAGCTCGAAATGCATGAATCTTGCGTATTTGCATAGAATGAACGCTTTTTGATCGTATGAAACGAGCTGGAACGCCTACAGCGAGCGCAAAACTGAATCGTTCGATTTCGTTATAAAGCGACGTTGTAGTCGTTTGGTGCTTGTTTGGTATCTCGAAATGTGTGAATCTTGCGTATTTGCACAAAAAGAAGAGTGTTTGATCGTATAAAACGAGCTGGAACGCCTACAGCGAGCGCAAAACTCAATCGTTCGATTTCGTTGAAAAGCGACTTTGTAGTCGTTTGGTGCTTGTTTGGTAGCTCGAAATGCATGAATCTTGCGTATGTGCACAAAACGAAGAGTGTTTGATCGTATAAAACGAGCTGGAACGCCTACAGCGCGCGCAAAACTCAATCGTTCGATTTCGTTGGAAAGCGACTTTGTAGTCGTTTGGTGCTTGTTTAGCGGCTCGAAATGCATGAATCTTGCGTATTTGCAAAGAATACAGAGTTTTTGATCGTTTAAAACGAACTGAAACGCCGACAGCGAGCGCAAAACTCGATTGGTTTATTTCGATATGAAGCGACACTGTAGTCGTTTGGTGCTTGTTTAGCAGCTCGAAATGCATGAATCTTGCGTATTTGCATAGAATGAACGCTTTTTGATCGTATGAAACGAGCTGGAACGCCTACAGCGAGCGCAAAACTGAATCGTTCGATTTCGTTATAAAGCGACGTTGTAGTCGTTTGGTGCTTGTTTGGTAGCTCGAAATGTGTGAATCTTGCGTATTTGCACAAAACGAAGAGTGTTTGATCGTATAAAACGAGCTGGAACGCCTACAGCGAGCGCAAAACTCAATCGTTCGATTTCGTTGAGAAGCGACTTTGTAGTCGTTTGGTGCTTGTTTGGTAGCTCGAAATGCATGAATCTTGCGTATGTGCACAAAACGAAGAGTGTTTGATCGTATAAAACGAGCTGGAACGCCTACAGCGAGCGCAAAACTCAATCGTTCGATTTCGTTGGAAAGCGACTTTGTAGTCGTTTGGTGCTTGTTTGGCGGCTCGAAATGCATGAATCTTGCGTATTTGCAAAGAATACAGAGTTTTTGATCGTTTAAAACGAACTGAAACGCGGACAGCGAGCGCAAAACTCGATTGGTTTATTTCGATATGAAGCGACACTGTAGTCGTTTGGTGCTTGTTTAGCAGCTCGAAATGCATGAATCTTGCGTATTTGCATAGAATGAAGGCTTTTTGATCGTATGAAACGAGCTGGAACGCCTACAGCGAGCGCAAAACGTAATCGTTCGATTTCGTTGAAAAGCGACGTTGTAGTCGTTTGGTGCTTGTTTAGCAACTCAAAACGCATACATCTTGCGTATTTGCATAGAATTAAGAGTTTTTGATCGTATATAACGAGCTGGAACGCCCACAGCGAGCGCAAGACTCAATCGTTCGATTTCGTTGTAAAGCGACTTTGCAGTCGTTTGGTGCTTGTTTAGCGGCTCGAAATGCATGAATCTTGCGTATTTGCAAAGAACACAGAGTTTTCGATCGTTTGAAACGAGCTGGGACGCCTACAGCGAGCGCAAAACTCAATCGTTCGATTTCGTTGGAAAGCGACTTCGCAGTCGTTTGGTGCTTGTTTAGCGGCTCGAAATGCATGAATCTTGCGTATTTGCAAAGAATACAGAGTTTTTGATCGTTTAAAACGAGCTGGAACGCCGACAGCAAGCCCAAAGTGAATCATTCGATTTCGTTATAAAGCGACTTTTCAATCGATTGGTGCTTGTTTTGCAACTCAAAACGCATAAACCTTGCGTATTTGCATAGAATAAAGAGATTTTGATCGTATAAAACGAGCTGGAACGCCTACAGCGAGCGCAAGACTCAATCGCTCGATTTCGTTATAAAGTGACTTTGCATTCGTTTGGTGCTTGTTTAGCGGCTCAAAATGCATGAATCTTGCGTATTTGCAAAGAATACAGAGTGTTTGATCGTGTAAAAACGAGCTGGAACGTCTACAGCGAGGGCAAGACTCAATCGTTCGATTTCGTTATAAAGCGACGTTGTAGTCGTTTGGTGCTTGTTTGGTAGCTCGAAATGTATGAATCTGGCGTATTTGCACAAAATGAAGAGTGTTTGATCGTGTAAAACGAGTTGGAACGCCCACGGCGAGCGCAAAACTCAATCGTTCGATTTCGTTATAAAGCGACGTTGTAGGCGTTTGGTGCTTGTTTGGTAGCTCGAAATGCAGGAATCTTGCGTGTTCGCACGAAACGAAGAGTGTTTGATCATATCAAACGAGCTGGAACGCCTACAGCGAGCGCAAAACTCAATCGTTCGATTTCGTTGGAAAGCGACTTTGTAGTCGTTTGGTGCTTGTTTGGCCGCTCGAAATGCATGAATCTTGCGTATTTGCAAAGAATACAGGGTTTTTGATCGTTTGAAACGAGCTGGGACGCCTACAGCGAGCGCAAAACTCAATCGTTCGATTTCGTTGGAAAGCGATTTTGTAGTCGTCTGGTGCTTGTTTGGCGGCTCGAAATGCATGAATCTTGCGTATTTGCAAAGAATACAGAGTTTTTGATCGCTTAAAACGAGCTGGAACGCCGACAGCGAGCGCAAAACTGAATCGTTCGATTTCGTGATAAAGCGACTTTTCAATCGATTGGTGCTTGTTTAGCAACTCAAAACGCATAAACCTTGCGTATTTGCATAGAATAAAGAGTTTTTGATCGTATGAATAGAGCTGAAACGCCTACAGCGAGCGCAAAACTCAATCGTTCGATTTCGTTATAAAGCGACGTTGTAGTCGTTTGGTGCTTGTTTGGTAGCTCGAAATGTATGAATCTTGCGTATTTGCACGAAACGAAGAGTGTTTGATCGTATGAAACGAGCTGGAACGCCTGCAGCGAGCGCAAAACTCAATCGTTCGATTTCGTTGGAAAGCGACTTTGTAGTCGTTTGGTGCTTGTTTGGCGGCTCGAAATGCATGAATCTTGCGTATTTGCAAAGAATACAGAGTTTTTGATCGTTTAAAACGACCTGGAACGCCGACAGCAAGCGCAAAACTGAATCGTTCGATTTCGTTATAAAGCGACTTTTCAATCGATTGGTGCTTGTTTAGCAACTCAAAACGCATACACCTTGCGTATTTGCATAGAATAAAGAGTTTTTGATCGTACAAAACGAGCTGAAACGCCTTTAGCGAGCGCAAAACTCAATCGTTCGATTTCGTTATGAAGCGACGTTGTAGTCGTTTGGTGCTTGTTTGGTAGCTCGAAATGTATGAATCTTGCGTATTTGCACAAAACGAAGAGTGTTTGATCGTATAAAACGAGCTGGAACGCCTACAGCGAGCGCAAAACTCAATCGTTCGATTTCGTTGAAAAGCGCCTTTGTAGTCGTTTGGTGCTTGTTTGGTAGCTCGAAATGCATGAATCTTGCGTATGTGCACAAAACGAAGAGTGTTTGATCGTATAAAACGTGCTGGAACGCCTACAGCGAGCGCAAAACTCAATCGTTCGATTTCGTTGGAAAGCGACTTTGTAGTCGTTTGGTGCTTGTTTGGCGGCTCGAAATGCATGAATCTTGCGTATTTGCAAAGAATACAGAGTTTTTGATCGTTTAAAACGAACTGAAACGCCGACAGCGAGCGCAAAACTCGATTGGTTTATTTCGATATGAAGCGACACTGTAGTCGTTTGGTGCTTGTTTAGCAGCTCGAAATGCATGAATCTTGCGTATTTGCATAGAATGAAGGCTTTTTGATCGTATGAAACGAGCTGGAACGCCTACAGCGAGCGCGAAACTAAATCGTTCGATTTCGTTGAAAAGCGACGTTGTAGTCGTTTGGTGCTTGTTTAGCAACTCAAAACGCATACATCTTGCGTATTTGCATAGAATTAAGAGTTTTTGATCGTATAAAACGAGCTGGAACGCCCACAGCGAGCGCAAGACTCAATCGTTCGATTTCGTTGTAAAGCGACTTTGCAGTCGTTTGTTGCTTGTTTAGCGGCTCGAAATGCATGAATCTTGCGTATTTGCAAAGAATACAGAGTTTTCGATCGTTTGAAACGAGCTGGGACGCCTACAGCGAGCGCAAAACTCAATCGTTCGATTTCGTTGGAAAGCGACTTTGTAGTCGTTTGGTGCTTGTTTGGCGGCTCGAAATGCATGAATCTTGCGTATTTGCAAAGAATACAGAGTGTTTGATCGTTTGAAACGAGCTGGGACGCCTACAGCGAGCGCAAAACTCAATCGTTCGATTTCGTTGGAAAGCGATTTTGTAGTCGTTTGGTGCTTGTTTGCCGGCTAGAAATTCATGAATCTTGCGTATTTGCAAAGAATACAGAGTTTTTGATCGTTTAAAACAAGCTGGAACGCCGACAGCAAGCGCAAAACTGAATCATTCGATTTCGTTATAAAGTGACTTTTCAATCGATTGGTGCTTGTTTAGCAACTCAAAACGCATAAACCTTGCGTATTTGCATAGAATAAAGAGTTTTTGATCGTATAAAATGAGCTGAAACGCCTACAGCGAGCGCAAAACTCAATCGTTTGATTTCCTTTTAAAGCGACGTTGTAGTCGTTTGGTGCTTGTTTGGTAGCTCGAAATGCATGAATCTTGCGTATTTGCAAAGAATACAGAGTTTTTGATCGCTTAAAACGAGCTGGAACGCCGACAGCGAGCGCAAAACTGAATCGTTCGATTTCGTTATAAAGCGACTTTTCAATCGATTGGTGCTTGTTTAGCAACTCAAAACGCATGAACCTTGCGTATTTGCATAGAATAAAGAGTTTTTGATCGTATAAAACGAGCTGGAACGCCTACAGCGAGCGCAAGACTCAATCGTTCGATTTCGTTATAAAGCGACTTTTCAATCGATTGGTGCTTGTTTAGCAACTCAAAACGCATAAACCTTCCGTATTTGCATAGAATAAAGAGTTTTTGATCGTACAAAACGAGCTGAAACGCTTTTAGCGAGCGCAAAACTCAATCGTTCGATTCCGTTATAAAGCGACGTTGTAGTCGTTTGGTGCTTGTTTGGTAGCTCGAAATGTATGAATCTTGCGTATTTGCACAAAACAAAGAGTGTTTGATCGTATAAAACGAGCTGGAACGCCTACAGCGGGCACAAAACTCAATCGTTCGACTTTGTAGTCGTTTGGTGCTTGTTTGGCGGCTCGAAATGCATGAATCTTGCGTATTTGCAAAGAATACAGAGTGTTTGATCGTTTGAAACGAGCTGGGACGCCTACAGCGAGCGCAAAACTCAATCGTTCGATTTCGTTGGAAAGCGATTTTGTAGTCGTCTGGTGCTTGTTTGGCGGCTAGAAATGCATGAATCTTGCGTATTTGCAAAGAATACAGAGTTTTTGATCGTTTAAAACAAGCTGGAACGCCGACAGCAAGCGCAAAACTGAATCATTCGAATTCGTTATAAAGTGACTTTTCAATCGATTTGTGCTTGTTTAGCAACTCAAAACGCATAAACCTTGCGTATTTGCATAGAATAAAGAGTTTTTGATCGTATAAAACGAGCTGAAACGCCTTTAGCAAGCGCAAAACTCAATCGTTCGATTTCGTTATAAAGCGACGATGTAGTCGTTTGGTGCTTGTTTGGTAGCTCGAAATGAATGAATCTTGCGTATTTGCCCAAAACGAAGAGTGTTTGATCGTATAAAACGAGCTGGAACGCCTACAGCGGGCGCAAAACTCAATCGTTCGATTTCGTTGGAAAGCGACGTTGTAGTCGTTTGGTGCTTGTTTAGCAACTCAAAACGCATAAACCTTGCGTATTTGCATAGAATTAAGAGTTTTTGATCGTAAAAAACGAGCTGGAACGCCTACAGCGAGCGCAAGACTCAATCGTTTGATATTGTTGTTAAGCAAGTTTGCAGTCGTTTGGTGCTTGTTTAGCGGCTCGAAATGCATGAATCTTGCGTATTTGCAAATAAAACAGAGTTTTTGATCGTTTAAAACGAGCTGGAACGCCGACAGCGAACACAAAACTGAATCGTTCGATTTCGTTATAAAGCGACTTTTCATTCGATTGGTGCTTGATTAGCAACTCGAAACGCATAAACCTTGCGTATTTGCATAGAATGAAGAGTTTTTGATCGTATAAAACGAGCTGGAATGCCTACAGCGAGCGCAAGACTCAATCGCTCGATTTCGTTATAAAGCGACTTTTCAATCGATTGGTGCTTGTTTAGCAACTCAAAACGCATAAACCTTGCGTATTTGCATAGAATAAAGAGTTTTTGATCGTATAAAACGAGCTGGAACGCCTACAGCGAGCGCAAGACTCA
Source organism: Amblyteles armatorius (assembly GCA_933228735.2). Taxonomy (NCBI): domain Eukaryota; kingdom Metazoa; phylum Arthropoda; class Insecta; order Hymenoptera; family Ichneumonidae; genus Amblyteles; species Amblyteles armatorius. The sequence continues at coordinate 7,443,493 of OW121690.1, forward strand.
ATCGTTCGATTTCGTTAGAAACTGACGTTGCAATCGTTTGGTGCTTGTTTGTCAGCTCGAAATGCATGAATCTTGCGTAATCACAAAGAATACAGAGTTTTTGGTCGTTTGAAACGAGCTGGGACGCCTACAGCGAGCGCAAAACTCAATCGTTCGATTTCGTTGGAAAGCGATTTTGTAGTCGTCTGGTGCTTGTTTGGCGGCTCGAAATGCGTGAATCTTGCGTATTTGCAAAGAATACAGAGTTTTTGATCGTTTAATACGAGCTGGAACGCCGACAGCAAGCGCAAAACTGAATCATTCGATTTCGTTATAAAGCGACTTTTCAATCGATTGGTGCTTGTTTAGCAACTCAAAACGCATAAACCTTGCGTATTTGCATAGAATAAAGAGTTTTTGATCGTATAAAACGAGCTGAAACGCCTTTAGCAAGCGCAAAACTCAATCGTTCGATCTCGTTATAAAGCGACGTTGTAGTCGTTTGGTGCTTGTTTGGTAGCTCGAAATGCAAGAATCTTGCGCATGTGCACAAAACGAAGAGTGTTTGATCGTATAAAACGAGCTGGAACGCCTACAGCGAGCGCAAAACTCAATCGTTCGATTTCGTTGGAAAGCGACTTTGTAGTCGTTGGCTGCTTGTTTGGCGGCTCGAAATGCATGAATCTTGCGTATTTGCAAAGAATACAGAGTTTTTGATCGCTTAAAACGAGCTGGAACGCCGACAGCGAGCGCAAAACTGAATCGTTCGATTTCGTTATAAAGCGACTTTTCAATCGATTGGTGCTTGTTCAGCAACTCAAAACGCATAAACCTTCCGTATTTGCATAGAATAAAGAGTTTTTGATCGTACAAAACGAGCTGAAACGCTTTTAGCGAGCGCAAAACTCAATCGTTCGATTCCGTTATAAAGCGACGTTGTAGTCGTTTGGTGCTTGTTTGGTAGCTCGAAATGTATGAATCTTGCGTATTTGCACAAAACAAAGAGCGTTTGATCGTATAAAACGAGCTGGAACGCCTACAGCGGGCACAAAACTCAATCGTTCGACTTTGTAGTCGTTTGGTGCTTGTTTGGCGGCTCGAAATGCATGAATCTTGCGTATTTGCAAAGAACACAGAGTGTTTGATCGTTTGAAACGAGCTGGAACGCCTACAGCGAGCGCAAAACTCAATCGTTCGATTTCGTTGGAAAGCGATTTTGTAGTCGTTTGGTGCTTGTTTGGCGGCTAGAAATGCATGAATCTTGCGTATTTGCAAAGAATACAGAGTTTTTGATCATTTAAAACAAGCTGGAACGCCGACAGCGAGCGCAAAACTGAATCGTTCGATTTCGTTATAAAGCGACTTTTCAATCGATTGGTGCTTGTTTAGCAACTCAAAACGCATAAACCTTGCGTATTTGCATAGAAAAAAGAGTTTTTGATCGTATAAAACGAGCTGGAACGCCTACAGCGAGCGCAAGACTCAATCGTTCGATTTCGTTAGAAACTGACTTTGCAATCGTTTGGTGCTTGTTTGTCAGCTCGAAATGCATGAATCTTGCGTAATCGCAAAGAATACAGAGTTTTTGATCGTTCAAAACAAGCTGGGACGCCTACAGCGAGCGCAAAACTCAATCGTTCGATTTCTTTGGAAAGCGACTTTGTAGTCGTTTGCTGCTTGTTTGGCGGCTCGAAATGCATGAATCTTGCGTATTTGCAGAAAATGAAGAGTGTTTGATCGTGTAAAACGAGTTGGAACGCCTACAGCGAGCGCAAAACTCAATCGTTCGATTTTGTTGAAAAGCGACGTTGTAGTCGTTTGGTGCTTGTTTAGCAACTCAAAACGCATAAACCTTGCGTATTTGCATAGAATTAAGAGTTTTTGATCGTAAAAAACGAGCTGGAACGCCTACAGCGAGCGCAAGACTCAATCGTTTGATTTTGTTATTAAGCAAGTTTGCAGTCGTTTGGTGCTTGTTTAGCGGCTCGAAATGCATGAATCTTGCGTATTTGCAAATAAAACAGAGTTTTTGATCGTTTAAAACGAGCTGGAACGCCGACAGCGAACACAAAACTGAATCGTTCGATTTCGTTATAAAGCGACTTTTCATTCGATTGGTGCTTGATTAGCAACTCAAAACGCATAAACCTTGCGTATTTGCATAGAATGAAGAGTTTTTGATCGTATAAAACGAGCTGGAATGCCTACAGCGAGCACAAGACTCAATCGCTCGATTTCGTTATAAAGCGACTTTTCAATCGATTGGTGCTTGTTTAGCAACTCAAAACGCATAAACCTTGCGTATTTGCATAGAATAAAGAGTTTTTGATCGTATAAAACGAGCTGGAACGCCTACAGCGAGCGCAAGACTCAATCGTTCGATTTCGTTAGAAACTGACGTTGCAATCGTTTGGTGCTTGTTTGTCAGCTCGAAATGCATGAATCTTGCGTAATCGCACATAATACAGAGTTTTTGGTCGTTTGAAACGAGCTGGGACGCCGACAGCGAGCGCAAAACTCAATCGTTCGATTTCGTTGGAAAGCGATTTTGTAGTCGTCTGGTGCTTGTTTGGCGGCTCGAAATGCGTGAATCTTGCGTATTTGCAAAGAATACAGAGTTTTTGATCGTTTAAAACGAGCTGGAACGCCGACAGCAAGCGCAAAACTGAATCATTCGATTTCGTTATAAAGCGACTTTTCAATCGATTGGTGCTTGTTTAGCAACTCAAAACGCATAAACGTTGCGTATTTGCATAGAATAAAGAGTTTTTGATCGTATAAAACGAGCTGAAACGCCTTTAGCAAGCGCAAAACTCAATCGTTCGATCTCGTTATAATAAAGCGACGTTGTAGTCGTTTGGTGCTTGTTTGGTAGCTCGAAATGCATGAATCTTGCGTATGTGCACAAAACGAAGAGTGTTTGATCGTATAAACCGAGCTGGAACGCCTACAGCGAGCGCAAAACTCAATCGTTCGATTTCGTTGGAAAGCGACTTTGTAGTCGTTTGGTGCTTATTTGGCGGCTCGAAATGCATGAATCTTGCGTATTTGCAAAGAATACAGAGTTTTTGATCGCTTAAAACGAGCTGGAACGCCGACAGCGAGCGCAAAACTGAATCGTTCGATTTCGTGATAAAGCGACTTTTCAATCGATTGGTGCTTGTTTAGCAACTCAAAACGCATAAACCTTGCGTATTTGCATAGAATAATGAGTTTTTGATCGTATAAAACGAGCTGGAACGCCGACAGCGAGCGCAAAACTGAATCGTTCGATTTCTTTATAAAGCGACTTTTCAATCGATTGGTGCTTGTTTAGCAACTCAAAACGCATGAACCTTGCGTATTTGCATAGAATAAAGAGTTTTTGATCGTATAAAACGAGCTGGAACGCCTACAGCGAGCGCAAGACTCAATCGCTCGATTTCGTTATAAAGCGACTTTTCAATCGATTGGTGCTTGTTTAGCAACTCAAAACGCATAAACCTTGCGTATTTGCATAGAATTAAGAGTTTTTGATCGTAAAAAACGAGCTGGAACGCCTACAGCGAGCGCAAGACTCAATCGTTTGATTTTGTTATTAAGCAAGTTTGCAGTCGTTTGGTGCTTGTTTAGCGGCTCGAAATGCATGAATCTTGCGTATTTGCAAATAAAACAGAGTTTTTGATCGTTTAAAACGAGCTGGAACGCCGACAGCGAACACAAAACTGAATCGTTCGATTTCGTTATAAAGCGACTTTTCATTCGATTGGTGCTTGATTAGCAACTCAAAACGCATAAACCTTGCGTATTTGCATAGAATGAAGAGTTTTTGATCGTATAAAACGAGCTGGAATGCCTACAGCGAGCGCAAGACTCAATCGCTCGATTTCGTTATAAAGCGACTTTTCAATCGATTGGTGCTTGTTTAGCAACTCAAAACGCATAAACCTTGCGTATTTGCATAGAATAAAGAGTTTTTGATCGTATAAAACGAGCTGGAACGCCTACAGCGAGCGCAAGACTCAATCGTTCGATTTCGTTAGAAACTGACGTTGCAATCGTTTGGTGCTTGTTTGTCAGCTCGAAATGCATGAATCTTGCGTAATCGCAAAGAATACAGAGTTTTTGGTCGTTTGAAACGAGCTGGGACGCCTACAGCGAGCGCAAAACTCAATCGTTCGATTTCGTTGGAAAGCGATTTTGTAGTCGTCTGGTGCTTGTTTGGCGGCTCGAAATGCGTGAATCTTGCGTATTTGCAAAGAATACAGAGTTTTTGATCGTTTAAAACGAGCTGGAACGCCGACAGCAAGCGCAAAACTGAATCATTCGATTTCGTTATAAAGCGACTTTTCAATCGATTGGTGCTTGTTTAGCAACTCAAAACGCATAAACCTTGCGTATTTGCATAGAATAAAGAGTTTTTGATCGTATAAAACGAGCTGAAACGCCTTTAGCAAGCGCAAAACTCAATCGTTCGATCTCGTTATAAAGCGACGTTGTAGTCGTTTGGTGCTTGTTTGGTAGCTCGAAATGCATGAATCTTGCGTATGTGCACAAAACGAAGAGTGTTTGATCGTATAAAACGAGCTGGAACGCCTACAGCGAGCGCAAAACTCAATCGTTCGATTTCGTTGGAAAGCGACTTTGTAGTCGTTTGGTGCTTATTTGGCGGCTCGAAATGCATGAATCTTGCGTATTTGCAAAGAATACAGAGTTTTTGATCGCTTAAAACGAGCTGGAACGCCGACAGCGAGCGCAAAACTGAATCGTTCGATTTCGTGATAAAGCGACTTTTCAATCGATTGGTGCTTGTTTAGCAACTCAAAACGCATAAACCTTGCGTATTTGCATAGAATAAAGAGTTTTTGATCGTATAAAACGAGCTGGAACGCCTACAGCGAGCGCAAGACTCAATCGTTTGATTTCGTTGTAAAGCGACTTTGCAGTCGTTTGGTGCTTGTTTAGCAACTCAAAACGCATAAACCTTGCGTATTTGCATAGAATTAAGAGTTTTTGATCGTATAAAACGAGCTGGAACGCCCACAGCGAGCGCAAGACTCAATCGTTCGATTTCGTTGTAAAGCGACTTTGCAGTCGTTTGGTGCTTGTTTAGCGGCTCGAAATGCATGAATCTTGCGTATTTGCAAAGAATACAGAGTTTTCGATCGTTTGAAGCGAGCTGGGACGCCTACAGCGAGCGCAAAACTCAATCGTTCGATTTCGTTGGAAAGCGACTTCGCAGTCGTTTGGTGCTTGTTTAGCGGCTCGAAATGCATGAATCTTGCGTATTTGCATAGAATGAAGAGTTTTTGATCGTAGAAAACAAGCTGAAACGCCTTTAGCAAGCGCAAAACTCAATCGTTCGATTTCGTTATAAAGCGGCGTTGTAGTCGTTTGGTGCTTGTTTGGTAGCTCGAAATGTATGAATCTGGCGTATTTGCAAAGAATACAGAGTTTTTGATCGTTTAAAACAAGCTGGAACGCCTACAGCGGGCGCAAAACTCAATCGTTCGACTTTGTTGGAAAGGGACTTTGTAGTCGTTTGGTGCTTGTTTGGCGGCTCGAAATGCATGAATCTTGCGTATTTGCAAAGAATACAGAGTGTTTGATCGTTTGAAACGAGCTGGGACGACTACAGCGAGCGCAAAACTCAATCGTTCGATTTCGTTGGAAAGCGACTTTGTAGTCGTTTGCTGCTTGTTTGGCGGCTCGAAATGCATGAATCTTGCGTATTTGCACAAAATGAAGAGTGTTTGATCGTGTAAAACGAGTTGGAACGCCTACAGCGAGCGCAAAACTCAATCGTTCGATTTCGTTGGAAAGCGACTTTGTAGTCGTTTGGTGCTTGTTTGGCGGCTCGAAATGCATGAATCTTGCGTATTTGCACAAAATGAAGAGTGTTTGATCGTGTAAAACGAGTTGGAACGCCTACAGCGAGCGCAAAACTCAATCGTTCGATTTCGTTATAAAGCGACTTTTTATTCGATTGGTGCTTGTTTAGCAACTCAAAACGCATAAACCTTGCGTATTTGCAAAGAATAAAGAGTTTTTGATCGTATAAAACGAGCTGGAACGCCTACAGCGAGCGCAAACTCGATCGCTCGATTTCGTTATAAAGCGACGTTGTAGTCGTTTGGTGCTTGTTTGGTAGCTCGAAATGCATGAATCTCGAGTATTTGTACGAAACGAAAAGTGTTTGATCGTATGAAACGAGCTGGAACGCCTACAGCGAGCGCAAAACTCAATCGTTCGATTTCGTTATAAAGCGACTTTTTATTCGATTGGTGCTTGTTTAGCAACTCAAAACGCATAAACCTTGCGTATTTGCATAGAATAAAGAGTTTTTAATCGTATAAAATGAGCTGAAACGCCTACAGCGAGCGCAAAACTCAATCGTTCGATTTCGTTATAAAGCCACTTTTTATTCGATTGGTGCTTGTTTAGCAACTCAAAACGCATAAACCTTTCGTAATTGCATAGAATAAAGAGTTTTTGATCGTATAAAATAAGCTGAAACGCCTACAGCGAGCGCAAAACTCAATCGTTCGATTCCGTTATAAAGCGACGTTGTAGTCGTTTGGTGCTTGTTTGGTAGCTCGAAATGCATGAATCTCGAGTATTTGTACGAAACGAAAAGTGTTTGATCGTATGAAACGAGCTGGAACGCCTACAGTGAGCGCAAAACTCAATCGTTCGATTTCGTTGCAAAGCGACTTTGTAGTCGTTTGGTGCTTGTTTGGCGGCTCGAAATGCATGAATCTTGCGTATTTGCAAAGAATACAGAGTGTTTGATCGTGTAAAAACGAGCTGGAACGCCTACAGCGAGCGCAAGACTCAATCGTTCGATTTCGTTATAAAGCGACTTTTCAATCGATTGGTGCTTGTTTAGCAACTCAAAACGAATAAACCTTGCGTATTTGCATAGAATAAAGGGTTTTTGATCGTACAAAACGAGCTGAAACGCCTTTAGCGAGCGCAAAACTCAATCGTTCGATTCCGTTATAAAGCGACGTTGTAGTCGTTTGGTGATTGTTTGGTAGCTCGAAATGTATGAATCTTGCGTATTTGCACAAAACGAAGAGTGTTTGATCGTATAAAACGAGCTGGAACGCCTACAGCGAGCGCAAAACTCAATCGTTCGATTTCGTTGCAAAGCGACTTTGTAGTCGTTTGGTGCTTGTTTGGCGGCTCGAAATGCATGAATCTTGCGTATTTGCACAAAATGAAGAGTGTTTGATCGTGTAAAACGAGTTGGAACGCCTACAGCGAGCGCAAAACTCAATCGTTCGATTTCGTTATAAAGCGACTTTTTATTCGATTGGTGCTTGTTTAGCAACTCAAAACGCATAAACCTTGCGTATTTGCATAGAATAAAGAGTTTTTAATCGTATAAAATGAGCTGAAACGCCTACAGCGAGCGCAAAACTCAATCGTTCGATTTCGTTATAAAGCCACTTTTTATTCGATTGGTGCTTGTTTAGCAACTCAAAACGCATAAACCTTTCGTAATTGCATAGAATAAAGAGTTTTTGATCGTATAAAATAAGCTGAAACGCCTACAGCGAGCGCAAAACTCAATCGTTCGATTCCGTTATAAAGCGACGTTGTAGTCGTTTGGTGCTTGTTTGGTAGCTCGAAATGCATGAATCTCGAGTATTTGTACGAAACGAAAAGTGTTTGATCGTATGAAACGAGCTGGAACGCCTACAGTGAGCGCAAAACTCAATCGTTCGATTTCGTTGCAAAGCGACTTTGTAGTCGTTTGGTGCTTGTTTGGCGGCTCGAAATGCATGAATCTTGCGTATTTGCAAAGAATACAGAGTGTTTGATCGTGTAAAAACGAGCTGGAACGCCTACAGCGAGCGCAAGACTCAATCGTTCGATTTCGTTATAAAGCGACTTTTCAATCGATTGGTGCTTGTTTAGCAACTCAAAACGAATAAACCTTGCGTATTTGCATAGAATAAAGGGTTTTTGATCGTACAAAACGAGCTGAAACGCCTTTAGCGAGCGCAAAACTCAATCGTTCGATTCCGTTATAAAGCGACGTTGTAGTCGTTTGGTGATTGTTTGGTAGCTCGAAATGTATGAATCTTGCGTATTTGCACAAAACGAAGAGTGTTTGATCGTATAAAACGAGCTGGAACGCCTACAGCGAGCGCAAAACTCAATCGTTCGATTTCGTTGCAAAGCGACTTTGTAGTCGTTTGGTGCTTCTTTGGTGGCTCGAAATGCATGAAACTTGCGTATTTGCAAAGAATACAGAGTTTTTGATCGCTTAAAACGAGCTGGAACGCCGACAGGGAGCGCAAAACTGAATCGTTCGATTTCGTTATAAAGCGACTTTTCAATCGATTGGTGCTTGTTTAGCAACTCAAAACGCATAAACCTTGCGTATTTGCATAGAATAAAGAGTTTTTGATCGTATAAAACGAGCTGGAACGCCTACAGCGAGCGCAAACTCGATCGCTCGATTTCGTTATAAAGCGACGTTGTAGTCGTTTGGTGCTTGTTTGGTAGCTCGAAATGCATGAATCTCGAGTATTTGTACGAAACGAAAAGTGTTTGATCGTATGAAACGAGCTGGAACGCCTACAGCGAGCGCAAAACTCAATCGTTCGATTTCGTTGGAAAGCGACTTTGTAGTCGTTTGGTGCTTGTTTGGCGGCTCGAAATGCATGAATCTTGCGTATTTGCAAAGAATACATAGTTTTTGATCGTTTAAAACGAGCTGAAATGCCGACAGCGAGCGCAAAACTCGATTGGTTTATTTCGATATGAAGCGACACTGTGGTCGTTTGGTGCTTGTTTAGCAGCTCGAAATGCATGAATCTTGCGTATTTGCATAGAATGAAGGCTTTTTGATCGTATGAAACGAGCTGGAACGCCTACAGCGAGCGCAAAACTGAATCGTTCGATTTCGTTATAAAGCGACGTTGTAGTCGTTTGGTGCTTGTTTAGCAACTCAAAACGCATACATCTTGCGTATTTGCATAGAATTAAGAGTTTTTGATCGTATAAAACGAGCTGGAACGCCCACCGCGAGCGCAAGACTCAATCGTTCGATTTCGTTGTAAAGTGACTTTGCAGTCGTTTGGTGCTTGTTTAGCGGCTCGAAATGCATGAATCTTGCGTATTTGCAAAGAATACAGAGTTTTCGATCGTTTGAAGCGAGCTGGGACGCCTACAGCGAGCGCAAAACTCAATCGTTCGATTTCGTTGGAAAGCGACTTCGCAGTCGTTTGGTGCTTGTTTAGCGGCTCGAAATGCATGAATCTTGCGTATTTGCAAATAATACAGAGTTTTTGATCGTTTAAAACGAGCTGGAACGCCGACAGCGAGCGCAAAACTGAATCGTTAAATTTCGTTATAAAGCGACTTTTTATTCGATTGGTGCTTGTTTAGCAACTCAAAACGCATAAACCTTGCGTATTTGCATAGAATAAAGAGTTTTTGATCGTGTAAAACGAGCTGAAACGCCTACAGCGAGCGCAAAACTGAATCGTTCGATTTCGTTGTAAAGCGACTTTGCAGTCGTTTGGCGCTTGTTTAGCGGCTCGAAATGCATGAATCTTGCGTATTTGCAAAGAATACAGAGTTTTTGATCGTTTAAAACGAGCTGGAACGCCGACAGCAAGCGCAAAACTGAATCATTCGATTTCGTTATAAAGCGACTTTTCAATCGATTGGTGCTTGTTTAGCAACTCAAAACGCATAAACCTTGCGTATTTGCATAGAATGAAGAGTTTTTGATCGTAGAAAACGAGCTGAAACGCCTTTAGCAAGCGCAAAACTCATTCGTTCGATTTCGTTGGAAAGCGATTTTGTAGTCGTCTGGTGCTTGTTTGGCGGCTCGAAATGCATGAATCTTGCGTATTTGCAAAGAATACAGAGTTTTTGATCGCTTAAAACGAGCTGGAACGCCGACAGCGAGCGCAAAACTGAATCGTTCGATTTCGTGATAAAGCGACTTTTCAATCGATTGGTGCTTGTTTAGCAACTCAAAACGCATAAACCTTGCGTATTTGCATAGAATAAAGAGTTTTTGATCGTATAAAACGAGCTGGAACGCCTACAGCGAGCGCAAGACTCAATCGTTTGATTTCGTTGTAAAGCGACTTTGCAGTCGTTTGGTGCTTGTTTAGCAACTCAAAACGCATAAACCTTGCGTATTTGCATAGAATTAAGAGTTTTTGATCGTATAAAACGAGCTGGAACACCTACAGCGAGCGCAAGACTCAATCGTTCGATTTCGTTGTAAAGCGACTTTGCAGTCGTTTGGTGCTTGTTTAGCGGCTCGAAATGCATGAATCTTGCGTATTTGCAAAGAATACAGAGTTTTTGATCGTTTGAAACGAGCTGGGATGCCTACAGCGAGCGCAAAACTCAATCGTTCGATTTCGTTGGAAAGCGATTTTGTAGTCGTTTGGTGCTTGTTTGGCGGCTCGAAATGCATGAATCTTGCGTATTTGCAAAGAATACAGAGTTTTTGATCGTTTGAAACGAGCTGGAACGCCGACAGCAAGCGCAAAACTGAATCATTCGATTTCGTTATAAAGCGACTTTTCAATCGATTGGTGCTTGTTTAGCAACTCAAAACGCATAAACCTTGCGTATTTGCATAAAATGAAGAGTTTTTGATCGTATAAATAGAGCTGAAACGCCTACAGCGAGCGCAAAACGCAATCGTTCGATTTCGTTATAAAGCGACGTTGTAGTCGTTTGGTGCTTGTTTGGTAGCTCGAAATGTATGAATCTTGCGTATTTGTACGAAACGAAGAGTGTTTGATCGTATGAAACGAGCTGGAACGCCTGCAGCGAGCGCAAAACTCAATCGTTCGATTTCGTTGGAAAGCGACTTTGTAGTCGTTTGGTGCTTGTTTGGCGGCTCGAAATGCATGAATCTTGCGTATTTACAAAGAATACAGAGTTTTTGATCGTTTAAAACGACCTGGAACGCCGACAGCAAGCGCAAAACTGAATCGTTCGATTTCGTTATAAAGCGACTTTTCAATCGATTGGTGCTTGTTTAGCAACTCAAAACGCATACACCTTGCGTATTTGCATAGAATAAAGAGTTTTTGATCGTACAAAACGAGCTGAAACGCCTTTAGCAAGCGCAAAACTCAATCGTTCGATTTCGTTATAAAGCGACGTTGTAGTCGTTTGGTGCTTGTTTGGTAGCTCGAAATGTATGAATCTTGCGTATTTGCACAAAACGAAGAGTGTTTGATCGTATAAAACGAGCTGGAACGCCTACAGCGAGCGCAAAACTCAATCGTTCGATTTCGTTGAAAAGCGACTTTGTAGTCGTTTGGTGCTTGTTTGGTAGCTCGAAATGCATGAATCTTGCGTATGTGCACAAAACGAAGAGTGTTTGATCGTATAAAACGAGCTGGAACGCCTACAGCGAGCGCAAAACTCAATCGTTCGATTTCGTTGGAAAGCGACTTTGTAGTCGTTTGGTGCTTGTTTGGCGGCTCGAAATGCATGAATCTTGCGTATTTGCAAAGAATACAGAGTTTTTGATCGTTTAAAACGAACTGAAACGCCGACAGCGAGCGCAAAACTCGATTGGTTTATTTCGATATGAAGCGACACTGTAGTCGTTTGGTGCTTGTTTAGCAGCTCGAAATGCATGAATCTTGCGTATTTGCATAGAATGAAGGCTTTTTGATCGTATGAAACGAGCTGGAACGCCTACAGCGAGCGCAAAACTAAATCGTTCGATTTCGTTGAAAAGCGACGTTGTAGTCGTTTGGTGCTTGTTTAGCAACTCAAAACGCATACATCTTGCGTATTTGCATAGAATTAAGAGTTTTTGATCGTATAAAACGAGCTGGAACGCCCACAGCGAGCGCAAGACTCAATCGTTCGATTTCGTTGTAAAGCGACGTTGCAGTCGTTTGGCGCTTGTTTAGCGGCGCGAAATGCATGAATCTTGCGTATTTGCAAAGAATACAGAGTTTTTGATCGTTCAAAACGAGCTGGGACGCCTACAGCGAGCGCAAAACTCAATCGTTCGATTTCGTTGGAAAGCGACTTTGTAGTCGTTTGGTGCTTATTTGGCGGCTCGAAATGCATGAATCTTGCGTATTTGCAAAGAATACAGAGTTTTTGATCGCTTAAAACGAGCTGGAACGCCGACAGCGAGCGCAAAACTGAATCGTTCGATTTCGTGATAAAGCGACTTTTCAATCGATTGGTGCTTGTTTAGCAACTCAAAACGCATAAACCTTGCGTATTTGCATAGAATAATGAGTTTTTGATCGTATAAAACGAGCTGGAACGCCGACAGCGAGCGCAAAACTGAATCGTTCGATTTCTTTATAAAGCGACTTTTCAATCGATTGGTGCTTGTTTAGCAACTCAAAACGCATGAACCTTGCGTATTTGCATAGAATAAAGAGTTTTTGATCGTATAAAACGAGCTGGAACGCCTACAGCGAGCGCAAGACTCAATCGCTCGATTTCGTTATAAAGCGACTTTTCAATCGATTGGTGCTTGTTTAGCAACTCAAAACGCATAAACCTTGCGTATTTGCATAGAATTAAGAGTTTTTGATCGTAAAAAACGAGCTGGAACGCCTACAGCGAGCGCAAGACTCAATCGTTTGATTTTGTTATTAAGCAAGTTTGCAGTCGTTTGGTGCTTGTTTAGCGGCTCGAAATGCATGAATCTTGCGTATTTGCAAATAAAACAGAGTTTTTGATCGTTTAAAACGAGCTGGAACGCCGACAGCGAACACAAAACTGAATCGTTCGATTTCGTTATAAAGCGACTTTTCATTCGATTGGTGCTTGATTAGCAACTCAAAACGCATAAACCTTGCGTATTTGCATAGAATGAAGAGTTTTTGATCGTATAAAACGAGCTGGAATGCCTACAGCGAGCGCAAGACTCAATCGCTCGATTTCGTTATAAAGCGACTTTTCAATCGATTGGTGCTTGTTTAGCAACTCAAAACGCATAAACCTTGCGTATTTGCATAGAATAAAGAGTTTTTGATCGTATAAAACGAGCTGGAACGCCTACAGCGAGCGCAAGACTCAATCGTTCGATTTCGTTAGAAACTGACGTTGCAATCGTTTGGTGCTTGTTTGTCAGCTCGAAATGCATGAATCTTGCGTAATCGCAAAGAATACAGAGTTTTTGGTCGTTTGAAACGAGCTGGGACGCCTACAGCGAGCGCAAAACTCAATCGTTCGATTTCGTTGGAAAGCGATTTTGTAGTCGTCTGGTGCTTGTTTGGCGGCTCGAAATGCGTGAATCTTGCGTATTTGCAAAGAATACAGAGTTTTTGATCGTTTAAAACGAGCTGGAACGCCGACAGCAAGCGCAAAACTGAATCATTCGATTTCGTTATAAAGCGACTTTTCAATCGATTGGTGCTTGTTTAGCAACTCAAAACGCATAAACCTTGCGTATTTGCATAGAATAAAGAGTTTTTGATCGTATAAAACGAGCTGAAACGCCTTTAGCAAGCGCAAAACTCAATCGTTCGATCTCGTTATAAAGCGACGTTGTAGTCGTTTGGTGCTTGTTTGGTAGCTCGAAATGCATGAATCTTGCGTATGTGCACAAAACGAAGAGTGTTTGATCGTATAAAACGAGCTGGAACGCCTACAGCGAGCGCAAAACTCAATCGTTCGATTTCGTTGGAAAGCGACTTTGTAGTCGTTTGGTGCTTATTTGGCGGCTCGAAATGCATGAATCTTGCGTATTTGCAAAGAATACAGAGTTTTTGATCGCTTAAAACGAGCTGGAACGCCGACAGCGAGCGCAAAACTGAATCGTTCGATTTCGTGATAAAGCGACTTTTCAATCGATTGGTGCTTGTTTAGCAACTCAAAACGCATAAACCTTGCGTATTTGCATAGAATAAAGAGTTTTTGATCGTATAAAACGAGCTGGAACGCCTACAGCGAGCGCAAGACTCAATCGTTTGATTTCGTTGTAAAGCGACTTTGCAGTCGTTTGGTGCTTGTTTAGCAACTCAAAACGCATAAACCTTGCGTATTTGCATAGAATTAAGAGTTTTTGATCGTATAAAACGAGCTGGAACGCCCACAGCGAGCGCAAGACTCAATCGTTCGATTTCGTTGTAAAGCGACTTTGCAGTCGTTTGGTGCTTGTTTAGCGGCTCGAAATGCATGAATCTTGCGTATTTGCAAAGAATACAGAGTTTTCGATCGTTTGAAGCGAGCTGGGACGCCTACAGCGAGCGCAAAACTCAATCGTTCGATTTCGTTGGAAAGCGACTTCGCAGTCGTTTGGTGCTTGTTTAGCGGCTCGAAATGCATGAATCTTGCGTATTTGCATAGAATGAAGAGTTTTTGATCGTAGAAAACAAGCTGAAACGCCTTTAGCAAGCGCAAAACTCAATCGTTCGATTTCGTTATAAAGCGGCGTTGTAGTCGTTTGGTGCTTGTTTGGTAGCTCGAAATGTATGAATCTGGCGTATTTGCAAAGAATACAGAGTTTTTGATCGTTTAAAACAAGCTGGAACGCCTACAGCGGGCGCAAAACTCAATCGTTCGACTTTGTTGGAAAGGGACTTTGTAGTCGTTTGGTGCTTGTTTGGCGGCTCGAAATGCATGAATCTTGCGTATTTGCAAAGAATACAGAGTGTTTGATCGTTTGAAACGAGCTGGGACGACTACAGCGAGCGCAAAACTCAATCGTTCGATTTCGTTGGAAAGCGACTTTGTAGTCGTTTGCTGCTTGTTTGGCGGCTCGAAATGCATGAATCTTGCGTATTTGCACAAAATGAAGAGTGTTTGATCGTGTAAAACGAGTTGGAACGCCTACAGCGAGCGCAAAACTCAATCGTTCGATTTCGTTGGAAAGCGACTTTGTAGTCGTTTGGTGCTTGTTTGGCGGCTCGAAATGCATGAATCTTGCGTATTTGCACAAAATGAAGAGTGTTTGATCGTGTAAAACGAGTTGGAACGCCTACAGCGAGCGCAAAACTCAATCGTTCGATTTCGTTATAAAGCGACTTTTTATTCGATTGGTGCTTGTTTAGCAACTCAAAACGCATAAACCTTGCGTATTTGCAAAGAATAAAGAGTTTTTGATCGTATAAAACGAGCTGGAACGCCTACAGCGAGCGCAAACTCGATCGCTCGATTTCGTTATAAAGCGACGTTGTAGTCGTTTGGTGCTTGTTTGGTAGCTCGAAATGCATGAATCTCGAGTATTTGTACGAAACGAAAAGTGTTTGATCGTATGAAACGAGCTGGAACGCCTACAGCGAGCGCAAAACTCAATCGTTCGATTTCGTTATAAAGCGACTTTTTATTCGATTGGTGCTTGTTTAGCAACTCAAAACGCATAAACCTTGCGTATTTGCATAGAATAAAGAGTTTTTAATCGTATAAAATGAGCTGAAACGCCTACAGCGAGCGCAAAACTCAATCGTTCGATTTCGTTATAAAGCCACTTTTTATTCGATTGGTGCTTGTTTAGCAACTCAAAACGCATAAACCTTTCGTAATTGCATAGAATAAAGAGTTTTTGATCGTATAAAATAAGCTGAAACGCCTACAGCGAGCGCAAAACTCAATCGTTCGATTCCGTTATAAAGCGACGTTGTAGTCGTTTGGTGCTTGTTTGGTAGCTCGAAATGCATGAATCTCGAGTATTTGTACGAAACGAAAAGTGTTTGATCGTATGAAACGAGCTGGAACGCCTACAGTGAGCGCAAAACTCAATCGTTCGATTTCGTTGCAAAGCGACTTTGTAGTCGTTTGGTGCTTGTTTGGCGGCTCGAAATGCATGAATCTTGCGTATTTGCAAAGAATACAGAGTGTTTGATCGTGTAAAAACGAGCTGGAACGCCTACAGCGAGCGCAAGACTCAATCGTTCGATTTCGTTATAAAGCGACTTTTCAATCGATTGGTGCTTGTTTAGCAACTCAAAACGAATAAACCTTGCGTATTTGCATAGAATAAAGGGTTTTTGATCGTACAAAACGAGCTGAAACGCCTTTAGCGAGCGCAAAACTCAATCGTTCGATTCCGTTATAAAGCGACGTTGTAGTCGTTTGGTGATTGTTTGGTAGCTCGAAATGTATGAATCTTGCGTATTTGCACAAAACGAAGAGTGTTTGATCGTATAAAACGAGCTGGAACGCCTACAGCGAGCGCAAAACTCAATCGTTCGATTTCGTTGCAAAGCGACTTTGTAGTCGTTTGGTGCTTGTTTGGCGGCTCGAAATGCATGAATCTTGCGTATTTGCACAAAATGAAGAGTGTTTGATCGTGTAAAACGAGTTGGAACGCCTACAGCGAGCGCAAAACTCAATCGTTCGATTTCGTTATAAAGCGACTTTTTATTCGATTGGTGCTTGTTTAGCAACTCAAAACGCATAAACCTTGCGTATTTGCATAGAATAAAGAGTTTTTAATCGTATAAAATGAGCTGAAACGCCTACAGCGAGCGCAAAACTCAATCGTTCGATTTCGTTATAAAGCCACTTTTTATTCGATTGGTGCTTGTTTAGCAACTCAAAACGCATAAACCTTTCGTAATTGCATAGAATAAAGAGTTTTTGATCGTATAAAATAAGCTGAAACGCCTACAGCGAGCGCAAAACTCAATCGTTCGATTCCGTTATAAAGCGACGTTGTAGTCGTTTGGTGCTTGTTTGGTAGCTCGAAATGCATGAATCTCGAGTATTTGTACGAAACGAAAAGTGTTTGATCGTATGAAACGAGCTGGAACGCCTACAGTGAGCGCAAAACTCAATCGTTCGATTTCGTTGCAAAGCGACTTTGTAGTCGTTTGGTGCTTGTTTGGCGGCTCGAAATGCATGAATCTTGCGTATTTGCAAAGAATACAGAGTGTTTGATCGTGTAAAAACGAGCTGGAACGCCTACAGCGAGCGCAAGACTCAATCGTTCGATTTCGTTATAAAGCGACTTTTCAATCGATTGGTGCTTGTTTAGCAACTCAAAACGAATAAACCTTGCGTATTTGCATAGAATAAAGGGTTTTTGATCGTACAAAACGAGCTGAAACGCCTTTAGCGAGCGCAAAACTCAATCGTTCGATTCCGTTATAAAGCGACGTTGTAGTCGTTTGGTGATTGTTTGGTAGCTCGAAATGTATGAATCTTGCGTATTTGCACAAAACGAAGAGTGTTTGATCGTATAAAACGAGCTGGAACGCCTACAGCGAGCGCAAAACTCAATCGTTCGATTTCGTTGCAAAGCGACTTTGTAGTCGTTTGGTGCTTCTTTGGTGGCTCGAAATGCATGAAACTTGCGTATTTGCAAAGAATACAGAGTTTTTGATCGCTTAAAACGAGCTGGAACGCCGACAGGGAGCGCAAAACTGAATCGTTCGATTTCGTTATAAAGCGACTTTTCAATCGATTGGTGCTTGTTTAGCAACTCAAAACGCATAAACCTTGCGTATTTGCATAGAATAAAGAGTTTTTGATCGTATAAAACGAGCTGGAACGCCTACAGCGAGCGCAAACTCGATCGCTCGATTTCGTTATAAAGCGACGTTGTAGTCGTTTGGTGCTTGTTTGGTAGCTCGAAATGCATGAATCTCGAGTATTTGTACGAAACGAAAAGTGTTTGATCGTATGAAACGAGCTGGAACGCCTACAGCGAGCGCAAAACTCAATCGTTCGATTTCGTTGGAAAGCGACTTTGTAGTCGTTTGGTGCTTGTTTGGCGGCTCGAAATGCATGAATCTTGCGTATTTGCAAAGAATACATAGTTTTTGATCGTTTAAAACGAGCTGAAATGCCGACAGCGAGCGCAAAACTCGATTGGTTTATTTCGATATGAAGCGACACTGTGGTCGTTTGGTGCTTGTTTAGCAGCTCGAAATGCATGAATCTTGCGTATTTGCATAGAATGAAGGCTTTTTGATCGTATGAAACGAGCTGGAACGCCTACAGCGAGCGCAAAACTGAATCGTTCGATTTCGTTATAAAGCGACGTTGTAGTCGTTTGGTGCTTGTTTAGCAACTCAAAACGCATACATCTTGCGTATTTGCATAGAATTAAGAGTTTTTGATCGTATAAAACGAGCTGGAACGCCCACCGCGAGCGCAAGACTCAATCGTTCGATTTCGTTGTAAAGTGACTTTGCAGTCGTTTGGTGCTTGTTTAGCGGCTCGAAATGCATGAATCTTGCGTATTTGCAAAGAATACAGAGTTTTCGATCGTTTGAAGCGAGCTGGGACGCCTACAGCGAGCGCAAAACTCAATCGTTCGATTTCGTTGGAAAGCGACTTCGCAGTCGTTTGGTGCTTGTTTAGCGGCTCGAAATGCATGAATCTTGCGTATTTGCAAATAATACAGAGTTTTTGATCGTTTAAAACGAGCTGGAACGCCGACAGCGAGCGCAAAACTGAATCGTTAAATTTCGTTATAAAGCGACTTTTTATTCGATTGGTGCTTGTTTAGCAACTCAAAACGCATAAACCTTGCGTATTTGCATAGAATAAAGAGTTTTTGATCGTGTAAAACGAGCTGAAACGCCTACAGCGAGCGCAAAACTGAATCGTTCGATTTCGTTGTAAAGCGACTTTGCAGTCGTTTGGCGCTTGTTTAGCGGCTCGAAATGCATGAATCTTGCGTATTTGCAAAGAATACAGAGTTTTTGATCGTTTAAAACGAGCTGGAACGCCGACAGCAAGCGCAAAACTGAATCATTCGATTTCGTTATAAAGCGACTTTTCAATCGATTGGTGCTTGTTTAGCAACTCAAAACGCATAAACCTTGCGTATTTGCATAGAATGAAGAGTTTTTGATCGTAGAAAACGAGCTGAAACGCCTTTAGCAAGCGCAAAACTCATTCGTTCGATTTCGTTGGAAAGCGATTTTGTAGTCGTCTGGTGCTTGTTTGGCGGCTCGAAATGCATGAATCTTGCGTATTTGCAAAGAATACAGAGTTTTTGATCGCTTAAAACGAGCTGGAACGCCGACAGCGAGCGCAAAACTGAATCGTTCGATTTCGTGATAAAGCGACTTTTCAATCGATTGGTGCTTGTTTAGCAACTCAAAACGCATAAACCTTGCGTATTTGCATAGAATAAAGAGTTTTTGATCGTATAAAACGAGCTGGAACGCCTACAGCGAGCGCAAGACTCAATCGTTTGATTTCGTTGTAAAGCGACTTTGCAGTCGTTTGGTGCTTGTTTAGCAACTCAAAACGCATAAACCTTGCGTATTTGCATAGAATTAAGAGTTTTTGATCGTATAAAACGAGCTGGAACACCTACAGCGAGCGCAAGACTCAATCGTTCGATTTCGTTGTAAAGCGACTTTGCAGTCGTTTGGTGCTTGTTTAGCGGCTCGAAATGCATGAATCTTGCGTATTTGCAAAGAATACAGAGTTTTTGATCGTTTGAAACGAGCTGGGATGCCTACAGCGAGCGCAAAACTCAATCGTTCGATTTCGTTGGAAAGCGATTTTGTAGTCGTTTGGTGCTTGTTTGGCGGCTCGAAATGCATGAATCTTGCGTATTTGCAAAGAATACAGAGTTTTTGATCGTTTGAAACGAGCTGGAACGCCGACAGCAAGCGCAAAACTGAATCATTCGATTTCGTTATAAAGCGACTTTTCAATCGATTGGTGCTTGTTTAGCAACTCAAAACGCATAAACCTTGCGTATTTGCATAAAATGAAGAGTTTTTGATCGTATAAATAGAGCTGAAACGCCTACAGCGAGCGCAAAACGCAATCGTTCGATTTCGTTATAAAGCGACGTTGTAGTCGTTTGGTGCTTGTTTGGTAGCTCGAAATGTATGAATCTTGCGTATTTGTACGAAACGAAGAGTGTTTGATCGTATGAAACGAGCTGGAACGCCTGCAGCGAGCGCAAAACTCAATCGTTCGATTTCGTTGGAAAGCGACTTTGTAGTCGTTTGGTGCTTGTTTGGCGGCTCGAAATGCATGAATCTTGCGTATTTACAAAGAATACAGAGTTTTTGATCGTTTAAAACGACCTGGAACGCCGACAGCAAGCGCAAAACTGAATCGTTCGATTTCGTTATAAAGCGACTTTTCAATCGATTGGTGCTTGTTTAGCAACTCAAAACGCATACACCTTGCGTATTTGCATAGAATAAAGAGTTTTTGATCGTACAAAACGAGCTGAAACGCCTTTAGCAAGCGCAAAACTCAATCGTTCGATTTCGTTATAAAGCGACGTTGTAGTCGTTTGGTGCTTGTTTGGTAGCTCGAAATGTATGAATCTTGCGTATTTGCACAAAACGAAGAGTGTTTGATCGTATAAAACGAGCTGGAACGCCTACAGCGAGCGCAAAACTCAATCGTTCGATTTCGTTGAAAAGCGACTTTGTAGTCGTTTGGTGCTTGTTTGGTAGCTCGAAATGCATGAATCTTGCGTATGTGCACAAAACGAAGAGTGTTTGATCGTATAAAACGAGCTGGAACGCCTACAGCGAGCGCAAAACTCAATCGTTCGATTTCGTTGGAAAGCGACTTTGTAGTCGTTTGGTGCTTGTTTGGCGGCTCGAAATGCATGAATCTTGCGTATTTGCAAAGAATACAGAGTTTTTGATCGTTTAAAACGAACTGAAACGCCGACAGCGAGCGCAAAACTCGATTGGTTTATTTCGATATGAAGCGACACTGTAGTCGTTTGGTGCTTGTTTAGCAGCTCGAAATGCATGAATCTTGCGTATTTGCATAGAATGAAGGCTTTTTGATCGTATGAAACGAGCTGGAACGCCTACAGCGAGCGCAAAACTAAATCGTTCGATTTCGTTGAAAAGCGACGTTGTAGTCGTTTGGTGCTTGTTTAGCAACTCAAAACGCATACATCTTGCGTATTTGCATAGAATTAAGAGTTTTTGATCGTATAAAACGAGCTGGAACGCCCACAGCGAGCGCAAGACTCAATCGTTCGATTTCGTTGTAAAGCGACGTTGCAGTCGTTTGGCGCTTGTTTAGCGGCGCGAAATGCATGAATCTTGCGTATTTGCAAAGAATACAGAGTTTTTGATCGTTCAAAACGAGCTGGGACGCCTACAGCGAGCGCAAAACTCAATCGTTCGATTTCGTTGGAAAGCGACTTTGTAGTCGTTTGCTGCTTGTTTGGCGGCTCGAAATGCATGAATCTTGCGTATTTGCACAAAATGAAGAGTGTTTGATCGTGTAAAACGAGTTGGAACGCCTACAGCGAGCGCAAAACTCAATCGTTCGATTTCGTTGAAAAGCGACGTTGTAGTCGTTTGGTGCTTGTTTAGCACCTCAAAACGCATAAACCTTGCGTATTTGCATAGAATTAAGAGTTTTTGATCGTATAAAACGAGCTGGAACGCCTACAGCGAGCGCAAGACTCAATCGTTTGATTTCGTTGTTAAGCGACTTTGCAGTCGTTTGGTGCTTGTTTAGCGGCTCGAAATGCATGAATCTTGCGTATTTGCAAATAAAACAGAGTTTTTGATCGTTTAAAACGAGCTGGAACGCCGACAGCGAGCACAAAACTGAATCGTTCGATTTCGTTATAAAGCGACTTTTCATTCGATTGGTGCTTGATTAGCAACTCAAAACGCATAAACCTTGCGTATTTGCATAGAATAAAGAGTTTTTGATCGTATAAAACGAGCTGGAACGCCTACAGCGAGCGCAAGACTCAATCGCTCGATTTCGTTATAAAGCGACTTTTCAATCGATTGGTGCTTGTTTAGCAACTCAAAACGAATAAACCTTGCGTATTTGCATAGAATAAAGAGTTTTTGATCGTATAAAACGAGCTGGAACGCCTACAGCGAGCGCAAGACTCAATCGTTCGATTTCGTTAGAAACTGACTTTGCAATCGTTTGGTGCTTGTTTGTCAGCTCGAAATGCATGAATCTTGCGTAATCGCAAAGAATACAGAGTTTTTGATCGTTCAAAACGAGCTGGGACGCCTACAGCGAGCGCAAAACTCAATCGTTCGATTTCTTTGGAAAGCGACTTTGTAGTCGTTTGCTGCTTGTTTGGCGGCTCGAAATGCATGAATCTTGCGTATTTGCACAAAATGAAGAGTGTTTGATCGTGTAAAACGAGTTGGAACGCCTACAGCGAGCGCAAAACTCAATCGTTCGATTTTGTTGAAAAGCGACGTTGTAGTCGTTTGGTGCTTGTTTAGCAACTCAAAACGCATAAACCTTGCGTATTTGCATAGAATTAAGAGTTTTTGATCGTATAAAACGAGCTGGAACGCCTACAGCAAGCGCAAGACTCAATCGTTTGATTTCGTTGTTAAGCAACTTTGCAGTCGTTTGGTGCTTGTTTAGCGGCTCGAATTGCATGAATCTTGCGTATTTGCAAATAAAACAGAGTTTTTGATCGTTTAAAACGAGCTGGAACGCCGACAGCGAGCACAAAACTGAATCGTTCGATTTCGTTATAAAGCGACTTTTCATTCGATTGGTGCTTGATTAGCAACTCAAAACGCATAAACCTTGCGTATTTGCATAGAATGAAGAGTTTTTGATCGTATAAAACAAGCTGGAATGCCTACAGCGAGCGCAAGACTCAATCGCTCGATTTCGTTATAAAGCGACTTTTCAATCGATTGGTGCTTGTTTAGCAACTCAAAACGCATAAACCTTGCGTATTTGCATAGAATAAAGAGTTTTTGATCGTATAAAACGAGCTGGAACGCCTACAGCGAGCGCAAGACTCAATCGTTCGATTTCGTTAGAAACTGACTTTGCAATCGTTTGGTGCTTGTTTGTCAGCTCGAAATGCATGAATCTTGCGTAATCGCAAAGAATACAGAGTTTTTGATCGTTCAAAACGAGCTGGGACGCCGACAGCGAGCACAAAACTAAATCGTTCGATTTCGTTATAAAGCGACTTTTCATTCGATTGGTGCTTGATTAGCAACTCAAAACGCATAAACCTTGCGTATTTGCATAGAATAAAGAGTTTTTGATCGTATAAAATGAGTTGAAACGCCTACAGCGAGCGCAAAACTCAATCGTTCGATTTCGTTGCAAAGCGACTTTGTAGTCGTTTGGTGCTTGTTTGGCGGCTCGAAATGCATGAAACTTGCGTATTTGCAAAGAATACAGAGTTTTTGATCGCTTAAAACGAGCTGGAACGCCGACCGGGAGCGCAAAACTCAATCGTTCGATTTCGTTATAAAGCGACGTTGTAGGCGTTTGGTGCTTGTTTGGTAGCTCGAAATGCATGAATCTTGCGTGTTTGCACGAAACGAAGAGTGTTTGATCATATCAAACGAGCTGGAACGCCTACAGCGAGCGCAAAACTCAATCGTTCGATTTCGTTGGAAAGCGACTTTGTAGTCGTTTAGTGCTTGTTTGGCCGCTCGAAATGCATGAATCTTGCGTATTCGCAAAGAATACAGAGTTTTTGATCGCTTGAAACGAGCTGGGACGCCTACAGCGAGCGCAAAACTCAATCGTTCGATTTCGTTGGAAAGCGATTTTGTAGTCGTCTGGTGCTTGTTTGGCGGCTCGAAATGCATGAATCTTGCGTATTTGCAAAGAATACAGAGTTTTTGATCGTTTAAAACGAGCTGGAACGCTGACAGCAAGCGCAAAACTGAATCATTCGATTTCGTTATGAAGCGACTTTTCAATCGATTGGTGCTTGTTTAGCAACTCAAAACGCATAAACCTTGCGTATTTGCATAGAATAAAGAGTTTTTGATCGTATAAAACGAGCTGAAACGCCTTTAGCAAGCGCAAAACTCAATCGTTCGATCTCGTTATAAAGTGACGTTGTAGTCGTTTGGTGCTTGTTTGGTAGCTCGAAATGCATGAATCTTGCGTATGTGCACAAAACGAAGAGTGTTTGATCGTATAAAACGAGCTGGAACGCCTACAGCGAGCGCAAAACTCAATCGTTCGATTTCGTTGGAAAGCGACTTTGTAGTCGTTTGGTGCTTATTTGGCGGCTCGAAATGCATGAATCTTGCGTATTTGCAAAGAATACAGAGTTTTTGATCGCTTAAAACGAGCTGGAACGCCGTCAGCGAGCGCAAAACTGAATCGTTCGATTTCGTGATAAAGCGACTTTTCAATCGATTGGTGCTTGTTTAGCAACTCAAAACGCATAAACCTTGCGTATTTGCATAGAATTAAGAGTTTTTGATCGTATAAAACGAGCTGGAACGCCTACAGCGAGCGCAAGACTCAATCGCTCGATTTCGATATAAAGTGACTTTGCATTCGTTTGGTGCTTGTTTAGTGGCTCAAAATGCATGAATCTTGCGTATTTGCAAAGAATACAGAGTGTTTGATCGTGTAAAAACGAGCTGGAACGCCTACAGCGAGCGCAAAACTCAATCGTTCGATTTCGTTGGAAAGCGACTTTGTAGTGTAGTCTTTATTTTCAGGATAAGTGAGGATAGGCTGGTTTATTTTATTGAAATCAGTAAAGTCTATAAAACGTTTATTAAATGAAGTTAATGAGAACAAAGATACAGAAAACTCGGATGCGCACGTGTTTCGTCATTCGTGGCCAGTCGTCAACTGCTTTCTTTTCTACGCGAGACTCTCCTCTCCGGCGCTCGACCACTCGCCTCGCTTCACGCCTATCGCGACGCTCAACGGCTTACAATAACAAAGCGCTCGGTTTGTTTACCTAGCTGCGCGAGAGGCTATGCCTCGTTCTGTGTATATCGCACCGCGGAGATTTCGAGAAATATCGCTTCCTACAGTAGTCGTTTGGTGCTTGTTTGGGGGCTCGAAATGCATGAATCTTGCGTATTTGCGAAGAATACAGAGTTTTTGATCGTTTAAAACGAGCTGAAACGCCGACAGCGAGCGCAAAACTCGATTGGTTTATTTCGATATGAAGCGACACCGTAGTCGTTTGGTGCTTGTTTAGCATCTCGAAATGCATTAATCTTGCGTATTTGCATAGAATGAAGGCTTTTTGATCGTATGAAACGAGCTGGAACGCCTACAGCGAGCGCAAAACTGAATCGTTCGATTTCGTTATAAAGCGACGTTGTAGTCGTTTGGTGCTTGTTTAGCAACTCAAAACGCATAAACCTTGCGTATTTGCATAGAATTAAGAGTTTTTGATCGTATAAAACGAGCTGGAACGCCTACAGCGAGCGCAAGACTCAATCGTTCGATTTCGTTGTAAAGCGACTTTGCAGTCGTTTGGTGCTTGTTTAGCGGCTCGAAATGCATGAATCTTGCGTATTTGCAAAGAATACAGAGTTTTTGATCGTTCAAAACGAGCTGGGACGCCTACAGCGAGCGCAAAACTCAATCGTTCGATTTCGTTGGAAAGCGACTTTGTAGTCGTTTGGTGCTTGTTTGGTGGCTCGAAATGCATGAATCTTGCGTATTTGCACAAAATGAAGAGTGTTTGATCGTGTAAAACGAGTTGGAACGCCTACAGCGAGCGCAAAACTCAATCGTTCGATTTCGTTATAAAGCGACTTTTTATTCGATTGGTGCTTGTTTAGCAACTCAAAACGCATAAACCTTGCGTATTTGCATAGAATAAAGAGTTTTTAATCGTATAAAATGAGCTGAAACGCCTACAGCGAGCGCAAAACTCAATCGTTCGATTTCGTGACAAAGCGACGTTGTAGTCGTTTGGTGCTTGTTTGGCGGCTCGAAATGCATGAATCTTGCGTATTTGCACAAAACGAAGAGTGTTTGATCGTATAAAACGAGCTGGAAAGCCTACAGCGAGCGCAAAACTGATTCGTTCGATTTCGTTATAAAGCGACTTTTCATTCGATTGGTGCTTGTTTAGCAACTCAAAACGCATAAACCTTGCGTATTTGCATAGAATAAAGAGTTTTTGATCGTGTAAAACGAGCTGAAACGCCTACAGCGAGCGCAAAACTCGATCGCTCGATTTCGTTATAAAGCGACGTTGTAGTCGTTTGGTGGTTGTTTGGTAGCTCGAAATGCATGAATCTTGCGTATTTGCAAAGAATACAGAGTTTTTTATCGTTTAAAACGACCTGGAACGCCGACAGCAAGCGCAAAACTGAATCGTTCGATTTCGTTATAAAGCGACTTTTCAATCGATTGGTGCTTGTTTAGCAACTCAAAACGCATACACCTTGCGTATTTGCATAGAATAAAGAGTTTTTGATCGTCCAAAACGAGCTGAAACGCCTTTAGCGAGCGCAAAACTCAATCGTTCGATTTCGTTATAAAGCGACGTTGTAGTCGTTTGGTGCTTGTTTGGTAGCTCGAAATGTATGAATCTTGCGTATTTGCACAAAACGAAGAGTGTTTGATCGTATAAAACGAGCTGGAACGCCTACAGCGAGCGCAAAACTCAATCGTTCGATTTCGTTGAAAAGCGACTTTGTAGTCGTTTGGTGATTGTTTGGTAGCTCGAAATGCATGAATCTTGCGTATGTGCACAAAACGAAAAGTGTTTGATCGTATAAAACGAGCTGGAACGCCTACAGCGAGCGCAAAACTCAATCGTTCGATTTCGTTGGAAAGAGACTTTGTAGTCGTTTGGTCCTTGTTTGGCGGCTCGAAATGCATGAATCTTGCGTATTTGCAAAAAATACAGAGTTTTTGATCGTTTAAGACGAGCTGGAACGCCAACAGCAAGCGCAAAACTGAATCACTCGATTTCGTTATAAAGCGACTTTTCAATCGATTGGTGCTTGTTTAGCAACTCAAAACGCATAAACCTTGCGTATTTGCATAGAATAAAGCGTTTTTGATCGTATAAAACGAGCTGAAACGCCTTTAGCAAGCGCAAAACTCAATCGTTCGATTTCGTTATAAAGCGACGTTGTAGTCGTTTGGTGCTTGTTTAGCAACTCAAAACGCATAAATCTTGCGTATTTGCATAGACCTAAGAGTTTTTGAGCGTATAAAACGAGCTGGAACGCCCACAGCGAGCGCAAGACTCAATCGTTCGATTTCGTTGTAAAGCGACTTTGCAGTCGTTTGGTGCTTGTTTAGCGGCTCGAAATGCATGAATCTTGCGTATTTGCAAAGAATACAGAGTTTTTGATCGTTTGAAACGAGCTGGGACGCCTACTGCGAGCGCAAAACTCAATCGTCCGATTTCGTTGGAAAGCGACTTTGTAGTCGTTTGCTGCTTGTTTGGCGGCTCGAAATGCATGAATCTTGCGTATTTGCAAAGAATACAGAGTTTTTGATCGTTTAAAACGAGCTGGAACGCCGACAGCAAGCGCAAAACTGAATCATTCGATTTCGTTATAAAGCGACTTTTCAATCGATTGGTGCTTGTTTAGCAACTCAAAACGCGTAAACCTTGCGTATTTGCATAGAATAAAGAGTTTTTGATCGTATAAAACGAGCTGAAACGCCTTTAGCAAGCGCAAAACTCAATCGTTCGATTTCGTTATAAAGCGACGTTGTAGTCGTTTGGTGCTTGTTTGGTAGCTCGAAATGTATGAATCTTGCGTATTTGCACAAAACGAAGAGTGTTTGATCGTATAAAACGAGCTGGAACGCCTACAGCGGGCGCAAAACTCAATCGTTCGACTTTGTTGGAAAGCGACTTTGTAGTCGTTTGGTGCTTGTTTAGCGGCTCGAAATGCATGAATCTTGCGTATTTGCATAGAATAAAGAGTTTTTGATCATATAAAACGAGCTGGAACGCCTACGGCGAGCGCAAGACTCAATCGTTCAATTTCGTTGTAAAGCGACTTTTTATTCGATTGTCGCTTGTTTAGCAACTCAAAACGCATAAACCTTGCGTATTTGCATAGAATAAAGAGTTTTTGATCGTATAAAACAAGCTGAAACGCCTACAGCGAGCGCAAAACTCGATCGCTCGATTTCGTTATAAAGCGACGTTGTAGTCGTTTGGTGCTTGTTTGGTAGCTCGAAATGCATGAATCTTGCGTATTTGCAAAGAATACAGAGTTTTTGATCGTTTAAAACGAGCTGGAACGCCGACAGCAAGCGCAAAACTGAATCGTTCGATTTCGTTATAAAGCGACTTTTCAATCGATTGGTCCTTGTTTAGCAACTCAAAACGCATGAACCTTGCGTATTTGCATAGAATAAAGAGTTTTTGATCGTATAAAACGAGCTGAAACCCCTACAGCTAGCGCAAAACTCAATCGTTCGATTTCGTTATAAAGTGACTTTGCATTCGTTTGGTGCTTGTTTAGCGGCTCAGAATGCATAAATCTACCGTATTTGCAAAGACCACAGAGTGTTTGATCGTGTGAAAACGAGCTGGAACGCCTGCAGCGAGCGCAAGACTCAATCGTTCGATTTCGTTACAAAGCGACTTTTCAATCGATTGGTGCTTGTTTAGCAACTCAAAACGCATAAACCTTGCGTATTTGCATAGAATAAAGAGTTTTTGATCGTATAAAACGAGCTGGAACACCGACAGCGAGCGCAAGACTCAATCGTTCGATTTCGTTATAAAGCGACGTTGCAGTCGTTTGGTGCTTCTTTGGTGGCTCGAAATGCATGAATCTTGCGTATTTGCAAGAAATTAAGAGTTTTTGATCGTTCAAAACGAGCTGGAACGCCGACAGTGAGCGCAAAACTGAATCGTTCGATTTCGTTGGAAAGCGACTTTGTAGTCGTTTGGTGCTTGTTTGGCGGCTCGAAATGCATGAATCTTGCGTATTCGCACAAAATGAAGAGTGTTTGATCGTGTAAAACGAGTTGGAACGCCTACAGCAAGCGCAAAACTCAATCGTTCGATTTCGTTATAAAGCGACTTTTTATTCGATTGGTGCTTGTTTAGTAACTCAAAACGGATAACCTTGCGTATTTGCATAGAATAAAGAGTTTTTAATCGTATAAAATGAGCTGAAACGCCTACAGCGAGCGCAAAACTCAATCGTTCGATTTCGTTGGAAAGCGACTTTGTAGTCGTTTGGTGCTTGTTTGGCCGCTCGAAATGCATGAATCTTGCGTATTCGCAAAGAATACAGAGTTTTTGATCGTTTGAAACGAGCTGGGACGCCTACAGCGAGCGCAAAACTCAATCGTTCGATTTCGTTGGAAAGCGATTTTGTAGTCGTCTGGTGCTTGTTTGGCGGCTCGAAATGCATGAATCTTGCGTATTTGCAAAGAATACAGAGTTTTTGATCGTTTAAAAAGAGCTGGAACGCCGACAGCAAGCGCAAAAATGAATCATTCGATTTCGTTATAAAGCGACGTTGTAGTCGTTTGGTGCTTGTTTGGTAGCTCGAAATGCATGAATCTTGCGTATGTGCACAAAACGAAGAGTGTTTGATCGTATAAAACGAGCTGGAACGCCTACAGTGAGCGCAAAACTCAATCGTTCGATTTCGTTGTAAAGCGACTTTGCAGTCGTTTGGTGCTTGTTTAGCAACTCAAAACGCATAAACCTTGCGTATTTGCATAGAATTAAGAGTTTTTGATCGTATAAAACGAGCTGGAACGCCTACAGCGAGCGGAAGACTCAATCGTTCGATTTCGTTGTAAAGCGACTTTGCAGTCGTTTGGTGCTTGTTTAGCGGCTCGAAATGCATGAATCTTGCGTATTTGCAAAGAATACAGAGTTTTTGATCGTTTGAAACGAGCTGGGACGCTTACAGCGAGCGCAAAACTCAATCGTTTGATTTCGTTGGAAAGCGACTTTGTAGTCGTTTGCTGCTTGTTTGGCGGCTCGAAATGCATAAATCTTGCGTATTTGCAAAGAATACAGAGTTTTTGATCGCTTAAAACGAGCTGGAACGCCGACAGCGAGCGCAAAACTGAATCGTTCGATTTCGTTATAAAGCGACTTTTCAATCCATTGGTGCTTGTTTAGCAACTCAAAACGCATAAACCTTGCGTATTTGCATAGAATAAAGAGTTTTTGATCGCATAAAACGAGCTGGAACGCCTACAGCGAGCGCAAGACTCAATCGCTCGATTTCGTTATAAAGCGACTTTTCAATCGATTGGTGCTTGTTAAGGAACTCAAAACGCATAAACCTTGCGTATTTGCATAGGATAAAGAGTTTTTGATCGTATAGAACGAGCTGGAACGCCTACAGCGAGCGCAAGACTCAATCGTTCGATTTCGTTAGAAACTGACTTTGCAATCGTTTGGTGGTTGTCTGTCAGCTCGAAATGCATGAATCTTGCGTAATCGCGAAGAATACAGAGTTTTTGATCGTTCAAAACGAGCTGGGACGCCTACAGCGAGCGCAAAACTGAATCGTTCGATTTCGTTACAAAGCGACTTTTCATTCGATTGGTGCTTGATTAGCAACTCAAAACGCATAAACCTTGCGTATTTGCATAGAATAAAGAGTTTTTGATCGTATAAATAGAGCTGAAACGCCTACAGCGAGCGCAAAACTCAATCGTTCGATTTCATTTTAAAGCGACGTTGTAGTCGTTTGGTGCTTGTTTGGTAGCTCGAAATGCATGAATCTCGCGTATTTGCAAAGAATACAGAGTTTTTTATCGTTTAAAACGACCTGGAACGCCGACAGCAAGCGCAAAACTGAATCGTTCGATTTCGTTATAAAGCGACTTTTCAATCGATTGGTGCTTGTTTAGCAACTCAAAACGCATACACCTTGCGTATTTGCATAGAATAAAGAGTTTTTGATCGTCCAAAACGAGCTGAAACGCCTTTAGCGAGCGCAAAACTCAATCGTTCGATTTCGTTATAAAGCGACGTTGTAGTCGTTTGGTGCTTGTTTGGTAGCTCGAAATGTATGAATCTTGCGTATTTGCACAAAACGAAGAGTGTTTGATCGTATAAAACGAGCTGGAACGCCTACAGCGAGCGCAAAACTCAATCGTTCGATTTCGTTGAAAAGCGACTTTGTAGTCGTTTGGTGCTTGTTTGGTAGCTCGAAATGCATGAATCTTGCGTATGTGCACAAAACGAAAAGTGTTTGATCGTATAAAACGAGCTGGAACGCCTACAGCGAGCGCAAAACTCAATCGTTCGATTTCGTTGGAAAGCGACTTTGTAGTCGTTTGGTCCTTGTTTGGCGGCTCGAAATGCATGAATCTTGCGTATTTGCAAAAAATACAGAGTTTTTGATCGTTTAAAACGAGCTGGAACGCCAACAGCAAGCGCAAAACTGAATCACTCGATTTCGTTATAAAGCGACTTTTCAATCGATTGGTGCTTGTTTAGCAACTCAAAACGCATAAACCTTGCGTATTTGCATAGAATAAAGCGTTTTTGATCGTATAAAACGAGCTGAAACGCCTTTAGCAAGCGCAAAACTCAATCGTTCGATTTCGTTATAAAGCGACGTTGTAGTCGTTTGGTGCTTGTTTAGCAACTCAAAACGCATAAATCTTGCGTATTTGCATAGACCTAAGAGTTTTTGAGCGTATAAAACGAGCTGGAACGCCCACAGCGAGCGCAAGACTCAATCGTTCGATTTCGTTGTAAAGCGACTTTGCAGTCGTTTGGTGCTTGTTTAGCGGCTCGAAATGCATGAATCTTGCGTATTTGCAAAGAATACAGAGTTTTTGATCGTTTGAAACGAGCTGGGACGCCTACTGCGAGCGCAAAACTCAATCGTTCGATTTCGTTGGAAAGCGACTTTGTAGTCGTTTGTTGCTTGTTTGGCGGCTCGAAATGCATGAATCTTGCGTATTTGCAAAGAATACAGAGTTTTTGATCGTTTAAAACGAGCTGGAACGCCGACAGCAAGCGCAAAACTGAATCATTCGATTTCGTTATAAAGCGACTTTTCAATCGATTGGTGCTTGTTTAGCAACTCAAAACGCGTAAACCTTGCGTATTTGCATAGAAGAAAGAGTTTTTGATCGTATAAAACGAGCTGAAACGCCTTTAGCAAGCGCAAAACTCAATCGTTCGATTTCGTTATAAAGCGACGTTGTAGTCGTTTGGTGCTTGTTTGGTAGCTCGAAATGTATGAATCTTGCGTATTTGCACAAAACGAAGAGTGTTTGATCGTATAAAACGAGCTGGAACGCCTACAGCGGGCGCAAAACTCAATCGTTCGACTTTGTTGGAAAGCGACTTTGTAGTCGTTTGGTGCTTGTTTAGCGGCTCGAAATGCATGAATCTTGCGTATTTGCATAGATTAAAGAGTTTTTGATCGTATAAAACGAGCTGGAACGCCTACGGCGAGCGCAAGACTCAATCGTTCAATTTCGTTGTAAAGCGACTTTTTATTCGATTGTCGCTTGTTTAGCAACTCAAAACGCATAAACCTTGCGTATTTGCATAGAATAAAGAGTTTTTGATCGTATAAAACAAGCTGAAACGCCTACAGCGAGCGCAAAACTCGATCGCTCGATTTCGTTATAAAGCGACGTTGTAGTCGTTTGGTGCTTGTTTGGTAGCTCGAAATGCATGAATCTTGCGTATTTGCAAAGAATACAGAGTTTTTGATCGTTTAAAACGAGCTGGAACGCCGACAGCAAGCGCAAAACTGAATCGTTCGATTTCGTTATAAAGCGACTTTTCAATCGATTGGTGCTTGTTTAGCAACTCAAAACGCATAAACCTTGCGTATTTGCATAGAATAAAGAGTTTTTGATCGTATAAAACGAGCTGGAACACCGACAGCGAGCGCAAGACTCAATCGTTCGATTTCGTTATAAAGCGACGTTGCAGTCGTTTGGTGCTTCTTTGGTGGCTCGAAATGCATGAATCTTGCGTATTTGCAAAAAATTAAGAGTTTTTGATCGTTCAAAATGAGCTGGAATGCCGACAGTGAGCGCAAAACTGAATCGTTCGATTTCGTTATAAAGCGACTTTTCAATCGTTTGGTGGTTGTTTGTCAGCTCGAAATGCATGAATCTTGCGTATGTGCACAAAACGAAGAGTGTTTGATCGTATAAAACGAGCTGGAACGCCTACAGCGAGCGCAAAACTCAATCGTTCGATTTCGTTGAAAAGCGACTTTTCAATCGATTGGTGCTTGTTTAGCAACTCAAAACGCATGAACCTTGCGTATTTGCATAGAATAAAGAGTTTTTGATCGTATAAAACGAGCTGAAACCCCTACAGCTAGCGCAAAACTCAATCGTTCGATTTCGTTATAAAGTGACTTTGCATTCGTTTGGTGCTTGTTTAGCGGCTCAAAATGCATAAATCTACCGTATTTGCAAAGAATACAGAGTGTTTGATCGTGTAAAAACGAGCTGGAACGCCGACAGTGAGCGCAAAACTGAATCGTTCGATTTCGTTATAAAGCGACTTTTCATTCGATTGGTGCTTGTTTAGCAACTCAAAACGCATGAACCTTACGTATTTGCATAGAATTAAGAGTTTTTGATCGTATAAAACGAGCTGAAACGCCTACAGCGAGCGCAAACTCGATCGCTCGATTTCGTTATAAAGCGACGTTGTAGTCGTTTGGTGCTTGTTTGGTAGCTCCAAATGCATGAATCTCGAGTATTTGTACGAAACGAAAAGTGTTTGATCGTATGAAACGAGCTGGAACGCCTACAGCGAGCGCAAAACTCAATCGTTCGATTTCGTTGGAAAGCGACTTTGTAGTCGTTTGGTGGTTGTTTGTCAGCTCGAAATGCATGAATCTTGCGTATGTGCACAAAACGAAGAGTGTTTGATCGTATAAAACGAGCTGGAACGCCTACAGCGAGCGCAAAACTCAATCGTTCGATTTCGTTGAAAAGCGACTTTTCAATCGATTGGTGCTTGTTTAGCAACTCAAAACGCATGAACCTTGCGTATTTGCATAGAATAAAGAGTTTTTGATCGTATAAAACGAGCTGAAACCCCTACAGCTAGCGCAAAACTCAATCGTTCGATTTCGTTATAAAGTGACTTTGCATTCGTTTGGTGCTTGTTTAGCGGCTCAAAATGCATAAATCTACCGTATTTGCAAAGAATACAGAGTGTTTGATCGTGTAAAAACGAGCTGGAACGCCTGCAGCGAGCGCAAGACTCAATCGTTCGATTTCGTTATAAAGCGACTTTTCAATCGATTGGTGCTTGTTTAGCAACTCAAAACGCATAAACCTTGCGTATTTGCATAGAATAAAGAGTTTTTGATCGTATAAAACGAGCTGGAACACCGACAGCGAGCGCAAGACTCAATCGTTCGATTTCGTTATAAAGCGACGTTGCAGTCGTTTGGTGCTTCTTTGGTGGCTCGAAATGCATGAATCTTGCGTATTTGCAAAAAATTAAGAGTTTTTGATCGTTCAAAACGAGCTGGAACGCCGACAGTGAGCGCAAAACTGAATCGTTCGATTTCGTTATAAAGCGACTTTTCATTCGATTGGTGCTTGTTTAGCAACTCAAAACGCATGAACCTTACGTATTTGCATAGAATTAAGAGTTTTTGATCGTATAAAACGAGCTGAAACGCCTACAGCGAGCGCAAACTCGATCGCTCGATTTCGTTATAAAGCGACGTTGTAGTCGTTTGGTGCTTGTTTGGTAGCTCCAAATGCATGAATCTCGAGTATTTGTACGAAACGAAAAGTGTTTGATCGTATGAAACGAGCTGGAACGCCTACAGCGAGCGCAAAACTCAATCGTTCGATTTCGTTGGAAAGCGACTTTGTAGTCGTTTGGTGCTTGTTTGGCGGCTCGAAATGCATGAATCTTGCGTATTTGCACAAAACGAAGAGTGTTTGATCGTATAAAACGAGCTGGAAAGCCTTCACCGAGCGCAAAACCGATTCGTTCGATTTCGTTATAAAGTGACTTTTCATTCGATTGGTGCTTGTTCAGCAACTCAAAACGCATAAACCTTGCGTATTTGCATAGAATAAAGAGTTTTTGAACGTATAAAACGAGCTGAAACGCCTACAGCGAGCGCAAAACTCGATCGCTCGATTTCGTTATAAAGCGACGTTGTAGTCGTTTGGTGCTTGTTTGGTAGCTCGAAATGCATGAATCTTGCGTATTTGCAAAGAATACAGAGTTTTTGATCGCTTAAAACGAGCTGGAACGCCGACAGCGAACGCAAAACTGAATCGTTCGATTTCGTTATAAAGCTACTTTTCAATCGATTGGTGCTTGTTTAGCAACTCAAAACGCATGAACCTTGCGTATTTGCATAGAATAAAGAGTTTTTGATCGTATAAAACGAGCTGAAACCCCTACAGCTAGCGCAAAACTCAATCGTTCGATTTCGTTATAAAGTGACTTTGCATTCGTTTGGTGCTTGTTTAGCGGCTCAGAATGCATAAATCTACCGTATTTGCAAAGAATACAGAGTGTTTGATCGTGTGAAAACGAGCTGGAACGCCTGCAGCGAGCGCAAGACTCAATCGTTCGATTTCGTTACAAAGCGACTTTTCAATCGATTGGTGCTTGTTTAGCAACTCAAAACGCATAAACCTTGCGTATTTGCATAGAATAAAGAGTTTTTGATCGTATAAAACGAGCTGGAACACCGACAGCGAGCGCAAGACTCAATCGTTCGATTTCGTTATAAAGCGACGTTGTAGTCGTTTGGTGCTTGTTTAGCAACTCAAAACGCATAAATCTTGCGTATTTGCATAGACCTAAGAGTTTTTGAGCGTATAAAACGAGCTGGAACGCCCACAGCGAGCGCAAGACTCAATCGTTCGATTTCGTTGTAAAGCGCTTTTGCAGTCGTTTGGTGCTTGTTTAGCGGCTCGAAATGCATGAATCTTGCGTATTTGCAAAGAATACAGAGTTTTTGATCGTTTGAAACGAGCTGGGACGCCTACTGCGAGCGCAAAACTCAATCGTTCGATTTCGTTGGAAAGCGACTTTGTAGTCGTTTGCTGCTTGTTTGGCGGCTCGAAATGCATGAATCTTGCGTATTTGCAAAGAATACAGAGTTTTTGATCGTTTAAAACGAGCTGGAACGCCGACAGCAAGCGCAAAACTGAATCATTCGATTTCGTTATAAAGCGACTTTTCAATCGATTGGTGCTTGTTTAGCAACTCAAAACGCGTAAACCTTGCGTATTTGCATAGAAGAAAGAGTTTTTGATCGTATAAAACGAGCTGAAACGCCTTTAGCAAGCGCAAAACTCAATCGTTCGATTTCGTTATAAAGCGACGTTGTAGTCGTTTGGTGCTTGTTTGGTAGCTCGAAATGTATGAATCTTGCGTATTTGCACAAAACGAAGAGTGTTTGATCGTATAAAACGAGCTGGAACGCCTACAGCGGGCGCAAAACTCAATCGTTCGACTTTGTTGGAAAGCGACTTTGTAGTCGTTTGGTGCTTGTTTAGCGGCTCGAAATGCATGAATCTTGCGTATTTGCATAGATTAAAGAGTTTTTGATCGTATAAAACGAGCTGGAACGCCTACGGCGAGCGCAAGACTCAATCGTTCAATTTCGTTGTAAAGCGACTTTTTATTCGATTGTCGCTTGTTTAGCAACTCAAAACGCATAAACCTTGCGTATTTGCATAGAATAAAGAGTTTTTGATCGTATAAAACAAGCTGAAACGCCTACAGCGAGCGCAAAACTCGATCGCTCGATTTCGTTATAAAGCGACGTTGTAGTCGTTTGGTGCTTGTTTGGTAGCTCGAAATGCATGAATCTTGCGTATTTGCAAAGAATACAGAGTTTTTGATCGTTTAAAACGAGCTGGAACGCCGACAGCAAGCGCAAAACTGAATCGTTCGATTTCGTTATAAAGCGACTTTTCAATCGATTGGTGCTTGTTTAGCAACTCAAAACGCATAAACCTTGCGTATTTGCATAGAATAAAGAGTTTTTGATCGTATAAAACGAGCTGGAACACCGACAGCGAGCGCAAGACTCAATCGTTCGATTTCGTTATAAAGCGACGTTGCAGTCGTTTGGTGCTTCTTTGGTGGCTCGAAATGCATGAATCTTGCGTATTTGCAAAAAATTAAGAGTTTTTGATCGTTCAAAATGAGCTGGAATGCCGACAGTGAGCGCAAAACTGAATCGTTCGATTTCGTTATAAAGCGACTTTTCAATCGTTTGGTGGTTGTTTGTCAGCTCGAAATGCATGAATCTTGCGTATGTGCACAAAACGAAGAGTGTTTGATCGTATAAAACGAGCTGGAACGCCTACAGCGAGCGCAAAACTCAATCGTTCGATTTCGTTGAAAAGCGACTTTTCAATCGATTGGTGCTTGTTTAGCAACTCAAAACGCATGAACCTTGCGTATTTGCATAGAATAAAGAGTTTTTGATCGTATAAAACGAGCTGAAACCCCTACAGCTAGCGCAAAACTCAATCGTTCGATTTCGTTATAAAGTGACTTTGCATTCGTTTGGTGCTTGTTTAGCGGCTCAAAATGCATAAATCTACCGTATTTGCAAAGAATACAGAGTGTTTGATCGTGTAAAAACGAGCTGGAACGCCGACAGTGAGCGCAAAACTGAATCGTTCGATTTCGTTATAAAGCGACTTTTCATTCGATTGGTGCTTGTTTAGCAACTCAAAACGCATGAACCTTACGTATTTGCATAGAATTAAGAGTTTTTGATCGTATAAAACGAGCTGAAACGCCTACAGCGAGCGCAAACTCGATCGCTCGATTTCGTTATAAAGCGACGTTGTAGTCGTTTGGTGCTTGTTTGGTAGCTCCAAATGCATGAATCTCGAGTATTTGTACGAAACGAAAAGTGTTTGATCGTATGAAACGAGCTGGAACGCCTACAGCGAGCGCAAAACTCAATCGTTCGATTTCGTTGGAAAGCGACTTTGTAGTCGTTTGGTGGTTGTTTGTCAGCTCGAAATGCATGAATCTTGCGTATGTGCACAAAACGAAGAGTGTTTGATCGTATAAAACGAGCTGGAACGCCTACAGCGAGCGCAAAACTCAATCGTTCGATTTCGTTGAAAAGCGACTTTTCAATCGATTGGTGCTTGTTTAGCAACTCAAAACGCATGAACCTTGCGTATTTG
Source organism: Amblyteles armatorius (assembly GCA_933228735.2). Taxonomy (NCBI): domain Eukaryota; kingdom Metazoa; phylum Arthropoda; class Insecta; order Hymenoptera; family Ichneumonidae; genus Amblyteles; species Amblyteles armatorius. Next base: position 7,481,206 of record OW121690.1, read on the forward strand.
CATAGAATAAAGAGTTTTTGATCGTATAAAACGAGCTGAAACCCCTACAGCTAGCGCAAAACTCAATCGTTCGATTTCGTTATAAAGTGACTTTGCATTCGTTTGGTGCTTGTTTAGCGGCTCAAAATGCATAAATCTACCGTATTTGCAAAGAATACAGAGTGTTTGATCGTGTAAAAACGAGCTGGAACGCCTGCAGCGAGCGCAAGACTCAATCGTTCGATTTCGTTATAAAGCGACTTTTCAATCGATTGGTGCTTGTTTAGCAACTCAAAACGCATAAACCTTGCGTATTTGCATAGAATAAAGAGTTTTTGATCGTATAAAACGAGCTGGAACACCGACAGCGAGCGCAAGACTCAATCGTTCGATTTCGTTATAAAGCGACGTTGCAGTCGTTTGGTGCTTCTTTGGTGGCTCGAAATGCATGAATCTTGCGTATTTGCAAAAAATTAAGAGTTTTTGATCGTTCAAAACGAGCTGGAACGCCGACAGTGAGCGCAAAACTGAATCGTTCGATTTCGTTATAAAGCGACTTTTCATTCGATTGGTGCTTGTTTAGCAACTCAAAACGCATGAACCTTACGTATTTGCATAGAATTAAGAGTTTTTGATCGTATAAAACGAGCTGAAACGCCTACAGCGAGCGCAAACTCGATCGCTCGATTTCGTTATAAAGCGACGTTGTAGTCGTTTGGTGCTTGTTTGGTAGCTCCAAATGCATGAATCTCGAGTATTTGTACGAAACGAAAAGTGTTTGATCGTATGAAACGAGCTGGAACGCCTACAGCGAGCGCAAAACTCAATCGTTCGATTTCGTTGGAAAGCGACTTTGTAGTCGTTTGGTGCTTGTTTGGCGGCTCGAAATGCATGAATCTTGCGTATTTGCACAAAACGAAGAGTGTTTGATCGTATAAAACGAGCTGGAAAGCCTTCACCGAGCGCAAAACCGATTCGTTCGATTTCGTTATAAAGTGACTTTTCATTCGATTGGTGCTTGTTCAGCAACTCAAAACGCATAAACCTTGCGTATTTGCATAGAATAAAGAGTTTTTGAACGTATAAAACGAGCTGAAACGCCTACAGCGAGCGCAGAACTCGATCGCTCGATTTCGTTATAAAGCGACGTTGTAGTCGTTTGGTGCTTGTTTGGTAGCTCGAAATGCATGAATCTTGCGTATTTGCAAAGAATACAGAGTTTTTGATCGCTTAAAACGAGCTGGAACGCCGACAGCGAACGCAAAACTGAATCGTTCGATTTCGTTATAAAGCTACTTTTCAATCGATTGGTGCTTGTTTAGCAACTCAAAACGCATGAACCTTGCGTATTTGCATAGAATAAAGAGTTTTTGATCGTATAAAACGAGCTGAAACCCCTACAGCTAGCGCAAAACTCAATCGTTCGATTTCGTTATAAAGTGACTTTGCATTCGTTTGGTGCTTGTTTAGCGGCTCAGAATGCATAAATCTACCGTATTTGCAAAGAATACAGAGTGTTTGATCGTGTGAAAACGAGCTGGAACGCCTGCAGCGAGCGCAAGACTCAATCGTTCGATTTCGTTACAAAGCGACTTTTCAATCGATTGGTGCTTGTTTAGCAACTCAAAACGCATAAACCTTGCGTATTTGCATAGAATAAAGAGTTTTTGATCGTATAAAACGAGCTGGAACACCGACAGCGAGCGCAAGACTCAATCGTTCGATTTCGTTATAAAGCGACGTTGTAGTCGTTTGGTGCTTGTTTAGCAACTCAAAACGCATAAATCTTGCGTATTTGCATAGACCTAAGAGTTTTTGAGCGTATAAAACGAGCTGGAACGCCCACAGCGAGCGCAAGACTCAATCGTTCGATTTCGTTGTAAAGCGACTTTGCAGTCGTTTGGTGCTTGTTTAGCGGCTCGAAATGCATGAATCTTGCGTATTTGCAAAGAATACAGAGTTTTTGATCGTTTGAAACGAGCTGGGACGCCTACTGCGAGCGCAAAACTCAATCGTTCGATTTCGTTGGAAAGCGACTTTGTAGTCGTTTGCTGCTTGTTTGGCGGCTCGAAATGCATGAATCTTGCGTATTTGCAAAGAATACAGAGTTTTTGATCGTTTAAAACGAGCTGGAACGCCGACAGCAAGCGCAAAACTGAATCATTCGATTTCGTTATAAAGCGACTTTTCAATCGATTGGTGCTTGTTTAGCAACTCAAAACGCGTAAACCTTGCGTATTTGCATAGAAGAAAGAGTTTTTGATCGTATAAAACGAGCTGAAACGCCTTTAGCAAGCGCAAAACTCAATCGTTCGATTTCGTTATAAAGCGACGTTGTAGTCGTTTGGTGCTTGTTTGGTAGCTCGAAATGTATGAATCTTGCGTATTTGCACAAAACGAAGAGTGTTTGATCGTATAAAACGAGCTGGAACGCCTACAGCGGGCGCAAAACTCAATCGTTCGACTTTGTTGGAAAGCGACTTTGTAGTCGTTTGGTGCTTGTTTAGCGGCTCGAAATGCATGAATCTTGCGTATTTGCATAGATTAAAGAGTTTTTGATCGTATAAAACGAGCTGGAACGCCTACGGCGAGCGCAAGACTCAATCGTTCAATTTCGTTGTAAAGCGACTTTTTATTCGATTGTCGCTTGTTTAGCAACTCAAAACGCATAAACCTTGCGTATTTGCATAGAATAAAGAGTTTTTGATCGTATAAAACAAGCTGAAACGCCTACAGCGAGCGCAAAACTCGATCGCTCGATTTCGTTATAAAGCGACGTTGTAGTCGTTTGGTGCTTGTTTGGTAGCTCGAAATGCATGAATCTTGCGTATTTGCAAAGAATACAGAGTTTTTGATCGTTTAAAACGAGCTGGAACGCCGACAGCAAGCGCAAAACTGAATCGTTCGATTTCGTTATAAAGCGACTTTTCAATCGATTGGTGCTTGTTTAGCAACTCAAAACGCATAAACCTTGCGTATTTGCATAGAATAAAGAGTTTTTGATCGTATAAAACGAGCTGGAACACCGACAGCGAGCGCAAGACTCAATCGTTCGATTTCGTTATAAAGCGACGTTGCAGTCGTTTGGTGCTTCTTTGGTGGCTCGAAATGCATGAATCTTGCGTATTTGCAAAAAATTAAGAGTTTTTGATCGTTCAAAATGAGCTGGAATGCCGACAGTGAGCGCAAAACTGAATCGTTCGATTTCGTTATAAAGCGACTTTTCAATCGTTTGGTGGTTGTTTGTCAGCTCGAAATGCATGAATCTTGCGTATGTGCACAAAACGAAGAGTGTTTGATCGTATAAAACGAGCTGGAACGCCTACAGCGAGCGCAAAACTCAATCGTTCGATTTCGTTGAAAAGCGACTTTTCAATCGATTGGTGCTTGTTTAGCAACTCAAAACGCATGAACCTTGCGTATTTGCATAGAATAAAGAGTTTTTGATCGTATAAAACGAGCTGAAACCCCTACAGCTAGCGCAAAACTCAATCGTTCGATTTCGTTATAAAGTGACTTTGCATTCGTTTGGTGCTTGTTTAGCGGCTCAAAATGCATAAATCTACCGTATTTGCAAAGAATACAGAGTGTTTGATCGTGTAAAAACGAGCTGGAACGCCGACAGTGAGCGCAAAACTGAATCGTTCGATTTCGTTATAAAGCGACTTTTCATTCGATTGGTGCTTGTTTAGCAACTCAAAACGCATGAACCTTACGTATTTGCATAGAATTAAGAGTTTTTGATCGTATAAAAGGAGCTGAAACGCCTACAGCGAGCGCAAACTCGATCGCTCGATTTCGTTATAAAGCGACGTTGTAGTCGTTTGGTGCTTGTTTGGTAGCTCCAAATGCATGAATCTCGAGTATTTGTACGAAACGAAAAGTGTTTGATCGTATGAAACGAGCTGGAACGCCTACAGCGAGCGCAAAACTCAATCGTTCGATTTCGTTGGAAAGCGACTTTGTAGTCGTTTGGTGCTTGTTTGGCGGCTCGAAATGCATGAATCTTGCGTATTTGCACAAAACGAAGAGTGTTTGATCGTATAAAACGAGCTGGAAAGCCTTCACCGAGCGCAAAACCGATTCGTTCGATTTCGTTATAAAGTGACTTTTCATTCGATTGGTGCTTGTTCAGCAACTCAAAACGCATAAACCTTGCGTATTTGCATAGAATAAAGAGTTTTTGAACGTATAAAACGAGCTGAAACGCCTACAGCGAGCGCAAAACTCGATCGCTCGATTTCGTTATAAAGCGACGTTGTAGTCGTTTGGTGCTTGTTTGGTAGCTCGAAATGCATGAATCTTGCGTATTTGCAAAGAATACAGAGTTTTTGATCGCTTAAAACGAGCTGGAACGCCGACAGCGAACGCAAAACTGAATCGTTCGATTTCGTTATAAAGCTACTTTTCAATCGATTGGTGCTTGTTTAGCAACTCAAAACGCATGAACCTTGCGTATTTGCATAGAATAAAGAGTTTTTGATCGTATAAAACGAGCTGAAACCCCTACAGCTAGCGCAAAACTCAATCGTTCGATTTCGTTATAAAGTGACTTTGCATTCGTTTGGTGCTTGTTTAGCGGCTCAGAATGCATAAATCTACCGTATTTGCAAAGAATACAGAGTGTTTGATCGTGTGAAAACGAGCTGGAACGCCTGCAGCGAGCGCAAGACTCAATCGTTCGATTTCGTTACAAAGCGACTTTTCAATCGATTGGTGCTTGTTTAGCAACTCAAAACGCATAAACCTTGCGTATTTGCATAGAATAAAGAGTTTTTGATCGTATAAAACGAGCTGGAACACCGACAGCGAGCGCAAGACTCAATCGTTCGATTTCGTTATAAAGCGACGTTGCAGTCGTTTGGTGCTTCTTTGGTGGCTCGAAATGCATGAATCTTGCGTATTTGCAAAAAATTAAGAGTTTTTGATCGTTCAAAACGAGCTGGAACGCCGACGGTGAGCGCAAAACTGAATCGTTCGATTTCGTTGGAAAGCGACTTTGTAGTCGTTTGGTGCTTGTTTGGCGGCTCGAAATGCATGAATCTTGCGTATTCGCACAAAATGAAGAGTGTTTGATCGTGTAAAACGAGTTGGAACGAATACAGCAAGCGCAAAACTCAATCGTTCGATTTCGTTATAAAGCGACTTTTTATTCGATTGGTGCTTGTTTAGCAACTTAAAACGGATAACCTTGCGTATTTGCATAGAATAAAGAGTTTTTAATCGTATAAAATGAGCTGAAACGCCTACAGCGAGCGCAAAACTCAGTCGTTCGATTTCGTTATAAAGCGACGTTGTAGTCGTTTGGTGCTTGTTTGGCGGCTCGAAATGCATGAATCTTGCGTATTTGCACAAAACGAAGAGTGTTTGATCGTATAAAACGAGCTGGAAAGCCTACAGCGAGCGCAAAACTGATCCGTTCGATTTCGTTATAAAGCGACTTTTCATTCGATGGGTGCTTGTTTAGCAACTCAAAACGCATAAACCTTGCGTATTTGCATAGAATAAAGAGTTTTTGATCGTATAAAACGAGCTGAATCGCCTACAGCGAGCGCAAAACTCGATCGCTCGATTTCGTTATAAAGCGACGTTGTAGTCGTTTGGTGCTTGTTTGGTAGCTCGAAATGCATGAATCTTGCGTATTTGCAAAGAATACAGAGTTTTTGATCGTTTAAAACGAGCTGGAACGCCGACAGCAAGCGCAAAACTGAATCGTTCGATTTCGTTATAAAGCGACTTTTCAATCGATTGGTGCTTGTTTAGCAACTCAAAACGCATAAACCTTGCGTATTTGCATAGAATAAAGAGTTTTTGATCGTATAAAACGAGCTGGAACACCGACAGCGAGCGCAAGACTCAATCGTTCGATTTCGTTATAAAGCGACGTTGCAGTCGTTTGGTGCTTCTTTGGTGGCTCGAAATGCATGAATCTTGCGTATTTGCAAAAAATTAAGAGTTTTTGATCGTTCAAAATGAGCTGGAATGCCGACAGTGAGCGCAAAACTGAATCGTTCGATTTCGTTATAAAACGACTTTTCAATCGTTTGGTGGTTGTTTGTCAGCTCGAAATGCATGAATCTTGCGTATGTGCACAAAACGAAGAGTGTTTGATCGTATAAAACGAGCTGGAACGCCTACAGCGAGCGCAAAACTCAATCGTTCGATTTCGTTGAAAAGCGACTTTTCAATCGATTGGTGCTTGTTTAGCAACTCAAAACGCATGAACCTTGCGTATTTGCATAGAATAAAGAGTTTTTGATCGTATAAAACGAGCTGAAACCCCTACAGCTAGCGCAAAACTCAATCGTTCGATTTCGTTATAAAGTGACTTTGCATTCGTTTGGTGCTTGTTTAGCGGCTCAAAATGCATAAATCTACCGTATTTGCAAAGAATACAGAGTGTTTGATCGTGTAAAAACGAGCTGGAACGCCGACAGTGAGCGCAAAACTGAATCGTTCGATTTCGTTATAAAGCGACTTTTCATTCGATTGGTGCTTGTTTAGCAACTCAAAACGCATGAACCTTACGTATTTGCATAGAATTAAGAGTTTTTGATCGTATAAAACGAGCTGAAACGCCTACAGCGAGCGCAAACTCGATCGCTCGATTTCGTTATAAAGCGACGTTGTAGTCGTTTGGTGCTTGTTTGGTAGCTCCAAATGCATGAATCTCGAGTATTTGTACGAAACGAAAAGTGTTTGATCGTATGAAACGAGCTGGAACGCCTACAGCGAGCGCAAAACTCAATCGTTCGATTTCGTTGGAAAGCGACTTTGTAGTCGTTTGGTGCTTGTTTGGCGGCTCGAAATGCATGAATCTTGCGTATTTGCACAAAACGAAGAGTGTTTGATCGTATAAAACGAGCTGGAAAGCCTTCACCGAGCGCAAAACCGATTCGTTCGATTTCGTTATAAAGTGACTTTTCATTCGATTGGTGCTTGTTCAGCAACTCAAAACGCATAAACCTTGCGTATTTGCATAGAATAAAGAGTTTTTGAACGTATAAAACGAGCTGAAACGCCTACAGCGAGCGCAAAACTCGATCGCTCGATTTCGTTATAAAGCGACGTTGTAGTCGTTTGGTGCTTGTTTGGTAGCTCGAAATGCATGAATCTTGCGTATTTGCAAAGAATACAGAGTTTTTGATCGCTTAAAACGAGCTGGAACGCCGACAGCGAACGCAAAACTGAATCGTTCGATTTCGTTATAAAGCTACTTTTCAATCGATTGGTGCTTGTTTAGCAACTCAAAACGCATGAACCTTGCGTATTTGCATAGAATAAAGAGTTTTTGATCGTATAAAACGAGCTGAAACCCCTACAGCTAGCGCAAAACTCAATCGTTCGATTTCGTTATAAAGTGACTTTGCATTCGTTTGGTGCTTGTTTAGCGGCTCAGAATGCATAAATCTACCGTATTTGCAAAGAATACAGAGTGTTTGATCGTGTGAAAACGAGCTGGAACGCCTGCAGCGAGCGCAAGACTCAATCGTTCGATTTCGTTACAAAGCGACTTTTCAATCGATTGGTGCTTGTTTAGCAACTCAAAACGCATAAACCTTGCGTATTTGCATAGAATAAAGAGTTTTTGATCGTATAAAACGAGCTGGAACACCGACAGCGAGCGCAAGACTCAATCGTTCGATTTCGTTATAAAGCGACGTTGCAGTCGTTTGGTGCTTCTTTGGTGGCTCGAAATGCATGAATCTTGCGTATTTGCAAAAAATTAAGAGTTTTTGATCGTTCAAAACGAGCTGGAACGCCGACGGTGAGCGCAAAACTGAATCGTTCGATTTCGTTGGAAAGCGACTTTGTAGTCGTTTGGTGCTTGTTTGGCGGCTCGAAATGCATGAATCTTGCGTATTCGCACAAAATGAAGAGTGTTTGATCGTGTAAAACGAGTTGGAACGCCTACAGCAAGCGCAAAACTCAATCGTTCGATTTCGTTATAAAGCGACTTTTTATTCGATTGGTGCTTGTTTAGCAACTTAAAACGGATAACCTTGCGTATTTGCATAGAATAAAGAGTTTTTAATCGTATAAAATGAGCTGAAACGCCTACAGCGAGCGCAAAACTCAGTCGTTCGATTTCGTTATAAAGCGACGTTGTAGTCGTTTGGTGCTTGTTTGGTGGCTCGAAATGCATGAATCTTGCGTATTTGCACAAAACGAAGAGTGTTTGATCGTATAAAACGAGCTGGAAAGCCTACAGCGAGCGCAAAACTGATCCGTTCGATTTCGTTATAAAGCGACTTTTCATTCGATGGGTGCATGTTTAGCAACTCAAAACGCATAAACCTTGCGTATTTGCATAGAATAAAGAGTTTTTGATCGTATAAAACGAGCTGAATCGCCTACAGCGAGCGCAAAACTCGATCGCTCGATTTCGTTATAAAGCGACGTTGTAGTCGTTTGGTGCTTGTTTGGTAGCTCGCAATGCATGAATCTTGCGTATTTGCAAAGAATACAGAGTTTTTGATCGCTTAAAACGAGCTGGAACGCCGACAGCGAACGCAAAACTGAATCGTTCGATTTCGTTATAAAGCTACTTTTCAATCGATTGGTGCTTGTTTAGCAACTCAAAACGCATGAACCTTGCGTATTTGCATAGAATAAAGAGTTTTTGATCGTATAAAACGAGCTGAAACCCCGACAGCTAGCGCAAAACTCAATCGTTCGATTTAGTTATAAAGTGACTTTGCATTCGTTTGGTGCTTGTTTAGCGGCTCAAAATGCATAAATCTACCGTATTTGCAAAGAATACAGAGTGTTTGATCGTGTAAAAACGAGCTGGAACGCCTGCAGCGAGCGCAAGACTCAATCGTTCGATTTCGTTATAAAGCAACTTTTCAATCGATTGGTGCTTGTTTAGCAACTCAAAACGCATAAACCTTGCGTATTTGCATAGAATAAAGAGTTTTTGATCGTATAAAACGAGCTGGAACACCGACAGCGAGCGCAAGACTCAATCGTTCGATTTCGTTATAAAGCGACGTTGCAGTCGTTTGGTGCTTCTTTGGTGGCTCGAAATCTATGAATCTTGCGTATTTGCAAAAAATTAAGAGTTTTTGATCGTTCAAAACGAGCTGGAACGCCGACAGTGAGCGCAAAACTGAATCGTTCGATTTCGTTATAAAGCGACTTTTCATTCCATTGGTGCTTGTTTAGCAACTCAAAACGCATAAACCTTACGTATTTGCATAGAATTAAGAGTGTTTGATCGTATGAAACGAGCTGGAACGCCTACAGCGAGCGCAAAACTCAATCGTTCGATTTCGTTGGAAAGCGACTTTGTAGTCGTTTGGTGCTTGTTTGGCGGCTCGAAATGCATGAATCTTGCGTATTTGCAAAGAATACAGAGTTTTTGATCGTTTAAAACGAGCTGAAATGCCGACAGCAAGCGCAAAACTCGATTGGTTTATTTCGATATGAAGCGACACTGTAGTCGTTTGGTGCTTGTTTAGCAGCTCGAAATGCATGAATCTTGCGTATTTGCATAGAATGAAGGCTTTTTGATCGTATGAAACGAGCTGGAACGCCAACAGCGAGCGCAAAACTGAATCGTTCGATTTCGTTATAAAGCGACGTTGTAGTCGTTTGGTGCTTGTTTGGTAGCTCGAAATGCATGAATCTTGCGTATTTGCAAAGAATACAGAGTTTTTGATCGTTTAAAACGAGCTGGAACGCCGACAGCAAGCGCAAAACTGAATCGTTCGATTTCGTTATAAAGCGACTTTTCAATCGATTGGTGCTTGTTTAGCAACTCAAAACGCATAAACCTTGCGTATTTGCATAGAATAAAGAGTTTTTGATCGTATAAAACGAGCTGGAACACCGACAGCGAGCGCAAGACTCAATCGTTCGATTTCGTTATAAAGCGACGTTGCAGTCGTTTGGTGCTTCTTTGGTGGCTCGAAATGCATGAATCTTGCGTATTTGCAAAAAATTAAGAGTTTTTGATCGTTCAAAATGAGCTGGAATGCCGACAGTGAGCGCAAAACTGAATCGTTCGATTTCGTTATAAAGCGACTTTTCAATCGTTTGGTGGTTGTTTGTCAGCTCGAAATGCATGAATCTTGCGTATGTGCACAAAACGAAGAGTGTTTGATCGTATAAAACGAGCTGGAACGCCTACAGCGAGCGCAAAACTCAATCGTTCGATTTCGTTGAAAAGCGACTTTTCAATCGATTGGTGCTTGTTTAGCAACTCAAAACGCATGAACCTTGCGTATTTGCATAGAATAAAGAGTTTTTGATCGTATAAAACGAGCTGAAACCCCTACAGCTAGCGCAAAACTCAATCGTTCGATTTCGTTATAAAGTGACTTTGCATTCGTTTGGTGCTTGTTTAGCGGCTCAAAATGCATAAATCTACCGTATTTGCAAAGAATACAGAGTGTTTGATCGTGTAAAAACGAGCTGGAACGCCGACAGTGAGCGCAAAACTGAATCGTTCGATTTCGTTATAAAGCGACTTTTCATTCGATTGGTGCTTGTTTAGCAACTCAAAACGCATGAACCTTACGTATTTGCATAGAATTAAGAGTTTTTGATCGTATAAAACGAGCTGAAACGCCTACAGCGAGCGCAAACTCGATCGCTCGATTTCGTTATAAAGCGACGTTGTAGTCGTTTGGTGCTTGTTTGGTAGCTCCAAATGCATGAATCTCGAGTATTTGTACGAAACGAAAAGTGTTTGATCGTATGAAACGAGCTGGAACGCCTACAGCGAGCGCAAAACTCAATCGTTCGATTTCGTTGGAAAGCGACTTTGTAGTCGTTTGGTGGTTGTTTGTCAGCTCGAAATGCATGAATCTTGCGTATGTGCACAAAACGAAGAGTGTTTGATCGTATAAAACGAGCTGGAACGCCTACAGCGAGCGCAAAACTCAATCGTTCGATTTCGTTGAAAAGCGACTTTTCAATCGATTGGTGCTTGTTTAGCAACTCAAAACGCATGAACCTTGCGTATTTGCATAGAATAAAGAGTTTTTGATCGTATAAAACGAGCTGAAACCCCTACAGCTAGCGCAAAACTCAATCGTTCGATTTCGTTATAAAGTGACTTTGCATTCGTTTGGTGCTTGTTTAGCGGCTCAAAATGCATAAATCTACCGTATTTGCAAAGAATACAGAGTGTTTGATCGTGTAAAAACGAGCTGGAACGCCTGCAGCGAGCGCAAGACTCAATCGTTCGATTTCGTTATAAAGCGACTTTTCAATCGATTGGTGCTTGTTTAGCAACTCAAAACGCATAAACCTTGCGTATTTGCATAGAATAAAGAGTTTTTGATCGTATAAAACGAGCTGGAACACCGACAGCGAGCGCAAGACTCAATCGTTCGATTTCGTTATAAAGCGACGTTGCAGTCGTTTGGTGCTTCTTTGGTGGCTCGAAATGCATGAATCTTGCGTATTTGCAAAAAATTAAGAGTTTTTGATCGTTCAAAACGAGCTGGAACGCCGACAGTGAGCGCAAAACTGAATCGTTCGATTTCGTTATAAAGCGACTTTTCATTCGATTGGTGCTTGTTTAGCAACTCAAAACGCATGAACCTTACGTATTTGCATAGAATTAAGAGTTTTTGATCGTATAAAACGAGCTGAAACGCCTACAGCGAGCGCAAACTCGATCGCTCGATTTCGTTATAAAGCGACGTTGTAGTCGTTTGGTGCTTGTTTGGTAGCTCCAAATGCATGAATCTCGAGTATTTGTACGAAACGAAAAGTGTTTGATCGTATGAAACGAGCTGGAACGCCTACAGCGAGCGCAAAACTCAATCGTTCGATTTCGTTGGAAAGCGACTTTGTAGTCGTTTGGTGCTTATTTGGCGGCTCGAAATGCATGAATCTTGCGTATTTGCAAAGAATACAGAGTTTTTGATCGCTTAAAACGAGCTGGAACGCCGACAGCGAGCGCAAAACTGAATCGTTCGATTTCGTGATAAAGCGACTTTTCAATCGATTGGTGCTTGTTTAGCAACTCAAAACGCATAAACCTTGCGTATTTGCATAGAATTAAGAGTTTTTGATCGTATAAAACGAGCTGGAACGCCTACAGCGAGCGCAAGACTCAATCGCTCGATTTCGATATAAAGTGACTTTGCATTCGTTTGGTGCTTGTTTAGTGGCTCAAAATGCATGAATCTTGCGTATTTGCAAAGAATACAGAGTGTTTGATCGTGTAAAAACGAGCTGGAACGCCTACAGCGAGCGCAAAACTCAATCGTTCGATTTCGTTGGAAAGCGACTTTGTAGTGTAGTCTTTATTTTCAGGATAAGTGAGGATAGGCTGGTTTATTTTATTGAAATCAGTAAAGTCTATAAAACGTTTATTAAATGAAGTTAATGAGAACAAAGATACAGAAAACTCGGATGCGCACGTGTTTCGTCATTCGTGGCCAGTCGTCAACTGCTTTCTTTTCTACGCGAGACTCTCCTCTCCGGCGCTCGACCACTCGCCTCGCTTCACGCCTATCGCGACGCTCAACGGCTTACAATAACAAAGCGCTCGGTTTGTTTACCTAGCTGCGCGAGAGGCTATGCCTCGTTCTGTGTATATCGCACCGCGGAGATTTCGAGAAATATCGCTTCCTACAGTAGTCGTTTGGTGCTTGTTTGGGGGCTCGAAATGCATGAATCTTGCGTATTTGCGAAGAATACAGAGTTTTTGATCGTTTAAAACGAGCTGAAACGCCGACAGCGAGCGCAAAACTCGATTGGTTTATTTCGATATGAAGCGACACCGTAGTCGTTTGGTGCTTGTTTAGCATCTCGAAATGCATTAATCTTGCGTATTTGCATAGAATGAAGGCTTTTTGATCGTATGAAACGAGCTGGAACGCCTACAGCGAGCGCAAAACTGAATCGTTCGATTTCGTTATAAAGCGACGTTGTAGTCGTTTGGTGCTTGTTTAGCAACTCAAAACGCATAAACCTTGCGTATTTGCATAGAATTAAGAGTTTTTGATCGTATAAAACGAGCTGGAACGCCTACAGCGAGCGCAAGACTCAATCGTTCGATTTCGTTGTAAAGCGACTTTGCAGTCGTTTGGTGCTTGTTTAGCGGCTCGAAATGCATGAATCTTGCGTATTTGCAAAGAATACAGAGTTTTTGATCGTTCAAAACGAGCTGGGACGCCTACAGCGAGCGCAAAACTCAATCGTTCGATTTCGTTGGAAAGCGACTTTGTAGTCGTTTGGTGCTTGTTTGGTGGCTCGAAATGCATGAATCTTGCGTATTTGCACAAAATGAAGAGTGTTTGATCGTGTAAAACGAGTTGGAACGCCTACAGCGAGCGCAAAACTCAATCGTTCGATTTCGTTATAAAGCGACTTTTTATTCGATTGGTGCTTGTTTAGCAACTCAAAACGCATAAACCTTGCGTATTTGCATAGAATAAAGAGTTTTTAATCGTATAAAATGAGCTGAAACGCCTACAGCGAGCGCAAAACTCAATCGTTCGATTTCGTGACAAAGCGACGTTGTAGTCGTTTGGTGCTTGTTTGGCGGCTCGAAATGCATGAATCTTGCGTATTTGCACAAAACGAAGAGTGTTTGATCGTATAAAACGAGCTGGAAAGCCTACAGCGAGCGCAAAACTGATTCGTTCGATTTCGTTATAAAGCGACTTTTCATTCGATTGGTGCTTGTTTAGCAACTCAAAACGCATAAACCTTGCGTATTTGCATAGAATAAAGAGTTTTTGATCGTGTAAAACGAGCTGAAACGCCTACAGCGAGCGCAAAACTCGATCGCTCGATTTCGTTATAAAGCGACGTTGTAGTCGTTTGGTGGTTGTTTGGTAGCTCGAAATGCATGAATCTTGCGTATTTGCAAAGAATACAGAGTTTTTTATCGTTTAAAACGACCTGGAACGCCGACAGCAAGCGCAAAACTGAATCGTTCGATTTCGTTATAAAGCGACTTTTCAATCGATTGGTGCTTGTTTAGCAACTCAAAACGCATACACCTTGCGTATTTGCATAGAATAAAGAGTTTTTGATCGTCCAAAACGAGCTGAAACGCCTTTAGCGAGCGCAAAACTCAATCGTTCGATTTCGTTATAAAGCGACGTTGTAGTCGTTTGGTGCTTGTTTGGTAGCTCGAAATGTATGAATCTTGCGTATTTGCACAAAACGAAGAGTGTTTGATCGTATAAAACGAGCTGGAACGCCTACAGCGAGCGCAAAACTCAATCGTTCGATTTCGTTGAAAAGCGACTTTGTAGTCGTTTGGTGATTGTTTGGTAGCTCGAAATGCATGAATCTTGCGTATGTGCACAAAACGAAAAGTGTTTGATCGTATAAAACGAGCTGGAACGCCTACAGCGAGCGCAAAACTCAATCGTTCGATTTCGTTGGAAAGAGACTTTGTAGTCGTTTGGTCCTTGTTTGGCGGCTCGAAATGCATGAATCTTGCGTATTTGCAAAAAATACAGAGTTTTTGATCGTTTAAGACGAGCTGGAACGCCAACAGCAAGCGCAAAACTGAATCACTCGATTTCGTTATAAAGCGACTTTTCAATCGATTGGTGCTTGTTTAGCAACTCAAAACGCATAAACCTTGCGTATTTGCATAGAATAAAGCGTTTTTGATCGTATAAAACGAGCTGAAACGCCTTTAGCAAGCGCAAAACTCAATCGTTCGATTTCGTTATAAAGCGACGTTGTAGTCGTTTGGTGCTTGTTTAGCAACTCAAAACGCATAAATCTTGCGTATTTGCATAGACCTAAGAGTTTTTGAGCGTATAAAACGAGCTGGAACGCCCACAGCGAGCGCAAGACTCAATCGTTCGATTTCGTTGTAAAGCGACTTTGCAGTCGTTTGGTGCTTGTTTAGCGGCTCGAAATGCATGAATCTTGCGTATTTGCAAAGAATACAGAGTTTTTGATCGTTTGAAACGAGCTGGGACGCCTACTGCGAGCGCAAAACTCAATCGTTCGATTTCGTTGGAAAGCGACTTTGTAGTCGTTTGCTGCTTGTTTGGCGGCTCGAAATGCATGAATCTTGCGTATTTGCAAAGAATACAGAGTTTTTGATCGTTTAAAACGAGCTGGAACGCCGACAGCAAGCGCAAAACTGAATCATTCGATTTCGTTATAAAGCGACTTTTCAATCGATTGGTGCTTGTTTAGCAACTCAAAACGCGTAAACCTTGCGTATTTGCATAGAATAAAGAGTTTTTGATCGTATAAAACGAGCTGAAACGCCTTTAGCAAGCGCAAAACTCAATCGTTCGATTTCGTTATAAAGCGACGTTGTAGTCGTTTGGTGCTTGTTTGGTAGCTCGAAATGTATGAATCTTGCGTATTTGCACAAAACGAAGAGTGTTTGATCGTATAAAACGAGCTGGAACGCCTACAGCGGGCGCAAAACTCAATCGTTCGACTTTGTTGGAAAGCGACTTTGTAGTCGTTTGGTGCTTGTTTAGCGGCTCGAAATGCATGAATCTTGCGTATTTGCGAAGAATAAAGAGTTTTTGATCGTATAAAACGAGCTGGAACGCCTACGGCGAGCGCAAGACTCAATCGTTCAATTTCGTTGTAAAGCGACTTTTTATTCGATTGTCGCTTGTTTAGCAACTCAAAACGCATAAACCTTGCGTATTTGCATAGAATAAAGAGTTTTTGATCGTATAAAACAAGCTGAAACGCCTACAGCGAGCGCAAAACTCGATCGCTCGATTTCGTTATAAAGCGACGTTGTAGTCGTTTGGTGCTTGTTTGGTAGCTCGAAATGCATGAATCTTGCGTATTTGCAAAGAATACAGAGTTTTTGATCGTTTAAAACGAGCTGGAACGCCGACAGCAAGCGCAAAACTGAATCGTTCGATTTCGTTATAAAGCGACTTTTCAATCGATTGGTCCTTGTTTAGCAACTCAAAACGCATGAACCTTGCGTATTTGCATAGAATAAAGAGTTTTTGATCGTATAAAACGAGCTGAAACCCCTACAGCTAGCGCAAAACTCAATCGTTCGATTTCGTTATAAAGTGACTTTGCATTCGTTTGGTGCTTGTTTAGCGGCTCAGAATGCATAAATCTACCGTATTTGCAAAGACCACAGAGTGTTTGATCGTGTGAAAACGAGCTGGAACGCCTGCAGCGAGCGCAAGACTCAATCGTTCGATTTCGTTACAAAGCGACTTTTCAATCGATTGGTGCTTGTTTAGCAACTCAAAACGCATAAACCTTGCGTATTTGCATAGAATAAAGAGTTTTTGATCGTATAAAACGAGCTGGAACACCGACAGCGAGCGCAAGACTCAATCGTTCGATTTCGTTATAAAGCGACGTTGCAGTCGTTTGGTGCTTCTTTGGTGGCTCGAAATGCATGAATCTTGCGTATTTGCAAGAAATTAAGAGTTTTTGATCGTTCAAAACGAGCTGGAACGCCGACAGTGAGCGCAAAACTGAATCGTTCGATTTCGTTGGAAAGCGACTTTGTAGTCGTTTGGTGCTTGTTTGGCGGCTCGAAATGCATGAATCTTGCGTATTCGCACAAAATGAAGAGTGTTTGATCGTGTAAAACGAGTTGGAACGCCTACAGCAAGCGCAAAACTCAATCGTTCGATTTCGTTATAAAGCGACTTTTTATTCGATTGGTGCTTGTTTAGTAACTCAAAACGGATAACCTTGCGTATTTGCATAGAATAAAGAGTTTTTAATCGTATAAAATGAGCTGAAACGCCTACAGCGAGCGCAAAACTCAATCGTTCGATTTCGTTGGAAAGCGACTTTGTAGTCGTTTGGTGCTTGTTTGGCCGCTCGAAATGCATGAATCTTGCGTATTCGCAAAGAATACAGAGTTTTTGATCGTTTGAAACGAGCTGGGACGCCTACAGCGAGCGCAAAACTCAATCGTTCGATTTCGTTGGAAAGCGATTTTGTAGTCGTCTGGTGCTCGTTTGGCGGCTCGAAATGCATGAATCTTGCGTATTTGCAAAGAATACAGAGTTTTTGATCGTTTAAAAAGAGCTGGAACGCCGACAGCAAGCGCAAAAATGAATCATTCGATTTCGTTATAAAGCGACGTTGTAGTCGTTTGGTGCTTGTTTGGTAGCTCGAAATGCATGAATCTTGCGTATGTGCACAAAACGAAGAGTGTTTGATCGTATAAAACGAGCTGGAACGCCTACAGTGAGCGCAAAACTCAATCGTTCGATTTCGTTGTAAAGCGACTTTGCAGTCGTTTGGTGCTTGTTTAGCAACTCAAAACGCATAAACCTTGCGTATTTGCATAGAATTAAGAGTTTTTGATCGTATAAAACGAGCTGGAACGCCTACAGCGAGCGGAAGACTCAATCGTTCGATTTCGTTGTAAAGCGACTTTGCAGTCGTTTGGTGCTTGTTTAGCGGCTCGAAATGCATGAATCTTGCGTATTTGCAAAGAATACAGAGTTTTTGATCGTTTGAAACGAGCTGGGACGCTTACAGCGAGCGCAAAACTCAATCGTTTGATTTCGTTGGAAAGCGACTTTGTAGTCGTTTGCTGCTTGTTTGGCGGCTCGAAATGCATAAATCTTGCGTATTTGCAAAGAATACAGAGTTTTTGATCGCTTAAAACGAGCTGGAACGCCGACAGCGAGCGCAAAACTGAATCGTTCGATTTCGTTATAAAGCGACTTTTCAATCCATTGGTGCTTGTTTAGCAACTCAAAACGCATAAACCTTGCGTATTTGCATAGAATAAAGAGTTTTTGATCGCATAAAACGAGCTGGAACGCCTACAGCGAGCGCAAGACTCAATCGCTCGATTTCGTTATAAAGCGACTTTTCAATCGATTGGTGCTTGTTAAGGAACTCAAAACGCATAAACCTTGCGTATTTGCATAGGATAAAGAGTTTTTGATCGTATAGAACGAGCTGGAACGCCTACAGCGAGCGCAAGACTCAATCGTTCGATTTCGTTAGAAACTGACTTTGCAATCGTTTGGTGGTTGTTTGTCAGCTCGAAATGCATAAATCTTGCGTAATCGCGAAGAATACAGAGTTTTTGATCGTTCAAAACGAGCTGGGACGCCTACAGCGAGCGCAAAACTGAATCGTTCGATTTCGTTACAAAGCGACTTTTCATTCGATTGGTGCTTGATTAGCAACTCAAAACGCATAAACCTTGCGTATTTGCATAGAATAAAGAGTTTTTGATCGTATAAATAGAGCTGAAACGCCTACAGCGAGCGCAAAACTCAATCGTTCGATTTCATTTTAAAGCGACGTTGTAGTCGTTTGGTGCTTGTTTGGTAGCTCGAAATGCATGAATCTCGCGTATTTGCAAAGAATACAGAGTTTTTTATCGTTTAAAACGACCTGGAACGCCGACAGCAAGCGCAAAACTGAATCGTTCGATTTCGTTATAAAGCGACTTTTCAATCGATTGGTGCTTGTTTAGCAACTCAAAACGCATACACCTTGCGTATTTGCATTGAATAAAGAGTTTTTGATCGTCCAAAACGAGCTGAAACGCCTTTAGCGAGCGCAAAACTCAATCGTTCGATTTCGTTATAAAGCGACGTTGTAGTCGTTTGGTGCTTGTTTGGTAGCTCGAAATGTATGAATCTTGCGTATTTGCACAAAACGAAGAGTGTTTGATCGTATAAAACGAGCTGGAACGCCTACAGCGAGCGCAAAACTCAATCGTTCGATTTCGTTGAAAAGCGACTTTGTAGTCGTTTGGTGCTTGTTTGGTAGCTCGAAATGCATGAATCTTGCGTATGTGCACAAAACGAAAAGTGTTTGATCGTATAAAACGAGCTGGAACGCCTACAGCGAGCGCAAAACTCAATCGTTCGATTTCGTTGGAAAGCGACTTTGTAGTCGTTTGGTCCTTGTTTGGCGGCTCGAAATGCATGAATCTTGCGTATTTGCAAAAAATACAGAGTTTTTGATCGTTTAAAACGAGCTGGAACGCCAACAGCAAGCGCAAAACTGAATCACTCGATTTCGTTATAAAGCGACTTTTCAATCGATTGGTGCTTGTTTAGCAACTCAAAACGCATAAACCTTGCGTATTTGCATAGAATAAAGCGTTTTTGATCGTATAAAACGAGCTGAAACGCCTTTAGCAAGCGCAAAACTCAATCGTTCGATTTCGTTATAAAGCGACGTTGTAGTCGTTTGGTGCTTGTTTAGCAACTCAAAACGCATAAATCTTGCGTATTTGCATAGACCTAAGAGTTTTTGAGCGTATAAAACGAGCTGGAACGCCCACAGCGAGCGCAAGACTCAATCGTTCGATTTCGTTGTAAAGCGACTTTGCAGTCGTTTGGTGCTTGTTTAGCGGCTCGAAATGCATGAATCTTGCGTATTTGCAAAGAATACAGAGTTTTTGATCGTTTGAAACGAGCTGGGACGCCTACTGCGAGCGCAAAACTCAATCGTTCGATTTCGTTGGAAAGCGACTTTGTAGTCGTTTGCTGCTTGTTTGGCGGCTCGAAATGCATGAATCTTGCGTATTTGCAAAGAATACAGAGTTTTTGATCGTTTAAAACGAGCTGGAACGCCGACAGCAAGCGCAAAACTGAATCATTCGATTTCGTTATAAAGCGACTTTTCAATCGATTGGTGCTTGTTTAGCAACTCAAAACGCGTAAACCTTGCGTATTTGCATAGAAGAAAGAGTTTTTGATCGTATAAAACGAGCTGAAACGCCTTTAGCAAGCGCAAAACTCAATCGTTCGATTTCGTTATAAAGCGACGTTGTAGTCGTTTGGTGCTTGTTTGGTAGCTCGAAATGTATGAATCTTGCGTATTTGCACAAAACGAAGAGTGTTTGATCGTATAAAACGAGCAATCGTTCGACTTTGTTGGAAAGCGACTTTGTAGTCGTTTGGTGCTTGTTTAGCGGCTCGAAATGCATGAATCTTGCGTATTTGCATAGATTAAAGAGTTTTTGATCGTATAAAACGAGCTGGAACGCCTACGGCGAGCGCAAGACTCAATCGTTCAATTTCGTTGTAAAGCGACTTTTTATTCGATTGTCGCTTGTTTAGCAACTCAAAACGCATAAACCTTGCGTATTTGCATAGAATAAAGAGTTTTTGATCGTATAAAACAAGCTGAAACGCCTACAGCGAGCGCAAAACTCGATCGCTCGATTTCGTTATAAAGCGACGTTGTAGTCGTTTGGTGCTTGTTTGGTAGCTCGAAATGCATGAATCTTGCGTATTTGCAAAGAATACAGAGTTTTTGATCGTTTAAAACGAGCTGGAACGCCGACAGCAAGCGCAAAACTGAATCGTTCGATTTCGTTATAAAGCGACTTTTCAATCGATTGGTGCTTGTTTAGCAACTCAAAACGCATAAACCTTGCGTATTTGCATAGAATAAAGAGTTTTTGATCGTATAAAACGAGCTGGAACACCGACAGCGAGCGCAAGACTCAATCGTTCGATTTCGTTATAAAGCGACGTTGCAGTCGTTTGGTGCTTCTTTGGTGGCTCGAAATGCATGAATCTTGCGTATTTGCAAAAAATTAAGAGTTTTTGATCGTTCAAAATGAGCTGGAATGCCGACAGTGAGCGCAAAACTGAATCGTTCGATTTCGTTATAAAGCGACTTTTCAATCGTTTGGTGGTTGTTTGTCAGCTCGAAATGCATGAATCTTGCGTATGTGCACAAAACGAAGAGTGTTTGATCGTATAAAACGAGCTGGAACGCCTACAGCGAGCGCAAAACTCAATCGTTCGATTTCGTTGAAAAGCGACTTTTCAATCGATTGGTGCTTGTTTAGCAACTCAAAACGCATGAACCTTGCGTATTTGCATAGAATAAAGAGTTTTTGATCGTATAAAACGAGCTGAAACCCCTACAGCTAGCGCAAAACTCAATCGTTCGATTTCGTTATAAAGTGACTTTGCATTCGTTTGGTGCTTGTTTAGCGGCTCAAAATGCATAAATCTACCGTATTTGCAAAGAATACAGAGTGTTTGATCGTGTAAAAACGAGCTGGAACGCCGACAGTGAGCGCAAAACTGAATCGTTCGATTTCGTTATAAAGCGACTTTTCATTCGATTGGTGCTTGTTTAGCAACTCAAAACGCATGAACCTTACGTATTTGCATAGAATTAAGAGTTTTTGATCGTATAAAACGAGCTGAAACGCCTACAGCGAGCGCAAACTCGATCGCTCGATTTCGTTATAAAGCGACGTTGTAGTCGTTTGGTGCTTGTTTGGTAGCTCCAAATGCATGAATCTCGAGTATTTGTACGAAACGAAAAGTGTTTGATCGTATGAAACGAGCTGGAACGCCTACAGCGAGCGCAAAACTCAATCGTTCGATTTCGTTGGAAAGCGACTTTGTAGTCGTTTGGTGGTTGTTTGTCAGCTCGAAATGCATGAATCTTGCGTATGTGCACAAAACGAAGAGTGTTTGATCGTATAAAACGAGCTGGAACGCCTACAGCGAGCGCAAAACTCAATCGTTCGATTTCGTTGAAAAGCGACTTTTCAATCGATTGGTGCTTGTTTAGCAACTCAAAACGCATGAACCTTGCGTATTTGCATAGAATAAAGAGTTTTTGATCGTATAAAACGAGCTGAAACCCCTACAGCTAGCGCAAAACTCAATCGTTCGATTTCGTTATAAAGTGACTTTGCATTCGTTTGGTGCTTGTTTAGCGGCTCAAAATGCATAAATCTACCGTATTTGCAAAGAATACAGAGTGTTTGATCGTGTAAAAACGAGCTGGAACGCCTGCAGCGAGCGCAAGACTCAATAGTTCGATTTCGTTATAAAGCGACTTTTCAATCGATTGGTGCTTGTTTAGCAACTCAAAACGCATAAACCTTGCGTATTTGCATAGAATAAAGAGTTTTTGATCGTATAAAACGAGCTGGAACACCGACAGCGAGCGCAAGACTCAATCGTTCGATTTCGTTATAAAGCGACGTTGCAGTCGTTTGGTGCTTCTTTGGTGGCTCGAAATGCATGAATCTTGCGTATTTGCAAAAAATTAAGAGTTTTTGATCGTTCAAAACGAGCTGGAACGCCGACAGTGAGCGCAAAACTGAATCGTTCGATTTCGTTATAAAGCGACTTTTCATTCGATTGGTGCTTGTTTAGCAACTCAAAACGCATGAACCTTACGTATTTGCATAGAATTAAGAGTTTTTGATCGTATAAAACGAGCTGAAACGCCTACAGCGAGCGCAAACTCGATCGCTCGATTTCGTTATAAAGCGACGTTGTAGTCGTTTGGTGCTTGTTTGGTAGCTCCAAATGCATGAATCTCGAGTATTTGTACGAAACGAAAAGTGTTTGATCGTATGAAACGAGCTGGAACGCCTACAGCGAGCGCAAAACTCAATCGTTCGATTTCGTTGGAAAGCGACTTTGTAGTCGTTTGGTGCTTGTTTGGCGGCTCGAAATGCATGAATCTTGCGTATTTGCACAAAACGAAGAGTGTTTGATCGTATAAAACGAGCTGGAAAGCCTTCACCGAGCGCAAAACCGATTCGTTCGATTTCGTTATAAAGTGACTTTTCATTCGATTGGTGCTTGTTCAGCAACTCAAAACGCATAAACCTTGCGTATTTGCATAGAATAAAGAGTTTTTGAACGTATAAAACGAGCTGAAACGCCTACAGCGAGCGCAAAACTCGATCACTCGATTTCGTTATAAAGCGACGTTGTAGTCGTTTGGTGCTTGTTTGGTAGCTCGAAATGCATGAATCTTGCGTATTTGCAAAGAATACAGAGTTTTTGATCGCTTAAAACGAGCTGGAACGCCGACAGCGAACGCAAAACTGAATCGTTCGATTTCGTTATAAAGCTACTTTTCAATCGATTGGTGCTTGTTTAGCAACTCAAAACGCATGAACCTTGCGTATTTGCATAGAATAAAGAGTTTTTGATCGTATAAAACGAGCTGAAACCCCTACAGCTAGCGCAAAACTCAATCGTTCGATTTCGTTATAAAGTGACTTTGCATTCGTTTGGTGCTTGTTTAGCGGCTCAGAATGCATAAATCTACCGTATTTGCAAAGAATACAGAGTGTTTGATCGTGTGAAAACGAGCTGGAACGCCTGCAGCGAGCGCAAGACTCAATCGTTCGATTTCGTTACAAAGCGACTTTTCAATCGATTGGTGCTTGTTTAGCAACTCAAAACGCATAAACCTTGCGTATTTGCATAGAATAAAGAGTTTTTGATCGTATAAAACGAGCTGGAACACCGACAGCGAGCGCAAGACTCAATCGTTCGATTTCGTTATAAAGCGACGTTGTAGTCGTTTGGTGCTTGTTTAGCAACTCAAAACGCATAAATCTTGCGTATTTGCATAGACCTAAGAGTTTTTGAGCGTATAAAACGAGCTGGAACGCCCACAGCGAGCGCAAGACTCAATCGTTCGATTTCGTTGTAAAGCGACTTTGCAGTCGTTTGGTGCTTGTTTAGCGGCTCGAAATGCATGAATCTTGCGTATTTGCAAAGAATACAGAGTTTTTGATCGTTTGAAACGAGCTGGGACGCCTACTGCGAGCGCAAAACTCAATCGTTCGATTTCGTTGGAAAGCGACTTTGTAGTCGTTTGCTGCTTGTTTGGCGGCTCGAAATGCATGAATCTTGCGTATTTGCAAAGAATACAGAGTTTTTGATCGTTTAAAACGAGCTGGAACGCCGACAGCAAGCGCAAAACTGAATCATTCGATTTCGTTATAAAGCGACTTTTCAATCGATTGGTGCTTGTTTAGCAACTCAAAACGCGTAAACCTTGCGTATTTGCATAGAAGAAAGAGTTTTTGATCGTATAAAACGAGCTGAAACGCCTTTAGCAAGCGCAAAACTCAATCGTTCGATTTCGTTATAAAGCGACGTTGTAGTCGTTTGGTGCTTGTTTGGTAGCTCGAAATGTATGAATCTTGCGTATTTGCACAAAACGAAGAGTGTTTGATCGTATAAAACGAGCTGGAACGCCTACAGCGGGCGCAAAACTCAATCGTTCGACTTTGTTGGAAAGCGACTTTGTAGTCGTTTGGTGCTTGTTTAGCGGCTCGAAATGCATGAATCTTGCGTATTTGCATAGATTAAAGAGTTTTTGATCGTATAAAACGAGCTGGAACGCCTACGGCGAGCGCAAGACTCAATCGTTCAATTTCGTTGTAAAGCGACTTTTTATTCGATTGTCGCTTGTTTAGCAACTCAAAACGCATAAACCTTGCGTATTTGCATAGAATAAAGAGTTTTTGATCGTATAAAACAAGCTGAAACGCCTACAGCGAGCGCAAAACTCGATCGCTCGATTTCGTTATAAAGCGACGTTGTAGTCGTTTGGTGCTTGTTTGGTAGCTCGAAATGCATGAATCTTGCGTATTTGCAAAGAATACAGAGTTTTTGATCGTTTAAAACGAGCTGGAACGCCGACAGCAAGCGCAAAACTGAATCGTTCGATTTCGTTATAAAGCGACTTTTCAATCGATTGGTGCTTGTTTAGCAACTCAAAACGCATAAACCTTGCGTATTTGCATAGAATAAAGAGTTTTTGATCGTATAAAACGAGCTGGAACACCGACAGCGAGCGCAAGACTCAATCGTTCGATTTCGTTATAAAGCGACGTTGCAGTCGTTTGGTGCTTCTTTGGTGGCTCGAAATGCATGAATCTTGCGTATTTGCAAAAAATTAAGAGTTTTTGATCGTTCAAAATGAGCTGGAATGCCGACAGTGAGCGCAAAACTGAATCGTTCGATTTCGTTATAAAGCGACTTTTCAATCGTTTGGTGGTTGTTTGTCAGCTCGAAATGCATGAATCTTGCGTATGTGCACAAAACGAAGAGTGTTTGATCGTATAAAACGAGCTGGAACGCCTACAGCGAGCGCAAAACTCAATCGTTCGATTTCGTTGAAAAGCGACTTTTCAATCGATTGGTGCTTGTTTAGCAACTCAAAACGCATGAACCTTGCGTATTTGCATAGAATAAAGAGTTTTTGATCGTATAAAACGAGCTGAAACCCCTACAGCTAGCGCAAAACTCAATCGTTCGATTTCGTTATAAAGTGACTTTGCATTCGTTTGGTGCTTGTTTAGCGGCTCAAAATGCATAAATCTACCGTATTTGCAAAGAATACAGAGTGTTTGATCGTGTAAAAACGAGCTGGAACGCCGACAGTGAGCGCAAAACTGAATCGTTCGATTTCGTTATAAAGCGACTTTTCATTCGATTGGTGCTTGTTTAGCAACTCAAAACGCATGAACCTTACGTATTTGCATAGAATTAAGAGTTTTTGATCGTATAAAAGGAGCTGAAACGCCTACAGCGAGCGCAAACTCGATCGCTCGATTTCGTTATAAAGCGACGTTGTAGTCGTTTGGTGCTTGTTTGGTAGCTCCAAATGCATGAATCTCGAGTATTTGTACGAAACGAAAAGTGTTTGATCGTATGAAACGAGCTGGAACGCCTACAGCGAGCGCAAAACTCAATCGTTCGATTTCGTTGGAAAGCGACTTTGTAGTCGTTTGGTGCTTGTTTGGCGGCTCGAAATGCATGAATCTTGCGTATTTGCACAAAACGAAGAGTGTTTGATCGTATAAAACGAGCTGGAAAGCCTTCACCGAGCGCAAAACCGATTCGTTCGATTTCGTTATAAAGTGACTTTTCATTCGATTGGTGCTTGTTCAGCAACTCAAAACGCATAAACCTTGCGTATTTGCATAGAATAAAGAGTTTTTGAACGTATAAAACGAGCTGAAACGCCTACAGCGAGCGCAAAACTCGATCGCTCGATTTCGTTATAAAGCGACGTTGTAGTCGTTTGGTGCTTGTTTGGTAGCTCGAAATGCATGAATCTTGCGTATTTGCAAAGAATACAGAGTTTTTGATCGCTTAAAACGAGCTGGAACGCCGACAGCGAACGCAAAACTGAATCGTTCGATTTCGTTATAAAGCTACTTTTCAATCGATTGGTGCTTGTTTAGCAACTCAAAACGCATGAACCTTGCGTATTTGCATAGAATAAAGAGTTTTTGATCGTATAAAACGAGCTGAAACCCCTACAGCTAGCGCAAAACTCAATCGTTCGATTTCGTTATAAAGTGACTTTGCATTCGTTTGGTGCTTGTTTAGCGGCTCAGAATGCATAAATCTACCGTATTTGCAAAGAATACAGAGTGTTTGATCGTGTGAAAACGAGCTGGAACGCCTGCAGCGAGCGCAAGACTCAATCGTTCGATTTCGTTACAAAGCGACTTTTCAATCGATTGGTGCTTGTTTAGCAACTCAAAACGCATAAACCTTGCGTATTTGCATAGAATAAAGAGTTTTTGATCGTATAAAACGAGCTGGAACACCGACAGCGAGCGCAAGACTCAATCGTTCGATTTCGTTATAAAGCGACGTTGCAGTCGTTTGGTGCTTCTTTGGTGGCTCGAAATGCATGAATCTTGCGTATTTGCAAAAAATTAAGAGTTTTTGATCGTTCAAAACGAGCTGGAACGCCGACGGTGAGCGCAAAACTGAATCGTTCGATTTCGTTGGAAAGCGACTTTGTAGTCGTTTGGTGCTTGTTTGGCGGCTCGAAATGCATGAATCTTGCGTATTCGCACAAAATGAAGAGTGTTTGATCGTGTAAAACGAGTTGGAACGAATACAGCAAGCGCAAAACTCAATCGTTCGATTTCGTTATAAAGCGACTTTTTATTCGATTGGTGCTTGTTTAGCAACTTAAAACGGATAACCTTGCGTATTTGCATAGAATAAAGAGTTTTTAATCGTATAAAATGAGCTGAAACGCCTACAGCGAGCGCAAAACTCAGTCGTTCGATTTCGTTATAAAGCGACGTTGTAGTCGTTTGGTGCTTGTTTGGCGGCTCGAAATGCATGAATCTTGCGTATTTGCACAAAACGAAGAGTGTTTGATCGTATAAAACGAGCTGGAAAGCCTACAGCGAGCGCAAAACTGATCCGTTCGATTTCGTTATAAAGCGACTTTTCATTCGATGGGTGCTTGTTTAGCAACTCAAAACGCATAAACCTTGCGTATTTGCATAGAATAAAGAGTTTTTGATCGTATAAAACGAGCTGAATCGCCTACAGCGAGCGCAAAACTCGATCGCTCGATTTCGTTATAAAGCGACGTTGTAGTCGTTTGGTGCTTGTTTGGTAGCTCGAAATGCATGAATCTTGCGTATTTGCAAAGAATACAGAGTTTTTGATCGTTTAAAACGAGCTGGAACGCCGACAGCAAGCGCAAAACTGAATCGTTCGATTTCGTTATAAAGCGACTTTTCAATCGATTGGTGCTTGTTTAGCAACTCAAAACGCATAAACCTTGCGTATTTGCATAGAATAAAGAGTTTTTGATCGTATAAAACGAGCTGGAACACCGACAGCGAGCGCAAGACTCAATCGTTCGATTTCGTTATAAAGCGACGTTGCAGTCGTTTGGTGCTTCTTTGGTGGCTCGAAATGCATGAATCTTGCGTATTTGCAAAAAATTAAGAGTTTTTGATCGTTCAAAATGAGCTGGAATGCCGACAGTGAGCGCAAAACTGAATCGTTCGATTTCGTTATAAAGCGACTTTTCAATCGTTTGGTGGTTGTTTGTCAGCTCGAAATGCATGAATCTTGCGTATGTGCACAAAACGAAGAGTGTTTGATCGTATAAAACGAGCTGGAACGCCTACAGCGAGCGCAAAACTCAATCGTTCGATTTCGTTGAAAAGCGACTTTTCAATCGATTGGTGCTTGTTTAGCAACTCAAAACGCATGAACCTTGCGTATTTGCATAGAATAAAGAGTTTTTGATCGTATAAAACGAGCTGAAACCCCTACAGCTAGCGCAAAACTCAATCGTTCGATTTCGTTATAAAGTGACTTTGCATTCGTTTGGTGCTTGTTTAGCGGCTCAAAATGCATAAATCTACCGTATTTGCAAAGAATACAGAGTGTTTGATCGTGTAAAAACGAGCTGGAACGCCGACAGTGAGCGCAAAACTGAATCGTTCGATTTCGTTATAAAGCGACTTTTCATTCGATTGGTGCTTGTTTAGCAACTCAAAACGCATGAACCTTACGTATTTGCATAGAATTAAGAGTTTTTGATCGTATAAAACGAGCTGAAACGCCTACAGCGAGCGCAAACTCGATCGCTCGATTTCGTTATAAAGCGACGTTGTAGTCGTTTGGTGCTTGTTTGGTAGCTCCAAATGCATGAATCTCGAGTATTTGTACGAAACGAAAAGTGTTTGATCGTATGAAACGAGCTGGAACGCCTACAGCGAGCGCAAAACTCAATCGTTCGATTTCGTTGGAAAGCGACTTTGTAGTCGTTTGGTGCTTGTTTGGCGGCTCGAAATGCATGAATCTTGCGTATTTGCACAAAACGAAGAGTGTTTGATCGTATAAAACGAGCTGGAAAG
Organism: Amblyteles armatorius; assembly: GCA_933228735.2. Classification (NCBI taxonomy): domain Eukaryota; kingdom Metazoa; phylum Arthropoda; class Insecta; order Hymenoptera; family Ichneumonidae; genus Amblyteles; species Amblyteles armatorius. The sequence continues at coordinate 7,509,542 of OW121690.1, forward strand.
CCTTCACCGAGCGCAAAACCGATTCGTTCGATTTCGTTATAAAGTGACTTTTCATTCGATTGGTGCTTGTTCAGCAACTCAAAACGCATAAACCTTGCGTATTTGCATAGAATAAAGAGTTTTTGAACGTATAAAACGAGCTGAAACGCCTACAGCGAGCGCAAAACTCGATCGCTCGATTTCGTTATAAAGCGACGTTGTAGTCGTTTGGTGCTTGTTTGGTAGCTCGAAATGCATGAATCTTGCGTATTTGCAAAGAATACAGAGTTTTTGATCGCTTAAAACGAGCTGGAACGCCGACAGCGAACGCAAAACTGAATCGTTCGATTTTGTTATAAAGCTACTTTTCAATCGATTGGTGCTTGTTTAGCAACTCAAAACGCATGAACCTTGCGTATTTGCATAGAATAAAGAGTTTTTGATCGTATAAAACGAGCTGAAACCCCTACAGCTAGCGCAAAACTCAATCGTTCGATTTCGTTATAAAGTGACTTTGCATTCGTTTGGTGCTTGTTTAGCGGCTCAGAATGCATAAATCTACCGTATTTGCAAAGAATACAGAGTGTTTGATCGTGTGAAAACGAGCTGGAACGCCTGCAGCGAGCGCAAGACTCAATCGTTCGATTTCGTTACAAAGCGACTTTTCAATCGATTGGTGCTTGTTTAGCAACTCAAAACGCATAAACCTTGCGTATTTGCATAGAATAAAGAGTTTTTGATCGTATAAAACGAGCTGGAACACCGACAGCGAGCGCAAGACTCAATCGTTCGATTTCGTTATAAAGCGACGTTGCAGTCGTTTGGTGCTTCTTTGGTGGCTCGAAATGCATGAATCTTGCGTATTTGCAAAAAATTAAGAGTTTTTGATCGTTCAAAACGAACTGGAACGCCGACGGTGAGCGCAAAACTGAATCGTTCGATTTCGTTGGAAAGCGACTTTGTAGTCGTTTGGTGCTTGTTTGGCGGCTCGAAATGCATGAATCTTGCGTATTCGCACAAAATGAAGAGTGTTTGATCGTGTAAAACGAGTTGGAACGCCTACAGCAAGCGCAAAACTCAATCGTTCGATTTCGTTATAAAGCGACTTTTTATTCGATTGGTGCTTGTTTAGCAACTTAAAACGGATAACCTTGCGTATTTGCATAGAATAAAGAGTTTTTAATCGTATAAAATGAGCTGAAACGCCTACAGCGAGCGCAAAACTCAGTCGTTCGATTTCGTTATAAAGCGACGTTGTAGTCGTTTGGTGCTTGTTTGGCGGCTCGAAATGCATGAATCTTGCGTATTTGCACAAAACGAAGAGTGTTTGATCGTATAAAACGAGCTGGAAAGCCTACAGCGAGCGCAAAACTGATCCGTTCGATTTCGTTATAAAGCGACTTTTCATTCGATGGGTGCATGTTTAGCAACTCAAAACGCATAAACCTTGCGTATTTGCATAGAATAAAGAGTTTTTGATCGTATAAAACGAGCTGAATCGCCTACAGCGAGCGCAAAACTCGATCGCTCGATTTCGTTATAAAGCGACGTTGTAGTCGTTTGGTGCTTGTTTGGTAGCTCGCAATGCATGAATCTTGCGTATTTGCAAAGAATACAGAGTTTTTGATCGCTTAAAACGAGCTGGAACGCCGACAGCGAACGCAAAACTGAATCGTTCGATTTCGTTATAAAGCTACTTTTCAATCGATTGGTGCTTGTTTAGCAACTCAAAACGCATGAACCTTGCGTATTTGCATAGAATAAAGAGTTTTTGATCGTATAAAACGAGCTGAAACCCCGACAGCTAGCGCAAAACTCAATCGTTCGATTTAGTTATAAAGTGACTTTGCATTCGTTTGGTGCTTGTTTAGCGGCTCAAAATGCATAAATCTACCGTATTTGCAAAGAATACAGAGTGTTTGATCGTGTAAAAACGAGCTGGAACGCCTGCAGCGAGCGCAAGACTCAATCGTTCGATTTCGTTATAAAGCAACTTTTCAATCGATTGGTGCTTGTTTAGCAACTCAAAACGCATAAACCTTGCGTATTTGCATAGAATAAAGAGTTTTTGATCGTATAAAACGAGCTGGAACACCGACAGCGAGCGCAAGACTCAATCGTTCGATTTCGTTATAAAGCGACGTTGCAGTCGTTTGGTGCTTCTTTGGTGGCTCGAAATCTATGAATCTTGCGTATTTGCAAAAAATTAAGAGTTTTTGATCGTTCAAAACGAGCTGGAACGCCGACAGTGAGCGCAAAACTGAATCGTTCGATTTCGTTATAAAGCGACTTTTCATTCCATTGGTGCTTGTTTAGCAACTCAAAACGCATAAACCTTACGTATTTGCATAGAATTAAGAGTGTTTGATCGTATGAAACGAGCTGGAACGCCTACAGCGAGCGCAAAACTCAATCGTTCGATTTCGTTGGAAAGCGACTTTGTAGTCGTTTGGTGCTTGTTTGGCGGCTCGAAATGCATGAATCTTGCGTATTTGCAAAGAATACAGAGTTTTTGATCGTTTAAAACGAGCTGAAATGCCGACAGCAAGCGCAAAACTCGATTGGTTTATTTCGATATGAAGCGACACTGTAGTCGTTTGGTGCTTGTTTAGCAGCTCGAAATGCATGAATCTTGCGTATTTGCATAGAATGAAGGCTTTTTGATCGTATGAAACGAGCTGGAACGCCAACAGCGAGCGCAAAACTGAATCGTTCGATTTCGTTATAAAGCGACGTTGTAGTCGTTTGGTGCTTGTTTGGTAGCTCGAAATGCATGAATCTTGCGTATTTGCAAAGAATACAGAGTTTTTGATCGTTTAAAACGAGCTGGAACGCCGACAGCAAGCGCAAAACTGAATCGTTCGATTTCGTTATAAAGCGACTTTTCAATCGATTGGTGCTTGTTTAGCAACTCAAAACGCATGAACCTTGCGTATTTGCATAGAATAAAGAGTTTTTGATCGTATAAAACGAGCTGAAACCCCTACAGCTAGCGCAAAACTCAATCGTTTGATTTGGTTATAAAGCGACGTTGTAGTCGTTTGGTGCTTGTTTGGTAGCTCGAAATGCATGAATCTTGCGTATGTGCACAAAACGAAGAGTGTTTGATCTCATAAAACGAGCTGGAACGCCTACAGCGAGCGCAAAACTCAATCGTTCAATTTCGTTGAAAAGCGACTTTGTAGTCGTTTAGTGCTTGTTTGGCGGCTCGAAATGCATGAAACTTGCGTATTTGCAAAAAATACAGAGTTTTTGATCGCTTAAAACGAGCTGGAACGCCGACAGCGAGCGCAAAACTGAATCGTTCGATCTCGTTATAAAGCTACTTTTCAATCGATTGGTGCTTGTTTAGCAACTCAAAACGCATAATCCTTGCGTATTTGCATAGAATAAAGAGTTTTTGATCGTATAAATGAGCTGGAACACCGACAGCGAGCGCAAGACTCAATCGTTCGATTTCGTTACAAACCGATGTTGCAGTCGTTTGGTGCTTCTTTGGTGGCTCGAAATGCATGAATCTTGCGTATTTGCAAAAAATGACGAGTTTTTGATCGTTCAAAACGAGCTGGAACGCCGACAGTGAGCGCAAAACTGAATCGTTCGATTTCGTTATAAAGCGACTTTTCATTCGATTGGTGCTTGTTTAGCAACTCAAAACGCATAAACCTTGCGTATTTGCATAGAATAAAGAGTTTTTGATCGTACAAAACGAGCTGAAACGCTTTTAGCGAGCGCAAAACTCAATCGTTCGATTCCGTTATAAAGCGACGTTGTAGTCGTTTGGTGCTTGTTTGGTAGCTCGAAATGCATGAATCTCGAGTATTTGTACGAAACGAAAAGTGTTTGATCGTATGAAACGAGCTGGAACGCCTACAGCGAGCGCAAAACTCAATCGTTCGATTTCGTTGTAAAGCGACTTTGTAGTCGTTTGGTGCTTGTTTGGCGGCTCGAAATGCATGAATCTTGCGTATTTGCAAAGAATACAGAGTGTTTGATCGTGTAAAAACGAGCTGGAACGCCTACGGCGAGCGCAAGACTCAATCGTTCGATTTCGTTATAAAGCGACTTTTCAATCGATTGGTGCTTGTTTAGCAACTCAAAACGAATAAACCTTGCGTATTTGCATAGAATAAAGGGTTTTTGATCGTACAAAACGAGCTGAAACGCCTTTAGCGAGCGCAAAACTCAATCGTTCGATTCCGTTATAAAGCGACGGTGTAGTCGTTTGGTGATTGTTTGGTAGCTCGAAATGTATGAATCTTGCGTATTTGCACAAAACGAAGAGTGTTTGATCGTATAAAACGAGCTGGAACGCCTACAGCGAGCGCAAAACTCAATCGTTCGATTTCGTTGCAAAGCGACTTTGTAGTCGTTTGGTGCTTGTTTGGCGGCTCGAAATGCATGAAACTTGCGTATTTGCAAAGAATACAGAGTTTTTGATCGCTTAAAACGAGCTGGAACGCCGACAGGGAGCGCAAAACTGAATCGTTCGATTTCGTTATAAAGCGACTTTTCAATCGATTGGTGCTTGTTTAGCAACTCAAAACGCATAAACCTTGCGTATTTGCATAGAATAAAGAGTTTTTGATCGTATAAAACGAGCTGGAAAGCCTACAGCGAGCGCAAAACTGATCCGTTCGATTTCGTTATAAAGCGACTTTTCATTCGATGGGTGCTTGTTTAGCAACTCAAAACGCATAAACCTTGCGTATTTGCATAGAATAAAGAGTTTTTGATCGTATAAAACGAGCTGAAACGCCTACAGCGAGCGCAAAACTCGATCGCTCGATTTCGTTATAAAGCGACGTTGTAGTCGTTTGGTGCTTGTTTGGTAGCTCGAAATGCATGAATCTTGCGTATTTGCAAAGAATACAGAGTTTTTGATCGCTTAAAACGAGCTGGAACGCCGACAGCGAACGCAAAACTGAATCGTTCGATTTCGTTATAAAGCTACTTTTCAATCGATTGGTGCTTGTTTAGCAACTCAAAACGCATAAACCTTGCGTATTTGCATAGAATAAAGAGTTTTTGATCGTATAAAACGAGCTGAAACCCCGACGGCTAGCGCAAAACTCAATCGTTCGATTTCGTTATAAAGTGACTTTGCATTCGTTTGGTGCTTGTTTAGCGGCTCAAAATGCATAAATCTACCGTATTTGCAAAGAATACAGAGTGTTTGATCGTGTAAAAACGAGCTGGAACGCCTGCAGCGAGCGCAAGACTCAATCGTTCGATTTCGTTATAAAGCGACTTTTCAATCGATTGGTGCTTGTTTAGCAACTCAAAACGCATAAACCTTGCGTATTTGCATAGAATAAAGAGTTTTTGATCGTATAAAACGAGCTGGAACACCGACAGCGAGCGCAAGACTCAATCGTTCGATTTCGTTATAAAGCGACGTTGCAGTCGTTTGGTGCTTCTTTGGTGGCTCGAAATCTATGAATCTTGCGTATTTGCAAAAAATTAAGAGTTTTTGATCGTTCAAAACGAGCTGGAACGCCGACAGTGAGCGCAAAACTGAATCGTTCGATTTCGTTATAAAGCGACTTTTCATTCGATTGGTGCTTGTTTAGCAACTCAAAACGCATAAACCTTACGTATTTGCATAGAATTAAGAGTGTTTGATCGTATGAAACGAGCTGGAACGCCTACAGCGAGCGCAAAACTCAATCGTTCGATTTCGTTGGAAAGCGACTTTGTAGTCGTTTGGTGCTTGTTTGGCGGCTCGAAATGCATGAATCTTGCGTATTTGCAAAAAATACAGAGTTTTTGATCGTTTAAAACGAGCTGAAATGCCGACAGCAAGCGCAAAACTCGATTGGTTTATTTCGATATGAAGCGACACTGTAGTCGTTTGGTGCTTGTTTAGCAGCTCGAAATGCATGAATCTTGCGTATTTGCATAGAATGAAGGCTTTTTGATCGTATTAAACGAGCTGGAACGCCAACAGCGAGCGCAAAACTGAATCGTTCGATTTCGTTATAAAGCGACGTTGTAGTCGTTTGGTGCTTGTTTAGCAACTCAAAACGCATAAACCTTGCGTATTTGAATAGAATTAAGAGTTTTTGATCGTATAAAACGAGCTGGAACGCCTACAGCGAGCGCAAGACTCAATCGTTCGATTTCGTTGTAAAGCGACTTTGCAGTCGTTTGGTGCTTGTTTAGCGGCTCGAAATGCATGAATCTTGCGTATTTGCAAAGAATACAGAGTTTTTGATCGTTCAAAACGAGCTGGGACGCCTACAGCGCACGCAAAACTCAATCGTTCGATTTCGTTGGAAAGCGACTTTGTAGTCGTTTGGTGCTTGTTTGGCGGCTCGAAATGCATGAATCTTGCGTATTTGCACAAAATGAAGAGTGTATGATCGTGTAAAACGAGTTGGAACGCCTACAGCGAGCGCAAAACTCAATCGTTCGATTTCGTTATAAAGCGACTTTTTATTCGATTGGTGCTTGTTTAGCAACTCAAAACGCATAAACCTTGCGTATTTGCATAGAATAAAGAGTTTTTAATCGTATAAAATGAGCTGAAACGCCTACAGCGAGCGCAAAACTCAATCGTTCGATTTCGTGACAAAGCGACGTTGTAGTCGTTTGGTGCTTGTTTGGCGGCTCGAAATGCATGAATCTTGCGTATTTGCACAAAACGAAGAGTGTTTGATCGTATAAAACGAGGTGGAAAGTCTACAGCGAGCGCAAAACTGATTCGTTCGATTTCGTTATAAAGCGACTTTTCATTCGATTGGTGCTTGTTTAGCAACTCAAAACGCATAAACCTTGCGTATTTGCATAGAATAATGAGTTTTTGATCGTATAAAACGAGATGAAACGCCTACAGCGAGCGCAAAACTCGATCGCTCGATTCCGTTATAAAGCGACGTTGTAGTCGTTTGGTGCTTGTTTGGTAGCTCGAAATGCATGAATCTTGCGTATTTGCAAAGAATACAGAGTTTTTGATCGCTTAAAACGAGCTGGAACGCCGACAGCGAACGCAAAACTGAATCGTTCGATTTCGTTATAAAGCTACTTTTCAATCGATTGGTGCTTGTTTAGCAACTCAAAACGCATGAACCTTGCGTATTTGCATAGAATAAAGAGTTTTTGATCGTATAAAACGAGCTGAAACCCCTACAGCTAGCGCAAAACTCAATCGTTCGATTTCGTTATAAAGTGACTTTGCATTCGTTTGGTGCTTGTTTAGCGGCTCAGAAAGCATAAATCTACCGTATTTGCAAAGAATACAGAGTGTTTGATCGTGTAAAAACGAGCTGGAACGCCTGCAGCGAGCGCAAGACTCAATCGTTCGATTTCGTTATAAAGCGACTTTTTAATCGATTGGTGCTTGTTTAGCAACTCAAAACGCATAAACCTCGCGTATTTGCATAGAATAAAGAGTTTTCGATCGTATAAAACGAGCTGGAACACCGACAGCGAGCGCAAGACTCAATCGTTCGATTTCGTTATATAGCGACGTTGCAGTCGTTTGGTGCTTCTTTGGTGGCTCGAAATGCATGAATCTTGCGTATTTGCAAAAAATTAAGAGTTTTTGATCGTTCAAAACGAGCTGGAACGCCGACAGTGAGCGCAAAACTCAATCGTTCGATTTCGTTATAAAGCGACGTTGTAGTCGTTTGGTGCTTGTTTGGCGGCTCGAAATGCATGAATCTTGCGTATTTGCACAAAACGAAGAGTGTTTGATCGTATAAAACGAGCTGGAAAGCCTACAGCGAGCGCAAAACTGATCCGTTCGATTTCGTTATAAAGCGACTTTTCATTCGATGGGTGCTTGTTTAGCAACTCAAAACGCATAAACCTTGCGTATTTGCATAGAATAAAGAGTTTTTGATCGTATAAAACGAGCTGAAACGCCTACAGCGAGCGCAAAACTCGATCGCTCGATTTCGTTATAAAGCGACGTTGTAGTCGTTTGGTGCTTGTTTGGTAGCTCGAAATGCATGAATCTTGCGTATTTGCAAAGAATACAGAGTTTTTGATCGCTTAAAACGAGCTGGAACGCCGACAGCGAACGCAAAACTGAATCGTTCGATTTCGTTATAAAGCTACTTTTCAATCGATTGGTGCTTGTTTAGCAACTCAAAACGCATAAACCTTGCGTATTTGCATAGAATAAAGAGTTTTTGATCGTATAAAACGAGCTGAAACCCCGACAGCTAGCGCAAAACTCAATCGTTCGATTTCGTTATAAAGTGACTTTGCATTCGTTTGGTGCTTGTTTAGCGGCTCAAAATGCATAAATCTACCGTATTTGCAAAGAATACAGAGTGTTTGGTCGTGTAAAAACGAGCTGGAACGCCTGCAGCGAGCGCAAGACTCAATCGTTCGATTTCGTTATAAAGCGACTTTTCAATCGATTGGTGCTTGTTTAGCAACTCAAAACGCATAAACCTTGCGTATTTGCATAGAATAAAGAGTTTTTGATCGTGTAAAACGAGCTGAAACGCCTACAGCGAGCGCAAAACTCGATCGCTCGATTTCGTTACAAAGCGACGTTGTAGTCGTTTGGTGGTTGTTTGGTAGCTCGAAATGCATGAATCTTGCGTATTTGCAAAGAATACAGAGTTTTTGATCGCTTAAAACGAGCTGGAACGCCGACAGCGAACGCAAAACTGAATCGTTCGATTCCGTTATAAAGCTACTTTTCAATCGATTGGTGCTTGTTTAGCAACTCAAAACGCATGAACCTTGCGTATTTGCATAGAATAAAGAGTTTTTGATCGTATGAAACGAGCTGAAACCCCTACAGCTAGCGCAAAACTCAATCGTTCGATTTCGTTATAAAGTGACTTTGCATTCGTTTGGTGCTTGTTTAGCGGCTCAGAATGCATAAATCTACCGTATTTGCAAAGAATACAGAGTGTTTGATCGTATGAAACGAGCTGGAACGCCTACAGCGAGCGCAAAACTCAATCGTTCGATTTCGTTGGAAAGCGACTTTGTAGTCGTTTGGTGCTTGTTTGGCGGCTCGAAATGCATGAATCTTGCGTATTTGCAAAGAATACAGAGTTTTTGATCGTTTAAAACGAGCTGAAATGCCGACAGCAAGCGCAAAACTCGATTGGTTTATTTCGATATGAAGCGACACTGTAGTCGTTTGGTGCTTGTTTAGCAGCTCGAAATGCATGAATCTTGCGTATTTGCATAGAATGAAGGCTTTTTGATCGTATGAAACGAGCTGGAACGCCAACAGCGAGCGCAAAACTGAATCGTTCGATTTCGTTATAAAGCGACGTTGTAGTCGTTTGGTGCTTGTTTAGCAACTCAAAACGCATAAATCTTGCGTATTTGCATAGAATTAAGAGTTTTTGATCGTATAAAACGAGCTGGAACGCCCACAGCGAGCGCAAGACTCAATCGTTCGATTTCGTTGTAAAGCGACTTTGCAGTCGTTTGGTGCTTGTTTAGCGGCTCGAAATGCATGAATCTTGCGTATTTGCAAAGAATACAGAGTTTTTGATCGTTCAAAACGAGCTGGGATGCCTACAGCGAGCGCAAAACTCAATCGTTCGATTTCGTTGGAAAGCGACTTTGTAGTCGTTTGGTGCTTGTTTGGCGGCTCGAAATGCATGAATCTTGCGTATTTGCACAAAATGAAGAGTGTTTGATCGTGTAAAACGAGTTGGAACGCCTACAGCGAGCGCAAAACTCAATCGTTCGATTTCGTTATAAAGCCACTTTTTATTCGATTGGTGCTTGTTTAGCAACTCAAAACGCATAAACCTTTCGTAATTGCATAGAATAAAGAGTTTTTGATCGTATAAAATAAGCTGAAACGCCTACAGCGAGCGCAAAACTCAATCGTTCGATTTCGTTATAAAGCGACGTTGTAGTCGTTTGGTGCTTGTTCGGTAGCTCGAAATGCATGAATCTTGCGTATTTGCACAAAACGAAGAGTGTTTAATCGTATAAAACGAGCTGGAAAACCTGCAGCGAGCGCAAAACTGATTCGTTCGATTTCGTTATAAAGCGACTTTTCATTCGATTGGTGCTTGTTTAGCAACTCAAAACGCATAAGCCTTGCGTATTTGCATAGAATAAAGAGTTTTTGATCGTATAAAACGAGCTGAAACCCTTACAGCTAGCGCAAAACTCAATCGTTCGATTTCGTTATAAAGCGACGTTGTAGTCGTTTGGTGCTTGTTTGGTAGCTCGAAATGCATGAATCTTGCGTATGTGCACAAAACGAAGAGTGTTTGATCTCATAAAACGAGCTGGAACGCCTACAGCGAGCGCAAAACTCAATCGTTCAATTTCGTTGAAAAGCGACTTTGTAGTCGTTTAGTGCTTGTTTGGCGGCTCGAAATGCATGAAACTTGCGTATTTGCAAAGAATACAGAGTTTTTGATCGCTTAAAACGAGCTGGAACGCCGACAGCGAGCGCAAAACTGAATCGTTCGATTTCGTTATAAAGCTACTTTTCAATCGATTGGTGCTTGTTTAGCAACTCAAAACGCATAATCCTTGCGTATTTGCATAGAATAAAGAGTTTTTGATCGTATAAAACGAGCTGGAACACCGACAGCGAGCGCAAGACTCAATCGTTCGATTTCGTTATAAACCGATGTTGCAGTCGTTTGGTGCTTCTTTGGTGGCTCGAAATGCATGAATCTTGCGTATTTGCAAAAAATGACGAGTTTTTGATCGTTCAAAACGAGCTGGAACGCCTACAGCGAGCGCAAAACTCAATCGTTCGATTTCGTTGTAAAGCGACTTTGTAGTCGTTTGGTGCTTGTTTGGCGGCTCGAAATGCATGAATCTTGCGTATTTGCAAAGAATACAGAGTGTTTGATCGTGTAAAAACGAGCTGGAACGCCTACAGCGGGCACAAAACTCAATCGTTCGACTTTGTAGTCGTTTGGTGCTTGTTTGGCGGCTTGAAATGCATGAATCTTGCGTATTTGCAAAGAATACAGAGTGTTTGATCGTTTGAAACGAGCTGGGACGCCTACAGCGAGCGCAAAACTCAATCGTTCGATTTCGTTGGAAAGCGATTTTGTAGTCGTTTGGTGCTTGTTTGGCGGCTAGAAATGCATGAATCTTGCGTATTTGCAAAGAATACAGAGTTTTTGATCGTTTAAAACAAGCTGGAACGCCGACAGCAAGCGCAAAACTGAATCATTCGATTTCGTTATAAAGTGACTTTTCAATCGATTGGTGCTTGTTTAGCAACTCAAAACGCATAAACCTTGCGTATTTGCATAGAATAAAGAGTTTTTGATCGTATAAAACGAGCTGAAACGCCTTTAGCAAGCGCAAAACTCAATCGTTCGATTTCGTTATAAAGCGACGTTGTAGGCGTTTGGTGCTTGTTTGGTAGCTCGAAATGTATGAATCTTGCGTATTTGCCCAAAACGAAGAGTGTTTGATCGTATAAAACGAGCTGGAACGCCTACAGCGGGCGCAAAACTCAATCGTTCGATTTCGTTGGAAAGCGACTTTGTAGTCGTTGGCTGCTTGTTTGGCGGCTCGAAATGCATGAATCTTGCCTATTTGCAAAGAATACAGAGTTTTTGATCGCTTAAAACGAGCTGGAACGCCGACAGCGAGCGCAAAACTGAATCGTTCGATTTCGTTATAAAGCGACTTTTCAATCGATTGGTGCTTGTTTAGCAACTCAAAACGCATAAACCTTGCGTATTTGCATAGAATAAAGAGTTTTTGATCGTATAAAACGAGCTGGAACGCCTACAGCGAGCGCAAGACTCAATCGCTCGATTTCGTTATAAAGCGACTTTTCAATCGATTGGTGCTTGTTTAGCAACTCAAAACGCATAAACCTTGCGTATTTGCATAGAATAAAGAGTTTTTGATCGTATAAAACGAGCTGGAACGCCTACAGCGAGCGCAAGACTCAATCGTTCGATTTCGTTAGAAACTGACTTTGCAATCGTTTGGTGCTTGTTTGTCAGCTCGAAATGCATGAATCTTGCGTAATCGCAAAGAATACAGAGTTTTTGATCGTTCAAAACGAGCTGGGACGCCTACAGCGAGCGCAAAACTTAATCGTTCGATTTCTTTGGAAAGCGACTTTGTAGTCGTTTGCTGCTTGTTTGGCGGCTCGAAATGCATGAATCTTGCGTATTTGCACAAAATGAAGAGTGTTTGATCGTGTAAAACGAGTTGGAACGCCTACAGCGAGCGCAAAACTCAATCGTTCGATTTTGTTGAAAAGCGACGTTGTAGTCGTTTGGTGCTTGTTTAGCAACTCAAAACGCATAAACCTTGCGTATTTGCATAGAATTAAGAGTTTTTGATCGTATAAAACGAGCTGGAACGCCTACAGCGAGCGCAAGACTCAATCGTTCGATTTCGTTAGAAACTGACTTTGCAATCGTTTGGTGCTTGTTTGTCAGCTCGAAATGCATGAATCTTGCGTAATCGCAAAGAATACAGAGTTTTTGATCGTTCAAAACGAGCTGGGACGCCGACAGCGAGCACAAAACTGAATCGTTCGATTTCGTTATAAAGCGACTTTTCATTCGATTGGTGCTTGATTAGCAACTCAAAACGCATAAACCTTGCGTATTTGCATAGAATAAAGAGTTTTTGATCGTATAAAATGAGCTGAAACGCCTACAGCGAGCGCAAAACTCAATCGTTCGATTTCGTTGCAAAGCGACTTTGTAGTCGTTTGGTGCTTGTTTGGCGGCTCGAAATGCATGAAACTTGCCTATTTGCAAAGAATACAGAGTTTTTGATCGCTTAAAACGAGCTGGAACGCCGACAGGGAGCGCAAAACTCAATCGTTCGATTTCGTTATAAAGCGACGTTGTAGGCGTTTGGTGCTTGTTTGGTAGCTCGAAATGCATGAATCTTGCGTGTTTGCACGAAACGAAGAGTGTTTGATCATATCAAACGAGCTGGAACGCCTACACCGAGCGCAAAACTCAATCGTTCGATTTCGTTGGAAAGCGACTTTGTAGTTGTTTAGTGCTTGTTTGGCCGCTCGAAATGCATGAATCTTGCGTATTCGCAAAGAATACAGAGTTTTTGATCGTTTGAAACGAGCTGGGATGCCTACAGCGAGCGCAAAACTCAATCGTTCGATTTCGTTGGAAAGCGATTTTGTAGTCGTCTGGTGCTTGTTTGGCGGCTCGCAATGCATGAATCTTGCGTATTTGCAAAGAATACAGAGTTTTTGATCGTTTAAAACGAGCTGGAACGCTTACAGCAAGCGCAAAACTGAATCATTCGATTTCGTTATGAAGCGACTTTTCAATCGATTGGTGCTTGTTTAGCAACTCAAAACGCATAAACCTTGCGTATTTGCATAGAATAAAGAGTTTTTGATCGTATAAAACGAGCTGAAACGCCTTTAGCAAGCGCAAAACTCAATCGTTCGATCTCGTTATAAAGTGACGTTGTAGTCGTTTGGTGCTTGTTTGGTAGCTCGAAATGCATGAATCTTGCGTATGTGCACAAAACGAAGAGTGTTTGATCGTATAAAACGAGCTGGAACGCCTACAGCGAGCGCAAAACTCAATCGTTCGATTTCGTTGGAAAGCGACTTTGTAGTCGTTTGGTGCTTATTTGGCGGCTCGAAATGCATGAATCTTGCGTATTTGCAAAGAATACAGAGTTTTTGATCGCTTAAAACGAGCTGGAACGCCGACAGCGAGCGCAAAACTGAATCGTTCGATTTCGTGATAAAGCGACTTTTCAATCGATTGGTGCTTGTTTAGCAACTCAAAACGCATAAACCTTGCGTATTTGCATAGAATTAAGAGTTTTTGATCGTATAAAACGAGCTGGAACGCCTACAGCGAGCGCAAGACTTAATCGCTCGATTTCGTTATAAAGTGACTTTGCATTCGTTTGGTGCTTGTTTAGCGGCTCAAAATGCATGAATCTTGCGTATTTGCAAAGAATACAGAGTGTTTGATCGTGTAAAAACGAGCTGGAACGCCTACAGCGAGCGCAAAACTCAATCGTTCGATTTCGTTGGAAAGCGACTTTGTAGTGTAGTCTTTATTTTCAGGTTAAGTGAGGATAGGCTGGTTTATTTTATTGAAATCAGTAAAGTCTATAAAACGTTTATTAAATGAAGTTAATGAGAACAAAGATACAGAAAACTCGGATGCGCACGTGTTTCGTCATTCGTGGCCAGTCGTCAACTGCTTTCTTTTCTACGCGAGACTCTCCTCTCCGGCGCTCGACCACTCGCCTCGCTTCACGCCTATCGCGACGCTCAACGGCTTACAATAACAAAGCGCTCGGTTTGTTTACCTAGCTGCGCGAGAGGCTATGCCTCGTTCTGTGTATATCGCACCGCGGAGATTTCGAGAAATATCGCTTCCTACAGTAGTCGTTTGGTGCTTGTTTGGGGGCTCGAAATGCATGAATCTTGCGTATTTGCGAAGAATACAGAGTTTTTGATCGTTTAAAACGAGCTGAAACGCCGACAGCGAGCGCAAAACTCGATTGGTTTATTTCGATATGAAGCGACACCGTAGTCGTTTGGTGCTTGTTTAGCAGCTCGAAATGCATTAATCTTGCGTATTTGCATAGAATGAAGGCTTTTTGATCGTATGAAACGAGCTGGAACGCCTACAGCGAGCGCAAAACTGAATCGTTCGATTTCGTTATAAAGCGACGTTGTAGTCGTTTGGTGCTTGTTTAGCAACTCAAAACGCATAAACCTTGCGTATTTGCATAGAATTAAGAGTTTTTGATCGTATAAAACGAGCTGGAACGCCTACAGCGAGCGCAAGACTCAATCGTTCGATTTCGTTGTAAAGCGACTTTGCAGTCGTTTGGTGCTTGTTTAGCGGCTCGAAATGCATGAATCTTGCGTATTTGCAAAGAATACAGAGTTTTTGATCGTTCAAAACGAGCTGGGACGCCTACAGCGAGCGCAAAACTCAATCGTTCGATTTCGTTGGAAAGCGACTTTGTGGTCGTTTGGTGCTTGTTTGGTGGCTCGAAATGCATGAATCTTGCGTATTTGCACAAAATGAAGAGTGTTTGATCGTGTAAAACGAGTTGGAACGCCTACAGCGAGCGCAAAACTCAATCGTTCGATTTCGTTATAAAGCGACTTTTTATTCGATTGGTGCTTGTTTAGCAACTCAAAACGCATAAACCTTGCGTATTTGCATAGAATAAAGAGTTTTTAATCGTATAAAATGAGCTGAAACGCCTACAGCGAGCGCAAAACTCAATCGTTCGATTTCGTGACAAAGCGACGTTGTAGTCGTTTGGTGCTTGTTTGGCGGCTCGAAATGCATGAATCTTGCGTATTTGCACAAAACGAAGAGTGTTTGATCGTATAAAACGAGCTGGAAAGCCTACAGCGAGCGCAAAACTGATTCGTTCGATTTCGTTATAAAGCGACTTTTCATTCGATTGGTGCTTGTTTAGCAACTCAAAACGCATAAACCTTGCGTATTTGCATAGAATAAAGAGTTTTTGATCGTGTAAAACGAGCTGAAACGCCTACAGCGAGCGCAAAACTCGATCGCTCGATTTCGTTATAAAGCGACGTTGTAGTCGTTTGGTGGTTGTTTGGTAGCTCGAAATGCATGAATCTTGCGTATTTGCAAAGAATACAGAGTTTTTGATCGCTTAAAACGAGCTGGAACGCCGACAGCGAACGCAAAACTGAATCGTTCGATTTCGTTATAAAGCTACTTTTCAATCGATTGGTGCTTGTTTAGCAACTCAAAACGCATGAACCTTGCGTATTTGCATAGAATAAAGAGTTTTTGATCGTATGAAACGAGCTGAAACCCCTAGAGCTAGCGCAAAACTCAATCGTTCGATTTCGTTATAAAGTGACTTTGCATTCGTTTGGTGCTTGTTTAGCGGCTCAGAATGCATAAATCTACCGTATTTGCAAAGAATACAGAGTGTTTGATCGTGTGAAAACGAGCTGGAACGCCTGCAGCGAGCGCAAGACTCAATCGTTCGATTTCGTTACAAAGCGACTTTTCAATCGATTGGTGCTTGTTTAGCAACTCAAAACGCATAAACCTTGCGTATTTGCATAGAATAAAGAGTTTTTGATCGTATAAAACGAGCTGGAACACCGACAGCGAGCGCAAGACTCAATCGTTCGATTTCGTTATAAAGCGACGTTGCAGTCGTTTGGTGCTTCTTTGGTGGCTCGAAATGCATGAATCTTGCGTATTTGCAAAAAATTAAGAGTTTTTGATCGTTCAAAACGAGCTGGAACGCCGACAGTGAGCGCAAAACTGAATCGTTCGATTTCGTTGGAAAGCGACTTTGTAGTCGTTTGGTGCTTGTTTGGCGGCTCGAAATGCATGAATCTTGCGTATTTGCACAAAATGAAGAGTGTTTGATCGTGTAAAACGAGTTGGAACGCCTACAGCGAGCGCAAAACTCAATCGTTCGATTTCGTTGGAAAGCGACTTTGTAGTCGTTTGGTGCTTGTTTGGCGGCTCGAAATGCATGAATCTTGCGTATTTGCACAAAATGAAGAGTGTTTGATCGTGTAAGACGAGTTGGAACGCCTACAGCGAGCGCAAAACTCAATCGTTCGATTTCGTTATAAAGCCACTTTTTATTCGATTGGTGCTTGTTTAGCAACTCAAAACGCATAAACCTTTCGTAATTGCATAGAATAAAGAGTTTTTGATCGTATAAAATAAGCTGAAACGCCTACAGCGAGCGCAAAACTCAATCGTTCGATTTCGTTATAAAGCGACGTTGTAGTCGTTTGGTGCTTGTTCGGTAGCTCGAAATGCATGAATCTTGCGTATTTGCACAAAACGAAGAGTGTTTAATCGTATAAAACGAGCTGGAAAACCTGCAGCGAGCGCAAAACTGATTCGTTCGATTTCGTTATAAAGCGACTTTTCATTCGATTGGTGCTTGTTTAGCAACTCAAAACGCATAAACCTTGCGTATTTGCATAGAATAAAGAGTTTTTGATCGTATAAAACGAGCTGAAACCCCTACAGCTAGCGCAAAACTCAATCGTTCGATTTCGTTATAAAGCGACGTTGTAGTCGTTTGGTGCTTGTTTGGTAGCTCGAAATGCATGAATCTTGCGTATGTGCACAAAACGAAGAGTGTTTGATCTCATAAAACGAGCTGGAACGCCTACAGCGAGCGCAAAACTCAATCGTTCAATTTCGTTGAAAAGCGACTTTGTAGTCGTTTAGTGCTTGTTTGGCGGCTCGAAATGCATGAAACTTGCGTATTTGCAAAGAATACAGAGTTTTTGATCGCTTAAAACGAGCTGGAACGCCGACAGCGAGCGCAAAACTGAATCGTTCGATTTCGTTATAAAGCTACTTTTCAATCGATTGGTGCTTGTTTAGCAACTCAAAACGCATAATCCTTGCGTATTTGCATAGAATAAAGAGTTTTTGATCGTATAAAACGAGCTGGAACACCGACAGCGAGCGCAAGACTCAATCGTTCGATTTCGTTATAAACCGATGTTGCAGTCGTTTGGTGCTTCTTTGGTGGCTCGAAATGCATGAATCTTGCGTATTTGCAAAAAATGACGAGTTTTTGATCGTTCAAAACGAGCTGGAACGCCGACAGTGAGCGCAAAACTGAATCGTTCGATTTCGTTATAAAGCGACTTTTCATTCGATTGGTGCTTGTTTAGCAACTCAAAACGCATAAACCTTGCGTATTTGCATAGAATAAAGAGTTTTTGATCGTACAAAACGAGCTGAAACGCTTTTAGCGAGCGCAAAACTCAATCGTTCGATTCCGTTATAAAGCGACGTTGTAGTCGTTTGGTGCTTGTTTGGTAGCTCGAAATGCATGAATCTTGAGTATTTGTACGAAACGAAAAGTGTTTGATCGTATGAAACGAGCTGGAACGCCTACAGCGAGCGCAAAACTCAATCGTTCGATTTCGTTGTAAAGCGACTTTGTAGTCGTTTGGTGCTTGTTTGGCGGCTCGAAATGCATGAATCTTGCGTATTTGCAAAGAATACAGAGTGTTTGATCGTGTAAAAACGAGCTGGAACGCCTACAGCGAGCGCAAGACTCAATCGTTCGATTTCGTTATAAAGCGACTTTTCAATCGATTGGTGCTTGTTTAGCAACTCAAAACGAATAAACCTTGCGTATTTGCATAGAATAAAGGGTTTTTGATCGTACAAAACGAGCTGAAACGCCTTTAGCGAGCGCAAAACTCAATCGTTCGATTCCGTTATAAAGCGACGTTGTAGTCGTTTGGTGATTGTTTGGTAGCTCGAAATGTATGAATCTTGCGTATTTGCACAAAACGAAGAGTGTTTGATCGTATAAAACGAGCTGGAACGCCTACAGCGAGCGCAAAACTCAATCGTTCGATTTCGTTGCAAAGCGACTTTGTAGTCGTTTGGTGCTTGTTTGGCGGCTCGAAATGCATGAAACTTGCGTATTTGCAAAGAATACAGAGTTTTTGATCGCTTAAAACGAGCTGGAACGCCGACAGGGAGCGCAAAACTGAATCGTTCGATTTCGTTGGAAAGCGACTTTGTAGTCGTTTGGTGCTTGTTTGGCGGCTCGAAATGCATGAATCTTGCGTATTTGCACAAAATGAAGAGTGTTTGATCGTGTAAAACGAGTTGGAACGCCTACAGCGAGCGCGAAACTCAATCGTTCGATTTCGTTATAAAGCGACGTTGCAGTCGTTTGGTGCTTCTTTGGTGGCTCGAAATGCATGAATCTTGCGTATTTGCAAAAAATTAAGAGTTTTTGATCGTTCAAAACGAGCTGGAACGCCGACAGTGAGCGCAAAACTGAATCGTTCAATTTCGTTATAAAGCGACTTTTCATTCGATTGGTGCGTGTTTAGCAACTCAAAACGCATAAACCTTCCGTATTTGCATAGAATAAAGAGTTTTTGATCGTACAAAACGAGCTGAAACGCTTTTAGCGAGCGCAAAACTCAATCGTTCGATTCCGTTATAAAGCGACGTTGTAGTCGTTTGGTGCTTGTTTGGCAGCTCGAAATGTATGAATCTTGCGTATTTGCACAAAACGAAGAGTGTTTGATCGTATAAAACGAGCTGGAACGTCTACAGCGAGCGCAAAACTCAATCGTTCGATTTCGTTGCAAAGCGACTTTGTAGTCGTTTGGTGCTTGTTTGGCGGCTCGAAATGCATGAAACTTGCGTATTTGCAAAGAATACAGAGTTTTTGATCGCTTAAAACGAGCTGGAACGCCGACAGGGAGCGCAAAACTCAATCGTTCGATTTCGTTATAAAGCGACGTTGTAGGCGTTTGGTGCTTGTTTGGTAGCTCGAAATGCATGAATCTTGCGTGTTTGCACGAAACGAAGAGTGTTTGATCATATCAAACGAGCTGGAACGCCTACAGCGAGCGCAAAACTCAATCGTTCGATTTCGTTGGAAAGCGACTTTGTAGTCGTTTGGTGCTTGTTTGGCCGCTCGAAATGCATGAATCTTGCGTATTCGCAAAGAATACAGAGTTTTTGATCGTTTGAAACGAGCTGGGACGCCTACAGCGAGCGCAAAACTCAATCGTTCGATTTCGTTGGAAAGCGATTTTGTAGTCGTCTGGTGAATGTTTGGCGGCTCGAAATGCATGAATCTTGCGTATTTGCAAAGAATACAGAGTTTTTGATCGTTTAAAACGAGCTGGAACGCCGACAGCAAGCGCAAAAATGAATCATTCGATTTCGTTATAAAGCGACGTTGTAGTCGTTTGGTGCTTGTTTGGTAGCTCGAAATGCATTAATCTTGCGTATGTGCACAAAACGAAGAGTGTTTGATCGTATAAAACGAGCTGGAACGCCTACAGTGAGCGCAAAACTCAATCGTTCGATTTCGTTGGAAAGATACTTTGTAGTCGTTTGGTGCTTATTTGGCGGCTCGAAATGCATGAATCTTGCGTATTTGCAAAGAATAAAGAGTTTTTGATCGTATAAAACGAGCTGGAACGCCTACAGCGAGCGCAAGACTCAATCGTTTGATTTCGTTGTAAAGCGACTTTGCAGTCGTTTGGTGCTTGTTTAGCAACTCAAAACGCATAAACCTTGCGTATTTGCATAGAATTAAGAGTTTTTGATCGTATAAAACGAGCTGGAACGCCTACAGCGAGCGGAAGACTCAATCGTTCGATTTCGTTGTAAAGCGACTTTGCAGTCGTTTGGTGCTTGTTTAGCGGCTCGAAATGCATGAATCTTGCGTATTTGCAAAGAATACAGAGTTTTTGATCGTTTGAAACGAGCTGGGACGCTTACAGCGAGCGCAAAACTCAATCGTTCGATTTCGTTGGAAAGCGACTTTGTAGTCGTTTGCTGCTTGTTTGGCGGCTCGAAATGCATGAATCTTGCGTATTTGCAAAGAATACAGAGTTTTTGATCGCTTAAAACGAGCTGGAACGCCGACAGCGAGCGCAAAACTGAATCGTTCGATTTCGTTATAAAGCGACTTTTCAATCCATTGCTGCTTGTTTAGCAACTCAAAACGCATAAACCTTGCGTATTTGCATAGAATAAAGAGTTTTTGATCGCATAAAACGAGCTGGAACGCCTACAGCGAGCGCAAGACTCAATCGCTCGATTTCGTTATAAAGCGACTTTTCAATCGATTGGTGCTTGTTAAGGAACTCAAAACGCATAAACCTTGTGTATTTGCATAGGATAAAGAGTTTTTGATCGTATAAAACGAGCTGGAACGCCTACAGCGAGCGCAAGACTCAATCGTTCGATTTCGTTAGAAACTGACTTTGCAATCGTTTGGTGGTTGTTTGTCAGCTCGAAATGCATGAATCTTGCGTAATCGCGAAGAATACAGAGTTTTTGATCGTTCAAAACGAGCTGGGACGCCTACAGCGAGCGCAAAACTGAATCGTTCGATTTCGTTATAAAGCGACTTTTCATTCGATTGGTGCTTGATTAGCAACTCAAAACGCATAAACCTTGCGTATTTGCATAGAATAAAGAGTTTTTGATCGTATAAATAGAGCTGAAACGCCTACAGCGAGCGCAGAACTCAATCGTTCGATTTCATTTTAAAGCGACGTTGTAGTCGTTTGGTGCTTGTTTGGTAGCTCGAAATGCATGAATCTCGCGTATTTGCACGAAACGAAGAGTGTTTGATCGTATGAAACGAGCTGGAACGCCTGCAGCGAGCGCAAAACTCAATCGTTCGATTACGTTGGAAAGCGACTTTGTAGTCGTTTGGTGCTTGTTTGGCGGCACGAAATGCATGAATCTTGCGTATTTGCAAAAAATTAAGAGTTTTTGATCGTTCAAAATGAGCTGGAATGCCGAGAGTGAGCGCAAAACTGAATCGTTCGATTTCGTTATAAAGCGACTTTTCAATCGTTTGGTGGTTGTTTGTCAGATCGAAATGCATGAATCTTGCGTATGTGCACAAAACGAAGAGTGTTTGATCGTATAAAACGAGCTGGAACGCCTACAGCGAGCGCAAAACTCAATCGTTCGATTTCGTTGAAAACCGACTTTTCAATCGATTGGTGCTTGTTTAGCAACTCAAAACGCATGAACCTTGCGTATTTGCATAGAATAAAGAGTTTTTGATAGTATAAAACGAGCTGAAACCCCTACAGCTAGCGCAAAACTCAATCGTTCGATTTCGTTATAAAGTGACTTTGCATTCGTTTGGTGCTTGTTTAGCGGCTCAAAATGCATAAATCTACCGTATTTGCAAAGAATACAGAGTGTTTGATCGTGTAAAAACGAGCTGGAACGCCTGCAGCGAGCGCAAGACTCAATCGTTCGATTTCGTTATAAAGCGACTTTTCAATCGATTGGTGCTTGTTTAGCAACTCAAAACGCATAAACCTTGCGTATTTGCATAGAATAAACAGTTTTTGATCGTATAAAACGAGCTGGAACACCGACAGCGAGCGCAAGACTCAATCGTTCGATTTCGTTATAAAGCGACGTTGCAGTCGTTTGGTGCTTCTTTGGTGGCTCGAAATGCATGAATCTTGCGTATTTGCAAAAAATTAAGAGTTTTTGATCGTTCAAATCGAGCTGGAACGCCGACAGTGAGCGCAAAACTGAATCGTTCGATTTCGTTATAAAGCGACTTTTCATTCGATTGGTGCTTGTTTAGCAACTCAAAACGCATAAACCTTACGTATTTGCATAGAATTAAGAGTTTTTGATCGTATAAAACGAGCTGAAACGCCTACAGCGAGCGCAAACTCGATCGCTCGATTTCGTTATAAAGCGACGTTGTAGTCGTTTGGTGCTTGTTTGGTAGCTCCAAATGCATGAATCTCGAGTATTTGTAGGAAACGAAAAGTGTTTGATCGTATGAAACGAGCTGGAACGCCTACAGCGAGCGCAAAACTCAATCGTTCGATTTCGTTGGAAAGCGACTTTGTAGTCGTTTGGTGCTTGTTTGGCGGCTCGAAATGCATGAATCTTGCGTATTTGCACAAAACGAAGAGTGTTTGATCGTATAAAACGAGCTGGAAAGCCTACAGCGATCGCAAAACCGATTCGTTCGATTTCGTTATAAAGCGACTTTTCGTTCGATTGGTGCTTGTTCAGCAACTTAAAACGCATAAACCTTGCGTATTTGCATAGAATAAAGAGTTTTTGATCGTATAAAACGAGCTGAAACGCCTACAGCGAGCGCAAAACTCGATCGCTCGATTTCGTTATAAAGCGACGTTGTAGTCGTTTGGTGCTTGTTTGGTAACTCGAAATGCATGAATCTTGCGTATTTGCAAAGAATACAGAGTTTTTGATCGCTTAAAACGAGCTGGAACGCCGACAGCGAACGCAAAACTGAATCGTTCGATTTCGTTATAAAGCTACTTTTCAATCGATTGGCGCTTGTTTAGCAACTCAAAACGCATGAATCTTGCGTATTTGCATAGAATAAAGAGTTTTTGATCGTATGAAACGAGCTGAAACCCCAACAGCTAGCGCAAAACTCAATCGTTCGATTTCGTTATTAAGTGACTTTGCATTCGTTTGGTGCTTGTTTAGCGGCTCAGAATGCATAAATCTACCGTATTTGCAAAGAATACAGAGTGTTTGATCGTGTGAAAACGAGCTGGAACGCCTGCAGCGAGCGCAAGACTCAATCGTTCGATTTCGTTACAAAGCGACTTTTCAATCGATTGGTGCTTGTTTAGCAACTCAAAACGCATAAACCTTGCGTATTTGCATAGAATAAAGAGTTTTTGATCGTATAAAACGAGCTGAAACGCCTACAGCGAGCGCAAAACTCGATCGCTCGATTTCGTTATAAAGCGACGTTGCAGTCGTTTGGTGCTTCTTTGGTGGCTCGAAATGCATGAATCTTGCGTATTTGCAAAAAATAAAGAGTTTTTGATCGTTCAAAACGAGCTGGAACGCCGACAGTGAGCGCAAAACTGAATCGTTCGATTTCGTTATAAAGCGACTTTTCATTCGATTGGTGCTTGTTTAGCAACTCAAAACGCATAAACCTTACGTATTTGCATAGAATTAAGAGTTTTTGATCGTATAAAACGAGCTGAAACGCCTACAGCTAGCGCAAAACTCAATCGTTCGATTTCGTTATAAAGCGACGTTAGAGTCGTTTGGTGCTTGTTTGAGAGCTCGAAATGCATGAATCTTGCGAAAGTGCACAAAACAAAGAGTGTTTGAACGTATAAAACGAGCTGGAACGCCTACAGCGAACGCAAGACTCAATCGTTCGATTTCGTTATAAAGTGACTTTTCAATCGATTGGTGCTTGTTTAGCAACTCAAAACGCATAAACCTTGCGTATTTGCATAGAATAAAGAGTTTTTGATCGTATAAAACGAGCTGGAACACCGACAGCGAGCGCAAGACTCAATCGTTCGATTTCGTTATAAAGCGACGTTGCAGTCGTTTGGTGCTTCTTTGGTGGCTCGAAATGCATGAATCTTGCGTATTTGCAAAAAATTAAGAGTTTTTGATCGTTCAAAACGAGCTGGAACGCCGACAGTGAGCGCAAAACTGAATCGTTCAATTTCGTTATAAAGCGACTTTTTATTCGGTTGGTGCGTGTTTAGCAACTCAAAACGCATAAACCTTCCGTAATTGCATAGAATAAAGAGTTTTTGATCGTACAAAACGAGCTGAAACGCTTTTAGCGAGCGCAAAACTCAATCGTTCGATTCCGTTATAAAGCGACGTTGTAGTCGTTTGGTGCTTGTTTGGCAGCTCGAAATGTATGAATCTTGCGTATTTGCACAAAACGAAGAGTGTTTGATCGTATAAAACGAGCTGGAAAGCCTACAGCGAGCGCAAAACTGATCCGTTCGATTTCGTTATAAAGCGACTTTTCATTCGATGGGTGCTTGTTTAGCAACTCAAAACGCATAAACCTTGCGTATTTGCATAGAATAAAGAGTTTTTGATCGTATTAAACGAGCTGAAACGCCTACAGCGAGCGCAAAACTCGATCGCTCGATTTCGTTATAAAGCGACGTTGTAGTCGTTTGGTGCTTGTTTGGTAACTCGAAATGCATGAATCTTGCGTATTTGCAAAGAATACAGAGTTTTTGATCGCTTAAAACGAGCTGGAACGCCGACAGCGAACGCAAAACTGAATCGTTCGATTTCGTTATAAAGCTACTTTTCAATCGATTGGTGCTTGTTTAGCAACACAAAACGCATGAACCTTGCGTATTTGCATAGAATAAAGAGTTTTTGATCGTATGAAACGAGCTGAAACCCCTACAGCTAGCGCAAAACTCAATCGTTCGATTTCGTTATTAAGTGACTTTGCATTCGTTTGGTGCTTGTTTAGCGGCTCAGAATGCATAAATCTACCGTATTTGCAAAGAATACAGAGTGTTTGATCGTGTGAAAACGAGCTGGAACGCCTGCAGCGAGCGCAAGACTCAATCGTTCGATTTCGTTACAAAGCGACTTTTCAATCGATTGGTGCTTGTTTAGCAACTCAAAACGCATAAACCTTGCGTATTTGCATAGAATAAAGAGTTTTTGATCGTATAAAACGAGCTGAAACGCCTACAGCGAGCGCAAAACTCGATCGCTCGATTTCGTTATAAAGCGACGTTGCAGTCGTTTGGTGCTTCTTTGGTGGCTCGAAATGCATGAATCTTGCGTATTTGCAAAAAATTAAGAGTTTTTGATCGTTCAAAACGAGCTGGAACGCCGACGGTGAGCGCAAAACTGAATCGTTCGATTTCGTTGGAAAGCGACTTTGTAGTCGTTTGGTGCTTGTTTGGCGGCTCGAAATGCATGAATCTTGCGTATTCGCACAAAATAAAGAGTGTTTGATCGTGTAAAACGAGTTGGAACGCCTACAGCAAGCGCAAAACTCAATCGTTCGATTTCGTTATAAAGCGACTTTTTATTCGATTGGTGCTTGTTTAGCAACTCAAAACGGATAACCTTGCGTATTTGCATAGAATAAAGAGTTTTTAATCGTATAAAATGAGCTGAAACGCCTACAGCGAGCGCAAAACTCAATCGTTCGATTTCGTTATAAAGCGACGTTGTAGTCGTTTGGTGCTTGTTTGGCGGCTCGAAATGCATGAATCTTGCGCATTTGCACAAAACGAAGAGTGTTTGATCGTATAAAACGAGCTGGAAAGCCTACAGCGAGCGCAAAACTGATCCGTTCGATTTCGTTATAAAGCGACTTTTCATTCGATGGGTGCTTGTTTAGCAACTCAAAACGCATAAACCTTGCGTATTTGCATAGAATAAAGAGTTTTTGATCGTATTAAACGAGCTGAAACGCCTACAGCGAGCGCAAAACTCGATCGCTCGATTTCGTTATAAAGCGACGTTGTAGTCGTTTGGTGCTTGTTTGGTAACTCGAAATGCATGAATCTTGCGTATTAGCAAAGAATACAGAGTTTTTGATCGCTTAAAACGAGCTGGAACGCCGACAGCGAACGCAAAACTGAATCGTTCGATTTCGTTATAAAGCTACTTTTCAATCGATTGGTGCTTGTTTAGCAACTCAAAACGCGCGAACCTTGCGTATTTGCATAGAATAAAGAGTTTTTGATCGTATAAAACGAGCTGAAACCCCTACAGCTAGCGCAAAACTCAATCGTTCGATTTCGTTATAAAGTGACTTTGCATTCGTTTGGTGCTTGTTTAGCGGCTCAAAATGCATAAATCTACCGTATTTGCAAAGAATACAGAGTGTTTGATCGTGTAAAAACGAGCTGGAACGCCTGCAGCGAGCGCAAGACTCAATCGTTCGATTTCGTTATAAAGCGACTTTTCAATCGATTGGTGCTTGTTTAGCAACTCAAAACGCATAAACCTTGCGTATTTGCATAGAATAAAGAGTTTTTGATCGTATATAACGAGCTGGAACACCGACAGCGAGCGCAAGACTCAATCGTTCGATTTCGTTATAAAGCGACGTTGCAGTCGTTTGGTGCTTCTTTGGTGGCTCGAAATGCATGAATCTTGCGTATTTGCAAAAAATTAAGAGTTTTTGATCGTTCAAAACGAGCTGGAACGCCGACAGTGAGCGCAAAACTGAATCGTTCGATTTCGTTGGAAAGCGACTTTGTAGTCGTTTGGTGCTTGTTTGGCGGCTCGAAATGCATGAATCTTGCGTATTTGCACAAAACGAAAAGTGTTTGATCGTATAAAACGAGCTGGAAAGGCTACAGCGAGCGCAAAACTGATTCGTTCGATTTCGTTATAAAGCGACTTTTCATTCGATTGGTGCTTGTTTAGCAACTCAAAACGCATAAACCTTGCGTATTTGCATAGAATAAAGAGTTTTTGATCGTATAAAACGAGCTGGAACACCGACAGCGAGCGCAAGACTCAATCGTTCGATTTCGTTATAAAGCGACGTTGCAGTCGTTTGGTGCTTCTTTGGTGGCTCGAAATGCATGAATCTTGCGTATTTGCAAAAAATAAAGAGTTTTTGATCGTTCAAAACGAGCTGGAACGCCGACAGTGAGCGCAAAACTGAATCGTTCGATTTCGTTATAAAGCGACTTTTCATTCGATTGGTGCTTGTTTAGCAACTCAAAACGCATAAACCTTACGTATTTGCATAGAATTAAGAGTTTTTGATCGTATAAAACGAGCTGAAACGCCTACAGCTAGCGCAAAACTCAATCGTTCGATTTCGTTATAAAGCGACGTTAGAGTCGTTTGGTGCTTGTTTGAGAGCTCGAAATGCATGAATCTTGCGAAAGTGCACAAAACAAAGAGTGTTTGAACGTATAAAACGAGCTGGAACGCCTACAGCGAACGCAAGACTCAATCGTTCGATTTCGTTATAAAGTGACTTTTCAATCGATTGGTGCTTGTTTACCAACTCAAAACGCATAAACCTTGCGTATTTGCATAGAATAAAGAGTTTTTGATCGTATAAAACGAGCTGGAACACCGACAGCGAGCGCAAGACTCAATCGTTCGATTTCGTTATAAAGCGACGTTGCAGTCGTTTGGTGCTTCTTTGGTGGCTCGAAATGCATGAATCTTGCGTATTTGCAAAAAATTAAGAGTTTTTGATCGTTCAAAACGAGCTGGAACGCCGACAGTGAGCGCAAAACTGAATCGTTCGATTTCGTTATAAAGCGACTTTTCATTCGATTGGTGCTTGTTTAGCAACTCAAAACGCATAAACCTTACGTATTTGCATAGAATTAAGAGTTTTTGATCGTATAAAACGAGCTGAAACGCCTACAGCTAGCGCAAAACTCAATCGTTCGATTTCGTTATAAAGCGACGTTAGAGTCGTTTGGTGCTTGTTTGAGAGCTCGAAATGCATGAATCTTGCGAAAGTGCACAAAACAAAGAGTGTTTGAACGTATAAAACGAGCTGGAACGCCTACAGCGAACGCAAGACTCAATCGTTCGATTTCGTTATAAAGTGACTTTTCAATCGATTGGTGCTTGTTTACCAACTCAAAACGCATAAACCTTGCGTATTTGCATAGAATAAAGAGTTTTTGATCGTATAAAACGAGCTGGAACACCGACAGCGAGCGCAAGACTCAATCGTTCGATTTCGTTATAAAGCGACGTTGCAGTCGTTTGGTGCTTCTTTGGTGGCTCGAAATGCATGAATCTTGCGTATTTGCAAAAAATTAAGAGTTTTTGATCGTTCAAAACGAGCTGGAACGCCTACAGCGAGCGCAAAACTCAATCGTTCGATTTCGTTATAAAGCGACTTTTTATTCGATTGGTGCTTGTTTAGCAACTCAAAACGCATAAACCTTGCGTATTTGCATAGAATAAAGAGTTTTTAATCGTATAAAATGAGCTGAAACGCCTACAGCGAGCGCAAAACTCAATCGTTCGATTTCGTTATAAAGCGACGTTGTAGTCGTTTGGTGCTTGTTTGGCGGCTCGAAATGCATGAATCTTGCGCATTTGCACAAAACGAAGAGTGTTTGATCGTATAAAACGAGCTGGAAAGCCTACAGCGAGCGCAAAACTGATCCGTTCGATTTCGTTATAAAGCGACTTTTCATTCGATGGGTGCTTGTTTAGCAACTCAAAACGCATAAACCTTGCGTATTTGCATAGAATAAAGAGTTTTTGATCGTATTAAACGAGCTGAAACGCCTACAGCGAGCGCAAAACTCGATCGCTCGATTTCGTTATAAAGCGACGTTGTAGTCGTTTGGTGCTTGTTTGGTAACTCGAAATGCATGAATCTTGCGTATTTGCAAAGAATACAGAGTTTTTGATCGCTTAAAACGAGCTGGAACGCCGACAGCGAACGCAAAACTGAATCGTTCGATTTCGTTATAAAGCTACTTTTCAATCGATTGGTGCTTGTTTAGCAACTCAAAACGCATGAACCTTGCGTATTTGCATAGAATAAAGAGTTTTTGATCGTATAAAACGAGCTGAAACCCCTACAGCTAGCGCAAAACTCAATCGTTCGATTTCGTTATAAAGTGACTTTGCATTCGTTTGGCGCTTGTTTAGCGGCTCGGAAAGCATAAATCTACCGTATTTGCAAAGAATACAGAGTGTTTGATCGTGTAAAAACGAGCTGGAACGCCTGCAGCGAGCGCAAGACTCAATCGTTCGATTTCGTTATAAAGCGACTTTTCAATCGATTGGTGCTTGTTTAGCAACTCAAAACGCATAAACCTTGCGTATTTGCATAGAATAAAGAGTTTTCGATCGTATAAAACGAGCTGGAACACCGACAGCGAGCGCAAGACTCAATCGTTCGATTTCGTTATATAGCGACGTTGCAGTCGTTTGGTGCTTCTTTGGTGGCTCGAAATGCATGAATCTTGCGTATTTGCAAAAAATTAAGAGTTTTTGATCGTTCAAAACGAGCTGGAACGCCGACAGTGAGCGCAAAACTCAATCGTTCGATTTCGTTGTAAAGCGACGTTGTAGTCGTTTGGTGCTTGTTTGGCGGCTCGAAATGCATGAATCTTGCGTATTTGCACAAAACGAAGAGTGTTTGATCGTATAAAACGAGCTGGAAAGGCTACAGCGAGCGCAAAACTGATTCGTTCGATTTCGTTATAAAGCGACTTTTCATTCGATTGGTGCTTGTTTAGCAACTCAAAACGCATAAACCTTGCGTATTTGCATAGAATAAAGAGTTTTTGATCGTATTAAACGAGCTGGAACACCGACTGCGAGCGCAAGACTCAATCGTTCGATTTCGTTATAAAGCGACGTTGCAGTCGTTTGGTGCTTCTTTGGTGGCTCGAAATGCATGAATCTTGCGTATTTGCAAAAAATAAAGAGTTTTTGATCGTTCAAAACGAGCTGGAACGCCGACAGTGAGCGCAAAACTGAATGGTTCGATTTCGTTATAAAGCGACTTTTCATTCGATTGGTGCTTGTTTAGCAACTCAAAACGCATAAACCTTACGTATTTGCATAGAATTAAGAGTTATTGATCGTATAAAACGAGCTGAAACGCCTACAGCTAGCGCAAAACTCAATCGTTCGATTTCGTTATAAAGCGACGTTAGAGTCGTTTGGTGCTTGTTTGAGAGCTCGAAATGCATGAATCTTGCGTAAGTGCACAAAACAAAGAGTGTTTGAACGTATAAAACGAGCTGGAACGCCGTTAGCAAGCGCAAAACTCAATCGTTCGATTTCGTTGTAAAGCGACGTTGTAGTCGTTTGGTGCTTGTTTGGTAGCTCGAAATGTATGAATCTTGCGTATTTGCAAAGAATACAGAGTGTTTGATCGTTCAAAACGAGCTGGGATGCCTACAGCGAGCGCAAAACGCAATCGTTCGATTTCGTTGGAAAGCGATTTTGTAGTCGTTTGGTGGTTGTTTGGCGGCTCGAAATGCATGAATCTTGCGTATTTGCAAAGAATACAGAGTTTTTGATCGTTTAAAACGAGCTGGAACGCCGACAGCAAGCGCAAAACTGAATCATTCGATTTCGTTATAAAGCGACTTTTCAATCGATTGGTGCTTGTTTAGCAACTCAAAACGCATACACCTTGCGTATTTGCATAGAATAAAGAGTTTTTGATCGTCCAAAACGAGCTGAAACGCCTTTAGCGAGCGCAAAACTCAATCGTTCGATTTCGTTATAAAGCGACGTTGTAGTCGTTTGGTGCTTGTTTGGTAGCTCGAAATGTATGAATCTTGCGTATTTGCACAAAACGAAGAGTGTTTGATCGTATAAAACGAGCTGGTGTTACGTCAAAACTGTCGATGGTTTTATTTCGCTAAGTTTTTACGCAACTGTTGCCCCGTTTATATTAACACTCTCTGGTCAGAACGATGAGAATCGATCTTTACCACACCCGGTATTAATCGCGGTAACAACTGCCCATTTTTAAGCCTAACCTTGCGGAAAATTGCTTGGGATAGGGCCCTAGGAATGCCTGTCGTTTCTAAGGTCGTAGGGTACTTTCTGAACTCCTGATCCCTCCTGATTCGATTTTATAGTTTCCGGAGAATTTGAAATGATAAAAATCTTCGCTTCCGTTTGAGGAAAAAATTGAAAGTCTGTTTGACGGTGGGTTTACTCCAGGAAATTGATGAATGGGTTAGGAGAGGAGCAATTAATAAATTCATGCACTGGAAATGACCGATAAATGAAAAGAAGAAAGATTATAGTGAGTAAAATAAAATGTATGTCGCTTACGTTCTTCACTGCTGGTTTTTCGTCGGTTTTTGGAATAATTCGTTGAACTTCCGATGATTTCGTTGGTAAGAATAGATTTTATTTCGAATGAATAATTCACGAAAAGGTACAAAATAAATCGAACAATGATTCTCGAACCTGGGGTTCGGACAAGAATGTTTCCTTGACTCTCGGTGATCGAATTAAAATGCGATGCGTGATTGAACAAAGACAATTTTGTTAATCGAAAACGTAAACGACTGAACGACGCTAACTGGGTCGATAAGATGATGGTAACTGGCGTAAACGAAAGACGTTAACTTCGTCGATCGGATGATGGTGAGTGTGCCCTGAGTACAAGATTTTTGGGCTTTTTATACCCTTTTCTAGGTTAAAGTAAGTGGGAGTGATCGCCTGATCATGTGCGTTTTTCCTCGAAATGTCATTAAAATAGTTGCTAGGTAGGAAGGGAGGTGCAAGGATACAGGAAAAAGGGGTGATGCGTGGAGAGGCGAGTTTTCCGTTTCGTCGATTGGTGCTTAACTTTAAATATTCGGGGAGATGGTAAAGATCTCGGGGTCTGACTCATCATTTCCCTCGGTGAAGGGAGTCGCTTTCGAGTCCCGTCGTAGGCCCCGTTTGTCTATGAATTTATGTCCTGAGACCTTTCTCTTAATTCGTGACTGCCATTGGATGCTATCGTGCTTGCCGTGAGTAAAGCACGCCGCTAGTGTCGTTCCACCGAAAGTCGCGGCTTTCGTGCATCTCGCCAAAGCCGTCTGCCTTGTTCTTTCGACGATGCGGTGGTGCGCCGCGGGATTTTTTATGGGGTGACCCGAGAGACGGTTTTTTTCCTAACATCGATTTCTTCCCACGTATTTCCGGTACGCGTTTTTACGAGGGTGGGAGTGTTCTTAGGTGATGGTAGTTTACATGTGTCGATTCAGTTCGGGAATTATTCCTTTTTTCGTTAACTTAATAATTATTGGATTAAATAAACATACATGTAGTCGTATACATATATACCTATTTTGTCCTTTCCTTAGGCTAACTTATAGATTGCCGAGAATATTCTGGTCCCATATTCGTACTTATTAATTTTCTCCTTTCCTTATGAAACATCGAGGGACTATTAATCCATTATTTTAATTCTCTTCATGGGACGAGAATCCTTCGGATCTACTTTACGACTAAACGGGTGTTAAACAAAAAAAATCCTTAATTCATGAACAATTAAAATAACTAGATGATTCTTAGTGGTTACGTAGATTTTTAGCAGAATTTAACTCGCTCTATTGAGGCCCGGTTGAGGGGACCGAAGCTCCCTGTGGTGCCGTGCCAGCGATTTTGCCGCCTGGCAACTCGAGTGTTTAGTTCGAAACGTTCTTGAAATTTGAAACTTATTCTATGAGTGTTGGTTACTTTTAATGTTAATTTATTGTTGAATCTACTAAGATTATTAAAAGATAGTTTGTTTTTGTTTAATTTAAACCAAAAATAATCAGGAATTATGTCTTTGTGCGGTTTAAATTATTATTTATTTCTTAGTTGCTTTTAATCTTCTGGATTCCAAATATTTTTAATTATGGGTCTGTCTTTGTTATTTTTCCTCATCTTCATTTTGCGTTTGAAGGCTCCTTTAGACTGTTTTTTTTTCCTTTGTAGTATTTATTATAAAAAGGTAGTTGCGAAAATTCTCTGTCATAGTTTTGAGAAAAAGGGTGTGGTGAGTCGTTTCTACCGTGGCGTGACTTTCTAATCTCATGGCCTTGAGGCGCTAAACTTTGTAGATCTGAATTATCCATAGCTGGAAACCCTAAAGCTTCCATAAAGCTGCGGACAACCGGTCAAAGCGACCGGCTTAGGTGGGGATCCGGCCCCACGGCAGGTCACTGCGGGTCCCCAAATGGTTCCCCGGCGATGGTACAGAAGATCTAACGATCCTTGAGATCTGTGAGTGTTTAGTCGATACTCGCACCTGACACGGTCGCGAGGTATCGCAAGCGGGTTAGCCTTTTACTCGCCACAAAAAGACGCGGCGCTGGCGGTCATAGACCATGTTTGCCGGCCTTCGTTTTCTACAATTTGTCCAGATCTGTTTGACCATGCCGTTAGCTTGGTGACGGTCAATTTTGACCAGTCTTTTTGTGCCTATCGAATGTACCGGCTGAGTTCATTAAGTTGGTGCTTTGGCAGAAACGAGTCATTTATCTAGTTTCCTACTATTTCAAGTTATCTGACCGATTTTTGTTCCTTCTTTTTATTTATTTTCTGAGTTCAATTTCAGTTGTGAGGACGAATAATAAAGAAACTTTGTTCGTTACGCTGGACGTAACACTGGAACGCCTACAGCGAGCGCAAAACTCAATCGTTCGATTTCGTTGAAAAGCGACTTTGTAGTCGTTTGGTGCTTGTTTGGTAGCTCGAAATGCATGAATCTTGCGTATGTGCACAAAACGAAGAGTGTTTGATCGTATAAAACGAGCTGGAACGCCTACAGCGAGCGCAAAACTCAATCGTTCGATTTCGTTGGAAAGCGACTTTGTAGTCGTTTGGTCCTTGTTTGGCGGCTCGAAATGCATGAATCTTGCGTATTTGCAAAAAATACAGAGTTTTTGATCGTTTAAAACGAGCTGGAACGCCAACAGCAAGCGCAAAACTGAATCACTCGATTTCGTTATAAAGCGACTTTTCAATCGATTGGTGCTTGTTTAGCAACTCAAAACGCATAAACCTTGCGTATTTGCATAGAATAAAGAGTTTTTGATCGTATAAAACGAGCTGAAACGCCTTTAGCAAGCGCAAAACTCAATCGTTCGATTTCGTTATAAAGCGACATTGTAGTCGTTTGGTGCTTGTTTAGCAACTCAAAACGCATAAATCTTGCGTATTTGCATAGAATTAAGAGTTTTTGATCGTATAAAACGAGCTGGAACGCCCACAGCGAGCGCAAGACTCAATCGTTCGATTTCGTTGTAAAGCGACTTTGCAGTCGTTTGGTGCTTGTTTAGCGGCTCGAAATGCATGAATCTTGCGTATTTGCAAAGAATACAAAGTTTTTGATCGTTTGAAACGAGCTGGGACGCCTACTGCGAGCGCAAAACTCAATCGTTCGATTTCGTTGGAAAGCGACTTTGTAGTCGTTTGCTGCTTGTTTGGCGGCTCGAAATGCATGAATCTTGCGTATTTGCAAAGAATACAGAGTGTTTGATCGTTCAAAACGAGCTGGGATGCCTACAGCGAGCGCAAAACTCAATCGTTCGATTTCGTTGGAAAGCGATTTTGTAGTCGTTTGGTGGTTGTTTGGCGGCTCGAAATGCATGAATCTTGCGTATTTGCAAAGAATACAGAGTTTTTGATCGTTTAAAACGAGCTGGAACGCCGACAGCAAGCGCAAAACTGAATCATTCGATTTCGTTATAAAGCGACTTTTCAATCGATTGGTGCTTGTTTAGCAACTCAAAACGCGTAAACCTTGCGTATTTGCATAGAATAAAGAGTTTTTGATCGTATAAAACGAGCTGAAACGCCTTTAGCAAGCGCAAAACTCAATCGTTCGATTTCGTTATAAAGCGACGTTGTAGTCGTTTGGTGCTTGTTTGGTAGCTCGAAATGTATGAATCTTGCGTATTTGCACAAAACGAAGAGTGTTTGAGCGTATAAAACGAGCTGGGACGCCTACAGCGAGCGCAAAA
Organism: Amblyteles armatorius; assembly: GCA_933228735.2. NCBI lineage: Eukaryota > Metazoa > Arthropoda > Insecta > Hymenoptera > Ichneumonidae > Amblyteles > Amblyteles armatorius. The sequence goes on from OW121690.1 coordinate 7,544,199, forward strand.
CTCAATCGTTCGATTTCGTTGGAAAGCGATTTTGTAGTCGTCTGGTGCTTGTTTGGCGGCTCGAAATGCATGAATCTTGCGTATTTGCAAAGAATACAGAGTTTTTGATCGTGTGAAAACGAGCTGGAACGCCTGCAGCGAGCGCAAGACTCAATCGTTCGATTTCGTTACAAAGCGACTTTTCAATCGATTGGTGCTTGTTTAGCAACTCAAAACGCATAAACCTTGCGTATTTGCATAGAATAAAGAGTTTTTGATCGTATAAAACGAGCTGGAACACCGACAGCGAGCGCAAGACTCAATCGTTCGATTTCGTTATAAAGCGACGTTGCAGTCGTTTGGTGCTTCTTTGGTGGCTCGAAATGCATGAATCTTGCGTATTTGCAAAAAATTAAGAGTTTTTGATCGTTCAAAACGAGCTGGAACGCCGACGGTGAGCGCAAAACTGAATCGTTCGATTTCGTTGGAAAGCGACTTTGTAGTCGTTTGGTGCTTGTTTGGCGGCTCGAAATGCATGAATCTTGCGTATTCGCACAAAATGAAGAGTGTTTGATCGTGTAAAACGAGTTGGAACGCCTACAGCAAGCGCAAAACTCAATCGTTCGATTTCGTTATAAAGCGACTTTTTATTCGATTGGTGCTTGTTTAGCAACTTAAAACGGATAACCTTGCGTATTTGCATAGAATAAAGAGTTTTTAATCGTATAAAATGAGCTGAAACGACTACAGCGAGCGCAAAACTCAATCGTTCGATTTCGTTATAAAGCGACGTTGTAGTCGTTTGGTGCTTGTTTGGCGGCTCGAAATGCATGAATCTTGCGTATTTGCACAAAACGAAGAGTGTTTGATCGTATAAAACGAGCTGGAAAGCCTACAGCGAGCGCAAAACTGATCCGTTCGATTTCGTTATAAAGCGACTTTTCATTCGATGGGTGCTTGTTTAGCAACTCAAAACGCATAAACCTTGCGTATTTGCATAGAATAAAGAGTTTTTGATCGTATAAAACGAGCTGAAACCCCGACAGCTAGCGCAAAACTCAATCGTTCGATTTCGTTATAAAGTGACTTTGCATTCGTTTGGTGCTTGTTTAGCGGCTCAAAATGCATAAATCTACCGTATTTGCAAAGAATACAGAGTGTTTGATCGTGTAAAAACGAGCTGGAACGCCTGCAGCGAGCGCAAGACTCAATCGTTCGATTTCGTTATAAAGCGACTTTTCAATCGATTGGTGCTTGTTTAGCAACTCAAAACGCATAAACCTTGCGTATTTGCATAGAATAAAGAGTTTTTGATCGTATAAAACGAGCTGGAACACCGACAGCGAGCGCAAGACTCAATCGTTCGATTTCGTTATAAAGCGACGTTGCAGTCGTTTGGTGTTTCTTTGGTGGCTCGAAATGCATGAATCTTGCGTATTTGCAAAAAATTAAGAGTTTTTGATCGTTCAAAACGAGCTGGAACGCCGACAGTGAGCGCAAAACTGAATCGTTCGATTTCGTTATAAAGCGACTTTTCATTCGATTGGTGCTTGTTTAGCAACTCAAAACGCATAAACCTTACGTATTTGCATAGAATTAAGAGTTTTTGATCGTATGAAACGAGCTGAAACGCCTACAGCGAGCGCAAAACTCAATCGTTCGATTTCGTTATAAAGCGACGTTGTAGTCGTTTGGTGCTTGTTCGGTAGCTCGAAATGCATGAATCTTGCGTATTTGCACAAAACGAAGAGTGTTTGATCGTATAAAACGAGCTGGAAAGGCTACAGCGAGCGCAAAACTGATTCGTTCGATTTCGTTATAAAGCGACTTTTCATTCGATTGGTGCTTGTTTAGCAACTCAAAACGCATAAACCTTGCGTATTTGCATAGAATAAAGAGTTTTTGATCGTATAAAACGAGCTGAAACCCCTACAGCTAGCGCAAAACTCAATCGTTCGATTTCGTTACAAAGCGACGTTGTAGTCGTTTGGTGCTTGTTTGGTAGCTCGAAATGCATGAATCTTGCGTATGTGCACAAAACGAAGAGTGTTTGATCTCATAAAACGAGCTGGAACGCCTACAGCGAGCGCAAAACTCAATCGTTCAATTTCGTTATAAAGCGACGTTGTAGTCGTTTGGTGCTTGTTTGGCGGCTCGAAATGCATGAAACTTGCGTATTTGCAAAGAATACAGAGTTTTTGATCGCTTAAAACGAGCTGGAACGCCGACAGCGAGCGCAAAACTGAATCGTTCGATTTCGTTATAAAGCGACTTTTCATTCGATTGGTGCTTGTTTAGCAACTCAAAACGCATAAACCTTGCGTATTTGCATAGAATAAAGAGTTTTTGATCGTATTAAACGAGCTGGAACACCGACTGCGAGCGCAAGACTCAATCGTTCGATTTCGTTATAAAGCGACGTTGCAGTCGTTTGGTGCTTCTTTGGTGGCTCGAAATGCATGAATCTTGCGTATTTGCAAAAAATAAAGAGTTTTTGATCGTTCAAAACGAGCTGGAACGCCGACAGTGAGCGCAAAACTGAATCGTTCGATTTCGTTATAAAGCGACTTTTCTTTCGATTGGTGCTCGTTTAGCAACTCAAAACGCATAAACCTTACGTATTTGCATAGAATTAAGAGTTTTTGATCGTACAAAACGAGCTGAAACACTTTTAGCGAGCGCAAAACTCAATCGTTCGATTCCGTTATAAAGCGACGTTGTAGTCGTTTGGTGCTTGTTTGGTAGCTCGAAATGCATGAATCTCGAGTATTTGTACGAAACGAAAAGTGTTTGATCGTATAAAACGAGCTGGAACGCCTACAGCGAGCGCAAAACTCAATCGTTCGATTTCGTTGTAAAGCGACTTTGTAGTCGTTTGGTGCTTGTTTGGCGGCTCGAAATGCATGAATCTTGCGTATTTGCACAAAACGAAGAGTGTTTGATCGTATAAAACGAGCTGGAAAGTCTACAGCGAGCGCAAAACTGAATCATTCGATTTCGTTATAAAGCGACTTTTCAATCGATTGGTGCTTGTTTAGCAACTCAAAACGCATAAACCTTGCGTATTTGCATAGAATAAAGAGTTTTTGATCGTATAAAACGAGCTGAAACGCCTTTAGCAAGCGCAAAACTCAATTGTTCGATTTCGTTATAAAGCGACGTTGTAGTCGTTTGGTGGTTGTTTGGCGGCTCGAAATGCATGAATCTTGCGTATTTGCAAAGAATACAGAGTTTTTGATCGTTCAAAACGAGCTGGAACGCCGACAGCAAGCGCAAAACTGAATCATTCGATTTCGTTATAAAGCGACTTTTCAATCGATTGGTGCTTGTTTAGCAACTCAAAACGCATAAACCTTGCGTATTTGCATAGAATAAAGAGTTTTTGATCGTATAAAACGAGCTGGAACGCCTACAGCGAGCGCAAACTCGATCGCTCGATTTCGTTATAAAGCGACGTTGTAGTCGTTTGGTGCTTGTTTGGTAGCTCGAAATGCATGAATCTCGAGTATTTGTACGAAACGAAAAGTGTTTGATCGTATGAAACGAGCTGGAACGCCTACAGCGAGCGCAAAACTCAATCGTTCAATTTCGTTGGAAAGCGACTTTGTAGTCGTTTGGTGCTTGTTTGGCTGCTCGAAATGCATGAATCTTGCGTATTTGCAAAGAATACATAGTTTTTGATCGTTTAAAACGAGCTGAAATGCCGACAGCGAGCGCAAAACTCGATTGGTTTATTTCGATATGAAGCGACACTGTAGTCGTTTGGTGCTTGTTTAGCAGCTCGAAATGCATGAATCTTGCGTATTTGCATAGAATGAAGGCTTTTTGATCGTATGAAACGAGCTGGAACACCTACAGCGAGCGCAAAACTGAATCGTTCGATTTCGTTATAAAGCGACGTTGTAGTCGTTTGGTGCTCGTTTAGCAACTCAAAACGCATAAACCTTGCGTATTTGAATAGAATTAAGAGTTTTTGATCGTATAAAACGAGCTGGAACGCCTACAGCGAGCGCAAGACTCAATCGTTCGATTTCGTTGTAAAGCGACTTTGCAGTCGTTTGGTGCTTGTTTAGCGGCTCGAAATGCATAAATCTTGCGTATTTGCAAAGAATACAGAGTTTTTGATCGTTCAAAACGAGCTGGGACGCCTACAGCGCTCGCAAAACTCAATCGTTCGATTTCGTTGGAAAGCGACTTTGTAGTCGTTTGGTGCTTGTTTGGCGGCTCGAAATGCATGAATCTTGCGTATTTGCACAAAATGAAGAGTGTTTGATCGTGTAAAACGAGTTGGAACGCCTACAGCGAGCGCAAAACTCAATCGTTCGATTTCGTTATAAAGCGACTTTTTATTCGATTGGTGCTTGTTTAGCAACTCAAAACGCATAAACCTTGCGTATTTGCATAGAATAAAGAGTTTTTAATCGTATAAAATGAGCTGAAACGCCTACAGCGAGCGCAAAACTCGATCGTTCGATTTCGTGACAAAGCGACGTTGTAGTCGTTTGGTGCTTGTTTGGCGGCTCGAAATGCATGAATCTTGCGTATTTGCAAAGAATACATAGTTTTTGATCGTTTAAAACGAGCTGAAATGCCGACAGCGAGCGCAAAACACGATTGGTTTATTTCGATATGAAGCGACTTTTTATTCGATTGGTGCTTGTTTAGCAGCTCGAAATGCATGAATCTTGCGTATTTGCATAGAATAAAGAGTTTTTAATCGTATAAAATGAGCTGAAACGCCTACAGCGAGCGCAAAACTCGATCGTTCGATTTCGTGACAAAGCGACGTTGTAGTCGTTTGGTGCTTGTTTGGCGGCTCGAAATGCATGAATCTTGCGTATTTGCACAAAACGAAGAGTGTTTGATCGTATAAAACGAGCTGGAAAGTCTACAGCGAGCGCAAAACTGATTCGTTCGATTTCGTTATAAAGCGACTTTTCATTCGATTGGTGCTTGTTTAGCAACTCAAAACGCATAAACCTTGCGTATTTGCATAGAATAAAGAGTTTTTGATCGTATAAAACGAGCTGAAACCCCTACAGCTAGCGCAAAACTCGATCGCTCGATTTCGTTATAAAGCGACGTTGTAGTCGTTTGGTGCTTGTTTGGTAGCTCGAAATGCATGAATCTTGCGTATTTGCAAAGAATACAGAGTTTTTGATCGCTTAAAACGAGCTGGAACGCCGACAGCGAACGCAAAACTGAATCGTTCGATTTCGTTATAAAGCTACTTTTCAATCGATTGGTGCTTGTTTAGCAACTCAAAACGCATGAACCTTGCGTATTTGCATAGAATAAAGAGTTTTTGATCGTATAAAACGAGCTGAAACACCGACAGCGAGCGCAAGACTCAATCGTTCGATTTCGTTATATAGCGACGTTGCAGTCGTTTGGTGCTTCTTTGGTGGCTCGAAATGCATGAATCTTGCGTATTTGCAAAAAATTGAGAGTTTTTGATCGTTCAAAGGGAGCTGGAACGCCGACAGCGAACGCAAAACTGAATCGTTCGATTTCGTTATAAAGCTACTTTTCAATCGATTGGTGCTTGTTTAGCAACTCAAAACGCATGAACCTTGCGTATTTGCATAGAATAAAGAGTTTTTGATCGTATAAAACGAGCTGAAACCCCTACAGCTAGCGCAAAACTCAATCGTTCGATTTCGTTATAAAGCGACTTTTCATTCGATTGGTGCTTGTTTAGCAACTCAAAACGCATAAACCTTACGTATTTGCATAGAATTAAGAGTTATTGATCGTATAAAACGAGCTGAAACGCCTACAGCTAGCGCAAAACTCAATCGTTCGATTTCGTTATAAAGCGACGTTGTAGTCGTTTGGTGCTTGTTTGGTAGCTCGAAATGTATGAATCTTGCGTATTTGCACAAAACGAAGAGTGTTTGATCGTATAAAACGAGCTGGAACGCCTACAGCGGGCGCAAAACTCAATCGTTCGACTTTGTTGGAAAGCGACTTTGTAGTCGTTTGGTGCTTGTTTAGCGGCTCGAAATGCATGAATCTTGCGTATTTGCATAGAATAAAGAGTTCTTGATCGTATAAAACGAGCTGGAACGCCTACAGCGAGCGCAAGACTCAATCGTTCGATTTCGTTGTAAAGCGACTTTTTATTCGATTGTCGCTTGTTTAGCAACTCAAAACGCATAAACCTTGCGTATTTGCATAGAATAAAGAGTTTTTGATCGTATAAAACAAGCTGAAACGCCTACAGCGAGCGCAAAACTCGATCGCTCGATTTCGTTATAAAGCGACGTTGTAGTCGTTTGGTGCTTGTTTGGTAGCTCGAAATGCATGAATCTTGCGTAGTTGCAAAGAATACAGAGTTTTTGATCGTTTAAAACGAGCTGGAATGCCGACAGCAAGCGCAAAACTGAATCGTTCCATTTCGTTATAAAGTGACTTTTCAATCGATTGGTCCTTGTTTAGTAACTCAAAACGCATAAACCTTGCGTATTTGCGTAGAATAAAGAGTTTTTGATCGTACAAAACGAGCTGAAACGCCTTTAGCGAGCGCAAAACTCAATCGTTCGATTTCGTTACAAAGCGACGTTGTAGTCGTTTGGTGCTTGTTTGGTAGCTCGAAATGTATGAATCTTGCGTATTTGCACAAAACGAAGAGTGTTTGATCGTATAAAACAAGCTGGAACGCCTACAGCGAGCGCAAAACTCAATCGTTCGATTTCGTTGCAAAGCGACTTTGTAGTCGTTTGGTGCTTGTTTGGCGGCTCGAAATGCATGAAACTTGCGTATTTGCAAAGATTACAGAGTTTTTGATCGCTTAAAACGAGCTGGAACGCCGACAGGGAGCGCAAAACTGAATCGTTTGATTCCGTTATAAAGCTACTTTTCAATCGATTGGTGCTTGTTTAGCAACTCAAAACGCATAAACCTTGCGTATTTGCATAGAATAAAGAGTTTTTGATCGTATAAAACGAGCTGGAACGCCTACAGCGAGCGCAAACTCGATCGCTCGATTTCGTTATAAAGCGACGTTGTAGTCGTTTGGTGCTTGTTTGGTAGCTCGAAATGCATGAATCTCGAGTATTTGTACGAAACGAAAAGTGTTTGATCGTATGAAACGAGCTGGAACGCCTACAGCGAGCGCAAAACTCAATCGTTCGATTTCGTTGGAAAGCGACTTTGTAGTCGTTTGGTGCTTGTTTGGCTGCTCGAAATGCATGAATCTTGCGTATTTGCAAAGAATACATAGTTTTTAATCGTTTAAAACGAGCTGAAATGCCGACAGCGAGCGCAAAACTCGATTGGTTTATTTCGATATGATGCGACACTGTAGTCGTTTGGTGCTTGTTTAGCAGCTCGAAATGCATGAATCTTGCGTATTTGCATAGAATGAAGGCTTTTTGATCGTATGAAACGAGCTGGAACACCTACAGCGAGCGCAAAACTGAATCGTTCGATTTCGTTATAAAGCGACGTTGTAGTCGTTTGGTGCTCGTTTAGCAACTCAAAACGCATAAACCTTGCGTATTTGAATAGAATTAAGAGTTTTTGATCGTATAAAACGAGCTGGAACGCCTACAGCGAGCGCAAGACTCAATCGTTCGATTTCGTTGTAAAGCGACTTTGCAGTCGTTTGGTGCTTGTTTAGCGGCTCGAAATGCATGAATCTTGCGTATTAGCAAAGAATACAGAGTTTTTGATCGTTCAAAACGAGCTGGGACGCCTACAGCGCGCGCAAAACTCAATCGTTCGATTTCGTTGGAAAGCGACTTTGTAGTCGTTTGGTGCTTGTTTGGCGGCTCGAAATGCATGAATCTTGCGTATTTGCACAAAATGAAGAGTGTTTGATCGTGTAAAACGAGTTGGAACGCCTACAGCGAGCGCAAAACTCAATCGTTCGATTTCGTTATAAAGCGACTTTTTATTCGATTGGTGCTTGTTTAGCAACTCAAAACGCATAAACCTTGCGTAGTTGCATAGAATAAAGAGTTTTTAATCGTATAAAATGAGCTGAAACGCCTACAGCGAGCGCAAAACTCAATCGTTCGATTTCGTGACAAAGCGACGTTGTAGTCGTTTGGTGCTTGTTTGGCGGCTCGAAATGCATGAATCTTGCGTATTTGCACAAAACGAAGAGTGTTTGATCGTATAAAACGAGCTGGAAAGTCTACAGCGAGCGCAAAACTGATTCGTTCGATTTCGTTATAAAGCGACTTTTCATTCGATTGGTGCTTGTTTAGCAACTTAAAACGCATAAACCTTGCGTATTTGCATAGAATAAAGAGTTTTTGATCGTATAAAACGAGTTGAAACCCCTACAGCTAGCGCAAAAATCGATCGCTCGATTTCGTTATAAAGCGACGTTGTAGTCGTTTGGTGCTTGTTTGGTAGCTCGAAATGCATGAATCTTGCGTATTTGCAAAGAATACAGAGTTTTTGATCGCTTAAAACGAGCTGGAACGCCGACAGCGAACGCAAAACTGAATCGTTCGATTTCGTTATAAAGCTACTTTTCAATCGATTGGTGCTTGTTTAGCAACTCAAAACGCATGAACCTTGCGTATTTGCATAGAATAAAGAGTTTTTGATCGTATAAAACGAGCTGAAACCCCTACAGCTAGCGCAAAACTCAATCGTTCGATTTCGTTATAAAGTGACTTTGCATTCGTTTGGCGCTTGTTTAGCGGCTCAGAAAGCATAAATCTACCGTATTTGCAAAGAATACAGAGTGTTTGATCGTGTAAAAACGAGCTGGAACGCCTGCAGCGAGCGCAAGACTCAATCGTTCGATTTCGTTATAAAGCGACTTTTCAATCGATTGGTGCTTGTTTAGCAACTCAAAACGCATAAACCTTGCGTATTTGCATAGAATAAAGAGTTTTCGATCGTATAAAACGAGCTGGAACACCGACAGCGAGCGCAAGACTCAATCGTTCGATTTCGTTATATAGCGACGTTGCAGTCGTTTGGTGCTTCTTTGGTGGCTCGAAATGCATGAATCTTGCGTATTTGCAAAAAATTAAGAGTTTTTGATCGTTCAAAACGAGCTGGAACGCCGACAGTGAGCGCAAAACTCAATCGTTCGATTTCGTTATAAAGCGACGTTGTAGTCGTTTGGTGCTTGTTTGGCGGCTCGAAATGCATGAATCTTGCGTATTTGCACAAAACGAAGAGTGTTTGATCGTATAAAACGAGCTGGAAAGGCTACAGCGAGCGCAAAACTGATTCGTTCGATTTCGTTATAAAGCGACTTTTCATTCGATTGGTGCTTGTTTAGCAACTCAAAACGCATAAACCTTGCGTATTTGCATAGAATAAAGAGTTTTTGATCGTATAAAACGAGCTGGAACACCGACAGCAAGCGCAAGACTCAATCGTTCGATTTCGTTATAAAGCGACGTTGCAGTCGTTTGGTGCTTCTTTGGTGGCTCGAAATGCATGAATCTTGCGTATTTGCAAAAAATAAAGAGTTTTTGATCGTTCAAAACGAGCTGGAACGCCGACAGTGAGCGCAAAACTGAATCGTTCGATTTCGTTATAAAGCGACTTTTCATTCGATTGGTGCTTGTTTAGCAACTCAAAACGCATAAACCTTACGTATTTGCATAGAATTAAGAGTTATTGATCGTATAAAACGAGCTGAAACGCCTACAGCTAGCGCAAAACTCAATCGTTCGATTTCGTTATAAAGCGACGTTAGAGTCGTTTGGTGCTTGTTTGAGAGCTCGAAATGCATGAATCTTGCGTAAGTGCACAAAACAAAGAGTGTTTGAACGTATAAAACGAGCTGGAACGCCTTTAGCAAGCGCAAAACTCAATCGTTCGATTTCGTTGTAAAGCGACGTTGTAGTCGTTTGGTGCTTGTTTGGTAGCTCGAAATGTATGAATCTTGCGTATTTGCAAAGAATACAGAGTGTTTGATCGTTCAAAACGAGCTGGGATGCCTACAGCGAGCGCAAAACTCAATCGTTCGATTTCGTTGGAAAGCGATTTTGTAGTCGTTTGGTGGTTGTTTGGCGGCTCGAAATGCATGAATCTTGCGTATTTGCAAAGAATACAGAGTTTTTGATCGTTTAAAACGAGCTGGAACGCCGACAGCAAGCGCAAAACTGAATCATTCGATTTCGTTATAAAGCGACTTTTCAATCGGATGGTGCTTGTTTAGCAACTCAAAACGCATAAACCTTGCGTATTTGCATAGAATAAAGAGTTTTTGATCGTATAAAACGAGCTGAAACGCCTTTAGCAAGCGCAAAACTCAATCGTTCGATTTCGTTATAAAGCGACGTTGTAGTCGTTTGGTGCTTGTTTGGTAGCTCGAAATGTATGAATCTTGCGTATTTGCACAAAACGAAGAGTGTTTGATCGTATAAAACGAGCTGGAACGCCTACAGCGGGCGCAAAACTCAATCGTTCGACTTTGTTGGAAAGCGACTTTGTAGTCGTTTGGTGCATGTTTAGCGGCTCGAAATGCATGAATCTTGCGTATTTGCATAGAATAAAGAGTTTTTGATCGTATAAAACGAGCTGGAACGCCTACAGCGAGCGCAAGACTCAATCGTTCGATTTCGTTGTAAAGCGACTTTTTATTCGATTGTCGCTTGTTTAGCAACTCAAAACGCATAAACCGTGCGTATTTGCATAGAATAAAGAGTTTTTGATCGTATAAAACAACCTGAAACGCCTACAGCGAGCGCAAAACTCGATCGCTCGATATCGTTATAAAGCGACGTTGTAGTCGTTTGGTGCTTGTTTGGTAGCTCGAAATGCATGAATCTTGCGTAGTTGCAAAGAATACAGAGTTTTTGATCGTTTAAAACGAGCTGGAATGACGACAGCAAGCGCAAAACTGAATCGTTCGATTTCGTTATAAAGTGACTTTTCAATCGATTGGTCCTTGTTTAGTAACTCAAAACGCATAAACCTTGCGTATTTGCGTAGAATAAAGAGTTTTTGATCGTACAAAACGAGCTGAAACGCCTTTAGCGAGCGCAAAACTCAATCGTTCGATTTCGTTATAAAGCGACGTTGTAGTCGTTTGGTGCTTGTTTGGTAGCTCGAAATGTATGAATCTTGCGTATTTGCACAAAACGAAGAGTGTTTGATCGTATAAAACGAGCTGGAACGCCTACAGCGAGCGCAAAACTCAATCGTTCGATTTCGTTGCAAAGCGACTTTGTAGTCGTTTGGTGCTTGTTTGGCGGCTCGAAATGCATGAAACTTGCGTATTTGCAAAGATTACAGAGTTTTTGATCGCTTAAAACGAGCTGGAACGCCGACAGCGAGCGCAAAACTGAATCGTTCGATTTCGTTATAAAGCGACTTTTCAATCGATTGGTGCTTGTTTAGCAACTCAAAACGCATAAACCTTGCGTATTTGCATAGAATAAAGAGTTTTTGATCGTGTAAAACGAGCTGGAACACCGACAGCGATCGCAAGACTCAATCGTTCGATTTCGTTGGAAAGCGACTTTGTAGACGTTTGGTGCTTGTTTGGCGGCTCGAAATGCATGAATCTTGCGTATTCGCAAAAAATACAGAGTTTTTGATCGTTTGAAACGAGCTGGACCGCCGACAGCAAGCGCAAAACTGAATCATACGATTTCGTTATAAAGCGACTTTTCAATCGATTGGTGCTTGTTAAGCAACTCAAAACGCATAAACCTTGCGTATTTGCATAGAATAAAGAGTTTTTGATCGTACAAAACGAGCTGAAACGGCTTTAGCGAGCGCAAAACTCAATCGTTCGATTTCGTTATAAAGCGACGTTGCAGTCGTTTGGTGCTTCTTTGGTGGCTCGAAATGCATGAATCTTGCGTATTTGCAAAAAATTAAGAGTTTTTGATCGTTCAAAATGAGCTGGAATGCCGACAGTGAGCACAAAACTGAATCGTTCGATTTCGTTATAAAGCGACTTTTCAATCGTTTGGTGGTTGTTTGTCAGCTCGAAATGCATGAATCTTGCGTATGTGGACAAAACGAAGAGTGTTTGATCGTATAAAACGAGCTGGAACGCCTACAGCGAGCGCAAAACTCAATCGTTCGATTTCGTTGGAAAGCGACTTTGTAGTCGTTTCGTGCTTGTTTGGCGGCTCGAAATGCATGTATCTTGCGTATTTGCACAAAACGAAGAGTGTTTGATCGTATAAAACGAGCTGGAAAGCCTACAGCGAGCGCAAAACTGATTCGTTCGATTTCGTTATAAAGCGACTTTTCATTCGATTGGTGCTTGTTTAGCAACTCAAAACGCATAAACCTTGCGTATTTGCATAGAATAAAGAGTTTTTTATCGTATAAAACGAGCTGAAACGCCTACAGCGAGCGCAAAACTCGATCGCTCGATTTCGTTATAAAGCGACGTTGTAGTCGTTTGGTGCTTGTTTGGTAGCTCGAAATGCATGAATCTTGCGTATTTGCAAAGAATACAGAGTTTTTGATCGCTTAAAACGAGCTGGAACGCCGACAGCGAACGCAAAACTGAATCGTTCGATTTCGTTGGAAAGCGACTTTGTAGTCGTTTGGTGCTTGTTTGGCGGCTCGAAATGCATGTATCTTGCGTATTTGCAAAGAATACATAGTTTTTGATCGTTTAAAACGAGCTGAAATGCCGACAGCGAGCGCAAAACTCGATTGGTTTATTTCGATATGAAGCGACACTGTAGTCGTTTGGTGCTTGTTTAGCAGCTCGAAATGCATGAATCTTGCGTATTTGCATAGAATGAAGGCTTTTTGATCGTATGAAACGAGCTGGAACACCTACAGCGAGCGCAAAACTGAATCGTTCGATTTCGTTATAAAGCGACGTTGTAGTCGTTTGGTGCTTGTTTAGCAACTCAAAACGCATAAACCTTGCGTATTTGCATAGAATAAAGAGTTTTTGATCGTATAAAACAAGCTGAAACGCCGACAGCGAGCGCAAAACTCGATCGCTCGATTTCGTTATAAAGCGACGTTGTAGTCGTTTGGTGCTTGTTTGGTAGCTCGAAATGCATGAATCTTGCGTATTTGCAAAGAATACAGAGTTTTTGATCGTTTAAAACGAGCTGGAATGCCGACAGCAAGCGCAAAACTGAATCGTTCGATTTCGTTATAAAGCGACTTTTCAATCGATTGGTCCTTGTTTAGCAACTCAAAACGCATAAACCTTGCGTATTTGCATAGAATAAAGAGTTTTTTATCGTATAAAACGAGCTGAAACGCCTACAGCGAGCGCAAAACTCGATCGCTCGATTTCGTTATAAAGCGACGTTGTAGTCGTTTGGTGCTTGTTTGGTAGCTCGAAATGCATGAATCTTGCGTATTTGCAAAGAATACAGAGTTTTTGATCGCTTAAAACGAGCTGGAACGCCGACAGCGAACGCAAAACTGAATCGTTCGATTTCGTTGGAAAGCGACTTTGTAGTCGTTTGGTGCTTGTTTGGCGGCTCGAAATGCATGAATCTTGCGTATTTGCAAAGAATACATAGTTTTTGATCGTTTAAAACGAGCTGAAATGCCGACAGCGAGCGCAAAACTCGATTGGTTTATTTCGATATGAAGCGACACTGTAGTCGTTTGGTGCTTGTTTAGCAGCTCGAAATGCATGAATCTTGCGTATTTGCATAGAATGAAGGCTTTTTGATCGTATGAAACGAGCTGGAACACCTACAGCGAGCGCAAAACTGAATCGTTCGATTTCGTTATAAAGCGACGTTGTAGTCGTTTGGTGCTTGTTTAGCAACTCAAAACGCATAAACCTTGCGTATTTGCATAGAATAAAGAGTTTTTGATCGTATAAAACAAGCTGAAACGCCTACAGCGAGCGCAAAACTCGATCGCTCGATTTCGTTATAAAGCGACGTTGTAGTCGTTTGGTGCTTGTTTGGTAGCTCGAAATGCATGAATCTTGCGTATTTGCAAAGAATACAGAGTTTTTGATCGTTTAAAACGAGCTGGAATGCCGACAGCAAGCGCAAAACTGAATCGTTCGATTTCGTTATAAAGCGACTTTTCAATCGATTGGTCCTTGTTTAGCAACTCAAAACGCATAAACCTTGCGTATTTGCGTAGAATAAAGAGTTTTTGATCGTACAAAACGAGCTGAAACGCCTTTAGCGAGCGCAAAACTCAATCGTTCGATTTCGTTATAAAGCGACGTTGTAGTCGTTTGGTGCTTGTTTGGTAGCTCGAAATGTATGAATCTTGCGTATTTGCACAAAACGAAGAGTGTTTGATCGTATAAAACGAGCTGGAACGCCTACAGCGAGCGCAAAACTCAATCGTTCAATTTCGTTTCAAAGCGACTTTGTAGTCGTTTGGTGCTTGTTTGGCGGCTCGAAATGCATGAAACTTGCTTATTTGCAAAGATTACAGAGTTTTTGATCGCTTAAAACGAGCTGGAACGCCGACAGGGAGCGCAAAACTGAATCGTTCGATTCCGTTATAAAGCTACTTTTCAATCGATTGGTGCTTGTTTAGCAACTCAAAACGCATAAACCTTGCGTATTTGCATAGAATAAAGAGTTTTTGATCGTGTAAAACGAGCTGGAACACCGACAGCGATCGCAAGACTCAATCGTTCGATTTCGCTATAAAGCGACGTTGCGGACGTTTGGTGCTTGTTTGGTAGCTCGAAATGCATGAATCTTGCGTATTTGCAAAGAATACAGAGTTTTTGATCGTTTAAAACGAGCTGGAATGCCGACAGCAAGCGCAAAACTGAATCGTTCGATTTCGTTATAAAGCGACTTTTCAATCGATTGGTCCTTGTTTAGCAACTCAAAACGCATAAACCTTGCGTATTTGCGTAGAATAAAGAGTTTTTGATCGTACAAAACGAGCTGAAACGCCTTTAGCGAGCGCAAAACTCAATCGTTCGATTTCGTTATAAAGCGACGTTGTAGTCGTTTGGTGCTTGTTTGGTAGCTCGAAATGTATGAATCTTGCGTATTTGCACAAAACGAAGAGTGTTTGATCGTATAAAACGAGCTGGAACGCCTACAGCGAGCGCAAAACTCAATCGTTCAATTTCGTTTCAAAGCGACTTTGTAGTCGTTTGGTGCTTGTTTGGCGGCTCGAAATGCATGAAACTTGCTTATTTGCAAAGATTACAGAGTTTTTGATCGCTTAAAACGAGCTGGAACGCCGACAGGGAGCGCAAAACTGAATCGTTCGATTCCGTTATAAAGCTACTTTTCAATCGATTGGTGCTTGTTTAGCAACTCAAAACGCATAAACCTTGCGTATTTGCATAGAATAAAGAGATTTTGATCGTATAAAACGAGCTGAAACGCCTACAGCGAGCGCAAAACTCGATCGCTCAATTTCGTTATAAAGCGACGTTGTAGTCGTTTGGTGCTTGTTTGGTAGCTCGAAATGCATGAATCTCGAGGATTTGTACGAAACGAAAAGTGTTTGATCGTATGAAACGAGCTGGAACGCCTACAGCGAGCGCAAAACTCAATCGTTCGATTTCGTTGGAAAGCGACTTTGTAGTCGTTTGGTGCTGGTTTGGCGGCTCGAAATGCATGAATCTTGCGTATTTGCAAAGAATACAGAGTTTTTGATCGTTTAAAACGAGCTGGAACGCCGACAGCAAGCGCAAAACTGAATCATTCGATTTCGTTATAAATCGACTTTTCAATCAATTGGTGCTTATTTAGCAACTCAAAACGCATAAACCTTGCGCATTTGCATAGAATAAAGAGTTTTTGATCGTATAAAACGAGCTGGGACGCCTACAGCGAGCGCAAAACTCAATCGTTCGATTTCGTTGGAAAGCGACTTTGTAGTCGTTTGGTGCTTGTTTGGCGGCTCGAAATGCATGAATCTTGCGTATTTGCAAAGAATACAGAGTTTTTGATCGTTTAAAACGAGCTGGAACGCCGACAGCAAGCGCAAAACTGAATCATTCGATTTCGTTATAAATCGACTTTTCAATCAATTGGTGCTTATTTAGCAACTCAAAACGCATAAACCTTGCGTATTTGCATAGAATGAAGAGTTTTTGATCGTACAAACCGAGCTGAAACGCCGTTAGCGAGTGCAAAACTCAATCGTTCGATTTGGTTATAAAGCGACGTTGTAGTCGTTTGGTGCTTGTTTGGTAGCTCGAAATGTATGAATCTTGCGTATTTGCACAAAACGAAGAGTGTTTGATCGTATAAAACGAGCTGGAACGCCTACAGCGAGCGCAAAACTCAATCGTTCGATTTCGTTGCAAACCGACTTTGTAGTCGTTTGGTGCTTGTTTGGCGGCTCGAAATGCATGAAACTTGCGTATTTGCAAAGAATACAGAGTTTTTGATCGCTTAAAACGAGCTGGAACGCCGACAGGGAGCGCAAAACTGAATCGTTCGATTTCGTTATAAAGCTACTTTTCAATCGATTGGTGCTTGTTTAGCAACTCAAAACGCATAAACCTTGCGTATTTGCATAAAATAAAGAGTTTTTGATCGTATAAAACGAGCTGGAACACCGACAGCGAGCGCAAGACTCAATCGTTCGATTTCGTTATAAAGCGACGTTGCAGTCGTTTGGTGCTTCTTTGGTGGCTCGAAATGCATGAATCTTGCGGATTTGCGAAAAATTAAGAGTTTTTGATTGTTCAAAACGAGCTGGAACGCCGACAGTGAGCGCAAAACTGAATCGTTCGATTTCGTTATGAAGCGACTTTTCATTCGATTGGTGCTTGTTTAGCAACCCAAAACGCATAAATCTTACGTATTTGCATAGAATTAAGAGTTTTTGATCGTATAAAACGAGCTGAAACGCCTACAGCTAGCGCAAAACTCAATCGTTCGATCTCGTTATAAAGCGACGTTGTAGTCATTTGGTGCTTGTTTGGTAGCTCGAAATGCATGAATCTTGCGTATGTGCACAAAACGAAGAGTGTTTGATCGTATAAAACGAGCTGGAACGCCTACAGCGAGCGCAAAACTCAATCGTTCGTTTTCGTTGTAAAGCGACTTTGCAGTCGTTTGGTGCTTGTTCAGCGGCTCGAAATGCATGAATCTTGCGTATTTGCAAAGAATACAGAGTTTTTGATCGTTTAAAACGAGCTGGAACGCCGACAGCGAGCGCAAAACTGAATCGTTCGATTTCGTTATAAAGCGACTTTTCAATCGATTGGTGCTTGTTTAGCAACTCAAAACGCATAAACCTTGCGTATTTGCATAGAATAAAGAGTTTTTGATCGTATAAAACGAGCTGGAACGCCTACAGCGAGCGCAAGACTCAATCGTTCGATTTCGTTAGAAACTGACTTTGCAATCGTTTGGTGGTTGTTTGTCAGCTCGAAATGCATGAATCTTGCGTAATCGCAAAGAATACAGAGTTTTAGATCGTTCAAAACGAGCTGGGACGCCTACAGCGAGCGCAAAACTCAATCGTTCGATTTCGTTGGAAGGCGACTTTTTAGTCGTTTGCTGCTTGTTTGGTGGCTCGAAATGCATGAATCTTGCGTATTTGCACAAAATGAAGAGTGTTTGATCGTATAAAACGAGCTGGAACGCCGACAGCGGGCGCAAAACTCAATCGTTCGATTTCGTTGGAAAGCGACTTTGTAGTCGTTGGCTGCTTGTTTGGCGGCTCGAAATGCATGAATCTTGCGTATTTGCAAAGAATACAGAGTTTTTGATCGCTTAAAACGAGCTGGAACTCCGACAGCGAGCGCAAAACTGTATCGTTCGATTTCGTTATAAAGCGACTTTTTATTCGATTGGTGCTTGTTTAGCAACTCAAAACGCATAAACCTTGCGTATTTGCATAGAATAAAGAGTTTTTGATCGTATAAAACGAGCTGGAACACCGACAGCGAGCGCAAGACTCAATCGTTCGATTTCGTTATAAAGCGACGTTGCAGTCGTTTGGTGCTTCTTTGGTGGCTCGAAATGCATGAACCTTGCGTATTTGCAAAAAATGACGAGTTTTTGATCGTTCAAAACGAGCTGAAACGCCGACAGTGAGCGCAAAACTGAATCGTTCGATTTCGTTATGAAGCGACTTTTCATTCGATTGGTGTTTGTTTAGCAACTCAAAACGCATAAACCTTACGTATTTGCATAGAATTAAGAGTTTTTGATCGTATAAAACGAGCTGAAACGCCTACAGCTAGCGCAAAACTCAATCGTTCGATCTCGTTATAAAGCGACGTTGTAGTCATTTGGTGCTTGTTTGGTAGCTCGAAATGCATGAATCTTGC
The DNA here is from genome assembly GCA_933228735.2 of Amblyteles armatorius. Lineage (NCBI taxonomy): Eukaryota > Metazoa > Arthropoda > Insecta > Hymenoptera > Ichneumonidae > Amblyteles > Amblyteles armatorius. The sequence continues at coordinate 7,562,335 of OW121690.1, forward strand.
GTATGTGCACAAAACGAAGAGTGTTTGATCGTATAAAACGAGCTGAAACACCTACAGCGAGCGCAAAACTCAATCGTTCGATTTCGTTGTAAAGCGACTTTGCAGTCGTTTGGTGCTTGTTTAGCGGCTCGAAATGCATGAATCTTGCGTATTTGCAAAGAATACAGAGTTTTTGATCGTTTAAAACGAGCTGGAACGCCGACAGCGAGCGCAAAACTGAATCGTTCGATTTCGTTATAAAGCGACTTTTCAATCGATTGGTGCTTGTTTAGCAACTCAAAACGCATAAACCTTGCGTATTTGCATAGAATAAAGAGTTTTTGATCGTATTAAACGAGATGGAACGCCTACAGCGAGCGCAAGACTCAATCGTTCGATTTCGTTGGAAACTGACTTTGCAATCGTTTGGTGGTTGTTTGTCAGCTCGAAATGCATGAATCTTGCGTATTTGCAAAGAATACAGAGTTTTTGATCGTTTAAAACGAGCTGGAACGCCGACAGCAAGCGCAAAACTGAATCGTTCGATTTCGTTATAAAGCGACTTTTCAATCGATTGGTGCTTGTTTAGCAACTCAAAACGCATAAACCTTGCGTATTTGCATAGAATAAAGAGTTTTTGATCGTATAAAACGAGCTGGAACGCCTACAGCGAGCGCAAGACTCAATCGTTCGATTTCGTTAGAAACTGACTTTGCAATCGTTTGGTGGTTGTTTGTCAGCTCGAAATGCATGAATCTTGCGTAATCGCAAAGAATACAGAGTTTTAGATCGTTCAAAACGAGCTGGGACGCCTACAGCGAGCGCAAAACTCAATCGTTCGATTTCGTTGGAAGGCGACTTTTTAGTCGTTTGCTGCTTGTTTGGTGGCTCGAAATGCATGAATCTTGCGTATTTGCACAAAATGAAGAGTGTTTGATCGTATAAAACGAGCTGGAACGCCGACAGCGGGCGCAAAACTCAATCGTTCGATTTCGTTGGAAAGCGACTTTGTAGTCGTTGGCTGCTTGTTTGGCGGCTCGAAATGCATGAATCTTGCGTATTTGCAAAGAATACAGAGTTTTTGATCGCTTAAAACGAGCTGGAACTCCGACAGCGAGCGCAAAACTGTATCGTTCGATTTCGTTATAAAGCGACTTTTTATTCGATTGGTGCTTGTTTAGCAACTCAAAACGCATAAACCTTGCGTATTTGCATAGAATAAAGAGTTTTTGATCGTATAAAACGAGCTGGAACACCGACAGCGAGCGCAAGACTCAATCGTTCGATTTCGTTATAAAGCGACGTTGCAGTCGTTTGGTGCTTCTTTGGTGGCTCGAAATGCATGAACCTTGCGTATTTGCAAAAAATGACGAGTTTTTGATCGTTCAAAACGAGCTGAAACGCCGACAGTGAGCGCAAAACTGAATCGTTCGATTTCGTTATAAAGCGACTTTTCATTCGATTGGTGCTTGTTTAGCAACTCAAAACGCCTAATCCTTGCGTATTTGCATAGAATAAAGAGTTTTTGATCGAATAAAATGAGCTGAAACGCCTACAGCTAGCGCAAAACTCAATCGTTCGATTTCGTTATAAAGCGACGTTGTAGTCGTTTGGTGCTTGTTTGGTAGCTCGAAATGCATGAATCTTGCGTATTTGCACGAAACGAAGAGTGTTTGATCGTATCAAACGAGCTGGAATGCCTACAGCGAGCGCAAAACTCAATCGTTCGATTTCGTTGGAAAGCGACTTTGTAGTCGTTTGCTGCTTGTTTGGCGGCTCGAAATGCATGAATCTTGCGTATTTGCACAAAATGAAGAGTGTTTGATCGTGTAAAACGAGTTGGAACGCCCACAGCGAGCGCAAAACTCAATCGTTCGATCTCGTTGAAAAGCAACGTTGTAGTCGTTTGGTGCTTCTTTGGTGGCTCGAAATGCATGAATCTTGCGTATTTGCAAAAAATTAAGAGTTTTTGGTCGTTCAAAACGAGCTGGAACGCCGACAGTGAGCGCAAAACTGAATCGTTCGATTTCGTTATGAAGCGACTTTTCATTCGATTGGTGTTTGTTTAGCAACTCAAAACGCATAAACCTTACGTATTTGCATAGAATTAAGAGTTTTTGATCGTATAAAACGAGCTGAAACGCCTACAGCTAGCGCAAAACTCAATCGTTCGATCTCGTTATAAAGCGACGTTGTAGTCATTTGGTGCTTGTTTGGTAGCTCGAAATGCATGAATCTTGCGTATGTGCACAAAACGAAGAGTGTTTGATCGTATAAAACGAGCTGAAACACCTACAGCGAGCGCAAAACTCAATCGTTCGATTTCGTTGTAAAGCGACTTTGCAGTCGTTTGGTGCTTGTTTAGCGGCTCGAAATGCATGAATCTTGCGTATTTGCAAAGAATACAGAGTTTTTGATCGTTTAAAACGAGCTGGAACGCCGACAGCGAGCGCAAAACTGAATCGTTCGATTTCGTTATAAAGCGACTTTTCAATCGATTGGTGCTTGTTTAGCAACTCAAAACGCATAAACCTTGCGTATTTGCATAGAATAAAGAGTTTTTGATCGTATTAAACGAGATGGAACGCCTACAGCGAGCGCAAGACTCAATCGTTCGATTTCGTTGGAAACTGACTTTGCAATCGTTTGGTGGTTGTTTGTCAGCTCGAAATGCATGAATCTTGCGTATTTGCAAAGAATACAGAGTTTTTGATCGTTTAAAACGAGCTGGAACGCCGACAGCAAGCGCAAAACTGAATCATTCGATTTCGTTATAAATCGACTTTTCAATCAATTGGTGCTTATTTAGCAACTCAAAACGCATAAACCTTGCGTATTTGCATAGAATGAAGAGTTTTTGATCGTACAAACCGAGCTGAAACGCCGTTAGCGAGTGCAATACTCAATCGTTCGATTTGGTTATAAAGCGACGTTGTAGTCGTTTGGTGCTTGTTTGGTAGCTCGAAATGTATGAATCTTGCGTATTTGCACAAAACGAAGAGTGTTTGATCGTATAAAACGAGCTGGAACGCCTACAGCGAGCGCAAAACTCAATCGTTCGATTTCGTTGCAAACCGACTTTGTAGTCGTTTGGTGCTTGTTTGGCGGCTCGAAATGCATGAAACTTGCGTATTTGCAAAGAATACAGAGTTTTTGATCGCTTAAAACGAGCTGGAACGCCGACAGGGAGCGCAAAACTGAATCGTTCGATTTCGTTATAAAGCTACTTTTCAATCGATTGGTGCTTGTTTAGCAACTCAAAACGCATAAACCTTGCGTATTTGCATAAAATAAAGAGTTTTTGATCGTATAAAACGAGCTGGAACACCGACAGCGAGCGCAAGACTCAATCGTTCGATTTCGTTATAAAGCGACGTTGCAGTCGTTTGGTGCTTCTTTGGTGGCTCGAAATGCATGAATCTTGCGGATTTGCGAAAAATTAAGAGTTTTTGATTGTTCAAAACGAGCTGGAACGCCGACAGTGAGCGCAAAACTGAATCGTTCGATTTCGTTATGAAGCGACTTTTCATTCGATTGGTGCTTGTTTAGCAACCCAAAACGCATAAATCTTACGTATTTGCATAGAATTAAGAGTTTTTGATCGTATAAAACGAGCTGAAACGCCTACAGCTAGCGCAAAACTCAATCGTTCGATCTCGTTATAAAGCGACGTTGTAGTCATTTGGTGCTTGTTTGGTAGCTCGAAATGCATGAATCTTGCGTATGTGCACAAAACGAAGAGTGTTTGATCGTATAAAACGAGCTGAAACACCTACAGCGAGCGCAAAACTCAATCGTTCGATTTCGTTGTAAAGCGACTTTGCAGTCGTTTGGTGCTTGTTTAGCGGCTCGAAATGCATGAATCTTGCGTATTTGCAAAGAATACAGAGTTTTTGATCGTTTAAAACGAGCTGGAACGCCGACAGCGAGCGCAAAACTGAATCGTTCGATTTCGTTATAAAGCGACTTTTCAATCGATTGGTGCTTGTTTAGCAACTCAAAACGCATAAACCTTGCGTATTTGCATAGAATAAAGAGTTTTTGATCGTATTAAACGAGATGGAACGCCTACAGCGAGCGCAAGACTCAATCGTTCGATTTCGTTGGAAACTGACTTTGCAATCGTTTGGTGGTTGTTTGTCAGCTCGAAATGCATGAATCTTGCGTATTTGCAAAGAATACAGAGTTTTTGATCGTTTAAAACGAGCTGGAACGCCGACAGCAAGCGCAAAACTGAATCATTCGATTTCGTTATAAATCGACTTTTCAATCAATTGGTGCTTATTTAGCAACTCAAAACGCATAAACCTTGCGTATTTGCATAGAATGAAGAGTTTTTGATCGTACAAACCGAGCTGAAACGCCGTTAGCGAGTGCAATACTCAATCGTTCGATTTGGTTATAAAGCGACGTTGTAGTCGTTTGGTGCTTGTTTGGTAGCTCGAAATGTATGAATCTTGCGTATTTGCACAAAACGAAGAGTGTTTGATCGTATAAAACGAGCTGGAACGCCTACAGCGAGCGCAAAACTCAATCGTTCGATTTCGTTGCAAACCGACTTTGTAGTCGTTTGGTGCTTGTTTGGCGGCTCGAAATGCATGAAACTTGCGTATTTGCAAAGAATACAGAGTTTTTGATCGCTTAAAACGAGCTGGAACGCCGACAGGGAGCGCAAAACTGAATCGTTCGATTTCGTTATAAAGCTACTTTTCAATCGATTGGTGCTTGTTTAGCAACTCAAAACGCATAAACCTTGCGTATTTGCATAAAATAAAGAGTTTTTGATCGTATAAAACGAGCTGGAACACCGACAGCGAGCGCAAGACTCAATCGTTCGATTTCGTTATAAAGCGACGTTGCAGTCGTTTGGTGCTTCTTTGGTGGCTCGAAATGCATGAATCTTGCGGATTTGCGAAAAATTAAGAGTTTTTGATTGTTCAAAACGAGCTGGAACGCCGACAGTGAGCGCAAAACTGAATCGTTCGATTTCGTTATGAAGCGACTTTTCATTCGATTGGTGCTTGTTTAGCAACCCAAAACGCATAAATCTTACGTATTTGCATAGAATTAAGAGTTTTTGATCGTATAAAACGAGCTGAAACGCCTACAGCTAGCGCAAAACTCAATCGTTCGATCTCGTTATAAAGCGACGTTGTAGTCATTTGGTGCTTGTTTGGTAGCTCGAAATGCATGAATCTTGCGTATGTGCACAAAACGAACGTTGGAAAGTGATTTTGTAGTCGTTGGCTGCTTGTTTGGCGGCTCGAAATGCATGAATCTTGCGTATTTGCAAAGAATGCAGAGTTTTTGATCGCTTAAAACGAGCTGGAACTCTGACAGCGAGCGCAAAACTGAATCGTTCGATTTCGTTATAAAGCGACTTTTCAATCGATTGGTGCTTGTTTAGCAACTCAAAACGCATAAACCTTGCGTATTTGCATAGAATGAAGAGTTTTTAATCGTATAAAACGAGCTGGAACGCCTACAGCGAGCGCAAGACTCAATCGTTCGATTTCGTTATAAAGCGACTTTTCAATCGATTGGTGCTTGTTTAGCAACTCAAAACGCATAAACCTTGCGCATTTGCATAGAATAAAGAGTTTTTGATCGTATAAAACAAGCTGGGACGCCTACAGCGAGCGCAAAACTCAATCGTTCGATTTCGTTGGAAAGCGACTTTGTAGTCGTTTGGTGCTTGTTTGGCCGCTAAAAATGCATGAATCTTGCGTATTTGCAAAGAATACAGAGTTTTTGATCGTTTAAAACGAGCTGGAACGCCGACAGCAAGCGCAAAACTGAATCATTCGATTTCGTTATAAATCGACTTTTCAATCAATTGGTGCTTATTTAGCAACTCAAAACGCATAAATCTTGCGTATTTGCATAGAATTAAGTTTTTGATCGTACAAAACGAGCTGGAACGCCCACAGCGAGCGCAAGACTCAATCGTTCGATTTCGTTGTAAAGCGACTTTGCAGTCGTTTGGTGCTTGTTTAGCGGCTCGAAATGCATAAATCTTGCGTATTTGCAAAGAATACAGAGTTTTTGATCGTTCAAAACGAGCTGGGATGCCTACAGCGAGCGCAAAACTCAATCGTTCGATTTCGTTGGAAAGTGACTGTGTAGTCGTTTGGTGCTTGTTTGGCGGCTCGAAATGCATGAAACTTGCGTATTTGCAAAGAATACAGAGTTTTTGATCGCTTAAAACGAGCTGGAACGCCGACAGGGAGCGCAAAACTGAATCGTTCGATTCCGTTATAAAGCTACTTTTTATTCGATTGGTGCTTGTTTAGCAACTCAAAACGCATAATTCTTGCGTATTTGCATAGAATAAAGAGTTTTTGATCGAATAAAATGAGCTGAAACGCCTACAGCTAGCGCAAAACTCAATCGTTCGATTTCGTTATAAAGCGACGTTGTAGTCGTTTGGTGCTTGTTTGGTAGCTCGAAATGCATGAATCTTGCGTATTTGCACGAAACGAAGAGTGTTTGATCGTATCAAACGAGCTGGAACGCCTACAGTTAGCGCAAAACTCAATCGTTCGATTTCGTTGGAAAAGGACTTTGTAGTCGTTTGCTGCTTGTTTGGCGGCTCGAAATGCATGAATCTTGCGTATTTGCACAAAATGAAGAGTGTTTGATCGTGTAAAACGAGTTGGAACGCCTACAGCGAGCGCAAACTCAATCGTTCGATTTCGTTGAAAAGCGACGTTGTAGTCGTTTGGTGCTTGTTTAGCAACTCAAAACGCATAAACCTTGCGTATTTGCATAGAATTAAGTGTTTTTGATAGTATAAAACGAGCTGGAACGCCTACAGCGAGCGCAAGACTCAATCGTTTGATTTCGTTGTAAAGCGACTTTGCAGTCGTTTGGTGCTTGTTTAGCGGCTCGAAATGCATGAATCTTGCGTATTTGCAAATAAAACAGAGTTTTTGATCGTTTAAAACGAGCTGGAACGCCGACAGCGAGCGCAAAACTGAATCGTTCGATTTCGTTATAAAGCGACTTTTCAATCGATTGGTGCTTGTTTAGCAACTCAAAACGCATAAACCTTGCGTATTTGCATAGAATAAAGAGTTTTTGATCGTATAAAACGAGCTGGAACGCCTACAGCGAGCGCAAAACTCAATCGTTCGATTTCGTTGTAAAGCGACTTTGCAGTCGTTTGGTGCTTGTTTAGCGGCTCGAAATGCATGAATCTTGCGCATTTGCATAGAATAAAGAGTTTTTGATCGTATAAAACGAGCTGGGACGCCTACGGCGAGCGCAAAACTCCATCGTTCGATTTCGTTGGAAAGCGACTTTGTAGTCGTTTGGTGCTTGTTTGGCGGCTCGAAATGCATGAATCTTGCGTATTTGAAAAGAATACAGAGTTTTTGATCGTTTAAAACGAGCTGGAACGCCGACAGCAAGCGCAAAACTGAATCATTCGATTTCGTTATAAATCGACTTTTCAATCAATTGGTGCTTATTTAGCAACTCAAACCGCATAAACCTTGCGTATTTGCATAGAATAAAGAGTTTTTGATCGTATAAAACGAGCTGGAACACCGACAGCGAGCGCAAGACTCAATCGTTCGATTTCGTTATAAAGCGACGTTGCAGTCGTTTGGTGCTTCTTTGGTGGCTCGAAATGCATGAATCTTGCGTATTTGCAAAAAATTAAGAGTTTTTGATCGTTCAAAACGAGCTGGAACGCCGACAGTTAGCGCAAAACTGAATCGTTCGATTTCGTTATGAAGCGACTTTTCATTCGATTGGTGCTTGTTTAGCAACTCAAAACGCATAAACCTTACGTATTTGCATAGAATTAAGAGTTTTTGATCGTATAAAACGAGCTGAAACGCCTACAGCTAGCGCAAAACTCAATCGTTCGATCTCGTTATAAAGCGACGTTGTAGTCATTTGGTGCTTGTTTGGTAGCTCGAAATGCATGAATCTTGCGTATGTGCACAAAACGAAGAGTGTTTGATCGTATAAAACGAGCTGGAACGCCTACAGCAAGCGCAAAACTGAATCATTCGATTTCGTTATAAAGCGACGTTGTAGTCGTTTGGTGCTTGTTTGGTAGCTCGAAATGCATGAATCTTGCGTATGTGCACAAAACGAAGAATGTTTGATCGTATAAAACGAGCTGGAACGCCTACAGCGAGCGCAAAACTCAATCGTTCGATTTCGTTGGAAAGCGACTTTGTAGTCGTTTGGTGCTTGTTTGGCGGCTCGAAATGCACGAATCTTGCGTATTTGCAAAGAATACAGAGTGATTGATCGTTCAAAACGAGCTGGGATGCCTACAGCGAGCGCAAAACTCAATCGTTCGATTTCGTTAGAAACTGACTTTGCAATCGTTTGGTGGTTGTTTGTCACCTCAAAATGCATGAATCTTGCGTAATCGCAAAGAATACAGAGTTTTTGATCGTATGAAACGAGCTGGGACGCCTACAGCGAGCGCAAAACTGAATCGTTCGATTTCGTTATAAAGCGACGTTGTAGTCGTTTGGTGCTTGTTTAGCAACTCAAAACGCATAAATCTTGCGTATTTGCATAGAATTAAGAGTTTTTGATCGTATAAAACGAGCTGAAACGCCTTTAGCAAGCGCAAAACTCAATCGTTCGATTTCGTTATAAAGCGACGTTGTAGTCGTTTGGTGCTTATTTGGTAGCTCGAAATGTATGAATCTTGCGTATTTGCACAAAACGAAGAGTGTTTGATCGTATAAAACGAGCTGGAACGCCTACAGCGGGCGCAAAACTCAATCGTTCGACTTTGTTGGAAAGCGACTTTGTAGTCGTTTGGTGCTTGTTTGGCGGCTCAAAATGCATGAATCTTGCGAATTTGCAAAGAATACAGAGTGTTTGATCGTTTGAAACGAGCTGGGACTCCTACAGCGAGCGCAAAACTCAATCGTTCGATTTCGTTGAAAAGCGACTTTGTAGTCGTTTGGTGCTTGTTTGGCGGCTCGAAATGCATGAATCTTGCGTATTTGCAAAGAATACAGAGTTTTTGATCGTTTAAAACGAACTGAAACGCCGACAGCGAGCGCAACACTCGATTGGTTTATTTCGATATGAAGCGACACTGTAGTCGTTTGGTGCTTGTTTAGCAGCTCGAAATGCATGAATCTTGCGTATTTCCATAGAATTAAGAGTTTTTGATCGTATAAAACGAGCTGGAACGCCTACAGCGAGCGCAAAACTCAATCGTTCGATTTCGTTGGAAAGCGACTTTGTAGTCGTTTGCTGCTTGTTTGGCGGCTCGAAATGCATGAATCTTGCGTATTTGCAAAGAATACAGAGTGTTTGATCGTTCAAAACGAGCTGGGATGCCTACAGCGAGCGCGAAACTCAATCGTTCGATTTCGTTGGAAAGCGATTTTGTAGTCGTTTGGTTCTTGTTTGGCGGCTCGAAATGCATGAATCTTGCGTATTTGCAAAGAATACATAGTGTTTGATCGTTCAAAACGAGCTGGGATGCCTACAGCGAGCGCAAAACTCAATCGTTCGATTTCGTTGGAAAGCGATTTTGTAGTCGTTTGGTTCTTGTTTGGCGGCTCGAAATGCATGAATCTTGCGTATTTGCAAAGAATACAGAGTGTTTGATCGTTCAAAACGAGCTGGGATGCCTACAGCGAGCGCAAAACTCAATCGTTCGATTTCATTGGAAAGCGATTTTGTAGTCGTTTGGTTCTTGTTTGGCGGCTCGAAATGCATGAATCTTGCGTATTCGCAAAGAATACAGAGTGTTTGATCGTGTAAAAACGAGCTGGAACGCCTACAGCGAGCGCAAGACTCAATCGTTCGATTTCGTTATAAAGCGACTTTTCAATCGATTGGTGCTTGTTTAGCAACTCAAAACGCATAAACCTTCCGTATTTGCATAGAATAAAGAGTTTTTGATCGTACAAAACGAGCTGAAACGCTTTTAGCGAGCGCAAAACTCAATCGTTCGATTCCGTTATAAAGCGATGTTGTAGTCGTTTGGTGCTTGTTTGGTAGCTCGAAATGTATGAATCTTGCGTATTTGCACAAAACGAAGAGTGTTTGATCGTATAAAACGAGCTGGAACGCCGACAGGGAGCGCAAAACTGAATCGTTCGATTCCGTTATAAAGCTACTTTTTATTCGATTGGTGCTTGTTTAGCAACTCAAAACGCATAATCCTTGCGTATTTGCATGGAATAAAGAGTTTTTGATCGAATAAAATGAGCTGAAACGCCTACAGCTAGCGCAAAACTCAATCGTTCGATTTCGTTATAAAGCGACGTTGTAGTCGTTTGGTGCTTGTTTGGTAGCTCGAAATGCATGAATCTTGCGTATTTGCACGAAACGAAGAGTGTTTGATCGTATCAAACGAGCTGGAACGCCTACAGCGAGCGCAAAACTCAATCGTTCGATTTCGTTGGAAAGCGACTTTGTAGTCGTTTGGTGCTTGTTTAGCAACTCAAAACGCATAAACCTTGCGTATTTGCATAGAATAAAGAGTTTTTGATCGTATAAAACAAGCTGAAACGCCGACAGCGAGCGCAAAACTCGATCGCTCGATTTCGTTATAAAGCGACGTTGTAGTCGTTTGGTGCTTGTTTGGTAGCTCGAAATGCATGAATCTTGCGTATTTGCAAAGAATACAGAGTTTTTGATCGTTTAAAACGAGCTGGAATGCCGACAGCAAGCGCAAAACTGAATCGTTCGATTTCGTTATAAAGCGACTTTTCAATCGATTGGTCCTTGTTTAGCAACTCAAAACGCATAAACCTTGCGTATTTGCATAGAATAAAGAGTTTTTTATCGTATAAAACGAGCTGAAACGCCTACAGCGAGCGCAAAACTCGATCGCTCGATTTCGTTATAAAGCGACGTTGTAGTCGTTTGGTGCTTGTTTGGTAGCTCGAAATGCATGAATCTTGCGTATTTGCAAAGAATACAGAGTTTTTGATCGCTTAAAACGAGCTGGAACGCCGACAGCGAACGCAAAACTGAATCGTTCGATTTCGTTGGAAAGCGACTTTGTAGTCGTTCGGTGCTTGTTTGGCGCCTCGAAATGCATGAATCTTGCGTATTTGCAAAGAATACATAGTTTTTGATCGTTTAAAACGAGCTGAAATGCCGACAGCGAGCGCAAAACTCGATTGGTTTATTTCGATATGAAGCGACACTGTAGTCGTTTGGTGCTTGTTTAGCAGCTCGAAATGCATGAATCTTGCGTATTTGCATAGAATGAAGGCTTTTTGATCGTATGAAACGAGCTGGAACACCTACAGCGAGCGCAAAACTGAATCGTTCGATTTCGTTATAAAGCGACGTTGTAGTCGTTTGGTGCTTGTTTAGCAACTCAAAACGCATAAACCTTGCGTATTTGCATAGAATAAAGAGTTTTTGATCGTATAAAACAAGCTGAAACGCCTACAGCGAGCGCAAAACTCGATCGCTCGATTTCGTTATAAAGCGACGTTGTAGTCGTTTGGTGCTTGTTTGGTAGCTCGAAATGCATGAATCTTGCGTATTTGCAAAGAATACAGAGTTTTTGATCGTTTAAAACGAGCTGGAATGCCGACAGCAAGCGCAAAACTGAATCGTTCGATTTCGTTATAAAGCGACTTTTCATTCGATTGGTGTTTGTTTAGCAACTCAAAACGCATAAACCTTACGTATTTGCATAGAATTAAGAGTTTTTGATCGTATAAAACGAGCTGAAACGCCTACAGCTAGCGCAAAACTCAATCGTTCGATCTCGTTATAAAGCGACGTTGTAGTCATTTGGTGCTTGTTTGGTAGCTCGAAATGCATGAATCTTGCGTATGTGCACAAAACGAAGAGTGTTTGATCGTATAAAACGAGCTGAAACACCTACAGCGAGCGCAAAACTCAATCGTTCGATTTCGTTGTAAAGCGACTTTGCAGTCGTTTGGTGCTTGTTTAGCGGCTCGAAATGCATGAATCTTGCGTATTTGCAAAGAATACAGAGTTTTTGATCGTTTAAAACGAGCTGGAACGCCGACAGCAAGCGCAAAACTGAATCATTCGATTTCGTTATAAATCGACTTTTCAATCAATTGGTGCTTATTTAGCAACTCAAAACGCATAAACCTTGCGTATTTGCATAGAATGAAGAGTTTTTGATCGTACAAACCGAGCTGAAACGCCGTTAGCGAGTGCAATACTCAATCGTTCGATTTGGTTATAAAGCGACGTTGTAGTCGTTTGGTGCTTGTTTGGTAGCTCGAAATGTATGAATCTTGCGTATTTGCACAAAACGAAGAGTGTTTGATCGTATAAAACGAGCTGGAACGCCTACAGCGAGCGCAAAACTCAATCGTTCGATTTCGTTGCAAACCGACTTTGTAGTCGTTTGGTGCTTGTTTGGCGGCTCGAAATGCATGAAACTTGCGTATTTGCAAAGAATACAGAGTTTTTGATCGCTTAAAACGAGCTGGAACGCCGACAGGGAGCGCAAAACTGAATCGTTCGATTTCGTTATAAAGCTACTTTTCAATCGATTGGTGCTTGTTTAGCAACTCAAAACGCATAAACCTTGCGTATTTGCATAAAATAAAGAGTTTTTGATCGTATAAAACGAGCTGGAACACCGACAGCGAGCGCAAGACTCAATCGTTCGATTTCGTTATAAAGCGACGTTGCAGTCGTTTGGTGCTTCTTTGGTGGCTCGAAATGCATGAATCTTGCGGATTTGCGAAAAATTAAGAGTTTTTGATTGTTCAAAACGAGCTGGAACGCCGACAGTGAGCGCAAAACTGAATCGTTCGATTTCGTTATGAAGCGACTTTTCATTCGATTGGTGCTTGTTTAGCAACCCAAAACGCATAAATCTTACGTATTTGCATAGAATTAAGAGTTTTTGATCGTATAAAACGAGCTGAAACGCCTACAGCTAGCGCAAAACTCAATCGTTCGATCTCGTTATAAAGCGACGTTGTAGTCATTTGGTGCTTGTTTGGTAGCTCGAAATGCATGAATCTTGCGTATGTGCACAAAACGAACGTTGGAAAGTGATTTTGTAGTCGTTGGCTGCTTGTTTGGCGGCTCGAAATGCATGAATCTTGCGTATTTGCAAAGAATGCAGAGTTTTTGATCGCTTAAAACGAGCTGGAACTCTGACAGCGAGCGCAAAACTGAATCGTTCGATTTCGTTATAAAGCGACTTTTCAATCGATTGGTGCTTGTTTAGCAACTCAAAACGCATAAACCTTGCGTATTTGCATAGAATGAAGAGTTTTTAATCGTATAAAACGAGCTGGAACGCCTACAGCGAGCGCAAGACTCAATCGTTCGATTTCGTTATAAAGCGACTTTTCAATCGATTGGTGCTTGTTTAGCAACTCAAAACGCATAAACCTTGCGCATTTGCATAGAATAAAGAGTTTTTGATCGTATAAAACAAGCTGGGACGCCTACAGCGAGCGCAAAACTCAATCGTTCGATTTCGTTGGAAAGCGACTTTGTAGTCGTTTGGTGCTTGTTTGGCCGCTCGAAATGCATGAATCTTGCGTATTTGCAAAGAATACAGAGTTTTTGATCGTTTAAAACGAGCTGGAACGCCGACAGCAAGCGCAAAACTGAATCATTCGATTTCGTTATAAATCGACTTTTCAATCAATTGGTGCTTATTTAGCAACTCAAAACGCATAAATCTTGCGTATTTGCATAGAATTAAGTTTTTGATCGTACAAAACGAGCTGGAACGCCCACAGCGAGCGCAAGACTCAATCGTTCGATTTCGTTGTAAAGCGACTTTGCAGTCGTTTGGTGCTTGTTTAGCGGCTCGAAATGCATAAATCTTGCGTATTTGCAAAGAATACAGAGTTTTTGATCGTTCAAAACGAGCTGGGATGCCTACAGCGAGCGCAAAACTCAATCGTTCGATTTCGTTGGAAAGTGACTGTGTAGTCGTTTGGTGCTTGTTTGGCGGCTCGAAATGCATGAAACTTGCGTATTTGCAAAGAATACAGAGTTTTTGATCGCTTAAAACGAGCTGGAACGCCGACAGGGAGCGCAAAACTGAATCGTTCGATTCCGTTATAAAGCTACTTTTTATTCGATTGGTGCTTGTTTAGCAACTCAAAACGCATAATTCTTGCGTATTTGCATAGAATAAAGAGTTTTTGATCGAATAAAATGAGCTGAAACGCCTACAGCTAGCGCAAAACTCAATCGTTCGATTTCGTTATAAAGCGACGTTGTAGTCGTTTGGTGCTTGTTTGGTAGCTCGAAATGCATGAATCTTGAGTATTTGCACGAAACGAAGAGTGTTTGATCGTATCAAACGAGCTGGAACGCCTACAGTTAGCGCAAAACTCAATCGTTCGATTTCGTTGGAAAAGGACTTTGTAGTCGTTTGCTGCTTGTTTGGCGGCTCGAAATGCATGAATCTTGCGTATTTGCACAAAATGAAGAGTGTTTGATCGTGTAAAACGAGTTGGAACGCCTACAGCGAGCGCAAACTCAATCGTTCGATTTCGTTGAAAAGCGACGTTGTAGTCGTTTGGTGCTTGTTTAGCAACTCAAAACGCATAAACCTTGCGTATTTGCATAGAATTAAGTGTTTTTGATAGTATAAAACGAGCTGGAACGCCTACAGCGAGCGCAAGACTCAATCGTTTGATTTCGTTGTAAAGCGACTTTGCAGTCGTTTGGTGCTTGTTTAGCGGCTCGAAATGCATGAATCTTGCGTATTTGCAAATAAAACAGAGTTTTTGATCGTTTAAAACGAGCTGGAACGCCGACAGCGAGCGCAAAACTGAATCGTTCGATTTCGTTATAAAGCGACTTTTCAATCGATTGGTGCTTGTTTAGCAACTCAAAACGCATAAACCTTGCGTATTTGCATAGAATAAAGAGTTTTTGATCGTATAAAACGAGCTGGAACGCCTACAGCGAGCGCAAAACTCAATCGTTCGATTTCGTTGTAAAGCGACTTTGCAGTCGTTTGGTGCTTGTTTAGCGGCTCGAAATGCATGAATCTTGCGCATTTGCATAGAATAAAGAGTTTTTGATCGTATAAAACGAGCTGGGACGCCTACGGCGAGCGCAAAACTCCATCGTTCGATTTCGTTGGAAAGCGACTTTGTAGTCGTTTGGTGCTTGTTTGGCGGCTCGAAATGCATGAATCTTGCGTATTTGAAAAGAATACAGAGTTTTTGATCGTTTAAAACGAGCTGGAACGCCGACAGCAAGCGCAAAACTGAATCATTCGATTTCGTTATAAATCGACTTTTCAATCAATTGGTGCTTATTTAGCAACTCAAACCGCATAAACCTTGCGTATTTGCATAGAATAAAGAGTTTTTGATCGTATAAAACGAGCTGGAACACCGACAGCGAGCGCAAGACTCAATCGTTCGATTTCGTTATAAAGCGACGTTGCAGTCGTTTGGTGCTTCTTTGGTGGCTCGAAATGCATGAATCTTGCGTATTTGCAAAAAATTAAGAGTTTTTGATCGTTCAAAACGAGCTGGAACGCCGACAGTGAGCGCAAAACTGAATCGTTCGATTTCGTTATGAAGCGACTTTTCATTCGATTGGTGCTTGTTTAGCAACTCAAAACGCATAAACCTTACGTATTTGCATAGAATTAAGAGTTTTTGATCGTATAAAACGAGCTGAAACGCCTACAGCTAGCGCAAAACTCAATCGTTCGATCTCGTTATAAAGCGACGTTGTAGTCATTTGGTGCTTGTTTGGTAGCTCGAAATGCATGAATCTTGCGTATGTGCACAAAACGAAGAGTGTTTGATCGTATAAAACGAGCTGGAACGCCTACAGCAAGCGCAAAACTGAATCATTCGATTTCGTTATAAAGCGACGTTGTAGTCGTTTGGTGCTTGTTTGGTAGCTCGAAATGCATGAATCTTGCGTATGTGCACAAAACGAAGAATGTTTGATCGTATAAAACGAGCTGGAACGCCTACAGCGAGCGCAAAACTCAATCGTTCGATTTCGTTGGAAAGCGACTTTGTAGTCGTTTGGTGCTTGTTTGGCGGCTCGAAATGCACGAATCTTGCGTATTTGCAAAGAATACAGAGTGATTGATCGTTCAAAACGAGCTGGGATGCCTACAGCGAGCGCAAAACTCAATCGTTCGATTTCGTTAGAAACTGACTTTGCAATCGTTTGGTGGTTGTTTGTCACCTCAAAATGCATGAATCTTGCGTAATCGCAAAGAATACAGAGTTTTTGATCGTATGAAACGAGCTGGGACGCCTACAGCGAGCGCAAAACTGAATCGTTCGATTTCGTTATAAAGCGACGTTGTAGTCGTTTGGTGCTTGTTTAGCAACTCAAAACGCATAAATCTTGCGTATTTGCATAGAATTAAGAGTTTTTGATCGTATAAAACGAGCTGAAACGCCTTTAGCAAGCGCAAAACTCAATCGTTCGATTTCGTTATAAAGCGACGTTGTAGTCGTTTGGTGCTTATTTGGTAGCTCGAAATGTATGAATCTTGCGTATTTGCACAAAACGAAGAGTGTTTGATCGTATAAAACGAGCTGGAACGCCTACAGCGGGCGCAAAACTCAATCGTTCGACTTTGTTGGAAAGCGACTTTGTAGTCGTTTGGTGCTTGTTTGGCGGCTCAAAATGCATGAATCTTGCGAATTTGCAAAGAATACAGAGTGTTTGATCGTTTGAAACGAGCTGGGACTCCTACAGCGAGCGCAAAACTCAATCGTTCGATTTCGTTGAAAAGCGACTTTGTAGTCGTTTGGTGCTTGTTTGGCGGCTCGAAATGCATGAATCTTGCGTATTTGCAAAGAATACAGAGTTTTTGATCGTTTAAAACGAACTGAAACGCCGACAGCGAGCGCAAAACTCGATTGGTTTATTTCGATATGAAGCGACACTGTAGTCGTTTGGTGCTTGTTTAGCAGCTCGAAATGCATGAATCTTGCGTATTTCCATAGAATTAAGAGTTTTTGATCGTACAAAACGAGCTGGAACGCCTACAGCGAGCGCAAAACTCAATCGTTCGATTTCGTTGGAAAGCGACTTTGTAGTCGTTTGCTGCTTGTTTGGCGGCTCGAAATGCATGAATCTTGCGTATTTGCAAAGAATACAGAGTGTTTGATCGTTCAAAACGAGCTGGGATGCCTACAGCGAGCGCAAAACTCAATCGTTCGATTTCGTTGGAAAGCGATTTTGTAGTCGTTTGGTTCTTGTTTGGCGGCTCGAAATGCATGAATCTTGCGTATTTGCAAAGAATACATAGTGTTTGATCGTTCAAAACGAGCTGGGATGCCTACAGCGAGCGCAAAACTCAATCGTTCGATTTCGTTGGAAAGCGATTTTGTAGTCGTTTGGTTCTTGTTTGGCGGCTCGAAATGCATGAATCTTGCGTATTTGCAAAGAATACAGAGTGTTTGATCGTTCAAAACGAGCTGGGATGCCTACAGCGAGCGCAAAACTCAATCGTTCGATTTCATTGGAAAGCGATTTTGTAGTCGTTTGGTTCTTGTTTGGCGGCTCGAAATGCATGAATCTTGCGTATTCGCAAAGAATACAGAGTGTTCGATCGTGTAAAAACGAGCTGGAACGCCTACAGCGAGCGCAAGACTCAATCGTTCGATTTCGTTATAAAGCGACTTTTCAATCGATTGGTGCTTGTTTAGCAACTCAAAACGCATAAACCTTCCGTATTTGCATAGAATAAAGAGTTTTTGATCGTACAAAACGAGCTGAAACGCTTTTAGCGAGCGCAAAACTCAATCGTTCGATTCCGTTATAAAGCGATGTTGTAGTCGTTTGGTGCTTGTTTGGTAGCTCGAAATGTATGAATCTTGCGTATTTGCACAAAACGAAGAGTGTTTGATCGTATAAAACGAGCTGGAACGCCGACAGGGAGCGCAAAACTGAATCGTTCGATTCCGTTATAAAGCTACTTTTTATTCGATTGGTGCTTGTTTAGCAACTCAAAACGCATAATCCTTGCGTATTTGCATGGAATAAAGAGTTTTTGATCGAATAAAATGAGCTGAAACGCCTACAGCTAGCGCAAAACTCAATCGTTCGATTTCGTTATAAAGCGACGTTGTAGTCGTTTGGTGCTTGTTTGGTAGCTCGAAATGCATGAATCTTGCGTATTTGCACGAAACGAAGAGTGTTTGATCGTATCAAACGAGCTGGAACGCCTACAGCGAGCGCAAAACTCAATCGTTCGATTTCGTTGGAAAGCGACTTTGTAGTCGTTTGGTGCTTGTTTAGCAACTCAAAACGCATAAACCTTGCGTATTTGCATAGAATAAAGAGTTTTTGATCGTATAAAACAAGCTGAAACGCCGACAGCGAGCGCAAAACTCGATCGCTCGATTTCGTTATAAAGCGACGTTGTAGTCGTTTGGTGCTTGTTTGGTAGCTCGAAATGCATGAATCTTGCGTATTTGCAAAGAATACAGAGTTTTTGATCGTTTAAAACGAGCTGGAATGCCGACAGCAAGCGCAAAACTGAATCGTTCGATTTCGTTATAAAGCGACTTTTCAATCGATTGGTCCTTGTTTAGCAACTCAAAACGCATAAACCTTGCGTATTTGCATAGAATAAAGAGTTTTTTATCGTATAAAACGAGCTGAAACGCCTACAGCGAGCGCAAAACTCGATCGCTCGATTTCGTTATAAAGCGACGTTGTAGTCGTTTGGTGCTTGTTTGGTAGCTCGAAATGCATGAATCTTGCGTATTTGCAAAGAATACAGAGTTTTTGATCGCTTAAAACGAGCTGGAACGCCGACAGCGAACGCAAAACTGAATCGTTCGATTTCGTTGGAAAGCGACTTTGTAGTCGTTTGGTGCTTGTTTGGCGGCTCGAAATGCATGAATCTTGCGTATTTGCAAAGAATACATAGTTTTTGATCGTTTAAAACGAGCTGAAATGCCGACAGCGAGCGCAAAACTCGATTGGTTTATTTCGATATGAAGCGACACTGTAGTCGTTTGGTGCTTGTTTAGCAGCTCGAAATGCATGAATCTTGCGTATTTGCATAGAATGAAGGCTTTTTGATCGTATGAAACGAGCTGGAACACCTACAGCGAGCGCAAAACTGAATCGTTCGATTTCGTTATAAAGCGACGTTGTAGTCGTTTGGTGCTTGTTTAGCAACTCAAAACGCATAAACCTTGCGTATTTGCATAGAATAAAGAGTTTTTGATCGTATAAAACAAGCTGAAACGCCTACAGCGAGCGCAAAACTCGATCGCTCGATTTCGTTATAAAGCGACGTTGTAGTCGTTTGGTGCTTGTTTGGTAGCTCGAAATGCATGAATCTTGCGTATTTGCAAAGAATACAGAGTTTTTGATCGTTTAAAACGAGCTGGAATGCCGACAGCAAGCGCAAAACTGAATCGTTCGATTTCGTTATAAAGCGACTTTTCAATCGATTGGTCCTTGTTTAGCAACTCAAAACGCATAAACCTTGCGTATTTGCGTAGAATAAAGAGTTTTTGATCGTACAAAACGAGCTGAAACGCCTTTAGCGAGCGCAAAACTCAATCGTTCGATTTCGTTATAAAGCGACGTTGTAGTCGTTTGGTGCTTGTTTGGTAGCTCGAAATGTATGAATCTTGCGTATTTGCACAAAACGAAGAGTGTTTGATCGTATAAAACGAGCTGGAACGCCTACAGCGAGCGCAAAACTCAATCGTTCAATTTCGTTTCAAAGCGACTTTGTAGTCGTTTGGTGCTTGTTTGGCGGCTCGAAATGCATGAAACTTGCTTATTTGCAAAGATTACAGAGTTTTTGATCGCTTAAAACGAGCTGGAACGCCGACAGGGAGCGCAAAACTGAATCGTTCGATTCCGTTATAAAGCTACTTTTCAATCGATTGGTGCTTGTTTAGCAACTCAAAACGCATAAACCTTGCGTATTTGCATAGAATAAAGAGTTTTTGATCGTGTAAAACGAGCTGGAACACCGACAGCGATCGCAAGACTCAATCGTTCGATTTCGCTATAAAGCGACGTTGCAGACGTTTGGTGCTTGTTTGGTAGCTCGAAATGCATGAATCTTGCGTATTTGCAAAGAATACAGAGTTTTTGATCGTTTAAAACGAGCTGGAATGCCGACAGCAAGCGCAAAACTGAATCGTTCGATTTCGTTATAAAGCGACTTTTCAATCGATTGGTCCTTGTTTAGCAACTCAAAACGCATAAACCTTGCGTATTTGCGTAGAATAAAGAGTTTTTGATCGTACAAAACGAGCTGAAACGCCTTTAGCGAGCGCAAAACTCAATCGTTCGATTTCGTTATAAAGCGACGTTGTAGTCGTTTGGTGCTTGTTTGGTAGCTCGAAATGCATGAATCTCGAGTATTTGTACGAAACGAAAAGTGTTTGATCGTATGAAACGAGCTGGAACGCCTACAGCGAGCGCAAAACTCAATCGTTCGATTTCGTTGGAAAGCGACTTTGTAGTCGTTTGGTGCTGGTTTGGCGGCTCGAAATGCATGAATCTTGCGTATTTGCAAAGAATACAGAGTTTTTGATCGTTTAAAACGAGCTGGAACGCCGACAGCAAGCGCAAAACTGAATCATTCGATTTCGTTATAAATGGACTTTTCAATCAATTGGTGCTTATTTAGCAACTCAAAACGCATAAACCTTGCGCATTTGCATAGAATAAAGAGTTTTTGATCGTATAAAACGAGCTGGGACGCCTACAGCGAGCGCAAAACTCAATCGTTCGATTTCGTTGGAAAGCGACTTTGTAGTCGTTTGGTGCTTGTTTGGCGGCTCGAAATGCATGAATCTTGCGTATTTGCAAAGAATACAGAGTTTTTGATCGTTTAAAACGAGCTGGAACGCCGACAGCAAGCGCAAAACTGAATCATTCGATTTCGTTATAAATCGACTTTTCAATCAATTGGTGCTTATTTAGCAACTCAAAACGCATAAACCTTGCGTATTTGCATAGAATGAAGAGTTTTTGATCGTACAAACCGAGCTGAAACGCCGTTAGCGAGTGCAAAACTCAATCGTTCGATTTGGTTATAAAGCGACGTTGTAGTCGTTTGGTGCTTGTTTGGTAGCTCGAAATGTATGAATCTTGCGTATTTGCACAAAACGAAGAGTGTTTGATCGTATAAAACGAGCTGGAACGCCTACAGCGAGCGCAAAACTCAATCGTTCGATTTCGTTGCAAACCGACTTTGTAGTCGTTTGGTGCTTGTTTGGCGGCTCGAAATGCATGAAACTTGCGTATTTGCAAAGAATACAGAGTTTTTGATCGCTTAAAACGAGCTGGAACGCCGACAGGGAGCGCAAAACTGAATCGTTCGATTTCGTTATAAAGCTACTTTTCAATCGATTGGTGCTTGTTTAGCAACTCAAAACGCATAAACCTTGCGTATTTGCATAAAATAAAGAGTTTTTGATCGTATAAAACGAGCTGGAACACCGACAGCGAGCGCAAGACTCAATCGTTCGATTTCGTTATAAAGCGACGTTGCAGTCGTTTGGTGCTTCTTTGGTGGCTCGAAATGCATGAATCTTGCGGATTTGCGAAAAATTAAGAGTTTTTGATTGTTCAAAACGAGCTGGAACGCCGACAGTGAGCGCAAAACTGAATCGTTCGATTTCGTTATGAAGCGACTTTTCATTCGATTGGTGCTTGTTTAGCAACCCGAAACGCATAAATCTTACGTATTTGCATAGAATTAAGAGTTTTTGATCGTATAAAACGAGCTGAAACGCCTACAGCTAGCGCAAAACTCAATCGTTCGATCTCGTTATAAAGCGACGTTGTAGTCATTTGGTGCTTGTTTGGTAGCTCGAAATGCATGAATCTCGAGTATTTGTACGAAACGAAAAGTGTTTGATCGTATGAAACGAGCTGGAACGCCTACAGCGAGCGCAAAACTCAATCGTTCGATTTCGTTGGAAAGCGACTTTGTAGTCGTTTGGTGCTGGTTTGGCGGCTCGAAATGCATGAATCTTGCGTATTTGCAAAGAATACAGAGTTTTTGATCGTTTAAAACGAGCTGGAACGCCGACAGCAAGCGCAAAACTGAATCATTCGATTTCGTTATAAATCGACTTTTCAATCAATTGGTGCTTATTTAGCAACTCAAAACGCATAAACCTTGCGCATTTGCATAGAATAAAGAGTTTTTGATCGTATAAAACGAGCTGGGACGCCTACAGCGAGCGCAAAACTCAATCGTTCGATTTCGTTGGAAAGCGACTTTGTAGTCGTTTGGTGCTTGTTTGGCGGCTCGAAATGCATGAATCTTGCGTATTTGCAAAGAATACAGAGTTTTTGATCGTTTAAAACGAGCTGGAACGCCGACAGCAAGCGCAAAACTGAATCATTCGATTTCGTTATAAATCGACTTTTCAATCAATTGGTGCTTATTTAGCAACTCAAAACGCATAAACCTTGCGTATTTGCATAGAATGAAGAGTTTTTGATCGTACAAACCGAGCTGAAACGCCGTTAGCGAGTGCAAAACTCAATCGTTCGATTTGGTTATAAAGCGACGTTGTAGTCGTTTGGTGCTTGTTTGGTAGCTCGAAATGTATGAATCTTGCGTATTTGCACAAAACGAAGAGTGTTTGATCGTATAAAACGAGCTGGAACGCCTACAGCGAGCGCAAAACTCAATCGTTCGATTTCGTTGCAAACCGACTTTGTAGTCGTTTGGTGCTTGTTTGGCGGCTCGAAATGCATGAAACTTGCGTATTTGCAAAGAATACAGAGTTTTTGATCGCTTAAAACGAGCTGGAACGCCGACAGGGAGCGCAAAACTGAATCGTTCGATTTCGTTATAAAGCTACTTTTCAATCGATTGGTGCTTGTTTAGCAACTCAAAACGCATAAACCTTGCGTATTTGCATAAAATAAAGAGTTTTTGATCGTATAAAACGAGCTGGAACACCGACAGCGAGCGCAAGACTCAATCGTTCGATTTCGTTATAAAGCGACGTTGCAGTCGTTTGGTGCTTCTTTGGTGGCTCGAAATGCATGAATCTTGCGGATTTGCGAAAAATTAAGAGTTTTTGATTGTTCAAAACGAGCTGGAACGCCGACAGTGAGCGCAAAACTGAATCGTTCGATTTCGTTATGAAGCGACTTTTCATTCGATTGGTGCTTGTTTAGCAACCCAAAACGCATAAATCTTACGTATTTGCATAGAATTAAGAGTTTTTGATCGTATAAAACGAGCTGAAACGCCTACAGCTAGCGCAAAACTCAATCGTTCGATCTCGTTATAAAGCGACGTTGTAGTCATTTGGTGCTTGTTTGGTAGCTCGAAATGCATGAATCTTGCGTATGTGCACAAAACGAAGAGTGTTTGATCGTATAAAACGAGCTGGAACGCCTACAGCGAGCGCAAAACTCAATCGTTCGTTTTCGTTGTAAAGCGACTTTGCAGTCGTTTGGTGCTTGTTCAGCGGCTCGAAATGCATGAATCTTGCGTATTTGCAAAGAATACAGAGTTTTTGATCGTTTAAAACGAGCTGGAACGCCGACAGCGAGCGCAAAACTGAATCGTTCGATTTCGTTATAAAGCGACTTTTCAATCGATTGGTGCTTGTTTAGCAACTCAAAACGCATAAACCTTGCGTATTTGCATAGAATAAAGAGTTTTTGATCGTATAAAACGAGCTGGAACGCCTACAGCGAGCGCAAGACTCAATCGTTCGATTTCGTTAGAAACTGACTTTGCAATCGTTTGGTGGTTGTTTGTCAGCTCGAAATGCATGAATCTTGCGTAATCGCAAAGAATACAGAGTTTTAGATCGTTCAAAACGAGCTGGGACGCCTACAGCGAGCGCAAAACTCAATCGTTCGATTTCGTTGGAAAGCGACTTTTTAGTCGTTTGCTGCTTGTTTGGTGGCTCGAAATGCATGAATCTTGCGTATTTGCACAAAATGAAGAGTGTTTGATCGTATAAAACGAGCTGGAACGCCGACAGCGGGCGCAAAACTCAATCGTTCGATTTCGTTGGAAAGCGACTTTGTAGTCGTTGGCTGCTTGTTTGGCGGCTCGAAATGCATGAATCTTGCGTATTTGCAAAGAATACAGAGTTTTTGATCGCTTAAAACGAGCTGGAACTCCGACAGCGAGCGCAAAACTGTATCGTTCGATTTCGTTATAAAGCGACTTTTTATTCGATTGGTGCTTGTTTAGCAACTCAAAACGCATAAACCTTGCGTATTTGCATAGAATAAAGAGTTTTTGATCGTATAAAACGAGCTGGCACACCGACAGCGAGCGCAAGACTCAATCGTTCGATTTCGTTATAAAGCGACGTTGCAGTCGTTTGGTGCTTCTTTGGTGGCTCGAAATGCATGAACCTTGCGTATTTGCAAAAAATGACGAGTTTTTGATCGTACAAAACGAGCTGAAACGCCGACAGTGAGCGCAAAACTGAATCGTTCGATTTCGTTATAAAGCGACTTTTCATTCGATTGGTGCTTGTTTAGCAACTCAAAACGCCTAATCCTTGCGTATTTGCATAGAATAAAGAGTTTTTGATCGAATAAAATGAGCTGAAACGCCTACAGCTAGCGCAAAACTCAATCGTTCGATTTCGTTATAAAGCGACGTTGTAGTCGTTTGGTGCTTGTTTGGTAGCTCGAAATGCATGAATCTTGCGTATTTGCACGAAACGAAGAGTGTTTGATCGTATCAAACGAGCTGGAATGCCTACAGCGAGCGCAAAACTCAATCGTTCGATTTCGTTGGAAAGCGACTTTGTAGTCGTTTGCTGCTTGTTTGGCGGCTCGAAATGCATGAATCTTGCGTATTTGCACAAAATGAAGAGTGTTTGATCGTGTAAAACGAGTTGGAACGCCCACAGCGAGCGCAAAACTCAATCGTTCGATCTCGTTGAAAAGCAACGTTGTAGTCGTTTGGTGCTTCTTTGGTGGCTCGAAATGCATGAATCTTGCGTATTTGCAAAAAATTAAGAGTTTTTGGTCGTTCAAAACGAGCTGGAACGCCGACAGTGAGCGCAAAACTGAATCGTTCGATTTCGTTATGAAGCGACTTTTCATTCGATTGCTGTTTGTTTAGCAACTCAAAACGCATAAACCTTACGTATTTGCATAGAATTAAGAGTTTTTGATCGTATAAAACGAGCTGAAACGCCTACAGCTAGCGCAAAACTCAATCGTTCGATCTCGTTATAAAGCGACGTTGTAGTCATTTGGTGCTTGTTTGGTAGCTCGAAATGCATGAATCTTGCGTATGTGCACAAAACGAAGAGTGTTTGATCGTATAAAACGAGCTGAAACACCTACAGCGAGCGCAAAACTCAATCGTTCGATTTCGTTGTAAAGCGACTTTGCAGTCGTTTGGTGCTTGTTTAGCGGCTCGAAATGCATGAATCTTGCGTATTTGCAAAGAATACAGAGTTTTTGATCGTTTAAAACGAGCTGGAACGCCGACAGCGAGCGCAAAACTGAATCGTTCGATTTCGTTATAAAGCGACTTTTCAATCGATTGGTGCTTGTTTAGCAACTCAAAACGCATAAACCTTGCGTATTTGCATAGAATAAAGAGTTTTTGATCGTATAAAACGAGATGGAACGCCTACAGCGAGCGCAAGACTCAATCGTTCGATTTCGTTGGAAACTGACTTTGCAATCGTTTGGTGGTTGTTTGTCAGCTCGAAATGCATGAATCTTGCGTAATCTCAAAGAATACAGAGTTTTTGATCGTTCAAAACGAGCTGGGACGCCTACAGCGAGCGCAAAACTCAATCGTTCGATTTCGTTGGAAAGCGACTTTGTAGTCGTTTGCTGCTTGTTTGGCGGCTCGAAATGCATGAATCTTGCGTATTTGCAAAGAATGCAGAGTTTTTGATCGCTTAAAACGAGCTGGAACTCTGACAGCGAGCGCAAAACTGTATCGTTCGATTTCGTTATAAAGCGACTTTTCAATCGATTGGTGCTTGTTTAGCAACTCAAAACGCATAAACCTTGCGTATTTGCATAGAATAAAGAGTTTTTGATCGTATAAAACGAGCTGGAACGCCGACAGCGGGCGCAAAACTCAATCGTTCGATTTCGTTGGAAAGTGATTTTGTAGTCGTTGGCTGCTTGTTTGGCGGCTCGAAATGCATGAATCTTGCGTATTTGCAAAGAATGCAGAGTTTTTGATCGCTTAAAACGAGCTGGAACTCTGACAGCGAGCGCAAAACTGAATCGTTCGATTTCGTTATAAAGCGACTTTTCAATCGATTGGTGCTTGTTTAGCAACTCAAAACGCATAAACCTTGCGTATTCGCATAGAATGAAGAGTTTTTAATCGTATAAAACGAGCTGGAACGCCTACAGCGAGCGCAAGACTCAATCGTTCGATTTCGTTATAAAGCGACTTTTCAATCGATTGGTGCTTGTTTAGCAACTCAAAACGCATAAACCTTGCGCATTTGCATAGAATAAAGAGTTTTTGATCGTATAAAACAAGCTGGGACGCCTACAGCGAGCGCAAAACTCAATCGTTCGATTTCGTTGGAAAGCGACTTTGTAGTCGTTTGGTGCTTGTTTGGCCGCTCGAAATGCATGAATCTTGCGTATTTGCAAAGAATACAGAGTTTTTGATCGTTTAAAACGAGCTGGAACGCCGACAGCAAGCGCAAAACTGAATCATTCGATTTCGTTATAAATCGACTTTTCAATCAATTGGTGCTTATTTAGCAACTCAAAACGCATAAATCTTGCGTATTTGCATAGAATTAAGTTTTTGATCGTACAAAACGAGCTGGAACGCCCACAGCGAGCGCAAGACTCAATCGTTCGATTTCGTTGTAAAGCGACTTTGCAGTCGTTTGGTGCTTGTTTAGCGGCTCGAAATGCATAAATCTTGCGTATTTGCAAAGAATACAGAGTTTTTGATCGTTCAAAACGAGCTGGGATGCCTACAGCGAGCGCAAAACTCAATCGTTCGATTTCGTTGGAAAGTGACTGTGTAGTCGTTTGGTGCTTGTTTGGCGGCTCGAAATGCATGAAACTTGCGTATTTGCAAAGAATACAGAGTTTTTGATCGCTTAAAACGAGCTGGAACGCCGACAGGGAGCGCAAAACTGAATCGTTCGATTCCGTTATAAAGCTACTTTTTATTCGATTGGTGCTTGTTTAGCAACTCAAAACGCATAATTCTTGCGTATTTGCATAGAATAAAGAGTTTTTGATCGAATAAAATGAGCTGAAACGCCTACAGCCAGCGCAAAACTCAATCGTTCGATTTCGTTATAAAGCGACGTTGTAGTCGTTTGGTGCTTGTTTGGTAGCTCGAAATGCATGAATCTTGCGTATTTGCACGAAACGAAGAGTGTTTGATCGTATCAAACGAGCTGGAACGCCTACAGTTAGCGCAAAACTCAATCGTTCGATTTCGTTGGAAAAGGACTTTGTAGTCGTTTGCTGCTTGTTTGGCGGCTCGAAATGCATGAATCTTGCGTATTTGCACAAAATGAAGAGTGTTTGATCGTGTAAAACGAGTTGGAACGCCTACAGCGAGCGTAAACTCAATCGTTCGATTTCGTTGAAAAGTGACGTTGTAGTCGTTTGGTGCTTGTTTAGCAACTCAAAACGCATAAACCTTGCGTATTTGCATAGAATTAAGTGTTTTTGATAGTATAAAACGAGCTGGAACGCCTACAGCGAGCGCAAGACTCAATCGTTTGATTTCGTTGTAAAGCGACTTTGCAGTCGTTTGGTGCTTGTTTAGCGGCTCGAAATGCATGAATCTTGCGTATTTGCAAATAAAACAGAGTTTTTGATCGTTTAAAACGAGCTGGAACGCCGACAGCGAGCGCAAAACTGAATCGTTCGATTTCGTTATAAAGCGACTTTTCAATCGATTGGTGCTTGTTTAGCAACTCAAAACGCATAAACCTTGCGTATTTGCATAGAATAAAGAGTTTTTGATCGTATAAAACGAGCTGGAACGCCTACAGCGAGCGCAAAACTCAATCGTTCGATTTCGTTGTAAAGCGACTTTGCAGTCGTTTGGTGCTTGTTTAGCGGCTCGAAATGCATGAATCTTGCGCATTTGCATAGAATAAAGAGTTTTTGATCGTATAAAACGAGCTGGGACGCCTACGGCGAGCGCAAAACTCCATCGTTCGATTTCGTTGGAAAGCGACTTTGTAGTCGTTTGGTGCTTGTTTGGCGGCTCGAAATGCATGAATCTTGCGTATTTGAAAAGAATACAGAGTTTTTGATCGTTTAAAACGAGCTGGAACGCCGACAGCAAGCGCAAAACTGAATCATTCGATTTCGTTATAAATCGACTTTTCAATCAATTGGTGCTTATTTAGCAACTCAAAACGCATAAACCTTGCGTATTTGCATAGAATAAAGAGTTTTTGATCGTATAAAACGAGCTGGAACACCGACAGCGAGCGCAAGACTCAATCGTTCGATTTCGTTATAAAGCGACGTTGCAGTCGTTTGGTGCTTCTTTGGTGGCTCGAAATGCATGAATCTTGCGTATTTGCAAAAAATTAAGAGTTTTTGATCGTTCAAAACGAGCTGGAACGCCGACAGTGAGCGCAAAACTGAATCGTTCGATTTCGTTATGAAGCGACTTTTCATTCGATTGGTGCTTGTTTAGCAACTCAAAACGCATAAACCTTACGTATTTGCATAGAATTAAGAGTTTTTGATCGTATAAAACGAGCTGAAACGCCTACAGCTAGCGCAAAACTCAATCGTTCGATCTCGTTATAAAGCGACGTTGTAGTCATTTGGTGCTTGTTTGGTAGCTCGAAATGCATGAATCTTGCGTATGTGCACAAAACGAAGAGTGTTTGATCGTATAAAACGAGCTGGAACGCCTACAGCAAGCGCAAAACTGAATCATTCGATTTCGTTATAAAGCGACGTTGTAGTCGTTTGGTGCTTGTTTGGTAGCTCGAAATGCATGAATCTTGCGTATGTGCACAAAACGAAGAATGTTTGATCGTATAAAACGAGCTGGAACGCCTACAGCGAGCGCAAAACTCAATCGTTCGATTTCGTTGGAAAGCGACTTTGTAGTCGTTTGGTGCTTGTTTGGCGGCTCGAAATGCACGAATCTTGCGTATTTGCAAAGAATACAGAGTGTTTGATCGTTCAAAACGAGCTGGGATGCCTACAGCGAGCGCAAAACTCAATCGTTCGATTTCGTTAGAAACTGACTTTGCAATCGTTTGGTGGTTGTTTGTCACCTCAAAATGCATGAATCTTGCGTAATCGCAAAGAATACAGAGTTTTTGATCGTATGAAACGAGCTGGGACGCCTACAGCGAGCGCAAAACTGAATCGTTCGATTTCGTTATAAAGCGACGTTGTAGTCGTTTGGTGCTTGTTTAGCAACTCAAAACGCATAAATCTTGCGTATTTGCATAGAATTAAGAGTTTTTGATCGTATAAAACGAGCTGAAACGCCTTTAGCAAGCGCAAAACTCAATCGTTCGATTTCGTTATAAAGCGACGTTGTAGTCGTTTGGTGCTTATTTGGTAGCTCGAAATGTATGAATCTTGCGTATTTGCAAAAAACGAAGAGTGTTTGATCGTATAAAACGAGCTGGAACGCCTACAGCGGGCGCAAAACTCAATCGTTCGACTTTGTTGGAAAGCGACTTTGTAGTCGTTTGGTGCTTGTTTGGCGGCTCAAAATGCATGAATCTTGCGAATTTGCAAAGAATACAGAGTGTTTGATCGTTTGAAACGAGCTGGGACTCCTACAGCGTGCGCAAAACTCAATCGTTCGATTTCGTTGAAAAGCGACTTTGTAGTCGTTTGGTGCTTGTTTGGCGGCTCGAAATGCATGAATCTTGCGTATTTGCAAAGAATACAGAGTTTTTGATCGTTTAAAACGAACTGAAACGCCGACAGCGAGCGCAAAACTCGATTGGTTTATTTCGATACGAAGCGACACTGTAGTCGTTTGGTGCTTGTTTAGCAGCTCGAAATGCATGAATCTTGCGTATTTCCATAGAATTAAGAGTTTTTGATCGTATAAAACGAGCTGGAACGCCTACAGCGAGCGCAAAACTCAATCGTTCGATTTCGTTGGAAAGCGACTTTGTAGTCGTTTGCTGCTTGTTTGGCGGCTCGAAATCCATGAATCTTGCGTATTTGCAAAGAATACAGAGTGTTTGATCGTTCAAAACGAGCTGGGATGCCTACAGCGAGCGCAAAACTCAATCGTTCGATTTCGTTGGAAAGCGATTTTGTAGTCGTTTGGTTCTTGTTTGGCGGCTCGAAATGCATGAATCTTGCGTATTTGCAAAGAATACATAGTGTTTGATCGTTCAAAACGAGCTGGGATGCCTACAGCGAGCGCAAAACTCAATCGTTCGATTTCGTTGGAAAGCGATTTTGTAGTCGTTTGGTTCTTGTTTGGCGGCTCGAAATGCATGAATCTTGCGTATTTGCAAAGAATACAGAGTGTTTGATCGTTCAAAACGAGCTGGGATGCCTACAGCGAGCGCAAAACTCAATCGTTCGATTTCATTGGAAAGCGATTTTGTAGTCGTTTGGTTCTTGTTTGGCGGCTCGAAATGCATGAATCTTGCGTATTCGCAAAGAATACAGAGTGTTTGATCGTGTAAAAACGAGCTGGAACGCCTACAGCGAGCGCAAGACTCAATCGTTCGATTTCGTTATAAAGCGACTTTTCAATCGATTGGTGCTTGTTTAGCAACTCAAAACGCATAAACCTTCCGTATTTGCATAGAATAAAGAGTTTTTGATCGTACAAAACGAGCTGAAACGCTTTTAGCGAGCGCAAAACTCAATCGTTCGATTCCGTTATAAAGCGATGTTGTAGTCGTTTGGTGCTTGTTTGGTAGCTCGAAATGTATGAATCTTGCGTATTTGCACAAAACGAAGAGTGTTTGATCGTATAAAACGAGCTGGAACGCCGACAGGGAGCGCAAAACTGAATCGTTCGATTCCGTTATAAAGCTACTTTTTATTCGATTGGTGCTTGTTTAGCAACTCAAAACGCATAATCCTTGCGTATTTGCATGGAATAAAGAGTTTTTGATCGAATAAAATGAGCTGAAACGCCTACAGCTAGCGCAAAACTCAATCGTTCGATTTCGTTATAAAGCGACGTTGTAGTCGTTTGGTGCTTGTTTGGTAGCTCGAAATGCATGAATCTTGCGTATTTGCACGAAACGAAGAGTGTTTGATCGTATCAAACGAGCTGGAACGCCTACAGCGAGCGCAAAACTCAATCGTTCGATTTCGTTGGAAAGCGACTTTGTAGTCGTTTGGTGCTTGTTTAGCAACTCAAAACGCATAAACCTTGCGTATTTGCATAGAATAAAGAGTTTTTGATCGTATAAAATGAGCTGAAACGCCTACAGCGAGCGCAAAACTCAATCGTTCGATTTCATTTTAAAGCGCCGTTGTAGTCGTTTGGTGCTTGTTTTTTAGCTCGAAATGCATGAATCTTGCGTATTTGCACAAAACGAAGAGTGTTTGATCGTTTAAAACGAGCTGGAACGCCGACAGCAAGCGCAAAACTGAATCGTTCGATTTCGTTATAAAGCGACTTTTCAATCGATTGGTGCTTGTTTAGCAACTCAAAACGCATAAACCTTCCGTATTTGCATAGAATAAAGAGTTTTTGATCGTACAAAACGAGCTGAAACGCCTTTAGCGAGCGCAAAACTCAATCGTTCGATTTCGTTATAAAGTGACGTTGTAGTCGTTTGGTGCTTGTTTGGTAGCTCGAAATGTATGAATCTTGCGTATTTGCACAAAACGAAGAGTGTTTGATCGTATAAAACGAGCTGGAACGCCTACAGCGAGCGCAAAACTCAATCGTTCGATTTCGTTGAAAAGCGACTTTGTAGTCGTTTGGTGCTTGTTTGGTAGCTCGAAATGCATGAATCTTGCGTATTTGCACAAAACGAAGAGTGTTTGATCGTTTAAAACGAGCTGGAACGCCGACAGCAAGCGCAAAACTGAATCGTTCGATTTCGTTATAAAGCGACTTTTCAATCGATTGGTGCTTGTTTAGCAACTCAAAACGCATAAACCTTGCGTATTTGCATAGAATAAAGAGTGTTTGATCGTATAAAACGAGCTGGAACGCCTACAGCGAGCGCAAAACTCAATCGTTCGATTTCGTTGAAAAGCGACGTTGCAGTCGTTTGGTGCTTCTTTGGTGGCTCGGAATGCATGAATCTTGCGTATTTGCAAAAAATTAAGTTTTTGATCGTTCAAAACGAGCTGGAACGCCGACAGTGAGCGCAAAACTGAATCGTTCGATTTCGTTATAAAGCGACTTTGTAGTCGTTTGCTGCTTGTTTGGAGGCTCGAAATGCATGAATCTTGCGTATTTGCACAAAATGAAGAGTGTTTGATCGTGTAAAACGAGTTGGAACGCCTACAGCAAGCGCAAAACTCAATCGTTCGATTTCGTTGAAAAGCGACGTTGTAGTCGTTTGGTGCTTGTTTAGCAACTCAAAACGCATAAACCTTGCGTATTTGCATAGAATTCAGAGTTTTTGATCGTATAAAACGAGCTGGAACGCCTACAGCGAGCGCAAGACTCAACCGTTTGATTTCGTTGTTAAGCGACTTTGCAGTCGTTTGGTGCTTGTATAGCGGCTCGAAATGCATGAATCTTGCGTATTTGCAAATAAAACAGAGTTTTTGATCGTTTAAAACGAGCTGGAACGCCGACAGCGAGCGCAAAACTGAATCGTTCGATTTCGTTATAAAGCGACTTTTCATTCGATTGGTGCGTGATTAGCAACTCAAAGCGCATAAACCTTGCGTATTTGCATAGAACAAAGAGTTTTTGATCGTATAAAATGAGCTGAAACGCCTACAGCGACCGCAAAACTCAATCGTTCGATTTCATTTTAAAGCGACGTTGTAGTCGTTTGGTGCTTGTTTGGTAGCTCGAAATGCATGAATCTTGCGTATTTGCACAAAACGAAGAGTGTTTGATCGTATAAAACGAGCTGGAAAGCCTACAGCGAGCGCAAAACTGAATCGTTCAATTTCGTTATAAAGCGACTTTTCAATCGATTGGTGCTTGTTTAGCAACTCAAAACGCATAAACCTTCCGTATTTGCATAGAATAAAGAGTTTTTGATCGTACAAAACGAGCTGAAACGCTTTTAGCGAGCGCAAAACTCAATCGTTCGATTCCGTTATAAAGCGCCGTTGTAGTCGTTTGGTGCTTGTTTGGTAGCTCGAAATGCATGAATCTTGCGTATTTGCACAAAACGAAGAGTGTTTGATCGTTTAAAACGAGCTGGAACGCCGACAGCAAGCGCAAAACTGAATCGTTCGATTTCGTTATAAAGCGACTTTTCAATCGATTGGTGCTTGTTTAGCAACTCAAAACGCATAAACCTTGCGTATTTGCATAGAATAAAGAGTTTTTGATCGTACAAAACGAGCTGAAACGCCTTTAGCGAGCGGAAAACTCAATCGTTCGATTTCGTTATAAAGTGACGTTGTAGTCGTTTGGTGCTTGTTTGGTAGCTCGAAATGTATGAATCTTGCGTATTTGCACAAAACGAAGAGTGTTTGATCGTATAAAACGAGCTGGAACGCCTACAGCGAGCGCAAAACTCAATCGTTCGATATCGTTGAAAAGCGACTTTGTAGTCGTTTGGTGCTTGTTTGGTAGCTCGAAATGCATGAATCTTGCGTATTTGCACAAAACGAAGAGTGTTTGATCGTTTAAAACGAGCTGGAACGCCGACAGCAAGCGCAAAACTGAATCGTTCGATTTCGTTATAAAGCGACTTTTCAATCGATTGGTGCTTGTTTAGCAACTCAAAACGCATAAACCTTGCGTATTTGCATAGAATAAAGAGTGTTTGATCGTATAAAACGAGCTGGAACGCCTACAGCGAGCGCAAAACTCAATCGTTCGATTTCGTTGAAAAGCGACGTTGCAGTCGTTTGGTGCTTCTTTGGTGGCTCGGAATGCATGAATCTTGCGTATTTGCAAAAAATTAAGTTTCTGATCGTTCAAAACGAGCTGGAACGCCGACAGTGAGCGCAAAACTGAATCGTTCGATTTCGTTATAAAGCGACTTTGTAGTCGTTTGCTGCTTGTTTGGAGGCTCGAAATGCATGAATCTTGCGTATTTGCACAAAATGAAGAGTGTTTGATCGTGTAAAACGAGTTGGAACGCCTACAGCAAGCGCAAAACTCAATCGTTCGATTTCGTTGAAAAGCGACGTTGTAGTCGTTTGGTGCTTGTTTAGCAACTCAAAACGCATAAACCTTGCGTATTTGCATAGAATTCAGAGTTTTTGATCGTATAAAACGAGCTGGAACGCCTACAGCGAGCGCAAGACTCAACCGTTTGATTTCGTTGTTAAGCGACTTTGCAGTCGTTTGGTGCTTGTATAGCGGCTCGAAATGCATGAATCTTGCGTATTTGCAAATAAAACAGAGTTTTTGATCGTTTAAAACGAGCTGGAACGCCGACAGCGAGCGCAAAACTGAATCGTTCGATTTCGTTATAAAGCGACTTTTCATTCGATTGGTGCGTGATTAGCAACTCAAAGCGCATAAACCTTGCGTATTTGCATAGAACAAAGAGTTTTTGATCGTATAAAATGAGCTGAAACGCCTACAGCGACCGCAAAACTCAATCGTTCGATTTCATTTTAAAGCGACGTTGTAGTCGTTTGGTGCTTGTTTGGTAGCTCGAAATGCATGAATCTTGCGTATTTGCACAAAACGAAGAGTGTTTGATCGTATAAAACGAGCTGGAAAGCCTACAGCGAGCGCAAAACTGGATCGTTCAATTTCGTTATAAAGCGACTTTTCAATCGATTGGTGCTTGTTTAGCAACTCAAAACGCATAAACCTTGCGTATTTGCATAGAATAAAGAGGTTTTGATTGTATAAAACGAGCTGAAACGCCTACAGCGAGCGCAAAACTCGATCGCTCGATTTCGTTATAAAGCGACGTTGTAGTCGTTTGGTGCTTGTTTGGTAGCTCGAAATGTATGAATCTTGCGTATGTGCACAAAACGAAGAGTGTTTGATCGTATAAAACGAGCTGAAACGCCTACAGCGAGCGCAAAACTCGATCGCTCGATTTCGTTATAAAGCGACGTTGTAGTCGTTTGGTGCTTGTTTGATAGCTCGAAATGCATGAATCTCGAGTATTTGTACGAAACGAAAAGTGTTTGATCGTATGAAACGAGCTGGAACGCCTACAGCGAGCGCAAAACTCAATCGTTCGATTTCGTTGAAAAGCGACTTTGTACTCGTTTGGTGCTTGTTTGGCGGCTCGAAATGCATGAATCTTGCGTATTTGCAAAGAATACAGAGTGTTTGATCGTTCAAAACGAGCTGGAACGCCGACAGTGAGCGCAAAACTAAATCGTTCAATTTCGTTATAAAGCGACTTTGCAATAGTTTGATGCTTGTTTAGGAGCTCGAAATGCATGAGTCTTGCGTATTTGTGAAGAATAAAGAGTTTTTGATCTCATAAAACAAGCTCGAACACCTATAGCCAGCGGAATACTCAATCGTTCGATTTCGTTATAAAGCGACGTAGTAGTCGTTTGGTGCTTGTTTGGTGGCTCGAAATGCATGAATCTTGCGTATGTGCACAAAATAAAGAGTGTTTGATCGTGTAAAACGAGTTGGAACGCCTACAG
Organism: Amblyteles armatorius; assembly: GCA_933228735.2. Taxonomy (NCBI): domain Eukaryota; kingdom Metazoa; phylum Arthropoda; class Insecta; order Hymenoptera; family Ichneumonidae; genus Amblyteles; species Amblyteles armatorius. Next base: position 7,597,918 of record OW121690.1, read on the forward strand.
CGAGCGCAAAACTCAATCGTTCGATTTCGGTGGAAAGCGACTTTGTAGACGTTTGGTGCTTGTTTGGCGGATCGAAATGCATGAATCTTGCGTATTTGCAAAGAATACAGAGTTTTTAATCGCTTAAAACGAGCTGGAACGCCGACAGGGAGCGCAAAACTGAATCGTTCGATTTCGTTATAAAGCTACTTTTCAATCGATTGGTGCTTGTTGAGCAACTCAAAACGCATAAACCTTACGTATTTGCATAGAATAAAGAGATTTTGATCGTATAAAACGAGCTGAAACGCCTACAGCGAGCGCAAAACTCGATCGCTCAATTTCGTTATAAAGCGACGTTGTAGTCGTTTGGAGCTTGTTTGGTAGCTCGAAATGCATGAATCTTGAGTATTTGTACGAAACGAAAAGTGTTTGATCGTATGAAACGAGCTGGAACGCCTACAGCGAGCGCAAAACTCAATCGTTCGATTTCGTTGGAAAGCGACTTTGTAGTCGTTTGGTGCTGGTTTGGCGGCTCGAAATGCATGAATCTTGCGTATTTGCAAAGAATACAGAGTTTTTGATCGTTTAAAACGAGCTGAAACGCCGAATGCGAGCGCAAAACTCGATTGGTTTATTTCGATATGAAGCGACACGGTAGTCGTTTGGTGCTTGTTTAGCAGCTCGAAATGCATGAATCTTGCGTATTTGCATAGAATGAAGGCTTTTTAATCTTATGAAACGAGCTGGAACGCCTACAGCGAGCGCAAAACTGAATCGTTCGATTTCGTTATAAAGCGACGTTGTAGTCGTTTGAAGCTTGTTTAGCAACTCAAAACGCATAAATCTTGCGTATTTGCATAGAATTAAGTTTTTGATCGTATAAAACGAGCTGGAACGCCCACAGCGAGCGCAAGACTCAATCGTTCGATTTCGTTGTAAAGCGACTTTGCAGTCGTTTGGTGCTTGTTTAGCGGCTCGAAATGCATGAATCTTGCGTATTTGCAAATAAAACAGAGTTTTTGATCGTTTAAAACGAGCTGAAACGCCGACAGCGAGCCCAAAACTGAATCGTTCGATTTCGTTATAAAGCGACTTTTTATTCGATTGGTGCTTGATTAGCAACTCAAAACGCATAAACCTTGCGTATTTGCATAGAATAAAGAGTTTTTGATCGTATAAAATGAGCTGCAACGCCTACAGCGAGCGCAAAACTCAATCGTTCGAACTCATTTTAAAGCGACGTTGTAGTCGTTTGGTGCTTGTTTAGCAACTCAAAACGCATAAACCTTGCGTATTTGCATAGAATTAAGAGTTTTTAATCGTATAAAACGAGCTGGAACGCCTACAGCGAGCGCAAGACTCAATCGTTTGATTTCGTTGTAAAGCAACTTTGCAGTCGTTTGGTGCTTGTTTAGCGGCTCGAAATGCATGAATCTTGCGTATTTGCAAATAAAACAGAGTTTTTGATCGTATAAAACGAGCTGAAACGCCTTTCGCAAGCGCAAAACTCAATCGTTCGATTTCGTTATAAAGCGACGTTGTAGTCGTTTGGTGCTTGTTTGGTAGCTCGAAATGTATGAATCTTGCGCATTTGCACAAAACGAAGAGGTTTGATCGTATAAAACGAGCTGGAACGACTACAGCGGGCGCAAAACTCAATCGTTCGACTTTGTTGGAAAGCGACTTTGTAGTCGTTTGGTGCTTGTTTGGCGGCTCGAAATGCATGAATCTTGCGTATTTGCTAAGAATACAGAGTTTTTGATCGTTTGAAACGAGCTGGGACGCCTACAGCGAGCGCAAAACTCAATCGTTCGATTTCGTTGGAAAGCGATTTTGTAGTCGTTTGGTGCTTGTTTGGCGGCTCGAAATGCATGAATCTTGCGTATTTGCAAAGAATACAGAGTTATTGATCGTTTAAAACGAGCTGGAACGCCGACAGCAAGCGCAAAACTGAATCATTCGATTTCGTTATAAAGCGACTTTTCAATCGATTGGTGCTTGTTTAGCAACTCAAAACGCAAAAACCTTGCGTATTGGCATAGAATAAAGAGTTTTTGATAATATAAAACGAGCTGAAACGCCTTTAGCAAGCGCAAAACTCAATCGTTCGATTTCGTTATAAAGCGACGTTGTAGTCGTTTGGTGCTTGTTTGGTAGCTCGAAATCCATGAATCTCGCGTATTTGCACGAAACGAAGAGTGTTTGATCGTGTGAAACGAGCTGGAACGCCTGCAGCGAGCGCAAAACTCAATCGTTCGATTTCGTTGGAAAGCGACTTTGTAGTCGTTTGGTGCTTGTTTGGCGGCTCGAAATGCATGAATCTTGCGTATTTGCTAAGAATACAGAGTTTTTGATCGTTTGAAACGAGCTGGGACGCCTACAGCGAGCGCAAAACTCAATCGTTCGATTTCGTTGGAAAGCGATTTTGTAGTCGTTTGGTGCTTGTTTGGCGGCTCGAAATGCATGAATCTTGCGTATTTGCAGAGAATACAGAGTTATTGATCGTTTAAAACGAGCTGGAACGCCGACAGCAAGCGCAAAACTGAATCATTCGATTTCGTTATAAAGCGACTTTTCAATCGATTGGTGCTTGTTTAGCAACTCAAAACGCAAAAACCTTGCGTATTTGCATAGAATAAAGAGTTTTTGATAATATAAAACGAGCTGAAACGCCTTTAGCAAGCGCAAAACTCAATCGTTCGATTTCGTTATAAAGCGACGTTGTAGTCGTTTGGTGCTTGTTTGGTAGCTCGAAATCCATGAATCTCGCGTATTTGCACGAAACGAAGAGTGTTTGATCGTGTGAAACGAGCTGGAACGCCTGCAGCGAGCGCAAAACTCAATCGTTCGATTTCGGTGGAAAGCGACTTTGTAGACGTTTGGTGCTTGTTTGGCGGATCGAAATGCATGAATCTTGCGTATTTGCAAAGAATACAGAGTTTTTAATCGCTTAAAACGAGCTGGAACGCCGACAGGGAGCGCAAAACTGAATCGTTCGATTTCGTTATAAAGCTACTTTTCAATCGATTGGTGCTTGTTTAGCAACTCAAAACGCATAAACCTTACGTATTTGCATAGAATAAAGAGATTTTGATCGTATAAAACGAGCTGAAACGCCTACAGCGAGCGCAAAACTCGATCGCTCAATTTCGTTATAAAGCGACGTTGTAGTCGTTTGGAGCTTGTTTGGTAGCTCGAAATGCATGAATCTTGAGTATTTGTACGAAACGAAAAGTGTTTGATCGTATGAAACGAGCTGGAACGCCTACAGCGAGCGCAAAACTCAATCGTTCGATTTCGTTGGAAAGCGACTTTGTAGTCGTTTGGTGCTGGTTTGGCGGCTCGAAATGCATGAATCTTGCGTATTTGCAAAGAATACAGAGTTTTTGATCGTTTAAAACGAGCTGAAACGCCGAATGCGAGCGCAAAACTCGATTGGTTTATTTCGATATGAAGCGACACGGTAGTCGTTTGGTGCTTGTTTAGCAGCTCGAAATGCATGAATCTTGCGTATTTGCATAGAATGAAGGCTTTTTAATCTTATGAAACGAGCTGGAACGCCTACAGCGAGCGCAAAACTGAATCGTTCGATTTCGTTATAAAGCGACGTTGTAGTCGTTTGAAGCTTGTTTAGCAACTCAAAACGCATAAATCTTGCGTATTTGCATAGAATTAAGTTTTTGATCGTATAAAACGAGCTGGAACGCCCACAGCGAGCGCAAGACTCAATCGTTCGATTTCGTTGTAAAGCGACTTTGCAGTCGTTTGGTGCTTGTTTAGCGGCTCGAAATGCATGAATCTTGCGTATTTGCAAATAAAACAGAGTTTTTGATCGTTTAAAACGAGCTGAAACGCCGACAGCGAGCCCAAAACTGAATCGTTCGATTTCGTTATAAAGCGACTTTTTATTCGATTGGTGCTTGATTAGCAACTCAAAACGCATAAACCTTGCGTATTTGCATAGAATAAAGAGTTTTTGATCGTATAAAATGAGCTGCAACGCCTACAGCGAGCGCAAAACTCAATCGTTCGAACTCATTTTAAAGCGACGTTGTAGTCGTTTGGTGCTTGTTTAGCAACTCAAAACGCATAAACCTTGCGTATTTGCATAGAATTAAGAGTTTTTAATCGTATAAAACGAGCTGGAACGCCTACAGCGAGCGCAAGACTCAATCGTTTGATTTCGTTGTAAAGCAACTTTGCAGTCGTTTGGTGCTTGTTTAGCGGCTCGAAATGCATGAATCTTGCGTATTTGCAAATAAAACAGAGTTTTTGATCGTATAAAACGAGCTGAAACGCCTTTCGCAAGCGCAAAACTCAATCGTTCGATTTCGTTATAAAGCGACGTTGTAGTCGTTTGGTGCTTGTTTGGTAGCTCGAAATGTATGAATCTTGTGCATTTGCACAAAACGAAGAGGTTTGATCGTATAAAACGAGCTGGAACGACTACAGCGGGCGCAAAACTCAATCGTTCGACTTTGTTGGAAAGCGACTTTGTAGTCGTTTGGTGCTTGTTTGGCGGCTCGAAATGCATGAATCTTGCGTATTTGCTAAGAATACAGAGTTTTTGATCGTTTGAAACGAGCTGGGACGCCTACAGCGAGCGCAAAACTCAATCGTTCGATTTCGTTGGAAAGCGATTTTGTAGTCGTTTGGTGCTTGTTTGGCGGCTCGAAATGCATGAATCTTGCGTATTTGCAAAGAATACAGAGTTATTGATCGTTTAAAACGAGCTGGAACGCCGACAGCAAGCGCAAAACTGAATCATTCGATTTCGTTATAAAGCGACTTTTCAATCGATTGGTGCTTGTTTAGCAACTCAAAACGCAAAAACCTTGCGTATTTGCATAGAATAAAGAGTTTTTGATAATATAAAACGAGCTGAAACGCCTTTAGCAAGCGCAAAACTCAATCGTTCGATTTCGTTATAAAGCGACGTTGTAGTCGTTTGGTGCTTGTTTGGTAGCTCGAAATCCATGAATCTCGCGTATTTGCACGAAACGAAGAGTGTTTGATCGTGTGAAACGAGCTGGAACGCCTGCAGCGAGCGCAAAACTCAATCGTTCGATTTCGTTGGAAAGCGACTTTGTAGTCGTTTGGTGCTTGTTTGGCGGCTCGAAATGCATGAATCTTGCGTATTTGCTAAGAATACAGAGTTTTTGATCGTTTGAAACGAGCTGGGACGCCTACAGCGAGCGCAAAACTCAATCGTTCGATTTCGTTATAAAGCGACGTTGTAGTCGTTTGGTGCTTGTTTGGTAGCTCGAAATCCATGAATCTCGCGTATTTGCACGAAACGAAGAGTGTTTGATCGTGTGAAACGAGCTGGAACGCCTGCAGCGAGCGCAAAACTCAATCGTTCGATTTCGGTGGAAAGCGACTTTGTAGACGTTTGGTGCTTGTTTGGCGGATCGAAATGCATGAATCTTGCGTATTTGCAAAGAATACAGAGTTTTTAATCGCTTAAAACGAGCTGGAACGCCGACAGGGAGCGCAAAACTGAATCGTTCGATTTCGTTATAAAGCTACTTTTCAATCGATTGGTGCTTGTTTAGCAACTCAAAACGCATAAACCTTACGTATTTGCATAGAATAAAGAGATTTTGATCGTATAAAACGAGCTGAAACGCCTACAGCGAGCGCAAAACTCGATCGCTCAATTTCGTTATAAAGCGACGTTGTAGTCGTTTGGAGCTTGTTTGGTAGCTCGAAATGCATGAATCTTGAGTATTTGTACGAAACGAAAAGTGTTTGATCGTATGAAACGAGCTGGAACGCCTACAGCGAGCGCAAAACTCAATCGTTCGATTTCGTTGGAAAGCGACTTTGTAGTCGTTTGGTGCTGGTTTGGCGGCTCGAAATGCATGAATCTTGCGTATTTGCAAAGAATACAGAGTTTTTGATCGTTTAAAACGAGCTGAAACGCCGAATGCGAGCGCAAAACTCGATTGGTTTATTTCGATATGAAGCGACACGGTAGTCGTTTGGTGCTTGTTTAGCAGCTCGAAATGCATGAATCTTGCGTATTTGCATAGAATGAAGGCTTTTTAATCTTATGAAACGAGCTGGAACGCCTACAGCGAGCGCAAAACTGAATCGTTCGATTTCGTTATAAAGCGACGTTGTAGTCGTTTGAAGCTTGTTTAGCAACTCAAAACGCATAAATCTTGCGTATTTGCATAGAATTAAGTTTTTGATCGTATAAAACGAGCTGGAACGCCCACAGCGAGCGCAAGACTCAATCGTTCGATTTCGTTGTAAAGCGACTTTGCAGTCGTTTGGTGCTTGTTTAGCGGCTCGAAATGCATGAATCTTGCGTATTTGCAAATAAAACAGAGTTTTTGATCGTTTAAAACGAGCTGAAACGCCGACAGCGAGCCCAAAACTGAATCGTTCGATTTCGTTATAAAGCGACTTTTTATTCGATTGGTGCTTGATTAGCAACTCAAAACGCATAAACCTTGCGTATTTGCATGGAATAAAGAGTTTTTGATCGAATAAAATGAGCTGAAACGCCTACAGCTAGCGCAAAACTCAATCGTTCGATTTCGTTATAAAGCGACGTTGTAGTCGTTTGGTGCTTGTTTGGTAGCTCGAAATGCATGAATCTTGCGTATTTGCACGAAACGAAGAGTGTTTGATCGTATCAAACGAGCTGGAACGCCTACAGCGAGCGCAAAACTCAATCGTTCGATTTCGTTGGAAAGCGACTTTGTAGTCGTTTGGTGCTTGTTTAGCAACTCAAAACGCATAAACCTTGCGTATTTGCATAGAATAAAGAGTTTTTGATCGTATAAAATGAGCTGAAACGCCTACAGCGAGCGCAAAACTCAATCGTTCGATTTTATTTTAAAGCGCCGTTGTAGTCGTTTGGTGCTTGTTTGGTAGCTCGAAATGCATGAATCTTGCGTATTTGCACAAAACGAAGAGTGTTTGATCGTTTAAAACGAGCTGGAACGCCGACAGCAAGCGCAAAACTGAATCGTTCGATTTCGTTATAAAGCGACTTTTCAATCGATTGGTGCTTGTTTAGCAACTCAAAACGCATAAACCTTCCGTATTTGCATAGAATAAAGAGTTTTTGATCGTACAAAACGAGCTGAAACGCCTTTAGCGAGCGCAAAACTCAATCGTTCGATTTCGTTATAAAGTGACGTTGTAGTCGTTTGGTGCTTGTTTGGTAGCTCGAAATGTATGAATCTTGCGTATTTGCACAAAACGAAGAGTGTTTGATCGTATAAAACGAGCTGGAACGCCTACATCGAGCGCAAAACTCAATCGTTCGATTTCGTTGAAAAGCGACTTTGTAGTCGTTTGGTGCTTGTTTGGTAGCTCGAAATGCATGAATCTTGCGTATTTGCACAAAACGAAGAGTGTTTGATCGTTTAAAACGAGCTGGAACGCCGACAGCAAGCGCAAAACTGAATCGTTCGATTTCGTTATAAAGCGACTTTTCAATCGATTGGTGCTTGTTTAGCAACTCAAAACGCATAAACCTTGCGTATTTGCATAGAATAAAGAGTGTTTGATCGTATAAAACGAGCTGGAACGCCTACAGCGAGCGCAAAACTCAATCGTTCGATTTCGTTGAAAAGCGACGTTGCAGTCGTTTGGTGCTTCTTTGGTGGCTCGGAATGCATGAATCTTGCGTATTTGCAAAAAATTAAGTTTTTGATCGTTCAAAACGAGCTGGAACGCCGACAGTGAGCGCAAAACTGAATCGTTCGATTTCGTTATAAAGCGACTTTGTAGTCGTTTGCTGCTTGTTTGGAGGCTCGAAATGCATGAATCTTGCGTATTTGCACAAAATGAAGAGTGTTTGATCGTGTAAAACGAGTTGGAACGCCTACAGCAAGCGCAAAACTCAATCGTTCGATTTCGTTGAAAAGCGACGTTGTAGTCGTTTGGTGCTTGTTTAGCAACTCAAAACGCATAAACCTTGCGTATTTGCATAGAATTCAGAGTTTTTGATCGTATAAAACGAGCTGGAACGCCTACAGCGAGCGCAAGACTCAACCGTTTGATTTCGTTGTTAAGCGACTTTGCAGTCGTTTGGTGCTTGTATAGCGGCTCGAAATGCATGAATCTTGCGTATTTGCAAATAAAACAGAGTTTTTGATCGTTTAAAACGAGCTGGAACGCCGACAGCGAGCGCAAAACTGAATCGTTCGATTTCGTTATAAAGCGACTTTTCATTCGATTGGTGCGTGATTAGCAACTCAAAGCGCATAAACCTTGCGTATTTGCATAGAACAAAGAGTTTTTGATCGTATAAAATGAGCTGAAACGCCTACAGCGACCGCAAAACTCAATCGTTCGATTTCATTTTAAAGCGACGTTGTAGTCGTTTGGTGCTTGTTTGGTAGCTCGAAATGCATGAATCTTGCGTATTTGCACAAAACGAAGAGTGTTTGATCGTATAAAACGAGCTGGAAAGCCTACAGCGAGCGCAAAACTGAATCGTTCAATTTCGTTATAAAGCGACTTTTCAATCGATTGGTGCTTGTTTAGCAACTCAAAACGCATAAACCTTCCGTATTTGCATAGAATAAAGAGTTTTTGATCGTACAAAACGAGCTGAAACGCTTTTAGCGAGCGCAAAACTCAATCGTTCGATTCCGTTATAAAGCGATGTTGTAGTCGTTTGGTGCTTGTTTGGTAGCTCGAAATGTATGAATCTTGCGTATTTGCACAAAACGAAGAGTGTTTGATCGTATAAAACGAGCTGGAACGCCGACAGGGAGCGCAAAACTGAATCGTTCGATTCCGTTATAAAGCTACTTTTTATTCGATTGGTGCTTGTTTAGCAACTCAAAACGCATAATCCTTGCGTATTTGCATGGAATAAAGAGTTTTTGATCGAATAAAATGAGCTGAAACGCCTACAGCTAGCGCAAAACTCAATCGTTCGATTTCGTTATAAAGCGACGTTGTAGTCGTTTGGTGCTTGTTTGGTAGCTCGAAATGCATGAATCTTGCGTATTTGCACGAAACGAAGAGTGTTTGATCGTATCAAACGAGCTGGAACGCCTACAGCGAGCGCAAAACTCAATCGTTCGATTTCGTTGGAAAGCGACTTTGTAGTCGTTTGGTGCTTGTTTAGCAACTCAAAACGCATAAACCTTGCGTATTTGCATAGAATAAAGAGTTTTTGATCGTATAAAATGAGCTGAAACGCCTACAGCGAGCGCAAAACTCAATCGTTCGATTTCATTTTAAAGCGTCGTTGTAGTCGTTTGGTGCTTGTTTGGTAGCTCGAAATGCATGAATCTTGCGTATTTGCACAAAACGAAGAGTGTTTGATCGTTTAAAACGAGCTGGAACGCCGACAGCAAGCGCAAAACTGAATCGTTCGATTTCGTTATAAAGCGACTTTTCAATCGATTGGTGCTTGTTTAGCAACTCAAAACGCATAAACCTTGCGTATTTGCATAGAATAAAGAGTTTTTGATCGTACAAAACGAGCTGAAACGCCTTTAGCGAGCGCAAAACTCAATCGTTCGATTTCGTTATAAAGTGACGTTGTAGTCGTTTGGTGCTTGTTTGGTAGCTCGAAATGTATGAATCTTGCGTATTTGCACAAAACGAAGAGTGTTTGATCGTATAAAACGAGCTGGAACGCCTACAGCGAGCGCAAAACTCAATCGTTCGATATCGTTGAAAAGCGACTTTGTAGTCGTTTGGTGCTTGTTTGGTAGCTCGAAATGCATGAATCTTGCGTATTTGCACAAAACGAAGAGTGTTTGATCGTTTAAAACGAGCTGGAACGCCGACAGCAAGCGCAAAACTGAATCGTTCGATTTCGTTATAAAGCGACTTTTCAATCGATTGGTGCTTGTTTAGCAACTCAAAACGCATAAACCTTGCGTATTTGCATAGAATAAAGAGTGTTTGATCGTATAAAACGAGCTGGAACGCCTACAGCGAGCGCAAAACTCAATCGTTCGATTTCGTTGAAAAGCGACGTTGCAGTCGTTTGGTGCTTCTTTGGTGGCTCGGAATGCATGAATCTTGCGTATTTGCAAAAAATTAAGTTTTTGATCGTTCAAAACGAGCTGGAACGCCGACAGTGAGCGCAAAACTGAATCGTTCGATTTCGTTATAAAGCGACTTTGTAGTCGTTTGCTGCTTGTTTGGAGGCTCGAAATGCATGAATCTTGCGTATTTGCACAAAATGAAGAGTGTTTGATCGTGTAAAACGAGTTGGAACGCCTACAGCAAGCGCAAAACTCAATCGTTCGATTTCGTTGAAAAGCGACGTTGTAGTCGTTTGGTGCTTGTTTAGCAACTCAAAACGCATAAACCTTGCGTATTTGCATAGAATTCAGAGTTTTTGATCGTATAAAACGAGCTGGAACGCCTACAGCGAGCGCAAGACTCAACCGTTTGATTTCGTTGTTAAGCGACTTTGCAGTCGTTTGGTGCTTGTATAGCGGCTCGAAATGCATGAATCTTGCGTATTTGCAAATAAAACAGAGTTTTTGATCGTTTAAAACGAGCTGGAACGCCGACAGCGAGCGCAAAACTGAATCGTTCGATTTCGTTATAAAGCGACTTTTCATTCGATTGGTGCGTGATTAGCAACTCAAAGCGCATAAACCTTGCGTATTTGCATAGAACAAAGAGTTTTTGATCGTATAAAATGAGCTGAAACGCCTACAGCGACCGCAAAACTCAATCGTTCGATTTCATTTTAAAGCGACGTTGTAGTCGTTTGGTGCTTGTTTGGTAGCTCGAAATGCATGAATCTTGCGTATTTGCACAAAACGAAGAGTGTTTGATCGTATAAAACGAGCTGGAAAGCCTACAGCGAGCGCAAAACTGGATCGTTCAATTTCGTTATAAAGCGACTTTTCAATCGATTGGTGCTTGTTTAGCAACTCAAAACGCATAAACCTTGCGTATTTGCATAGAATAAAGAGGTTTTGATTGTATAAAACGAGCTGAAACGCCTACAGCGAGCGCAAAACTCGATCGCTCGATTTCGTTATAAAGCGACGTTGTAGTCGTTTGGTGCTTGTTTGGTAGCTCGAAATGTATGAATCTTGCGTATGTGCACAAAACGAAGAGTGTTTGATCGTATAAAACGAGCTGAAACGCCTACAGCGAGCGCAAAACTCGATCGCTCGATTTCGTTATAAAGCGACGTTGTAGTCGTTTGGTGCTTGTTTGATAGCTCGAAATGCATGAATCTCGAGTATTTGTACGAAACGAAAAGTGTTTGATCGTATGAAACGAGCTGGAACGCCTACAGCGAGCGCAAAACTCAATCGTTCGATTTCGTTGAAAAGCGACTTTGTACTCGTTTGGTGCTTGTTTGGCGGCTCGAAATGCATGAATCTTGCGTATTTGCAAAGAATACAGAGTGTTTGATCGTTCAAAACGAGCTGGAACGCCGACAGTGAGCGCAAAACTAAATCGTTCAATTTCGTTATAAAGCGACTTTGCAATAGTTTGATGCTTGTTTAGGAGCTCGAAATGCATGAGTCTTGCGTATTTGTGAAGAATAAAGAGTTTTTGATCTCATAAAACAAGCTCGAACACCTATAGCCAGCGGAATACTCAATCGTTCGATTTCGTTATAAAGCGACGTAGTAGTCGTTTGGTGCTTGTTTGGTGGCTCGAAATGCATGAATCTTGCGTATGTGCACAAAATAAAGAGTGTTTGATCGTGTAAAACGAGTTGGAACGCCTACAGCGAGCGCAAAACTCAATCGTTCGATTTCGTTGAAAAGCGACGTTGTAGTCGTTTGGTGCTTGTTTAGCAACTCAAAACGCATAAACCTCGCGTATTTGCATAGAATTAAGAGTTTTTGATCGTATAAAACGAGCTGGAACGCCTACAGCGAGCGCAAGACTCAATCGTTTGATTTCGTTGTTAAGCGACTTTGCAGACGTTTGGTGCTTGCTTAGCGGCTCGAAATGCATGAATCTTGCGTATTTGCAAATAAAACAGAGTTTTTGATCGTTTAAAACGAGCTGGAACGCCTACAGCGAGCGCAAGACTCAATCGTTTGATTTCGTTGTTAAGCGACTTTGCAGTCGTTTGGTGCTTGTTTAGCAACTCAAAACGCATAAACCTTGCGTATTTGCATAGAATAAAGAGTTTTTGATCGAATAAAATGAGCTGAAACGACTACAGCGAGCGCAAAACTCAATCGTTCGATTTCGTTATAAAGCGACGTTGTAGTCGTTTGGTGCTTGTTTGGTAGCTCGAAATGCATGAATCTTGCGTATTTGCACGAAACGAAGAGTGTTTGATCGTATCAAACGAGCTGGAACGGCTACAGCGAGCGCAAAACTCAATCGTTCGATTTCGGTGGAAAGCGACTTTGTAGTAGTTTCGTGCTTGTTTAGCAACTCAAAACGCATAAACCTCGCGTATTTGCATAGAATTAAGAGTTTTTGATCGTATAAAACGAGCTGGAACGCCTACAGCGAGCGCAAGACTCAATCGTTTGATTTCGTTGTTAAGCGACTTTGCAGACGTTTGGTGCTTGCTTAGCGGCTCGAAATGCATGAATCTTGCGTATTTCTAAATAAAACAGAGTTTTTGATCGTTTAAAACGAGCTGGAACGCCTACAGCGAGCGCAAGACTCAATCGTTTGATTTCGTTGTTAAGCGACTTTGCAGTCGTTTGGTGCTTGTTTAGCAACTCAAAACGCATAAACCTTGCGTATTTGCATAGAATAAAGAGTTTTTGATCGAATAAAATGAGCTGAAACGACTACAGCGAGCGCAAAACTCAATCGTTCGATTTCGTTATAAAGCGACGTTGTAGTCGTTTGGTGCTTGTTTGGTAGCTCGAAATGCATGAATCTTGCGTATTTGCACGAAACGAAGAGTGTTTGATCGTATCAAACGAGCTGGAACGGCTACAGCGAGCGCAAAACTCAATCGTTCGATTTCGGTGGAAAGCGACTTTGTAGACGTTTGGTGCTTGTTTGGCGGATCGAAATGCATGAATCTTGCGTATTTGCAAAGAATACAGAGTTTTTAATCGCTTAAAACGAGCTGGAACGCCGACAGGGAGCGCAAAACTGAATCGTTCGATTTCGTTATAAAGCTACTTTTCAATCGATTGGTGCTTGTTTAGCAACTCAAAACGCATAAACCTTACGTATTTGCATAGAATAAAGAGATTTTGATCGTATAAAACGAGCTGAAACGCCTACAGCGAGCGCAAAACTCGATCGCTCAATTTCGTTATAAAGCGACGTTGTAGTCGTTTGGAGCTTGTTTGGTAGCTCGAAATGCATGAATCTTGAGTATTTGTACGAAACGAAAAGTGTTTGATCGTATGAAACGAGCTGGAACGCCTACAGCGAGCGCAAAACTCAATCGTTCGATTTCGTTGGAAAGCGACTTTGTAGTCGTTTGGTGCTGGTTTGGCGGCTCGAAATGCATGAATCTTGCGTATTTGCAAAGAATACAGAGTTTTTGATCGTTTAAAACGAGCTGAAACGCCGAATGCGAGCGCAAAACTCGATTGGTTTATTTCGATATGAAGCGACACGGTAGTCGTTTGGTGCTTGTTTAGCAGCTCGAAATGCATGAATCTTGCGTATTTGCATAGAATGAAGGCTTTTTAATCTTATGAAACGAGCTGGAACGCCTACAGCGAGCGCAAAACTGAATCGTTCGATTTCGTTATAAAGCGACGTTGTAGTCGTTTGAAGCTTGTTTAGCAACTCAAAACGCATAAATCTTGCGTATTTGCATAGAATTAAGTTTTTGATCGTATAAAACGAGCTGGAACGCCCACAGCGAGCGCAAGACTCAATCGTTCGATTTCGTTGTAAAGCGACTTTGCAGTCGTTTGGTGCTTGTTTAGCGGCTCGAAATGCATGAATCTTGCGTATTTGCAAATAAAACAGAGTTTTTGATCGTTTAAAACGAGCTGAAACGCCGACAGCGAGCCCAAAACTGAATCGTTCGATTTCGTTATAAAGCGACTTTTTATTCGATTGGTGCTTGATTAGCAACTCAAAACGCATAAACCTTGCGTATTTGCATAGACTAAAGAGTTTTTGATCGTATAAAATGAGCTGCAACGCCTACAGCGAGCGCAAAACTCAATCGTTCGAACTCATTTTAAAGCGACGTTGTAGTCGTTTGGTGCTTGTTTAGCAACTCAAAACGCATAAACCTTGCGTATTTGCATAGAATTAAGAGTTTTTAATCGTATAAAACGAGCTGGAACGCCTACAGCGAGCGCAAGACTCAATCGTTTGATTTCGTTGTAAAGCAACTTTGCAGTCGTTTGGTGCTTGTTTAGCGGCTCGAAATGCATGAATCTTGCGTATTTGCAAATAAAACAGAGTTTTTGATCGTATAAAACGAGCTGAAACGCCTTTCGCAAGCGCAAAACTCAATCGTTCGATTTCGTTATAAAGCGACGTTGTAGTCGTTTGGTGCTTGTTTGGTAGCTCGAAATGTATGAATCTTGCGCATTTGCACAAAACGAAGAGGTTTGATCGTATAAAACGAGCTGGAACGACTACAGCGGGCGCAAAACTCAATCGTTCGACTTTGTTGGAAAGCGACTTTGTAGTCGTTTGGTGCTTGTTTGGCGGCTCGAAATGCATGAATCTTGCGTATTTGCTAAGAATACAGAGTTTTTGATCGTTTGAAACGAGCTGGGACGCCTACAGCGAGCGCAAAACTCAATCGTTCGATTTCGTTGGAAAGCGATTTTGTAGTCGTTTGGTGCTTGTTTGGCGGCTCGAAATGCATGAATCGTGCGTATTTGCAAAGAATACAGAGTTATTGATCGTTTAAAACGAGCTGGAACGCCGACAGCAAGCGCAAAACTGAATCATTCGATTTCGTTATAAAGCGACTTTTCAATCGATTGGTGCTTGTTTAGCAACTCAAAACGCAAAAACCTTGCGTATTTGCATAGAATAAAGAGTTTTTGATAATATAAAACGAGCTGAAACGCCTTTAGCAAGCGCAAAACTCAATCGTTCGATTTCGTTATAAAGCGACGTTGTAGTCGTTTGGTGCTTGTTTGGTAGCTCGAAATCCATGAATCTCGCGTATTTGCACGAAACGAAGAGTGTTTGATCGTGTGAAACGAGCTGGAACGCCTGCAGCGAGCGCAAAACTCAATCGTTCGATTTCGTTGGAAAGCGACTTTGTAGTCGTTTGGTGCTTGTTTGGCGGCTCGAAATGCATGAATCTTGCGTATTTGCTAAGAATACAGAGTTTTTGATCGTTTGAAACGAGCTGGGACGCCTACAGCGAGCGCAAAACTCAATCGTTCGATTTCGTTGGAAAGCGATTTTGTAGTCGTTTGGTGCTTGTTTGGCGGCTCGAAATGCATGAATCTTGCGTATTTGCAGAGAATACAGAGTTATTGATCGTTTAAAACGAGCTGGAACGCCGACAGCAAGCGCAAAACTGAATCATTCGATTTCGTTATAAAGCGACTTTTCAATCGATTGGTGCTTGTTTAGCAACTCAAAACGCAAAAACCTTGCGTATTTGCATAGAATAAAGAGTTTTTGATAATATAAAACGAGCTGAAACGCCTTTAGCAAGCGCAAAACTCAATCGTTCGATTTCGTTATAAAGCGACGTTGTAGTCGTTTGGTGCTTGTTTGGTAGCTCGAAATCCATGAATCTCGCGTATTTGCACGAAACGAAGAGTGTTTGATCGTGTGAAACGAGCTGGAACGCCTGCAGCGAGCGCAAAACTCAATCGTTCGATTTCGGTGGAAAGCGACTTTGTAGACGTTTGGTGCTTGTTTGGCGGATCGAAATGCATGAATCTTGCGTATTTGCAAAGAATACAGAGTTTTTAATCGCTTAAAACGAGCTGGAACGCCGACAGGGAGCGCAAAACTGAATCGTTCGATTTCGTTATAAAGCTACTTTTCAATCGATTGGTGCTTGTTTAGCAACTCAAAACGCATAAACCTTACGTATTTGCATAGAATAAAGAGATTTTGATCGTATAAAACGAGCTGAAACGCCTACAGCGAGCGCAAAACTCGATCGCTCAATTTCGTTATAAAGCGACGTTGTAGTCGTTTGGAGCTTGTTTGGTAGCTCGAAATGCATGAATCTTGAGTATTTGTACGAAACGAAAAATGTTTGATCGTATGAAACGAGCTGGAACGCCTACAGCGAGCGCAAAACTCAATCGTTCGATTTCGTTGGAAAGCGACTTTGTAGTCGTTTGGTGCTGGTTTGGCGGCTCGAAATGCATGAATCTTGCGTATTTGCAAAGAATACAGAGTTTTTGATCGTTTAAAACGAGCTGAAACGCCGAATGCGAGCGCAAAACTCGATTGGTTTATTTCGATATGAAGCGACACGGTAGTCGTTTGGTGCTTGTTTAGCAGCTCGAAATGCATGAATCTTGCGTATTTGCATAGAATGAAGGCTTTTTAATCTTATGAAACGAGCTGGAACGCCTACAGCGAGCGCAAAACTGAATCGTTCGATTTCGTTATAAAGCGACGTTGTAGTCGTTTGAAGCTTGTTTAGCAACTCAAAACGCATAAATCTTGCGTATTTGCATAGAATTAAGTTTTTGATCGTATAAAACGAGCTGGAACGCCCACAGCGAGCGCAAGACTCAATCGTTCGATTTCGTTGTAAAGCGACTTTGCAGTCGTTTGGTGCTTGTTTAGCGGCTCGAAATGCATGAATCTTGCGTATTTGCAAATAAAACAGAGTTTTTGATCGTTTAAAACGAGCTGAAACGCCGACAGCGAGCCCAAAACTGAATCGTTCGATTTCGTTATAAAGCGACTTTTTATTCGATTGGTGCTTGATTAGCAACTCAAAACGCATAAACCTTGCGTATTTGCATAGAATAAAGAGTTTTTGATCGTATAAAATGAGCTGCAACGCCTACAGCGAGCGCAAAACTCAATCGTTCGAACTCATTTTAAAGCGACGTTGTAGTCGTTTGGTGCTTGTTTAGCAACTCAAAACGCATAAACCTTGCGTATTTGCATAGAATTAAGAGTTTTTAATCGTATTAAACGAGCTGGAACGCCTACAGCGAGCGCAAGACTCAATCGTTTGATTTCGTTGTAAAGCAACTTTGCAGTCGTTTGGTGCTTGTTTAGCGGCTCGAAATGCATGAATCTTGCGTATTTGCAAATAAAACAGAGTTTTTGATCGTATAAAACGAGCTGAAACGCCTTTCGCAAGCGCAAAACTCAATCGTTCGATTTCGTTATAAAGCGACGTTGTAGTCGTTTGGTGCTTGTTTGGTAGCTCGAAATGTATGAATCTTGCGCATTTGCACAAAACGAAGAGGTTTGATCGTATAAAACGAGCTGGAACGACTACAGCGGGCGCAAAACTCAATCGTTCGACTTTGTTGGAAAGCGACTTTGTAGTCGTTTGGTGCTTGTTTGGCGGCTCGAAATGCATGAATCTTGCGTATTTGCTAAGAATACAGAGTTTTTGATCGTTTGAAACGAGCTGGGACGCCTACAGCGAGCGCAAAACTCAATCGTTCGATTTCGTTGGAAAGCGATTTTGTAGTCGTTTGGTGCTTGTTTGGCGGCTCGAAATGCATGAATCTTGCGTATTTACAAAGAATACAGAGTTATTGATCGTTTAAAACGAGCTGGAACGCCGACAGCAAGCGCAAAACTGAATCATTCGATTTCGTTATAAAGCGACTTTTCAATCGATTGGTGCTTGTTTAGCAACTCAAAACGCAAAAACCTTGCGTATTTGCATAGAATAAAGAGTTTTTGATCGTATAAAACGAGCTGGAACGCCTGCAGCGAGCGCAAAACTCAATCGTTCGATTTCGTTGGAAAGCGACTTTGTAGTCGTTTGGTGCTTGTTTGGCGGCTCGAAATGCATGAATCTTGCGTATGTGCACAAAACGAAGAGTGTTTGATCGTATAAAACGAGCTGGAACGCCTACAGCGAGCGCAAAACTCAATCGTTCGATTTCGTTGTAAAGTGACTTTGCAGTCGTTTGGTGCTTGTTTAGCGGCTCGAAATGCATGAAAGTTGCGTATTTGCAAAGAATACAGAGTTTTTGATCGCTTAAAACGAGCTGGAACGCCGACAGGGAGCGCAAAACTCAATCGTTCGATTTCGTTGAAAAGCGACGTTGTAGTCGTTTGGTGCTTGTTTAGCAACTCAAAACGCATAAAGCTTGCGTATTTGCATAGAACTAAGAGTTTTTGATCGTATAAAACGAGGTGAAACGCCTACAGCGAGCGCAAGACTTAATCGTTCGATTTCGTTGTAAAGCGACTTTGCAGTCGTTTGGTGCTTGTTTAGCGGCTCGAAATGCATGAATCTTGCGTATTTGCAAAGAATACAGAGTTTTTGATCGTTTAAAACGAGCTGGGACGCTTACAGCGAGCGCAAAACTCAACCGTTCGATTTCGTTGGAAAGCGACTTTGTAGTCGTTTGCTGCTTGTTTGGCGGCTCGAAATGCATGAATCTTGCGTATTCGCAAAGAATACAGAGTGTTTGATCGTTCAAAACGAGCTGGGATGCCTACAGCGAGCGCAAAACTCAATCGTTCGATTTCGTTATAAAGCGACGTTGTAGTCGTTTGGTGCTTGTTTGGTAGCTCGAAATGTATGAATCTTGCGTATTTGCCCAAAACGAAGAGTGTTTGATCGTATAAAACGAGCTGGAACGCCTACAGCGGGCGCAAAACTCAATCGTTCGATTTCGTTGGAAAGCGACTTTGTAGTCGTTGGCTGCTTGTTTGGCGGCTCGGAATGCATGAATCTTGCGTATTTGCAAAGAATACAGAGTTTTTGATCGCTTAAAACGAGCTGGAACGCCGACAGCGAGCGCAAAACTGAATCGTTCGATTTCGTTATAAAGCGACTTTTCAATCGATTGGTGCTTGTTTAGCAACTCAAAACGCATAAACCTTGCGTATTTGCATAGAATAAAGAGTTTTTGATCGCATAAAACGAGCTGGAACGCCTACAGCGAGCGCAAGACTCAATCGCTCGATTTCGTTATAAAGCGACTTTTCAATCGATTGGTGCTTGTTTAGCAACTCAAAACGCATAAACCTTGCGTATTTGCATAGAATAAAGAGTTTTTGATCGTACAAAACGAGCTGAAACGCCTTTAGCGAGCGCAAAACTCAATCGTTCGATTTCGTTGAAAAGCGACTTTGTAGTCGTTTGGTGCTTGTTTGGTAGCTCGAAATGCATGAATCTTGCGTATGTGCACAAAACGAAGAGTGTTTGATCGTATAAAACGAGCTGGAACGCCTACAGCGAGCGCAAAACTCAATCATTCGATTTCGTTGGAAAGCGACTTTGTAGTTGTTTGGTGCTTGTTTGGCGGCTCGAAATGCATGAATCTTGCGTATTTGCAAAGAATACAGAGTTTTTGATCGTTTAAAACGAACTGAAACGCCGACAGCGAGCGCAAAAATCGATTGGTTTATTTCGATATGAAGCGACACTGTAGTCGTTTGGTGCTTGTTTAGCAGCTCGAAATGCATGAATCTTGCGTATTTGCATAGAATGAAGGCTTTTTGATCGTATGAAACGAGCTGGAACGCCTACAGCGAGCGCAAAACTGAATCGTTCGATTTCGTTGTGAAGCGACTTTGCAGTCGTTTGGTGCTTGTTTAGCGGCTCGAAATGCATGAATCTTGCGTATTTGCAAAGAATACAGAGTGTTTGATCGTTCAAAACGAGCTGGGATGCCTACAGTGAGCGCAAAACTCAATCGTTCGATTTCGTTATAAAGCGACGTTGTAGTCGTTTGGTGCTTGTTTGGTAGCTCGAAATGTATGAATCTTGCGTATTTGCCCAAAACGAAGAGTGTTTGATCGTATAAAACGAGCTGGAACGCCTACAGCGGGCGCAAAACTCAATCGTTCGATTTCGTTGGAAAGCGACTTTGTAGTCGTTGGCTGCTTGTTTGGCAGCTCGGAATGCATGAATCTTGCGTATTTGCAAAGAATACAGAGTTTTTGATCGCTTAAAACGAGCTGGAACGCCGACAGCGAGCGCAAAACTCAATCGTTCGATTTCGTTGAAAAGCGACTTTGTAGTCGTTTGGTGCTTGTTTGGCGGCTCGAAATGCATGAAACTTGCGTATTTGCAAAGAATACAGAGTTTTTGATCGCTTAAAACGTGCTGGAACGCCGTCAGCGAGCGCAAAACTGAATCGTTCGATTTCGTTATAAAGCTACTTTTCAGACTATTGGTGCTTGTTTAGCAACTCAAAACGCATAAACCTTGCGTATTTGCATAGAATAAAGAGTTTTTGATCGTATAAAACGAGCTGGAACACCGACAGCGAGCGCAAAACTCAATCGTTCGATTTCGTTGTAAAGCGACTTTGCAATCGTTTGGTGCTGGTTTAGCTGCTCGAAATGCATGAATCTTGCGCATTTGCATAGAATAAAGAGTTTTTGATCGTATAAAACGAGCTGGGACGCCTACAGCGAGCGCAAAACTCAATCGTTCGATTTCGTTGGAAAGCGACTTTGTAGTCGTTTGGTGCTTGTTTGGCGGCTCGAAATGCATGAATCTTGCGTATTTGCAGAGAATACAGAGTTTTTGATCGTTTAAAACGAGCTGGAACGCCGACAGCAAGCGCAAAACTGAATCATTCGATTTTGTTATAAATCGTCTTTTCAACCAATTGGTGCTTATTTAGCAACTCAAAACGCATAAACCTTGCGTATTTGCATAGAATAAAGAGTTTTTGATCGTACAAAACGAGCTGAAACGCCTTTAGCGAGCGCAAAACTCAATCGTTCGATTTGGTTATAAAGCGACGTTGTAGTCGTTTGGTGCTTGTTTGGTAGCTCGAAATGTATGAATCTTGCGTATTTGCCCAAAACGAAGAGTGTTTGATCGTATAAAACGAGCTGGAACGCCTACAGCGAGCGCAAAACTCAATCGTTCGATTTCGTTGCAAAGCGACTTTGTAGTCGTTTGGTGCTTGTTTGGCGGCTCGAAATGCATGAAACTTGCGTATTTGCAAAGAATACAGGGTTTTTGATCGCTTAAAACGAGCTGGAACGCCGACAGGGAGCGCAAAACTGAATCGTTCGATTTCGTTATAAAGCTACGTTTCAATCGATTGGTGCTTGTTTAGCAACTCAAAACGCATAAACCTTGCGTATTTGCATAGAATAAAGAGTTTTTGATCGTATAAAACGAGCTGGAACGCCTACAGCGAGCGCAAAACTCAATCGTTCGATTTCGTTGGAAAGCGACTTTGTAGTCGTTGGCTGCTTGTTTGGCGGCTCGAAATGTATGAATCTTGCGTATTTGCAAAGAATACAGAGTTTTTGATCGCTTAAAACGAGCTGGAACTCTGACAGCGAGCGCAAAACTGTATCGTTCGATTTCGTTATAAAGCGACTTTTCAATCGATTGGTGCTTGTTTAGCAACTCAAAACGCATAAACCTTGCGTATTTGCATAGAATAAAGAGTTTTTGATCCTATAAAACGAGCTGGACCGCCTACAGCGAGCGCAAGACTCAATCGCTCGATTTCGTTATAAAGCGACTTTGCAGTCGTTTGGTGCTTGTTTAGCGGCTCGAAATGCATGAATCTTGCGTATTTGCAAAGAATACAGAGTTTTTGATCGTTTGAAACGAGCTGGGACGCTTACAGCGAGCGCAAAACTCAATCGTTCGATTTCGTTGGAAAGCGACTTTGTAGTCGTTTGCTGCTTGTTTGGCGGCTCGAAATGCATGAATCTTGCGTATTCGCAAAGAATACAGAGTGTTTGATCGTTCAAAACGAGCTGGGATGCCTACAGCGAGCGCAAAACTCAATCGTTCGATTTCGTTATAAAGCGACGTTGTAGTCGTTTGGTGCTTCTTTGGTAGCTCGAAATGTATGAATCTTGCGTATTTGCCCAAAACGAAGAGTGTTTGATCGTATAAAACGAGCTGGAACGCCTACAGCGGGCGCAAAACTCAATCGTTCGATTTCGTTGGAAAGCGACTTTGTAGTCGTTGGCTGCTTGTTTGGCGGCTCGGAATGCATGAATCTTGCGTATTTGCAAAGAATACAGAGTTTTTGATCGCTTAAAACGAGCTGGAACGCCGACAGCGAGCGCAAAACTGAATCGTTCGATTTCGTTATAAAGCGACTTTTCAATCGATTGGTGCTTGTTTAGCAACTCACAACGCATAAACCTTGCGTATTTGCATAGAATAAAGAGTTTTTGATCGCATAAAACGAGCTGGAACGCCTACAGCGAGCGCAAGACTCAATCGCTCGATTTCGTTATAAAGCGACTTTTCAATCGATTGGTGCTTGTTTAGCAACTCAAAAAGCATAAACCTTGCGTATTTGCATAGAATAAAGAGTTTTTGATCGTACAAAACGAGCTGAAACGCCTTTAGCGAACGCAAAACTCAATCGTTCGATTTCGTTATAAAGCGACGTTGTAGTCGTTTGGTGCTTGTTTGGTAGCTCGAAATGTATGAATCTTGCGTATTTGCACAAAACGAAGAGTCTTTGATCGTATAAAACGAGCTGGAACGCCTACAGCGAGCGCAAAACTCAATCGTTCGATTTCGTTGAAAAGCGACTTTGTAGTCGTTTGGTGCTTGTTTGGTAGCTCGAAATGCATGAATCTTGCGTATGTGCACAAAACGAAGAGTGTTTGATCGTATAAAACGAGCTGGAACGCCTACAGCGAGCGCAAAACTCAATCGTTCGATTTCGTTGAAAAGCGACTTTTCAATCGATTGGTGCTTGTTTAGCAACTCAAAACGCATAAACCTTGCGTATTTGCATAGAATAAAGAGTTTTTGATCCTATAAAACGAGCTGGAACGCCTACAGCGAGCGCAAGACTCAATCGCTCGATTTCGTTATAAAGCGACTTTTCAATCGTTTGGTGGTTGTTTGTCAGCTCGAAATGCATGAATCTTGCGTAATCGCAAAGAATACAGAGTTTTTGATCGTTCAAAACGAGCTGGGACGCCTACAGCGAGCGCAAAACTCAATCGTTCGATTTCGTTGGAAAGCGACTTTGTAGTCGTTTGCTGCTTGTTTGGCGGCTCGAAATGCATGAATCTTGCATATTTGCACAAAATGAAGAGTGTTTGATCGTGTAAAACGAGTTGGAACGCCTCCAGCGAGCGCAAAACTCAATCGTTCGATTTCGTTGAAAAGCGACGTTGTAGTCGTTTGGTGCTTGTTTAGCAACTCAAAACGCATAAACCTTGCGTATTTGCATAGAATTAAGAGTTTTTGATCGTATAAAACGAGCTGGAACGCCTACAGCGAGCGCAAGACTCAATCGTTCGATTTCGTTGTAAAGCGACTTTGCAGTCGTTTGGTGCTTGTTTAGCGGCTCGAAATGCATGAATCTTGCGTATTTGCAAAGAATACAGAGTTTTTGATCGTTTGAAACGAGCTGGGACGCTTACAGCGAGCGCAAAACTCAATCGTTCGATTTCGTTGGAAAGCGACTTTGTAGTCGTTTGCTGCTTGTTTGGCGGCTCGAAATGCATGAATCTTGCGTATTCGCAAAGAATACAGAGTGTTTGATCGTTCAAAACGAGCTGGGATGCCTACAGCGAGCGCAAAACTCAATCGTTCGATTTCGTTATAAAGCGACGTTGTAGTCGTTTGGTGCTTGTTTGGTAGCTCGAAATGTATGAATCTTGCGTATTTGCCCAAAACGAAGAGTGTTTGATCGTATAAAACGAGCTGGAACGCCTACAGCGGGCGCAAAACTCAATCGTTCGATTTCGTTGGAAAGCGACTTTGTAGTCGTTGGCTGCTTGTTTGGCGGCTCGGAATGCATGAATCTTGCGTATTTGCAAAGAATACAGAGTTTTTGATCGCTTAAAACGAGCTGGAACGCCGACAGCGAGCGCAAAACTGAATCGTTCGATTTCGTTATAAAGCGGCTTTTCAATCGATTGGTGCTTGTTTAGCAACTCAAAACGCATAAACCTTGCGTATTTGCATAGAATAAAGAGTTTTTGATCGCACAAAACGAGCTGGAACGCCTACAGCGAGCGCAAGACTCAATCGCTCGATTTCGTTATAAAGCGACTTCTCAATCGATTGGTGCTTGTTTAGCAACTCAAAACGCATAAACCTTGCGTATTTGCATAGAATAAAGAGTTTTTGATCGTATAAAACGAGCTGGAACGCCTACATCGAGCGCAAGACTCAATCGTTCGATTTCGTTAGAAACTGACTTTGCAATCGTTTGGTGGTTGTTTGTCAGCTCGAAATGCATGAATCTTGCGTAATCGCAAAGAATACAGAGTTTTTGATCGTTCAAAACGAGCTGGGACGCCTACAGCGAGCGCAAAACTCAATCGTTCGATTTCGTTGGAAAGCGACCTTGTAGTCGTTTGCTGCTTGTTTGGCGGCTCGAAATCCATGAATCTTGCGTGTTTGCACAAAATGAAGAGTGTTTGATCGTGTAAAACGAGTTGGAACGCCTACTGCGAGCGCAAAACTCAATCGTTCGATTTCGTTGAAAAGCGACGTTGTAGTCGTTTGGTGCTTGTTTAGCAACTCAAAACCCATCAACCTTGCGTATTTGCATAGAATTAAGAGTTTTTGATCGTATAAAACGAGCTGGAACGCCTACAGCGAGCGCAAGACTCAATCGTTTGATTTCGTTGTAAAGCGACTTAGCAGTCGTTTGGTGCTTGTTTAGCGGCTCGAAATGCATGAATCTTGCGTATTTGCAAATAAAACCAAGTTTTTGATCGTTTAAAACGAGCTGGAACGCCTACAGCGAGCGCAAAACTGAATCGTTCGATTTCGTTATAAAGCGACTTTTCATTCGATTGGTGCTTGATTAGCAACTCAAAACGCATAAACCTTGCGTATTTGCATAGAATAAAGAGTTTTTGATCGTATAAATAGAGCTGAAACGCCTACAGCGAGCGCAAAACTCAATCGTTCGATTTCATTTTAAAGCGACGTTGTAGTCGTTTGGTGCTTGTTTGGTAGCTCGAAATGCATGAATCTCGCGTATTTGCACGAAACGAAGAGTGTTTGATCGTATGAAACGAGCTGGAACGCCTGCAGCGAGCGCAAAACTCAATCGTTCGATTTCGTTGGAAAGCGACTTTGTAGTCGTTTAGTGCTTGTTTGGCGGCTCGAAATGCATGAATCTTGCGTATTTGCAAAGAATACAGAGTTTTAGATCGTTTAAAACGACCTGGAACGCCGACAGCAAGCGCAAAACTGAATCGTTTGATTTCGTTATAAAGCGACTTTTCAATCGATTGGTGCTTGTTTAGCAACTCAAAACGCATAAACCTTGCGTATTTGCATAGAATAAAGAGTTTTTGATCGTACAAAACGAGCTGAAACGCCTTTAGCGAGCGCAAAACTCAATCGTTCGATTTCGTTGAAAAGCGACTTTGTAGTCGTTTGGTGCTTGTTTGGTAGGTCGAAATGCATGAATCTTGCGTATGTGCACAAAACGAAGAGTGTGTGATCGTATAAAACGAGCTGGAACGCCTACAGCGAGCGCAAAACTCAATCGTTCGATTTCGTTGAAAAGCGACTTTGTAGTTGTTTGGTGCTTGTTTGGCGGCTCGAAATGCATGAATCTTGCGTATTTGCAAAGAATACAGAGTTTTTGATCGTTTAAAACGAACTGAAACGCCGACAGCGAGCGCAAAAATCGATTGGTTTATTTCGATATGAAGCGACACTGTAGTCGTTTGGTGCTTGTTTAGCAGCTCGAAATGCATGAATCTTGCGTATTTAAATAGAATGAAGGCTTTTTGATCGTATGAAACGAGCTGGAACGCCTACAGCGAGCGCAAAACTGAATCGTTCGATTTCGTTATAAAGCGACGTTGTAGTCGTTTGGTGCTTGTTTAGCAACTCAAAACGCATAAATCTTGCGTATTTGCATAGAATTAAGAGTTTTTGATCGTATAAAACGAGCTGGAACGCCCACAGCGAGCGCAAGACTCAATCGTTCGATTTCGTTGTAAAGCGACTTTGCAGTCGTTTGGTGCTTGTTTAGCGGCTCGAAATGCATGAATCTTGCGTATTTGCAAAGAATACAGAGTTTTTGATCGTTTGAAACGAGCTGGGACGCCTACAGCGAGCGCAAAACTCAATCGTTCGATTTCGTTGGAAAGCGACTTTGTAGTCGTTTGGTGCTTGTTTGGCGGCTCGAAATGCATGAATCTTGCGTATTTGCAAAGAATACAGAGTTTTTGATCGTTTGAACCGAGCTGGAACGCCGACAGCAAGCGCAAAACTGAATCATTCGATTTCGTTATAAAGCGACTTTTCAATCGATTGGTGCTTGTTTAGCAACTCAAAACGCATAAACCTTGCGTATTTGCATAGAATAAAGAGTTTTTGATCGTATAAAACGAGCTGAAACGCCTTTAGCAAGCGCAAAACTCAATCGTTCGATTTCGTTATAAAGCCACGTTGTAGTCGTTTGGTGCTTGTTTGGTAGCTCGAAATGTATGAATCTTGCGTATTTGCCCAAAACGAAGAGTATTTGATCGTATAAAACGAGCTGGAACGCCTACAGCGGGCGCAAAACTCAATCGTTCGATTTCGTTGGAAAGCGACTTTGTAGTCGTTAGCTGCTTGTTTGGCGGCTCGAAATGCATGAATCTTGCCTATTTGCAACGAATACAGAGTTTTTGATCGTTTAAAACGACCTGGAACGCCGACAGCAAGCGCAAAACTGAATCGTTCGATTTCGTTATAAAGCGACTTTTCAATCGATTGGTGCTTGGTTAGCAACTCAAAACGCATAAACCTTGCGTATTTGCATAGAATAAAGAGATTATGATCGTATAAAACGAGCTGGAACGCCCACAGCGAGCGCAAGACTCAATCGTTCGATTTCGTTGTAAAGCGACTTTGCAGTCGTTTGGTGCTTGTTTGGCGGCTCGAAATGCACGAATCTTGCGTATTTGCACAAAATGAAGAGTGTTTGATCGTGTAAAACGAGTTGGAACGCCTACAGCGAGCGCAAAACTCAATCGTCCGATTTCGTTGAAAAGCGACGTTGTAGTCGTTTGGTGCTTGTTTAGCAACTCAAAACGCATAAACCTTGCGTATTTGCATAGAATGAAGAGTTTTTGATCGTATAAAACGAGCTGGAACGCCTACAGCGAGCGCAAGACTCAATCGTTTGATTTCGTTGTAAAGCGACTTTGCAGTCGTTTGGTGCTTGTTTAGCGGCTCGAAATGCATGAATCTTGCGTATTTGCAAATAAAACAGAGTTTTTGATCGTTTAAAACGAGCTGGAACGCCGACAGCGAGCGCAAAACTGAATCGTTCGATTTCGTTATAAAGCGACTTTTCAATCGATTGGTGCTTGTTTAGCAACTCAAAACGCATAAACCTTGCGTGTTTGCATAGAATAAAGAGTTTTTGATCGTATAAAACGAGCTGGAACGCCTACAGCGAGCGCAAAACTCAATCGTTCGATTTCGTTGTAAAGCGACTTTGCAGTCGTTTGGTGCTTGTTTAGCTGCTCGAAATGCATGAATCTTGCGTATTTGCAAAGAATACAGAGTTTTTGATCGTTTAAAACGAGCTGGAACGCCGACAGCAAGCGCAAAACTGAATCATTCGATTTTGTTATAAATCGACTTTTCAATCAATCGGTGCTTATTTAGCAACTCAAAACGCATAAACCTTGCGTATTTGCATAGAATAAAGAGTTTTTGATCGTACAAAACGAGCTGAAACGCCTTTAGCGAGCGCAAAACTCAATCGTTCGATTTGGTTATAAAGCGACGTTGTAGTCGTTTGGTGCTTGTTTGGTAGCTCGAAATGTATGAATCTTGCGTATTTGCCCAAAACGAAGAGTGTTTGATCGTATAAAACGAGCTGGAACGACTACAGCGAGCGCAAAACTCAATCGTTCGATTTCGTTGCAAAGCGACTTTGTAGTCGTTTGGTGCTTGTTTGGCGGCTCGAAATGCATGAAACTTGCGTATTTGCAAAGAATACAGAGTTTTTGATCGCTTAAAACGAGCTGGAACGCCGACAGGGAGCGCAAAACTGAATCGTTCGATTTCGTTATAAAGCTACTTTTCAATCGATTGGTGCTTGTTTAGCAACTCAAAACGCATAAACCTTGCGTATTTGCATAGAATAAAGAGTTTTTGATCGTATAAAACGAGCTGGAACACCGACAGCGAGCGCAAGACTCAATCGTTCGATTTCGTTATAAAGCGACGTTGCAGTCGTTTGGTGCTTCTTTGGTAGCTCGAAATGCATGAATCTTGCGTATTTGCAAAAAATTAAGAGTTTTTGATCGTTCAAAACGAGCTGGAACGCCGACA
The DNA here is from genome assembly GCA_933228735.2 of Amblyteles armatorius. NCBI lineage: Eukaryota > Metazoa > Arthropoda > Insecta > Hymenoptera > Ichneumonidae > Amblyteles > Amblyteles armatorius. The sequence goes on from OW121690.1 coordinate 7,626,167, forward strand.
GTGAGCGCAAAACTGAATCGTTCGAATTCGTTATGAAGCGACTTTTCATTCGATTGGTGCTTGTTTAGCAACTCAAAACGCATAAACCTTACGTATTTGCATAGAATTAAGAGTTTTTGATCGTATAAAACGAGCTGAAACGCCTACAGCTAGCGCAAAACTAAATCGTTCGATCTCGTTATAAAGCGACGTTGTAGTCATTTGGTGCTTGTTTGGTAGCTCGAAATGCATGAATCTTGCGTATGTGCACAAAACGAAGAGTGTTTGATCGTATAAAACGAGCTGGAACGCCTACAGCGAGCGCAAGACTCAATCGTTTGATTTCGTTGTAAAGCGACTTTGCAGTCGTTTGGTGCTTGTTTAGCGGCTCGAAATGCATGAATCTTGCGTATTTGCAAATAAAACAGAGTTTTTGATCGTTTAAAACGAGCTGGAACGCCGACAGCGAGCGCAAAACTGAATCGTTCGATTTCGTTATAAAGCGACTTTTCAATCGATTGGTGCTTGTTTAGCAACTCAAAACGCATAAACCTTGCGTGTTTGCATAGAATAAAGAGTTTTTGATCGTATAAAACGAGCTGGAACGCCTACAGCGAGCGCAAAACTCAATCGTTCGATTTCGTTGTAAAGCGACTTTGCAGTCGTTTGGTGCTTGTTTAGCTGCTCGAAATGCATGAATCTTGCGTATTTGCAAAGAATACAGAGTTTTTGATCGTTTAAAACGAGCTGGAACGCCGACAGCAAGCGCAAAACTGAATCATTCGATTTTGTTATAAATCGACTTTTCAATCAATCGGTGCTTATTTAGCAACTCAAAACGCATAAACCTTGCGTATTTGCATAGAATAAAGAGTTTTTGATCGTACAAAACGAGCTGAAACGCCTTTAGCGAGCGCAAAACTCAATCGTTCGATTTGGTTATAAAGCGACGTTGTAGTCGTTTGGTGCTTGTTTGGTAGCTCGAAATGTATGAATCTTGCGTATTTGCCCAAAACGAAGAGTGTTTGATCGTATAAAACGAGCTGGAACGCCTACAGCGAGCGCAAAACTCAATTATTCGATTTCGTTGCAAAGCGACTTTGTAGTCGTTTGGTGCTTGTTTGGCGGCTCGAAATGCATGAAACTTGCGTATTTGCAAAGAATACAGAGTTTTTGATCGCTTAAAACGAGCTGGAACGCCGACAGGGAGCGCAAAACTGAATCGTTCGATTTCGTTATAAAGCTACTTTTCAATCGATTGGTGCTTGTTTAGCAACTCAAAACGCATAAACCTTGCGTATTTGCATAGAATAAAGAGTTTTTGATCGTATAAAACGAGCTGGAACACCGACAGCGAGCGCAAGACTCAATCGTTCGATTTCGTTATAAAGCGACGTTGCAGGTGTTTGGTGCTTCTTTGGTGGCTCGAAATGCATGAATCTTGCGTATTTGCAAAAAATTAAGAGTTTTTGATCGTTCAAAACGAGCTGGAACGCCGACAGTGAGCGCAAAACTGAATCGTTCGAATTCGTTATGAAGCGACTTTTCATTCGATTGGTGCTTGTTTAGCAACTCAAAACGCATAAACCTTGCGTATTTGCATAGAATAAAGAGATTTTGATCGTATGAAACGAGCTGAAACGCCTACAGCGAGCGCAAAACTCGATCGCTCGATTTCGTTATCAAGCGACGTTGTAGTCGTATGGTGCTTGTTTGGTAGCTCGAAATGCATGAATCTCGAGTATTTGTACTAAACGAAAAGTGTTTGATCGTATGAAACGAGCTGGAACGCCTACAGCGAGCGCAAAACTGAATCGTTCGATTTCGTTATAAAGCGACGTTGTAGTCGTTTGAAGCTTGTTTAGCATTTCAAAACGCATAAATCTTGCGTATTTGCATAGAATTAAGTTTTTGATCGTATAAAACGAGCTGGAACGCCCACAGCGAGCGCAAGACTCAATCGTTCGATTTCGTTGTAAAGCGACTTCGCAGTCGTTTGGTGCTTGTTTAGCGGCTCGAAATGCATGAATCTTGCGTATTTGCAAATAATACAGAGTTTTTGATCGTTTAAAACGAGCTGGAACGCCTACAGCGGGCGCAAAACTCAATCGTTCGACTTTGTTGGAAAGCGACTTTGTAGTCGTTTGGTGCTTGTTTGGCGGCTCGAAATGCATGAATCTTGCGTATTTGCAAAGAATACAGAGTGTTTGATCGTTTGAAACGAGCTGGGACGCCTACAGCGAGCGCAAAACTCAATCGTTCGATTTCGTTGGAAAGCGATTTTGTAGTCGTTTGGTGCTTGTTTGGCGGCTCGAAATGCATGAATCTTGCGTATTTGCGAAGAATACAGAGTTTTTGATCGTTTAAAACAAGCTGGAACGCCGACAGCAAGCGCAAAACTGAATCATTCGATTCCGTTATAAAGTGACTTTTCAATCGATTGGTGCTTGTTTAGCAACTCAAAACGCATAAACCTTGCATATTTGCATAGAATAAAGAGTTTTTGATCGTATAAAACGAGCTGAAACGCCTTTAGCCAGCGCAAAACTCAATCGTTCGATTTCGTTATAAAGCGACGTTGTAGTCGTTTGGTGCTTGTTTGGTAGCTCGAAATGTATGAATCTTGCGTATTTGCCCAAAACGAAGAGTGTTTGATCGTATAAAACGAGCTGGAACGCCTACAGCGGGCGCAAAACTCAATCGTTCGATTTCGTTGGAAAGCGACTTTGTAGTCGTTGGCTGCTTGTTTGGCGGCTCGAAATGCATGAATCTTGCCTATTTGCAAAGAATACAGAGTTTTTGATCGCTTAAAACGAGCTGGAACGCCGACAGCGAGCGCAAAACTGAATCGTTCGATTTCGTTATAAAGCGACTTTTCAATCGATTGGTGCTTGTTTAGCAACTCAAAACGCATAAACCTTGCGTATTTGCATAGAATAAAGAGTTTTTGATTGTATAAAACGAGCTGGAACGCCTACAGCGAGCGCAAGACTCAATCGCTCGATTTCGTTATAAAGCGACTTTTCAATCGATTGATGCTTGTTTGGTAGCTCGAAATGCATGAATCTTGCGTATTTGCACAAAACGAAGAGTGTTTGATCGTATAAAACGAGCTGGAAAGCCTACAGCGAGCGCAAAACTGAATCGTTCAATTTCGTTATAAAGCGACTTTTCAATCGATTGGTGCTTGTTTAGCAACTCAAAACGCATAAGCCTTGCGTATTTGCATAGAATAAAGAGGTTTTGATTGTATAAAACGAGCTGAAACGCCTACAGCGAGCGCAAAACTCGATCGCTCGATTTCGTTATAAAGCGACATTGTAGTCGTTTCTTGCTTGTTTGGTAGCTCGAAATGCATGAATCTCGCGTATTTGCACGAAACGAAGAGTGTTTGATCGTATGAAACGAGCTGGAACGCCTGCAGCGAGCGCAAAACTCAATCGTTCGATTTCGTTGGAAAGCGACTTTGTAGTCTTTTGGTGCTTGTTTAGCGGCTCGAAATGCATGAATCTTGCGTATTTGCAAAGAATACAGAGTTTTTGATCGTTTAAAACGAGCTGGAACGCCGACAGCGAGCGCAAAACTGAATCGTTCGATTTCGTTATAAAGCGACTTTTTATTCGATTGGTGCTTGTTTAGCTACTCAAAACGCATAAACCTTGCGTATTTGCATAGAATAAAGAGTTTTTGGTCGTATAAAACGAGCTGAAACGCCTTTAGCAAGCGCAAAACTCAATCGTTCGATTTCGTTATAAAGCGACGTTGTAGTCGTTTGGTGCTTGTTTGGTAGCTCGAAATGTATGAATCTTGCGTATATGCACAAAACGAAGAGTGTTTGATCGTATAAAACGAGCTGGAACGCCTACAGCGGGCGCAAAACGCAATCGTTCGACTTTGTTCGAAAGCGACTTTGTAGTCGTTTGGTTCTCGTTTGGCGGCTCGAAATGCATGAATCTTGCGTATTTGCAAAGAATACAGAGTTTTTGATCGTTTGAAACGAGCTGGGACGCCTACAGCGAGCGCAAAACTCAATCGTTCGATTTCGTTGGAAAGCGATTTTGTAGTCGTTTGGTGCTTGTTTGGCGGCTCGAAATGCATGAATCTTGCGTATTTGCAAAGAATACAGAGTTTTTGATCGTTTAAAACGACCTGGAACGCCGACAGCAAGCGCAAAACTGAATCGTTCGATTTCGTTATAAAGCGACTTTTCAATCGATTGGTGCTTGATTAGCAACTCAAAACGCATAAACCTTGCGTATTTGCATAGAACAAAGAGTTTTTGATCGTACAAAACGAGCTGAAACGCCTTTACCGAGCGCAAAACTCAATCGTTCGATTTCGTTATAAAGCGACGTTGTAGTGGTTTGGTGCTTGTTTGGTAGCTCGAAATGTATGAATCTTGCGTATTTGCACAAAACGAAGAGTGTTTGATCGTATAAAACGAGCTGGAACGCCTACAGCGAGCGCAAAACTCAATCGTTCGATTTCGTTGAAAAGCGACTTTGTAGTCGTTTGGTGCTTGTTTGGTAGCTCGAAATGCATGAATCTTGCGTATGTGCACAAAACGAAGAGTGTTTGATCGTATAAAACGAGCTGGAACGCCTACAGCGAGCGCAAAACTCAATCGTTCGATTTCGTTGAAAAGCGACTTTGTAGTCGTTTGGTGCTTGTTTGGCGGCTCGAAATGCATGAAACTTGCGCATTTGCAAAGAATACAGAGTTTTTGATCGCTTAAAACGAGCTGGAACGCCGACACCGAGCGCAAAACTGAATCGTTCGATTTCGTTATAAAGCTACTTTTCAATCGATTGGTGCTTGTTTAGCAACTCAAAACGCATAAACCTTGCGTATTTGCATAGAATAAAGAGTATTTGATCGTATAAAACGAGCTGGAACACCGACAGCGAGCGCAAGACTCAATCGTTCGATTTCGTTATAAAGCGACGTTGCAGTCGTTTGGTGCTTCTTTGGTGGCTCGAAATGCATGAATCTTGCGTATTTGCAAAAAATGACGAGTTTTTGATCGTTCAAAATGAGCTGGAACGCCGACAGCGAGCGCAAAACTGAATCGTTCGATTTCGTTATAAAGCTACTTTTCAATCGATTGGTGCTCGTTTAGCAACTCAAAACGCATAAACCTTGCGTATTTGCATAGAATAAAGAGTTTTTGATCGTATAAAACGAGCTGAAACACCGACAGCGAGCGCAAGACTCAATCGTTCGATTTCGTTGTAAAGCGACGTTGCAGTCGTTTGGTGCTTCTTTGGTGGCTCGAAATGCATGAATCTTGCGTATTTGCAAAAAATGACGAGTTTTTGATCGTTCAAAACGAGCTGGAACGCCGACAACGAGCGCAAAACTGAATCGTTCGATTTCGTTATAAAGCTACTTTTCAATCGATTGGTGCTTGTTTAGCAACTCAAAACGCATAAACCTTGCGTATTTGCATAGAATAAAGAGTTTTTGATCGTATAAAACGAGCTGAAACGCCTACAGCGAGCGCAAAACTCGATCGCTCGATTTCGTTATAAAGCGACGTTGTAGTCGTTTGGTGCTTGTTTGGTAGCTCGAAATGCATGAATCTTGCGTATGTGCACAAAACGAAGAGTGTTTGATCGTATAAAACGAGCTGGAACGCCGACAGCGAGCGCAAAACTGAATCGTTCGATTTCGTTATAAAGCGACTTTTCAATCGATTGGTGCTTGTTTAGCAACTCAAAACGCATGAACCTTGCGTGTTTGCATAGAATAAAGAGTTTTTGATCGTATAAAACGAGCTGGAACGCCTACAGCGAGCGCAAGACTCAATCGTTCCATTTCGTTAGAAACTGACTTTGCAATCGTTTGGTGGTTGTTCGTCAGCTCGAAATGCATGAATCTTGCGTAATCGCAAAGAATACAGAGTTTTTGATCGTTCAAAACGAGCTGGGACGCCTACAGCGAGCGCAAAACTCAATCGTTCGATTTCGTTGGAGAGCGACTTTGTAGTCGTTTGCTGCTTGTTTGGCGGCTCGAAATGCATGAATCTTGCGTATTTGCACAAAATAAAGAGTGTTTGATCGTGTAAAACGAGTTGGAACGCCTACAGCGAGCGCAAAACTCAATCGTTCGATTTCGTTGAAAAGCGACGTTGTAGTCGTTTGGTGCTTGTTTAGCAACTCAAAACGCATAAACCTTGCGTATTTGCATAGAATTAAGAGTTTTTGATCGTATAAAACGAGCTGGAACGCCTACAGCGAGCGCAAGACTCAATCGTTTAATTTCGTTGTAAAGCGACTTTGCAGTCGTTTGGTGCTTGTTTAGCGGCTCGAAAAGCATGAATCTTGCGTATTTGCAAATAAAACAGAGTTTTTGATCGTTTAAAACGAGCTGGAACGCCGACAGCGAGCGCAAAACTGAATCGTTCGATTTCGATATAAAGCGACTTTTCAATCGATTGGTGCTTGTTTAGCAACTCAAAACGCATAAACCTTCCGTATGTGCATAGAATAAAGAGTTTTTGATCGTACAAAACGAGCTGAAACGCTTTTAGCGAGCGCAAAACTCAATCGTTCGATTCCGTTATAAAGCGACGTTGTAGTCGTTTGGTGCTTGTTTGGTGGCTCGAAATGTATGAATCTTGCGTATTTGCACAAAACGAAGAGTGTTTGATCGTATAAAACGAGCTGGAACGCCTACAGCGAGCGCAAAACTCAATCGTTCGATTTCGTTGCAAAGCGACTTTGTAGTCGTTTGGTGCTTGTTTGGCGGCTCGAAATGCATGAAACTTGCGTATTTGCAAAGAATACAGAGTTTTTGATCGCTTAAAACAAGCTGGAACGCCTACAGCGAGCGCAAGACTTAATCGTTCGATTTCGTTATAAAGCGACTTTGCAATCGATTGGTGCTTGTTTAGCAACTCAAAACGCATAAACCTTCCGTATTTGCATAGAATAAAGAGTTTTTGATCGTACAAAACGAGCTGAAACGCTTTTAGCGAGCGCAAAACTCAATCGTTCGATTCCGTTGTAAAGCGACTTCGCAGTCGTTTGGTGCTTGTTTAGCGGCTCGAAATGCATGAATCTTGCGTATTTGCAAATAATACAGAGTTTTTGATCGTTTTAAACGAGCTGGAACGCCGACAGCGAGCGCAAAACTGAATCGTTCGATTTCGTTATAAAGCGTCTTTTCAATCGATTGGTGCTTGTTTAGCAACTCAAAACGCATAAACCTTGCGTATTTGCATAGAATAAAGAGTTTTTGATCGTATAAAACGAGCTGGAACGCCTACAGCGAGCGCAAGACTCAATCGTTCGATTTCGTTATAAAGCGACTTTTCAATCGATTGGTGCTTGTTTAGCAACTCAAAACGCATAAACCTTGCGTATTTGCATAGAATTAAGAGTTTTTGATCGTATAAAACGAGCTGGAACGCCCACAGCGAGCGCAAGACTCAATCGTTCGATTTCGTTGTAAAGCGACTTTGCAGTCGTTTGGTGCTTGTTTAGCGGCTCGAAATGCATGAATCTTGCGTATTCGCAAAGAATACAGAGTTTTTGATCGTTCAAAACGAGCTGTGATGCCTACAGCGAGCGCAAAACTCAATCGTTCGATTTCGTTATAAAGCGACGTTGTAGTCGTTTGGTGCTTGTTTGGTAGCTCAAAATGTATGAATCTTGCGTATTTGCCCAAAACGAAGGGTGTTTGATCGTATAAAACGAGCTGGAACGCCTACAGCGGGCGCAAAACTCAATCGTTCGATTTCGTTGGAAAGCGACTTTGTAGTCGTTGGCTGCTTGTTTGGCGGCTCGAAATGCATGAATCTTGCGTATTTGCACAAAATGAAGAGTGTTTGATCGTGTAAAACGAGTTGGAACGCCTACAGCGAGCGCAAAACTCAATCGTTCGATTTCGTTATAAAGCGACGTTGTAGTCGTTTGGTGCTCGTTTGGTAGCTCGAAATGTATGAATCTTGCGTATTTGCTCAAAACGAAGAGTGTTTGATCGTATAAAACGAGCTGGAACGCCTACAGCGGGCGCAAAACTCAATCGTTCGACTTTGTTGGAAAGCGACTTTGTAGTCGTTTGGTGCTTGTTTGGCGGCTCGAAATGCATGAATCTTGCGTATATGCAAAGAATACAGAGTGTTTGATCGTTTGAAACGAGCTGGGACGCCTACAGCGAGCGCAAAACTCAATCGTTCGATTTCGTTGGAAAGCGATTTTGTAGTCGTTTGGTGCTTGTTTGGCGGCTCGAAATGCATGAATCTTGCGTATTTGCAAAGAATACAGAGTTTTTGATCGTTTAAAACAAGCTGGAACGCCGACAGCAAGCGCAAAACTGAATCATTCGATTTCGTTATAAAGTGACTTTTAAATCGATTGGTGCTTGTTTAGCAACTTAAAATGCATGAACCTTGCGTATTTGCATAGAATAAAGATTTTTTGATCGTATAAAACGAGCTGAAACGCCTGTAGCAAGCGCAAAACTCAATCGTTCGATTTCGTTATAAAGCGACGTTGTAGTCGTTTGGTGCTTGTTTGGTAGCTCGAAATGTATGAATCTTGCGTATTTGCCCAAAACGAAGAGTGTTTGATCGTATAAAACGACCTGGAACGCCTACAGCGGGCGCAAAACTCAATCGTTCGATTTCGTTGGAAAGCGACTTTGTAGTCGTTGGCTGCTTGTTTGGCGGCTCGAAATGCATGAATCTTGCCTATTTGCAATGAATACAGAGTTTTTGATCGCTTAAAACGAGCTGGAACGCCGACAGCGAGCGCAAAACTGAATCGTTCGATTTCGTTATAAAGCGACTTTTCAATCGATTGGTGCTTGTTTAGCAACTCAAAACGCATAAACCTTGCGTATTTGCATAGAATAAAGAGTTTTGGATCGTATAAAACGAGCTGGAACGCCTACAGCGAGCGCAAGACTCAATCGTTCGATTTCGTTATAAAGCGACGTTGCAGTCGTTTGGTGCTTCTTTGGTGGCTCGAAATGCATGAATCTTGCGTATTTGCAAAAAATGACGAGTTTTTGATCGTTCAAAACGAGCTGGAACGCCGACAGCGAGCGCAAAACTGAATCGTTCGATTTCGTTATAAAGCTACTTTTTAATCGATTGGTGCTTGTTTAGCAACTCAAAACGCATAAACCTTGCGTATTTGCATAGAATAAAGAGTTTTTGATCGTATAAAACGAGCTGAAACGCCTACAGCGAGCGCAAAACTCGATCGCTCGATTTCGTTATAAAGCGACGTTGTAGTCGTTTGGTGCTTGTTTGGTAGCTCGAAATGCATGAATCTCGAGTATTTGTACGAAACGAAAAGTGTTTGATCGTATGAAACGAGCTGGAACGCCTACAGCGAGCGCAAAACTCAATCGTTCGATTTCGTTGAAAAGCGACTTTGTAGTCGTCTGGTGCTTGTTTGGCGGCTCGAAATGCATGAAACTTGCGTATTTGCAAAGAATACAGAGTTTTTGATCGCTTAAAATGAGCTGGAACGCCGACAGCGAGCGCAAAACTGAATCGTTCGATTTCGTTATAAAGCGACTTTTCAATCGATTGGTGCTTGTTTAGCAACTCAAAACGCATAAACCTTGCGTATTTGCATAGAACAAAGAGTTTTTGATCGTACAAAACGAGCTGAAACGCCTTTCGCGAGCGCAAAACTCAATCGTTCGATTTGGTTATAAAGCGACGTTGTAGTCGTTTGGTGCTTGTTTGGTAGCTCGAAATGTATGAATCTTGCGTATTTGCACAAAACGAAGAGTGTTTGATCGTACAAAACGAGCTGAAACGCCTTTCGCGAGCGCAAAACTCAATCGTTCGATTTGGTTATAAAGCGACGTTGTAGTCGTTTGGTGCTTGTTTGGTAGCTCGAAATGTATGAATCTTGCGTATTTGCACAAAACGAAGAGTGTTTGATCGTATAAAACGAGCTGGAACGCCTACAGCGAGCGCAAAACTCAACCATTCGATTTCGTTTGAAAGCGACTTTGTAGTTGTTTGGTGCTTGTTTAGCGGCTCGAAATGCATGAATCTTGCGTAATCGCAAAGAATACAGAGTTTTTGATCGTTTAAAACGAGCTGGGACGCCTACAGCGAGCGCAAAACTCAATCGTTCGATTTCGTTGGAAAGCGACTTTGTAGTCGTTTGCTGCTTGTTTGGCGGCTCGAAATGCATGAATCTTGCGTATTTGCACAAAATGAAGAGTGTTTGATCGTATAAAACGAGCTGGAACGCCGACAGCGGGCGCAAAACTCAATCGTTCGATTCCGTTGGAAAGCGACTTTGTAGTCGTTGGCTGCTTGTTTGGCGGCTCGAAATGCATGAATCTTGCGTATTTGCAAAGAATACAGAGTTTTTGATCGCTTAAAACGAGCTGGAACTCCGACAGCGATCGCAAAACTGTATCGTTCGATTTCGTTATAAAGCGACTTTTCAATCGATTGGTGCTTGTTTAGCAACTCAAAACGCATAAACCTTGCGTATTTGCATAGAATAAAGAGTTTTTGATCGTATAAAACGAGCTGGAACGCCTACAGCGAGCGCAAGACTCAATCGTTTAATTTCGTTGTAAAGCGACTTTGCAGTCGTTTGGTGCTTGTTTAGCGGCTCGAAAAGCATGAATCTTGCGTATTTGCAAATAAAACAGAGTTTTTGATCGTTTAAAACGAGCTGGAACGCCGACAGCGAGCGCAAAACTGAATCGTTCGATTTCGTTATAAAGCGACTTTTCATTCGATTGGTGCTTGATTAGCAACTCAAAACGCATAAACCTTGCGTATTTGCATAGAATAAAGAGTTTTTGATCGTATAAAATGAGCTGCAACGCCTACAGCGAGCGCAAAACTCAATCGTTCGATTTCATTTTAAAGCGACGTTGTAGTCGTTTGGTGCTTGTTTAGCAACTCAAAACGCATAAACCTTGCGTATTTGCATAGAATAAAGAGTTTTTGATCGTACAAAACGAGCTGAAACGCCTTTAGCGAGCGCAAAACTCAATCGTTCGATTTCGTTATAGAGCGACGTTGTAGTCGTTTGGTGCTTGTTTGGTAGCTCGAAATGTATGAATCTTGCGTATTTGCACAAAACGAAGAGTGTTTGATCGTATAAAACGAGCAGGAACGCCTACAGCGAGCGCAAAACTCAATCGTTCGATTCCGTTATAAAGCGACGTTGTAGTCGTTTGGTGCTTGTTCGGTAGCTCGAAATGTATGAATCTTGCGTATTTGCACAAAACGAAGAGTGTTTGATCGTATAAAACGAGCTGGAACGCCTACAGCGAGCGCAAAACTCAATCGTTCGATTTCGTTGCAAAGCGACTTTGTAGTCGTTTGGTGCTTGTTTGGCGGCTCGAAATGCATGAAACTTGCGTATTTGCAAAAAATGACGAGTTTTTGATCGTTCAAAACGAGCTGGAACGCCGACAGTGAGCGCAAAACTGAATCGTTCGATTTCGTTATAAAGCGACTTTTCATTCGATTGGTGCTTGTTTAGCAACTCAAAACGCATAAACCTTGCGTATTTGCATAGAATAAAAAGTTTTTGATCGTATAAAACGAGCTGAAACGCCTACAGCTATCGCAAAACTCAATCGTTCGATTTCGTTATAAAGTGACTTTGCATTCGTTTGGTGCTTGTTTAGCGGCTCAAAATGCATGAATCTTGCGTATTTGCAAAGAATACAGTGTTTGATCGTGTAAAAACGAGCTGGAACGCCTACAGCGAGCGCAAGACTCAATCGTTCGATTTTGTTATAAAGCGACTTTTTAATCGATTGGTGCTTGTTTAGCAACTCAAAACGCATAAACCTTGCGTATTTGCATAGAATAAAGAGTTTTTGATCGTACAAAACGAGCTGAAACGCCTTTAGCAAGCGCAAAACTCAATCGTTCGATTCCGTTATAAAGCGACGTTGTAGTCGTTTAGTGCTTGTTTGGTAGCTCGAAATGTATGAATCTTGCGTATTTGCACAAAACGAAGAGTGTTTGATCGTATAAAACAAGCTGGAACGCCTACAGCGAGCGCAAAACTCAATCGTTCGATTTCGTTGCAAAGCGACTTTGTAGTCGTTTGGTGCTTGTTTGGCGGCTCGAAATGCATGAAACTTGCGTATTTTCAAAGAATACAGAGTTTTTGATCGCTTAAAACGAGCTGGAACGCCAACAGGGAGCGCAAAACTGAATCGTTCGATTTCGTTATAAAGCTACTTTTCAATCGATTGGTGCTTGTTTAGCAACTCAAAAAGCATAAACCTTGCGTATTTGCATAGAATAAAGAGTTTTTGATCGTATAAAACGAGCTGGAACACCGACAGCGAGCGCAAGACTCAATCGTTCGATTTCGGTATAAAGCGACGTTAGAGTCGTTTGGTGCTTGTTTGGTAGCTCGAAATGCATGAATCTTGCGTGTGTGCACAAAACAAAGAGTGTTTGATCGTATAAAACGAGCTGGAACGCCTACAGCGAACGCAAGACTCAATCGTTCGATTTCGTTATAAAGTGACTTTGCATTCGTTTGGTGCTTGTTTAGCGGCTCAAAATGCATGAATCTTGCGTATTTGCAAAGAATACAGACTGTTTGATCGTGTAAAAACGAGCTGAAACGCCTACAGCGAGCGCAAGACTCAATCGTTCGATTTCGTTATAAAGCGACTTTTCAATCGATTGGTGCTTGTTTAGCAACTCAAAACGCATAAACCTTCCGTATTTGCATAGAATAAAGAGTTTTTGATCGTACAAAACGAGCTGAAACGCTTTTAGCGAGCGCAAAACTCAATCGTTCGATTCCGTTGTAAAGCGACTTCGCAGTCGTTTGGTGCTTGTTTAGCGGCTCGAAATGCATGAATCTTGCGTATTTGCAAAGAATACAGAGTTTTTGATCGTTTAAAACGAGCTGGGACGCCGACAGCGAGCGCAAAACTGAATCGTTCGATTTCGTTATAAAGCGACTTTTCAATCGATTGGTGCTTGTTTAGCAACTCAAAACGCATAAACCTTGCGTATTTGCATAGAATAAAGAGTTTTCGATCGTATAAAACGAGCTGGAACGCCTACAGCGAGCGCAAGACTCAATCGTTCGATTTCGTTATAAAGCGACTTTTCAATCGATTGGTGCTTGTTTAGCAACTCAAAACGCATAAACCTTGCACATTTGCATAGAATAAAGAGTTTTTGATCGTATAAAACGAGCTGGGACGCCTACAGCGAGCGCAAAACTCAATCGTTCGATTTCGTTGGAAAGCGACTTTGTAGTCGTTTGGTGCTTGTTTGGCGGCTCGAAATGCATGAATCTTGCGTATTTGCGAAGAATACAGAGTTTTTGATCGTTTAAAACGAGCTGGAACGCCGACAGCAAGCGCAAAACTGAATCATTCGATTTCGTTATAAATCGACTTTTCAATCAATTGGTGCTTATTTAGCAACTCAAAACGCATAAACCTTGCGTATTTGCATAGAATAAAGAGTTTTTGATCGTACAAAACGAGCTGAAACGCCTTTAGCGAGCGCAAAACTCAATCGTTCGATTTGGTTATAAAGCGACGTTGTAGTCGTTTGGTGCTTGTTTGGTAGCTCGAAATGTATGAATCTTGCCTATTTGCACAAAACGAAGAGTGTTTGATCGTATAAAACGAGCTGGAACGCCTACAGCGAGCGCAAAACTCAATCGTTCGATTTCGTTGCAAAGCGACTTTGTAGTCGTTTGGTGCTTGTTTGGCGGCTCGAAATGCATGAAACTTGCGTATTTGCAAAGAATACAGAGTTTTTGATCGCTTAAAACGAGCTGGAACGCCGACAGGGAGCGCAAAACTGAATCGTTCGATTTCGTTATAAAGCTACTTTTCAATCGATTGGTGCTTGTTTAGCAACTCAAAACGCATAAACCTTGCGTATTTGCATAGAATAAAGAGTTTTTGATCGTATAAAACGAGCTGGAACGCCTACAGCGAGCGCAAGACTCAATCGTTCGATTTCGTTAGAAACTGACTTTGCAATCGTTTCGTGGTTGTTCGTCAGCTCGAAATGCATGAATCTTGCGTAATCGCAAAGAATACAGAGTTTTTGATCGTTCAAAACGAGCTGGGACGCCTACAGCGAGCGCAAAACTCAATCGTTCGATTTCGTTGGAAAGCGACTTTGTAGTCGTTTGCTGCTTGTTTGGCGGCTCGAAATGCATGAATCTTGCGTATTTGCACAAAATGAAGAGTGTTTGATCGTATAAAACGAGCTGGAACGCCGACAGCGGGCGCAAAACTCAATCGTTCGATTCCGTTATAAAGCGACGTTGTAGTCGTTTGGTGCTTGTTTGGTAGCTCGAAATGTATGAATCTTGCGTATTTGCACAAAACGAAGAGTGTTTGATCGTATAAAACGAGCTGGAACGCCTACAGCGAGCGCAAAACTCAATCGTTCGATTTCGTTGCAAAGCGACTTTGTAGTCGTTTGGTGCTTGTTTGGCGGCTCGAAATGCATGAATCTTGCCTATTTGCAATGAATACAGAGTTTTTGATCGCTTAAAACGAGCTGGAACGCCGACACCGAGCGCAAAACTGAATCGTTCGATTTCGTTATAAAGCTACTTTTCAATCGATTGGTGCTTGTTTAGCAACTCAAAACGCATAAACCTTGCGTATTTGCATAGAATAAAGAGTATTTGATCGTATAAAACGAGCTGGAACACCGACAGCGAGCGCAAGACTCAATCGTTCGATTTCGTTATAAAGCGACGTTGCAGTCGTTTGGTGCTTCTTTGGTGGCTCGAAATGCATGAATCTTGCGTATTTGCAAAAAATGACGAGTTTTTGATCGTTCAAAATGAGCTGGAACGCCGACAGCGAGCGCAAAACTGAATCGTTCGATTTCGTTATAAAGCTACTTTTCAATCGATTGGTGCTCGTTTAGCAACTCAAAACGCATAAACCTTGCGTATTTGCATAGAATAAAGAGTTTTTGATCGTATAAAACGAGCTGGAACACCGACAGCGAGCGCAAGACTCAATCGTTCGATTTCGTTGTAAAGCGACGTTGCAGTCGTTTGGTGCTTCTTTGGTGGCTCGAAATGCATGAATCTTGCGTATTTGCAAAAAATGACGAGTTTTTGATCGTTCAAAACGAGCTGGAACGCCGACAACGAGCGCAAAACTGAATCGTTCGATTTCGTTATAAAGCTACTTTTCAATCGATTGGTGCTTGTTTAGCAACTCAAAACGCATAAACCTTGCGTATTTGCATAGAATAAAGAGTTTTTGATCGTATAAAACGAGCTGAAACGCCTACAGCGAGCGCAAAACTCGATCGCTCGATTTCGTTATAAAGCGACGTTGTAGTCGTTTGGTGCTTGTTTGGTAGCTCGAAATGCATGAATCTTGCGTATGTGCACAAAACGAAGAGTGTTTGATCGTATAAAACGAGCTGGAACGCCGACAGCGAGCGCAAAACTGAATCGTTCGATTTCGTTATAAAGCGACTTTTCAATCGATTGGTGCTTGTTTAGCAACTCAAAACGCATGAACCTTGCGTGTTTGCATAGAATAAAGAGTTTTTGATCGTATAAAACGAGCTGGAACGCCTACAGCGAGCGCAAGACTCAATCGTTCCATTTCGTTAGAAACTGACTTTGCAATCGTTTGGTGGTTGTTCGTCAGCTCGAAATGCATGAATCTTGCGTAATCGCAAAGAATACAGAGTTTTTGATCGTTCAAAACGAGCTGGGACGCCTACAGCGAGCGCAAAACTCAATCGTTCGATTTCGTTGGAGAGCGACTTTGTAGTCGTTTGCTGCTTGTTTGGCGGCTCGAAATGCATGAATCTTGCGTATTTGCACAAAATAAAGAGTGTTTGATCGTGTAAAACGAGTTGGAACGCCTACAGCGAGCGCAAAACTCAATCGTTCGATTTCGTTGAAAAGCGACGTTGTAGTCGTTTGGTGCTTGTTTAGCAACTCAAAACGCATAAACCTTGCGTATTTGCATAGAATTAAGAGTTTTTGATCGTATAAAACGAGCTGGAACGCCTACAGCGAGCGCAAGACTCAATCGTTTAATTTCGTTGTAAAGCGACTTTGCAGTCGTTTGGTGCTTGTTTAGCGGCTCGAAAAGCATGAATCTTGCGTATTTGCAAATAAAACAGAGTTTTTGATCGTTTAAAACGAGCTGGAACGCCGACAGCGAGCGCAAAACTGAATCGTTCGATTTCGATATAAAGCGACTTTTCAATCGATTGGTGCTTGTTTAGCAACTCAAAACGCATAAACCTTCCGTATGTGCATAGAATAAAGAGTTTTTGATCGTACAAAACGAGCTGAAACGCTTTTAGCGAGCGCAAAACTCAATCGTTCGATTCCGTTATAAAGCGACGTTGTAGTCGTTTGGTGCTTGTTTGGTGGCTCGAAATGTATGAATCTTGCGTATTTGCACAAAACGAAGAGTGTTTGATCGTATAAAACGAGCTGGAACGCCTACAGCGAGCGCAAAACTCAATCGTTCGATTTCGTTGCAAAGCGACTTTGTAGTCGTTTGGTGCTTGTTTGGCGGCTCGAAATGCATGAAACTTGCGTATTTGCAAAGAATACAGAGTTTTTGATCGCTTAAAACAAGCTGGAACGCCTACAGCGAGCGCAAGACTTAATCGTTCGATTTCGTTATAAAGCGACTTTGCAATCGATTGGTGCTTGTTTAGCAACTCAAAACGCATAAACCTTCCGTATTTGCATAGAATAAAGAGTTTTTGATCGTACAAAACGAGCTGAAACGCTTTTAGCGAGCGCAAAACTCAATCGTTCGATTCCGTTGTAAAGCGACTTCGCAGTCGTTTGGTGCTTGTTTAGCGGCTCGAAATGCATGAATCTTGCGTATTTGCAAATAATACAGAGTTTTTGATCGTTTTAAACGAGCTGGAACGCCGACAGCGAGCGCAAAACTGAATCGTTCGATTTCGTTATAAAGCGTCTTTTCAATCGATTGGTGCTTGTTTAGCAACTCAAAACGCATAAACCTTGCGTATTTGCATAGAATAAAGAGTTTTTGATCGTATAAAACGAGCTGGAACGCCTACAGCGAGCGCAAGACTCAATCGTTCGATTTCGTTATAAAGCGACTTTTCAATCGATTGGTGCTTGTTTAGCAACTCAAAACGCATAAACCTTGCGTATTTGCATAGAATTAAGAGTTTTTGATCGTATAAAACGAGCTGGAACGCCCACAGCGAGCGCAAGACTCAATCGTTCGATTTCGTTGTAAAGCGACTTTGCAGTCGTTTGGTGCTTGTTTAGCGGCTCGAAATGCATGAATCTTGCGTATTCGCAAAGAATACAGTGTGTTTGATCGTTCAAAACGAGCTGTGATGCCTACAGCGAGCGCAAAACTCAATCGTTCGATTTCGTTATAAAGCGACGTTGTAGTCGTTTGGTGCTTGTTTGGTAGCTCAAAATGTATGAATCTTGCGTATTTGCCCAAAACGAAGGGTGTTTGATCGTATAAAACGAGCTGGAACGCCTACAGCGGGCGCAAAACTCAATCGTTCGATTTCGTTGGAAAGCGACTTTGTAGTCGTTGGCTGCTTGTTTGGCGGCTCGAAATGCATGAATCTTGCGTATTTGCACAAAATGAAGAGTGTTTGATCGTGTAAAACGAGTTGGAACGCCTACAGCGAGCGCAAAACTCAATCGTTCGATTTCGTTATAAAGCGACGTTGTAGTCGTTTGGTGCTCGTTTGGTAGCTCGAAATGTATGAATCTTGCGTATTTGCTCAAAACGAAGAGTGTTTGATCGTATAAAACGAGCTGGAACGCCTACAGCGGGCGCAAAACTCAATCGTTCGACTTTGTTGGAAAGCGACTTTGTAGTCGTTTGGTGCTTGTTTGGCGGCTCGAAATGCATGAATCTTGCGTATATGCAAAGAATACAGAGTGTTTGATCGTTTGAAACGAGCTGGGACGCCTACAGCGAGCGCAAAACTCAATCGTTCGATTTTGTTGGAAAGCGATTTTGTAGTCGTTTGGTGCTTGTTTGGCGGCTCGAAATGCATGAATCTTGCGTATTTGCAAAGAATACAGAGTTTTTGATCGTTTAAAACAAGCTGGAACGCCGACAGCAAGCGCAAAACTGAATCATTCGATTTCGTTATAAAGTGACTTTTAAATCGATTGGTGCTTGTTTAGCAACTTAAAATGCATGAACCTTGCGTATTTGCATAGAATAAAGATTTTTTGATCGTATAAAACGAGCTGAAACGCCTGTAGCAAGCGCAAAACTCAATCGTTCGATTTCGTTATAAAGCGACGTTGTAGTCGTTTGGTGCTTGTTTGGTAGCTCGAAATGTATGAATCTTGCGTATTTGCCCAAAACGAAGAGTGTTTGATCGTATAAAACGACCTGGAACGCCTACAGCGGGCGCAAAACTCAATCGTTCGATTTCGTTGGAAAGCGACTTTGTAGTCGTTGGCTGCTTGTTTGGCGGCTCGAAATGCATGAATCTTGCCTATTTGCAATGAATACAGAGTTTTTGATCGCTTAAAACGAGCTGGAACGCCGACAGCGAGCGCAAAACTGAATCGTTCGATTTCGTTATAAAGCGACTTTTCAATCGATTGGTGCTTGTTTAGCAACTCAAAACGCATAAACCTTGCGTATTTGCATAGAATAAAGAGTTTTGGATCGTATAAAACGAGCTGGAACGCCTACAGCGAGCGCAAGACTCAATCGTTCGATTTCGTTATAAAGCGACGTTGCAGTCGTTTGGTGCTTCTTTGGTGGCTCGAAATGCATGAATCTTGCGTATTTGCAAAAAATGACGAGTTTTTGATCGTTCAAAACGAGCTGGAACGCCGACAGCGAGCGCAAAACTGAATCGTTCGATTTCGTTATAAAGCTACTTTTTAATCGATTGGTGCTTGTTTAGCAACTCAAAACGCATAAACCTTGCGTATTTGCATAGAATAAAGAGTTTTTGATCGTATAAAACGAGCTGAAACGCCTACAGCGAGCGCAAAACTCGATCGCTCGATTTCGTTATAAAGCGACGTTGTAGTCGTTTGGTGCTTGTTTGGTAGCTCGAAATGCATGAATCTCGAGTATTTGTACGAAACGAAAAGTGTTTGATCGTATGAAACGAGCTGGAACGCCTACAGCGAGCGCAAAACTCAATCGTTCGATTTCGTTGAAAAGCGACTTTGTAGTCGTCTGGTGCTTGTTTGGCGGCTCGAAATGCATGAATCTTGCGTAATCGCAAAGAATACAGAGTTTTTGATCGTTTAAAACGAGCTGGGACGCCTACAGCGAGCGCAAAACTCAATCGTTCGATTTCGTTGGAAAGCGACTTTGTAGTCGTTTGCTGCTTGTTTGGCGGCTCGAAATGCATGAATCTTGCGTATTTGCACAAAATGAAGAGTGTTTGATCGTATAAAACGAGCTGGAACGCCGACAGCGGGCGCAAAACTCAATCGTTCGATTCCGTTGGAAAGCGACTTTGTAGTCGTTGGCTGCTTGTTTGGCGGCTCGAAATGCATGAATCTTGCGTATTTGCAAAGAATACAGAGTTTTTGATCGCTTAAAACGAGCTGGAACTCCGACAGCGATCGCAAAACTGTATCGTTCGATTTCGTTATAAAGCGACTTTTCAATCGATTGGTGCTTGTTTAGCAACTCAAAACGCATAAACCTTGCGTATTTGCATAGAATAAAGAGTTTTTGATCGTATAAAACGAGCTGGAACGCCTACAGCGAGCGCAAGACTCAATCGTTTAATTTCGTTGTAAAGCGACTTTGCAGTCGTTTGGTGCTTGTTTAGCGGCTCGAAAAGCATGAATCTTGCGTATTTGCAAATAAAACAGAGTTTTTGATCGTTTAAAACGAGCTGGAACGCCGACAGCGAGCGCAAAACTGAATCGTTCGATTTCGTTATAAAGCGACTTTTCATTCGATTGGTGCTTGATTAGCAACTCAAAACGCATAAACCTTGCGTATTTGCATAGAATAAAGAGTTTTTGATCGTATAAAATGAGCTGCAACGCCTACAGCGAGCGCAAAACTCAATCGTTCGATTTCATTTTAAAGCGACGTTGTAGTCGTTTGGTGCTTGTTTAGCAACTCAAAACGCATAAACCTTGCGTATTTGCATAGAATAAAGAGTTTTTGATCGTACAAAACGAGCTGAAACGCCTTTAGCGAGCGCAAAACTCAATCGTTCGATTTCGTTATAGAGCGACGTTGTAGTCGTTTGGTGCTTGTTTGGTAGCTCGAAATGTATGAATCTTGCGTATTTGCACAAAACGAAGAGTGTTTGATCGTATAAAACGAGCAGGAACGCCTACAGCGAGCGCAAAACTCAATCGTTCGATTCCGTTATAAAGCGACGTTGTAGTCGTTTGGTGCTTGTTCGGTAGCTCGAAATGTATGAATCTTGCGTATTTGCACAAAACGAAGAGTGTTTGATCGTATAAAACGAGCTGGAACGCCTACAGCGAGCGCAAAACTCAATCGTTCGATTTCGTTGCAAAGCGACTTTGTAGTCGTTTGGTGCTTGTTTGGCGGCTCGAAATGCATGAAACTTGCGTATTTGCAAAAAATGACGAGTTTTTGATCGTTCAAAACGAGCTGGAACGCCGACAGTGAGCGCAAAACTGAATCGTTCGATTTCGTTATAAAGCGACTTTTCATTCGATTGGTGCTTGTTTAGCAACTCAAAACGCATAAACCTTGCGTATTTGCATAGAATAAAAAGTTTTTGATCGTATAAAACGAGCTGAAACGCCTACAGCTATCGCAAAACTCAATCGTTCGATTTCGTTATAAAGTGACTTTGCATTCGTTTGGTGCTTGTTTAGCGGCTCAAAATGCATGAATCTTGCGTATTTGCAAAGAATACAGTGTTTGATCGTGTAAAAACGAGCTGGAACGCCTACAGCGAGCGCAAGACTCAATCGTTCGATTTTGTTATAAAGCGACTTTTTAATCGATTGGTGCTTGTTTAGCAACTCAAAACGCATAAACCTTGCGTATTTGCATAGAATAAAGAGTTTTTGATCGTACAAAACGAGCTGAAACGCCTTTAGCAAGCGCAAAACTCAATCGTTCGATTCCGTTATAAAGCGACGTTGTAGTCGTTTAGTGCTTGTTTGGTAGCTCGAAATGTATGAATCTTGCGTATTTGCACAAAACGAAGAGTGTTTGATCGTATAAAACAAGCTGGAACGCCTACAGCGAGCGCAAAACTCAATCGTTCGATTTCGTTGCAAAGCGACTTTGTAGTCGTTTGGTGCTTGTTTGGCGGCTCGAAATGCATGAAACTTGCGTATTTTCAAAGAATACAGAGTTTTTGATCGCTTAAAACGAGCTGGAACGCCAACAGGGAGCGCAAAACTGAATCGTTCGATTTCGTTATAAAGCTACTTTTCAATCGATTGGTGCTTGTTTAGCAACTCAAAAAGCATAAACCTTGCGTATTTGCATAGAATAAAGAGTTTTTGATCGTATAAAACGAGCTGGAACACCGACAGCGAGCGCAAGACTCAATCGTTCGATTTCGGTATAAAGCGACGTTAGAGTCGTTTGGTGCTTGTTTGGTAGCTCGAAATGCATGAATCTTGCGTGTGTGCACAAAACAAAGAGTGTTTGATCGTATAAAACGAGCTGGAACGCCTACAGCGAACGCAAGACTCAATCGTTCGATTTCGTTATAAAGTGACTTTGCATTCGTTTGGTGCTTGTTTAGCGGCTCAAAATGCATGAATCTTGCGTATTTGCAAAGAATACAGACTGTTTGATCGTGTAAAAACGAGCTGAAACGCCTACAGCGAGCGCAAGACTCAATCGTTCGATTTCGTTATAAAGCGACTTTTCAATCGATTGGTGCTTGTTTAGCAACTCAAAACGCATAAACCTTCCGTATTTGCATAGAATAAAGAGTTTTTGATCGTACAAAACGAGCTGAAACGCTTTTAGCGAGCGCAAAACTCAATCGTTCGATTCCGTTGTAAAGCGACTTCGCAGTCGTTTGGTGCTTGTTTAGCGGCTCGAAATGCATGAATCTTGCGTATTTGCAAAGAATACAGAGTTTTTGATCGTTTAAAACGAGCTGGGACGCCGACAGCGAGCGCAAAACTGAATCGTTCGATTTCGTTATAAAGCGACTTTTCAATCGATTGGTGCTTGTTTAGCAACTCAAAACGCATAAACCTTGCGTATTTGCATAGAATAAAGAGTTTTCGATCGTATAAAACGAGCTGGAACGCCTACAGCGAGCGCAAGACTCAATCGTTCGATTTCGTTATAAAGCGACTTTTCAATCGATTGGTGCTTGTTTAGCAACTCAAAACGCATAAACCTTGCACATTTGCATAGAATAAAGAGTTTTTGATCGTATAAAACGAGCTGGGACGCCTACAGCGAGCGCAAAACTCAATCGTTCGATTTCGTTGGAAAGCGACTTTGTAGTCGTTTGGTGCTTGTTTGGCGGCTCGAAATGCATGAATCTTGCGTATTTGCGAAGAATACAGAGTTTTTGATCGTTTAAAACGAGCTGGAACGCCGACAGCAAGCGCAAAACTGAATCATTCGATTTCGTTATAAATCGACTTTTCAATCAATTGGTGCTTATTTAGCAACTCAAAACGCATAAACCTTGCGTATTTGCATAGAATAAAGAGTTTTTGATCGTACAAAACGAGCTGAAACGCCTTTAGCGAGCGCAAAACTCAATCGTTCGATTTGGTTATAAAGCGACGTTGTAGTCGTTTGGTGCTTGTTTGGTAGCTCGAAATGTATGAATCTTGCCTATTTGCACAAAACGAAGAGTGTTTGATCGTATAAAACGAGCTGGAACGCCTACAGCGAGCGCAAAACTCAATCGTTCGATTTCGTTGCAAAGCGACTTTGTAGTCGTTTGGTGCTTGTTTGGCGGCTCGAAATGCATGAAACTTGCGTATTTGCAAAGAATACAGAGTTTTTGATCGCTTAAAACGAGCTGGAACGCCGACAGGGAGCGCAAAACTGAATCGTTCGATTTCGTTATAAAGCTACTTTTCAATCGATTGGTGCTTGTTTAGCAACTCAAAACGCATAAACCTTGCGTATTTGCATAGAATAAAGAGTTTTTGATCGTATAAAACGAGCTGGAACGCCTACAGCGAGCGCAAGACTCAATCGTTCGATTTCGTTAGAAACTGACTTTGCAATCGTTTCGTGGTTGTTCGTCAGCTCGAAATGCATGAATCTTGCGTAATCGCAAAGAATACAGAGTTTTTGATCGTTCAAAACGAGCTGGGACGCCTACAGCGAGCGCAAAACTCAATCGTTCGATTTCGTTGGAAAGCGACTTTGTAGTCGTTTGCTGCTTGTTTGGCGGCTCGAAATGCATGAATCTTGCGTATTTGCACAAAATGAAGAGTGTTTGATCGTATAAAACGAGCTGGAACGCCGACAGCGGGCGCAAAACTCAATCGTTCGATTCCGTTATAAAGCGACGTTGTAGTCGTTTGGTGCTTGTTTGGTAGCTCGAAATGTATGAATCTTGCGTATTTGCACAAAACGAAGAGTGTTTGATCGTATAAAACGAGCTGGAACGCCTACAGCGAGCGCAAAACTCAATCGTTCGATTTCGTTGCAAAGCGACTTTGTAGTCGTTTGGTGCTTGTTTGGCGGCTCGAAATGCATGAAACTTGCGTATTTGCAAAGAATACAGAGTTTTTAATCGCTGAAAACGAGCTGGAACGCCGACAGGGAGCGCAAAACTGAATCGTTCGATTTCGTTATAAAGCTACTTTTCAATCGATTGGTGCTTATTTAGCAACTCAAAACGCATAATCCTTGCGTATTTGCATAGAATAAAGAGTTTTTGATCGTATAAAACGAGCTGGAACACCGACAGCGAGCGCAGGACTCAATCGTTCGATTTCGTCATAAAGCGACGTTGCAGTCGTTTGGTGCTTCTTTGGTGGCTCGAAATGCATGAATCTTGCGTATTTGCAAAAAATGACGAGTTTTTGATCGTTCAAAACGAGCTGGAACGCCGACAGTGAGCGCAAAACTGAATCGTTCGATTTCGCTATAAAGCGACTTTTCATTCGATTGGTGCTTGTTTAGCAACTCAAAACGCATAAACCTTGCGTATTTGCATAGAATAAAAAGTTTTTGATCGTATAAAACGAGCTGAAACGCCTACAGCTAGCGCAAAACTCAATCGTTCGATTTCGTTATAAAGTGACTTTGCATTCGTTTGGTGCTTGTTTAGCGGCTCAAAATGCATGAATCTTGCGTATTTGCAAAGAATACAGAGTGTTTGATCGTGTAAAAACGAGCTGGAACGCCTACAGCGAGCGCAAGACTCAATCGTTCGATTTCGTTATAAAGCGACTTTTTAATCGATTGGTGCTTGTTTAGCAACTCAAAACGCATAAACCTTGCGTATTTGCATAGAATAAAGAGTTTTTGATCGTACAAAACGAGCTGAAACGCCTTTAGCGAGCGCAAAACTCAATCGTTCTATTCCGTTATAAAGCGACGTTGCAGTCGTTTAGTGCTTGTTTGGTAGCTCGAAATGTATGAATCTTGCGTATTTGCACAAAACGAAGAGTGTTTGATCGTATAAAACAACCTGGAACGCCTACAGCGAGCGCAAAACAAAATCGTTCGATTTCGTTGCAAAGCGACTTTGTAGTCGTTTGGTGCTTGTTTGGCGGCTCGAAATGCATGAAACTTGCGTATTTTCAAAGAATACAGAGTTTTTGATCGCTTAAAACGAGCTGGAACGCCAACAGGGAGCGCAAAACTGAATCGTTCGATTTCGTTATAAAGCTACTTTTCAATCGATTGGTGCTTGTTTAGCAACTCAAAAAGCATAAACCTTGCGTATTTGCATAGAATAAAGAGTTTCTGATCATACAAAACGAGCTGAAACGCTTTTAGCGAGCGCAAAACTCAATCGTTCGATTCCGTTGTAAAGCGACTTCGCAGTCGTTTGGTGCTTGTTTAGCGGCTCGAAATGCATGAATCTTGCGTATTTCCAAATAATACAGAGTTTTTGATCGTTTTAAACGAGCTGGAACGCCGACAGCGAGCGCAAAACTGAATCGTTCGATTTCGTTATAAAGCGACTTTTCAATCGATTGGTGCTTGTTTAGCAACTCAAAACGCATAAACCTTGCGTATTTGCATAGAATAAAGAGTTTTTGATCGTATAAAACGAGCTGGAACGCCGACAGCGAGCGCAAGACTCAATCGTTCGATTTCGTTATAAAGTGACTTTTCAATCGATTGGTGCTTGTTTAGCAACTCAAAACGCATAAACCTTGCGTATTTGCATAGAATAAAGAGTTTTTGATCGTATAAAACGAGCTGGGACGCCTACAGCGAGCGCAAAACTCAATCGTTCGATTTCGTTGGAAAGCGACTTTGTAGTCGTTTGGTGCTTGTTTGGCGGCTCGAAATGCATGAATCTTGCGTATTTGCAAATAATACAGAGTTTTTGATCGTTTTAAACGAGCTGGAACGCCGACAGCGAGCGCAAAACTGAATCGTTCGATTTCGTTATAAAGCGACTTTTCAATCGATTGGTGCTTGTTTAGCAACTCAAAACGCATAAACCTTGCGTATTTGCATAGAATAAAGAGTTTTTGATCGTATAAAACGAGCTGGAACGCCGACAGCGAGCGCAAGACTCAATCGTTCGATTTCGTTATAAAGTGACTTTTCAATCGATTGGTGCTTGTTTAGCAACTCAAAACGCATAAACCTTGCGTATTTGCATAGAATAAAGAGTTTTTGATCGTATAAAACGAGCTGGGACGCCTACAGCGAGCGCAAAACTCAATCGTTCGATTTCGTTGCAAAGCGACTTTGTAGTCGTTTGGTGCTTGTTTGGCGGCTCGAAATGCATGAAACTTGCGTATTTGCAAAGAATACAGAGTTTTTGATCGCTTAAAACGAGCTGGAACGCCGACAGGGAGCGCAAAACTGAATCGTTCGATTTCGTTATAAAGCTACTTTTCAATCGATTGGTGCTTGTTTAGCAACTCAAAACGCATAAACCTTGCGTATTTGCATAGAATAACGATTTTTTGATCGTATAAAACGAGCTGGAACACCGACAGCGAGCGCAAGACTCAATCGTTCGATTTCGTTATAAAGCGACGTTGCAGTCGTTTGGTGCTTCTCTGGTGGCTCGAAATGCATGAATCTTGCGTATTTGCAAAAAATTAAGAGTTTTTGATCGTTCAAAACGAGCTGGAACGCCGACAGTGAGCGCAAAACCGAATCGTTCGATTTCGTTATGAAGCGACTTTTCATTCGATTGGTGCTTGTTTAGCAACTCAAAACGCATAAACCTTACGTATTTGCATAGAATTAAGAGTTTTTGACCGTATAAAACGAGCTGAAACGCCTACAGCTAGCGCAAAACTCAATCGTTCGATCTCGTTATAAAGCGACGTCGTAGTCGTTTGGTGCTTGTTTGGTAGCTCGAAATGCATGAATCTTGCGTATGTGCACAAAACGAAGAGTGTTTGATTGTATAAAACGAGCTGGAACGCCTACAGCGAGCGCAAAACTCAATCGTTCGATTTCGTTGTAAAGCGACTTTGCAGTCGTTTGGTGCTTGTTTAGCGGCTCGAAATGCATGAATCTTGCGTATTTGCAAAAAATACAGAGTTTTTGATCGTTTAAAACGAGCTGGAACGCCGACAGCGAGCGCAAAACTGGATCGTTCGATTTCGTTATAAAGCGACTTTTCAATCGATTGGTGCTTGTTTAGCAACTCAAAACGCATAAACCTTGCGTATTTGCATAGAATAAAGAGTTTTTGATCGCATAAAACGAGCTGGAACGCCTACAGCGAGCGCAAGACTCAATCGTTCGATTTCGTTAGAAACTGACTTTGCAATCGTTTGGTGGTTGTTTGTCAGCTCGAAATGCATGAATCTTGCGTAATCGCAAAGAATACAGAGTTTTTGATCGTTCAAAACGAGCTGGGACGCCGACAGCGAGCGCAAAACTGAATCGTTCGATTTCGTTGGAAAGCGACTTTGTAGTCGTTTGCTGCTTGTTTGGCGGCTCGAAATGCATGAATCTTGCGTATTTGCACAAAATGAAGAGTGTTTGATCGTATAAAACGAGCTGGAACGCCGACAGCGGGCGCAAAACTCAATCGTTCGATTCCGTTATAAAGCGACGTTGTAGTCGTTTGGTGCTTGTTTGGTAGCTCGAAATGTATGAATCTTGCGTATTTGCACAAAACGAAGAGTGTTTGATCGTATAAAACGAGCTGGAACGCCTACAGCGAGCGCAAAACTCAATCGTTCGATTTCGTTGCAAAGCGACTTTGTAGTCGTTTGGTGCTTGTTTGGCGGCTCGAAATGCATGAAACTTGCGTATTTGCAAAGAATACAGAGTTTTTAATCGCTTAAAACGAGCTGGAACGCCGACAGGGAGCGCAAAACTGAATCGTTCGATTTCGTTATAAAGCTACTTTTCAATCGATTGGTGCTTGTTTAGCAACTCAAAACGCATAAACCTTGCGTATTTGCATAGAATAAAGAGTTTTTGATCGTATAAAACGAGCTGGAACACCGACAGCGAGCGCAAGACTCAATCGTTCGATTTCGTCATAAAGCGACGTTGCAGTCGTTTGGTGCTTCTTTGGTGGCTCGAAATGCACGAATCTTGCGTATTTGCAAAAAATGACGAGTTTTTGATCGTTCAAAACGAGCTGGAACGCCGACAGTGAGCGCAAAACTAAATCGTTCGATTCCGCTATAAAGCGACTTTTCATTCGATTGGTGCTTGTTTAGCAACTTAAAACGCATAAACCTTGCGTATTTGCATAGAATAAAAAGTTTTTGATCGTATAAAACGAGCTGAAACGCCTACAGCTAGCGCAAAACTCAATCGTTCGATTTCGTTATAAAGTGACTTTGCGTTCGTTTAGTGCTTGTTTAGCGGCTCAAAATGCATGAATCTTGCGTATTTGCAAAGAATACAGAGTGTTTGATCGTGTAAAAACGAGCTGGAACGCCTACAGCGAGCGCAAGACTCAATCGTTCGATTTCGTTATAAAGCGACTTTTTAATCGATTGGTGCTTGTTTAGCAACTCAAAACGCATAAACCTTGCGTATTTGCATAGAATAAAGAGTTTTTGATCGTACAAAACGAGCTGAAACGCCTTTAGCGAGCGCAAAACTCAATCGTTCTATTCCGTTATAAAGCGACGTTGTAGTCGTTTAGTGCTTGTTTGGTAGCTCGAAATGTATGAATCTTGCGTATTTGCACAAAACGAAGAGTGTTTGATCGTATAAAACAACCTGGAACGCCTACAGCGAGCGCAAAACAAAATCGTTCGATTTCGTTGCAAAGCGACTTTGTAGTCGTTTGGTGCTTGTTTGGCGGCTCGAAATGCATGAAACTTGCGTATTTTCAAAGAATACAGAGTTTTTGATCGCTTAAAACGAGCTGGAACGCCAACAGGGAGCGCAAAACTGAATCGTTCGATTTCGTTATAAAGCGACTTTTCAATCGATTGGTGCTTGTTTAGCAACTCAAAACGCATAAACCTTGCGTATTTGCATAGAATAAAGAGTTTTTGATCGTATAAAACGAGCTGGAACGCCGACAGCGAGCGCAAGACTCAATCGTTCGATTTCGTTATAAAGCGACTTTTCAATCGATTGGTGCTTGTTTAGCAACTCAAAACGCATAAACCTTGCGTATTTGCATAGAATAAAGAGTTTTTGATCGTATAAAACGAGCTGGGACGCCTACAGCGAGCGCAAAACTCAATCGTTCGATTTCGTTGGAAAGCGACTTTGTAGTCGTTTGGTGCTTGTTTGGCGGCTCGAAATGCATGAATCTTGCGTATTTGCAAAGAATACAGAGTTTTTGATCGTTTAAAACGAGCTGGAACGCCGACAGCAAGCGCAAAACTGAATCATTCGATTTCGTTATAAATCGACTTTTCAATCAATTGGTGCTTATTTAGCAACTCAAAACGCATAAACCTTGCGTATTTGCATAGAATAAAGAGTTTTTGATCGTACAAAACGAGCTGAAACGCCTTTAGCGAGCGCAAAACTCAATCGTTCGATTTGGTTATAAAGCGACGTTGTAGTCGTTTGGTGCTTGTTTGGTAGCTCGAAATGTATGAATCTTGCGTATTTGCACAAAACGAAGAGTGTTTGATCGTATAAAACGAGCTGGAACGCCTACAGCGAGCGCAAAACTCAATCGTTCGATTTCGTTGCAAAGCGACTTTGTAGTCGTTTGGTGCTTGTTTGGCGGCTCGAAATGCATGAAACTTGCGTATTTGCAAAGAATACAGAGTTTTTGATCGCTTAAAACGAGCTGGAACGCCGACAGGGAGCGCAAAACTGAATCGTTCGATTTCGTTATAAAGCTACTTTTCAATCGATTGGTGCTTGTTTAGCAACTCAAAACGCATAAACCTTGCGTATTTGCATAGAATAAAGAGTTTTTGATCGTATAAAACGAGCTGGAACACCGACAGCGAGCGCAAGACTCAATCGTTCGATTTCGTTATAAAGCGACGTTGCAGTCGTTTGGTGCTTCTTTGGTGGCTCGAAATGCATGAATCTTGCGTATTTGCACAAATCGAAGAGTGTTTGATTGTATAAAACGAGCTGGAACGCCTACAGCGAGCGCAAAACTCAATCGTTCGATTTCGTTGTAAAGCGACTTTGCAGTCGTTTGATGCTTGTTTAGCGGCTCGAAATGCATGAATCTTGCGTATTTGCAAAAAATACAGAGTTTTTGATCGTTTAAAACGAGCTGGAACGCCGACAGCGAGCGCAAAAATGGATCGTTCGATTTCGTTATAAAGCGACTTTTCAATCGATTGGTGCTTGTTTAGCAACTCAAAACGCATAAACCTTGCGTATTTGCATAGAATAAAGAGTTTTTGATCGTATAAAACGAGCTGGTACGCCTACAGCGAGCGCAAGACTCAATCGTTCGATTTCGTTAGAAACTGACTTTGCAATCGTTTGGTGGTTGTTTGTCAGCTCGAAATGCATGAATCTTGCGTAATCGCAAAGAATACAGAGTTTTTGATCGTTCAAAACGAGCTGGGACGCCGACAGCGAGCGCAAAACTGAATCGTTCGCTTTTGTTATAAAGCGACTTTTTATTCGATTGGTGCTTGTTTAGCAACTCAAAACGCATAAACCTTGCGTATTAGTAGATATACAAGGCGGGTTCTAACGCACGAGCTCTGCACCGACATTTACCGACCCTTTTTAGCTAAGACTCGAACCACTTAGCTCAGACTCGAACCACTTGGCGGCGGGCGGTGGGTGGGTGGTTGGGTGGCGGTGGGTGGTGGGTGGGTGGGTGGGTGGCGGTGGGTGGTGGGCGGGGGGGGGGGGGGGGGGGGTTAAGTGATTGAATTATTATTAATATTTTTATTTTTTTTTTCTTGGAATGAATCGCTTGGTCACATACACACACACACACACACACACACACACACACACACCAAGGTGGGTGGTGGATGTGTGGGTGGGTGGGAGGGAGGTGGGTGGTGGGTGGGTAAGTGGTTGAATTATTATTTTTAAAAAATTCTTAGAATGAATCGCTTGGTCACACACACACCAAGGCCTGTCAATTATCACCTATAATATAAACATTAATAAATAAACACACCCGAGTTAAATTCGAATTTTCATCGAGTGGTTGTTTAGACGATAATATATACAAACACTACAAATATCTTAGGCCACTTGTCACTCTTGAAATGTATGACTGCGATAAACATTTATAAACAAATATTGAATAGAACAGTTATACCAAATGAATGCATGATAAGTCGGACCCTTGTTCTTTCAGCATCCTATACCCACGTGTCACCCTTCAAAATTTATTACGGTGATAAGTATTTTATAAACAAAGAATAAAGTATATCCACACTATGGTGTGAAAAAATCGACGAAGTGGGTGCGAGTCTAGTCGATGATATTGTTTAGCCTCGCTGGTGGGTCCACTGCAGACGTTCCCAATACAGTCGTCGATGAGTCGGACCTTTGTTCTCAAGTGCATAGGAACGTGCCAGCGAGTACGCATCACTCGATGACCTGCACACCGCCACCCCACGGTGCTAAGGTCCCTTTCCACTTGAAACTTGGGTTCGCGTGAGGCGCCTAACGTTCTGTCTTCGACTCTGACCGTTGTGGTGGTGTCCAATATCTCGAGGAAAGTTAATAGATTTAAAACTAAACAGATAATACGGCAATGTTTGGTTATAGCTGCAGAACATGAGCTAGCGGACCCTTAACTGAATGATATACTGCTGCATGCATTGATGCTGCTGAAGAGGCCCACCCCGAGCGCTATGAGAACTTGGAGATTATCTCTGTTTCTCGCAAACATATTTATATCACGTCTCGATAATGTCAAACCATTGACAAATATCCTGTTAAGGTTCGTGGCGGGGAGTTAGGTTTTAATATCGTTGACTTTGAGCTTCGCTGCTTAGTCTACATCCATCCTCCGACGTAGAGTTTCACTGCGTGCAATCACAATCAGGATTTTCTCTCGTGTGTGTATTTACGAGTGAAAATGGAAGCGAAAAAGTGCAAAAGGCTTGTTCGTATCATGGAGAGTGCGTACTCCATTCTCAAAGACAAATCTTCGCGAGCCGAAGTACAGAGGTGGATAAACTTCGGCCATCGAAATGTGAATCTCCTCGGTAAAATGTTGCAAGGAAGTATTTTGACAGTTGGTCAAAAAATCCAAATCCAAGCGACTATAGTGCAGTTAATGTCGTTGTTGGCAAAATTTAAAAAACGTGGCTCTGGTGATGTGGTGGAAAAAGTGCAATGGGTTGACACGGTGAGCGCGTTTAGGAGGCGAATACGAACTGGTGTAGTGATAAATCTAAAACATACTGACTTGGCTGATTTTTTGGAGGACTCAAGACGTCTAGTCATCTCGAAAGTAAAGAGATTGATAAATGGAACGCGTAAGAACAGAGGGCGTAACTTGAAAGTGAACGTTGTCTTGGCATGCAAGTTCAGCGTTTCAAAAAGTGAAGAAATCATCGAGGAGACCAAAACATTCAACACGTGCAATGAAGTAATTCTTCGTTCAACGGACCTGCAACAGTGGTTCACGGAACATGTTAAAGAAAAGTTGCTGTTAAGGGTTGAGGAGTTCGAACAAAAAGAATCTGGTTGGACGATGATTGAAATAATCAGCCTGACCTTTAATATTAACAAATACGTGCCACTACGAGGAGGATTGTCCACCTACGTCGCAGTTCCGAAAGATATTCAGCTGAAGCGTGCCGTTGTCAACATCAGGAGCAGGGATCCCTATTGTTTTCTGTGGGCAGTAACAGCGGCTCTTTCACCACCACTGGCGAGGGATGGTGATCGATCAAGTTCATATACGAATTTTACCAACGTGCTCGATTGGGACAATTTTAGTTATCCGATGCGAGTAAGTCAAATTCCACGATTCGAAAAGTTAAATGGGCTCTCGATCAATGTTTATGGCGTGGAGTGCAGGACGAAGGGATCGGAAATTGTACCAATTTATTTAAGTAGGGAAAGGTCTAATAATCCAACGATACATTTGCTTATGTTAGAGACCGAAATCGAGCCTGATAATAAAAATATTCCGGTGCATCACTTCGCGTGGATAAAAAATTTATCTCGACTAGTCAGCTCGCAAATATCACGACATAACGGGGCGACTTGGCTTTGCGATAGGTGCCTCTGTCATTTTCAATCCGAACAGTTGTGGAAAAAACATGCGGATGATTGTTTTATCATCAATGGCTGCAAAGTTGTTCTCCCCGAAGAGGAGACAAAATTGAAATTTAAAAATTATAAAAATAAAGAGGACGTACCATTCGCGATCTATGCTGACCTTGAGTGTCTTCTCGAGCCAGTTCAGCAAGCACTAAACTTGGCTAATCAAAAACACGTGCCTCATAGCATCGGATTTTATATTCACTGTGCACACGACGCGGCAATCTGTCAATATAAATCCTATCGTGGTAAAGATTGTGTTGATTGGTTCATGGGAGAGTTGCATCAATTAGCTGACTTCTTTACCACGCAATTTCTCAATGTCAAACGGATGGAGAAACTAAGTATTGCCCAGCGTCGTGAATTTAAAAACGCAATAAATTGTCATGTGTGCGAGAAACCATTCGCTAACGATGAAAACGAGGTCAAAGTTCGAGATCACTGCCACTTCACTGGCAAATATCGAGGTGC
This sequence comes from Amblyteles armatorius, assembly GCA_933228735.2. Classification (NCBI taxonomy): domain Eukaryota; kingdom Metazoa; phylum Arthropoda; class Insecta; order Hymenoptera; family Ichneumonidae; genus Amblyteles; species Amblyteles armatorius. The sequence goes on from OW121690.1 coordinate 7,659,353, forward strand.
CGCACATAACAGCTGCAATTTAAATTATCAGAATTCGCATGTTGTACCGGTGATATTTCATAATTTATCGGGTTACGATGCGCATTTTTTGATAAAAAAATTAGTGACGGGATTCGAAGGGTCGGTTCAACTTCTCCCTATCAACAAGGAAAAATATATTTCCTTCACGAAGCAGGTTAAGGGCAAAGTGGTGCACTACAGATTCCTCGATTCATTTCGTTTTATGCCGAGTGGTATTGAGCGATTAGCATCGTATCTAGACGCCGGAGAAAAGACGGTTACGCGGAAGCATTGCGAGAGTGCGGAGGAATTCGCATTATTAAGTAGAAAAGGTGTTTTTCCGTACGATTATCTCAGCAGTTGGAGTAAACTTGATGAAACGACATTACCCTCGAAAGCCGACTTTTTTTCACAATTAAATAATGCTGAAATCGATGATGATGAATATGCGCATGCACAAAACGTTTGGCGCGAGTGTAAAATCAAAACTTTGGGTGAATATTCCGATTTGTATTTGAAGACTGACGTTCTCCTTTTGGTGGATATCTTTGAAAATTTCCGAAGGAACTGTAAGAGAGCTTACGATTTAGACCCTCTTCATTATTACACGGCGCCAGGGTTGGCTTTCGATGCGATGCTAAAGTGCACCAACGTTGAGCTCGAACTGCTAACTGATGTGGAGATGCTCTTATTTATTGAAAAGGGTATTCGTGGGGGTGTTGCGCAATGTTCGAACAGGTACGCTAAAGCGAATAACCGATACATGGCCGAAGATTTTGACGCAGCTATCGAAGAATCGTACATTATGTACTACGACGTAAATAATTTGTATGGTGCAGCCATGAGTGAATCTCTACCCTATGGTTCTTTTCAATGGGTGGAGGATTTTCAGAGTCTCGACATAAAAAATATTGCGGATGATGCCTCGACGGGCTACATATTCGAAGTCGATTTCGATTATCCCGACGAACTTCATGAGAGCCATAAAGATTTGCCTTTAGCTCCCGAACGCTTCACGCCGCCTATACCTGGTCGTAACAGCTCAAAACTTATGACCACGTTAACACCTAAGACGAAATATGTCATCCATTATCGGAATCTAAAGCAGTGCCTCAACTTGGGTTTAAAGGTGGGAAAAATTCATAGGGTGTTACAATTTAATCAATCTCCCTGGCTGAAAAAATACATTAATTTAAATACAAATTTGCGACAACAGGCGTTAGATGAATTTGCCAAAAAATTTTTCAAACTGATGAACAACGCAGTTTTTGGTAAAACGATGGAGAATCCTAGGAAACATCGTGATGTTAGAATCGTTACCGAGTGGGGTGGAAGATATGGTGCCCGAGCTCTCATAGCAAAAGCGACGTTTCACAGCAGCACCGTATTCGATCGTGATATGCTGATTATAGAATTGAATAGAGCCTCAGTTAAATTTTACAAGCCAATTTATGCGGGTTTCACTATTCTGGATATATCGAAAATCTACATTTACGATTTCCATTACAGCTATATGAAAAATAAATTCCAGGACAAGGCGAAATTACTTTACACCGACACAGACAGTCTTATTTATCACATCGCAGTTCCTGATATATTCGAGACAATAAAGAACGATGTACACAAATTTGATACTTCCGACTATCCACAAAACAATCGGTACGGAATGCCCCTCGTGAACAAGAAAGTTGTAGGTCTCATGAAGGATGAGAACAATGGGAAAATTATGACCGAATTCGTGGGTTTGAGAGCGAAATTGTACTCGTACAAAGTTCAGGGCGACGAAAGAGAGAAAAAGCGTGCCAAAGGCGTTAAAGGATCGACATTGAAGAGGATATCGTTCGACGATTATAAACGATGCCTGTTCGATCGACGAAATTTGATAAAAAGACAATGTTTGATCCGAAGTCGGAAACATGAAGTGGAGACGATTGTCCAGAATAAGTTATCTTTAAGTTGGAACGATGACAAAAGGATGTTACGGCGCGATTGTACCGATACTCTCCCTTGGGGATATCGGCAATGATAATATATATATACACACACAAATGTTATTAATTGTATGCATTTAAAGAGTGCCATTTATGAATATATACACATATATGAATGTTATAAATTGTATGAATTTAAAGAGTGCGATTTATGAATATATATATATTTTCTATTTCAAGCTAATACGGAACACTGGTTTATTTTCCCGCCATGCATGCATGCACAATCCCTGCGCATATCCCTCCCACTCTCTTTCGCCTATATATCCAGTCGAAGGAAAGTCCAAGAGGAGCACTTGACAAAATGCATATGGTCCAGCACCAATAGAGTGACAGGGAAAATTAGCCATTTTCCCTCTCTCCTACTACCCTCGCTAAAAAGAAAAAAGAAAAAAATACTTCGAGGGCGGTCAAAGTATCGAGAGGGCTCAGTTCAAATTTTCTACGTGTTCTCTTAGCATTTTTCAATCGAGAGGGCTTAGTTCAAAGTTTCTACGTGTTGTCTTACAATTTTTCAAAGGTTTTTCAAAGTTTTCTATTCGATTTTACATTTAAAGTTTTTGACAATGGTTTTTAATTATTGGAGTGTGTATGTTTTATTGGTCTTCCTCCTTAAGAGGAACCCTGGTCTTAGACGTCGTTGGCCGCGATGCAAGTTGCATTTGATTCGCACGATGAATCGAAACATGGTTTTAGGGAAGTTGCGCGGGGTTTTGTTTGCGGCCACGATGGAGGATATTAGTCACGCGAATAGCAATGGTCTGTTCTGGAATCGAGACCTGTTAGATTCAGTTGTGCGGGTACTTCGAGGCCGTCAATGGGACAAATCACCGATCTTCGACTCAATTTTCTGGAGACGTGGTAAGTGGACACACACACACACACACACACACACACACACACGCGCGCGCGCGCGCGCGCGCACACGCACGCGCACGCACACACACACACACACACACACACACACACACACACACACACACACACACACACACACACACACACACACACACACACACACACACACACACACACACACACACACACACACACACACACACACACACACACACACACACACACACACACACACACACACGAACACACACACACACACACACACGAACACACACACACGCGCGCGCATATATATATATAGCTTAATTTTATTCATTTTTAGACAATGTCTATAAGACATTACCCCAGTGGGAGCACGATCGTGAAGATTACGCGGGAAGGGTCGATTATGATCGACTCCATGAAGATGACAGCGATGCTGCTGCTGCAATCGATGAGGGGTTTATTCAAATCCCTCCCACAAACGGCTTCATCCAGCTCGGAGACAACGTAGGAGGACGCCGCGAAACTCAATACGATTATGATGTGGCGATCGCGCTTGAGAATTTTCGTCGGCGTCCAAACAACGTATTCGTCCAGAATGACGGGGCAGTTGCAGGGCCTTCTAACGCAGTCGGGATTGAAGCCCAGGCTCATTCCCCAAGGCCGCACGAGCATCCACCTGCACCGCAAGAAGTAGCTGGGGAATGGATCCGCATCCAATATCAACCGCCACCGCCGCTTATGAATGTGATTGTCGATGATGATGATTCATCGACAAATTACGATTCGGACGAGGCACGACAGGCGAACGAGGCGGCACGAGACGCGATGCTCGCAGACTCAGCCAGCGAGGCTGAGGAGGAGGGGGAGGAAGAGGAAGCACGTGGTGAGGCAGAGGACCGTGGCGCGGCCGAGGAACAGGGGGAGGAGGGGGAGGAGGAGGAGGGGGAGGAGGAGGAGGAGGAGGAGGAGGAGGAGGAGGAGGAGGAGGAGGAGGAGGAGGAGGAGGAGGAGGCGGCGGCGGCGCCGACGTTTCCAGAGGAAGATTCGGGTAAATAAGATTTATCCGATAAAAATTGTGTGTTATGATTATAACTTCTAATTTATTTTTTTCATTACAGGATACGCTTCGGCATTTTCGGACGATTTGGCTGCGAGGGAGCGTGTCGCAGAATTATTGGGCGATGGCTACGAGAGCTCCGAAAGCATCGAATATTGAAAAATATAAATAATAAATACGTTTTTACATTAGAAAATTTAAAAAATGTCTTTTCCTTTCCTCTAGAATACCCTGTCCGGTTGGCCGAGCGGTCTAAGGCGCCGGATTTAAGTTCCGATTTCCCTCTGAGGAAGCGTGGGTTCGAATCCCACACCGGGCAGAATAATTAATATTTTTACTCCTTTGATATCTCGTTATAAAAATTATAAATCAGACTTATCGATCCAAGTATTGTGAGAGCTATCAAAGCCAAGCCATTTTACATACAGTTTGTTGGATTTTGTCTTCAATATTTTCTCTACTAAATAAATATCCGGATATTTAACCGCGAGAAGCTCTTGCTCATAAAAGCCACCAGAGATTGATCGATCCTGATAATCTTTTAGCTTGTACGTTACAGGTGTAGTTTTGACAACCCGAGATATCGTACAAATTTCTGTTGTCCAATTGGGAGTATAACCTTTGGCAAAAACATTTTTGTATTTGCTAATTCGAACTTTCTCTCCAACTTTAAATTTAGATTTGCTCGCATAATTAATTTGGGCTTTGTTGAATATACGATTTAATAAAGTCTTTTCATTTTTTTCGCTAACATCTTTTGGTTTCATCTTAATTGTACGATGTATCGTGCTGTTGTACGATGAAACCAAATCATTTATAATATCCATCCACTTATAACTTCCGCGAAGACTAAATTGTTTCCACATTTTATTTTTTAATGTGCGATTAAATCGTTCACAAATTGAAGCTTTTAAATTGCTAAATGTAGAGTATAAATGAATATTGTATTTCTTCATGAGAGATTGGAAATTCGAATTGTAAAACTCTCCGCCATTATCCACGTGTAGTTTCGATGGAACGCGACCTTGAATAAGTACCGATTTTATTGCGTCAGTGGTATCTTTACCTGTCTTACTCTTCATTGGTACAGCCCAAGCAAATTTTGAGAATATATCAATTATAGTAAGCAGATACTTGTAATTATTATTTTTACTTGCGTAAGCTGACATATCAACAAGATCAGCTTGCCAAGTTTCATCGAGACCACGAATATCGACATGACGACGAGGATAATTACGTCGAGCTGATTTATGCAACTCCTCTACGAGCGCTTTCTTGTGCACGCTCATTTTTTAAAACGTTCAGTCTAGAATCCAAATCAGAAATGGCATTAGAATTTCGAGTTGCCAAGTCTTGTACTGTTTTAAGATCAACGTTTAGAGTTTTAACAATATTCTGTATCGTCGCTTCAAGACCTTGAACCAATAGTAGACTACTATCATTCATTTCTTTTCGTAAAATCTTGACTGCGTTATGTACTTTGCGGTGTACGATGTTTAACGTTGCGGCATCACTCTGCTGTTCCGGATTGGCAACGTTGCAGAGTCGTTTGTTCTCCAAATCATAATGGTCATCCGCGGTCAGCTTAAATCCGACACCCGGGTTGCCTGGTGGACCACGATTTTTTACAATTGCACTCTTATCCAGCTGTCGTCCGAACACATCGACACTCATCTTGCGAATGATTGAAATCATGATAATCGATGGATTAATATATGATTTGAGCCTCACGTAATTCCTCAATAATAGACATAATTTCATTTCTGTGAGATGAGTTGCCAGCTGCTTGAGATGCTAGGAGCAGACGAAGGCGATTCACCAATTCATTGGGATCGTCCCAGTAAACATAATCCATCTGAATATTTGTCTTTGCCACCTTGTACTTCGGCATACCTTTTCCAGTTCGCTTCGGATTGGGGATAAACGATTTTGGAATATAATAATCGAATTTGAAACTGTTACTCGTACGGATCGCTTCATCAGCTTTATAAAACTTTTTATGAGCATTTGTTTGAAGTACAATGGTTTTATAATTTTCCAAATCACTGTTGTTCATATTAGCCTCATCGGGCTCCTTTTTGAACAATAATTCGATGAGCCCGATAGTTTTATCATACTTTGCGTCACCGATATTTATAGAAGACTTTTTAAATTCTATCGGTGTATCACCGATCATAAACTTGTCGTTGGCAAGCCTTCGTACGCCATACGAACAATCTAAGGTAGTTTTGTTATCCGATCGCAACAATGCAAGATACTCGTTTATCAAATCGTCTTCCTCAACACCTGACTTCACCACGGTTTCACCGGCGATATTATCATCATCATCATCATCATCATCATCATCATCAGCATCAGCAGCCGATTTCAAAGAAGAATTCATTTCATCATCCTCGTCGTCGTCGTCGCCGCCGCCATCATCGTCGTCGCCATCGTCTTTGTTTTTTACTTCGCTATGACTCGATTCCCCAAAATCTTCTCGGTTAATTTTTTTCATTTCGTCTTTAATTTCATCTTTTATTTTCTCCTTGATCTCATTCTTCACTGGTGTTTTATCATGATTGTCGGCTGTATCAGACGAACGCACTAATTTTTCTAATGGCTCCACTATTGGTTTGAAGGCGACTTGCATTGCCTGCTCATTGGCCTCTCGACCTGACTTTAACATTTTATGTTTCCTACGAATTGCATCGCTGGCTTTAACGATTTGACGCAAAACGTCTTTTTCATTGGATATTTTTTCGGTCTTCATGCTGTCGGAGCTGAGTCACGAATGCTACTGCTTCTCACTCGTCTAGTCAGGGAATATTTATGCCATGTTCATGCATGCAAAACAGTCAAACCCTTTCCGATATCTCCCCTCCTCAAGATCGCTATCCTTATCGATCACAATAAATCCATATTTGTCGACCCAACAGGCTGAGCACAAGTTTTTGAATTCGGTGTAAGTCATATCGGTATTTACATGATCATTGTATGCATGCTTCAGATTCATATCATCCTGCTTAAATAGTACTAGCAGATTGGCATTGTCACGCACGAGATGCTTAGGAATACGCGCATATGTCTGACAGAGGTAGAATGAATCAACGTGTTCGTGCCTTCCCATTGAAAAATATGCTCGAATATTATTCTGTTTCTCACAGGCTACATCATCGAAAATGAATATCGAGTTTGGTCTAGCTTCGTTTGGTGGCACCACTTGTTCATTCTCATTAAATGGAAAATATTCAACGCCGTTTACAGACTCAAGCAATTTCTCTAGTAACTTATATTTTGGTTGTTTGAGAGATTTAGAGTATATGTAAATGTTTTCGAATCGTAATCCATGGGGATGAGTTATGAGTGTAAGCAGCGCGTTAGTTTTACCGCAGTTCGATGGCCCACAGAACACTGCTCGAACGGTATTTGGTAATAAATTACCATGACGTTTCTCAATCCTCTCCTTCTGCGCAAACTGATCGAAATTTATCACGGGTAAATCCGTGGATTGTGTCTTGAACCTCATCTTGACGAAGACTAAGGAAACATCGTATAAATATGAGAGTTATAAGTAATTTTTCTCAGTAGCTCATGAGTCTTCGTGTGGATATGAGTGTGCAGAGTCGCGCCAAAAAGCGCGGTAAGGGCTTGGTTAATAGCGCCATTAATAATCTCCCCGTTGAATTGCATCTGCCCGGTTATCAGTACTGCGGGCCTGGTACGAATCTGACGAAGTGTCTCGCGCGCGGCGATCCGGGCATTAATCCGCTCGACGCAGCCTGTAAGGAGCACGATATTGCTTACTCAAAAAATCGAGAGGATATTTCCGCTCGGAACGCAGCTGACAAAGTTTTGGCTGAGAAAGCCTGGAAGCGTGTGTCAGCCAACGACGCGAAAATTGGTGAGAAGGCAGCGGCGCTGAGTGTAACAGCCATAATGAAAGCTAAAAGAAAACTTGGTATGGGTGTCAGGAAACCGAGTACAGCAGGGCTCAAAAAGATAATTGGAGCTGCTAAGAAAGCGATGGTTCAGAGTAATGACTCGAGTATGGTCATAAAGACCGCTCTTAAAGGTGCGCGACAAGCAGTCAAAAAGGTTGGCGGCAAGAGCAAGTTGCGTACACCTCGCATTCTCCCTGTACCGCGCAAGATCGGCGGTTTCCTACCATTTCTTGTACCTATATTTGCGGGCCTCAGCGCTGCCGGTGCGCTGTCCGGCGGTGCAGCTAGTATAGCTAAAGCCGTTACGGCTGCTCAAGCAGCCAAGCGTGATTTAGAGGAAAGTAAGCGGCATAATAAAACGATAGAGGCAATTGCTTTGGGCAAAGGTTTGCATCTAACACCTTACAAAAGAGGATTCGGACTTCATATCGCATCAAAAAACGGAAAGTGACGCTGCCGCATCGACCGCTAACTGATACCGATTTATTCAAATATGCTAAAATTATGAAAATTCCCCATTTTCGTGGAGTTTTCATGCGAAATGGTTTACCGAAGAGTGGTCCATTCAAGCATGAGTCGGGGATTATCAATCTTGACGATAATGACGGATCCGGTACGCACTGGGTAGCGTACAAGAAATCTAATAACAACGTCATTTACTTTGATAGTTTCGGTGATCTTCAACCACCAATAGAATTCATCAGTTACGCGGGTGTTGGCAGCGTTAACTATAACTACAAACAACATCAGTCCTATCATACCGTAGAGTGCGGACATTTATGCCTCAAATTTCTTTGTAATCAACTTGATCGTAAAGAAAAATATTTTCTATATAAACATACGTCATAATGCTATACGCTCAGTTATGTATGCGTCAGCATCATGAGCGATACATTTACATTAACTATATCGGGAACATCGTCCGTTCTCGAAGCACAATATTTTCCGCCCATCGAACTTTCCGCATATAAAAACCATACTCTCGGACTTGTTGAATTATTAACCTTCAATTCAATTCCGAACATAGATGTTGGTAATAATAAACTTTACATTGGAGATGAAGTAATAACCATTCCTACTGGTAGTTATGAAATCGAAGATATCGAAAATTACATGAAGCAAGTTTTAATTGGTAAAAATGTTGTTATCGATATCAAACCAAATAATAATACTCTTCGCAGTGAAATTAGGTGTACTCGTGACATAGACTTTAGACCGAGCGATTCTATTGGTCGGCTACTGGGCTTCACTCAGCGTATTTTGACGGCGAATAAAAGCTACGAGTCTGACCTCCCCGTAGCCATTCTTAAAGTAAACGCACTAAGAGTCGAATGCAATCTCACGACTGGTGCATATATAAACGAGCGAAAAGTCCATACGATTCACGAATTTTTTCCATTCGTTCCACCGGGATATAAAATAATTGAAGTGCCATCGCACGTCATTTATCTACCAATCATCGGCAAGATAATTGACCATATTCAGCTACGAATAGTAGATCAGGATGGGAATTTGGTTAATTTCCGCGGCGAAGTCATAACAATTCGACTGCACATCAAATCCCAGTAATAATGGGTATAGTGTTTAACAGAAAAAATATTAATTATAATAAGTCATCATGTGCGAGTCCGATCAGTCGACGGCCAGCTCCCAAGGCGTTAACACATCAGAACATACTGCTTCTAAAGAGTCTGGGGCTGAAGGTCAAGCAAGGCAGAAAAAGACAATAAATCGATATTTACTTCGCATATTTTGCGTCTGCTGCTGCATACGATGGAGGAAGAAATACTCGATATTCAGACACCCATCGTCTTCGATGAATCCATAATACATTGTGAGGTCCATGCTCATCAACCTTATGCATCATCAACTTTCAACAATAGTGATGAGATACGAATTGCCGTTCAGCATCAAGATCTCAGCTTACTACCCAGCAAGAGTTCGATTCACATATGTGGAAGACTCGTAAAGGAAGATGGAGCAGTCGTCACTACGATGAGCCTCGCCAATAATGCTATTTGTCATTTGTTTGAGGAAGCGCGCTATGAACTCAACGGTATAGAAATTGATCGCAACAAAAACGTTGGGATTACAAGTCTTATGAAAGGATATGTGTCTCTAAATCCGAGCAAAAGTTCGTTATTGGAAAATGCTGGTTGGCTGGATGTCGAAGAAAATAAGAGCTTAACCAGTGCAGGGTACTTCGACGTATGCGTACCACTCAGTTCGATCTTTGGATTTGCCGAAGATTATCATAAAATTGTCGTCAATGCTAAACACGAGTTAATTTTATCCCGATCAAAAAGTGATGACAATGCTGTTATACAAACAGCTGCAGAAGGTTTTAAAATTCTTATACATAAAGTAGAATGGCTTATACCATATGTGACAATCTCAGACAAACGAAAAATACGACTACTAAATTTGATTGCCAAAGATCCTCCAATTCCCATGAGTTTTCGTACTTGGGAATTGTATGAGTATCCGTTACTCCCGACTACTACGAAGCATGTGTGGACCGTCAAAACATCTTCCCAGCTGGAGAAACCTCGATATGTACTTCTAGGCTTTCAAACGAGCAGGAAAAATAAGCCACTTAAAAATGTCAACCATTTCGATCATTGTAACATTAGCGACGTGAAATTGTACTTGAATTCACAATGTTATCCATATGGAAACTTGAATCTGAATATTGGTCAAAATCAGTACGCTTTGCTGTATGAAATGTATACGAATTTCCAATCTAGCTATTACAGTAAAGATGCCGAACCGTTGCTGAACAAAAGTGATTTTAAAAATTATGCTCCGCTAATCGTAATCGATTGTTCAAAACAGAATGAATCTCTTAAATCTGGCCCCGTTGACGTTCGCCTCGAGTTTGAAGCAAAAAATAATTTCCCCGCTGAAACATCCGCATATTGTCTAATCATACATGATCGAATAGTTGAATATAATCCAATTAGTGGTGGGGTGAAAAAATTAGTATAAAAGCCGACCCTCGATCGTGAATCGAGTTAGTGACATTCAAGATGGATTACATCGTTGACGTTCAGGGCTTCAAGAAACCTTTCGATGAGTTTGTTCTGAAAGAATTTTCCATTATTGAAGTTAAAAGTGACGAAGCAGCCGAACCTCTGACACTTCTACTCAAACCGCCTGGTGCGTGGTCAGCCTTACCAGCAAAATATAAGGCTATGAATTCTTGGCTTCTACGCAATTATCACGGAATATCCTGGACCTCCGGCGATGTATCCTACCAAGTTGCAGCAAAGAGAGTTCGATCCATTTTACAACATGCGAGAACCATTTTCGTGAAAGGTCTGGAGAAGAAGAGATGGATAGCAAGCTTCATCGAAAAATCACCATCATCCATCGTTGATATGGAATCGTTGGACTGTCCATCGCTGCGAAAATTACAGACCATCCCATCGACCAACGGATGCCCCCATCACCCTAATATCTTGAAATATAATTGTGCCGAAGCGAACGTGAAATCCTTGAAGAATTGGCTTAAATCAGCTCAAACTTCATGTAAGACAGAGGAGGTTTCCTAAGAAATGAATAAACACGATATATACTACATAAAATATATTTTATTTTCCCACCCACACCCAAACATTTGTTTACGGTATTAAAAAATTAAGCAAAATATATATATATATATATATATATATATATATATATATATGTATATAATTAGGGGCTTTCACAAATATAACGAAGCCCCCAACTCGAGATCAAAGATTTTTTTTCGTTTCAATGCACGCACACACGTTGTGAAACAGTTCATCGTCATCTCTGTCACAAATCTAGCAGCTTGAATCGCATACGGCTGCTGCTGCTGTTGCTGCTACATTTTCGTTTTCCTGTACATTGTCACCATCGGTTCACAGGCTTTTGAATTCGACACTATTGTATCTTCCACCGTAATAGTTCATGTAGAGTTCTCCAGCCTGTGCAGCTTTCACAATTTTTTGAAATTGTTCTTTATCCTCGTCGAGAGCTTTCACAAGTCTGGCAGGAAGGAATGTGGCGAATTCGTTGCCCACCTCGACGACGATTCTCTTGCCGTATTTCGTTTCTACGAATTTGATGTGAGTGATTGAATGGTCCAGCTGCACCTCCCAATCTTTCAGCTTCTTCGTTGGAAGGAATTCCGCCATCTTGCCCACCGCGTTGATTGCAGAGAAATCCATTTTCCTTTGATACGTGGACCCTCGATGATATGCGAAGCGTCGAAATTTCTTGCGCCAAGAGATGCAGGTCTTCTCTTGTACGAATCAAACTTTTAACTTCCTCGATGTGTTCAAAAAGCAGTCGGATACGTTCTTTGAGCTCTGCACGTCTGCCTTGCATTACGTTCTGGTTTGATCTGAGTAAAACTTGCAGCATCCGATTTTTTCAGGCTTAATCCCCTCCCATAATCCCCACCAATTTTCCGGCTTAACCCCTCCCCAAAATCCCGACAGCCCCATCAATAAGTTCCGCCTTTTATTCTTTAACAAACTTTGTTATTTTTTTCGTCATCAACACTTTGACACCCTTTTATTATCTTTGCATTCATTGCAGCTTTCCATATACACTTCTCACATTCTCGACGACGAGGTGCTGGTCCATCGATATGCGTTCGCATATCAGGCGTATTCCAATGCTCCATACAGGGCAAGTATGAAGCTAATTCAACATCCGCATGGAGATGCGCGGGCAGCCGATCCCATAGCTGATGAATTTGCCTGCTCCAATGCCGCAAAAGCTGAGGTTTCGTGATATTTTTCAGCTCAGCCCTCGTTAATTCCCACGGATTTTTAATATTATGAACCGCGAGTACTCCATCGATTGAATTCATCTTGCCTTCGAGTTAAGAAATGAGCTTCACGTCTCACGACTCTCGAGTCTTATACACTCAATATTATAAACACACACCACGATATAAAGCGTCGAATATTCGGTACGACGATGTTTGTTTACTTAAACCCTCCCCCTATAAGAAATTTTGAGGACAAGGGTCTGATTCATCGATGGGTGTATCGATTTAAGAAATGAGCTCCACGTCTCACGACGAACAAAGGCCTGACTCATTATCCATTCATTGGGTATAACTGTTCTATTCAATATTTGTTTATAAATGTTTATCGCAGTCATAAATTTCAAGAGTGACAAGTGGCCTAAGATATTTGTAGTGTTTGTATATATTATCGTCTAAACAACCACTCGATGAAAATTCGAATTTAACTCGGGTGTGTTTATTTATTAATGTTTATATTATAGGTGATCATTGACAGGCCTTGGTGTGTGTGTGACCAAGCGATTCATTCTAAGAATTTTTTAAAAATAATAATTCAACCACTTACCCACCCACCACCCACCTCCCTCCCACCCACCCACACATCCACCACCCACCTTGGTGTGTGTGTGTGTGTGTGTGTGTGTGTGTGTGTGTGTGTATGTGACCAAGCGATTCATTCCAAGAAAAAAAAATAAAAAAAAATAAATAAATAATAATTCAATCACTTAACCCCCCCCCCACCACCCACCCACCCACCCACCACCCACCGCCACCCAACCACCCACCCACCGCCCGCCGCCAAGTGGTTCGAGTCTGAGCTAAGTGGTTCGAGTCTCAGCTAAAAAGGGTCGGTAAATGTCGGTGCAGAGCTCGTGCGTTAGAACCCGCCTTAAATATCTACTCGTATTTGCATAGAATAAAGGGTTTTTGATCGTATAAAACGAGCTGAAACGCCTTTAGCAAGCGCAAAACTCAATCGTTCGATTTCGTTATAAAGCGACGTTGTAGTCGTTTGGTGCTTGTTTGGTAGCTCGAAATGTATGAATCTTGCGTATTTGCACAAAACGAAGAGTGTTTGATCGTATAAAACGAGCTGGAACGCCTACAGCGGGCGCAAAACTCAATCGTTCGACTTTGTTGGAAAGCGACTTTGTAGTCGTTTGGTGCTTGTTTGGCGGCTCGAAATGCATGAATCTTGCGTATTTGCAAAGAATACAGAGTTTTTGATCGTTTGAAACGAGCTGGGACGCCTACAGCGAGCGCAAAACTCAATCGTTCGATATCGTTGGAAAGCGATTTTGTAGTCGTTTGGTGCTTGATTAGCAACTCAAAACGCATAAACCTTGCGTATTTGCATAGAATAAAGAGTTTTTGATCGTATAAAATGAGCTGAAACGCCTACAGCGAGCGCAAAACTCAATCGTTCGATTTCATTTTAAAGCGACGTTGTATTCGTTTGGTGCTTGTTTGGTAGCTCGAAATGCATGAATCTTGCGTATTTGCACAAAACGAAGAGTGTTTGATCGTTTAAAACGAGCTGGAACGCCGACAGCAAGCGCAAAACTGAATCGTTCGATTTCGTTATAAAGCGACTTTTCAATCGATTGGTGCTTGTTTAGCAACTCAAAACGCATAAACCTTGCGTATTTGCATAGAATAAAGAGTTTTTGATCGTATTAAACGAGCTGAAACGCCTACAGCGAGCGCAAAACTTAATCGCTCGATTTCGTTATAAAGCGACGTTGTAGTCGTTTGGTGCTTGTTTGGTAGCTCGAAATGCATGAATCTCGAGTACTTGTACGAAACGAAAAGTGTTTGATCGTATGAAACGAGCTGGAACGCCTACAGCGAGCGCAAAACTCAATCGTTCGATTTCGTTGGAAAGCGACTTTGTAGTCGTTTGGTTCTGGTTTGGCGGCTCGAAATGCATGAATCTCGCGTATTTGCAAAGAATACAGAGTTTTTGATCGTTTAAAACGAGCTGGAACGCCGACAGCAAGCGCAAAACTGAATCATTCGATTTCGTTATAAATCGACTTTTCAATCAATTGGTGCTTATTTAGCAACTCAAAACGCATAATCCTTGCGTATTTGCATAGAATAAAGAGTTTTTGATCGAATAAAATGAGCTGAAACGCCTACAGCTAGCGCAAAACTCAATCGTTCGATTTCGTTATAAAGCGACGTTGTAGTCGTTTGAAGCTTGTTTGGTAGCTCGAAATGCATGAATCTTGCGTATGTGCACAAAACGAAGAGTGTTTGATCGTATAAAACGAGCTGGAACGCCTACAGCGAGCACAAAACTCAATCGTTCGATTTCGCTGTAAAGCGACTTTGCAGTCGTTTGGTGCTTGTTTAGCGGCTCGAAATGCATGAATCTTGCGTATTTGCAAAGAATACAGAGTTTTTGATCGTTTAAAACGAGCTGGAACGCCGACAGCGAGCGCAAAACTGAATCGTTCGATTTCGTTATAAAGCGACTTTTCAATCGATTGGTGCTTGTTTAGCAACTCAAAACGCATGAACCTTGCGTATTTGCATAGAATAAAGAGTTTTTGATCGTATAAAACGAGCTGGAACGCCTACAGCGAGCGCAAGACTCAATCGTTCGATTTCGTTAGAAACTGACTTTGCAATCGTTTGGTGGTTGTTTGTCAGCTCGAAATGCATGAATCTTGCGTAATCGCAAAGAATACAGAGTTTTTGATCGTTCAAAACGAGCTGGGACGCCTACAGCGAGCGCAAAACTCAATCGATCGATTTCGTTATAAAGCGACGTTGTAGTCGTTTGGTGCTTGTTTGGTAGCTCGAAATGCATGAATCTTGCGTATTTGCACAAAACGAAGAGTGTTTGATCGTATAAAACGAGCTGGACAGCCTACAGCGAGCGCAAAACTGAATCGTTCAATTTCGTTATAAAGCGACTTTTCAATCGATTGGTGCTTGTTTAGCAACTCAAAACGCATAAACCTTGCGTATTTGCATAGAATAAAGAGTTTTTGATTGTATAAAACGAGCTGAAACGCCTTTAGCGAGCGCAAAACTCAATCGTTCGATTTCGTTATAAAGCGACGTTGTAGTCGTTTGGTGCTTGTTTGGTAGCTCGAAATGTATGAATCTTGCGTATTTGCACAAAACGAAGAGTGTTTGATCGTATAAAACGAGCTGGGACGCCTACAGCGAGCGCAAAACTCAATCGTTCGATATCGTTGGAAAGCGATTTTGTAGTCGTTTGGTGCTTGATTAGCAACTCAAAACGCATAAACCTTGCGTATTTGCATAGAATAAAGAGTTTTTGATCGTATAAAATGAGCTGAAACGCCTACAGCGAGCGCAAAACTCAATCGTTCGATTTCATTTTAAAGCGACGTTGTAGTCGTTTGGTGCTTGTTTGGTAGCTTGAAATGCATGAATCTCGCGTATTTGCACCAAACGAAGAGTGTTTGATCGTATGAAACGAGCTGGAACGCCTGCAGCGAGCGCAAAACTCAATCGTTCGATTTCGTTGGAAAGCGACTTTGTAGTCGTTTGGTGCTTGTTTGGCGGCTCGAAATGCATGAATCTTGCGTATTTGCAAAGAATACAGAGTTTTTGATCGTTTAAAACGACCTGGAACGCCGACAGCAAGCGCAAAACTGAATCGTTCGATTTCGTTATAAAGCGACTTTTCAATCGATTGGTGCTTGTTTAGCAACTCAAAACGCATAAACCTTGCGTATTTGCATAGAATAAAGAGTTTTTGATCGTACAAAACGAGCTGAAACGCATTTAGCGAGCGCAAAACTCAATCGTTCGATTTCGTTATAAAGCGACGTTGTAGTCGTTTGGTGCTTGTTTGGTAGCTCGAAATGTATGAATCTTGCGTATTTGCCCAAAACGAAGAGTGTTTGATCGTATAAAACGAGCTGGAACGCCTACAGCGAGCGCAAAACTCAATCGTTCGATTTCGTTGAAAAGCGACTTTGTAGTCG
Organism: Amblyteles armatorius; assembly: GCA_933228735.2. Taxonomy (NCBI): domain Eukaryota; kingdom Metazoa; phylum Arthropoda; class Insecta; order Hymenoptera; family Ichneumonidae; genus Amblyteles; species Amblyteles armatorius. Next base: position 7,675,924 of record OW121690.1, read on the forward strand.
TTTGGTGCTTGTTTGGTAGCTCGAAATGCATGAATCTTGCGTATGTGCACAAAACGAAGTGTGTTTGATCGTATAAAACGAGCTGGAACGCCTACAGCGAGCGCAAAACTCAATCGTTCAATTTCGTTGGAAAGCGACTTTGTAGTCGTTTGGTGCTTGTTTGGCGGCTCGAAATGCATGAATCTTGCGTATTTGCAAAGAATACAGAGTTTTTGATCGTTTAAAACGAACTGAAACGCCGACAGCGAGCGCAAAACTCGATTGGTTTATTTCGATATGAAGCGACACTGTAGTCGTTTGGTGCTTGTTTAGCAGCTCGAAATGCATGAATCTTGCGTATTTGCATAGAATGAAGGCTTTTTGATCGTATGAAACGAGCTGGAACGCCTACAGCGAGCGCAAAACTGAATCGTTCGATTTCGTTATAAAGCGACGTTGTAGTCGTTTGGTGCTTGTTTAGCAACTCAAAACGCATAAATCTTGCGTATTTGCATAGAATTAAGAGTTTTTGATCGTATAAAACGAGCTGGAACGCCCACAGCGAGCGCAAGACTCAATTGTTCGATTGCGTTGTAAAGCGACTTTGCAGTCGTTTGGTGCTTGTTTAGCAACTCAAAACGCATAAATCTTGCGTATTTGCATAGAATTAAGAGTTTTTGATCGTATAAAACGAGCTGGAACGCCCACAGCGAGCGCAAGACTCAATTGTTCGATTTCGTTGTAAAGCGACTTTGCAGTCGTTTGGTGCTTGTTTAGCGGCTCCAAATGCATGAATCTTGCGTATTTGCAAAGAATACAGAGTTTTTGATCGTTTGAAACGAGCTGGGACGCCTACAGCGAGCGCAAGACTCAATCGTTCGATTTCGTTGTAAAGCGACTTCGCAGTCGTTTGGTGCTTGTTTAGCGGCTCGAAATGCATGAATCTTGCGTATTTGCAAATAATACAGAGTTTTTGATCGTTTAAAACGAGCTGGAACGCCGACAGCGAGCGCAAAACTGAATCGTTAAATTTCGTTATAAAGTGACTTTTTATTCGATTGGTGCTTGTTTAGCAACTCAAAACGCATAAACCTTGCGTATTTGCATAGAATAAAGAGTTTTTGATCGTGTAAAACGAGCTGAAACGCCTACAGCGAGCGCAAAACTGAATCATTCGATTTTGTTGTAAAGCGACTTTTGTTACGTCCTGGGTCGAATTTGGGACAGAAAGAGTAACCGACACTCACACAAATTTTTTTTTTTTGGGACAATTAGTTGTTACGCATAACGCCGAAAACAATATAGTATCCATACTCGACGTTACCATATTATTGTTAATAATAATCAACAACAATCGCCTTAAGCAAATATCAATAAAGTATAAATCAAGTAAGTCATAAAAACAATACATAACGGTAATAAACGCTGATGCGGGCCATATACATTGCCGAGGCAAAATCCGAAGAAATTCAGTAAACTTTAAGTTGCAATAAAAACGAAACCGCGTGACTTCAACAAACTCTGAGCACGCTATTAGAAGCGGAAAACCCTCGCGAACACTTTAGGTGCGAACCGATTCAACACCCTCCGGGGGGTATTTTCGCCACTGTTAACGGTTTTATGAAAAAGGGCGCGCGACCTTGGAAAACACGAAAATTAATTCCCTAGAGCAAACGGGAAGCACGAATTGGTTTAAAATCAGCAAGCAAACTGAAAACGCAACAACCAATCGGCTTCCAATAAATAAACATTATTTTTAATAAATAAAAATTATTAATAAATAATTCCAAGACATTTTCCTTTTAAATACGCGCAACGCCGAGTGTCGTTATAGAAACGACACTCGACGGCTCAAAACAATAATAAATAAACATTATTAACAGTAAATAAAATTATTAACAAATCATTTCAAACATGATAAAAACGCGCAACGCCGAGTGTCGTTATAAAAACGACACTCGACGGCTCAAACCATTCATAAATAAATATTATTAGCAATAAATAAAATTGTTAATAAATCAATTAACACATTTTAAACCCATGCGACGATGGAATATCGGTATAAACACGATATTCCATAGCGCCACATAATAAATATATATTTCTTTATAAAAATAAATAACAATACTTTATTATAATTAATATTCAAAACTAATTACAAAACATGCAACATTGAGCAACGCTATTGCGACGATGCTCAGCAGCGCTAAAAATCTTTCAATAAATACAAACCTTGAAACATTGAAATGGCAACCATAAAAATATATTGTCCGCAATTATTCAAAACGCGCGCAGCACCAGAATACTGAATTGATATTTAGCGGCGCGGAATATTGTTATAATAATGAACAAATATTGTATGAGGGACTTAGGCATAAGGTTAATAATGTAAACGACGAGTAACGTCTTAAATATTTTTGTTAACAACAAATGTACTAGATTGCTAACTAGTAAATACTGTCTTTAAACAATTACACTGGACTAGCCATATAATAAGTCCGACATAGTAACAAATAGCTATCAATGTTAAATAAGCCATAATTTAATAATGTATCGGATGGCAAAGCGGCCGTGTGACCGGACGCAGCTCCGACACCAACTCCAAGAATCGCCATCGATAAGGGCTCTCTAAGAAGCTGGCCCGTGAGATGCTGCGACGGCACGGCGGCCGTGTGACCGGACGCAACGGCGACAACAGCTCCGAGAATCGTCACCGATAAGGGCTCTCTAAGAAACGAGCCCGTGGGATACTGCATTGGCACGGCTACCACGAGACAAAGGCAGTACCACCATCAACGGCACGGCTACCATGAGACCGGACGCAGATCCGATAACGGCTCTGGGAATCACAGGCGATAAGGCAGTCCCGAGTAGCTTTCTGCCGTTGGGACTCGGACCCGTGGGATGCTGCGTCAGCACAGGGCTCCAAGCGCGGCGGCCGCCACCATCATACATCGCGCTGCCGCGAGACAAAGGCAGCCCCCACTCTAGGGACAGCAGGGCTACAGCTAGCGTCTGCCCCCACCATCACACATCGTGCTGCTACGGGACAACGGCGGCCCCCACTCAAGGGACAGCACGGCTACAGCCAGCGGCTGCCCCCGCCATCATGCATCGCGCTGCCGCGAGACAAAGGCGGCCCCCACTCGAGGGACAGCAAGGCTTCCACGAACGGCGGCCCCCACTCGAGGGACAGCACGGCTACAGCCAGCGGCTGCCCTCACCATCATCTATCGCGCTGCCGCGAGACAAAGGCGGCCCCCACTCAAGAGACAGCGAGGCTTCCACGAACGGCGGCCCCCACTCGAGGGACAGCATGGCTACGGCCAGCGGCTGCCCTCACCATCATCCATCGCGCTGCCGCGAGACAAAGCCGGCCCCCACTCAAGAGACAGCAAGGCTTCCACGAACGGCGGCCCCCACTCGAGGGACAGCACGGCTACAGCCAGCGGCTGCCCCCACCATCATCCGTCGCGCTGCCGCGAGACAAAGGCGGCCCCCACTCAAGAGACAGCAAGGCTTCCACGAACGGCGGCCCCCACTCGAGGGACAGCATGGCTACGGCCAGCGGCTGCCCCCACTATCATCCATCGCGCTGCCGCGAAACAACGGCCGCCCCCACTCAAGAGACAGTGAGGCTTCCACTAGCGGCTGCCCCCACTCGAGGAACAGCACGGATGCTGCAAGCGGCTGCCCCCACTCGAGGGACAGCGCACCATAGGCTAGAGCAGCAGAGCAAATCCGCGAGGGCCTCCCCCTCCATCGGCAACGGACTCAGGAGACTCGCGGAGCGGAAGCTGGACAATGGGATCTTCAGTTCTTCTACGACTCTCGACACCGGCGGTCGACTGAAAGGGTGCTCTCGAAGAGACTCTCGCGAACCCCGGTATTCCCTTTGTTATAAATAACAATCATCAGTTGTATTCTACAATAAATATTAAAATCGCGATTGATACCTGGCTGCGACCAGGCGGTATTTAGCCGATATAAGATATCTCTAGCGAACCGTTCGTACTATTACAATAAATATTAGAATATACCTTTTCGAATCCTATCGATCCGAATAAATAAAACGTTTCAACCAATAAACCGTAAAATCCGTCCCCTCGGCAATAAACGACAACCGGCGACCCGTCAGAGGCACCGTGCCGCTACTCAACCAGCGAAAGCAACGTAAGAAAGGTAAGGCTAACCACAGCATTGGACATTTCAACGCAAAATACGAGTATTTCACATTTGTTGACGCAAGAAATTCATTCCTTGTCCCTATACCATTGTAATACCAATTAGATAAATCCATAGATAATTATTTACGCTTAAAACCATGGAATCTTATAAAATCAGTCTCGACACAGATCGATCTGATATAAATGAGATTACCAGCTTTTAGATAAATCCATACACAATTATTTACGGTTAAAACCATGGAATCTTATAAAATCAGTCTCGACACAGATCGATCTGATATAAATGAGATTACCAGCTTTTAGATAAATCCATAGACAATTATTTACGCTTAAAACCATGGAATCTTATAAAATCAGTCTCGACATAGATCGATCTGATATAAATGAGATTACCAGCTTATAGATAAATCCATACACAATTATTTACGCTTAAAACCATGGAATCTTATAAAATCAGTCTCGACACAGATCGATCTGATATAAATGAGATTACCAGCTTTTAGATAAATCCATAGACAATTATTTACGCTTAAAACCATGGAATCTTATAAAATCAGTCTCGACATAGATCGATCTGATATAAATGAGATTGCCAGCTTTTAGGTAAGGTCCATAGCATAAGCACGTTAAGGTTAAATCCTTCCCTGATTTCCTTCCTCCAAAACGAAATGCAACAAATGTGAACTGGTCGAATCATTTCATAAAATCTAATGGATCATAAGCCAATGAAAAATAAAGTCCAATTGCGTGGAGGCCGAACTATTGTCGTAGCAAACGTGAAATCACGTGGAGGAGTTCGTCCCATAACCGCCGAGGTTTCTAGAATTTCCGCCGCACCTACATTGACCGCGGAAAATCGTAACAATATAGTGGACGTCGCTGGTGAAAATTCCATTCCTGTCAAGAACAGGACCGAATCGAAGAATCCGCCTACTGTCATATCCGACGTCATTTTGATCAATCACCGAATTCTCATAATTCGCGACGATCCTCTCGGCGATCACTTTGTGGAAACCAGAATTCGGCATTCTCCGTCGCATCCTGTGCCAGCTACCGAGGACGGCGACATCTCAGACGCCTCCACGGTTATTAACGAGGACAGGCCACCGCCTGTGTCTTCTCCAGAGCTGATCCTTGGGCATTAGCGCCTTCAACCCGCTACGCTCATCTGCTCATCACCTGCCACATCAAGAAACAAGGTACGTATCGACAATACACATATATATCTAATACTCATCCAGTATTGCTCCGATCCCTAACCGGCGCATTCCGGTTTAAACCACGGAGCATCCTCATATAACCAGCTACCAGTCGCTCGAACGTTAAATCCAGATCTCTGCAAAAAAAAGGGGGAAAGGGAAAAATCGATTAAATTCAAAACCGCGACGTAACAGTTTGCAGTCGTTTGGCGCCTGTTCAGCGGCTCGAAATGCATGAACCTTGCGTATTTGCAAAGAATACAGAGTTTTTGATCGTTTAAAACGAGCTGGAACGCCGACAGCAAGCGCAAAACTGAATCATTCGATTTCGTTATAAAGCGACTTTTCAATCGATTGGTGCTTGTTTAGCAACTCAAAACGCATAAACCTTGCGTATTTGCATAGAATAAAGAGTTTTTGATCGTATAAAACGAGCTGAAACGCCTTTAGCAAGCGCAAAACTCAATCGTTCGATTTCGTTATAAAGCGACGTTGTAGTCGTTTGGTGCTTGTTTGGTAGCTCGAAATGTATGAATCTTGCGTATTTGCTCAAAACGAAGAGTGTTTGATCGTATAAAACGAGCTGGAACGCCTACAGCGGGCGCTAAACTCAATCGTTCGACTTTGTTGGAAAGCGACTTTGTAGTCGTTTGGTGCTTGTTTGGCGGCTCGAAATGCATGAATCTTGCGTATTTGCAAAGAATACAGAGTTTTTGATCGTTTGAAACGAGCTGGGACGCCTACAGCGAGCGCAAAACTCAATCGTTCGATTTCGTTGGAAAGCGATTTTGTAGTCGTTTGGTGGTTGTTTGGCGGCTCGAAATGCATGAATCTTGCGTATTTGCAAAGAATACAGAGTTTTTGATCGTTTAAAACGAGCTGGAACGCCTACAGCGGGCGCTAAACTCAATCGTTCGACTTTGTTGGAAAGCGACTTTGTAGTCGTTTGGTGCTTGTTTGGCGGCTCGAAATGCATGAATCTTGCGTATTTGCAAAGAATACAGAGTGTTTGATCGTTTGAAACGAGCTGGGACGCCTACAGCGAGCGCAAAACTCAATCGTTCGATTTCGTTGGAAAGCGATTTTGTAGTCGTTGGCTGCTTGTTTGGAAGCTCTAAATGCATGAATCTTGCCTATTTGCAAAGAATACAGAGTTTTTGATCGCTTAAAACGAGCTGGAACGCCGACAGCGAGCGCAAAACTGAATCGTTCGATTTCGTTATAAAGCGACTTTTCAATCGATTGGTGCTTGTTTAGCAACTCAAAACGCATAAACCTTGCGTATTTGCATAGAATAAAGAGTTTTTGATCGTATAAAACGAGCTGGAACGCCTACAGCGAGCGCAAGACTCAATCGCTCGATTTCGTTAGAAACTGACTTCGCAATCGTTTGGTGGTTGTTTGTCAGCTCGGAATGCATGAATCTTGCGAAATCGCAAAGAATACAGAGTTTTTGATCGTTCAAAACGAGCTGGGACGCCTACAGCGAGCGCAAAACTCAATCGTTCGATTTCGTTGGAAAGCGACTTTGTAGTCGTTTGCTGCTTGTTTGGCGGCTCGAAATGCATGAATCTTGCGTATTTGCACAAAATGAAGAGTGTTTGATCGTGTAAAACGAGTTGGAACGCCTACAGCGAGCGCAAAACTCAATCGTTCGATTTCGTTGAAAAGCGACGTTGCAGTCGTTTGGTGCTTGTTTAGCAACTCAAAACGCATAAACCTTGCGTATTTGCATAGAATTAAGAGTTTTTGATCGTATAAAACGAGCTGGAACGCCTACAGCGAGCGCAAGACTCAATCGTTTGATTTCGTTGTTAAGCGACTTTGCAGTCGTTTGGTGCTTGTTTAGCGGCTCGAAATGCATGAATCTTGCGTATTTGCAAATAAAACAGAGTTTTTGATCGTTTAAAACGAGCTGGAATGCCCACAGCGAGCGCAAGACTCAATCGTTTGATTTCGTTGTTAAGCGACTTTGCAGTCGTTTGGTGCTTGTTTAGCGGCTCGAAATGCATGAATCTTGCGTATTTGCAAATAAAACAGAGTTTTTGATCGTTTAAAACGAGCTGGAATGCCCACAGCGAGCGCAAGACTCAATCGTTTGATTTCGTTGTTAAGCGACTTTTCATTCGATTGGTGCTTGATTAGCAACTCAAAACGCATAAACCTTGCGTATTTGCATAGAATAAAGAGTTTTTGATCGTATGAAATGAGCTGAAACGCCTACAGCGAGCGCAGAACTCAATCGTTCGATTTCCTTTTAAAGCGACGTTGTAGTCGTTTGGTGCTTGTTTGGTAGCTCGAAATGCATGAATCTTGCGTATTTGCACAAAACGAAGAGTGTTTGATCGTATAAAACGAGCTGGAAAGCCTACAGCGAGCGCAAAACTGAATCGTTCAATTTCGTTATAAAGCGACTTTTCAATCGATTGGTGCTTGTTTAGCAACTTAAAACGCATAAACCTTGCGTATTTGCATAGAATAAAGAGGTTTTGATTGAATAAAACGAGCTGAAACGCCTACAGCGGGCGCAAAACTCAATCGTTCGATTTCGTTGGAAAGCGACTTTGTAGTCGTTGGCTGCTTGTTTGGCGGCTCGAAATGCATGAATCTTGCGTATTTGCAAAGAATACAGAGTTTTTGATCGCTCAAAACGAGCTGGAACGCCGACAGCGAGCGCAAAACTGAATCGTTCGATTTCGTTATAAAGCGACTTTTCAATCGATTGGTGCTTGTTTAGCAACTCAAAACGCATAAAACTTGCGTATTTGCATAGAATAAAGAGTTTTTGATCGTATAAAACGAGCTGGAACGCCTACAGCGAGCGCAAGACTCAATCGTTCGATTTCGTTATAAAGCGACTTTTTAATCGATTGGTGCTTGTTTAGCAACTCAAAACGCATAAACCTTCCGTATTTGCATAGAATAAAGAGTTTTTGATCGTACAAAACGAGCTGAAACGCTTTTAGCGAGCGCAAAACTCAATCGTTCGATTCCGTTATAAAGCGACGTTGTAGTCGTTTGGTGCTTGTTTGGTAGCTCGAAATGTATGAATCTTGCGTATTTGCTCAAAACGAAGAGTGTTTGATCGTATAAAACGAGCTGGAACGCCTACAGCGAGCGCAAAACTCAATCGTTCGATTTCGGTGGAAAGCGACTTTGTAGTCGTTTGGTGCTGGTTTGGCGGCTCGAAATGCATGAATCTTGCGTATTTGCAAAGAATACAGAGTTTTTGATCGTTTAAAACGAGCTGAAACGCCGACAGCGAGCGCAAAACTCGATTGGTTTATTTCGATATGAAGCGACACTGTAGTCGTTTGGTGCTTGTTTAGCAGCTCGAAATGCATGAATCTTGCGTATTTGCATAGAATGAAGGCTTTTTGATCGTATGAAACGAGCTGGAACGCCTACAGCGAGCGCAAAACTGAATCGTTCGATTTCGTTATAAAGCGACGTTGTAGTCGTTTGAAGCTTGTTTAGCAACTCAAAACGCATAAATCTTGCGTATTTGCATAGAATTAAGTTTTCGATCGTATAAAACGAGCTGGAACGCCCACAGCGAGCGCAAGACTCAATCGTTCGATTTCGTTGTAAAGCGACTTTGCAGTCGTTTGGTGCTTGTTTAGCGGCTCGAAATGCATGAATCTTGCGTATTTGCAAAGAATACAGAGTTTTTGATCGTTCAAAACGAGCTGGGATGCCTACAGCGAGCGCAAAACTCAATCGTTCGATTTCGTTGGAAAGCGACTTTGTAGTCGTTTGGTGCTTGTTTGGCGGCTTGAAATGCATGAAACTTGCGTATTTGCAAAGAATACAGAGTTTTTGATCGCTTAAAACGAGCTGGAACGCCGACAGGGAGCGAAAAACTGAATCGTTCGATTCCGTTATAAAGCTACTTTTTATTCGATTGGTGCTTGTTTAGCAACTCAAAACGCATAATCCTAGGGTATTTGCATAGAATAAACCGTTTTTGATCGAATAAAATGAGCTGAAACGCCTACAGCTAGCGCAAAACTCAATCGTTCGATTTCGTTATGAAGCGACATTGTAGTCGTTTGGTGCTTGTTCGGTAGCTCGAAATGCATGAATCTTGCGTATTTGCACGAAACGACGAGTGTTTGATCGTATCAAACGAGCTGGAACGCCTACAGCGAGCGCAAAACTCAATCGTTCGATTTCGTTGGAAAGCGACTTTGTAGTCGTTTGGTGCTCGTTTGGCGGCTCGAAATGCATGAATCTTGCGTATTCGCAAAGAATACAGAGTTTTTGATCGTTTGAAACGAGCTGGAACGCCGACAGCAAGCGCAAAACTGAATCATTCGATTTCGTTATAAAGCGACTTTTCAATCGATTGGTGCTTGTTAAGCAACTCAAAACGCATAAACCTTGCGTATTTGCATAGAATAAAGAGTTTTTGATCGTATAAAACGAGCTGGAACGCCAACAGCGAGCGCAAAACTCAATCGTTCGATTTCGATGCAAAGCGACTTTGTAGTCGTTTGGTGCTTGTTTGGCGGCTCGAAATGCATGAAACTTGCGTATTTGCAAAGAATACAGAGTTTTTGATCGCTTAAAACGAGCTGGAACGCCGACAGGGAGCGCAAAACTGAATCGTTCGATTTCGTTGTAAAGCGACTTTGCAGTCGTTTGGTGCTTGTTTAGCGGCTCGAAATGCATGAATCTTGCGTATTTGCAAAGAATACAGAGTTTTTGATCGTTCAAAACGAGCTGGGATGCCTACAGCGAGCGCAAAACTCAATCGTTCGATTTCGTTGGAAAGCGACTTTGTAGTCGTTTGGTGCTTGTTTGGCGGCTCGAAATGCATGAAACTTGCGTATTTGCAAAGAATACAGAGTTTTTGATCGCTTAAAACGAGCTGGAACGCCGACAGGGAGCGAAAAACTGAATCATTCGATTCCGTTATAAAGCTACTTTTTATTCGATTGGTGCTTGTTTAGCAACTCAAAACGCATAATCCTTGCGTATTTGCATAGAATAAAGAGTTTTTGATCGAATAAAATGAGCTGAAACGCCTACAGCTAGCGCAAAACTCAATCGTTCGATTTCGTTATAAAGCGACGTTGTAGACGTTTGGTGCTTGTTTGGTAGCTCGAAATGTATGAATCTTGCGTATTTGCACAAAACGAAGAGTGTTTGATCGTATAAAACGAGCTGGAACGCCTACAGCGGGCGCAAAACTCAATCGTTCGACTTTGTTGGAAAGCGACTTTGTAGTCGTTTGGTGCTTGTTTAGCGGCTCGAAATGCATGAATCTTCCGTATTTGCATAGAATAAAGAGTTTTTGATCGTATAAAACGAGCTGGAACGCCTACAGCGAGCGCAAGACTCAATCGTTCGATTTCGTTGTAAAGCGACTTTTTATTCGATTGGTGCTTGTTTAGCAACTCAAAACGCATAAACCTTGCGTATTTGCATAAAATAAAGAGTTTTTGATCGTATAAAATGAACTGAAACGCCTACAGCGAGCGCAAAACTCAATCGTTCGATTTCGTTATAAAGCGACGTTGTAGTCGTTTGGTGCTTGTTTGGCGGCTCGAAATGCATGAATCTTGCGTATTTGCACAAAACGAAGAGTGTTTGATCGTATAAAACGAGCTGGAAAGCCTACAGCGAGCGCAAAACTGATTCGTTCGATTTCGTTATAAAGCGACTTTTCATTCCATTGGTGCTTGTTTAGCAACTCAAAACGCAGAAACCTTGCGTATTTGCATAGAATAAATAGTTTTTGATCGTATGAAACGAGCAGAAACGCCTACAGCGAGCGCAAAACTCGATCGCTCGATTTCGTTATAAAGCGACGTTGTAGTCGTTTGGTGCTTGTTTGGTAGCTCGAAATGCATGAATCTTAGGTATTTGCAAAGAATACAGAGTTTTTGATCGTTTAAAACGAGCTGAAACGCCGACAGCGAGCGCAAAACTCGATTGGTTTATTTCGATATGAAGCGACACTGTAGTCGTTTGGTGCTTGTTTAGCGGCTCGAAATGCATGAATCTTGCGTATTTGCAAAGAATACAGAGTTTTTGATCGTTCAAAACGAGTTGGAACGCCCACAGCGAGCGCAAGACTCAATCGTTCGATTTCGTTGTAAAGCGACTTTGCAGTCGTTTGGTGCTTGTTTAGCGGCTCGAAATGCATGAAACTTGCGTATTTGCAAAGAATACAGAGTTTTTGATCGTTCAAAACGAGCTGGAACGCCTACAGCGAGCGCAAAACTCAATCGTTCGATTTCGTTGGAAAGCGACTTTGTAGTCGTTTGGTGCTTGTTTGGGGGCTCGAAATGCATGAATCTTGCGTATTTGCAAAGAATACAGAGTGTTTGATCGTTCAAAACGAGCTGGGATGCCTACAGCGAGCGCAAAACTCAATCGTTCGATTTCGTTATAAAGCGACGTTGTAGGCGTTTGGTGCTTGTTTGGTAGCTCGAAATGTATGAATCTTGCGTATTTGCTCAAAACGAAGAGTGTTTGATCGTATAAAACGAGCTGGAACGCCTACAGCGAGCGCAAAACTCAATCGTTCGATTTCGGTGGAAAGCGACTTTGTAGTCGTTTGGTGCTGGTTTGGCGGCTCGAAATGCATGAATCTTGCGTATTTGCAAAGAATACAGAGTTTTTGATCGTTTAAAACGAGCTGAAACGCCGACAGCGAGCGCAAAACTCGATTGGTTTATTTCGATATGAAGCGACACTGTAGTCGTTTGGTGCTTGTTTAGCAGCTCGAAATGCATGAATCTTGCGTATTTGCATAGAATGAAGGCTTTTTGATCGTATGAAACGAGCTGGAACGCCTACAGCGAGCGTAAAACTGAATCGTTCGATTTCGTTATAAAGCGACGTTGTAGTCGTTTGAAGCTTGTTTAGCAACTCAAAACGCATAAATCTTGCGTATTTGCATAGAATTAAGTTTTTGATCGTATAAAACGAGCTGGAACGCCCACAGCGAGCGCAAGACTCAATCGTTCGATTTCGTTGTAAAGCGACTTTGCAGTCGTTTGGTGCTTGTTTAGCGGCTCGAAATGCATGAATCTTGCGTATTTGCAAAGAATACAGAGTTTTTGATCGTTCAAAACGAGCTGGGATGCCTACAGCGAGCGCAAAACTCAATCGTTCGATTTCGTTGGAAAGCGACTTTGTAGTCGTTTGGTGCTTGTTTGGCGGCTTGAAATGCATGAAACTTGCGTATTTGCAAAGAATACAGAGTTTTTGATCGCTTAAAACGAGCTGGAACGCCGACAGGGAGCGAAAAACTGAATCGTTCGATTCCGTTATAAAGCTACTTTTTATTCGATTGGTGCTTGTTTAGCAACTCAAAACGCATAATCCTAGGGTATTTGCATAGAATAAACCGTTTTTGATCGAATAAAATGAGCTGAAACGCCTACAGCTAGCGCAAAACTCAATCGTTCGATTTCGTTATGAAGCGACATTGTAGTCGTTTGGTGCTTGTTCGGTAGCTCGAAATGCATGAATCTTGCGTATTTGCACGAAACGACGAGTGTTTGATCGTATCAAACGAGCTGGAACGCCTACAGCGAGCGCAAAACTCAATCGTTCGATTTCGTTGGAAAGCGACTTTGTAGTCGTTTGGTGCTCGTTTGGCGGCTCGAAATGCATGAATCTTGCGTATTCGCAAAGAATACAGAGTTTTTGATCGTTTGAAACGAGCTGGAACGCCGACAGCAAGCGCAAAACTGAATCATTCGATTTCGTTATAAAGCGACTTTTCAATCGATTGGTGCTTGTTAAGCAACTCAAAACGCATAAACCTTGCGTATTTGCATAGAATAAAGAGTTTTTGATCGTATAAAACGAGCTGGAACGCCAACAGCGAGCGCAAAACTCAATCGTTCGATTTCGTTGCAAAGCGACTTTGTAGTCGTTTGGTGCTTGTTTGGCGGCTCGAAATGCATGAAACTTGCGTATTTGCAAAGAATACAGAGTTTTTGATCGCTTAAAACGAGCTGGAACGCCGACAGGGAGCGCAAAACTGAATCGTTCGATTTCGTTGTAAAGCGACTTTGCAGTCGTTTGGTGCTTGTTTAGCGGCTCGAAATGCATGAATCTTGCGTATTTGCAAAGAATACAGAGTTTTTGATCGTTCAAAACGAGCTGGGATGCCTACAGCGAGCGCAAAACTCAATCGTTCGATTTCGTTGGAAAGCGACTTTGTAGTCGTTTGGTGCTTGTTTGGCGGCTCGAAATGCATGAAACTTGCGTATTTGCAAAGAATACAGAGTTTTTGATCGCTTAAAACGAGCTGGAACGCCGACAGGGAGCGAAAAACTGAATCGTTCGATTCCGTTATAAAGCTACTTTTTATTCGATTGGTGCTTGTTTAGCAACTCAAAACGCATAATCCTTGCGTATTTGCATAGAATAAAGAGTTTTTGATCGAATAAAATGAGCTGAAACGCCTACAGCTAGCGCAAAACTCAATCGTTCGATTTCGTTATAAAGCGACGTTGTAGACGTTTGGTGCTTGTTTGGTAGCTCGAAATGTATGAATCTTGCGTATTTGCACAAAACGAAGAGTGTTTGATCGTATAAAACGAGCTGGAACGCCTACAGCGGGCGCAAAACTCAATCGTTCGACTTTGTTGGAAAGCGACTTTGTAGTCGTTTGGTGCTTGTTTAGCGGCTCGAAATGCATGAATCTTCCGTATTTGCATAGAATAAAGAGTTTTTGATCGTATAAAACGAGCTGGAACGCCTACAGCGAGCGCAAGACTCAATCGTTCGATTTCGTTGTAAAGCGACTTTTTATTCGATTGGTGCTTGTTTAGCAACTCAAAACGCATAAACCTTGCGTATTTGCATAAAATAAAGAGTTTTTGATCGTATAAAATGAACTGAAACGCCTACAGCGAGCGCAAAACTCAATCGTTCGATTTCGTTATAAAGCGACGTCGTAGTCGTTTGGTGCTTGTTTGGCGGCTCGAAATGCATGAATCTTGCGTATTTGCACAAAACGAAGAGTGTTTGATCGTATAAAACGAGCTGGAAAGCCTACAGCGAGCGCAAAACTGATTCGTTCGATTTCGTTATAAAGCGACTTTTCATTCGATTGGTGCTTGTTTAGCAACTCAAAACGCAGAAACCTTGCGTATTTGCATAGAATAAATAGTTTTTGATCGTATGAAACGAGCAGAAACGCCTACAGCGAGCGCAAAACTCGATCGCTCGATTTCGTTATAAAGCGACGTTGTAGTCGTTTGGTGCTTGTTTGGTAGCTCGAAATGCATGAATCTTAGGTATTTGCAAAGAATACAGAGTTTTTGATCGTTTAAAACGAGCTGAAACGCCGACAGCGAGCGCAAAACTCGATTGGTTTATTTCGATATGAAGCGACACTGTAGTCGTTTGGTGCTTGTTTAGCGGCTCGAAATGCATGAATCTTGCGTATTTGCAAAGAATACAGAGTTTTTGATCGTTCAAAACGAGCTGGAACGCCCACAGCGAGCGCAAGACTCAATCGTTCGATTTCGTTGTAAAGCGACTTTGCAGTCGTTTGGTGCTTGTTTAGCGGCTCGAAATGCATGAAACTTGCGTATTTGCAAAGAATACAGAGTTTTTGATCGTTCAAAACGAGCTGGAACGCCTACAGCGAGCGCAAAACTCAATCGTTCGATTTCGTTGGAAAGCGACTTTGTAGTCGTTTGGTGCTTGTTTGGGGGCTCGAAATGCATGAATCTTGCGTATTTGCAAAGAATACAGAGTGTTTGATCGTTCAAAACGAGCTGGGATGCCTACAGCGAGCGCAAAACTCAATCGTTCGATTTCGTTATAAAGCGACGTTGTAGGCGTTTGGTGCTTGTTTGGGGGCTCGAAATGCATGAATCTTGCGTATTTGCAAAGAATACTGAGTCTTTGATCGTATGAAACGAGCTGGAACGCCTGCAGCGAGCGCAAAAACCAATCGTTCGATTTCGTTGAAAAGCGACTTTGTAGTCGTTTGGTGCTTGTTTGGCGGCTCGAAATGCATGAAACTTGCGTATTTGCAAAGAATACAGAGTTTTTGATCGCTTAAAACGAGCTGGAACGCCGACAGCGAGCGCAAAACCGAATCGTTCGATTTCGTTATAAAGCTACTTTTTATTCGATTGGTGCTTGTTTAGCAACTCAAAACGCATAATCCTTGCGTATTTGCATAGAATAAAGAGTTTTTGATCGAATAAAATGAGCTGAAACGCCTACAGCTAGCGCAAAACTCAATCGTTCGATTTCGTTATAAAGCGACGTTGTAGACGTTTGGTGCTTGTTTGGTAGCTCGAAATGTATGAATCTTGCGTATTTGCACAAAACGAAGAGTGTTTGATCGTATAAAACGAGCTGGAACGCCTACAGCGGGCGCAAAACTCAATCGTTCGACTTTGTTGGAAAGCGACTTTGTAGTCGTTTGGTGCTTGTTTAGCGGCTCGAAATGCATGAATCTTCCGTATTTGCATAGAATAAAGAGTTTTTGATCGTATAAAACGAGCTGGAACGCCTACAGCGAGCGCAAGACTCAATCGTTCGATTTCGTTGTAAAGCGACTTTTTATTCGATTGGTGCTTGTTTAGCAACTCAAAACGCATAAACCTTGCGTATTTGCATAAAATAAAGAGTTTTTGATCGTATAAAATGAACTGAAACGCCTACAGCGAGCGCAAAACTCAATCGTTCGATTTCGTTATAAAGCGACGTCGTAGTCGTTTGGTGCTTGTTTGGCGGCTCGAAATGCATGAATCTTGCGTATTTGCACAAAACGAAGAGTGTTTGATCGTATAAAACGAGCTGGAAAGCCTACAGCGAGCGCAAAACTGATTCGTTCGATTTCGTTATAAAGCGACTTTTCATTCGATTGGTGCTTGTTTAGCAACTCAAAACGCAGAAACCTTGCGTATTTGCATAGAATAAATAGTTTTTGATCGTATGAAACGAGCAGAAACGCCTACAGCGAGCGCAAAACTCGATCGCTCGATTTCGTTATAAAGCGACGTTGTAGTCGTTTGGTGCTTGTTTGGTAGCTCGAAATGCATGAATCTTAGGTATTTGCAAAGAATACAGAGTTTTTGATCGTTTAAAACGAGCTGAAACGCCGACAGCGAGCGCAAAACTCGATTGGTTTATTTCGATATGAAGCGACACTGTAGTCGTTTGGTGCTTGTTTAGCGGCTCGAAATGCATGAATCTTGCGTATTTGCAAAGAATACAGAGTTTTTGATCGTTCAAAACGAGCTGGAACGCCCACAGCGAGCGCAAGACTCAATCGTTCGATTTCGTTGTAAAGCGACTTTGCAGTCGTTTGGTGCTTGTTTAGCGGCTCGAAATGCATGAAACTTGCGTATTTGCAAAGAATACAGAGTTTTTGATCGTTCAAAACGAGCTGGAACGCCTACAGCGAGCGCAAAACTCAATCGTTCGATTTCGTTGGAAAGCGACTTTGTAGTCGTTTGGTGCTTGTTTGGGGGCTCGAAATGCATGAATCTTGCGTATTTGCAAAGAATACAGAGTGTTTGATCGTTCAAAACGAGCTGGAACGCCGACAGCGAGCGCAAAAACCAATCGTTCGATTTCGTTGAAAAGCGACTTTGTAGTCGTTTGGTGCTTGTTTGGGGGCTCGAAATGCATGAATCTTGCGTATTTGCAAAGAATACAGAGTGTTTGATCGTTCAAAACGAGCTGGAACGCCGACAGCGAGCGCAAAAACCAATCGTTCGATTTCGTTGAAAAGCGACTTTGTAGTCGTTTGGTGCTTGTTTGGCGGCTCTAAATGCATGAAACTTGCGTATTTGCAAAGAATACAGAGTTTTTGATCGTTCAAAACGAGCTGGAACGCCTACAGCGAGCGCAAAACTCAATCGTTCGATTTCGTTGGAAAGCGACTTTGTAGTCGTTTGGTGCTTGTTTGGGGGCTCGAAATGCATGAATCTTGCGTATTTGCAAAGAATACAGAGTGTTTGATCGTTCAAAACGAGCTGGAACGCCTACAGCGAGCGCAAAACTCAATCGTTCGATTTCGTTGGAAAGCGACTTTGTAGTCGTTTGGTGCTTGTTTGGGGGCTCGAAATGCATGAATCTTGCGTATTTGCAAAGAATACTGAGTCTTTGATCGTATGAAACGAGCTGGAACGCCTGCAGCGAGCGCAAAAACCAATCGTTCGATTTCGTTGAAAAGCGACTTTGTAGTCGTTTGGTGCTTGTTTGGCGGCTCGAAATGCATGAAACTTGCGTATTTGCAAAGAATACAGAGTTTTTGATCGTTTAAAACGAGCTGGAACGCCGACAGCGAGCGCAAAACCGAATCGTTCGATTTCGTTATAAAGCTACTTTTCAATCGATTGGTGCTTGTTTAGCAACTCAAAACGCATAAACCTTGCGTATTTGCATAGAATAAAGAGTTTTTGATCGTATAAAACGAGCTGGAACACCGACAGCGAGCGCAAGACTCAATCGTTCGATTTCGTTATAAAGCGACGTTGCAGTCGTTTGGTGCTTCTTTGGTGGCTCGAAATGCATGAATCTTGCGTATTTGCAAAAAATGACGAGTTTTTGATCGTTCAAAACGAGCTGGAACGCTGACAGTGAGCGCAAAACTGAATCGTTCGATTTCGTTATAAAGCGACTTTTCATTCGATTGGTGCTTGTTTAGCAACTCAAAACGCATAAACCTCGCGTATTTGCATAGAATAAAGAGATTTTGATCGTATAAAAGGAGCTGAAACGCCTACAGCGAGCGCAAAACTCGATCGCTCGATTTCGTTATAAAGCGACGTTGTAGTCGTTTGGTGCTTGTTTGGTAGCTCGAAATGCATGAATCTCGAGTATTTGTACGAAACGAAAAGTGTTTGATCGTATGAAACGAGCTGGAACGCCTACAGCGAGCGCAAAACTCAATCGTTCGATTTCGTTGGAAAGCGACTTTGTAGTCGTTTGGTGCTGGTTTGGCGGCTCGAAATGCATGAATCTTGCGTATTTGCAAAGAATACAGAGTTTTTGATCGTTTAAAACGAGCTGAAACGCCGACAGCGAGCGCAAAACTCGATTGGTTTATTTCGATATGAAGCGACACTGTAGTCGTTTGGTGGTTGTTTAGCAGCTCGAAATGCATGAATCTTGCGTATTTGCATAGAATGAAAGCTTTTTGATCGTATGAAACGAGCTGGAACGCCTACAGCGAGCGCAAAACTGAATCGTTCGATTTCGTTATAAAGCGACGTTGTAGTCGTTTGAAGCTTGTTTAGCAACTCAAAACGCATAAATCTTGCGTATTTGCATAGAATTAAGTTTTTGATCGTATAAAACGAGCTGGAACGCCCACAGCGAGCGCAAGACTCAATCGTTCGATTTCGTTGTAAAGCGACTTTGCAGTCGTTTGGTGCTTGTTTAGCGGCTCGAAATGCATGAATCTTGCGTATTGGCAAAGAATACAGAGTTTTTGATCGTTCAAAACGAGCTCGGATGCCTACAGCGAGCGCAAAACTCAATCGTTCGATTTCGTTGGAAAGCGACTTTGTAGTCGTTTGGTGCTTGTTTGGTAGCTCGAAATGCATGAAACTTGCGTATTTGCAAAGAATGCAGAGTTTTTGATCGCTTAAAACGAGCTGGAACGCCGACAGGGAGCGCAAAACTGAATCGTTCGATTCCGTTATAAAGCTACTTTTTATTCGATTGGTGCTTGTTTAGCAACTTAAAACGCATAAACCTTCCGTATTTGCATAGAATAAAGAGTTTTTGATCGTACAAAACGAGCTGAAACGCTTTTAGCGAGCGCAAAACTCAATCGTTCGATTCCGTTATAAAGCGACGTTGTAGTCGTTTGGTGCTTGTTTGGTAGCTCGAAATGTATGAATCTTGCGTATTTGCTCAAAACGAAGAGTGTTTGATCGTATAAAACGAGCTGGAACGCCTACAGCGAGCGCAAAACTCAATCGTTCGATTTCGGTGGAAAGCGACTTTGTAGTCGTTTGGTGCTGGTTTGGCGGCTCGAAATGCATGAATCTTGCGTATTTGCAAAGAATACAGAGTTTTTGATCGTTTAAAACGAGCTGAAACGCCGACAGCGAGCGCAAAACTCGATTGGTTTATTTCGATATGAAGCGACACTGTAGTCGTTTGGTGCTTGTTTAGCAGCTCGAAATGCATGAATCTTGCGTATTTGCATAGAATGAAGGCTTTTTGATCGTATGAAACGAGCTGGAACGCCTACAGCGAGCGTAAAACTGAATCGTTCGATTTCGTTATAAAGCGACGTTGTAGTCGTTTGAAGCTTGTTTAGCAACTCAAAACGCATAAATCTTGCGTATTTGCATAGAATTAAGTTTTTGATCGTATAAAACGAGCTGGAACGCCCACAGCGAGCGCAAGACTCAATCGTTCGATTTCGTTGTAAAGCGACTTTGCAGTCGTTTGGTGCTTGTTTAGCGGCTCGAAATGCATGAATCTTGCGTATTTGCAAAGAATACAGAGTTTTTGATCGTTCAAAACGAGCTGGGATGCCTACAGCGAGCGCAAAACTCAATCGTTCGATTTCGTTGGAAAGCGACTTTGTAGTCGTTTGGTGCTTGTTTGGCGGCTTGAAATGCATGAAACTTGCGTATTTGCAAAGAATACAGAGTTTTTGATCGCTTAAAACGAGCTGGAACGCCGACAGGGAGCGAAAAACTGAATCGTTCGATTCCGTTATAAAGCTACTTTTTATTCGATTGGTGCTTGTTTAGCAACTCAAAACGCATAATCCTAGGGTATTTGCATAGAATAAACCGTTTTTGATCGAATAAAATGAGCTGAAACGCCTACAGCTAGCGCAAAACTCAATCGTTCGATTTCGTTATGAAGCGACATTGTAGTCGTTTGGTGCTTGTTCGGTAGCTCGAAATGCATGAATCTTGCGTATTTGCACGAAACGACGAGTGTTTGATCGTATCAAACGAGCTGGAACGCCTACAGCGAGCGCAAAACTCAATCGTTCGATTTCGTTGGAAAGCGACTTTGTAGTCGTTTGGTGCTCGTTTGGCGGCTCGAAATGCATGAATCTTGCGTATTCGCAAAGAATACAGAGTTTTTGATCGTTTGAAACGAGCTGGAACGCCGACAGCAAGCGCAAAACTGAATCATTCGATTTCGTTATAAAGCGACTTTTCAATCGATTGGTGCTTGTTAAGCAACTCAAAACGCATAAACCTTGCGTATTTGCATAGAATAAAGAGTTTTTGATCGTATAAAACGAGCTGGAACGCCAACAGCGAGCGCAAAACTCAATCGTTCGATTTCGTTGCAAAGCGACTTTGTAGTCGTTTGGTGCTTGTTTGGCGGCTCGAAATGCATGAAACTTGCGTATTTGCAAAGAATACAGAGTTTTTGATCGCTTAAAACGAGCTGGAACGCCGACAGGGAGCGCAAAACTGAATCGTTCGATTTCGTTGTAAAGCGACTTTGCAGTCGTTTGGTGCTTGTTTAGCGGCTCGAAATGCATGAATCTTGCGTATTTGCAAAGAATACAGAGTTTTTGATCGTTCAAAACGAGCTGGGATGCCTACAGCGAGCGCAAAACTCAATCGTTCGATTTCGTTGGAAAGCGACTTTGTAGTCGTTTGGTGCTTGTTTGGCGGCTCGAAATGCATGAAACTTGCGTATTTGCAAAGAATACAGAGTTTTTGATCGCTTAAAACGAGCTGGAACGCCGACAGGGAGCGAAAAACTGAATCGTTCGATTCCGTTATAAAGCTACTTTTTATTCGATTGGTGCTTGTTTAGCAACTCAAAACGCATAATCCTTGCGTATTTGCATAGAATAAAGAGTTTTTGATCGAATAAAATGAGCTGAAACGCCTACAGCTAGCGCAAAACTCAATCGTTCGATTTCGTTATAAAGCGACGTTGTAGACGTTTGGTGCTTGTTTGGTAGCTCGAAATGTATGAATCTTGCGTATTTGCACAAAACGAAGAGTGTTTGATCGTATAAAACGAGCTGGAACGCCTACAGCGGGCGCAAAACTCAATCGTTCGACTTTGTTGGAAAGCGACTTTGTAGTCGTTTGGTGCTTGTTTAGCGGCTCGAAATGCATGAATCTTCCGTATTTGCATAGAATAAAGAGTTTTTGATCGTATAAAACGAGCTGGAACGCCTACAGCGAGCGCAAGACTCAATCGTTCGATTTCGTTGTAAAGCGACTTTTTATTCGATTGGTGCTTGTTTAGCAACTCAAAACGCATAAACCTTGCGTATTTGCATAAAATAAAGAGTTTTTGATCGTATAAAATGAACTGAAACGCCTACAGCGAGCGCAAAACTCAATCGTTCGATTTCGTTATAAAGCGACGTCGTAGTCGTTTGGTGCTTGTTTGGCGGCTCGAAATGCATGAATCTTGCGTATTTGCACAAAACGAAGAGTGTTTGATCGTATAAAACGAGCTGGAAAGCCTACAGCGAGCGCAAAACTGATTCGTTCGATTTCGTTATAAAGCGACTTTTCATTCGATTGGTGCTTGTTTAGCAACTCAAAACGCAGAAACCTTGCGTATTTGCATAGAATAAATAGTTTTTGATCGTATGAAACGAGCAGAAACGCCTACAGCGAGCGCAAAACTCGATCGCTCGATTTCGTTATAAAGCGACGTTGTAGTCGTTTGGTGCTTGTTTGGTAGCTCGAAATGCATGAATCTTAGGTATTTGCAAAGAATACAGAGTTTTTGATCGTTTAAAACGAGCTGAAACGCCGACAGCGAGCGCAAAACTCGATTGGTTTATTTCGATATGAAGCGACACTGTAGTCGTTTGGTGCTTGTTTAGCGGCTCGAAATGCATGAATCTTGCGTATTTGCAAAGAATACAGAGTTTTTGATCGTTCAAAACGAGCTGGAACGCCCACAGCGAGCGCAAGACTCAATCGTTCGATTTCGTTGTAAAGCGACTTTGCAGTCGTTTGGTGCTTGTTTAGCGGCTCGAAATGCATGAAACTTGCGTATTTGCAAAGAATACAGAGTTTTTGATCGTTCAAAACGAGCTGGAACGCCTACAGCGAGCGCAAAACTCAATCGTTCGATTTCGTTGGAAAGCGACTTTGTAGTCGTTTGGTGCTTGTTTGGGGGCTCGAAATGCATGAATCTTGCGTATTTGCAAAGAATACAGAGTGTTTGATCGTTCAAAACGAGCTGGGATGCCTACAGCGAGCGCAAAACTCAATCGTTCGATTTCGTTATAAAGCGACGTTGTAGGCGTTTGGTGCTTGTTTGGGGGCTCGAAATGCATGAATCTTGCGTATTTGCAAAGAATACTGAGTCTTTGATCGTATGAAACGAGCTGGAACGCCTGCAGCGAGCGCAAAAACCAATCGTTCGATTTCGTTGAAAAGCGACTTTGTAGTCGTTTGGTGCTTGTTTGGCGGCTCGAAATGCATGAAACTTGCGTATTTGCAAAGAATACAGAGTTTTTGATCGTTTAAAACGAGCTGGAACGCCGACAGCGAGCGCAAAACCGAATCGTTCGATTTCGTTATAAAGCTACTTTTCAATCGATTGGTGCTTGTTTAGCAACTCAAAACGCATAAACCTTGCGTATTTGCATAGAATAAAGAGTTTTTGATCGTATAAAACGAGCTGGAACACCGACAGCGAGCGCAAGACTCAATCGTTCGATTTCGTTATAAAGCGACGTTGCAGTCGTTTGGTGCTTCTTTGGTGGCTCGAAATGCATGAATCTTGCGTATTTGCAAAAAATGACGAGTTTTTGATCGTTCAAAACGAGCTGGAACGCTGACAGTGAGCGCAAAACTGAATCGTTCGATTTCGTTATAAAGCGACTTTTCATTCGATTGGTGCTTGTTTAGCAACTCAAAACGCATAAACCTCGCGTATTTGCATAGAATAAAGAGATTTTGATCGTATAAAAGGAGCTGAAACGCCTACAGCGAGCGCAAAACTCGATCGCTCGATTTCGTTATAAAGCGACGTTGTAGTCGTTTGGTGCTTGTTTGGTAGCTCGAAATGCATGAATCTCGAGTATTTGTACGAAACGAAAAGTGTTTGATCGTATGAAACGAGCTGGAACGCCTACAGCGAGCGCAAAACTCAATCGTTCGATTTCGTTGGAAAGCGACTTTGTAGTCGTTTGGTGCTGGTTTGGCGGCTCGAAATGCATGAATCTTGCGTATTTGCAAAGAATACAGAGTTTTTGATCGTTTAAAACGAGCTGAAACGCCGACAGCGAGCGCAAAACTCGATTGGTTTATTTCGATATGAAGCGACACTGTAGTCGTTTGGTGGTTGTTTAGCAGCTCGAAATGCATGAATCTTGCGTATTTGCATAGAATGAAAGCTTTTTGATCGTATGAAACGAGCTGGAACGCCTACAGCGAGCGCAAAACTGAATCGTTCGATTTCGTTATAAAGCGACGTTGTAGTCGTTTGAAGCTTGTTTAGCAACTCAAAACGCATAAATCTTGCGTATTTGCATAGAATTAAGTTTTTGATCGTATAAAACGAGCTGGAACGCCCACAGCGAGCGCAAGACTCAATCGTTCGATTTCGTTGTAAAGCGACTTTGCAGTCGTTTGGTGCTTGTTTAGCGGCTCGAAATGCATGAATCTTGCGTATTGGCAAAGAATACAGAGTTTTTGATCGTTCAAAACGAGCTCGGATGCCTACAGCGAGCGCAAAACTCAATCGTTCGATTTCGTTGGAAAGCGACTTTGTAGTCGTTTGGTGCTTGTTTGGTAGCTCGAAATGCATGAAACTTGCGTATTTGCAAAGAATGCAGAGTTTTTGATCGCTTAAAACGAGCTGGAACGCCGACAGGGAGCGCAAAACTGAATCGTTCGATTCCGTTATAAAGCTACTTTTTATTCGATTGGTGCTTGTTTAGCAACTCAAAACGCATGATCCTTGCGTATTTGCATAGAATAAAGAGTTTTTGATCGAATAAAATGAGCTGAAACGCCTACAGCTAGCGCAAAACTCAATTTTTCGATTTCGTTATAAAGCGACGTTGTAGTCGTTTGGTGCTTGTTTGGTAGCTCGAAATGTATGAATCTTGCGTATTTGCACAAAACGAAGAGTGTTTGATCGTATAAAACGCGCTGGAACGCCTACAGCGGAGGCAAAACTCAATCGTTCGACTTTGTTGGAAAGCGACTTTGTAGTCGTTTGGTGCTTGTTGAGCGGCTCGAAATGCATGAATCTTGCGTATTTGCATAGAATAAAGAGTTTTTGATCGTATAAAACGAGCTGGAACGCCTACAGCGAGCGCAAGACTCAATCGTTCGATTTCGTTGTGAAGCGACTTTGTAGTCATTTGGTGCTTGTTTGGCGGCTCGAAATGCATGAATCTTGCGTATTTGCAAAGAATACAGAGTGTTTGATCGTTCAAAACGAGCTGGAAAGCCTACAGCGAGCGCAAGACTCAATCGTTCGATTTCGTTATAAAGCGACTTTTCAATCGATTGGTGCTTGTTTAGCAACTTAAAACGCATAAACCTTGCGTATTTGCAAAGAATACAGAGTTTTTGATCGTTTAAAACGAGCTGAAACGCCGACAGCGAGCGCAAAACTCGATTGGTTTATTTCGATATGAAGCGACACTGTAGTCGTTTGGTGGTTGTTTAGCAGCTCGAAATGCATGAATCTTGCGTATTTGCATAGAATGAAGAGTTTTTGATCGTATAAAACGAGCTGGAACACCGACAGCGAGCGCAAAACTGAATCGTTCGATTTCGTTATAAAGCGACTTTTCATTCGATTGGTGCTTGTTTAGCAACTCAAAACGCATAAACCTTGCGTATTTGCATAGAATAAAGAGTTTTTGATCGTATAAAACAAGCTGAAACGCCTACAGCTAGCGAAAAACTCAATCTTTCGATTTCGTTGTAAAGCGACGTTAGAGTCGTTTGGTGCTTGTTTGGTAGCTCGAAATGCATGAATCTTGCGTATGTGCACAAAACAAAGAGTGTTTGATCGTATGAAACGAGCTGAAACGCCTTTACCGAGCGCAAAACTCAATCGGTCGATTTCGTTGAAAAGCGACTTTGTAGTCGTTTGGTGCTTGTTTGGCGGCTCGAAATGCATGAAACTTGCGTATTTGCAAAGAATACAGAGTTTTTGATCGCTTAAAACGAGCTGGAACGCCGACAGCGAGCGCAAAACTGAATCGTTCGATTTCGTTATAAAGATACTTTTCAATCTATTGGTGCTTGTTTAGCAACTCAAAACGCATAAACCTTGCGTATTTGCATAGAATAAAGAGATTTTGATCGTATAAAACGAGCTGAAACGCCTACAGCGAGCGCAAAACTCGATCGCTCGATTTCGTTATAAAGCGACGTTGTAGTCGTTTGGTGCTTGTTTGGTAGCTCGAAATGCATGAATCTCGAGTATTTGTACGAAACGAAAAGTGTTTGATCGTATGAAACGAGCTGGAACGCCTACAGCAAGCGCAAAACTCAATCGTTCGATTTCGTTGAAAAGCGACTTTGTAGTCGTTTGGTGCTTGTTTGGCGGCTCGAAATGCATGAATCTTGCGTATTTGCAAAGAATACAGAGTGTTTGATCGTTCAAAACGAGCTGGGATGCCTACAGCGAGCGCAAAACTGAATCGTTCGATTTCGTTATAAAGCGACTTTTCATTCGATTGGTGCGTGATTAGCAACTCAAAACGCATAAACTTTGCGTATTTGCACAGAATAAAGAGGTTTTGATTGTATAAAACGAGCTGAAACGCCTACAGCGAGCGCAAAACTCAATCGTTCGATTTCATTTTAAAGCGACGTTGTAGTCGTTTAGTGCTTGTTTGGTAGCTCGAAATGCATGAATCTTGCGTATTTGCACAAAACGAAGAGTCTTTGATCGTATAAAACGAGCTGGAACGCCTACAGCGAGCGCAAAACTCAATCGTTCGATTTCGTTAAAAAGCGACTTTGTAGTCGTTTGGTGCTTGTTTGGCGGCTCGAAATACATGAAACTTGCGTATTTGCATAGAATAAAGAGTTTTTGATCGTATAAAACGAGCTGGAACACCGACAGCGAGCGCAAGACTCAATCGTTCGATTTCGTTATAAAGCGACGTTGCAGTCGTTTGGTGCTTCTTTGGTGGCTCGAAATGCATGAATCTTGCGTATTTGCAAAAAATTAAGAGTTTTTGATCGTTCAAAACAAGCTGGAACGCCGACAGTGAGCGCAAAACTGAATCGTTCGATTTCGTTATAAAGCGACTTTGTAGTCGTTTGCTGCTTGTTTGGCGGCTCGAAATGCATGAATCTTGCGTATTTGCACAAAATAAAGAGTGTTTGATCGTGTAAAACGAGTTGGAACGCCTACAGCAAGCGCAAAACTCAATCGTTCGATTTCGTTGAAAAGCGACGTTGTAGTCGTTTGGTGCTTGTTTAGCAACTCAAAACGCATAAACCTTGCGTATTTGCATAGAATTAAGAGTTTTTGATCGTATAAAACGAGCTGGAACGCCTACAGCGAGCGCAAGACTCAACCGTTTGATTTCGTTGTTAAGCGACTTTGCAGTCGTTTGGTGCTTGTTTAGCGGCTCGAAATGCATGAATCTTGCGTATTTGCAAATAAAACAGAGTTTTTGATCGTTTAAAACGAGCTGGAACGCCGACAGCGAGCGCAAAACTGAATCGTTCGATTTCGTTATAAAGCGACTTTTCATTCGATTGGTGCGTGATTAGCAACTCAAAACGCATAAACTTTGCGTATTTGCATAGAATAAAGAGGTTTTGATTGTATAAAACGAGCTGAAACGCCTACAGCGAGCGCAAAACTCAATCGTTCGATTTCATTTTAAAGCGACGTTGTAGTCGTTTAGTGCTTGTTTGGTAGCTCGAAATGCATGAATCTTGCGTATTTGCACAAAACGAAGAGTGTTTGATCGTATAAAACGAGCTGGAAAGCCTACAGCGAGCGCAAAACTGAATCGTTTAATTTCGTTATAAAGTGACTTTTCAATCGATTGGTGCTTGTTTAGCAACTCAAAACGAATAAACCTTGCGTATTTGCATAGAATAAAGAGGTTTTGATTGT
This sequence comes from Amblyteles armatorius, assembly GCA_933228735.2. Lineage (NCBI taxonomy): Eukaryota > Metazoa > Arthropoda > Insecta > Hymenoptera > Ichneumonidae > Amblyteles > Amblyteles armatorius. Next base: position 7,703,312 of record OW121690.1, read on the forward strand.
ATAAAACGAGCTGAAACGCCTACAGCGAGCGCAAAACTCGATCGCTCGATTTCGTTATAAAGCGACGTTGTAGTCGTTTGGTGCTTGTTTGGTAGCTCGAAATGTATGAATCTTGCGTATGTGCACAAAACGAAGAGTGTTTGATCGTATAAAACGAGCTGGAACGCCTCCTGCGAGCGCAAAACTCAATCGTTCGATTTCGTTGAAAAGCGACTTTGTAGTCGTTTGGTGCTTGTTTGGCGGCTCGAAATGCATGAAACTTGCGTATTTGCAAAGAATACAGAGTTTTTGATCGCTTAAAACGAGCTGGAACGCCGACGGCGAGCGCAAAACTGAATCGTTCGATTTCGTTATAAAGCTACTTTTCAATCGATTGGTGCTTGTTTAGCAACTCAAAACGCATAAACCTTGCGTATTTGCATAGAATGAAGAGTTTTTGATCGTATAAAACGAGCTGGAACACCGACAGCGAGCGCAAAACTGAATCGTTCGATTTCGTTATAAAGCGACTTTTCATTCGATTGGTGCTTGTTTAGCAACTCAAAACGCATAAACCTTGCGTATTTGCATAGAATAAAGAGTTTTTGATCGTATAAAACAAGCTGAAACGCCTACAGCTAGCGCAAAACTCAATCTTTCGATTTCGTTATAAAGCGACGTTAGAGTCGTTTGGTGCTTGTTTGGTAGCTCGAAATGCATGAATCTTGCGTATGTGCACAAAACAAAGAGTGTTTGATCGTATGAAACGAGCTGAAACGCCTTTACCGAGCGCAAAACTCAATCGGTCGATTTCGTTGAAAAGCGACTTTGTAGTCGTTTGGTGCTTGTTTGGCGGCTCGAAATGCATGAAACTTGCGTATTTGCAAAGAATACAGAGTTTTTGATCGCTTAAAACGAGCTGGAACGCCGACAGCGAGCGCAAAACTGAATCGTTCGATTTCGTTATAAAGATACTTTTCAATCGATTGGTGCTTGTTTAGCAACTCAAAACGCATAAACCTTGCGTATTTGCATAGAATAAAGAGATTTTGATCGTATAAAACGAGCTGAAACGCCTACAGCGAGCGCAAAACTCGATCGCTCGATTTCGTTATAAAGCGACGTTGTAGTCGTTTGGTGCTTGTTTGGTAGCTCGAAATGCATGAATCTCGAGTATTTGTACGAAACGAAAAGTGTTTGATCGTAAGAAACGAGCTGGAACGCCTACAGCGAGCGCAAAACTCAATCGTTCGATTTCGTTGAAAAGCGACTTTGTAGTCGTTTGGTGCTTGTTTAGCGGCTCGAAATGCATGAATCTTGCGTATTTGCAAATAAAACAGAGTTTTTGATCGTTTAAAACGAGCTGGAACGCCGACAGCGAGCGCAAAACTGAATCGTTCGATTTCGTTATAAAGCGACTTTTCATTCGATTGGTGCGTGATTAGCAACTCAAAACGCATAAACCTTGCGTATTTGCATAGAATAAAGAGGTTTTGATTGTATAAAACGAGCTGAAACGCCTACAGCGAGCGCAAAACTCGATCGCTCGATTTCGTTATAAAGCGACGTTGTAGTCGTTTGGTGCTTGTTTGGTAGATCGAAATGTATGAATCTTGCGTATGTGCACAAAACGAAGAGTGTTTGATCGTATAAAACGAGCTGGAACGCCTCCTGCGAGCGCAAAACTCAATCGTTCGATTTCGTTGAAAAGCGACTTTGTAGTCGTTTGGTGCTTGTTTGGCGGCTCGAAATGCATGAAACTTGCGTATTTGCAAAGAATACAGAGTTTTTGATCGCTTAAAACGAGCTGGAACGCCGACAGCGAGCGCAAAACTGAATCGTTCGATTTCGTTATAAAGCTACTTTTCAATCGATTGGTGCTTGTTTAGCAACTCAAAACGCATAAACCTTGCGTATTTGCATAGAATGAAGAGTTTTTGATCGTATAAAACGAGCTGGAACACCGACAGCGAGCGCAAAACTGAATCGTTCGATTTCGTTATAAAGCGACTTTTCATTCGATTGGTGCTTGTTTAGCAACTCAAAACGCATAAACCTTGCGTATTTGCATAGAATAAAGAGTTTTTGATCCTATAAAACAAGCTGAAACGCCTACAGCTAGCGCAAAACTCAATCTTTCGATTTCGTTATAAAGCGACGTTAGAGTCGTTTGGTGCTTGTTTGGTAGCTCGAAATGCATGAATCTTGCGTATGTGCACAAAACAAAGAGTGTTTGATCGTATGAAACGAGCTGAAACGCCTTTACCGAGCGCAAAACTCAATCGTTCGATTTCGTTGAAAAGCGACTTTGTAGTCGTTTGGTGCTTGTTTGGCGGCTCGAAATGCATGAAACTTGCGTATTTGCAAAGAATACAGAGTTTTTGATCGCTTAAAACGAGCTGGAACGCCGACAGCGAGCTCAAAACTGAATCGTTCGATTTCGTTATAAAGATACTTTTCAATCGATTGGTGCTTGTTTAGCAACTCAAAACGCATAAACCTTGCGTATTTGCATAGAATAAAGAGATTTTGATCGTATAAAACGAGCTGAAACGCCTACAGCGAGCGCAAAACTCGATCGCTCGATTTCGTTATAAAGCGACGTTGTAGTCGTTTGGTGCTTGTTTGGTAGCTCGAAATGCATGAATCTCGAGTATTTGTACGAACCGAAAAGTGTTTGATCGTATGAAACGAGCTGGAACGCCTGCAGCGAGCGCAAAACTCAATCGTTCGATTTCGTTGAAAAGCGACTTTGTAGTCGTTTGGTGCTTGTTTGGCGGCTCGAAATGCATGAATCTTGCGTATTTGCAAAGAATACAGAGTGTTTGATCGTTCAAAACAAGCTGGAACGCCGACAGTGAGCGCAAAACTAAATCGTTCAATTTCGTTATAAAGCGACTTTGCAATAGTTTGATGCTTGTTTAGGAGCTCGAAATGCATGAGTCTTGCGTATTTGTGAAGAATAAAGAGTTTTTGACCTCATAAAACAAGCTCGAACACCTATAGCCAGCGGAATACTCAATCGTTCGATTTCGTTATAAAGCGACGTAGTAGTCGTTTGGTGCTTGTTTGGTGGCTCGAAATGCATGAATCTTGCGTATGTGTACAAAATAAAGAGTGTTTGATCGTGTAAAACGAGTTGGAACGCCTACAGCGAGCGCAAAACTCAATCGTTCGATTTCGTTGAAAAGCGACGTTGTAGTCGTTTGGTGCTTGTTTAGCAACTCAAAACGCATAAACCCTGCGTATTTGCATAGAATTAAGAGTTTTTGATCGTATAAAACGAGCTGGAACGCCTACAGCGAGCGCAAGACTCAATCGTTTGATTTCGTTGTTAAGCGACTTTGCAGACGTTTGGTGCTTGCTTAGCGGCTCGAAATGCAAGAATCTTGCGTATTTGCAAATAAAAAAGAGTTTTTGATCGTTTAAAACGAGCTGGAACGCCTACAGCGAGCGCAAGACTCAATCGTTTGATTTCGTTGTTAAGCGACTTTGCAGTCGTTTGGTGCTTGTTTAGCGGCTCGAAATGCGTGAATCTTGCGTATTTGCAAATAAAACAGAGTTTTTGATCGTTTAAAATGAGCTGGAACGCCGACAGCGAGCGCAAAACAGAATCGTTCGATTTCGTTATAAAGCGACTTTTCAATCGATTGGTGCTTGTTTAGCAACTCAAAACGCATAAACCTTGCGTATTTGCATAGAATAAAGAGTTTTTGATCGTATAAAACGAGCTGGAACGCCTACAGCGAGCGCAAGACTCAATCGCTCGATTTCGTTATAGAGCGACTTTTCAATCGATCGGTGCTTGTTTAGCAACTCAAAACGCATAAACCTTGCGTATTTGCATAGAATAAAGAGTTTTTGATCGTATAAAACGAGCTGGAACGCCTACAGCGAGCGGCAGACTCAATCGTTCGATTTCGTTAGAAACTGACTTTGCAATCGTTTGGTGGTTGTTTGTCAGCTCGAAATGCATGAATCTTGCGTAATCGCAAAGAATACAGAGTTTTTGATCGTTCAAAACGAGCTGGGACGCCTACAGCGAGCGCAAAACTCAATCGTTCGATTTCGTTGGAAAGCGACTTTGTAGTCGTTTGCTGCTTGTTTGGCGGCTCGAAATGCATGAATCTTGCGTATTTGCAAATAATACAGAGTTTTTGATCGTTTAAAACGAGCTGGAACGCCGACAGCGAGCGCAAAACTGAATCGTTCGATTTCGTTATGAAGCGACTTTTTATTCGATTGGTGCTTGTTTAGCAACTCAAAACGCATAAACCTTGCGTATTTGCATAGAATAAAGAGTTTTTGATCGAATAAAATGAGCTGAAACGACTACAGCGAGCGCAAAACTCAATCGTTCGATTTCGTTATAAAGCGACGTTGTAGTCGTTTGGTGCTTGTTTGGTAGCTCGAAATGTATGAATCTTGCGTATTTGCACTAAACGAAGAGTGTTTGATCGTATAAAACGAGCTGGAACGCCTACAGCGAGCGCAAAACTCAATCGTTCGATTTCGTTGCAAAGCGACTTTGTAGTCGTTTGGTGCTTGTTTGGCGGCTCGAAATGCATGAAACTTGCGTATTTGCAAAGAATACAGAGTTTTTGATCGCTTAACACGAGCTGGAACGCCGACAGGGAGCGCAAAACTGAATCGTTCGATTCCGTTATAAAGCTACTTTTCAATCGATTGGTGCTTGTTTAGCAACTCAAAACGCATAAACCTTGCGTATTTGCATAGATTAAAGAGTTTTTGATCGTATAAAAAGAGCTGGAACACCGACAGCGAGCGGAAGACCCAATCGTTCGATTTCGTTATAAAGTGACGTTGCAGACGTTTGGTGCTTCTTTGGTGGTTCGGAATGCATGAATCTTGCGAATTTGCGAATAATACAGAGTTTTTGATCGTTTAAAACGAGCTGGAACGCCGACAGCGAGCGCAAAACTAAATCGATCGATTTCGTTATAAAGCGACTTTTTATTCGATTGGTGCTTGTTTAGCAACTCAAAACGCATAAACCTTGCGTATTTGCATAGAATAAAGAGTTTTTGTTCGAATAAAATGAGCTGAAACGCCTACAGCGAGCGCAAAACTCAATCGTTCGATTTCGTTATAAAGCGACTTTGTAGTCGTTTGGTGCTTGTTTGGTAGCTCGAAATGCATGAATCTTGCGTATTTGCACGAAACGAAGAGTGTTTGATCGTATCAAACGAGCTGCAACGCCTACAGCGAGCGCAAAACTTAATCGTTCGATTTCGTTGGAAAGCGACTTTGTAGTTGCTTGGTGCTTGTTTGGCGGCTCGAAATGCATGAATCTTGCGTATTCGCAAAGAATACAGAGTTTTTGATCGTTTGAAACGAGCTGGAACGCCGACAGCAAGCGCAAAACTGAATCATTCGATTTCGTTATAAAGCGACTTTTCAATCGATTGGTGCTTGTCAAGCAACTCAAAACGCATAAACCTTGCGTATTTGCATAGAATAAAGAGTTTTTGATCGTACAAAACGAGCTGAAACGCATTTAGCGAGCGCAAAACTCAATCGTTCGATTTCGTTATAAAGCGACGTTGTAGTCGTTTGGTGCTTGTTTGGTAGCTCGAAATGTATGAATCTTGCGTATTTGCCCAAAACGAAGAGTGTTTGATCGTATAAAACGAGCTGGAACGCCTACAGCGAGCGCAAAACTCAATCGTTCGATTTCGTTGAAAAGCGACTTTGTAGTCGTTTGGTGCTTGTTTGGTAGCTCGAAATGCATGAATCTTGCGTATGTGCACAAAACGAAGTGTGTTTGATCGTATAAAACGAGCTGGAACGCCTACAGCGAGCGCAAAACTCAATCGTTCAATTTCGTTGGAAAGCGACTTTGTAGTCGTTTGGTGCTTGTTTGGCGGCTCGAAATGCATGAATCTTGCGTATTTGCAAAGAATACAGAGTTTTTGATCGTTTAAAACGAACTGAAACGCCGACAGCGAGCGCAAAACTCGATTGGTTTATTTCGATATGAAGCGACACTGTAGTCGTTTGGTGCTTGTTTAGCAGCTCGAAATGCATGAATCTTGCGTATTTGCATAGAATGAAGGCTTTTTGATCGTATGAAACGAGCTGGAACGCCTACAGCGAGCGCAAAACTGAATCGTTCGATTTCGTTATAAAGCGACGTTGTAGTCGTTTGGTGCTTGTTTAGCAACTCAAAACGCATAAATCTTGCGTATTTGCATAGAATTAAGAGTTTTTGATCGTATAAAACGAGCTGGAACGCCCACAGCGAGCGCAAGACTCAATTGTTCGATTGCGTTGTAAAGCGACTTTGCAGTCGTTTGGTGCTTGTTTAGCAACTCAAAACGCATAAATCTTGCGTATTTGCATAGAATTAAGAGTTTTTGATCGTATAAAACGAGCTGGAACGCCCACAGCGAGCGCAAGACTCAATTGTTCGATTTCGTTGTAAAGCGACTTTGCAGTCGTTTGGTGCTTGTTTAGCGGCTCCAAATGCATGAATCTTGCGTATTTGCAAAGAATACAGAGTTTTTGATCGTTTGAAACGAGCTGGGACGCCTACAGCGAGCGCAAGACTCAATCGTTCGATTTCGTTGTAAAGCGACTTCGCAGTCGTTTGGTGCTTGTTTAGCGGCTCGAAATGCATGAATCTTGCGTATTTGCAAATAATACAGAGTTTTTGATCGTTTAAAACGAGCTGGAACGCCGACAGCGAGCGCAAAACTGAATCGTTAAATTTCGTTATAAAGTGACTTTTTATTCGATTGGTGCTTGTTTAGCAACTCAAAACGCATAAACCTTGCGTATTTGCATAGAATAAAGAGTTTTTGATCGTGTAAAACGAGCTGAAACGCCTACAGCGAGCGCAAAACTGAATCATTCGATTTTGTTGTAAAGCGACTTTTGTTACGTCCTGGGTCGAATTTGGGACAGAAAGAGTAACCGACACTCACACAAATTTTTTTTTTTGGGGACAATTAGTTGTTACGCATAACGCCGAAAACAATATAGTATCCATACTCGACGTTACCATATTATTGTTAATAATAATCAACAACAATCGCCTTAAGCAAATATCAATAAAGTATAAATCAAGTAAGTCATAAAAACAATACATAACGGTAATAAACGCTGATGCGGGCCATATACATTGCCGAGGCAAAATCCGAAGAAATTCAGTAAACTTTAAGTTGCAATAAAAACGAAACCGCGTGACTTCAACAAACTCTGAGCACGCTATTAGAAGCGGAAAACCCTCGCGAACACTTTAGGTGCGAACCGATTCAACACCCTCCGGGGGGTATTTTCGCCACTGTTAACGGTTTTATGAAAAAGGGCGCGCGACCTTGGAAAACACGAAAATTAATTCCCTAGAGCAAACGGGAAGCACGAATTGGTTTAAAATCAGCAAGCAAACTGAAAACGCAACAACCAATCGGCTTCCAATAAATAAACATTATTTTTAATAAATAAAAATTATTAATAAATAATTCCAAGACATTTTCCTTTTAAATACGCGCAACGCCGAGTGTCGTTATAGAAACGACACTCGACGGCTCAAAACAATAATAAATAAACATTATTAACAGTAAATAAAATTATTAACAAATCATTTCAAACATGATAAAAACGCGCAACGCCGAGTGTCGTTATAAAAACGACACTCGACGGCTCAAACCATTCATAAATAAATATTATTAGCAATAAATAAAATTGTTAATAAATCAATTAACACATTTTAAACCCATGCGACGATGGAATATCGGTATAAACACGATATTCCATAGCGCCACATAATAAATATATATTTCTTTATAAAAATAAATAACAATACTTTATTATAATTAATATTCAAAACTAATTACAAAACATGCAACATTGAGCAACGCTATTGCGACGATGCTCAGCAGCGCTAAAAATCTTTCAATAAATACAAACCTTGAAACATTGAAATGGCAACCATAAAAATATATTGTCCGCAATTATTCAAAACGCGCGCAGCACCAGAATACTGAATTGATATTTAGCGGCGCGGAATATTGTTATAATAATGAACAAATATTGTATGAGGGACTTAGGCATAAGGTTAATAATGTAAACGACGAGTAACGTCTTAAATATTTTTGTTAACAACAAATGTACTAGATTGCTAACTAGTAAATACTGTCTTTAAACAATTACACTGGACTAGCCATATAATAAGTCCGACATAGTAACAAATAGCTATCAATGTTAAATAAGCCATAATTTAATAATGTATCGGATGGCAAAGCGGCCGTGTGACCGGACGCAGCTCCGACACCAACTCCAAGAATCGCCATCGATAAGGGCTCTCTAAGAAGCTGGCCCGTGAGATGCTGCGACGGCACGGCGGCCGTGTGACCGGACGCAACGGCGACAACAGCTCCGAGAATCGTCACCGATAAGGGCTCTCTAAGAAACGAGCCCGTGGGATACTGCATTGGCACGGCTACCACGAGACAAAGGCAGTACCACCATCAACGGCACGGCTACCATGAGACCGGACGCAGATCCGATAACGGCTCTGGGAATCACAGGCGATAAGGCAGTCCCGAGTAGCTTTCTGCCGTTGGGACTCGGACCCGTGGGATGCTGCGTCAGCACAGGGCTCCAAGCGCGGCGGCCGCCACCATCATACATCGCGCTGCCGCGAGACAAAGGCAGCCCCCACTCTAGGGACAGCAGGGCTACAGCTAGCGTCTGCCCCCACCATCACACATCGTGCTGCTACGGGACAACGGCGGCCCCCACTCAAGGGACAGCACGGCTACAGCCAGCGGCTGCCCCCGCCATCATGCATCGCGCTGCCGCGAGACAAAGGCGGCCCCCACTCGAGGGACAGCAAGGCTTCCACGAACGGCGGCCCCCACTCGAGGGACAGCACGGCTACAGCCAGCGGCTGCCCTCACCATCATCTATCGCGCTGCCGCGAGACAAAGGCGGCCCCCACTCAAGAGACAGCGAGGCTTCCACGAACGGCGGCCCCCACTCGAGGGACAGCATGGCTACGGCCAGCGGCTGCCCTCACCATCATCCATCGCGCTGCCGCGAGACAAAGCCGGCCCCCACTCAAGAGACAGCAAGGCTTCCACGAACGGCGGCCCCCACTCGAGGGACAGCACGGCTACAGCCAGCGGCTGCCCCCACCATCATCCGTCGCGCTGCCGCGAGACAAAGGCGGCCCCCACTCAAGAGACAGCAAGGCTTCCACGAACGGCGGCCCCCACTCGAGGGACAGCATGGCTACGGCCAGCGGCTGCCCCCACTATCATCCATCGCGCTGCCGCGAAACAACGGCCGCCCCCACTCAAGAGACAGTGAGGCTTCCACTAGCGGCTGCCCCCACTCGAGGAACAGCACGGATGCTGCAAGCGGCTGCCCCCACTCGAGGGACAGCGCACCATAGGCTAGAGCAGCAGAGCAAATCCGCGAGGGCCTCCCCCTCCATCGGCAACGGACTCAGGAGACTCGCGGAGCGGAAGCTGGACAATGGGATCTTCAGTTCTTCTACGACTCTCGACACCGGCGGTCGACTGAAAGGGTGCTCTCGAAGAGACTCTCGCGAACCCCGGTATTCCCTTTGTTATAAATAACAATCATCAGTTGTATTCTACAATAAATATTAAAATCGCGATTGATACCTGGCTGCGACCAGGCGGTATTTAGCCGATATAAGATATCTCTAGCGAACCGTTCGTACTATTACAATAAATATTAGAATATACCTTTTCGAATCCTATCGATCCGAATAAATAAAACGTTTCAACCAATAAACCGTAAAATCCGTCCCCTCGGCAATAAACGACAACCGGCGACCCGTCAGAGGCACCGTGCCGCTACTCAACCAGCGAAAGCAACGTAAGAAAGGTAAGGCTAACCACAGCATTGGACATTTCAACGCAAAATACGAGTATTTCACATTTGTTGACGCAAGAAATTCATTCCTTGTCCCTATACCATTGTAATACCAATTAGATAAATCCATAGATAATTATTTACGCTTAAAACCATGGAATCTTATAAAATCAGTCTCGACACAGATCGATCTGATATAAATGAGATTACCAGCTTTTAGATAAATCCATACACAATTATTTACGGTTAAAACCATGGAATCTTATAAAATCAGTCTCGACACAGATCGATCTGATATAAATGAGATTACCAGCTTTTAGATAAATCCATAGACAATTATTTACGCTTAAAACCATGGAATCTTATAAAATCAGTCTCGACATAGATCGATCTGATATAAATGAGATTACCAGCTTATAGATAAATCCATACACAATTATTTACGCTTAAAACCATGGAATCTTATAAAATCAGTCTCGACACAGATCGATCTGATATAAATGAGATTACCAGCTTTTAGATAAATCCATAGACAATTATTTACGCTTAAAACCATGGAATCTTATAAAATCAGTCTCGACATAGATCGATCTGATATAAATGAGATTGCCAGCTTTTAGGTAAGGTCCATAGCATAAGCACGTTAAGGTTAAATCCTTCCCTGATTTCCTTCCTCCAAAACGAAATGCAACAAATGTGAACTGGTCGAATCATTTCATAAAATCTAATGGATCATAAGCCAATGAAAAATAAAGTCCAATTGCGTGGAGGCCGAACTATTGTCGTAGCAAACGTGAAATCACGTGGAGGAGTTCGTCCCATAACCGCCGAGGTTTCTAGAATTTCCGCCGCACCTACATTGACCGCGGAAAATCGTAACAATATAGTGGACGTCGCTGGTGAAAATTCCATTCCTGTCAAGAACAGGACCGAATCGAAGAATCCGCCTACTGTCATATCCGACGTCATTTTGATCAATCACCGAATTCTCATAATTCGCGACGATCCTCTCGGCGATCACTTTGTGGAAACCAGAATTCGGCATTCTCCGTCGCATCCTGTGCCAGCTACCGAGGACGGCGACATCTCAGACGCCTCCACGGTTATTAACGAGGACAGGCCACCGCCTGTGTCTTCTCCAGAGCTGATCCTTGGGCATTAGCGCCTTCAACCCGCTACGCTCATCTGCTCATCACCTGCCACATCAAGAAACAAGGTACGTATCGACAATACACATATATATCTAATACTCATCCAGTATTGCTCCGATCCCTAACCGGCGCATTCCGGTTTAAACCACGGAGCATCCTCATATAACCAGCTACCAGTCGCTCGAACGTTAAATCCAGATCTCTGCAAAAAAAAGGGGGAAAGGGAAAAATCGATTAAATTCAAAACCGCGACGTAACAGTTTGCAGTCGTTTGGCGCCTGTTCAGCGGCTCGAAATGCATGAACCTTGCGTATTTGCAAAGAATACAGAGTTTTTGATCGTTTAAAACGAGCTGGAACGCCGACAGCAAGCGCAAAACTGAATCATTCGATTTCGTTATAAAGCGACTTTTCAATCGATTGGTGCTTGTTTAGCAACTCAAAACGCATAAACCTTGCGTATTTGCATAGAATAAAGAGTTTTTGATCGTATAAAACGAGCTGAAACGCCTTTAGCAAGCGCAAAACTCAATCGTTCGATTTCGTTATAAAGCGACGTTGTAGTCGTTTGGTGCTTGTTTGGTAGCTCGAAATGTATGAATCTTGCGTATTTGCTCAAAACGAAGAGTGTTTGATCGTATAAAACGAGCTGGAACGCCTACAGCGGGCGCTAAACTCAATCGTTCGACTTTGTTGGAAAGCGACTTTGTAGTCGTTTGGTGCTTGTTTGGCGGCTCGAAATGCATGAATCTTGCGTATTTGCAAAGAATACAGAGTTTTTGATCGTTTGAAACGAGCTGGGACGCCTACAGCGAGCGCAAAACTCAATCGTTCGATTTCGTTGGAAAGCGATTTTGTAGTCGTTTGGTGGTTGTTTGGCGGCTCGAAATGCATGAATCTTGCGTATTTGCAAAGAATACAGAGTTTTTGATCGTTTAAAACGAGCTGGAACGCCTACAGCGGGCGCTAAACTCAATTGTTCGACTTTGTTGGAAAGCGACTTTGTAGTCGTTTGGTGCTTGTTTGGCGGCTCGAAATGCATGAATCTTGCGTATTTGCAAAGAATACAGAGTGTTTGATCGTTTGAAACGAGCTGGGACGCCTACAGCGAGCGCAAAACTCAATCGTTCGATTTCGTTGGAAAGCGATTTTGTAGTCGTTGGCTGCTTGTTTGGAAGCTCTAAATGCATGAATCTTGCCTATTTGCAAAGAATACAGAGTTTTTGATCGCTTAAAACGAGCTGGAACGCCGACAGCGAGCGCAAAACTGAATCGTTCGATTTCGTTATAAAGCGACTTTTCAATCGATTGGTGCTTGTTTAGCAACTCAAAACGCATAAACCTTGCGTATTTGCATAGAATAAAGAGTTTTTGATCGTATAAAACGAGCTGGAACGCCTACAGCGAGCGCAAGACTCAATCGCTCGATTTCGTTATAAAGCGACTTTTCAATCGATAGGTGCTTGTTTAGCAACTCAAAACGCATAAACCTTGCGTATTTGCATAGAATAAAGAGTTTTTGATCGTATAAAACGAGCTGGAACGCCTACAGCGAGCGCAAGACTCAATCGTTCGATTTCGTTAGAAACTGACTTCGCAATCGTTTGGTGGTTGTTTGTCAGCTCGGAATGCATGAATCTTGCGAAATCGCAAAGAATACAGAGTTTTTGATCGTTCAAAACGAGCTGGGACGCCTACAGCGAGCGCAAAACTCAATCGTTCGATTTCGTTGGAAAGCGACTTTGTAGTCGTTTGCTGCTTGTTTGGCGGCTCGAAATGCATGAATCTTGCGTATTTGCACAAAATGAAGAGTGTTTGATCGTGTAAAACGAGTTGGAACGCCTACAGCGAGCGCAAAACTCAATCGTTCGATTTCGTTGAAAAGCGACGTTGCAGTCGTTTGGTGCTTGTTTAGCAACTCAAAACGCATAAACCTTGCGTATTTGCATAGAATTAAGAGTTTTTGATCGTATAAAACGAGCTGGAACGCCTACAGCGAGCGCAAGACTCAATCGTTTGATTTCGTTGTTAAGCGACTTTGCAGTCGTTTGGTGCTTGTTTAGCGGCTCGAAATGCATGAATCTTGCGTATTTGCAAATAAAACAGAGTTTTTGATCGTTTAAAACGAGCTGGAATGCCCACAGCGAGCGCAAGACTCAATCGTTTGATTTCGTTGTTAAGCGACTTTGCAGTCGTTTGGTGCTTGTTTAGCGGCTCGAAATGCATGAATCTTGCGTATTTGCAAATAAAACAGAGTTTTTGATCGTTTAAAACGAGCTGGAATGCCCACAGCGAGCGCAAGACTCAATCGTTTGATTTCGTTGTTAAGCGACTTTTCATTCGATTGGTGCTTGATTAGCAACTCAAAACGCATAAACCTTGCGTATTTGCATAGAATAAAGAGTTTTTGATCGTATGAAATGAGCTGAAACGCCTACAGCGAGCGCAGAACTCAATCGTTCGATTTCCTTTTAAAGCGACGTTGTAGTCGTTTGGTGCTTGTTTGGTAGCTCGAAATGCATGAATCTTGCGTATTTGCACAAAACGAAGAGTGTTTGATCGTATAAAACGAGCTGGAAAGCCTACAGCGAGCGCAAAACTGAATCGTTCAATTTCGTTATAAAGCGACTTTTCAATCGATTGGTGCTTGTTTAGCAACTTAAAACGCATAAACCTTGCGTATTTGCATAGAATAAAGAGGTTTTGATTGAATAAAACGAGCTGAAACGCCTACAGCGGGCGCAAAACTCAATCGTTCGATTTCGTTGGAAAGCGACTTTGTAGTCGTTGGCTGCTTGTTTGGCGGCTCGAAATGCATGAATCTTGCGTATTTGCAAAGAATACAGAGTTTTTGATCGCTCAAAACGAGCTGGAACGCCGACAGCGAGCGCAAAACTGAATCGTTCGATTTCGTTATAAAGCGACTTTTCAATCGATTGGTGCTTGTTTAGCAACTCAAAACGCATAAAACTTGCGTATTTGCATAGAATAAAGAGTTTTTGATCGTATAAAACGAGCTGGAACGCCTACAGCGAGCGCAAGACTCAATCGTTCGATTTCGTTATAAAGCGACTTTTTAATCGATTGGTGCTTGTTTAGCAACTCAAAACGCATAAACCTTCCGTATTTGCATAGAATAAAGAGTTTTTGATCGTACAAAACGAGCTGAAACGCTTTTAGCGAGCGCAAAACTCAATCGTTCGATTCCGTTATAAAGCGACGTTGTAGTCGTTTGGTGCTTGTTTGGTAGCTCGAAATGTATGAATCTTGCGTATTTGCTCAAAACGAAGAGTGTTTGATCGTATAAAACGAGCTGGAACGCCTACAGCGAGCGCAAAACTCAATCGTTCGATTTCGGTGGAAAGCGACTTTGTAGTCGTTTGGTGCTGGTTTGGCGGCTCGAAATGCATGAATCTTGCGTATTTGCAAAGAATACAGAGTTTTTGATCGTTTAAAACGAGCTGAAACGCCGACAGCGAGCGCAAAACTCGATTGGTTTATTTCGATATGAAGCGACACTGTAGTCGTTTGGTGCTTGTTTAGCAGCTCGAAATGCATGAATCTTGCGTATTTGCATAGAATGAAGGCTTTTTGATCGTATGAAACGAGCTGGAACGCCTACAGCGAGCGCAAAACTGAATCGTTCGATTTCGTTATAAAGCGACGTTGTAGTCGTTTGAAGCTTGTTTAGCAACTCAAAACGCATAAATCTTGCGTATTTGCATAGAATTAAGTTTTCGATCGTATAAAACGAGCTGGAACGCCCACAGCGAGCGCAAGACTCAATCGTTCGATTTCGTTGTAAAGCGACTTTGCAGTCGTTTGGTGCTTGTTTAGCGGCTCGAAATGCATGAATCTTGCGTATTTGCAAAGAATACAGAGTTTTTGATCGTTCAAAACGAGCTGGGATGCCTACAGCGAGCGCAAAACTCAATCGTTCGATTTCGTTGGAAAGCGACTTTGTAGTCGTTTGGTGCTTGTTTGGCGGCTTGAAATGCATGAAACTTGCGTATTTGCAAAGAATACAGAGTTTTTGATCGCTTAAAACGAGCTGGAACGCCGACAGGGAGCGAAAAACTGAATCGTTCGATTCCGTTATAAAGCTACTTTTTATTCGATTGGTGCTTGTTTAGCAACTCAAAACGCATAATCCTAGGGTATTTGCATAGAATAAACCGTTTTTGATCGAATAAAATGAGCTGAAACGCCTACAGCTAGCGCAAAACTCAATCGTTCGATTTCGTTATGAAGCGACATTGTAGTCGTTTGGTGCTTGTTCGGTAGCTCGAAATGCATGAATCTTGCGTATTTGCACGAAACGACGAGTGTTTGATCGTATCAAACGAGCTGGAACGCCTACAGCGAGCGCAAAACTCAATCGTTCGATTTCGTTGGAAAGCGACTTTGTAGTCGTTTGGTGCTCGTTTGGCGGCTCGAAATGCATGAATCTTGCGTATTCGCAAAGAATACAGAGTTTTTGATCGTTTGAAACGAGCTGGAACGCCGACAGCAAGCGCAAAACTGAATCATTCGATTTCGTTATAAAGCGACTTTTCAATCGATTGGTGCTTGTTAAGCAACTCAAAACGCATAAACCTTGCGTATTTGCATAGAATAAAGAGTTTTTGATCGTATAAAACGAGCTGGAACGCCAACAGCGAGCGCAAAACTCAATCGTTCGATTTCGTTGCAAAGCGACTTTGTAGTCGTTTGGTGCTTGTTTGGCGGCTCGAAATGCATGAAACTTGCGTATTTGCAAAGAATACAGAGTTTTTGATCGCTTAAAACGAGCTGGAACGCCGACAGGGAGCGCAAAACTGAATCGTTCGATTTCGTTGTAAAGCGACTTTGCAGTCGTTTGGTGCTTGTTTAGCGGCTCGAAATGCATGAATCTTGCGTATTTGCAAAGAATACAGAGTTTTTGATCGTTCAAAACGAGCTGGGATGCCTACAGCGAGCGCAAAACTCAATCGTTCGATTTCGTTGGAAAGCGACTTTGTAGTCGTTTGGTGCTTGTTTGGCGGCTCGAAATGCATGAAACTTGCGTATTTGCAAAGAATACAGAGTTTTTGATCGCTTAAAACGAGCTGGAACGCCGACAGGGAGCGAAAAACTGAATCGTTCGATTCCGTTATAAAGCTACTTTTTATTCGATTGGTGCTTGTTTAGCAACTCAAAACGCATAATCCTTGCGTATTTGCATAGAATAAAGAGTTTTTGATCGAATAAAATGAGCTGAAACGCCTACAGCTAGCGCAAAACTCAATCGTTCGATTTCGTTATAAAGCGACGTTGTAGACGTTTGGTGCTTGTTTGGTAGCTCGAAATGTATGAATCTTGCGTATTTGCACAAAACGAAGAGTGTTTGATCGTATAAAACGAGCTGGAACGCCTACAGCGGGCGCAAAACTCAATCGTTCGACTTTGTTGGAAAGCGACTTTGTAGTCGTTTGGTGCTTGTTTAGCGGCTCGAAATGCATGAATCTTCCGTATTTGCATAGAATAAAGAGTTTTTGATCGTATAAAACGAGCTGGAACGCCTACAGCGAGCGCAAGACTCAATCGTTCGATTTCGTTGTAAAGCGACTTTTTATTCGATTGGTGCTTGTTTAGCAACTCAAAACGCATAAACCTTGCGTATTTGCATAAAATAAAGAGTTTTTGATCGTATAAAATGAACTGAAACGCCTACAGCGAGCGCAAAACTCAATCGTTCGATTTCGTTATAAAGCGACGTTGTAGTCGTTTGGTGCTTGTTTGGCGGCTCGAAATGCATGAATCTTGCGTATTTGCACAAAACGAAGAGTGTTTGATCGTATAAAACGAGCTGGAAAGCCTACAGCGAGCGCAAAACTGATTCGTTCGATTTCGTTATAAAGCGACTTTTCATTCGATTGGTGCTTGTTTAGCAACTCAAAACGCAGAAACCTTGCGTATTTGCATAGAATAAATAGTTTTTGATCGTATGAAACGAGCAGAAACGCCTACAGCGAGCGCAAAACTCGATCGCTCGATTTCGTTATAAAGCGACGTTGTAGTCGTTTGGTGCTTGTTTGGTAGCTCGAAATGCATGAATCTTAGGTATTTGCAAAGAATACAGAGTTTTTGATCGTTTAAAACGAGCTGAAACGCCGACAGCGAGCGCAAAACTCGATTGGTTTATTTCGATATGAAGCGACACTGTAGTCGTTTGGTGCTTGTTTAGCGGCTCGAAATGCATGAATCTTGCGTATTTGCAAAGAATACAGAGTTTTTGATCGTTCAAAACGAGTTGGAACGCCCACAGCGAGCGCAAGACTCAATCGTTCGATTTCGTTGTAAAGCGACTTTGCAGTCGTTTGGTGCTTGTTTAGCGGCTCGAAATGCATGAAACTTGCGTATTTGCAAAGAATACAGAGTTTTTGATCGTTCAAAACGAGCTGGAACGCCTACAGCGAGCGCAAAACTCAATCGTTCGATTTCGTTGGAAAGCGACTTTGTAGTCGTTTGGTGCTTGTTTGGGGGCTCGAAATGCATGAATCTTGCGTATTTGCAAAGAATACAGAGTGTTTGATCGTTCAAAACGAGCTGGGATGCCTACAGCGAGCGCAAAACTCAATCGTTCGATTTCGTTATAAAGCGACGTTGTAGGCGTTTGGTGCTTGTTTGGGGGCTCGAAATGCATGAATCTTGCGTATTTGCAAAGAATACTGAGTCTTTGATCGTATGAAACGAGCTGGAACGCCTGCAGCGAGCGCAAAAACCAATCGTTCGATTTCGTTGAAAAGCGACTTTGTAGTCGTTTGGTGCTTGTTTGGCGGCTCGAAATGCATGAAACTTGCGTATTTGCAAAGAATACAGAGTTTTTGATCGCTTAAAACGAGCTGGAACGCCGACAGCGAGCGCAAAACCGAATCGTTCGATTTCGTTATAAAGCTACTTTTCAATCGATTGGTGCTTGTTTAGCAACTCAAAACGCATAAACCTTGCGTATTTGCATAGAATAAAGAGTTTTTGATCGTATAAAACGAGCTGGAACACCGACAGCGAGCGCAAGACTCAATCGTTCGATTTCGTTATAAAGCGACGTTGCAGTCGTTTGGTGCTTCTTTGGTGGCTCGAAATGCATGAATCTTGCGTATTTGCAAAAAATGACGAGTTTTTGATCGTTCAAAACGAGCTGGAACGCTGACAGTGAGCGCAAAACTGAATCGTTCGATTTCGTTATAAAGCGACTTTTCATTCGATTGGTGCTTGTTTAGCAACTCAAAACGCATAAACCTCGCGTATTTGCATAGAATAAAGAGATTTTGATCGTATAAAAGGAGCTGAAACGCCTACAGCGAGCGCAAAACTCGATCGCTCGATTTCGTTATAAAGCGACGTTGTAGTCGTTTGGTGCTTGTTTGGTAGCTCGAAATGCATGAATCTCGAGTATTTGTACGAAACGAAAAGTGTTTGATCGTATGAAACGAGCTGGAACGCCTACAGCGAGCGCAAAACTCAATCGTTCGATTTCGTTGGAAAGCGACTTTGTAGTCGTTTGGTGCTGGTTTGGCGGCTCGAAATGCATGAATCTTGCGTATTTGCAAAGAATACAGAGTTTTTGATCGTTTAAAACGAGCTGAAACGCCGACAGCGAGCGCAAAACTCGATTGGTTTATTTCGATATGAAGCGACACTGTAGTCGTTTGGTGGTTGTTTAGCAGCTCGAAATGCATGAATCTTGCGTATTTGCATAGAATGAAAGCTTTTTGATCGTATGAAACGAGCTGGAACGCCTACAGCGAGCGCAAAACTGAATCGTTCGATTTCGTTATAAAGCGACGTTGTAGTCGTTTGAAGCTTGTTTAGCAACTCAAAACGCATAAATCTTGCGTATTTGCATAGAATTAAGTTTTTGATCGTATAAAACGAGCTGGAACGCCCACAGCGAGCGCAAGACTCAATCGTTCGATTTCGTTGTAAAGCGACTTTGCAGTCGTTTGGTGCTTGTTTAGCGGCTCGAAATGCATGAATCTTGCGTATTGGCAAAGAATACAGAGTTTTTGATCGTTCAAAACGAGCTCGGATGCCTACAGCGAGCGCAAAACTCAATCGTTCGATTTCGTTGGAAAGCGACTTTGTAGTCGTTTGGTGCTTGTTTGGTAGCTCGAAATGCATGAAACTTGCGTATTTGCAAAGAATGCAGAGTTTTTGATCGCTTAAAACGAGCTGGAACGCCGACAGGGAGCGCAAAACTGAATCGTTCGATTCCGTTATAAAGCTACTTTTTATTCGATTGGTGCTTGTTTAGCAACTTAAAACGCATAAACCTTCCGTATTTGCATAGAATAAAGAGTTTTTGATCGTACAAAACGAGCTGAAACGCTTTTAGCGAGCGCAAAACTCAATCGTTCGATTCCGTTATAAAGCGACGTTGTAGTCGTTTGGTGCTTGTTTGGTAGCTCGAAATGTATGAATCTTGCGTATTTGCTCAAAACGAAGAGTGTTTGATCGTATAAAACGAGCTGGAACGCCTACAGCGAGCGCAAAACTCAATCGTTCGATTTCGGTGGAAAGCGACTTTGTAGTCGTTTGGTGCTGGTTTGGCGGCTCGAAATGCATGAATCTTGCGTATTTGCAAAGAATACAGAGTTTTTGATCGTTTAAAACGAGCTGAAACGCCGACAGCGAGCGCAAAACTCGATTGGTTTATTTCGATATGAAGCGACACTGTAGTCGTTTGGTGCTTGTTTAGCAGCTCGAAATGCATGAATCTTGCGTATTTGCATAGAATGAAGGCTTTTTGATCGTATGAAACGAGCTGGAACGCCTACAGCGAGCGTAAAACTGAATCGTTCGATTTCGTTATAAAGCGACGTTGTAGTCGTTTGAAGCTTGTTTAGCAACTCAAAACGCATAAATCTTGCGTATTTGCATAGAATTAAGTTTTTGATCGTATAAAACGAGCTGGAACGCCCACAGCGAGCGCAAGACTCAATCGTTCGATTTCGTTGTAAAGCGACTTTGCAGTCGTTTGGTGCTTGTTTAGCGGCTCGAAATGCATGAATCTTGCGTATTTGCAAAGAATACAGAGTTTTTGATCGTTCAAAACGAGCTGGGATGCCTACAGCGAGCGCAAAACTCAATCGTTCGATTTCGTTGGAAAGCGACTTTGTAGTCGTTTGGTGCTTGTTTGGCGGCTTGAAATGCATGAAACTTGCGTATTTGCAAAGAATACAGAGTTTTTGATCGCTTAAAACGAGCTGGAACGCCGACAGGGAGCGAAAAACTGAATCGTTCGATTCCGTTATAAAGCTACTTTTTATTCGATTGGTGCTTGTTTAGCAACTCAAAACGCATAATCCTAGGGTATTTGCATAGAATAAACCGTTTTTGATCGAATAAAATGAGCTGAAACGCCTACAGCTAGCGCAAAACTCAATCGTTCGATTTCGTTATGAAGCGACATTGTAGTCGTTTGGTGCTTGTTCGGTAGCTCGAAATGCATGAATCTTGCGTATTTGCACGAAACGACGAGTGTTTGATCGTATCAAACGAGCTGGAACGCCTACAGCGAGCGCAAAACTCAATCGTTCGATTTCGTTGGAAAGCGACTTTGTAGTCGTTTGGTGCTCGTTTGGCGGCTCGAAATGCATGAATCTTGCGTATTCGCAAAGAATACAGAGTTTTTGATCGTTTGAAACGAGCTGGAACGCCGACAGCAAGCGCAAAACTGAATCATTCGATTTCGTTATAAAGCGACTTTTCAATCGATTGGTGCTTGTTAAGCAACTCAAAACGCATAAACCTTGCGTATTTGCATAGAATAAAGAGTTTTTGATCGTATAAAACGAGCTGGAACGCCAACAGCGAGCGCAAAACTCAATCGTTCGATTTCGTTGCAAAGCGACTTTGTAGTCGTTTGGTGCTTGTTTGGCGGCTCGAAATGCATGAAACTTGCGTATTTGCAAAGAATACAGAGTTTTTGATCGCTTAAAACGAGCTGGAACGCCGACAGGGAGCGCAAAACTGAATCGTTCGATTTCGTTGTAAAGCGACTTTGCAGTCGTTTGGTGCTTGTTTAGCGGCTCGAAATGCATGAATCTTGCGTATTTGCAAAGAATACAGAGTTTTTGATCGTTCAAAACGAGCTGGGATGCCTACAGCGAGCGCAAAACTCAATCGTTCGATTTCGTTGGAAAGCGACTTTGTAGTCGTTTGGTGCTTGTTTGGCGGCTCGAAATGCATGAAACTTGCGTATTTGCAAAGAATACAGAGTTTTTGATCGCTTAAAACGAGCTGGAACGCCGACAGGGAGCGAAAAACTGAATCGTTCGATTCCGTTATAAAGCTACTTTTTATTCGATTGGTGCTTGTTTAGCAACTCAAAACGCATAATCCTTGCGTATTTGCATAGAATAAAGAGTTTTTGATCGAATAAAATGAGCTGAAACGCCTACAGCTAGCGCAAAACTCAATCGTTCGATTTCGTTATAAAGCGACGTTGTAGACGTTTGGTGCTTGTTTGGTAGCTCGAAATGTATGAATCTTGCGTATTTGCACAAAACGAAGAGTGTTTGATCGTATAAAACGAGCTGGAACGCCTACAGCGGGCGCAAAACTCAATCGTTCGACTTTGTTGGAAAGCGACTTTGTAGTCGTTTGGTGCTTGTTTAGCGGCTCGAAATGCATGAATCTTCCGTATTTGCATAGAATAAAGAGTTTTTGATCGTATAAAACGAGCTGGAACGCCTACAGCGAGCGCAAGACTCAATCGTTCGATTTCGTTGTAAAGCGACTTTTTATTCGATTGGTGCTTGTTTAGCAACTCAAAACGCATAAACCTTGCGTATTTGCATAAAATAAAGAGTTTTTGATCGTATAAAATGAACTGAAACGCCTACAGCGAGCGCAAAACTCAATCGTTCGATTTCGTTATAAAGCGACGTCGTAGTCGTTTGGTGCTTGTTTGGCGGCTCGAAATGCATGAATCTTGCGTATTTGCACAAAACGAAGAGTGTTTGATCGTATAAAACGAGCTGGAAAGCCTACAGCGAGCGCAAAACTGATTCGTTCGATTTCGTTATAAAGCGACTTTTCATTCGATTGGTGCTTGTTTAGCAACTCAAAACGCAGAAACCTTGCGTATTTGCATAGAATAAATAGTTTTTGATCGTATGAAACGAGCAGAAACGCCTACAGCGAGCGCAAAACTCGATCGCTCGATTTCGTTATAAAGCGACGTTGTAGTCGTTTGGTGCTTGTTTGGTAGCTCGAAATGCATGAATCTTAGGTATTTGCAAAGAATACAGAGTTTTTGATCGTTTAAAACGAGCTGAAACGCCGACAGCGAGCGCAAAACTCGATTGGTTTATTTCGATATGAAGCGACACTGTAGTCGTTTGGTGCTTGTTTAGCGGCTCGAAATGCATGAATCTTGCGTATTTGCAAAGAATACAGAGTTTTTGATCGTTCAAAACGAGCTGGAACGCCCACAGCGAGCGCAAGACTCAATCGTTCGATTTCGTTGTAAAGCGACTTTGCAGTCGTTTGGTGCTTGTTTAGCGGCTCGAAATGCATGAAACTTGCGTATTTGCAAAGAATACAGAGTTTTTGATCGTTCAAAACGAGCTGGAACGCCTACAGCGAGCGCAAAACTCAATCGTTCGATTTCGTTGGAAAGCGACTTTGTAGTCGTTTGGTGCTTGTTTGGGGGCTCGAAATGCATGAATCTTGCGTATTTGCAAAGAATACAGAGTGTTTGATCGTTCAAAACGAGCTGGGATGCCTACAGCGAGCGCAAAACTCAATCGTTCGATTTCGTTATAAAGCGACGTTGTAGGCGTTTGGTGCTTGTTTGGGGGCTCGAAATGCATGAATCTTGCGTATTTGCAAAGAATACTGAGTCTTTGATCGTATGAAACGAGCTGGAACGCCTGCAGCGAGCGCAAAAACCAATCGTTCGATTTCGTTGAAAAGCGACTTTGTAGTCGTTTGGTGCTTGTTTGGCGGCTCGAAATGCATGAAACTTGCGTATTTGCAAAGAATACAGAGTTTTTGATCGTTTAAAACGAGCTGGAACGCCGACAGCGAGCGCAAAACCGAATCGTTCGATTTCGTTATAAAGCTACTTTTCAATCGATTGGTGCTTGTTTAGCAACTCAAAACGCATAAACCTTGCGTATTTGCATAGAATAAAGAGTTTTTGATCGTATAAAACGAGCTGGAACACCGACAGCGAGCGCAAGACTCAATCGTTCGATTTCGTTATAAAGCGACGTTGCAGTCGTTTGGTGCTTCTTTGGTGGCTCGAAATGCATGAATCTTGCGTATTTGCAAAAAATGACGAGTTTTTGATCGTTCAAAACGAGCTGGAACGCTGACAGTGAGCGCAAAACTGAATCGTTCGATTTCGTTATAAAGCGACTTTTCATTCGATTGGTGCTTGTTTAGCAACTCAAAACGCATAAACCTCGCGTATTTGCATAGAATAAAGAGATTTTGATCGTATAAAAGGAGCTGAAACGCCTACAGCGAGCGCAAAACTCGATCGCTCGATTTCGTTATAAAGCGACGTTGTAGTCGTTTGGTGCTTGTTTGGTAGCTCGAAATGCATGAATCTCGAGTATTT
The DNA here is from genome assembly GCA_933228735.2 of Amblyteles armatorius. Classification (NCBI taxonomy): domain Eukaryota; kingdom Metazoa; phylum Arthropoda; class Insecta; order Hymenoptera; family Ichneumonidae; genus Amblyteles; species Amblyteles armatorius. Next base: position 7,726,906 of record OW121690.1, read on the forward strand.
GTACGAAACGAAAAGTGTTTGATCGTATGAAACGAGCTGGAACGCCTACAGCGAGCGCAAAACTCAATCGTTCGATTTCGTTGGAAAGCGACTTTGTAGTCGTTTGGTGCTGGTTTGGCGGCTCGAAATGCATGAATCTTGCGTATTTGCAAAGAATACAGAGTTTTTGATCGTTTAAAACGAGCTGAAACGCCGACAGCGAGCGCAAAACTCGATTGGTTTATTTCGATATGAAGCGACACTGTAGTCGTTTGGTGGTTGTTTAGCAGCTCGAAATGCATGAATCTTGCGTATTTGCATAGAATGAAAGCTTTTTGATCGTATGAAACGAGCTGGAACGCCTACAGCGAGCGCAAAACTGAATCGTTCGATTTCGTTATAAAGCGACGTTGTAGTCGTTTGAAGCTTGTTTAGCAACTCAAAACGCATAAATCTTGCGTATTTGCATAGAATTAAGTTTTTGATCGTATAAAACGAGCTGGAACGCCCACAGCGAGCGCAAGACTCAATCGTTCGATTTCGTTGTAAAGCGACTTTGCAGTCGTTTGGTGCTTGTTTAGCGGCTCGAAATGCATGAATCTTGCGTATTGGCAAAGAATACAGAGTTTTTGATCGTTCAAAACGAGCTCGGATGCCTACAGCGAGCGCAAAACTCAATCGTTCGATTTCGTTGGAAAGCGACTTTGTAGTCGTTTGGTGCTTGTTTGGTAGCTCGAAATGCATGAAACTTGCGTATTTGCAAAGAATGCAGAGTTTTTGATCGCTTAAAACGAGCTGGAACGCCGACAGGGAGCGCAAAACTGAATCGTTCGATTCCGTTATAAAGCTACTTTTTATTCGATCGGTGCTTGTTTAGCAACTCAAAACGCATGATCCTTGCGTATTTGCATAGAATAAAGAGTTTTTGATCGAATAAAATGAGCTGAAACGCCTACAGCTAGCGCAAAACTCAATTTTTCGATTTCGTTATAAAGCGACGTTGTAGTCGTTTGGTGCTTGTTTGGTAGCTCGAAATGTATGAATCTTGCGTATTTGCACAAAACGAAGAGTGTTTGATCGTATAAAACGCGCTGGAACGCCTACAGCGGAGGCAAAACTCAATCGTTCGACTTTGTTGGAAAGCGACTTTGTAGTCGTTTGGTGCTTGTTGAGCGGCTCGAAATGCATGAATCTTGCGTATTTGCATAGAATAAAGAGTTTTTGATCGTATAAAACGAGCTGGAACGCCTACAGCGAGCGCAAGACTCAATCGTTCGATTTCGTTGTGAAGCGACTTTGTAGTCATTTGGTGCTTGTTTGGCGGCTCGAAATGCATGAATCTTGCGTATTTGCAAAGAATACAGAGTGTTTGATCGTTCAAAACGAGCTGGAAAGCCTACAGCGAGCGCAAGACTCAATCGTTCGATTTCGTTATAAAGCGACTTTTCAATCGATTGGTGCTTGTTTAGCAACTTAAAACGCATAAACCTTGCGTATTTGCAAAGAATACAGAGTTTTTGATCGTTTAAAACGAGCTGAAACGCCGACAGCGAGCGCAAAACTCGATTGGTTTATTTCGATATGAAGCGACACTGTAGTCGTTTGGTGGTTGTTTAGCAGCTCGAAATGCATGAATCTTGCGTATTTGCATAGAATGAAGAGTTTTTGATCGTATAAAACGAGCTGGAACACCGACAGCGAGCGCAAAACTGAATCGTTCGATTTCGTTATAAAGCGACTTTTCATTCGATTGGTGCTTGTTTAGCAACTCAAAACGCATAAACCTTGCGTATTTGCATAGAATAAAGAGTTTTTGATCGTATAAAACAAGCTGAAACGCCTACAGCTAGCGAAAAACTCAATCTTTCGATTTCGTTGTAAAGCGACGTTAGAGTCGTTTGGTGCTTGTTTGGTAGCTCGAAATGCATGAATCTTGCGTATGTGCACAAAACAAAGAGTGTTTGATCGTATGAAACGAGCTGAAACGCCTTTACCGAGCGCAAAACTCAATCGGTCGATTTCGTTGAAAAGCGACTTTGTAGTCGTTTGGTGCTTGTTTGGCGGCTCGAAATGCATGAAACTTGCGTATTTGCAAAGAATACAGAGTTTTTGATCGCTTAAAACGAGCTGGAACGCCGACAGCGAGCGCAAAACTGAATCGTTCGATTTCGTTATAAAGATACTTTTCAATCTATTGGTGCTTGTTTAGCAACTCAAAACGCATAAACCTTGCGTATTTGCATAGAATAAAGAGATTTTGATCGTATAAAACGAGCTGAAACGCCTACAGCGAGCGCAAAACTCGATCGCTCGATTTCGTTATAAAGCGACGTTGTAGTCGTTTGGTGCTTGTTTGGTAGCTCGAAATGCATGAATCTCGAGTATTTGTACGAAACGAAAAGTGTTTGATCGTATGAAACGAGCTGGAACGCCTACAGCAAGCGCAAAACTCAATCGTTCGATTTCGTTGAAAAGCGACTTTGTAGTCGTTTGGTGCTTGTTTGGCGGCTCGAAATGCATGAATCTTGCGTATTTGCAAAGAATACAGAGTGTTTGATCGTTCAAAACGAGCTGGGATGCCTACAGCGAGCGCAAAACTGAATCGTTCGATTTCGTTATAAAGCGACTTTTCATTCGATTGGTGCGTGATTAGCAACTCAAAACGCATAAACTTTGCGTATTTGCACAGAATAAAGAGGTTTTGATTGTATAAAACGAGCTGAAACGCCTACAGCGAGCGCAAAACTGAATCGTTCGATTTCGTTATAAAGCGACTTTTCAATCGATTGGTGCTTGTTTAGCAACTCAAAACGCATAAACCTTGCGTATTTGCATAGAATAAAGAGTTTTTGATCGTATAAAACGAGCTGGAACGCCTACAGCGAGCGCAAGACTCAATCGCTCGATTTCGTTATAAAGCGACTTTTCAATCGATAGGTGCTTGTTTAGCAACTCAAAACGCATAAACCTTGCGTATTTGCATAGAATAAAGAGTTTTTGATCGTATAAAACGAGCTGGAACGCCTACAGCGAGCGCAAGACTCAATCGTTCGATTTCGTTAGAAACTGACTTCGCAATCGTTTGGTGGTTGTTTGTCAGCTCGGAATGCATGAATCTTGCGAAATCGCAAAGAATACAGAGTTTTTGATCGTTCAAAACGAGCTGGGACGCCTACAGCGAGCGCAAAACTCAATCGTTCGATTTCGTTGGAAAGCGACTTTGTAGTCGTTTGCTGCTTGTTTGGCGGCTCGAAATGCATGAATCTTGCGTATTTGCACAAAATGAAGAGTGTTTGATCGTGTAAAACGAGTTGGAACGCCTACAGCGAGCGCAAAACTCAATCGTTCGATTTCGTTGAAAAGCGACGTTGCAGTCGTTTGGTGCTTGTTTAGCAACTCAAAACGCATAAACCTTGCGTATTTGCATAGAATTAAGAGTTTTTGATCGTATAAAACGAGCTGGAACGCCTACAGCGAGCGCAAGACTCAATCGTTTGATTTCGTTGTTAAGCGACTTTGCAGTCGTTTGGTGCTTGTTTAGCGGCTCGAAATGCATGAATCTTGCGTATTTGCAAATAAAACAGAGTTTTTGATCGTTTAAAACGAGCTGGAATGCCCACAGCGAGCGCAAGACTCAATCGTTTGATTTCGTTGTTAAGCGACTTTTCATTCGATTGGTGCTTGATTAGCAACTCAAAACGCATAAACCTTGCGTATTTGCATAGAATAAAGAGTTTTTGATCGTATGAAATGAGCTGAAACGCCTACAGCGAGCGCAGAACTCAATCGTTCGATTTCCTTTTAAAGCGACGTTGTAGTCGTTTGGTGCTTGTTTGGTAGCTCGAAATGCATGAATCTTGCGTATTTGCACAAAACGAAGAGTGTTTGATCGTATAAAACGAGCTGGAAAGCCTACAGCGAGCGCAAAACTGAATCGTTCAATTTCGTTATAAAGCGACTTTTCAATCGATTGGTGCTTGTTTAGCAACTTAAAACGCATAAACCTTGCGTATTTGCATAGAATAAAGAGGTTTTGATTGAATAAAACGAGCTGAAACGCCTACAGCGGGCGCAAAACTCAATCGTTCGATTTCGTTGGAAAGCGACTTTGTAGTCGTTGGCTGCTTGTTTGGCGGCTCGAAATGCATGAATCTTGCGTATTTGCAAAGAATACAGAGTTTTTGATCGCTCAAAACGAGCTGGAACGCCGACAGCGAGCGCAAAACTGAATCGTTCGATTTCGTTATAAAGCGACTTTTCAATCGATTGGTGCTTGTTTAGCAACTTAAAACGCATAAAACTTGCGTATTTGCATAGAATAAAGAGTTTTTGATCGTATAAAACGAGCTGGAACGCCTACAGCGAGCGCAAGACTCAATCGTTCGATTTCGTTATAAAGCGACTTTTTAATCGATTGGTGCTTGTTTAGCAACTCAAAACGCATAAACCTTCCGTATTTGCATAGAATAAAGAGTTTTTGATCGTACAAAACGAGCTGAAACGCTTTTAGCGAGCGCAAAACTCAATCGTTCGATTCCGTTATAAAGCGACGTTGTAGTCGTTTGGTGCTTGTTTGGTAGCTCGAAATGTATGAATCTTGCGTATTTGCTCAAAACGAAGAGTGTTTGATCGTATAAAACGAGCTGGAACGCCTACAGCGAGCGCAAAACTCAATCGTTCGATTTCGGTGGAAAGCGACTTTGTAGTCGTTTGGTGCTGGTTTGGCGGCTCGAAATGCATGAATCTTGCGTATTTGCAAAGAATACAGAGTTTTTGATCGTTTAAAACGAGCTGAAACGCCGACAGCGAGCGCAAAACTCGATTGGTTTATTTCGATATGAAGCGACACTGTAGTCGTTTGGTGCTTGTTTAGCAGCTCGAAATGCATGAATCTTGCGTATTTGCATAGAATGAAGGCTTTTTGATCGTATGAAACGAGCTGGAACGCCTACAGCGAGCGCAAAACTGAATCGTTCGATTTCGTTATAAAGCGACGTTGTAGTCGTTTGAAGCTTGTTTAGCAACTCAAAACGCATAAATCTTGCGTATTTGCATAGAATTAAGTTTTCGATCGTATAAAACGAGCTGGAACGCCCACAGCGAGCGCAAGACTCAATCGTTCGATTTCGTTGTAAAGCGACTTTGCAGTCGTTTGGTGCTTGTTTAGCGGCTCGAAATGCATGAATCTTGCGTATTTGCAAAGAATACAGAGTTTTTGATCGTTCAAAACGAGCTGGGATGCCTACAGCGAGCGCAAAACTCAATCGTTCGATTTCGTTGGAAAGCGACTTTGTAGTCGTTTGGTGCTTGTTTGGCGGCTTGAAATGCATGAAACTTGCGTATTTGCAAAGAATACAGAGTTTTTGATCGCTTAAAACGAGCTGGAACGCCGACAGGGAGCGAAAAACTGAATCGTTCGATTCCGTTATAAAGCTACTTTTTATTCGATTGGTGCTTGTTTAGCAACTCAAAACGCATAATCCTAGGGTATTTGCATAGAATAAACCGTTTTTGATCGAATAAAATGAGCTGAAACGCCTACAGCTAGCGCAAAACTCAATCGTTCGATTTCGTTATGAAGCGACATTGTAGTCGTTTGGTGCTTGTTCGGTAGCTCGAAATGCATGAATCTTGCGTATTTGCACGAAACGACGAGTGTTTGATCGTATCAAACGAGCTGGAACGCCTACAGCGAGCGCAAAACTCAATCGTTCGATTTCGTTGGAAAGCGACTTTGTAGTCGTTTGGTGCTCGTTTGGCGGCTCGAAATGCATGAATCTTGCGTATTCGCAAAGAATACAGAGTTTTTGATCGTTTGAAACGAGCTGGAACGCCGACAGCAAGCGCAAAACTGAATCATTCGATTTCGTTATAAAGCGACTTTTCAATCGATTGGTGCTTGTTAAGCAACTCAAAACGCATAAACCTTGCGTATTTGCATAGAATAAAGAGTTTTTGATCGTATAAAACGAGCTGGAACGCCAACAGCGAGCGCAAAACTCAATCGTTCGATTTCGTTGCAAAGCGACTTTGTAGTCGTTTGGTGCTTGTTTAGCGGCTCGAAATGCATGAATCTTCCGTATTTGCATAGAATAAAGAGTTTTTGATCGTATAAAACGAGCTGGAACGCCTACAGCGAGCGCAAGACTCAATCGTTCGATTTCGTTGTAAAGCGACTTTTTATTCGATTGGTGCTTGTTTAGCAACTCAAAACGCATAAACCTTGCGTATTTGCATAAAATAAAGAGTTTTTGATCGTATAAAATGAACTGAAACGCCTACAGCGAGCGCAAAACTCAATCGTTCGATTTCGTTATAAAGCGACGTTGTAGTCGTTTGGTGCTTGTTTGGCGGCTCGAAATGCATGAATCTTGCGTATTTGCACAAAACGAAGAGTGTTTGATCGTATAAAACGAGCTGGAAAGCCTACAGCGAGCGCAAAACTGATTCGTTCGATTTCGTTATAAAGCGACTTTTCATTCGATTGGTGCTTGTTTAGCAACTCAAAACGCAGAAACCTTGCGTATTTGCATAGAATAAATAGTTTTTGATCGTATGAAACGAGCAGAAACGCCTACAGCGAGCGCAAAACTCGATCGCTCGATTTCGTTATAAAGCGACGTTGTAGTCGTTTGGTGCTTGTTTGGTAGCTCGAAATGCATGAATCTTAGGTATTTGCAAAGAATACAGAGTTTTTGATCGTTTAAAACGAGCTGAAACGCCGACAGCGAGCGCAAAACTCGATTGGTTTATTTCGATATGAAGCGACACTGTAGTCGTTTGGTGCTTGTTTAGCGGCTCGAAATGCATGAATCTTGCGTATTTGCAAAGAATACAGAGTTTTTGATCGTTCAAAACGAGTTGGAACGCCCACAGCGAGCGCAAGACTCAATCGTTCGATTTCGTTGTAAAGCGACTTTGCAGTCGTTTGGTGCTTGTTTAGCGGCTCGAAATGCATGAAACTTGCGTATTTGCAAAGAATACAGAGTTTTTGATCGTTCAAAACGAGCTGGAACGCCTACAGCGAGCGCAAAACTCAATCGTTCGATTTCGTTGGAAAGCGACTTTGTAGTCGTTTGGTGCTTGTTTGGGGGCTCGAAATGCATGAATCTTGCGTATTTGCAAAGAATACAGAGTGTTTGATCGTTCAAAACGAGCTGGGATGCCTACAGCGAGCGCAAAACTCAATCGTTCGATTTCGTTATAAAGCGACGTTGTAGGCGTTTGGTGCTTGTTTGGGGGCTCGAAATGCATGAATCTTGCGTATTTGCAAAGAATACTGAGTCTTTGATCGTATGAAACGAGCTGGAACGCCTGCAGCGAGCGCAAAAACCAATCGTTCGATTTCGTTGAAAAGCGACTTTGTAGTCGTTTGGTGCTTGTTTGGCGGCTCGAAATGCATGAAACTTGCGTATTTGCAAAGAATACAGAGTTTTTGATCGCTTAAAACGAGCTGGAACGCCGACAGCGAGCGCAAAACCGAATCGTTCGATTTCGTTATAAAGCTACTTTTCAATCGATTGGTGCTTGTTTAGCAACTCAAAACGCATAAACCTTGCGTATTTGCATAGAATAAAGAGTTTTTGATCGTATAAAACGAGCTGGAACACCGACAGCGAGCGCAAGACTCAATCGTTCGATTTCGTTATAAAGCGACGTTGCAGTCGTTTGGTGCTTCTTTGGTGGCTCGAAATGCATGAATCTTGCGTATTTGCAAAAAATGACGAGTTTTTGATCGTTCAAAACGAGCTGGAACGCTGACAGTGAGCGCAAAACTGAATCGTTCGATTTCGTTATAAAGCGACTTTTCATTCGATTGGTGCTTGTTTAGCAACTCAAAACGCATAAACCTCGCGTATTTGCATAGAATAAAGAGATTTTGATCGTATAAAAGGAGCTGAAACGCCTACAGCGAGCGCAAAACTCGATCGCTCGATTTCGTTATAAAGCGACGTTGTAGTCGTTTGGTGCTTGTTTGGTAGCTCGAAATGCATGAATCTCGAGTATTTGTACGAAACGAAAAGTGTTTGATCGTATGAAACGAGCTGGAACGCCTACAGCGAGCGCAAAACTCAATCGTTCGATTTCGTTGGAAAGCGACTTTGTAGTCGTTTGGTGCTGGTTTGGCGGCTCGAAATGCATGAATCTTGCGTATTTGCAAAGAATACAGAGTTTTTGATCGTTTAAAACGAGCTGAAACGCCGACAGCGAGCGCAAAACTCGATTGGTTTATTTCGATATGAAGCGACACTGTAGTCGTTTGGTGGTTGTTTAGCAGCTCGAAATGCATGAATCTTGCGTATTTGCATAGAATGAAAGCTTTTTGATCGTATGAAACGAGCTGGAACGCCTACAGCGAGCGCAAAACTGAATCGTTCGATTTCGTTATAAAGCGACGTTGTAGTCGTTTGAAGCTTGTTTAGCAACTCAAAACGCATAAATCTTGCGTATTTGCATAGAATTAAGTTTTTGATCGTATAAAACGAGCTGGAACGCCCACAGCGAGCGCAAGACTCAATCGTTCGATTTCGTTGTAAAGCGACTTTGCAGTCGTTTGGTGCTTGTTTAGCGGCTCGAAATGCATGAATCTTGCGTATTGGCAAAGAATACAGAGTTTTTGATCGTTCAAAACGAGCTCGGATGCCTACAGCGAGCGCAAAACTCAATCGTTCGATTTCGTTGGAAAGCGACTTTGTAGTCGTTTGGTGCTTGTTTGGTAGCTCGAAATGCATGAAACTTGCGTATTTGCAAAGAATGCAGAGTTTTTGATCGCTTAAAACGAGCTGGAACGCCGACAGGGAGCGCAAAACTGAATCGTTCGATTCCGTTATAAAGCTACTTTTTATTCGATTGGTGCTTGTTTAGCAACTTAAAACGCATAAACCTTCCGTATTTGCATAGAATAAAGAGTTTTTGATCGTACAAAACGAGCTGAAACGCTTTTAGCGAGCGCAAAACTCAATCGTTCGATTCCGTTATAAAGCGACGTTGTAGTCGTTTGGTGCTTGTTTGGTAGCTCGAAATGTATGAATCTTGCGTATTTGCTCAAAACGAAGAGTGTTTGATCGTATAAAACGAGCTGGAACGCCTACAGCGAGCGCAAAACTCAATCGTTCGATTTCGGTGGAAAGCGACTTTGTAGTCGTTTGGTGCTGGTTTGGCGGCTCGAAATGCATGAATCTTGCGTATTTGCAAAGAATACAGAGTTTTTGATCGTTTAAAACGAGCTGAAACGCCGACAGCGAGCGCAAAACTCGATTGGTTTATTTCGATATGAAGCGACACTGTAGTCGTTTGGTGCTTGTTTAGCAGCTCGAAATGCATGAATCTTGCGTATTTGCATAGAATGAAGGCTTTTTGATCGTATGAAACGAGCTGGAACGCCTACAGCGAGCGTAAAACTGAATCGTTCGATTTCGTTATAAAGCGACGTTGTAGTCGTTTGAAGCTTGTTTAGCAACTCAAAACGCATAAATCTTGCGTATTTGCATAGAATTAAGTTTTTGATCGTATAAAACGAGCTGGAACGCCCACAGCGAGCGCAAGACTCAATCGTTCGATTTCGTTGTAAAGCGACTTTGCAGTCGTTTGGTGCTTGTTTAGCGGCTCGAAATGCATGAATCTTGCGTATTTGCAAAGAATACAGAGTTTTTGATCGTTCAAAACGAGCTGGGATGCCTACAGCGAGCGCAAAACTCAATCGTTCGATTTCGTTGGAAAGCGACTTTGTAGTCGTTTGGTGCTTGTTTGGCGGCTTGAAATGCATGAAACTTGCGTATTTGCAAAGAATACAGAGTTTTTGATCGCTTAAAACGAGCTGGAACGCCGACAGGGAGCGAAAAACTGAATCGTTCGATTCCGTTATAAAGCTACTTTTTATTCGATTGGTGCTTGTTTAGCAACTCAAAACGCATAATCCTAGGGTATTTGCATAGAATAAACCGTTTTTGATCGAATAAAATGAGCTGAAACGCCTACAGCTAGCGCAAAACTCAATCGTTCGATTTCGTTATGAAGCGACATTGTAGTCGTTTGGTGCTTGTTCGGTAGCTCGAAATGCATGAATCTTGCGTATTTGCACGAAACGACGAGTGTTTGATCGTATCAAACGAGCTGGAACGCCTACAGCGAGCGCAAAACTCAATCGTTCGATTTCGTTGGAAAGCGACTTTGTAGTCGTTTGGTGCTCGTTTGGCGGCTCGAAATGCATGAATCTTGCGTATTCGCAAAGAATACAGAGTTTTTGATCGTTTGAAACGAGCTGGAACGCCGACAGCAAGCGCAAAACTGAATCATTCGATTTCGTTATAAAGCGACTTTTCAATCGATTGGTGCTTGTTAAGCAACTCAAAACGCATAAACCTTGCGTATTTGCATAGAATAAAGAGTTTTTGATCGTATAAAACGAGCTGGAACGCCAACAGCGAGCGCAAAACTCAATCGTTCGATTTCGTTGCAAAGCGACTTTGTAGTCGTTTGGTGCTTGTTTGGCGGCTCGAAATGCATGAAACTTGCGTATTTGCAAAGAATACAGAGTTTTTGATCGCTTAAAACGAGCTGGAACGCCGACAGGGAGCGCAAAACTGAATCGTTCGATTTCGTTGTAAAGCGACTTTGCAGTCGTTTGGTGCTTGTTTAGCGGCTCGAAATGCATGAATCTTGCGTATTTGCAAAGAATACAGAGTTTTTGATCGTTCAAAACGAGCTGGGATGCCTACAGCGAGCGCAAAACTCAATCGTTCGATTTCGTTGGAAAGCGACTTTGTAGTCGTTTGGTGCTTGTTTGGCGGCTCGAAATGCATGAAACTTGCGTATTTGCAAAGAATACAGAGTTTTTGATCGCTTAAAACGAGCTGGAACGCCGACAGGGAGCGAAAAACTGAATCGTTCGATTCCGTTATAAAGCTACTTTTTATTCGATTGGTGCTTGTTTAGCAACTCAAAACGCATAATCCTTGCGTATTTGCATAGAATAAAGAGTTTTTGATCGAATAAAATGAGCTGAAACGCCTACAGCTAGCGCAAAACTCAATCGTTCGATTTCGTTATAAAGCGACGTTGTAGACGTTTGGTGCTTGTTTGGTAGCTCGAAATGTATGAATCTTGCGTATTTGCACAAAACGAAGAGTGTTTGATCGTATAAAACGAGCTGGAACGCCTACAGCGGGCGCAAAACTCAATCGTTCGACTTTGTTGGAAAGCGACTTTGTAGTCGTTTGGTGCTTGTTTAGCGGCTCGAAATGCATGAATCTTCCGTATTTGCATAGAATAAAGAGTTTTTGATCGTATAAAACGAGCTGGAACGCCTACAGCGAGCGCAAGACTCAATCGTTCGATTTCGTTGTAAAGCGACTTTTTATTCGATTGGTGCTTGTTTAGCAACTCAAAACGCATAAACCTTGCGTATTTGCATAAAATAAAGAGTTTTTGATCGTATAAAATGAACTGAAACGCCTACAGCGAGCGCAAAACTCAATCGTTCGATTTCGTTATAAAGCGACGTCGTAGTCGTTTGGTGCTTGTTTGGCGGCTCGAAATGCATGAATCTTGCGTATTTGCACAAAACGAAGAGTGTTTGATCGTATAAAACGAGCTGGAAAGCCTACAGCGAGCGCAAAACTGATTCGTTCGATTTCGTTATAAAGCGACTTTTCATTCGATTGGTGCTTGTTTAGCAACTCAAAACGCAGAAACCTTGCGTATTTGCATAGAATAAATAGTTTTTGATCGTATGAAACGAGCAGAAACGCCTACAGCGAGCGCAAAACTCGATCGCTCGATTTCGTTATAAAGCGACGTTGTAGTCGTTTGGTGCTTGTTTGGTAGCTCGAAATGCATGAATCTTAGGTATTTGCAAAGAATACAGAGTTTTTGATCGTTTAAAACGAGCTGAAACGCCGACAGCGAGCGCAAAACTCGATTGGTTTATTTCGATATGAAGCGACACTGTAGTCGTTTGGTGCTTGTTTAGCGGCTCGAAATGCATGAATCTTGCGTATTTGCAAAGAATACAGAGTTTTTGATCGTTCAAAACGAGCTGGAACGCCCACAGCGAGCGCAAGACTCAATCGTTCGATTTCGTTGTAAAGCGACTTTGCAGTCGTTTGGTGCTTGTTTAGCGGCTCGAAATGCATGAAACTTGCGTATTTGCAAAGAATACAGAGTTTTTGATCGTTCAAAACGAGCTGGAACGCCTACAGCGAGCGCAAAACTCAATCGTTCGATTTCGTTGGAAAGCGACTTTGTAGTCGTTTGGTGCTTGTTTGGGGGCTCGAAATGCATGAATCTTGCGTATTTGCAAAGAATACAGAGTGTTTGATCGTTCAAAACGAGCTGGGATGCCTACAGCGAGCGCAAAACTCAATCGTTCGATTTCGTTATAAAGCGACGTTGTAGGCGTTTGGTGCTTGTTTGGGGGCTCGAAATGCATGAATCTTGCGTATTTGCAAAGAATACTGAGTCTTTGATCGTATGAAACGAGCTGGAACGCCTGCAGCGAGCGCAAAAACCAATCGTTCGATTTCGTTGAAAAGCGACTTTGTAGTCGTTTGGTGCTTGTTTGGCGGCTCGAAATGCATGAAACTTGCGTATTTGCAAAGAATACAGAGTTTTTGATCGTTTAAAACGAGCTGGAACGCCGACAGCGAGCGCAAAACCGAATCGTTCGATTTCGTTATAAAGCTACTTTTCAATCGATTGGTGCTTGTTTAGCAACTCAAAACGCATAAACCTTGCGTATTTGCATAGAATAAAGAGTTTTTGATCGTATAAAACGAGCTGGAACACCGACAGCGAGCGCAAGACTCAATCGTTCGATTTCGTTATAAAGCGACGTTGCAGTCGTTTGGTGCTTCTTTGGTGGCTCGAAATGCATGAATCTTGCGTATTTGCAAAAAATGACGAGTTTTTGATCGTTCAAAACGAGCTGGAACGCTGACAGTGAGCGCAAAACTGAATCGTTCGATTTCGTTATAAAGCGACTTTTCATTCGATTGGTGCTTGTTTAGCAACTCAAAACGCATAAACCTCGCGTATTTGCATAGAATAAAGAGATTTTGATCGTATAAAAGGAGCTGAAACGCCTACAGCGAGCGCAAAACTCGATCGCTCGATTTCGTTATAAAGCGACGTTGTAGTCGTTTGGTGCTTGTTTGGTAGCTCGAAATGCATGAATCTCGAGTATTTGTACGAAACGAAAAGTGTTTGATCGTATGAAACGAGCTGGAACGCCTACAGCGAGCGCAAAACTCAATCGTTCGATTTCGTTGGAAAGCGACTTTGTAGTCGTTTGGTGCTGGTTTGGCGGCTCGAAATGCATGAATCTTGCGTATTTGCAAAGAATACAGAGTTTTTGATCGTTTAAAACGAGCTGAAACGCCGACAGCGAGCGCAAAACTCGATTGGTTTATTTCGATATGAAGCGACACTGTAGTCGTTTGGTGGTTGTTTAGCAGCTCGAAATGCATGAATCTTGCGTATTTGCATAGAATGAAAGCTTTTTGATCGTATGAAACGAGCTGGAACGCCTACAGCGAGCGCAAAACTGAATCGTTCGATTTCGTTATAAAGCGACGTTGTAGTCGTTTGAAGCTTGTTTAGCAACTCAAAACGCATAAATCTTGCGTATTTGCATAGAATTAAGTTTTTGATCGTATAAAACGAGCTGGAACGCCCACAGCGAGCGCAAGACTCAATCGTTCGATTTCGTTGTAAAGCGACTTTGCAGTCGTTTGGTGCTTGTTTAGCGGCTCGAAATGCATGAATCTTGCGTATTGGCAAAGAATACAGAGTTTTTGATCGTTCAAAACGAGCTCGGATGCCTACAGCGAGCGCAAAACTCAATCGTTCGATTTCGTTGGAAAGCGACTTTGTAGTCGTTTGGTGCTTGTTTGGTAGCTCGAAATGCATGAAACTTGCGTATTTGCAAAGAATGCAGAGTTTTTGATCGCTTAAAACGAGCTGGAACGCCGACAGGGAGCGCAAAACTGAATCGTTCGATTCCGTTATAAAGCTACTTTTTATTCGATTGGTGCTTGTTTAGCAACTCAAAACGCATGATCCTTGCGTATTTGCATAGAATAAAGAGTTTTTGATCGAATAAAATGAGCTGAAACGCCTACAGCTAGCGCAAAACTCAATTTTTCGATTTCGTTATAAAGCGACGTTGTAGTCGTTTGGTGCTTGTTTGGTAGCTCGAAATGTATGAATCTTGCGTATTTGCACAAAACGAAGAGTGTTTGATGGTATAAAACGCGCTGGAACGCCTACAGCGGAGGCAAAACTCAATCGTTCGACTTTGTTGGAAAGCGACTTTGTAGTCGTTTGGTGCTTGTTGAGCGGCTCGAAATGCATGAATCTTGCGTATTTGCATAGAATAAAGAGTTTTTGATCGTATAAAACGAGCTGGAACGCCTACAGCGAGCGCAAGACTCAATCGTTCGATTTCGTTGTGAAGCGACTTTGTAGTCATTTGGTGCTTGTTTGGCGGCTCGAAATGCATGAATCTTGCGTATTTGCAAAGAATACAGAGTGTTTGATCGTTCAAAACGAGCTGGAAAGCCTACAGCGAGCGCAAGACTCAATCGTTCGATTTCGTTATAAAGCGACTTTTCAATCGATTGGTGCTTGTTTAGCAACTTAAAACGCATAAACCTTGCGTATTTGCAAAGAATACAGAGTTTTTGATCGTTTAAAACGAGCTGAAACGCCGACAGCGAGCGCAAAACTCGATTGGTTTATTTCGATATGAAGCGACACTGTAGTCGTTTGGTGGTTGTTTAGCAGCTCGAAATGCATGAATCTTGCGTATTTGCATAGAATGAAGAGTTTTTGATCGTATAAAACGAGCTGGAACACCGACAGCGAGCGCAAAACTGAATCGTTCGATTTCGTTATAAAGCGACTTTTCATTCGATTGGTGCTTGTTTAGCAACTCAAAACGCATAAACCTTGCGTATTTGCATAGAATAAAGAGTTTTTGATCGTATAAAACAAGCTGAAACGCCTACAGCTAGCGAAAAACTCAATCTTTCGATTTCGTTGTAAAGCGACGTTAGAGTCGTTTGGTGCTTGTTTGGTAGCTCGAAATGCATGAATCTTGCGTATGTGCACAAAACAAAGAGTGTTTGATCGTATGAAACGAGCTGAAACGCCTTTACCGAGCGCAAAACTCAATCGGTCGATTTCGTTGAAAAGCGACTTTGTAGTCGTTTGGTGCTTGTTTGGCGGCTCGAAATGCATGAAACTTGCGTATTTGCAAAGAATACAGAGTTTTTGATCGCTTAAAACGAGCTGGAACGCCGACAGCGAGCGCAAAACTGAATCGTTCGATTTCGTTATAAAGATACTTTTCAATCTATTGGTGCTTGTTTAGCAACTCAAAACGCATAAACCTTGCGTATTTGCATAGAATAAAGAGATTTTGATCGTATAAAACGAGCTGAAACGCCTACAGCGAGCGCAAAACTCGATCGCTCGATTTCGTTATAAAGCGACGTTGTAGTCGTTTGGTGCTTGTTTGGTAGCTCGAAATGCATGAATCTCGAGTATTTGTACGAAACGAAAAGTGTTTGATCGTATGAAACGAGCTGGAACGCCTACAGCAAGCGCAAAACTCAATCGTTCGATTTCGTTGAAAAGCGACTTTGTAGTCGTTTGGTGCTTGTTTGGCGGCTCGAAATGCATGAATCTTGCGTATTTGCAAAGAATACAGAGTGTTTGATCGTTCAAAACGAGCTGGGATGCCTACAGCGAGCGCAAAACTGAATCGTTCGATTTCGTTATAAAGCGACTTTTCATTCGATTGGTGCGTGATTAGCAACTCAAAACGCATAAACTTTGCGTATTTGCACAGAATAAAGAGGTTTTGATTGTATAAAACGAGCTGAAACGCCTACAGCGAGCGCAAAACTCAATCGTTCGATTTCATTTTAAAGCGACGTTGTAGTCGTTTAGTGCTTGTTTGGTAGCTCGAAATGCATGAATCTTGCGTATTTGCACAAAACGAAGAGTCTTTGATCGTATAAAACGAGCTGGAACGCCTACAGCGAGCGCAAAACTCAATCGTTCGATTTCGTTAAAAAGCGACTTTGTAGTCGTTTGGTGCTTGTTTGGCGGCTCGAAATACATGAAACTTGCGTATTTGCATAGAATAAAGAGTTTTTGATCGTATAAAACGAGCTGGAACACCGACAGCGAGCGCAAGACTCAATCGTTCGATTTCGTTATAAAGCGACGTTGCAGTCGTTTGGTGCTTCTTTGGTGGCTCGAAATGCATGAATCTTGCGTATTTGCAAAAAATTAAGAGTTTTTGATCGTTCAAAACAAGCTGGAACGCCGACAGTGAGCGCAAAACTGAATCGTTCGATTTCGTTATAAAGCGACTTTGTAGTCGTTTGCTGCTTGTTTGGCGGCTCGAAATGCATGAATCTTGCGTATTTGCACAAAATAAAGAGTGTTTGATCGTGTAAAACGAGTTGGAACGCCTACAGCAAGCGCAAAACTCAATCGTTCGATTTCGTTGAAAAGCGACGTTGTAGTCGTTTGGTGCTTGTTTAGCAACTCAAAACGCATAAACCTTGCGTATTTGCATAGAATTAAGAGTTTTTGATCGTATAAAACGAGCTGGAACGCCTACAGCGAGCGCAAGACTCAACCGTTTGATTTCGTTGTTAAGCGACTTTGCAGTCGTTTGGTGCTTGTTTAGCGGCTCGAAATGCATGAATCTTGCGTATTTGCAAATAAAACAGAGTTTTTGATCGTTTAAAACGAGCTGGAACGCCGACAGCGAGCGCAAAACTGAATCGTTCGATTTCGTTATAAAGCGACTTTTCATTCGATTGGTGCGTGATTAGCAACTCAAAACGCATAAACTTTGCGTATTTGCATAGAATAAAGAGGTTTTGATTGTATAAAACGAGCTGAAACGCCTACAGCGAGCGCAAAACTCAATCGTTCGATTTCATTTTAAAGCGACGTTGTAGTCGTTTAGTGCTTGTTTGGTAGCTCGAAATGCATGAATCTTGCGTATTTGCACAAAACGAAGAGTGTTTGATCGTATAAAACGAGCTGGAAAGCCTACAGCGAGCGCAAAACTGAATCGTTTAATTTCGTTATAAAGTGACTTTTCAATCGATTGGTGCTTGTTTAGCAACTCAAAACGAATAAACCTTGCGTATTTGCATAGAATAAAGAGGTTTTGATTGTATAAAACGAGCTGAAACGCCTACAGCGAGCGCAAAACTCGATCGCTCGATTTCGTTATAAAGCGACGTTGTAGTCGTTTGGTGCTTGTTTGGTAGCTCGAAATGTATGAATCTTGCGTATGTGCACAAAACGAAGAGTGTTTGATCGTATAAAACGAGCTGCAACGCCTCCTGCGAGCGCAAAACTCAATCGTTCGATTTCGTTGAAAAGCGACTTTGTAGTCGTTTGGTGCTTGTTTGGCGGCTCGAAATGCATGAAACTTGCGTATTTGCAAAGAATACAGAGTTTTTGATCGCTTAAAACGAGCTGGAACGCCGACGGCGAGCGCAAAACTGAATCGTTCGATTTCGTTATAAAGCTACTTTTCAATCGATTGGTGCTTGTTTAGCAACTCAAAACGCATAAACCTTGCGTATTTGCATAGAATGAAGAGTTTTTGATCGTATAAAACGAGCTGGAACACCGACAGCGAGCGCAAAACTGAATCGTTCGATTTCGTTATAAAGCGACTTTTCATTCGATTGGTGCTTGTTTAGCAACTCAAAACGCATAAACCTTGCGTATTTGCATAGAATAAAGAGTTTTTGATCGTATAAAACAAGCTGAAACGCCTACAGCTAGCGCAAAACTCAATCTTTCGATTTCGTTATAAAGCGACGTTAGAGTCGTTTGGTGCTTGTTTGGTAGCTCGAAATGCATGAATCTTGCGTATGTGCACAAAACAAAGAGTGTTTGATCGTATGAAACGAGCTGAAACGCCTTTACCGAGCGCAAAACTCAATCGGTCGATTTCGTTGAAAAGCGACTTTGTAGTCGTTTGGTGCTTGTTTGGCGGCTCGAAATGCATGAAACTTGCGTATTTGCAAAGAATACAGAGTTTTTGATCGCTTAAAACGAGCTGGAACGCCGACAGCGAGCGCAAAACTGAATCGTTCGATTTCGTTATAAAGATACTTTTCAATCGATTGGTGCTTGTTTAGCAACTCAAAACGCATAAACCTTGCGTATTTGCATAGAATAAAGAGATTTTGATCGTATAAAACGAGCTGAAACGCCTACAGCGAGCGCAAAACTCGATCGCTCGATTTCGTTATAAAGCGACGTTGTAGTCGTTTGGTGCTTGTTTGGTAGCTCGAAATGCATGAATCTCGAGTATTTGTACGAAACGAAAAGTGTTTGATCGTAAGAAACGAGCTGGAACGCCTACAGCGAGCGCAAAACTCAATCGTTCGATTTCGTTGAAAAGCGACTTTGTAGTCGTTTGGTGCTTGTTTAGCGGCTCGAAATGCATGAATCTTGCGTATTTGCAAATAAAACAGAGTTTTTGATCGTTTAAAACGAGCTGGAACGCCGACAGCGAGCGCAAAACTGAATCGTTCGATTTCGTTATAAAGCGACTTTTCATTCGATTGGTGCGTGATTAGCAACTCAAAACGCATAAACCTTGCGTATTTGCATAGAATAAAGAGGTTTTGATTGTATAAAACGAGCTGAAACGCCTACAGCGAGCGCAAAACTCGATCGCTCGATTTCGTTATAAAGCGACGTTGTAGTCGTTTGGTGCTTGTTTGGTAGATCGAAATGTATGAATCTTGCGTATGTGCACAAAACGAAGAGTGTTTGATCGTATAAAACGAGCTGGAACGCCTCCTGCGAGCGCAAAACTCAATCGTTCGATTTCGTTGAAAAGCGACTTTGTAGTCGTTTGGTGCTTGTTTGGCGGCTCGAAATGCATGAAACTTGCGTATTTGCAAAGAATACAGAGTTTTTGATCGCTTAAAACGAGCTGGAACGCCGACAGCGAGCGCAAAACTGAATCGTTCGATTTCGTTATAAAGCTACTTTTCAATCGATTGGTGCTTGTTTAGCAACTCAAAACGCATAAACCTTGCGTATTTGCATAGAATGAAGAGTTTTTGATCGTATAAAACGAGCTGGAACACCGACAGCGAGCGCAAAACTGAATCGTTCGATTTCGTTATAAAGCGACTTTTCATTCGATTGGTGCTTGTTTAGCAACTCAAAACGCATAAACCTTGCGTATTTGCATAGAATAAAGAGTTTTTGATCCTATAAAACAAGCTGAAACGCCTACAGCTAGCGCAAAACTCAATCTTTCGATTTCGTTATAAAGCGACGTTAGAGTCGTTTGGTGCTTGTTTGGTAGCTCGAAATGCATGAATCTTGCGTATGTGCACAAAACAAAGAGTGTTTGATCGTATGAAACGAGCTGAAACGCCTTTACCGAGCGCAAAACTCAATCGTTCGATTTCGTTGAAAAGCGACTTTGTAGTCGTTTGGTGCTTGTTTGGCGGCTCGAAATGCATGAAACTTGCGTATTTGCAAAGAATACAGAGTTTTTGATCGCTTAAAACGAGCTGGAACGCCGACAGCGAGCTCAAAACTGAATCGTTCGATTTCGTTATAAAGATACTTTTCAATCGATTGGTGCTTGTTTAGCAACTCAAAACGCATAAACCTTGCGTATTTGCATAGAATAAAGAGATTTTGATCGTATAAAACGAGCTGAAACGCCTACAGCGAGCGCAAAACTCGATCGCTCGATTTCGTTATAAAGCGACGTTGTAGTCGTTTGGTGCTTGTTTGGTAGCTCGAAATGCATGAATCTCGAGTATTTGTACGAACCGAAAAGTGTTTGATCGTATGAAACGAGCTGGAACGCCTGCAGCGAGCGCAAAACTCAATCGTTCGATTTCGTTGAAAAGCGACTTTGTAGTCGTTTGGTGCTTGTTTGGCGGCTCGAAATGCATGAATCTTGCGTATTTGCAAAGAATACAGAGTGTTTGATCGTTCAAAACAAGCTGGAACGCCGACAGTGAGCGCAAAACTAAATCGTTCAATTTCGTTATAAAGCGACTTTGCAATAGTTTGATGCTTGTTTAGGAGCTCGAAATGCATGAGTCTTGCGTATTTGTGAAGAATAAAGAGTTTTTGACCTCATAAAACAAGCTCGAACACCTATAGCCAGCGGAATACTCAATCGTTCGATTTCGTTATAAAGCGACGTAGTAGTCGTTTGGTGCTTGTTTGGTGGCTCGAAATGCATGAATCTTGCGTATGTGTACAAAATAAAGAGTGTTTGATCGTGTAAAACGAGTTGGAACGCCTACAGCGAGCGCAAAACTCAATCGTTCGATTTCGTTGAAAAGCGACGTTGTAGTCGTTTGGTGCTTGTTTAGCAACTCAAAACGCATAAACCCTGCGTATTTGCATAGAATTAAGAGTTTTTGATCGTATAAAACGAGCTGGAACGCCTACAGCGAGCGCAAGACTCAATCGTTTGATTTCGTTGTTAAGCGACTTTGCAGACGTTTGGTGCTTGCTTAGCGGCTCGAAATGCAAGAATCTTGCGTATTTGCAAATAAAAAAGAGTTTTTGATCGTTTAAAACGAGCTGGAACGCCTACAGCGAGCGCAAGACTCAATCGTTTGATTTCGTTGTTAAGCGACTTTGCAGTCGTTTGGTGCTTGTTTGGTAGATCGAAATGTATGAATCTTGCGTATGTGCACAAAACGAAGAGTGTTTGATCGTATAAAACGAGCTGGAACGCCTCCTGCGAGCGCAAAACTCAATCGTTCGATTTCGTTGAAAAGCGACTTTGTAGTCGTTTGGTGCTTGTTTGGCGGCTCGAAATGCATGAAACTTGCGTATTTGCAAAGAATACAGAGTTTTTGATCGCTTAAAACGAGCTGGAACGCCGACGGCGAGCGCAAAACTGAATCGTTCGATTTCGTTATAAAGCTACTTTTCAATCGATTGGTGCTTGTTTAGCAACTCAAAACGCATAAACCTTGCGTATTTGCATAGAATGAAGAGTTTTTGATCGTATAAAACGAGCTGGAACACCGACAGCGAGCGCAAAACTGAATCGTTCGATTTCGTTATAAAGCGACTTTTCATTCGATTGGTGCTTGTTTAGCAACTCAAAACGCATAAACCTTGCGTATTTGCATAGAATAAAGAGTTTTTGATCGTATAAAACAAGCTGAAACGCCTACAGCTAGCGCAAAACTCAATCTTTCGATTTCGTTATAAAGCGACGTTAGAGTCGTTTGGTGCTTGTTTGGTAGCTCGAAATGCATGAATCTTGCGTATGTGCACAAAACAAAGAGTGTTTGATCGTATGAAACGAGCTGAAACGCCTTTACCGAGCGCAAAACTCAATCGGTCGATTTCGTTGAAAAGCGACTTTGTAGTCGTTTGGTGCTTGTTTGGCGGCTCGAAATGCATGAAACTTGCGTATTTGCAAAGAATACAGAGTTTTTGATCGCTTAAAACGAGCTGGAACGCCGACAGCGAGCGCAAAACTGAATCGTTCGATTTCGTTATAAAGATACTTTTCAATCGATTGGTGCTTGTTTAGCAACTCAAAACGCATAAACCTTGCGTATTTGCATAGAATAAAGAGATTTTGATCGTATAAAACGAGCTGAAACGCCTACAGCGAGCGCAAAACTCGATCGCTCGATTTCGTTATAAAGCGACGTTGTAGTCGTTTGGTGCTTGTTTGGTAGCTCGAAATGCATGAATCTCGAGTATTTGTACGAAACGAAAAGTGTTTGATCGTAAGAAACGAGCTGGAACGCCTACAGCGAGCGCAAAACTCAATCGTTCGATTTCGTTGAAAAGCGACTTTGTAGTCGTTTGGTGCTTGTTTAGCGGCTCGAAATGCATGAATCTTGCGTATTTGCAAATAAAACAGAGTTTTTGATCGTTTAAAACGAGCTGGAACGCCGACAGCGAGCGCAAAACTGAATCGTTCGATTTCGTTATAAAGCGACTTTTCATTCGATTGGTGCTTGATTAGCAACTCAAAACGCATAAACCTTGCGTATTTGCATAGAATAAAGAGGTTTTGATTGTATAAAACGAGCTGAAACGCCTACAGCGAGCGCAAAACTCGATCGCTCGATTTCGTTATAAAGCGACGTTGTAGTCGTTTGGTGCTTGTTTGGTAGATCGAAATGTATGAATCTTGCGTATGTGCACAAAACGAAGAGTGTTTGATCGTATAAAACGAGCTGGAACGCCTCCTGCGAGCGCAAAACTCAATCGTTCGATTTCGTTGAAAAGCGACTTTGTAGTCGTTTGGTGCTTGTTTGGCGGCTCGAAATGCATGAAACTTGCGTATTTGCAAAGAATACAGAGTTTTTGATCGCTTAAAACGAGCTGGAACGCCGACAGGGAGCGAAAAACTGAATCGTTCGATTCCGTTATAAAGCTACTTTTTATTCGATTGGTGCTTGTTTAGCAACTCAAAACGCATAATCCTTGCGTATTTGCATAGAATAAAGAGTTTTTGATCGAATAAAATGAGCTGAAACGCCTACAGCTAGCGCAAAACTCAATCGTTCGATTTCGTTATAAAGCGACGTTGTAGACGTTTGGTGCTTGTTTGGTAGCTCGAAATGTATGAATCTTGCGTATTTGCACAAAACGAAGAGTGTTTGATCGTATAAAACGAGCTGGAACGCCTACAGCGGGCGCAAAACTCAATCGTTCGACTTTGTTGGAAAGCGACTTTGTAGTCGTTTGGTGCTTGTTTAGCGGCTCGAAATGCATGAATCTTCCGTATTTGCATAGAATAAAGAGTTTTTGATCGTATAAAACGAGCTGGAACGCCTACAGCGAGCGCAAGACTCAATCGTTCGATTTCGTTGTAAAGCGACTTTTTATTCGATTGGTGCTTGTTTAGCAACTCAAAACGCATAAACCTTGCGTATTTGCATAAAATAAAGAGTTTTTGATCGTATAAAATGAACTGAAACGCCTACAGCGAGCGCAAAACTCAATCGTTCGATTTCGTTATAAAGCGACGTCGTAGTCGTTTGGTGCTTGTTTGGCGGCTCGAAATGCATGAATCTTGCGTATTTGCACAAAACGAAGAGTGTTTGATCGTATAAAACGAGCTGGAAAGCCTACAGCGAGCGCAAAACTGATTCGTTCGATTTCGTTATAAAGCGACTTTTCATTCGATTGGTGCTTGTTTAGCAACTCAAAACGCAGAAACCTTGCGTATTTGCATAGAATAAATAGTTTTTGATCGTATGAAACGAGCAGAAACGCCTACAGCGAGCGCAAAACTCGATCGCTCGATTTCGTTATAAAGCGACGTTGTAGTCGTTTGGTGCTTGTTTGGTAGCTCGAAATGCATGAATCTTAGGTATTTGCAAAGAATACAGAGTTTTTGATCGTTTAAAACGAGCTGAAACGCCGACAGCGAGCGCAAAACTCGATTGGTTTATTTCGATATGAAGCGACACTGTAGTCGTTTGGTGCTTGTTTAGCGGCTCGAAATGCATGAATCTTGCGTATTTGCAAAGAATACAGAGTTTTTGATCGTTCAAAACGAGCTGGAACGCCCACAGCGAGCGCAAGACTCAATCGTTCGATTTCGTTGTAAAGCGACTTTGCAGTCGTTTGGTGCTTGTTTAGCGGCTCGAAATGCATGAAACTTGCGTATTTGCAAAGAATACAGAGTTTTTGATCGTTCAAAACGAGCTGGAACGCCTACAGCGAGCGCAAAACTCAATCGTTCGATTTCGTTGGAAAGCGACTTTGTAGTCGTTTGGTGCTTGTTTGGGGGCTCGAAATGCATGAATCTTGCGTATTTGCAAAGAATACAGAGTGTTTGATCGTTCAAAACGAGCTGGGATGCCTACAGCGAGCGCAAAACTCAATCGTTCGATTTCGTTATAAAGCGACGTTGTAGGCGTTTGGTGCTTGTTTGGGGGCTCGAAATGCATGAATCTTGCGTATTTGCAAAGAATACTGAGTCTTTGATCGTATGAAACGAGCTGGAACGCCTGCAGCGAGCGCAAAAACCAATCGTTCGATTTCGTTGAAAAGCGACTTTGTAGTCGTTTGGTGCTTGTTTGGCGGCTCGAAATGCATGAAACTTGCGTATTTGCAAAGAATACAGAGTTTTTGATCGTTTAAAACGAGCTGGAACGCCGACAGCGAGCGCAAAACCGAATCGTTCGATTTCGTTATAAAGCTACTTTTCAATCGATTGGTGCTTGTTTAGCAACTCAAAACGCATAAACCTTGCGTATTTGCATAGAATAAAGAGTTTTTGATCGTATAAAACGAGCTGGAACACCGACAGCGAGCGCAAGACTCAATCGTTCGATTTCGTTATAAAGCGACGTTGCAGTCGTTTGGTGCTTCTTTGGTGGCTCGAAATGCATGAATCTTGCGTATTTGCAAAAAATGACGAGTTTTTGATCGTTCAAAACGAGCTGGAACGCTGACAGTGAGCGCAAAACTGAATCGTTCGATTTCGTTATAAAGCGACTTTTCATTCGATTGGTGCTTGTTTAGCAACTCAAAACGCATAAACCTCGCGTATTTGCATAGAATAAAGAGATTTTGATCGTATAAAAGGAGCTGAAACGCCTACAGCGAGCGCAAAACTCGATCGCTCGATTTCGTTATAAAGCGACGTTGTAGTCGTTTGGTGCTTGTTTGGTAGCTCGAAATGCATGAATCTCGAGTATTTGTACGAAACGAAAAGTGTTTGATCGTATGAAACGAGCTGGAACGCCTACAGCGAGCGCAAAACTCAATCGTTCGATTTCGTTGGAAAGCGACTTTGTAGTCGTTTGGTGCTGGTTTGGCGGCTCGAAATGCATGAATCTTGCGTATTTGCAAAGAATACAGAGTTTTTGATCGTTTAAAACGAGCTGAAACGCCGACAGCGAGCGCAAAACTCGATTGGTTTATTTCGATATGAAGCGACACTGTAGTCGTTTGGTGGTTGTTTAGCAGCTCGAAATGCATGAATCTTGCGTATTTGCATAGAATGAAAGCTTTTTGATCGTATGAAACGAGCTGGAACGCCTACAGCGAGCGCAAAACTGAATCGTTCGATTTCGTTATAAAGCGACGTTGTAGTCGTTTGAAGCTTGTTTAGCAACTCAAAACGCATAAATCTTGCGTATTTGCATAGAATTAAGTTTTTGATCGTATAAAACGAGCTGGAACGCCCACAGCGAGCGCAAGACTCAATCGTTCGATTTCGTTGTAAAGCGACTTTGCAGTCGTTTGGTGCTTGTTTAGCGGCTCGAAATGCATGAATCTTGCGTATTGGCAAAGAATACAGAGTTTTTGATCGTTCAAAACGAGCTCGGATGCCTACAGCGAGCGCAAAACTCAATCGTTCGATTTCGTTGGAAAGCGACTTTGTAGTCGTTTGGTGCTTGTTTGGTAGCTCGAAATGCATGAAACTTGCGTATTTGCAAAGAATGCAGAGTTTTTGATCGCTTAAAACGAGCTGGAACGCCGACAGGGAGCGCAAAACTGAATCGTTCGATTCCGTTATAAAGCTACTTTTTATTCGATTGGTGCTTGTTTAGCAACTCAAAACGCATGATCCTTGCGTATTTGCATAGAATAAAGAGTTTTTGATCGAATAAAATGAGCTGAAACGCCTACAGCTAGCGCAAAACTCAATTTTTCGATTTCGTTATAAAGCGACGTTGTAGTCGTTTGGTGCTTGTTTGGTAGCTCGAAATGTATGAATCTTGCGTATTTGCACAAAACGAAGAGTGTTTGATCGTATAAAACGCGCTGGAACGCCTACAGCGGAGGCAAAACTCAATCGTTCGACTTTGTTGGAAAGCGACTTTGTAGTCGTTTGGTGCTTGTTGAGCGGCTCGAAATGCATGAATCTTGCGTATTTGCATAGAATAAAGAGTTTTTGATCGTATAAAACGAGCTGGAACGCCTACAGCGAGCGCAAGACTCAATCGTTCGATTTCGTTGTGAAGCGACTTTGTAGTCATTTGGTGCTTGTTTGGCGGCTCGAAATGCATGAATCTTGCGTATTTGCAAAGAATACAGAGTGTTTGATCGTTCAAAACGAGCTGGAAAGCCTACAGCGAGCGCAAGACTCAATCGTTCGATTTCGTTATAAAGCGACTTTTCAATCGATTGGTGCTTGTTTAGCAACTCAAAACGCATAAACCTTGCGTATTTGCATAGAATAAAGAGTTTTTGATCGTATAAAACAAGCTGAAACGCCTACAGCTAGCGAAAAACTCAATCTTTCGATTTCGTTGTAAAGCGACGTTAGAGTCGTTTGGTGCTTGTTTGGTAGCTCGAAATGCATGAATCTTGCGTATGTGCACAAAACAAAGAGTGTTTGATCGTATGAAACGAGCTGAAACGCCTTTACCGAGCGCAAAACTCAATCGGTCGATTTCGTTGAAAAGCGACTTTGTAGTCGTTTGGTGCTTGTTTGGCGGCTCGAAATGCATGAAACTTGCGTATTTGCAAAGAATACAGAGTTTTTGATCGCTTAAAACGAGCTGGAACGCCGACAGCGAGCGCAAAACTGAATCGTTCGATTTCGTTATAAAGATACTTTTCAATCTATTGGTGCTTGTTTAGCAACTCAAAACGCATAAACCTTGCGTATTTGCATAGAATAAAGAGATTTTGATCGTATAAAACGAGCTGAAACGCCTACAGCGAGCGCAAAACTCGATCGCTCGATTTCGTTATAAAGCGACGTTGTAGTCGTTTGGTGCTTGTTTGGTAGCTCGAAATGCATGAATCTCGAGTATTTGTACGAAACGAAAAGTGTTTGATCGTATGAAACGAGCTGGAACGCCTACAGCAAGCGCAAAACTCAATCGTTCGATTTCGTTGAAAAGCGACTTTGTAGTCGTTTGGTGCTTGTTTGGCGGCTCGAAATGCATGAATCTTGCGTATTTGCAAAGAATACAGAGTGTTTGATCGTTCAAAACGAGCTGGGATGCCTACAGCGAGCGCAAAACTGAATCGTTCGATTTCGTTATAAAGCGACTTTTCATTCGATTGGTGCGTGATTAGCAACTCAAAACGCATAAACTTTGCGTATTTGCACAGAATAAAGAGGTTTTGATTGTATAAAACGAGCTGAAACGCCTACAGCGAGCGCAAAACTCAATCGTTCGATTTCATTTTAAAGCGACGTTGTAGTCGTTTAGTGCTTGTTTGGTAGCTCGAAATGCATGAATCTTGCGTATTTGCACAAAACGAAGAGTCTTTGATCGTATAAAACGAGCTGGAACGCCTACAGCGAGCGCAAAACTCAATCGTTCGATTTCGTTAAAAAGCGACTTTGTAGTCGTTTGGTGCTTGTTTGGCGGCTCGAAATACATGAAACTTGCGTATTTGCATAGAATAAAGAGTTTTTGATCGTATAAAACGAGCTGGAACACCGACAGCGAGCGCAAGACTCAATCGTTCGATTTCGTTATAAAGCGACGTTGCAGTCGTTTGGTGCTTCTTTGGTGGCTCGAAATGCATGAATCTTGCGTATTTGCAAAAAATTAAGAGTTTTTGATCGTTCAAAACAAGCTGGAACGCCGACAGTGAGCGCAAAACTGAATCGTTCGATTTCGTTATAAAGCGACTTTGTAGTCGTTTGCTGCTTGTTTGGCGGCTCGAAATGCATGAATCTTGCGTATTTGCACAAAATAAAGAGTGTTTGATCGTGTAAAACGAGTTGGAACGCCTACAGCAAGCGCAAAACTCAATCGTTCGATTTCGTTGAAAAGCGACGTTGTAGTCGTTTGGTGCTTGTTTAGCAACTCAAAACGCATAAACCTTGCGTATTTGCATAGAATTAAGAGTTTTTGATCGTATAAAACGAGCTGGAACGCCTACAGCGAGCGCAAGACTCAACCGTTTGATTTCGTTGTTAAGCGACTTTGCAGTCGTTTGGTGCTTGTTTAGCGGCTCGAAATGCATGAATCTTGCGTATTTGCAAATAAAACAGAGTTTTTGATCGTTTAAAACGAGCTGGAACGCCGACAGCGAGCGCAAAACTGAATCGTTCGATTTCGTTATAAAGCGACTTTTCATTCGATTGGTGCGTGATTAGCAACTCAAAACGCATAAACTTTGCGTATTTGCATAGAATAAAGAGGTTTTGATTGTATAAAACGAGCTGAAACGCCTACAGCGAGCGCAAAACTCAATCGTTCGATTTCATTTTAAAGCGACGTTGTAGTCGTTTAGTGCTTGTTTGGTAGCTCGAAATGCATGAATCTTGCGTATTTGCACAAAACGAAGAGTGTTTGATCGTATAAAACGAGCTGGAAAGCCTACAGCGAGCGCAAAACTGAATCGTTTAATTTCGTTATAAAGTGACTTTTCAATCGATTGGTGCTTGTTTAGCAACTCAAAACGAATAAACCTTGCGTATTTGCATAGAATAAAGAGGTTTTGATTGTATAAAACGAGCTGAAACGCCTACAGCGAGCGCAAAACTCGATCGCTCGATTTCGTTATAAAGCGACGTTGTAGTCGTTTGGTGCTTGTTTGGTAGCTCGAAATGTATGAATCTTGCGTATGTGCACAAAACGAAGAGTGTTTGATCGTATAAAACGAGCTGGAACGCCTCCTGCGAGCGCAAAACTCAATCGTTCGATTTCGTTGAAAAGCGACTTTGTAGTCGTTTGGTGCTTGTTTGGCGGCTCGAAATGCATGAAACTTGCGTATTTGCAAAGAATACAGAGTTTTTGATCGCTTAAAACGAGCTGGAACGCCGACGGCGAGCGCAAAACTGAATCGTTCGATTTCGTTATAAAGCTACTTTTCAATCGATTGGTGCTTGTTTAGCAACTCAAAACGCATAAACCTTGCGTAT
The DNA here is from genome assembly GCA_933228735.2 of Amblyteles armatorius. Lineage (NCBI taxonomy): Eukaryota > Metazoa > Arthropoda > Insecta > Hymenoptera > Ichneumonidae > Amblyteles > Amblyteles armatorius. The sequence continues at coordinate 7,755,752 of OW121690.1, forward strand.
TTGCATAGAATGAAGAGTTTTTGATCGTATAAAACGAGCTGGAACACCGACAGCGAGCGCAAAACTGAATCGTTCGATTTCGTTATAAAGCGACTTTTCATTCGATTGGTGCTTGTTTAGCAACTCAAAACGCATAAACCTTGCGTATTTGCATAGAATAAAGAGTTTTTGATCGTATAAAACAAGCTGAAACGCCTACAGCTAGCGCAAAACTCAATCTTTCGATTTCGTTATAAAGCGACGTTAGAGTCGTTTGGTGCTTGTTTGGTAGCTCGAAATGCATGAATCTTGCGTATGTGCACAAAACAAAGAGTGTTTGATCGTATGAAACGAGCTGAAACGCCTTTACCGAGCGCAAAACTCAATCGGTCGATTTCGTTGAAAAGCGACTTTGTAGTCGTTTGGTGCTTGTTTGGCGGCTCGAAATGCATGAAACTTGCGTATTTGCAAAGAATACAGAGTTTTTGATCGCTTAAAACGAGCTGGAACGCCGACAGCGAGCGCAAAACTGAATCGTTCGATTTCGTTATAAAGATACTTTTCAATCGATTGGTGCTTGTTTAGCAACTCAAAACGCATAAACCTTGCGTATTTGCATAGAATAAAGAGATTTTGATCGTATAAAACGAGCTGAAACGCCTACAGCGAGCGCAAAACTCGATCGCTCGATTTCGTTATAAAGCGACGTTGTAGTCGTTTGGTGCTTGTTTGGTAGCTCGAAATGCATGAATCTCGAGTATTTGTACGAAACGAAAAGTGTTTGATCGTAAGAAACGAGCTGGAACGCCTACAGCGAGCGCAAAACTCAATCGTTCGATTTCGTTGAAAAGCGACTTTGTAGTCGTTTGGTGCTTGTTTAGCGGCTCGAAATGCATGAATCTTGCGTATTTGCAAATAAAACAGAGTTTTTGATCGTTTAAAACGAGCTGGAACGCCGACAGCGAGCGCAAAACTGAATCGTTCGATTTCGTTATAAAGCGACTTTTCATTCGATTGGTGCGTGATTAGCAACTCAAAACGCATAAACCTTGCGTATTTGCATAGAATAAAGAGGTTTTGATTGTATAAAACGAGCTGAAACGCCTACAGCGAGCGCAAAACTCGATCGCTCGATTTCGTTATAAAGCGACGTTGTAGTCGTTTGGTGCTTGTTTGGTAGATCGAAATGTATGAATCTTGCGTATGTGCACAAAACGAAGAGTGTTTGATCGTATAAAACGAGCTGGAACGCCTCCTGCGAGCGCAAAACTCAATCGTTCGATTTCGTTGAAAAGCGACTTTGTAGTCGTTTGGTGCTTGTTTGGCGGCTCGAAATGCATGAAACTTGCGTATTTGCAAAGAATACAGAGTTTTTGATCGCTTAAAACGAGCTGGAACGCCGACAGCGAGCGCAAAACTGAATCGTTCGATTTCGTTATAAAGCTACTTTTCAATCGATTGGTGCTTGTTTAGCAACTCAAAACGCATAAACCTTGCGTATTTGCATAGAATGAAGAGTTTTTGATCGTATAAAACGAGCTGGAACACCGACAGCGAGCGCAAAACTGAATCGTTCGATTTCGTTATAAAGCGACTTTTCATTCGATTGGTGCTTGTTTAGCAACTCAAAACGCATAAACCTTGCGTATTTGCATAGAATAAAGAGTTTTTGATCCTATAAAACAAGCTGAAACGCCTACAGCTAGCGCAAAACTCAATCTTTCGATTTCGTTATAAAGCGACGTTAGAGTCGTTTGGTGCTTGTTTGGTAGCTCGAAATGCATGAATCTTGCGTATGTGCACAAAACAAAGAGTGTTTGATCGTATGAAACGAGCTGAAACGCCTTTACCGAGCGCAAAACTCAATCGTTCGATTTCGTTGAAAAGCGACTTTGTAGTCGTTTGGTGCTTGTTTGGCGGCTCGAAATGCATGAAACTTGCGTATTTGCAAAGAATACAGAGTTTTTGATCGCTTAAAACGAGCTGGAACGCCGACAGCGAGCTCAAAACTGAATCGTTCGATTTCGTTATAAAGATACTTTTCAATCGATTGGTGCTTGTTTAGCAACTCAAAACGCATAAACCTTGCGTATTTGCATAGAATAAAGAGATTTTGATCGTATAAAACGAGCTGAAACGCCTACAGCGAGCGCAAAACTCGATCGCTCGATTTCGTTATAAAGCGACGTTGTAGTCGTTTGGTGCTTGTTTGGTAGCTCGAAATGCATGAATCTCGAGTATTTGTACGAACCGAAAAGTGTTTGATCGTATGAAACGAGCTGGAACGCCTGCAGCGAGCGCAAAACTCAATCGTTCGATTTCGTTGAAAAGCGACTTTGTAGTCGTTTGGTGCTTGTTTGGCGGCTCGAAATGCATGAATCTTGCGTATTTGCAAAGAATACAGAGTGTTTGATCGTTCAAAACAAGCTGGAACGCCGACAGTGAGCGCAAAACTAAATCGTTCAATTTCGTTATAAAGCGACTTTGCAATAGTTTGATGCTTGTTTAGGAGCTCGAAATGCATGAGTCTTGCGTATTTGTGAAGAATAAAGAGTTTTTGACCTCATAAAACAAGCTCGAACACCTATAGCCAGCGGAATACTCAATCGTTCGATTTCGTTATAAAGCGACGTAGTAGTCGTTTGGTGCTTGTTTGGTGGCTCGAAATGCATGAATCTTGCGTATGTGTACAAAATAAAGAGTGTTTGATCGTGTAAAACGAGTTGGAACGCCTACAGCGAGCGCAAAACTCAATCGTTCGATTTCGTTGAAAAGCGACGTTGTAGTCGTTTGGTGCTTGTTTAGCAACTCAAAACGCATAAACCCTGCGTATTTGCATAGAATTAAGAGTTTTTGATCGTATAAAACGAGCTGGAACGCCTACAGCGAGCGCAAGACTCAATCGTTTGATTTCGTTGTTAAGCGACTTTGCAGACGTTTGGTGCTTGCTTAGCGGCTCGAAATGCAAGAATCTTGCGTATTTGCAAATAAAAAAGAGTTTTTGATCGTTTAAAACGAGCTGGAACGCCTACAGCGAGCGCAAGACTCAATCGTTTGATTTCGTTGTTAAGCGACTTTGCAGTCGTTTGGTGCTTGTTTGGTAGATCGAAATGTATGAATCTAGCGTATGTGCACAAAACGAAGAGTGTTTGATCGTATAAAACGAGCTGGAACGCCTCCTGCGAGCGCAAAACTCAATCGTTCGATTTCGTTGAAAAGCGACTTTGTAGTCGTTTGGTGCTTGTTTGGCGGCTCGAAATGCATGAAACTTGCGTATTTGCAAAGAATACAGAGTTTTTGATCGCTTAAAACGAGCTGGAACGCCGACGGCGAGCGCAAAACTGAATCGTTCGATTTCGTTATAAAGCTACTTTTCAATCGATTGGTGCTTGTTTAGCAACTCAAAACGCATAAACCTTGCGTATTTGCATAGAATGAAGAGTTTTTGATCGTATAAAACGAGCTGGAACACCGACAGCGAGCGCAAAACTGAATCGTTCGATTTCGTTATAAAGCGACTTTTCATTCGATTGGTGCTTGTTTAGCAACTCAAAACGCATAAACCTTGCGTATTTGCATAGAATAAAGAGTTTTTGATCGTATAAAACAAGCTGAAACGCCTACAGCTAGCGCAAAACTCAATCTTTCGATTTCGTTATAAAGCGACGTTAGAGTCGTTTGGTGCTTGTTTGGTAGCTCGAAATGCATGAATCTTGCGTATGTGCACAAAACAAAGAGTGTTTGATCGTATGAAACGAGCTGAAACGCCTTTACCGAGCGCAAAACTCAATCGGTCGATTTCGTTGAAAAGCGACTTTGTAGTCGTTTGGTGCTTGTTTGGCGGCTCGAAATGCATGAAACTTGCGTATTTGCAAAGAATACAGAGTTTTTGATCGCTTAAAACGAGCTGGAACGCCGACAGCGAGCGCAAAACTGAATCGTTCGATTTCGTTATAAAGATACTTTTCAATCGATTGGTGCTTGTTTAGCAACTCAAAACGCATAAACCTTGCGTATTTGCATAGAATAAAGAGATTTTGATCGTATAAAACGAGCTGAAACGCCTACAGCGAGCGCAAAACTCGATCGCTCGATTTCGTTATAAAGCGACGTTGTAGTCGTTTGGTGCTTGTTTGGTAGCTCGAAATGCATGAATCTCGAGTATTTGTACGAAACGAAAAGTGTTTGATCGTAAGAAACGAGCTGGAACGCCTACAGCGAGCGCAAAACTCAATCGTTCGATTTCGTTGAAAAGCGACTTTGTAGTCGTTTGGTGCTTGTTTAGCGGCTCGAAATGCATGAATCTTGCGTATTTGCAAATAAAACAGAGTTTTTGATCGTTTAAAACGAGCTGGAACGCCGACAGCGAGCGCAAAACTGAATCGTTCGATTTCGTTATAAAGCGACTTTTCATTCGATTGGTGCTTGATTAGCAACTCAAAACGCATAAACCTTGCGTATTTGCATAGAATAAAGAGGTTTTGATTGTATAAAACGAGCTGAAACGCCTACAGCGAGCGCAAAACTCGATCGCTCGATTTCGTTATAAAGCGACGTTGTAGTCGTTTGGTGCTTGTTTGGTAGATCGAAATGTATGAATCTTGCGTATGTGCACAAAACGAAGAGTGTTTGATCGTATAAAACGAGCTGGAACGCCTCCTGCGAGCGCAAAACTCAATCGTTCGATTTCGTTGAAAAGCGACTTTGTAGTCGTTTGGTGCTTGTTTGGCGGCTCGAAATGCATGAAACTTGCGTATTTGCAAAGAATACAGAGTTTTTGATCGCTTAAAACGAGCTGGAACGCCGACAGCGAGCGCAAAACTGAATCGTTCGATTTCGTTATAAAGCTACTTTTCAATCGATTGGTGCTTGTTTAGCAACTCAAAACGCATAAACCTTGCGTATTTGCATAGAATGAAGAGTTTTTGATCGTATAAAACGAGCTGGAACACCGACAGCGAGCGCAAAACTGAATCGTTCGATTTCGTTATAAAGCGACTTTTCATTCGATTGGTGCTTGTTTAGCAACTCAAAACGCATAAACCTTGCGTATTTGCATAGAATAAAGAGTTTTTGATCCTATAAAACAAGCTGAAACGCCTACAGCTAGCGCAAAACTCAATCTTTCGATTTCGTTATAAAGCGACGTTAGAGTCGTTTGGTGCTTGTTTGGTAGCTCGAAATGCATGAATCTTGCGTATGTGCACAAAACAAAGAGTGTTTGATCGTATGAAACGAGCTGAAACGCCTTTACCGAGCGCAAAACTCAATCGTTCGATTTCGTTGAAAAGCGACTTTGTAGTCGTTTGGTGCTTGTTTGGCGGCTCGAAATGCATGAAACTTGCGTATTTGCAAAGAATACAGAGTTTTTGATCGCTTAAAACGAGCTGGAACGCCGACAGCGAGCTCAAAACTGAATCGTTCGATTTCGTTATAAAGATACTTTTCAATCGATTGGTGCTTGTTTAGCAACTCAAAACGCATAAACCTTGCGTATTTGCATAGAATAAAGAGATTTTGATCGTATAAAACGAGCTGAAACGCCTACAGCGAGCGCAAAACTCGATCGCTCGATTTCGTTATAAAGCGACGTTGTAGTCGTTTGGTGCTTGTTTGGTAGCTCGAAATGCATGAATCTCGAGTATTTGTACGAACCGAAAAGTGTTTGATCGTATGAAACGAGCTGGAACGCCTGCAGCGAGCGCAAAACTCAATCGTTCGATTTCGTTGAAAAGCGACTTTGTAGTCGTTTGGTGCTTGTTTGGCGGCTCGAAATGCATGAATCTTGCGTATTTGCAAAGAATACAGAGTGTTTGATCGTTCAAAACAAGCTGGAACGCCGACAGTGAGCGCAAAACTAAATCGTTCAATTTCGTTATAAAGCGACTTTGCAATAGTTTGATGCTTGTTTAGGAGCTCGAAATGCATGAGTCTTGCGTATTTGTGAAGAATAAAGAGTTTTTGACCTCATAAAACAAGCTCGAACACCTATAGCCAGCGGAATACTCAATCGTTCGATTTCGTTATAAAGCGACGTAGTAGTCGTTTGGTGCTTGTTTGGTGGCTCGAAATGCATGAATCTTGCGTATGTGTACAAAATAAAGAGTGTTTGATCGTGTAAAACGAGTTGGAACGCCTACAGCGAGCGCAAAACTCAATCGTTCGATTTCGTTGAAAAGCGACGTTGTAGTCGTTTGGTGCTTGTTTAGCAACTCAAAACGCATAAACCCTGCGTATTTGCATAGAATTAAGAGTTTTTGATCGTATAAAACGAGCTGGAACGCCTACAGCGAGCGCAAGACTCAATCGTTTGATTTCGTTGTTAAGCGACTTTGCAGACGTTTGGTGCTTGCTTAGCGGCTCGAAATGCAAGAATCTTGCGTATTTGCAAATAAAAAAGAGTTTTTGATCGTTTAAAACGAGCTGGAACGCCTACAGCGAGCGCAAGACTCAATCGTTTGATTTCGTTGTTAAGCGACTTTGCAGTCGTTTGGTGCTTGTTTAGCGGCTCGAAATGCGTGAATCTTGCGTATTTGCAAATAAAACAGAGTTTTTGATCGTTTAAAATGAGCTGGAACGCCGACAGCGAGCGCAAAACAGAATCGTTCGATTTCGTTATAAAGCGACTTTTCAATCGATTGGTGCTTGTTTAGCAACTCAAAACGCATAAACCTTGCGTATTTGCATAGAATAAAGAGTTTTTGATCGTATAAAACGAGCTGGAACGCCTACAGCGAGCGCAAGACTCAATCGCTCGATTTCGTTATAGAGCGACTTTTCAATCGATCGGTGCTTGTTTAGCAACTCAAAACGCATAAACCTTGCGTATTTGCATAGAATAAAGAGTTTTTGATCGTATAAAACGAGCTGGAACGCCTACAGCGAGCGGCAGACTCAATCGTTCGATTTCGTTAGAAACTGACTTTGCAATCGTTTGGTGGTTGTTTGTCAGCTCGAAATGCATGAATCTTGCGTAATCGCAAAGAATACAGAGTTTTTGATCGTTCAAAACGAGCTGGGACGCCTACAGCGAGCGCAAAACTCAATCGTTCGATTTCGTTGGAAAGCGACTTTGTAGTCGTTTGCTGCTTGTTTGGCGGCTCGAAATGCATGAATCTTGCGTATTTGCAAATAATACAGAGTTTTTGATCGTTTAAAACGAGCTGGAACGCCGACAGCGAGCGCAAAACTGAATCGTTCGATTTCGTTATGAAGCGACTTTTTATTCGATTGGTGCTTGTTTAGCAACTCAAAACGCATAAACCTTGCGTATTTGCATAGAATAAAGAGTTTTTGATCGAATAAAATGAGCTGAAACGACTACAGCGAGCGCAAAACTCAATCGTTCGATTTCGTTATAAAGCGACGTTGTAGTCGTTTGGTGCTTGTTTGGTAGCTCGAAATGTATGAATCTTGCGTATTTGCACTAAACGAAGAGTGTTTGATCGTATAAAACGAGCTGGAACGCCTACAGCGAGCGCAAAACTCAATCGTTCGATTTCGTTGCAAAGCGACTTTGTAGTCGTTTGGTGCTTGTTTGGCGGCTCGAAATGCATGAAACTTGCGTATTTGCAAAGAATACAGAGTTTTTGATCGCTTAAAACGAGCTGGAACGCCGACAGGGAGCGCAAAACTGAATCGTTCGATTCCGTTATAAAGCTACTTTTCAATCGATTGGTGCTTGTTTAGCAACTCAAAACGCATAAACCTTGCGTATTTGCATAGATTAAAGAGTTTTTGATCGTATAAAAAGAGCTGGAACACCGACAGCGAGCGGAAGACCCAATCGTTCGATTTCGTTATAAAGTGACGTTGCAGACGTTTGGTGCTTCTTTGGTGGTTCGGAATGCATGAATCTTGCGAATTTGCGAATAATACAGAGTTTTTGATCGTTTAAAACGAGCTGGAACGCCGACAGCGAGCGCAAAACTAAATCGATCGATTTCGTTATAAAGCGACTTTTTATTCGATTGGTGCTTGTTTAGCAACTCAAAACGCATAAACCTTGCGTATTTGCATAGAATAAAGAGTTTTTGTTCGAATAAAATGAGCTGAAACGCCTACAGCGAGCGCAAAACTCAATCGTTCGATTTCGTTATAAAGCGACTTTGTAGTCGTTTGGTGCTTGTTTGGTAGCTCGAAATGCATGAATCTTGCGTATTTGCACGAAACGAAGAGTGTTTGATCGTATCAAACGAGCTGCAACGCCTACAGCGAGCGCAAAACTTAATCGTTCGATTTCGTTGGAAAGCGACTTTGTAGTTGCTTGGTGCTTGTTTGGCGGCTCGAAATGCATGAATCTTGCGTATTCGCAAAGAATACAGAGTTTTTGATCGTTTGAAACGAGCTGGAACGCCGACAGCAAGCGCAAAACTGAATCATTCGATTTCGTTATAAAGCGACTTTTCAATCGATTGGTGCTTGTCAAGCAACTCAAAACGCATAAACCTTGCGTATTTGCATAGGATAAAGAGTTTTTGATCGTACAAAACGAGCTGAAACGCCTTTAGCGAGCGCAAAACTCAATCGTTCGATTTCGTTATAAAGCGACGTTGTAGTCGTTTGGTGCTTGTTTGGGAGCTCGAAATGTATGAATCTTGCGTATTTGCACAAAACGAAGAGTGTGTGATCGTATAAAACGAGCTGGAACGCCTACAGCGAGCGCAAAACTCAATCGTTCGATTTCGTTGAAAAGCGACTTTGTAGTCGTTTGGTGCTTGTTTGGTAGCTCGAAATGCATGAATCTTGCGTATGTGCACAAAACGAAGAGTGTTTGATCGTATAAAACGAGCTGGAACGCCTACAGCGAGCGCAAAACTCAATCGTTCGATTTCGTTGAAAAGCGACTTTGTAGTCGTTTGGTGCTTGTTTGGCGGCTCGAAATGCATGAAACTTGCGTATTTGCAAAGAATACAGAGTTTTTGATCGCTTAAAACAAGCTGGAACGCCGACTGCGAGCGCAAAACTGAATCGTTCGATTTCGTTATAAAGCTACTTTTCAATCGATTGGTGCTTGTTTAGCAACTCAAAACGCATAAACCTTGCGTATTTGCATAGAATAAAGAGTTTTTGATCGTATAAAACGAGCTGGAACACCGACAGCGAGCGCAAGACTCAATCGTTCGATTTCGTTATAAAGCGACGTTGCAGTCGTTTGGTGCTTCTTTGGTGGTTCGAAATGCATGAATCTTGCGTATTTGCAAAAAATGACGAGTTTTTGATCGTTCAAAACGAGCTGGAACGCCGACAGTGAGCGCAAAACTGAATCGTTCGATTTCGTTATAAAGCGAATTTTCATTCGATTGGTGCTTGTTTAGCAACTCAAAACGCATAAACCTCGCGTATTTGCATAGAATAAAGAGATTTTGATCGTATAAAACGAGCTGAAACGCCTACAGCGAGCGCAAAACTCGATCGCTCGATTTCGTTATAAAGCGACGTTGTAGTCGTTTGGTGCTTGTTTGGTAGCTCAAAATGCATGAATATCGAGTATTTGTACGAAACGAAAAGTGTTTGATCGTATGAAACGAGCTGGAACGCCTACAGCGAGCGCAAAACTCAATCGTTCGATTTCGTTATAAAGCGACTTTTCAATCGATTGGTGCTTGTTAAGCAACTCAAAACGCATAAATCTTGCGTATTTGCATAGAATAAAGAGTTTTTGATCGTACAAAACGAGCTAAAACGCCTTTAGCGAGCTCAAAACTCAATCGTTCGATTCCGTTATAAAGCGACGTTGTAGTCGTTTGGTGCTTGTTTGGTAGCTCGAAATGTATGAATCTTGCGTATTTGCACAAAACGAAGAGTTTTTGATCGTATAAAACGAGCTGGAACGCCTACAGCGAGCGCAAAACCCAATCGTTCGATTTCGTTGCAAAGCGACTTTGTAGTCGTTTGATGCTTGTTTGGCGGCTCGAAATGCATGAAACTTGCGTATTTGCAAAGAATACAGAGTTTTTGATCGTTTGAAACGAGCTGGAACGCCGACAGCAAGCGCAAAACTGAATCATTCGATTTCGTTATAAAGCGACTTTTCAATCGATTGGTGCTTGTTAAGCAACTCAAAACGCATAAACCTTGCGTATTTGCATAGAATAAAGAGTTTTTGATCGTATAAAACGAGCTGGAACGCCTACAGCGAGCGCAAAACTCAATCGTTCGATTTCGTTGCAAAGCGACTTTGTAGTCGTTTGGTGCTGGTTTGGCGGCTCGAAATGCATGAATCTTGCGTATTTGCAAAGAATACAGAGTTTTTGATCGTTTAAAACGAGCTGAAACGCCGACAGCGAGCGCAAAACTCGATTGGTTTATTTCGATATGAAGCGACACTGTAGTCGTTTGGTGCTTGTTTAGCAGCTCGAAATGCATGAATCTTGCGTATTTGCATAGAATGAAAGCTTTTTGATCGTATGAAACGAGCTGGAACGCCTACAGCGAGCGCAAAACAGAATCGTTCGATTTCGTTATAAAGCGACGTTGTAGTCGTTTGAAGCTTGTTTAGCAACTCAAAACGCATAAATCTTGCGTATTTGCATAGAATTAAGTTTTTGATCGTATAAAACGAGCTGGAACGCCCACAGCGAGCGCAAGACTCAATCGTTCGATTTCGTTGTAAAGCGACTTTGCAGTCGTTTGGTGCTTGTTTAGCGGCTCGAAATGCATGAATCTTGCGTATTGGCAAAGAATACAGAGTTTTTGATCGTTCAAAACGAGCCGGGATGCCTACAGCGAGCGCAAAACTCAATCGTTCGATTTCGTTGGAAAGCGACTTTGTAGTCGTTTGGTGCTTGTTTGGCTGCTCGAAATGCATGAAACTTGCGTATTTGCAAAGAATACAGAGTTTTTGATCGCATAAAACGAGCTGGAACGCCGACAGGGAGCGCAAAACTGAATCGTTCGATTCCGTTATAAAGCTACTTTTTATTCGATTGGTGCTTGTTTAGCAACTCAAAACGCATAATCCTTGCGTATTTGCATAGAATAAAGAGTTTTTGATCGAATAAAATGAGCTGAAACGCCTACAGCTAGCGCAAAACTCAATTTCTCGATTTCGTTATAAAGCGACGTTGTAGTCGTTTGGTGCTTGTTTGGTAGCTCGAAATGTATGAATCTTGCGTATTTGCACAAAACGAAGAGTGTTTGATCGTATAAAACGCGCTGGAACGCCTACAGCGGGCGCAAAACTCAATCGTTCGACTTTGTTGGAAAGCGACTTTGTAGTCGTTTGGTGCTTGTTTAGCGGCTCGAAATGCATGAATCTTGCGTATTTGCATAGAATAAAGAGTTTTTGATCGTATAAAACGAGCTGGAACGCCTACAGCGAGCGCAAGACTCAATCGTTCGATTTCGTTGTGAAGCAACTTTTTATTCGATTGGTGCTTGTTTAGCAACTCAAAACGCATAAACCTTGCGTATTTGCATAGAATAAAGAGTTTTTGATCGTACAAAACGAGCTGAAGCGCCTACAGCGAGCGCAAAACTCGATCGCTCGATTTCGTTATAAAGCGACGTTGTAGTCGTTTGGTGCTTGTTTGGTAGCTCGAAATGCATGAATCTTGCGTATTTGCAAAGAATACAGAGTTTTTGGTCGTTTAAAACAAGCTGGAACGCCGACAGCAAGCGCAAAACTGAATCGTTCGATTTCGTTATAAAGCGACTTTTCAATCGATTGGTCCTTGTTTAGCAACTCAAAACGCATAAACCTTGCGTATTTGCGTAGAATAAAGAGTTTTTTATCGTACAAAACGAGCTGAAACGCCTTTAGCGAGCGCAAAACTCAATCGTTCGATTTCGTTATAAAGCGACGTTGTAGTCGTTTGGTGCTTGTTTGGTAGCTCGAAATGTATGAATCTTGCGTATTTGCACAAAACGAAGAGTGTTTGATCGTATAAAACGAGCTGGAACGCCTACAGCGAGCGCAAAACTCAATCGTTCGATTTCGTTGGAAAGCGACTTTGTAGTCGTTTGGTGCTTGTTTGGTGGCTCGAAATGCATGAATCTTGCGTATTTGCAAAGAATACAGAGTTTTTGATCGTTCAAAACGAGCTGAAACGCCGACAGCGAGCGCAAAACTCGATTGGTTTATTTCGACATGAAGCGACACTGTAGTCGTTTGGTGCTTGTTTAGCAGCTCGAAATGCATAAATCTTGCGTATTTGCAAAGAATAAAGAGTTTTTGATCGTATAAAACGAGCTGGAACGCCTACAGCGAGCGCAAGACTCAATCGTTCGATTTCGTTAGAAACTGACTTTGCATTCGTTTGGTGGTTGTTTGTCAGCTCGAAATGCATGAATCTTGCGTAATCTCAAAGAATACAGAGTTTTTGATCGTTCAAAACGAGCTGGGACGCCTACAGCGAGCGCAAAACTCAATCGTTCGATTTCGTTGGAAAGCGACTTTGTAGTCGTTTGGTGCTTGTTTGGCGGCTCGAAATGCATGAATCTTGCGCATTCGCAAAGAATACAGAGTTTTTGATCGTTTGAAACGAGCTGGAACGCCGACAGCAAGCGCAAAACTGAATCGTTCGATTTCGTTATAAAGCGACTTTTCAATCGATTGGTGCTTGTCAAGCAACTCAAAACGCATAAACCTTGCGTATTTGCATAGAATAAAGAGGTTTTGATTGTATAAAACGAGCTGAAACGCCTACAGCGAGCGCAAAACTCGATCGCTCGATTTCGTTATAAAGTGACGTTGTAGTCGTTTGGTGCTTGTTTGGTAGCTCGAAATGTATGAATCTTGCGTATTTGCACAAAACGAAGAGTGTTTGATCGTATAAAACGAGCTGGAACGCCTACAGCGAGCGTAAAACTCAATCGTTCGATTTCGTTGGAAAGCGACTTTGTAGTCGTTTGGTGCTTGTTTGGTGACTCGAAATGCATGAATCTTGCGTATTTGCAAAGAAAACAGAGTTTTTGATCGTTTAAAACGAGCTGAAACGCCGACAGCGAGCGCAAAACTCAATCGTTCGATTTTGTTATAAAGCGACGTTAGAGTCGTTTGGTGCTTGTTTGGTAGCTCGAAATGCATGAATCTTGCGTATGTGCACAAAACGAAGAGTGTTTGATCGTATAAAACGAGCTGGAACGCCGACAGCGAGCGCAAAACTCAATCGTTCGATTTCGTTGGAAAGCGACTTTGTAGTCGTTTGGTGCTTGTTTGGCGGCTCGAAATGCATGAATCTTGCGTATTTGCAAAGAATACAGAGTGTTTGATCGTTCAAAACGAGCTGGGACGCCTACAGCGAGCGCAAAACTCAATCGTTCGATTTCGTTGGAAAGCGACTTTGTAGTCGTTTGGTGCTTGTTTGGCGGCTCGAAATGCATGATTCTTGCGTATTCGCAAAGAATACAGAGTTTTTGATCGTTTGAAACGAGCTGGAACGCCGACAGCAAGCGCAAAACTGAATCGTTCGATTTCGTTATAAAGCGACTTTTCAATCGATTGGTGCTTGTCAAGCAACTCAAAACGCATAAACCTTGCGTATTTGCATAGAATAAAGAGGTTTTGATTGTATAAAACGAGCTGAAACGCCTACAGCGAGCGCAAAACTCGATCGCTCGATTTCGTTATAAAGTGACGTTGTAGTCGTTTGGTGCTTGTTTGGTAGCTCGAAATGTATGAATCTTGCGTATTTGCACAAAACGAAGAGTGTTTGATCGTATAAAACGAGCTGGAACGCCTACAGCGAGCGTAAAACTCAATCGTTCGATTTCGTTGGAAAGCGACTTTGTAGTCGTTTGGTGCTTGTTTGGTGACTCGAAATGCATGAATCTTGCGTATTTGCAAAGAATACAGAGTTTTTGATCGTTTAAAACGAGCTGGGATGCCTACAGCTAGCGCAAAACTCAATCGTTCGATTTCGTTATAAAGCGACGTTGTAGTCGTTTGGTGCTTGTTTGGTAGCTCGAAATGCATGAATCTTGCGTATTTGCACGAAACGAAGAGTGTTTGATCGTATCAAACGAGCTGGAACGCCTACAGCGAGCGCAAAACTCAATCGTTCGATTTCGTTGGAAAGCGACTTTGTAGTCGTTTGGTGCTTGTTTGGCGGCTCGAAATGCATGAATCTTGCGTATTCGCAAAGAATACAGAGTTTTTGATCGTTTGAAACGAGCTGGAACGCCGACAGCAAGCGCAAAACTGAATCGTTCGATTTCGTTATAAAGCGACTTTTCAATCGATTGGTGCTTGTTTAGCAACTCAAAACGCATAATCCTTGCGTATTTGCATAGAATAAAGAGTTTTTGATCGAATAAAATGAGCTGAAACGCCTACAGCTAGCGCAAAACTCAATCGTTCGATTTCGTTATAAAGCAACGTTGTAGTCGTTTGGTGCTTGTTTGGTAGCTCGAAATGCATGAATCTTGCGTATTTGCACGAAACGAAGAGTGTTTGATCGTATCAAACGAGCTGGAACGCCTACAGCGAGCGCAAAACTCAATCGTTCGATTTCGTTGGAAAGCGACTTTGTAGTCGTTTGGTGCTTGTTTGGCGGCTCGAAATGCATGAATCTTGCGTATTTGCAAAGAATACAGAGTGTTTGATCGTTCAAAACGAGCTGGGATGCCTACAGCGAGCGCAAAACTCAATCGTTCGATTTCGTTATAAAGCGACCTTAGAGTCGTTTGGTGCTTGTTTGGTAGCTCGAAATGCATGAATCTTGCGTATGTGCACAAAACGAAGAGTGTTTGATCGTATAAAACGAGCTGGAACGCCGACAGCGAGCGCAAGACTCAATCGTTCGATTTCGTTAGAAACTGACTTTGCATTCGTTTGGTGGTTGTTTGTCAGCTCGAAATGCATGAATCTTGCGTAATCGCAAAGAATACAGAGTTTTTGATCGTTCAAAACGAGCTGGGACGCCTACAGCGAGCGCAAAACTCAATCGTTCGATTTCGTTGGAAAGCGACTTTGTAGTCGTTTGGTGCTTGTTTGGCGGCTCGAAATGCATGAATCTTGCGTATTCGCAAAGAATACAGAGTTTTTGATCGTTTGAAACGAGCTGGAACGCCGACAGCAAGCGCAAAACTGAATCGTTCGATTTCGTTATAAAGCGACTTTTCAATCGATTGGTGCTTGTCAAGCAACTCAAAACGCATAAACCTTGCGTATTTGCATAGAATAAAGAGGTTTTGATTGTATAAAACGAGCTGAAACGCCTACAGCGAGCGCAAAACTCGATCGCTCGATTTCGTTATAAAGTGACGTTGTAGTCGTTTGGTGCTTGTTTGGTAGCTCGAAATGTATGAATCTTGCGTATTTGCACAAAACGAAGAGTGTTTGATCGTATAAAACGAGCTGGAACGCCTACAGCGAGCGTAAAACTCAATCGTTCGATTTCGTTGGAAAGCGACTTTGTAGTCGTTTGGTGCTTGTTTGGTGACTCGAAATGCATGAATCTTGCGTATTTGCAAAGAATACAGAGTTTTTGATCGTTTAAAACGAGCTGAAACGCCGACAGCGAGCGCAAAACTCGATTGGTTTATTTCGACATGAAGCGACACTGTAGTCGTTTGGTGCTTGTTTAGCAGCTCGAAATGCATGAATCTTGCGTATTTGCATACAATGAAGGCTTTTTGATCGTATGAAACGAGCTGGAACGCCTACAGCGAGCGCAAAACTGAATCGTTCGATTTCGTTATAAAGCGACGTTGTAGTCGCTTGGTGCTTGTTTAGCAACTCAAAACGCATAAATCTTGCGTATTTGCATAGAATTAAGTTTTTGATCGTATAAAACGAGCTGGAACGCCCACAGCGAGCACAAGACTCAATCGTTCGATTTCGTTGTAAAGCGACTTTGCAGTCGTTTGGTGCTTGTTTAGCGGCTCGAAATGCATGAATCTTGCGTATTTGCAAAGAATACAGAGTTTTTGATCGTTCAAAACGAGCTGGGATGCCTACAGCGAGCGCAAAACTCAATCGTTCGATTTCGTTGGAAAGCGACTTTGTAGTCGTTTGGTGCTTGTTTGGCGGCTCGAAATGCATGAAACTTGCGTATTTGCAAAGAATACAGAGTTGTTGATCGCTTAAAACGAGCTGGAACGCCGACAGGGAGCGCAAAACTGAATCGTTCGATTCCGTTATAAAGCTACTTTTTATTCGATTGGTGCTTGTTTAGCAACTCAAAACGCATAATCCTTGCGTATTTGCATAGAATAAAGAGTTTTTGATCGTACAAAACGAGCTAAAACGCCTTTAGCGAGCTCAAAACTCAATCGTTCGATTCCGTTATAAAGCGACGTTGTAGTCGTTTGGTGCTTGTTTGGTAGCTCGAAATGTATGAATCTTGCGTATTTGCACAAAACGAAGAGTGTTTGATCGTATAAAACGAGCTGGAACGCCTACAGCGAGCGCAAAACTCAATCGTTAAATTTCGTTGCAAAGCGACTTTGTAGTCGTTTGATGCTTGTTTGGCGGCTCGAAATGCATGAAACTTGCGTATTTGCAAAGAATACAGAGTTTTTGATCGCTTAAAACGAGCTGGAACGCCGACGGCGAGCGCAAAACTGAATCGTTCGATTTCGTTATAAAGCTACTTTTCAATCGATTGGTGCTTGTTTAGCAACTCAAAACGCATAAACCTTGCGTATTTGCATAGAATGAAGAGTTTTTGATCGTATAAAACGAGCTGGAACACCGACAGCGAGCGCAAAACTGAATCGTTCGATTTCGTTATAAAGCGACTTTTCATTCGATTGGTGCTTGTTTAGCAACTCAAAACGCATAAACCTTGCGTATTTGCATAGAATAAAGAGTTTTTGATCGTATAAAACAAGCTGAAACGCCTACAGCTAGCGCAAAACTCAATCTTTCGATTTCGTTATAAAGCGACGTTAGAGTCGTTTGGTGCTTGTTTGGTAGCTCGAAATGCATGAATCTTGCGTATGTGCACAAAACAAAGAGTGTTTGATCGTATGAAACGAGCTGAAACGCCTTTACCGAGCGCAAAACTCAATCGGTCGATTTCGTTGAAAAGCGACTTTGTAGTCGTTTGGTGCTTGTTTGGCGGCTCGAAATGCATGAAACTTGCGTATTTGCAAAGAATACAGAGTTTTTGATCGCTTAAAACGAGCTGGAACGCCGACAGCGAGCGCAAAACTGAATCGTTCGATTTCGTTATAAAGATACTTTTCAATCGATTGGTGCTTGTTTAGCAACTCAAAACGCATAAACCTTGCGTATTTGCATAGAATAAAGAGATTTTGATCGTATAAAACGAGCTGAAACGCCTACAGCGAGCGCAAAACTCGATCGCTCGATTTCGTTATAAAGCGACGTTGTAGTCGTTTGGTGCTTGTTTGGTAGCTCGAAATGCATGAATCTCGAGTATTTGTACGAAACGAAAAGTGTTTGATCGTAAGAAACGAGCTGGAACGCCTACAGCGAGCGCAAAACTCAATCGTTCGATTTCGTTGAAAAGCGACTTTGTAGTCGTTTGGTGCTTGTTTAGCGGCTCGAAATGCATGAATCTTGCGTATTTGCAAATAAAACAGAGTTTTTGATCGTTTAAAACGAGCTGGAACGCCGACAGCGAGCGCAAAACTGAATCGTTCGATTTCGTTATAAAGCGACTTTTCATTCGATTGGTGCGTGATTAGCAACTCAAAACGCATAAACCTTGCGTATTTGCATAGAATAAAGAGGTTTTGATTGTATAAAACGAGCTGAAACGCCTACAGCGAGCGCAAAACTCGATCGCTCGATTTCGTTATAAAGCGACGTTGTAGTCGTTTGGTGCTTGTTTGGTAGATCGAAATGTATGAATCTTGCGTATGTGCACAAAACGAAGAGTGTTTGATCGTATAAAACGAGCTGGAACGCCTCCTGCGAGCGCAAAACTCAATCGTTCGATTTCGTTGAAAAGCGACTTTGTAGTCGTTTGGTGCTTGTTTGGCGGCTCGAAATGCATGAAACTTGCGTATTTGCAAAGAATACAGAGTTTTTGATCGCTTAAAACGAGCTGGAACGCCGACAGCGAGCGCAAAACTGAATCGTTCGATTTCGTTATAAAGCTACTTTTCAATCGATTGGTGCTTGTTTAGCAACTCAAAACGCATAAACCTTGCGTATTTGCATAGAATGAAGAGTTTTTGATCGTATAAAACGAGCTGGAACACCGACAGCGAGCGCAAAACTGAATCGTTCGATTTCGTTATAAAGCGACTTTTCATTCGATTGGTGCTTGTTTAGCAACTCAAAACGCATAAACCTTGCGTATTTGCATAGAATAAAGAGTTTTTGATCCTATAAAACAAGCTGAAACGCCTACAGCTAGCGCAAAACTCAATCTTTCGATTTCGTTATAAAGCGACGTTAGAGTCGTTTGGTGCTTGTTTGGTAGCTCGAAATGCATGAATCTTGCGTATGTGCACAAAACAAAGAGTGTTTGATCGTATGAAACGAGCTGAAACGCCTTTACCGAGCGCAAAACTCAATCGTTCGATTTCGTTGAAAAGCGACTTTGTAGTCGTTTGGTGCTTGTTTGGCGGCTCGAAATGCATGAAACTTGCGTATTTGCAAAGAATACAGAGTTTTTGATCGCTTAAAACGAGCTGGAACGCCGACAGCGAGCTCAAAACTGAATCGTTCGATTTCGTTATAAAGATACTTTTCAATCGATTGGTGCTTGTTTAGCAACTCAAAACGCATAAACCTTGCGTATTTGCATAGAATAAAGAGATTTTGATCGTATAAAACGAGCTGAAACGCCTACAGCGAGCGCAAAACTCGATCGCTCGATTTCGTTATAAAGCGACGTTGTAGTCGTTTGGTGCTTGTTTGGTAGCTCGAAATGCATGAATCTCGAGTATTTGTACGAACCGAAAAGTGTTTGATCGTATGAAACGAGCTGGAACGCCTGCAGCGAGCGCAAAACTCAATCGTTCGATTTCGTTGAAAAGCGACTTTGTAGTCGTTTGGTGCTTGTTTGGCGGCTCGAAATGCATGAATCTTGCGTATTTGCAAAGAATACAGAGTGTTTGATCGTTCAAAACAAGCTGGAACGCCGACAGTGAGCGCAAAACTAAATCGTTCAATTTCGTTATAAAGCGACTTTGCAATAGTTTGATGCTTGTTTAGGAGCTCGAAATGCATGAGTCTTGCGTATTTGTGAAGAATAAAGAGTTTTTGACCTCATAAAACAAGCTCGAACACCTATAGCCAGCGGAATACTCAATCGTTCGATTTCGTTATAAAGCGACGTAGTAGTCGTTTGGTGCTTGTTTGGTGGCTCGAAATGCATGAATCTTGCGTATGTGTACAAAATAAAGAGTGTTTGATCGTGTAAAACGAGTTGGAACGCCTACAGCGAGCGCAAAACTCAATCGTTCGATTTCGTTGAAAAGCGACGTTGTAGTCGTTTGGTGCTTGTTTAGCAACTCAAAACGCATAAACCCTGCGTATTTGCATAGAATTAAGAGTTTTTGATCGTATAAAACGAGCTGGAACGCCTACAGCGAGCGCAAGACTCAATCGTTTGATTTCGTTGTTAAGCGACTTTGCAGACGTTTGGTGCTTGCTTAGCGGCTCGAAATGCAAGAATCTTGCGTATTTGCAAATAAAAAAGAGTTTTTGATCGTTTAAAACGAGCTGGAACGCCTACAGCGAGCGCAAGACTCAATCGTTTGATTTCGTTGTTAAGCGACTTTGCAGTCGTTTGGTGCTTGTTTGGTAGATCGAAATGTATGAATCTTGCGTATGTGCACAAAACGAAGAGTGTTTGATCGTATAAAACGAGCTGGAACGCCTCCTGCGAGCGCAAAACTCAATCGTTCGATTTCGTTGAAAAGCGACTTTGTAGTCGTTTGGTGCTTGTTTGGCGGCTCGAAATGCATGAAACTTGCGTATTTGCAAAGAATACAGAGTTTTTGATCGCTTAAAACGAGCTGGAACGCCGACGGCGAGCGCAAAACTGAATCGTTCGATTTCGTTATAAAGCTAC
This sequence comes from Amblyteles armatorius, assembly GCA_933228735.2. NCBI lineage: Eukaryota > Metazoa > Arthropoda > Insecta > Hymenoptera > Ichneumonidae > Amblyteles > Amblyteles armatorius. The sequence goes on from OW121690.1 coordinate 7,775,674, forward strand.
TTTTCAATCGATTGGTGCTTGTTTAGCAACTCAAAACGCATAAACCTTGCGTATTTGCATAGAATGAAGAGTTTTTGATCGTATAAAACGAGCTGGAACACCGACAGCGAGCGCAAAACTGAATCGTTCGATTTCGTTATAAAGCGACTTTTCATTCGATTGGTGCTTGTTTAGCAACTCAAAACGCATAAACCTTGCGTATTTGCATAGAATAAAGAGTTTTTGATCGTATAAAACAAGCTGAAACGCCTACAGCTAGCGCAAAACTCAATCTTTCGATTTCGTTATAAAGCGACGTTAGAGTCGTTTGGTGCTTGTTTGGTAGCTCGAAATGCATGAATCTTGCGTATGTGCACAAAACAAAGAGTGTTTGATCGTATGAAACGAGCTGAAACGCCTTTACCGAGCGCAAAACTCAATCGGTCGATTTCGTTGAAAAGCGACTTTGTAGTCGTTTGGTGCTTGTTTGGCGGCTCGAAATGCATGAAACTTGCGTATTTGCAAAGAATACAGAGTTTTTGATCGCTTAAAACGAGCTGGAACGCCGACAGCGAGCGCAAAACTGAATCGTTCGATTTCGTTATAAAGATACTTTTCAATCGATTGGTGCTTGTTTAGCAACTCAAAACGCATAAACCTTGCGTATTTGCATAGAATAAAGAGATTTTGATCGTATAAAACGAGCTGAAACGCCTACAGCGAGCGCAAAACTCGATCGCTCGATTTCGTTATAAAGCGACGTTGTAGTCGTTTGGTGCTTGTTTGGTAGCTCGAAATGCATGAATCTCGAGTATTTGTACGAAACGAAAAGTGTTTGATCGTAAGAAACGAGCTGGAACGCCTACAGCGAGCGCAAAACTCAATCGTTCGATTTCGTTGAAAAGCGACTTTGTAGTCGTTTGGTGCTTGTTTAGCGGCTCGAAATGCATGAATCTTGCGTATTTGCAAATAAAACAGAGTTTTTGATCGTTTAAAACGAGCTGGAACGCCGACAGCGAGCGCAAAACTGAATCGTTCGATTTCGTTATAAAGCGACTTTTCATTCGATTGGTGCTTGATTAGCAACTCAAAACGCATAAACCTTGCGTATTTGCATAGAATAAAGAGGTTTTGATTGTATAAAACGAGCTGAAACGCCTACAGCGAGCGCAAAACTCGATCGCTCGATTTCGTTATAAAGCGACGTTGTAGTCGTTTGGTGCTTGTTTGGTAGATCGAAATGTATGAATCTTGCGTATGTGCACAAAACGAAGAGTGTTTGATCGTATAAAACGAGCTGGAACGCCTCCTGCGAGCGCAAAACTCAATCGTTCGATTTCGTTGAAAAGCGACTTTGTAGTCGTTTGGTGCTTGTTTGGCGGCTCGAAATGCATGAAACTTGCGTATTTGCAAAGAATACAGAGTTTTTGATCGCTTAAAACGAGCTGGAACGCCGACAGCGAGCGCAAAACTGAATCGTTCGATTTCGTTATAAAGCTACTTTTCAATCGATTGGTGCTTGTTTAGCAACTCAAAACGCATAAACCTTGCGTATTTGCATAGAATGAAGAGTTTTTGATCGTATAAAACGAGCTGGAACACCGACAGCGAGCGCAAAACTGAATCGTTCGATTTCGTTATAAAGCGACTTTTCATTCGATTGGTGCTTGTTTAGCAACTCAAAACGCATAAACCTTGCGTATTTGCATAGAATAAAGAGTTTTTGATCCTATAAAACAAGCTGAAACGCCTACAGCTAGCGCAAAACTCAATCTTTCGATTTCGTTATAAAGCGACGTTAGAGTCGTTTGGTGCTTGTTTGGTAGCTCGAAATGCATGAATCTTGCGTATGTGCACAAAACAAAGAGTGTTTGATCGTATGAAACGAGCTGAAACGCCTTTACCGAGCGCAAAACTCAATCGTTCGATTTCGTTGAAAAGCGACTTTGTAGTCGTTTGGTGCTTGTTTGGCGGCTCGAAATGCATGAAACTTGCGTATTTGCAAAGAATACAGAGTTTTTGATCGCTTAAAACGAGCTGGAACGCCGACAGCGAGCTCAAAACTGAATCGTTCGATTTCGTTATAAAGATACTTTTCAATCGATTGGTGCTTGTTTAGCAACTCAAAACGCATAAACCTTGCGTATTTGCATAGAATAAAGAGATTTTGATCGTATAAAACGAGCTGAAACGCCTACAGCGAGCGCAAAACTCGATCGCTCGATTTCGTTATAAAGCGACGTTGTAGTCGTTTGGTGCTTGTTTGGTAGCTCGAAATGCATGAATCTCGAGTATTTGTACGAACCGAAAAGTGTTTGATCGTATGAAACGAGCTGGAACGCCTGCAGCGAGCGCAAAACTCAATCGTTCGATTTCGTTGAAAAGCGACTTTGTAGTCGTTTGGTGCTTGTTTGGCGGCTCGAAATGCATGAATCTTGCGTATTTGCAAAGAATACAGAGTGTTTGATCGTTCAAAACAAGCTGGAACGCCGACAGTGAGCGCAAAACTAAATCGTTCAATTTCGTTATAAAGCGACTTTGCAATAGTTTGATGCTTGTTTAGGAGCTCGAAATGCATGAGTCTTGCGTATTTGTGAAGAATAAAGAGTTTTTGACCTCATAAAACAAGCTCGAACACCTATAGCCAGCGGAATACTCAATCGTTCGATTTCGTTATAAAGCGACGTAGTAGTCGTTTGGTGCTTGTTTGGTGGCTCGAAATGCATGAATCTTGCGTATGTGTACAAAATAAAGAGTGTTTGATCGTGTAAAACGAGTTGGAACGCCTACAGCGAGCGCAAAACTCAATCGTTCGATTTCGTTGAAAAGCGACGTTGTAGTCGTTTGGTGCTTGTTTAGCAACTCAAAACGCATAAACCCTGCGTATTTGCATAGAATTAAGAGTTTTTGATCGTATAAAACGAGCTGGAACGCCTACAGCGAGCGCAAGACTCAATCGTTTGATTTCGTTGTTAAGCGACTTTGCAGACGTTTGGTGCTTGCTTAGCGGCTCGAAATGCAAGAATCTTGCGTATTTGCAAATAAAAAAGAGTTTTTGATCGTTTAAAACGAGCTGGAACGCCTACAGCGAGCGCAAGACTCAATCGTTTGATTTCGTTGTTAAGCGACTTTGCAGTCGTTTGGTGCTTGTTTAGCGGCTCGAAATGCGTGAATCTTGCGTATTTGCAAATAAAACAGAGTTTTTGATCGTTTAAAATGAGCTGGAACGCCGACAGCGAGCGCAAAACAGAATCGTTCGATTTCGTTATAAAGCGACTTTTCAATCGATTGGTGCTTGTTTAGCAACTCAAAACGCATAAACCTTGCGTATTTGCATAGAATAAAGAGTTTTTGATCGTATAAAACGAGCTGGAACGCCTACAGCGAGCGCAAGACTCAATCGCTCGATTTCGTTATAGAGCGACTTTTCAATCGATCGGTGCTTGTTTAGCAACTCAAAACGCATAAACCTTGCGTATTTGCATAGAATAAAGAGTTTTTGATCGTATAAAACGAGCTGGAACGCCTACAGCGAGCGGCAGACTCAATCGTTCGATTTCGTTAGAAACTGACTTTGCAATCGTTTGGTGGTTGTTTGTCAGCTCGAAATGCATGAATCTTGCGTAATCGCAAAGAATACAGAGTTTTTGATCGTTCAAAACGAGCTGGGACGCCTACAGCGAGCGCAAAACTCAATCGTTCGATTTCGTTGGAAAGCGACTTTGTAGTCGTTTGCTGCTTGTTTGGCGGCTCGAAATGCATGAATCTTGCGTATTTGCAAATAATACAGAGTTTTTGATCGTTTAAAACGAGCTGGAACGCCGACAGCGAGCGCAAAACTGAATCGTTCCATTTCGTTATGAAGCGACTTTTTATTCGATTGGTGCTTGTTTAGCAACTCAAAACGCATAAACCTTGCGTATTTGCATAGAATAAAGAGTTTTTGATCGAATAAAATGAGCTGAAACGACTACAGCGAGCGCAAAACTCAATCGTTCGATTTCGTTATAAAGCGACGTTGTAGTCGTTTGGTGCTTGTTTGGTAGCTCGAAATGTATGAATCTTGCGTATTTGCACTAAACGAAGAGTGTTTGATCGTATAAAACGAGCTGGAACGCCTACAGCGAGCGCAAAACTCAATCGTTCGATTTCGTTGCAAAGCGACTTTGTAGTCGTTTGGTGCTTGTTTGGCGGCTCGAAATGCATGAAACTTGCGTATTTGCAAAGAATACAGAGTTTTTGATCGCTTAAAACGAGCTGGAACGCCGACAGGGAGCGCAAAACTGAATCGTTCGATTCCGTTATAAAGCTACTTTTCAATCGATTGGTGCTTGTTTAGCAACTCAAAACGCATAAACCTTGCGTATTTGCATAGATTAAAGAGTTTTTGATCGTATAAAAAGAGCTGGAACACCGACAGCGAGCGGAAGACCCAATCGTTCGATTTCGTTATAAAGTGACGTTGCAGACGTTTGGTGCTTCTTTGGTGGTTCGGAATGCATGAATCTTGCGAATTTGCGAATAATACAGAGTTTTTGATCGTTTAAAACGAGCTGGAACGCCGACAGCGAGCGCAAAACTAAATCGATCGATTTCGTTATAAAGCGACTTTTTATTCGATTGGTGCTTGTTTAGCAACTCAAAACGCATAAACCTTGCGTATTTGCATAGAATAAAGAGTTTTTGTTCGAATAAAATGAGCTGAAACGCCTACAGCGAGCGCAAAACTCAATCGTTCGATTTCGGTATAAAGCGACTTTGTAGTCGTTTGGTGCTTGTTTGGTAGCTCGAAATGCATGAATCTTGCGTATTTGCACGAAACGAAGAGTGTTTGATCGTATCAAACGAGCTGCAACGCCTACAGCGAGCGCAAAACTTAATCGTTCGATTTCGTTGGAAAGCGACTTTGTAGTTGCTTGGTGCTTGTTTGGCGGCTCGAAATGCATGAATCTTGCGTATTCGCAAAGAATACAGAGTTTTTGATCGTTTGAAACGAGCTGGAACGCCGACAGCAAGCGCAAAACTGAATCATTCGATTTCGTTATAAAGCGACTTTTCAATCGATTGGTGCTTGTCAAGCAACTCAAAACGCATAAACCTTGCGTATTTGCATAGGATAAAGAGTTTTTGATCGTACAAAACGAGCTGAAACGCCTTTAGCGAGCGCAAAACTCAATCGTTCGATTTCGTTATAAAGCGACGTTGTAGTCGTTTGGTGCTTGTTTGGGAGCTCGAAATGTATGAATCTTGCGTATTTGCACAAAACGAAGAGTGTGTGATCGTATAAAACGAGCTGGAACGCCTACAGCGAGCGCAAAACTCAATCGTTCGATTTCGTTGAAAAGCGACTTTGTAGTCGTTTGGTGCTTGTTTGGTAGCTCGAAATGCATGAATCTTGCGTATGTGCACAAAACGAAGAGTGTTTGATCGTATAAAACGAGCTGGAACGCCTACAGCGAGCGCAAAACTCAATCGTTCGATTTCGTTGAAAAGCGACTTTGTAGTCGTTTGGTGCTTGTTTGGCGGCTCGAAATGCATGAAACTTGCGTATTTGCAAAGAATACAGAGTTTTTGATCGCTTAAAACGAGCTGGAACGCCGACTGCGAGCGCAAAACTGAATCGTTCGATTTCGTTATAAAGCTACTTTTCAATCGATTGGTGCTTGTTTAGCAACTCAAAACGCATAAACCTTGCGTATTTGCATAGAATAAAGAGTTTTTGATCGTATAAAACGAGCTGGAACACCGACAGCGAGCGCAAGACTCAATCGTTCGATTTCGTTATAAAGCGACGTTGCAGTCGTTTGGTGCTTCTTTGGTGGTTCGAAATGCATGAATCTTGCGTATTTGCAAAAAATGACGAGTTTTTGATCGTTCAAAACGAGCTGGAACGCCGACAGTGAGCGCAAAACTGAATCGTTCGATTTCGTTATAAAGCGAATTTTCATTCGATTGGTGCTTGTTTAGCAACTCAAAACGCATAAACCTCGCGTATTTGCATAGAATAAAGAGATTTTGATCGTATAAAACGAGCTGAAACGCCTACAGCGAGCGCAAAACTCGATCGCTCGATTTCGTTATAAAGCGACGTTGTAGTCGTTTGGTGCTTGTTTGGTAGCTCAAAATGCATGAATATCGAGTATTTGTACGAAACGAAAAGTGTTTGATCGTATGAAACGAGCTGGAACGCCTACAGCGAGCGCAAAACTCAATCGTTCGATTTCGTTATAAAGCGACTTTTCAATCGATTGGTGCTTGTTAAGCAACTCAAAACGCATAAATCTTGCGTATTTGCATAGAATAAAGAGTTTTTGATCGTACAAAACGAGCTAAAACGCCTTTAGCGAGCTCAAAACTCAATCGTTCGATTCCGTTATAAAGCGACGTTGTAGTCGTTTGGTGCTTGTTTGGTAGCTCGAAATGTATGAATCTTGCGTATTTGCACAAAACGAAGAGTTTTTGATCGTATAAAACGAGCTGGAACGCCTACAGCGAGCGCAAAACCCAATCGTTCGATTTCGTTGCAAAGCGACTTTGTAGTCGTTTGATGCTTGTTTGGCGGCTCGAAATGCATGAAACTTGCGTATTTGCAAAGAATACAGAGTTTTTGATCGTTTGAAACGAGCTGGAACGCCGACAGCAAGCGCAAAACTGAATCATTCGATTTCGTTATAAAGCGACTTTTCAATCGATTGGTGCTTGTTAAGCAACTCAAAACGCATAAACCTTGCGTATTTGCATAGAATAAAGAGTTTTTGATCGTATAAAACGAGCTGGAACGCCTACAGCGAGCGCAAAACTCAATCGTTCGATTTCGTTGCAAAGCGACTTTGTAGTCGTTTGGTGCTTGTTTGGCGGCTCGAAATGCATGAAACTTGCGTATTTGCAAAGGATACAGAGTTTTTGATCGCTTAAAACGAGCTGGAACGCCGACAGGGAGCGCAAAACTGAATCGTTCGATTCCGTTATAAAGCTACTTTTCAATCGATTGGTGCTTGTTTAGCAACTCAAAACGCATAAACCTTGCGTATTTGCATAGAATAAAGAGTTTTTGATCGTATAAAACGAGCTGGAACACCGACAGCGAGCGCAAGACTCAATCGCTCGATTCCGTTATAAAGCGACGTTGTAGTCGTTTGGTGCTTGTTTGGTAGCTCGAAATGTATGAATCTTGCGTATTTGCACAAAACGAAGAGTGTTTGATCGTATAAAACGAGCTGGAACGCCTACAGCGAGCTCAAAACTCAATCGTTCGATTTCGTTGAAAAGCGACTTTGTAGTCGTTTGGTGCTTGTTTGGTAGCTCGAAATGCATGAATCTTGCGTATGTGCACAAAACGAAGAGTGTTTGATCGTATAAAACGAGCTGGAACGCCTACAGCGAGCGCAAAACTCAATCGTTCGATTTCGTTGAAAAGCGACTTTGTAGTCGTTTGGTGCATGTTTGGCGGCTCGAAATGCATGAAACTTGCGTATTTGCAAAGAATACAGAGTTTTCGATCGCTTAAAACGAGCTGGAACGCCGACAGCGAGCGCAAAACTGAATCGTTCGATTTCGTTATAAAGCTACTTTTCAATCGATTGGTGCTTGTTTAGCAACTCAAAACGCATAAACCTTGCGTATTTGCATAGAATAAAGAGTTTTTGATCGTATAAAACGAGCTGGAACACCGACAGCGAGCGCAAGACTCAATCGCTCGATTTCGTTATAAAGCGACGTTGCAGTCGTTTGGTGCTTCTTTGGTGGCTCGAAATGCATGAATCTTGCGTATTTGCAAAAAATGACGAGTTTTTGATCGTTCAAAACGAGCTGGAACGCCGACAGTGAGCGCAAAACTGAATCGTTCGATTTCGTTATAAAGCGACTTTTCATTCGATTGGTGCTTGTTTCGCAACTCAAAACGCATAAACCTTGCGTATTTGCATAGAATAAAGAGATTTTGATCGTATAAAACGAGCAGAAACGCCTACAGCGAGCGCAAAACTCGATCGCTCGATTTCGTTATAAAGCGACGTTGTAGTCGTTTGGTGCTTGTTTGGTAGCTCGAAATGCATGAATCTCGAGTATTTGTACGAAACGAAAAGTGTTTGATCGTATGAAACGAGCTGGAACGCCTACAGCGAGCGCAAAACTCAATCGTTCGATTTCGTTGGAAAGCGACTTTGTAGTCGTTTGGTGCTGGTTTGGCGGCTCGAAATGCATGAATCTTGCGTATTTGCAAAGAATACAGAGTTTTTGATCGTTTAAAACGAGCTGAAACGCCGACAGCGAGCGCAAAACTCGATTGGTTTATTTCGATATGAAGCGACACTGTAGTCGTTTGGTGCTTGTTTAGCAGCTCGAAATGCATGAATCTTGCGTATTTGCATAGAATGAAAGCTTTTTGATCGTATGAAACGAGCTGGAACGCCTACAGCGAGCGCAAAACAGAATCGTTCGATTTCGTTATAAAGCGACGTTGTAGTCGTTTGAAGCTTGTTTAGCAACTCAAAACGCATAAATCTTGCGTATTTGCATAGAATTAAGTTTTTGATCGTATAAAACGAGCTGGAACGCCCACAGCGAGCGCAAGACTCAATCGTTCGATTTCGTTGTAAAGCGACTTTGCAGTCGTTTGGTGCTTGTTTAGCGGCTCGAAATGCATGAATCTTGCGTATTGGCAAAGAATACAGAGTTTTTGATCGTTCAAAACGAGCCGGGATGCCTACAGCGAGCGCAAAACTCAATCGTTCGATTTCGTTGGAAAGCGACTTTGTAGTCGTTTGGTGCTTGTTTGGCTGCTCGAAATGCATGAAACTTGCGTATTTGCAAAGAATACAGAGTTTTTGATCGCATAAAACGAGCTGGAACGCCGACAGGGAGCGCAAAACTGAATCGTTCGATTCCGTTATAAAGCTACTTTTTATTCGATTGGTGCTTGTTTAGCAACTCAAAACGCATAATCCTTGCGTATTTGCATAGAATAAAGAGTTTTTGATCGAATAAAATGAGCTGAAACGCCTACAGCTAGCGCAAAACTCAATTTCTCGATTTCGTTATAAAGCGACGTTGTAGTCGTTTGGTGCTTGTTTGGTAGCTCGAAATGTATGAATCTTGCGTATTTGCACAAAACGAAGAGTGTTTGATCGTATAAAACGCGCTGGAACGCCTACAGCGGGCGCAAAACTCAATCGTTCGACTTTGTTGGAAAGCGACTTTGTAGTCGTTTGGTGCTTGTTTAGCGGCTCGAAATGCATGAATCTTGCGTATTTGCATAGAATAAAGAGTTTTTGATCGTATAAAACGAGCTGGAACGCCTACAGCGAGCGCAAGACTCAATCGTTCGATTTCGTTGTGAAGCAACTTTTTATTCGATTGGTGCTTGTTTAGCAACTCAAAACGCATAAACCTTGCGTATTTGCATGAATAAAGAGTTTTTGATCGTACAAAACGAGCTGAAGCGCCTACAGCGAGCGCAAAACTCGATCGCTCGATTTCGTTATAAAGCGACGTTGTAGTCGTTTGGTGCTTGTTTGGTAGCTCGAAATGCATGAATCTTGCGTATTTGCAAAGAATACAGAGTTTTTGGTCGTTTAAAACAAGCTGGAACGCCGACAGCAAGCGCAAAACTGAATCGTTCGATTTCGTTATAAAGCGACTTTTCAATCGATTGGTCCTTGTTTAGCAACTCAAAACGCATAAACCTTGCGTATTTGCGTAGAATAAAGAGTTTTTTATCGTACAAAACGAGCTGAAACGCCTTTAGCGAGCGCAAAACTCAATCGTTCGATTTCGTTATAAAGCGACGTTGTAGTCGTTTGGTGCTTGTTTGGTAGCTCGAAATGTATGAATCTTGCGTATTTGCACAAAACGAAGAGTGTTTGATCGTATAAAACGAGCTGGAACGCCTACAGCGAGCGCAAAACTCAATCGTTCGATTTCGTTGGAAAGCGACTTTGTAGTCGTTTGGTGCTTGTTTGGTGGCTCGAAATGCATGAATCTTGCGTATTTGCAAAGAATACAGAGTTTTTGATCGTTCAAAACGAGCTGAAACGCCGACAGCGAGCGCAAAACTCGATTGGTTTATTTCGACATGAAGCGACACTGTAGTCGTTTGGTGCTTGTTTAGCAGCTCGAAATGCATAAATCTTGCGTATTTGCAAAGAATAAAGAGTTTTTGATCGTATAAAACGAGCTGGAACGCCTACAGCGAGCGCAAGACTCAATCGTTCGATTTCGTTAGAAACTGACTTTGCATTCGTTTGGTGGTTGTTTGTCAGCTCGAAATGCATGAATCTTGCGTAATCTCAAAGAATACAGAGTTTTTGATCGTTCAAAACGAGCTGGGACGCCTACAGCGAGCGCAAAACTCAATCGTTCGATTTCGTTGGAAAGCGACTTTGTAGTCGTTTGGTGCTTGTTTGGCGGCTCGAAATGCATGAATCTTGCGCATTCGCAAAGAATACAGAGTTTTTGATCGTTTGAAACGAGCTGGAACGCCGACAGCAAGCGCAAAACTGAATCGTTCGATTTCGTTATAAAGCGACTTTTCAATCGATTGGTGCTTGTCAAGCAACTCAAAACGCATAAACCTTGCGTATTTGCATAGAATAAAGAGGTTTTGATTGTATAAAACGAGCTGAAACGCCTACAGCGAGCGCAAAACTCGATCGCTCGATTTCGTTATAAAGTGACGTTGTAGTCGTTTGGTGCTTGTTTGGTAGCTCGAAATGTATGAATCTTGCGTATTTGCACAAAACGAAGAGTGTTTGATCGTATAAAACGAGCTGGAACGCCTACAGCGAGCGTAAAACTCAATCGTTCGATTTCGTTGGAAAGCGACTTTGTAGTCGTTTGGTGCTTGTTTGGTGACTCGAAATGCATGAATCTTGCGTATTTGCAAAGAAAACAGAGTTTTTGATCGTTTAAAACGAGCTGAAACGCCGACAGCGAGCGCAAAACTCAATCGTTCGATTTTGTTATAAAGCGACGTTAGAGTCGTTTGGTGCTTGTTTGGTAGCTCGAAATGCATGAATCTTGCGTATGTGCACAAAACGAAGAGTGTTTGATCGTATAAAACGAGCTGGAACGCCGACAGCGAGCGCAAAACTCAATCGTTCGATTTCGTTGGAAAGCGACTTTGTAGTCGTTTGGTGCTTGTTTGGCGGCTCGAAATGCATGATTCTTGCGTATTCGCAAAGAATACAGAGTTTTTGATCGTTTGAAACGAGCTGGAACGCCGACAGCAAGCGCAAAACTGAATCGTTCGATTTCGTTATAAAGCGACTTTTCAATCGATTGGTGCTTGTCAAGCAACTCAAAACGCATAAACCTTGCGTATTTGCATAGAATAAAGAGGTTTTGATTGTATAAAACGAGCTGAAACGCCTACAGCGAGCGCAAAACTCGATCGCTCGATTTCGTTATAAAGTGACGTTGTAGTCGTTTGGTGCTTGTTTGGTAGCTCGAAATGTATGAATCTTGCGTATTTGCACAAAACGAAGAGTGTTTGATCGTATAAAACGAGCTGGAACGCCTACAGCGAGCGTAAAACTCAATCGTTCGATTTCGTTGGAAAGCGACTTTGTAGTCGTTTGGTGCTTGTTTGGTGACTCGAAATGCATGAATCTTGCGTATTTGCAAAGAATACAGAGTTTTTGATCGTTTAAAACGAGCTGGGATGCCTACAGCTAGCGCAAAACTCAATCGTTCGATTTCGTTATAAAGCGACGTTGTAGTCGTTTGGTGCTTGTTTGGTAGCTCGAAATGCATGAATCTTGCGTATTTGCACGAAACGAAGAGTGTTTGATCGTATCAAACGAGCTGGAACGCCTACAGCGAGCGCAAAACTCAATCGTTCGATTTCGTTGGAAAGCGACTTTGTAGTCGTTTGGTGCTTGTTTGGCGGCTCGAAATGCATAAATCTTGCGTATTCGCAAAGAATACAGAGTTTTTGATCGTTTGAAACGAGCTGGAACGCCGACAGCAAGCGCAAAACTGAATCGTTCGATTTCGTTATAAAGCGACTTTTCAATCGATTGGTGCTTGTTTAGCAACTCAAAACGCATAATCCTTGCGTATTTGCATAGAATAAAGAGTTTTTGATCGAATAAAATGAGCTGAAACGCCTACAGCTAGCGCAAAACTCAATCGTTCGATTTCGTTATAAAGCAACGTTGTAGTCGTTTGGTGCTTGTTTGGTAGCTCGAAATGCATGAATCTTGCGTATTTGCACGAAACGAAGAGTGTTTGATCGTATCAAACGAGCTGGAACGCCTACAGCGAGCGCAAAACTCAATCGTTCGATTTCGTTGGAAAGCGACTTTGTAGTCGTTTGGTGCTTGTTTGGCGGCTCGAAATGCATGAATCTTGCGTATTTGCAAAGAATACAGAGTGTTTGATCGTTCAAAACGAGCTGGGATGCCTACAGCGAGCGCAAAACTCAATCGTTCGATTTCGTTATAAAGCGACCTTAGAGTCGTTTGGTGCTTGTTTGGTAGCTCGAAATGCATGAATCTTGCGTATGTGCACAAAACGAAGAGTGTTTGATCGTATAAAACGAGCTGGAACGCCGACAGCGAGCGCAAGACTCAATCGTTCGATTTCGTTAGAAACTGACTTTGCATTCGTTTGGTGGTTGTTTGTCAGCTCGAAATGCATGAATCTTGCGTAATCGCAAAGAATACAGAGTTTTTGATCGTTCAAAACGAGCTGGGACGCCTACAGCGAGCGCAAAACTCAATCGTTCGATTTCGTTGGAAAGCGACTTTGTAGTCGTTTGGTGCTTGTTTGGCGGCTCGAAATGCATGAATCTTGCGTATTCGCAAAGAATACAGAGTTTTTGATCGTTTGAAACGAGCTGGAACGCCGACAGCAAGCGCAAAACTGAATCGTTCGATTTCGTTATAAAGCGACTTTTCAATCGATTGGTGCTTGTCAAGCAACTCAAAACGCATAAACCTTGCGTATTTGCATAGAATAAAGAGGTTTTGATTGTATAAAACGAGCTGAAACGCCTACAGCGAGCGCAAAACTCGATCGCTCGATTTCGTTATAAAGTGACGTTGTAGTCGTTTGGTGCTTGTTTGGTAGCTCGAAATGTATGAATCTTGCGTATTTGCACAAAACGAAGAGTGTTTGATCGTATAAAACGAGCTGGAACGCCTACAGCGAGCGTAAAACTCAATCGTTCGATTTCGTTGGAAAGCGACTTTGTAGTCGTTTGGTGCTTGTTTGGTGACTCGAAATGCATGAATCTTGCGTATTTGCAAAGAATACAGAGTTTTTGATCGTTTAAAACGAGCTGAAACGCCGACAGCGAGCGCAAAACTCGATTGGTTTATTTCGACATGAAGCGACACTGTAGTCGTTTGGTGCTTGTTTAGCAGCTCGAAATGCATGAATCTTGCGTATTTGCATACAATGAAGGCTTTTTGATCGTATGAAACGAGCTGGAACGCCTACAGCGAGCGCAAAACTGAATCGTTCGATTTCGTTATAAAGCGACGTTGTAGTCGCTTGGTGCTTGTTTAGCAACTCAAAACGCATAAATCTTGCGTATTTGCATAGAATTAAGTTTTTGATCGTATAAAACGAGCTGGAACGCCCACAGCGAGCACAAGACTCAATCGTTCGATTTCGTTGTAAAGCGACTTTGCAGTCGTTTGGTGCTTGTTTAGCGGCTCGAAATGCATGAATCTTGCGTATTTGCAAAGAATACAGAGTTTTTGATCGTTCAAAACGAGCTGGGATGCCTACAGCGAGCGCAAAACTCAATCGTTCGATTTCGTTGGAAAGCGACTTTGTAGTCGTTTGGTGCTTGTTTGGCGGCTCGAAATGCATGAAACTTGCGTATTTGCAAAGAATACAGAGTTTTTGATCGCTTAAAACGAGCTGGAACGCCGACAGGGAGCGCAAAACTGAATCGTTCGATTCCGTTATAAAGCTACTTTTTATTCGATTGGTGCTTGTTTAGCAACTCAAAACGCATAATCCTTGCGTATTTGCATAGAATAAAGAGTTTTTGATCGTACAAAACGAGCTAAAACGCCTTTAGCGAGCTCAAAACTCAATCGTTCGATTCCGTTATAAAGCGACGTTGTAGTCGTTTGGTGCTTGTTTGGTAGCTCGAAATGTATGAATCTTGCGTATTTGCACAAAACGAAGAGTGTTTGATCGTATAAAACGAGCTGGAACGCCTACAGCGAGCGCAAAACTCAATCGTTAAATTTCGTTGCAAAGCGACTTTGTAGTCGTTTGATGCTTGTTTGGCGGCTCGAAATGCATGAAACTTGCGTATTTGCAAAGAATACAGAGTTTTTGATCGCTTAAAACGAGCTGGAACGCCGACAGGGAGCGCAAAACTGAATCGTTCGATTCCGTTATAAAGCTACTTTTCAATCGATTGGTGCTTGTTTAGCAACTCAAAACGCATAAACCTTGCGTATTTGCATAGAATAAAGAGTTTTTGATCGTGTAAAACGAGCTGGAACACCGACAGCGAGCGCAAGACTCAATCGTTCGATTTCGTTATAAAGCGACGTTGCAGACGTTTGGTGCTTCTTTGGTGGCTCGGAATGCATGAATCTTGCGTATTTGCAAATAATACAGAGTTTTTGATCGTTTAAAACGAGTTGGAACGCCGACAGCGAGCGCAAAACTGAATCGTTCGATTTCGTTATAAAGCGACTTTTTATTCGATTGGTGCTTGTTTAGCAACTCAAAACGCATAAACCTTGCGTATTTGCATAGAATAAAGAGTTTTTGATCGAATAAAATGAGCTGTAACGACTACAGCGAGCGCAAAACTCAATCGTTCGATTTCGTTATAAAGCGACGTTGTAGTCGTTTGGTGCTTGTTTGGTAGCTCGAAATGTATGAATCTTGCGTATTTGCACAAAACGAAGAGTGTTTGATCGTATAAAACGAGCTGAAACGCCTTTACCGAGCGCAAAACTCAATCGTTCGATTTCGTTGAAAAGCGACTTTGTAGTCGTTTGGTGCTTGTTTGGCGCCTCGAAATGCATGAAACTTGCGTATTTGCAAAGAATACAGAGTTTTTGATCGCTTAAAACGAGCTTGAACGCCGACAGCGAGCGCAAAACTGAATCGTTCGATTTCGTTATAAAGATACTTTTCAATCGATTGGTGCTTGTTTAGCAACTCAAAACGCATAAACCTTGCGTATTTGCATAGAATAAAGAGATTTTGATCGTATAAAACGAGCTGAAACGCCTACAGCCAGCGCAAAACTCGATCGCTCGATTTCGTTATAAAGCGACGTTGTAGTCGTTTGGTGCTTGTTTGGTAGCTCGAAATGCATGAATCTCGAGTATTTGTACGAAACGAAAAGTGTTTGATCGTATGAAACGAGCTGGAACGCCTACAGCGAGCGCAAAACTCAATCGTTCGATTTCGTTGAAAAGCGACTTTGTAGTCGTTTGGTGCTTGTTTGGCGGCTCGAAATGCATGAATCTTGCGTATTTGCAAAGAATACAGAGTGTTTGATCGTTCAAAACGAGCTGGAACGCCGACAGTGAGCGCAAAACTAAATCGTTCAATTTCGTTATAAAGCGACTTTGCAATAGTTTGATGCTTGTTTAGGAGCTCGAAATGCATGAGTCTTGCGTATTTGTGAAGAATAAAGAGTTTTTGATCTCATAAAACAAGCTCGAACACCTATAGCCAGCGGAATACTCAATCGTTCGATTTCGTTATAAAGCGACGTAGTAGTCGTTTGGTGCTTGTTTGGCGGCTCGAAATGCATGAATCTTGCGTATTTGCAAAGAATACAGAGTTTTTGATCGTTTAAAACAAGCTGGAACGCCGACAGCAAGCGCAAAACTGAATCATTCGATTTCGTTATAAAGTGACTTTTAAATCGATTGGTGCTTGTTTAGCAACTTAAAATGCATAAACCTTGCGTATTTGCATAGAATAAAGATTTTTTGATCGTATAAAACGAGCTGAAACGCCTGTAGCAAGCGCAAAACTCAATCGTTCGATTTCGTTATAAAGCGACGTTGTAGTTTTTTGGTGCTTGTTTGGTAGCTCGAAATGTATGAATCTTGCGTATTTGCCCAAAACGAAGAGTGTTTGATCGTATAAAACGACCTGGAACGCCTACAGCGGGCGCAAAACTCAATCGTTCGATTTCGTTGGAAAGCGACTTTGTAGTCGTTGGCTGCTTGTTTGGCGGCTCGAAATGCATGAATCTTGCCTATTTGCAATGAATACAGAGTTTTTGATCGCTTAAAACGAGCTGGAACGCCGACAGCGAGCGCAAAACTGAATCGTTCGATTTCGTTATAAAGCGACTTTTCAATCGATTGGTGCTTGTTTAGCAACTCAAAACGCATAAACCTTGCGTATTTGCATAGAATAAAGAGTTTTGGATCGTATAAAACGAGCTGGAACGCCTACAGCGAGCGCAAGACTCAATCGTTCGATTTCGTTATAAAGCGACGTTGCAGTCGTTTGGTGCTTCTTTGGTGGCTCGAAATGCATGAATCTTGCGTATTTGCAAAAAATGACGAGTTTTTGATCGTTCAAAACGAGCTGGAACGCCGACAGCGAGCGCAAAACTGAATCGTTCGATTTCGTTATAAAGCTACTTTTTAATCGATTGGTGCTTGTTTAGCAACTCAAAACGCATAAACCTTGCGTATTTGCATAGAATAAAGAGTTTTTGATCGTATAAAACGAGCTGGAACGCCTACAGCGAGCGCAAAACTCGATCGCTCGATTTCGTTATAAAGCGACGTTGTAGTCGTTTGGTGCTTGTTTGGTAGCTCGAAATGCATGAATCTCGAGTATTTGTACGAAACGAAAAGTGTTTGATCGTATGAAACGAGCTGGAACGCCTACAGCGAGCGCAAAACTCAATCGTTCGATTTCGTTGAAAAGCGACTTTGTAGTCGTCTGGTGCTTGTTTGGCGGCTCGAAATGCATGAAACTTGCGTATTTGCAAAGAATACAGAGTTTTTGATCGCTTAAAATGAGCTGGAACGCCGACAGCGAGCGCAAAACTGAATCGTTCGATTTCGTTATAAAGCGACTTTTCAATCGATTGGTGCTTGTTTAGCAACTCAAAACGCATAAACCTTGCGTATTTGCATAGAACAAAGAGTTTTTGATCGTACAAAACGAGCTGAAACGCCTTTCGCGAGCGCAAAACTCAATCGTTCGATTTGGTTATAAAGCGACGTTGTAGTCGTTTGGTGCTTGTTTGGTAGCTCGAAATGTATGAATCTTGCGTATTTGCACAAAACGAAGAGTGTTTGATCGTACAAAACGAGCTGAAACGCCTTTCGCGAGCGCAAAACTCAATCGTTCGATTTGGTTATAAAGCGACGTTGTAGTCGTTTGGTGCTTGTTTGGTAGCTCGAAATGTGTGAATCTTGCGTATTTGCACAAAACGAAGAGTGTTTGATCGTATAAAACGAGCTGGAACGCCTACAGCAAGCGCAAAACTCAACCATTCGATTTCGTTTGAAAGCGACTTTGTAGTTGTTTGGTGCTTGTTTAGCGGCTCGAAATGCATGAATCTTGCGTAATCGCAAAGAATACAGAGTTTTTGATCGTTTAAAACGAGCTGGGACGCCTACAGCGAGCGCAAAACTCAATCGTTCGATTTCGTTGGAAAGCGACTTTGTAGTCGTTTGCTGCTTGATTGGCGGCTCGAAATGCATGAATCTTGCGTATTGGCACAAAATGAAGAGTGTTTGATCGTATAAAACGAGCTGGAACGCCGACAGCGGGCGCAAAACTCAATCGTTCGATTCCGTTGGAAAGCGACTTTGTAGTCGTTGGCTGCTTGTTTGGCGGCTCGAAATGCATGAATCTTGCGTATTTGCAAAGAATACAGAGTTTTTGATCGCTTAAAACGAGCTGGAACTCCGACAGCGATCGCAAAACTGTATCGTTCGATTTCGTTATAAAGCGACTTTTCAATCGATTGGTGCTTGTTTAGCAACTCAAAACGCATAAACCTTGCGTATTTGCATAGAATAAAGAGTTTTTGATCGTATAAAACGAGCTGGAACGCCTACAGCGAGCGCAAGACTCAATCGCTCGATTTCGTTATAAAGCGACTTTTCAATCGATTGGTGCTTGTTTAGCAACTCAAAACGCATAAACCTTGCGTATTTGCATAGAATAAAGAGTTTTTGATCGTATAAAACGAGCTGGAACGCCTACAGCGAGCGCAAGACTCAATCGTTTAATTTCGTTGTAAAGCGACTTTGCAGTCGTTTGGTGCTTGTTTAGCGGCTCGAAAAGCATGAATCTTGCGTATTTGCAAATAAAACAGAGTTTTTGATCGTTTAAAACGAGCTGGAACGCCGACAGCGAGCGCAAAACTGAATCGTTCGATTTCGTTATAAAGCGACTTTTCATTCGATTGGTGCTTGATTAGCAACTCAAAACGCATAAACCTTGCGTATTTGCATAGAATAAAGAGTTTTTGATCGTATAAAATGAGCTGCAACGCCTACAGCGAGCGCAAAACTCAATCGTTCGATTTCATTTTAAAGCGACGTTGTAGTCGTTTGGTGCTTGTTTAGCAACTCAAAATGCATAAACCTTGCGTATTTGCATAGAATAAAGAGTTTTTGATCGTACAAAACGAGCTGAAACGCCTTTAGCGAGCGCAAAACTCAATCGTTCGATTTCGTTATAGAGCGACGTTGTAGTCGTTTGGTGCTTGTTTGGTAGCTCGAAATGTATGAATCTTGCGTATTTGCACAAAACGAAGAGTGTTTGATCGTATAAAACGAGCAGGAACGCCTACAGCGAGCGCAAAACTCAATCGTTCGATTCCGTTATAAAGCGACGTTGTAGTCGTTTGGTGCTTGTTCGGTAGCTCGAAATGTATGAATCTTGCGTATTTGCACAAAACGAAGAGTGTTTGATCGTATAAAACGAGCTGGAACGCCTACAGCGAGCGCAAAACTCAATCGTTCGATTTCGTTGCAAAGCGACTTTGTAGTCGTTTGGTGCTTGTTTGGCGGCTCGAAATGCATGAAACTTGCGTATTTGCAAAAAATGACGAGTTTTTGATCGTTCAAAACGAGCTGGAACGCCGACAGTGAGCGCAAAACTGAATCGTTCGATTTCGTTATAAAGCGACTTTTCATTCGATTGGTGCTTGTTTAGCAACTCAAAACGCATAAACCTTGCGTATTTGCATAGAATAAAAAGTTTTTGATCGTATAAAACGAGCTGAAACGCCTACAGCTATCGCAAAACTCAATCGTTCGATTTCGTTATAAAGTGACTTTGCATTCGTTTGGTGCTTGTTTAGCGGCTCAAAATGCATGAATCTTGCGTATTTGCAAAGAATACAGTGTTTGATCGTGTAAAAACGAGCTGGAACGCCTACAGCGAGCGCAAGACTCAATCGTTCGATTTTGTTATAAAGCGACTTTTTAATCGATTGGTGCTTGTTTAGCAACTCAAAACGCATAAACCTTGCGTATTTGCATAGAATAAAGAGTTTTTGATCGTACAAAACGAGCTGAAACGCCTTTAGCAAGCGCAAAACTCAATCGTTCGATTCCGTTATAAAGCGACGTTGTAGTCGTTTAGTGCTTGTTTGGTAGCTCGAAATGTATGAATCTTGCGTATTTGCACAAAACGAAGAGTGTTTGATCGTATAAAACAAGCTGGAACGCCTACAGCGAGCGCAAAACTCAATCGTTCGATTTCGTTGCAAAGCGACTTTGTAGTCGTTTGGTGCTTGTTTGGCGGCTCGAAATGCATGAAACTTGCGTATTTTCAAAGAATACAGAGTTTTTGATCGCTTAAAACGAGCTGGAACGCCAACAGGGAGCGCAAAACTGAATCGTTCGATTTCGTTATAAAGCTACTTTTCAATCGATTGGTGCTTGTTTAGCAACTCAAAAAGCATAAACCTTGCGTATTTGCATAGAATAAAGAGTTTTTGATCGTATAAAACGAGCTGGAACACCGACAGCGAGCGCAAGACTCAATCGTTCGATTTCGGTATAAAGCGACGTTAGAGTCGTTTGGTGCTTGTTTGGTAGCTCGAAATGCATGAATCTTGCGTGTGTGCACAAAACAAAGAGTGTTTGATCGTATAAAACGAGCTGGAACGCCTACAGCGAACGCAAGACTCAATCGTTCGATTTCGTTATAAAGTGACTTTGCATTCGTTTGGTGCTTGTTTAGCGGCTCAAAATGCATGAATCTTGCGTATTTGCAAAGAATACAGACTGTTTGATCGTGTAAAAACGAGCTGAAACGCCTACAGCGAGCGCAAGACTCAATCGTTCGATTTCGTTATAAAGCGACTTTTCAATCGATTGGTGCTTGTTTAGCAACTCAAAACGCATAAACCTTCCGTATTTGCATAGAATAAAGAGTTTTTGATCGTACAAAACGAGCTGAAACGCTTTTAGCGAGCGCAAAACTCAATCGTTCGATTCCGTTGTAAAGCGACTTCGCAGTCGTTTGGTGCTTGTTTAGCGGCTCGAAATGCATGAATCTTGCGTATTTGCAAAGAATACAGAGTTTTTGATCGTTTAAAACGAGCTGGGACGCCGACAGCGAGCGCAAAACTGAATCGTTCGATTTCGTTATAAAGCGACTTTTCAATCGATTGGTGCTTGTTTAGCAACTCAAAACGCCTAAACCTTGCGTATTTGCATAGAATAAAGAGTTTTTGATCGTATAAAACGAGCTGGAACGCCTACAGCGAGCGCAAGACTCAATCGTTCGATTTCGTTATAAAGCGACTTTTCAATCGATTGGTGCTTGTTTAGCAACTCAAAACGCATAAACCTTGCACATTTGCATAGAATAAAGAGTTTTTGATCGTATAAAACGAGCTGGGACGCCTACAGCGAGCGCAAAACTCAATCGTTCGATTTCGTTGGAAAGCGACTTTGTAGTCGTTTGCTGCTTGTTTGGCGGCTCGAAATGCATGAATCTTGCGTATTTGCACAAAATGAAGAGTGTTTGATCGTATAAAACGAGCTGGAACGCCGACAGCGGGCGCAAAACTCAATCGTTCGATTCCGTTATAAAGCGACGTTGTAGTCGTTTGGTGCTTGTTTGGTAGCTCGAAATGTATGAATCTTGCGTATTTGCACAAAACGAAGAGTGTTTGATCGTATAAAACGAGCTGGAACGCCTACAGCGAGCGCAAAACTCAATCGTTCGATTTCGTTGCAAAGCGACTTTGTAGTCGTTTGGTGCTTGTTTGGCGGCTCGAAATGCATGAAACTTGCGTATTTGCAAAGAATACAGAGTTTTTAATCGCTGAAAACGAGCTGGAACGCCGACAGGGAGCGCAAAACTGAATCGTTCGATTTCGTTATAAAGCTACTTTTCAATCGATTGGTGCTTATTTAGCAACTCAAAACGCATAATCCTTGCGTATTTGCATAGAATAAAGAGTTTTTGATCGTATAAAACGAGCTGGAACACCGACAGCGAGCGCAAGACTCAATCGTTCGATTTCGTCATAAAGCGACGTTGCAGTCGTTTGGTGCTTCTTTGGTGGCTCGAAATGCATGAATCTTGCGTATTTGCAAAAAATGACGAGTTTTTGATCGTTCAAAACGAGCTGGAACGCCGACAGTGAGCGCAAAACTGAATCGTTCGATTTCGCTATAAAGCGACTTTTCATTCGATTGGTGCTTGTTTAGCAACTCAAAACGCATAAACCTTGCGTATTTGCATAGAATAAAAAGTTTTTGATCGTATAAAACGAGCTGAAACGCCTACAGCTAGCGCAAAACTCAATCGTTCGATTTCGTTATAAAGCGACGTTGTAGTCGTTTGGTGCTTGTTTGGTAGCTCGAAATGCATGAATCTTGCGTATTTGCACGAAACGAAGAGTGTTTGATCGTATCAAACGAGCTGGAACGCCTACAGCGAGCGCAAAACTCAATCGTTCGATTTCGTTGGAAAGCGACTTTGTAGTCGTTTGGTGCTTGTTTGGCGGCTCGAAATGCATGAATCTTGCGTATTCGCAAAGAATACAGAGTTTTTGATCGTTTGAAACGAGCTGGAACGCCGACAGCAAGCGCAAAACTGAATCGTTCGATTTCGTTATAAAGCGACTTTTCAATCGATTGGTGCTTGTTAAGCAACTCAAAACGAATAAACCTTGCGTATTTGCATAGAATAAAGAGTTTTTGATCGAATAAAATGAGCTGAAACGCCTACAGCGAGCGCAAAACTCAATCGTTCGATTTCGTTATAAAGCGACGTTGTAGTCGTTTGGTGCTTGTTTGGGGGCTCGAAATGCATGAATCTTGCGTATTTGCAAAGAATACAGAGTGTTTGATCGTTCAAAACGAGCTGGGATGCCTACAGCGAGCGCAAAACTCAATCGTTCGATTTCGTTAAAAAGCGACGTTGTGGCGTTTGGTGCTTGTTTGGGGGCTCGAAATGCATGAATCTTGCGTATTTGCAAAGAATACAGAGTGTTTGATCGTTCAAAACGAGCTGGGATGCCTACAGCGAGCGCAAAACTCAATCGTTCGATTTCGTTATAAAGCGACGTTAGAGTCGTTTGGTGCTTGTTTGGTAGCTCGAAATGCATGAATCTTGCGTATGTGCACAAAACGAAGAGTGTTTGATCGTATAAAACGAGCTGGAACGCCGACAGCGAGCGCAAGACTCAATCGTTCGATTTCGTTAGAAACTGACTTTTCAATCGATTGGTGCTTGTTAAGCAACTCAAAACGCATAAACCTTGCGTATTTGCATAGAATAAAGAGTTTTTGATCGAATAAAATGAGCTGAAACGCCTACAGCGAGCGCAAAACTCAATCGTTCGATTTCGTTATAAAGCGACGTTGTAGTCGTTTGGTGCTTGTTTGGCGGCTCGAAATGCATGAATCTTGCGTATTCGCAAAGAATACAGAGTTTTTGATCGTTTGAAACGAGCTGGAACGCCGACAGCAAGCGCAAAACTGAATCATTCGATTCCGTTATAAAGCTACTTTTTATTCGATTGGTGCTTGTTTAGCAACTCAAAACGCATAATCCTTGCGTATTTGCATAGAATAAAGAGTTTTTGATCGTACAAAACGAGCTAAAACGCCTTTAGCGAGCTCAAAACTCAATCGTTCGATTCCGTTATGAAGCGACGTTGTAGTCGTTTGGTGCTTGTTTGGTAGCTCGAAATGTATGAATCTTGCGTATTTGCACAAAACGAAGAGTGTTTGATCGTATAAAACGAGCTGGAACGCCTACAGCGAGCGCAAAACTCAATCGTTAAATTTCGTTGCAAAGCGACTTTGTAGTCGTTTGATGCTTGTTTGGCGGCTCGAAATGCATGAAACTTGCGTATTTGCAAAGAATACAGAGTTTTTGATCGCTTAAAACGAGCTGGAACGCCGACAGGGAGCGCAAAACTGAATCGTTCGATTCCGTTATAAAGCTACTTTTCAATCGATTGGTGCTTGTTTAGCAACTCAAAACGCATAATCCTTGCGTATTTGCATAGAATAAAGAGTTTTTGATCGAATAAAATGAGCTGAAACGCCTACAGCTAGCGCAAAACTCAATCGTTCGATTTCGTTATAAAGCGACGTTGTAGTCGTTTGGTGCTTGTTTGGTAGCTCGAAATGCATGAATCTTGCGTATTTGCACGAAACGAAGAGTGTTTGATCGTATCAAACGAGCTGGAACGCCTACAGCGAGCGCAAAACTCAATCGTTCGATTTCGTTGGAAAGCGACTTTGTAGTCGTTTGGTGCTTGTTTGGCGGCTCGAAATGCATGAATCTTGCGTATTTGCAAAGAATACAGAGTGTTTGATCGTTCAAAACGAGCTGGGATGCCTACAGCGAGCGCAAAACTCAATCGTTCGATTTCGTTATAAAGCGACCTTAGAGTCGTTTGGTGCTTGTTTGGTAGCTCGAAATGCATGAATCTTGCGTATGTGCACAAAACGAAGAGTGTTTGATCGTATAAAACGAGCTGGAACGCCGACAGCGAGCGCAAGACTCAATCGTTCGATTTCGTTAGAAACTGACTTTGCATTCGTTTGGTGGTTGTTTGTCAGCTCGAAATGCATGAATCTTGCGTAATCGCAAAGAATACAGAGTTTTTGATCGTTCAAAACGAGCTGGGACGCCTACAGCGAGCGCAAAACTCAATCGTTCGATTTCGTTGGAAAGCGACTTTGTAGTCGTTTGGTGCTTGTTTGGCGGCTCGAAATGCATGAATCTTGCGTATTCGCAAAGAATACAGAGTTTTTGATCGTTTGAAACGAGCTGGAACGCCGACAGCAAGCGCAAAACTGAATCGTTCGATTTCGTTATAAAGCGACTTTTCAATCGATTGGTGCTTGTCAAGCAACTCAAAACGCATAAACCTTGCGTATTTGCATAGAATAAAGAGGTTTTGATTGTATAAAACGAGCTGAAACACCTACAGCGAGCGCAAAACTCGATCGCTCGATTTCGTTATAAAGTGACGTTGTAGTCGTTTGGTGCTTGTTTGGTAGCTCGAAATGTATGAATCTTGCGTATTTGCACAAAACGAAGAGTGTTTGATCGTATAAAACGAGCTGGAACGCCTACAGCGAGCGTAAAACTCAATCGTTCGATTTCGTTGGAAAGCGACTTTGTAGTCGTTTGGTGCTTGTTTGGTGACTCGAAATGCATGAATCTTGCGTATTTGCAAAGAATACAGAGTTTTTGATCGTTTAAAACGAGCTGAAACGCCGACAGCGAGCGCAAAACTCGATTGGTTTATTTCGACATGAAGCGACACTGTAGTCGTTTGGTGCTTGTTTAGCAGCTCGAAATGCATGAATCTTGCGTATTTGCATACAATGAAGGCTTTTTGATCGTATGAAACGAGCTGGAACGCCTACAGCGAGCGCAAAACTGAATCGTTCGATTTCGTTATAAAGCGACGTTGTAGTCGCTTGGTGCTTGTTTAGCAACTCAAAACGCATAAATCTTGAGTATTTGCATAGAATTAAGTTTTTGATCGTATAAAACGAGCTGGAACGCCCACAGCGAGCGCAAGACTCAATCGTTCGATTTCGTTGTAAAGCGACTTTGCAGTCGTTTGGTGCTTGTTTAGCGGCTCGAAATGCATGAATCTTGCGTATTTGCAAAGAATACAGAGTTTTTGATCGTTCAAAACGAGCTGGGATGCCTACAGCGAGCGCAAAACTCAATCGTTCGATTTCGTTGGAAAGCGACTTTGTAGTCGTTTGGTGCTTGTTTGGCGGCTCGAAATGCATGAAACTTGCGTATTTGCAAAGAATACAGAGTTTTTGATCGTTTAAAACGAGCTGGAACGCCGACAGGGAGCGCAAAACTGAATCGTTCGATTCCGTTATAAAGCTACTTTTTATTCGATTGGTGCTTGTTTAGCAACTCAAAACGCATAATCCTTGCGTATTTGCATAGAATAAAGAGTTTTTGATCGAATAAAATGAGCTGAAACGCCTACAGCTAGCGCAAAACTCAATCGTTCGATTTCGTTATAAAGCGACGTTGTAGTCGTTTGGTGCTTGTTTGGTAGCTCGAAATGCATGAATCTTGCGTATTTGCACGAAACGAAGAGTGTTTGATCGTATCAAACGAGCTGGAACGCCTACAGCGAGCGCAAAACTCAATCGTTCGATTTCGTTGGAAAGCGACTTTGTAGTCGTTTGGTGCTTGTTTGGCGGCTCGAAATGCATGAATCTTGCGTATTCGCAAAGAATACAGAGTTTTTGATCGTTTGAAACGAGCTGGAACGCCGACAGCAAGCGCAAAACTGAATCATTCGATTCCGTTATAAAGCTACTTTTTATTCGATTGGTGCTTGTTTAGCAACTCAAAACGCATAATCCTTGCGTATTTGCATAGAATAAAGAGTTTTTGATCGTACAAAACGAGCTAAAACGCCTTTAGCGAGCTCAAAACTCAATCGTTCGATTCCGTTATAAAGCGACGTTGTAGTCGTTTGGTGCTTGTTTGGTAGCTCGAAATGTATGAATCTTGCGTATTTGCACAAAACGAAGAGTGTTTGATCGTATAAAACGAGCTGGAACGCCTACAGCGAGCGCAAAACTCAATCGTTAAATTTCGATGCAAAGCGACTTTGTAGTCGTTTGATGCTTGTTTGGCGGCTCGAAATGCATGAAACTTGCGTATTTGCAAAGAATACAGAGTTTTTGATCGCTTAAAACGAGCTGGAACGCCGACAGGGAGCGCAAAACTGAATCGTTCGATTCCGTTATAAAGCTACTTTTCAATCGATTGGTGCTTGTTTAGCAACTCAAAACGCATAAACCTTGCGTATTTGCATAGAATAAAGAGTTTTTGATCGTGTAAAACGAGCTGGAACACCGACAGCGAGCGCAAGACTCAATCGTTCGATTTCGTTATAAAGCGACGTTGCAGACGTTTGGTGCTTCTTTGGTGGCTCGGAATGCATGAATCTTGCGTATTTGCAAACAATACAGAGTTTTTGATCGTTTAAAACGAGTTGGAACGCCGACAGCGAGCGCAAAACTGAATCGTTCGATTTCGTTATAAAGCGACTTTTTATTCGATTGGTGCTTGTTTAGCAACTCAAAACGCATAAACCTTGCGTATTTGCATAGAATAAAGAGTTTTTGATCGAATAAAATGAGCTGAAACGACTACAGCGAGCGCAAAACTCAATCGTTCGATTTCGTTATAAAGCGACGTTGTAGTCGTTTGGTGCTTGTTTGGTAGCTCGAAATGTATGAATCTTGCGTATTTGCACAAAACGAAGAGTGTTTGATCGCATAAAACGAGCTAGAACGCCTACAGCGAGCGCAAAACTCAATCGTTCGATTTCGTTAAAAAGCGACGTTGTAGGCGTTTGGTGCTTGTTTGGGGGCTCGAAATGCATGAATCTTGCGTATGTGCACAAAACAAAGAGTGTTTGATCGTATAAAACGAGCTGAAACGCCTTTACCGAGCGCAAAACTCAATCGTTCGATTTCGTTGAAAAGCGACTTTGTAGTCGTTTGGTGCTTGTTTGGCGCCTCGAAATGCATGAAACTTGCGTATTTGCAAAGAATACAGAGTTTTTGATCGCTTAAAACGAGCTGGAACGCCGACAGCGAGCGCAAAACTGAATCGTTCGATTTCGTTATAAAGATACTTTTCAATCGATTGGTGCTTGTTTAGCAACTCAAAACGCATAAACCTTGCGTATTTGCATAGAATAAAGAGATTTTGATCGTATAAAACGAGCTGAAACGCCTACAGCCAGCGCAAAACTCGATCGCTCGATTTCGTTATAAAGCGACGTTGTAGTCGTTTGGTGCTTGTTTGGTAGCTCGAAATGCATGAATCTCGAGTATTTGTACGAAACGAAAAGTGTTTGATCGTATGAAACGAGCTGGAACGCCTACAGCGAGCGCAAAACTCAATCGTTCGATTTCGTTGAAAAGCGACTTTGTACTCGTTTGGTGCTTGTTTGGCGGCTCGAAATGCATGAATCTTGCGTATTTGCAAAGAATACAGAGTGTTTGATCGTTCAAAACGAGCTGGAACGCCGACAGTGAGCGCAAAACTAAATCGTTCAATTTCGTTATAAAGCGACTTTGCAATAGTTTGATGCTTGTTTAGGAGCTCGAAATGCATGAGTCTTGCGTATTTGTGAAGAATAAAGAGTTTTTGATCTCATAAAACAAGCTCGAACACCTATAGCCAGCGGAATACTCAATCGTTCGATTTCGTTATAAAGCGACGTAGTAGTCGTTTGGTGCTTGTTTGGCGGCTCGAAATGCATGAATCTTGCGTATTTGCAAAGAATACAGAGTTTTTGATCGTTTAAAACAAGCTGGAACGCCGACAGCAAGCGCAAAACTGAATCATTCGATTTCGTTATAAAGTGACTTTTAAATCGATTGGTGCTTGTTTAGCAACTTAAAATGCATAAACCTTGCGTATTTGCATAGAATAAAGATTTTTTGATCGTATAAAACGAGCTGAAACGCCTGTAGCAAGCGCAAAACTCAATCGTTCGATTTCGTTATAAAGCGACGTTGTAGTCGTTTGGTGCTTGTTTGGTAGCTCGAAATGTATGAATCTTGCGTATTTGCCCAAAACGAAGAGTGTTTGATCGTATAAAACGACCTGGAACGCCTACAGCGGGCGCAAAACTCAATCGTTCGATTTCGTTGGAAAGCGACTTTGTAGTCGTTGGCTGCTTGTTTGGCGGCTCGAAATGCATGAATCTTGCCTATTTGCAATGAATACAGAGTTTTTGATCGCTTAAAACGAGCTGGAACGCCGACAGCGAGCGCAAAACTGAATCGTTCGATTTCGTTATAAAGCGACTTTTCAATCGATTGCTGCTTGTTTAGCAACTCAAAACGCATAAACCTTGCGTATTTGCATAGAATAAAGAGTTTTGGATCGTATAAAACGAGCTGGAACGCCTACAGCGAGCGCAAGACTCAATCGTTCGATTTCGTTATAAAGCGACGTTGCAGTCGTTTGGTGCTTCTTTGGTGGCTCGAAATGCATGAATCTTGCGTATTTGCAAAAAATGACGAGTTTTTGATCGTTCAAAACGAGCTGGAACGCCGACAGCGAGCGCAAAACTGAATCGTTCGATTTCGTTATAAAGCTACTTTTTAATCGATTGGTGCTTGTTTAGCAACTCAAAACGCATAAACCTTGCGTATTTGCATAGAATAAAGAGTTTTTGATCGTATAAAACGAGCTGAAACGCCTACAGCGAGCGCAAAACTCGATCGCTCGATTTCGTTATAAAGCGACGTTGTAGTCGTTTGGTGCTTGTTTGGTAGCTCGAAATGCATGAATCTCGAGTATTTGTACGAAACGAAAAGTGTTTGATCGTATGAAACGAGCTGGAACGCCTACAGCGAGCGCAAAACTCAATCGTTCGATTTCGTTGAAAAGCGACTTTGTAGTCGTCTGGTGCTTGTTTGGCGGCTCGAAATGCATGAAACTTGCGTATTTGCAAAGAATACAGAGTTTTTGATCGCTTAAAATGAGCTGGAACGCCGACAGCGAGCGCAAAACTGAATCGTTCGATTTCGTTATAAAGCGACTTTTCAATCGATTGGTGCTTGT
Organism: Amblyteles armatorius; assembly: GCA_933228735.2. NCBI lineage: Eukaryota > Metazoa > Arthropoda > Insecta > Hymenoptera > Ichneumonidae > Amblyteles > Amblyteles armatorius. Next base: position 7,804,696 of record OW121690.1, read on the forward strand.
TTAGCAACTCAAAACGCATAAACCTTGCGTATTTGCATAGAACAAAGAGTTTTTGATCGTACAAAACGAGCTGAAACGCCTTTCGCGAGCGCAAAACTCAATCGTTCGATTTGGTTATAAAGCGACGTTGTAGTCGTTTGGTGCTTGTTTGGTAGCTCGAAATGTATGAATCTTGCGTATTTGCACAAAACGAAGAGTGTTTGATCGTACAAAACGAGCTGAAACGCCTTTCGCGAGCGCAAAACTCAATCGTTCGATTTGGTTATAAAGCGACGTTGTAGTCGTTTGGTGCTTGTTTGGTAGCTCGAAATGTATGAATCTTGCGTATTTGCACAAAACGAAGAGTGTTTGATCGTATAAAACGAGCTGGAACGCCTACAGCGAGCGCAAAACTCAACCATTCGATTTCGTTTGAAAGCGACTTTGTAGTTGTTTGGTGCTTGTTTAGCGGCTCGAAATGCATGAATCTTGCGTAATCGCAAAGAATACAGAGTTTTTGATCGTTTAAAACGAGCTGGGACGCCTACAGCGAGCGCAAAACTCAATCGTTCGATTTCGTTGGAAAGCGACTTTGTAGTCGTTTGCTGCTTGTTTGGCGGCTCGAATCGCATGAATCTTGCGTATTTGCACAAAATGAAGAGTGTTTGATCGTATAAAACGAGCTGGAACGCCGACAGCGGGCGCAAAACTCAATCGTTCGATTCCGTTGGAAAGCGACTTTGTAGTCGTTGGCTGCTTGTTTGGCGGCTCGAAATGCATGAATCTTGCGTATTTGCAAAGAATACAGAGTTTTTGATCGCTTAAAACGAGCTGGAACTCCGACAGCGATCGCAAAACTGTATCGTTCGATTTCGTTATAAAGCGACTTTTCAATCGATTGGTGCTTGTTTAGCAACTCAAAACGCATAAACCTTGCGTATTTGCATAGAATAAAGAGTTTTTGATCGTATAAAACGAGCTGGAACGCCTACAGCGAGCGCAAGACTCAATCGCTCGATTTCGTTATAAAGCGACTTTTCAATCGATTGGTGCTTGTTTAGCAACTCAAAACGCATAAACCTTGCGTATTTGCATAGAATAAAGAGTTTTTGATCGTATAAAACGAGCTGGAACGCCTACAGCGAGCGCAAGACTCAATCGTTTAATTTCGTTGTAAAGTGACTTTGCAGTCGTTTGGTGCTTGTTTAGCGGCTCGAAAAGCATGAATCTTGCGTATTTGCAAATAAAACAGAGTTTTTGATCGTTTAAAACGAGCTGGAACGCCGACAGCGAGCGCAAAACTGAATCGTTCGATTTCGTTATAAAGCGACTTTTCATTCGATTGGTGCTTGATTAGCAACTCAAAACGCATAAACCTTGCGTATTTGCATAGAATAAAGAGTTTTTGATCGTATAAAATGAGCTGCAACGCCTACAGCGAGCGCAAAACTCAATCGTTCGATTTCATTTTAAAGCGACGTTGTAGTCGTTTGGTGCTTGTTTAGCAACTCAAAACGCATAAACCTTGCGTATTTGCATAGAATAAAGAGTTTTTGATCGTACAAAACGAGCTGAAACGCCTTTAGCGAGCGCAAAACTCAATCGTTCGATTTCGTTATAGAGCGACGTTGTAGTCGTTTGGTGCTTGTTTGGTAGCTCGAAATGTATGAATCTTGCGTATTTGCACAAAACGAAGAGTGTTTGATCGTATAAAACGAGCAGGAACGCCTACAGCGAGCGCAAAACTCAATCGTTCGATTCCGTTATAAAGCGACGTTGTAGTCGTTTGGTGCTTGTTCGGTAGCTCGAAATGTATGAATCTTGCGTATTTGCACAAAACGAAGAGTGTTTGATCGTATAAAACGAGCTGGAACGCCTACAGCGAGCGCAAAACTCAATCGTTCGATTTCGTTGCAAAGCGACTTTGTAGTCGTTTGGTGCTTGTTTGGCGGCTCGAAATGCATGAAACTTGCGTATTTGCAAAAAATGACGAGTTTTTGATCGTTCAAAACGAGCTGGAACGCCGACAGTGAGCGCAAAACTGAATCGTTCGATTTCGTTATAAAGCGACTTTTCATTCGATTGGTGCTTGTTTAGCAACTCAAAACGCATAAACCTTGCGTATTTGCATAGAATAAAAAGTTTTTGATCGTATAAAACGAGCTGAAACGCCTACAGCTATCGCAAAACTCAATCGTTCGATTTCGTTATAAAGTGACTTTGCATTCGTTTGGTGCTTGTTTAGCGGCTCAAAATGCATGAATCTTGCGTATTTGCAAAGAATACAGTGTTTGATCGTGTAAAAACGAGCTGGAACGCCTACAGCGAGCGCAAGACTCAATCGTTCGATTTTGTTATAAAGCGACTTTTTAATCGATTGGTGCTTGTTTAGCAACTCAAAACGCATAAACCTTGCGTATTTGCATAGAATAAAGAGTTTTTGATCGTACAAAACGAGCTGAAACGCCTTTAGCAAGCGCAAAACTCAATCGTTCGATTCCGTTATAAAGCGACGTTGTAGTCGTTTAGTGCTTGTTTGGTAGCTCGAAATGTATGAATCTTGCGTATTTGCACAAAACGAAGAGTGTTTGATCGTATAAAACAAGCTGGAACGCCTACAGCGAGCGCAAAACTCAATCGTTCGATTTCGTTGCAAAGCGACTTTGTAGTCGTTTGGTGCTTGTTTGGCGGCTCGAAATGCATGAAACTTGCGTATTTTCAAAGAATACAGAGTTTTTGATCGCTTAAAACGAGCTGGAACGCCAACAGGGAGCGCAAAACTGAATCGTTCGATTTCGTTATAAAGCTACTTTTCAATCGATTGGTGCTTGTTTAGCAACTCAAAAAGCATAAACCTTGCGTATTTGCATAGAATAAAGAGTTTTTGATCGTATAAAACGAGCTGGAACACCGACAGCGAGCGCAAGACTCAATCGTTCGATTTCGGTATAAAGCGACGTTAGAGTCGTTTGGTGCTTGTTTGGTAGCTCGAAATGCATGAATCTTGCGTGTGTGCACAAAACAAAGAGTGTTTGATCGTATAAAACGAGCTGGAACGCCTACAGCGAACGCAAGACTCAATCGTTCGATTTCGTTATAAAGTGACTTTGCATTCGTTTGGTGCTTGTTTAGCGGCTCAAAATGCATGAATCTTGCGTATTTGCAAAGAATACAGACTGTTTGATCGTGTAAAAACGAGCTGAAACGCCTACAGCGAGCGCAAGACTCAATCGTTCGATTTCGTTATAAAGCGACTTTTCAATCGATTGGTGCTTGTTTAGCAACTCAAAACGCATAAACCTTCCGTATTTGCATAGAATAAAGAGTTTTTGATCGTACAAAACGAGCTGAAACGCTTTTAGCGAGCGCAAAACTCAATCGTTCGATTCCGTTGTAAAGCGACTTCGCAGTCGTTTGGTGCTTGTTTAGCGGCTCGAAATGCATGAATCTTGCGTATTTGCAAAGAATACAGAGTTTTTGATCGTTTAAAACGAGCTGGGACGCCGACAGCGAGCGCAAAACTGAATCGTTCGATTTCGTTATAAAGCGACTTTTCAATCGATTGGTGCTTGTTTAGCAACTCAAAACGCATAAACCTTGCGTATTTGCATAGAATAAAGAGTTTTTGATCGTATAAAACGAGCTGGAACGCCTACAGCGAGCGCAAGACTCAATCGTTCGATTTCGTTATAAAGCGACTTTTCAATCGATTGGTGCTTGTTTAGCAACTCAAAACGCATAAACCTTGCACATTTGCATAGAATAAAGAGTTTTTGATCGTATAAAACGAGCTGGGACGCCTACAGCGAGCGCAAAACTCAATCGTTCGATTTCGTTGGAAAGCGACTTTGTAGTCGTTTGGTGCTTGTTTGGCGGCTCGAAATGCATGAATCTTGCGTATTTGCGAAGAATACAGAGTTTTTGATCGTTTAAAACGAGCTGGAACGCCGACAGCAAGCGCAAAACTGAATCATTCGATTTCGTTATAAATCGACTTTTCAATCAATTGGTGCTTATTTAGCAACTCAAAACGCATAAACCTTGCGTATTTGCATAGAATAAAGAGTTTTTGATCGTACAAAACGAGCTGAAACGCCTTTAGCGAGCGCAAAACTCAATCGTTCGATTTGGTTATAAAGCGACGTTGTAGTCGTTTGGTGCTTGTTTGGTAGCTCGAAATGTATGAATCTTGCCTATTTGCACAAAACGAAGAGTGTTTGATCGTATAAAACGAGCTGGAACGCCTACAGCGAGCGCAAAACTCAATCGTTCGATTTCGTTGCAAAGCGACTTTGTAGTCGTTTGGTGCTTGTTTGGCGGCTCGAAATGCATGAAACTTGCGTATTTGCAAAGAATACAGAGTTTTTGATCGCTTAAAACGAGCTGGAACGCCGACAGGGAGCGCAAAACTGAATCGTTCGATTTCGTTATAAAGCTACTTTTCAATCGATTGGTGCTTGTTTAGCAACTCAAAACGCATAAACCTTGCGTATTTGCATAGAATAAAGAGTTTTTGATCGTATAAAACGAGCTGGAACGCCTACAGCGAGCGCAAGACTCAATCGTTCGATTTCGTTAGAAACTGACTTTGCAATCGTTTCGTGGTTGTTCGTCAGCTCGAAATGCATGAATCTTGCGTAATCGCAAAGAATACAGAGTTTTTGATCGTTCAAAACGAGCTGGGACGCCTACAGCGAGCGCAAAACTCAATCGTTCGATTTCGTTGGAAAGCGACTTTGTAGTCGTTTGCTGCTTGTTTGGCGGCTCGAAATGCATGAATCTTGCGTATTTGCACAAAATGAAGAGTGTTTGATCGTATAAAACGAGCTGGAACGCCGACAGCGGGCGCAAAACTCAATCGTTCGATTCCGTTATAAAGCGACGTTGTAGTCGTTTGGTGCTTGTTTGGTAGCTCGAAATGTATGAATCTTGCGTATTTGCACAAAACGAAGAGTGTTTGATCGTATAAAACGAGCTGGAACGCCTACAGCGAGCGCAAAACTCAATCGTTCGATTTCGTTGCAAAGCGACTTTGTAGTCGTTTGGTGCTTGTTTGGCGGCTCGAAATGCATGAAACTCGCGTATTTGCAAAGAATACAGAGTTTTTAATCGCTGAAAACGAGCTGGAACGCCGACAGGGAGCGCAAAACTGAATCGTTCGATTTCGTTATAAAGCTACTTTTCAATCGATTGGTGCTTATTTAGCAACTCAAAACGCATAATCCTTGCGTATTTGCATAGAATAAAGAGTTTTTGATCGTATAAAACGAGCTGGAACACCGACAGCGAGCGCAAGACTCAATCGTTCGATTTCGTCATAAAGCGACGTTGCAGTCGTTTGGTGCTTCTTTGGTGGCTCGAAATGCATGAATCTTGCGTATTTGCAAAAAATGACGAGTTTTTGATCGTTCAAAACGAGCTGGAACGCCGACAGTGAGCGCAAAACTGAATCGTTCGATTTCGCTATAAAGCGACTTTTCATTCGATTGGTGCTTGTTTAGCAACTCAAAACGCATAAACCTTGCGTATTTGCATAGAATAAAAAGTTTTTGATCGTATAAAACGAGCTGAAACGCCTACAGCTAGCGCAAAACTCAATCGTTCGATTTCGTTATAAAGTGACTTTGCATTCGTTTGGTGCTTGTTTAGCGGCTCAAAATGCATGAATCTTGCGTATTTGCAAAGAATACAGACTGTTTGATCGTGTAAAAACGAGCTGAAACGCCTACAGCGAGCGCAAGACTCAATCGTTCGATTTCGTTATAAAGCGACTTTTCAATCGATTGGTGCTTGTTTAGCAACTCAAAACGCATAAACCTTCCGTATTTGCATAGAATAAAGAGTTTTTGATCGTATAAAACGAGCTGGGACGCCTACAGCGAGCGCAAAACTCAATCGTTCGATTTCGTTGGAAAGCGACTTTGTAGTCGTTTGGTGCTTGTTTGGCGGCTCGAAATGCATGAATCTTGCGTATTTGCGAAGAATACAGAGTTTTTGATCGTTTAAAACGAGCTGGAACGCCGACAGCAAGCGCAAAACTGAATCATTCGATTTCGTTATAAATCGACTTTTCAATCAATTGGTGCTTATTTAGCAACTCAAAACGCATAAACCTTGCGTATTTGCATAGAATAAAGAGTTTTTGATCGTACAAAACGAGCTGAAACGCCTTTAGCGAGCGCAAAACTCAATCGTTCGATTTGGTTATAAAGCGACGTTGTAGTCGTTTGGTGCTTGTTTGGTAGCTCGAAATGTATGAATCTTGCCTATTTGCACAAAACGAAGAGTGTTTGATCGTATAAAACGAGCTGGAACGCCTACAGCGAGCGCAAAACTCAATCGTTCGATTTCGTTGCAAAGCGACTTTGTAGTCGTTTGGTGCTTGTTTGGCGGCTCGAAATGCATGAAACTTGCGTATTTGCAAAGAATACAGAGTTTTTGATCGCTTAAAACGAGCTGGAACGCCGACAGGGAGCGCAAAACTGAATCGTTCGATTTCGTTATAAAGCTACTTTTCAATCGATTGGTGCTTGTTTAGCAACTCAAAACGCATAAACCTTGCGTATTTGCATAGAATAAAGAGTTTTTGATCGTATAAAACGAGCTGGAACGCCTACAGCGAGCGCAAGACTCAATCGTTCGATTTCGTTAGAAACTGACTTTGCAATCGTTTCGTGGTTGTTCGTCAGCTCGAAATGCATGAATCTTGCGTAATCGCAAAGAATACAGAGTTTTTGATCGTTCAAAACGAGCTGGGACGCCTACAGCGAGCGCAAAACTCAATCGTTCGATTTCGTTGGAAAGCGACTTTGTAGTCGTTTGCTGCTTGTTTGGCGGCTCGAAATGCATGAATCTTGCGTATTTGCACAAAATGAAGAGTGTTTGATCGTATAAAACGAGCTGGAACGCCGACAGCGGGCGCAAAACTCAATCGTTCGATTCCGTTATAAAGCGACGTTGTAGTCGTTTGGTGCTTGTTTGGTAGCTCGAAATGTATGAATCTTGCGTATTTGCACAAAACGAAGAGTGTTTGATCGTATAAAACGAGCTGGAACGCCTACAGCGAGCGCAAAACTCAATCGTTCGATTTCGTTGCAAAGCGACTTTGTAGTCGTTTGGTGCTTGTTTGGCGGCTCGAAATGCATGAAACTTGCGTATTTGCAAAGAATACAGAGTTTTTAATCGCTGAAAACGAGCTGGAACGCCGACAGGGAGCGCAAAACTGAATCGTTCGATTTCGTTATAAAGCTACTTTTCAATCGATTGGTGCTTATTTAGCAACTCAAAACGCATAATCCTTGCGTATTTGCATAGAATAAAGAGTTTTTGATCGTATAAAACGAGCTGGAACACCGACAGCGAGCGCAAGACTCAATCGTTCGATTTCGTCATAAAGCGACGTTGCAGTCGTTTGGTGCTTCTTTGGTGGCTCGAAATGCATGAATCTTGCGTATTTGCAAAAAATGACGAGTTTTTGATCGTTCAAAACGAGCTGGAACGCCGACAGTGAGCGCAAAACTGAATCGTTCGATTTCGCTATAAAGCGACTTTTCATTCGATTGGTGCTTGTTTAGCAACTCAAAACGCATAAACCTTGCGTATTTGCATAGAATAAAAAGTTTTTGATCGTATAAAACGAGCTGAAACGCCTACAGCTAGCGCAAAACTCAATCGTTCGATTTCGTTATAAAGTGACTTTGCATTCGTTTGGTGCTTGTTTAGCGGCTCAAAATGCATGAATCTTGCGTATTTGCAAAGAATACAGAGTGTTTGATCGTGTAAAAACGAGCTGGAACGCCTACAGCGAGCGCAAGACTCAATCGTTCGATTTCGTTATAAAGCGACTTTTTAATCGATTGGTGCTTGTTTAGCAACTCAAAACGCATAAACCTTGCGTATTTGCATAGAATAAAGAGTTTTTGATCGTACAAAACGAGCTGAAACGCCTTTAGCGAGCGCAAAACTCAATCGTTCTATTCCGTTATAAAGCGACGTTGCAGTCGTTTAGTGCTTGTTTGGTAGCTCGAAATGTATGAATCTTGCGTATTTGCACAAAACGAAGAGTGTTTGATCGTATAAAACAACCTGGAACGCCTACAGCGAGCGCAAAACAAAATCGTTCGATTTCGTTGCAAAGCGACTTTGTAGTCGTTTGGTGCTTGTTTGGCGGCTCGAAATGCATGAAACTTGCGTATTTTCAAAGAATACAGAGTTTTTGATCGCTTAAAACGAGCTGGAACGCCAACAGGGAGCGCAAAACTGAATCGTTCGATTTCGTTATAAAGCTACTTTTCAATCGATTGGTGCTTGTTTAGCAACTCAAAAAGCATAAACCTTGCGTATTTGCATAGAATAAAGAGTTTCTGATCATACAAAACGAGCTGAAACGCTTTTAGCGAGCGCAAAACTCAATCGTTCGATTCCGTTGTAAAGCGACTTCGCAGTCGTTTGGTGCTTGTTTAGCGGCTCGAAATGCATGAATCTTGCGTATTTGCAAATAATACAGAGTTTTTGATCGTTTTAAACGAGCTGGAACGCCGACAGCGAGCGCAAAACTGAATCGTTCGATTTCGTTATAAAGCGACTTTTCAATCGATTGGTGCTTGTTTAGCAACTCAAAACGCATAAACCTTGCGTATTTGCATAGAATAAAGAGTTTTTGATCGTATAAAACGAGCTGGAACGCCGACAGCGAGCGCAAGACTCAATCGTTCGATTTCGTTATAAAGTGACTTTTCAATCGATTGGTGCTTGTTTAGCAACTCAAAACGCATAAACCTTGCGTATTTGCATAGAATAAAGAGTTTTTGATCGTATAAAACGAGCTGGGACGCCTACAGCGAGCGCAAAACTCAATCGTTCGATTTTGTTGGAAAGCGACTTTGTAGTCGTTTGGTGCTTGTTTGGCGGCTCGAAATGCATGAATCTTGCGTATTTGCAAAGAATACAGAGTTTTTGATCGTTTAAAACGAGCTGGAACGCCGACAGCAAGCGCAAAACTGAATCATTCGATTTCGTTATAAATCGACTTTTCAATCAATTGGTGCTTATTTAGCAACTCAAAACGCATAAACCTTGCGTATTTGCATAGAATAAAGAGTTTTTGATCGTACAAAACGAGCTGAAACGCCTTTAGCGAGCGCAAAACTCAATCGTTCGATTTGGTTATAAAGCGACGTTGTAGTCGTTTGGTGCTTGTTTGGTAGCTCGAAATGTATGAATCTTGCGTATTTGCACAAAACGAAGAGTATTTGATCGTATAAAACGAGCTGGAACGCCTACAGCGAGCGCAAAACTCAATCGTTCGATTTCGTTGCAAAGCGACTTTGTAGTCGTTTGGTGCTTGTTTGGCGGCTCGAAATGCATGAAACTTGCGTATTTGCAAAGAATACAGAGTTTTTGATCGCTTAAAACGAGCTTGAACGCCGACAGGGAGCGCAAAACTGAATCGTTCGATTTCGTTATAAAGCTACTTTTCAATCGATTGGTGCTTGTTTAGCAACTCAAAACGCATAAACCTTGCGTATTTGCATAGAATAACGATTTTTTGATCGTATAAAACGAGCTGGAACACCGACAGCGAGCGCAAGACTCAATCGTTCGATTTCGTTATAAAGCGACGTTGCAGTCGTTTGGTGCTTCTTTGGTGGCTCGAAATGCATGAATCTTGCGTATTTGCAAAAAATTAAGAGTTTTTGATCGTTCAAAACGAGCTGGAACGCCGACAGTGAGCGCAAAACTGAATCGTTCGATTTCGTTATGAAGCGACTTTTCATTCGATTGGTGCTTGTTTAGCAACTCAAAACGCATAAACCTTACGTATTTGCATAGAATTAAGAGTTTTTGACCGTATAAAACGAGCTGAAACGCCTACAGCTAGCGCAAAACTCAATCGTTCGATCTCGTTATAAAGCGACGTCGTAGTCGTTTGGTGCTTGTTTGGTAGCTCGAAATGCATGAATCTTGCGTATGTGCACAAAACGAAGAGTGTTTGATTGTATAAAACGAGCTGGAACGCCTACAGCGAGCGCAAAACTCAATCGTTCGATTTCGTTGTAAAGCGACTTTGCAGTCGTTTGGTGCTTGTTTAGCGGCTCGAAATGCATGAATCTTGCGTATTTGCAAAAAATACAGAGTTTTTGATCGTTTAAAACGAGCTGGAACGCCGACAGCGAGCGCAAAACTGGATCGTTCGATTTCGTTATAAAGCGACTTTTCAATCGATTGGTGCTTGTTTAGCAACTCAAAACGCATAAACCTTGCGTATTTGCATAGAATAAAGAGTTTTTGATCGTATAAAACGAGCTGGAACGCCTACAGCGAGCGCAAGACTCAATCGTTCGATTTCGTTAGAAACTGACTTTGCAATCGTTTGGTGGTTGTTTGTCAGCTCGAAATGCATGAATCTTGCGTAATCGCAAAGAATACAGAGTTTTTGATCGTTCAAAACGAGCTGGGACGCCGACAGCGAGCGCAAAACTGAATCGTTCGATTTCGTTGGAAAGCGACTTTGTAGTCGTTTGCTGCTTGTTTGGCGGCTCGAAATGCATGAATCTTGCGTATTTCCACAAAATGAAGAGTGTTTGATCGTATAAAACGAGCTGGAACGCCGACAGCGGGCGCAAAACTCAATCGTTCGATTCCGTTATAAAGCGACGTTGTAGTCGTTTGGTGCTTGTTTGGTAGCTCGAAATGTATGAATCTTGCGTATTTGCACAAAACGAAGAGTGTTTGATCGTATAAAACGAGCTGGAACGCCTACAGCGAGCGCAAAACTCAATCGTTCGATTTCGTTGCAAAGCGACTTTGTAGTCGTTTGGTGCTTGTTTGGCGGCTCGAAATGCATGAAACTTGCGTATTTGCAAAGAATACAGAGTTTTTAATCGCTTAAAACGAGCTGGAACGCCGACAGGGAGCGCAAAACTGAATCGTTCGATTTCGTTATAAAGCTACTTTTCAATCGATTGGTGCTTGTTTAGCAACTCAAAACGCATAAACCTTGCGTATTTGCATAGAATAAAGAGTTTTTGATCGTATAAAACGAGCTGGAACACCGACAGCGAGCGCAAGACTCAATCGTTCGATTTCGTCATAAAGCGACGTTGCAGTCGTTTGGTGCTTCTTTGGTGGCTCGAAATGCACGAATCTTGCGTATTTGCAAAAAATGACGAGTTTTTGATCGTTCAAAACGAGCTGGAACGCCGACAGTGAGCGCAAAACTAAATCGTTCGATTCCGCTATAAAGCGACTTTTCATTCGATTGGTGCTTGTTTAGCAACTCAAAACGCATAAACCTTGCGTATTTGCATAGAATAAAAAGTTTTTGATCGTATAAAACGAGCTGAAACGCCTACAGCTAGCGCAAAACTCAATCGTTCGATTTCGTTATAAAGTGACTTTGCGTTCGTTTAGTGCTTGTTTAGCGGCTCAAAATGCATGAATCTTGCGTATTTGCAAAGAATACAGAGTGTTTGATCGTGTAAAAACGAGCTGGAACGCCTACAGCGAGCGCAAGACTCAATCGTTCGATTTCGTTATAAAGCGACTTTTTAATCGATTGGTGCTTGTTTAGCAACTCAAAACGCATAAACCTTGCGTATTTGCATAGAATAAAGAGTTTTTGATCGTACAAAACGAGCTGAAACGCCTTTAGCGAGCGCAAAACTCAATCGTTCTATTCCGTTATAAAGCGACGTTGTAGTCGTTTAGTGCTTGTTTGGTAGCTCGAAATGTATGAATCTTGCGTATTTGCACAAAACGAAGAGTGTTTGATCGTATAAAACAACCTGGAACGCCTACAGCGAGGGCAAAACAAAATCGTTCGATTTCGTTGCAAAGCGACTTTGTAGTCGTTTGGTGCTTGTTTGGCGGCTCGAAATGCATGAAACTTGCGTATTTTCAAAGAATACAGAGTTTTTGATCGCTTAAAACGAGCTGGAACGCCAACAGGGAGCGCAAAACTGAATCGTTCGATTTCGTTATAAAGCTCCTTTTCAATCGATTGGTGCTTGTTTAGCAACTCAAAAAGCATAAACCTTGCGTATTTGCATAGAATAAAGAGTTTCTGATCATACAAAACGAGCTGAAACGCTTTTAGCGAGCGCAAAACTCAATCGTTCGATTCCGTTGTAAAGCGACTTCGCAGTCGTTTGGTGCTTGTTTAGCGGCTCGAAATGCATGAATCTTGCGTATTTGCAAATAATACAGAGTTTTTGATCGTTTTAAACGAGCTGGAACGCCGACAGCGAGCGCAAAACTGAATCGTTCGATTTCGTTATAAAGCGACTTTTCAATCGATTGGTGCTTGTTTAGCAACTCAAAACGCATAAACCTTGCGTATTTGCATAGAATAAAGAGTTTTTGATCGTATAAAACGAGCTGGAACGCCGACAGCGAGCGCAAGACTCAATCGTTCGATTTCGTTATAAAGCGACTTTTCAATCGATTGGTGCTTGTTTAGCAACTCAAAACGCATAAACCTTGCGTATTTGCATAGAATAAAGAGTTTTTGATCGTATAAAACGAGCTGGGACGCCTACAGCGAGCGCAAAACTCAATCGTTCGATTTCGTTGGAAAGCGACTTTGTAGTCGTTTGGTGCTTGTTTGGCGGCTCGAAATGCATGAATCTTGCGTATTTGCAAAGAATACAGAGTTTTTGATCGTTTAAAATGAGCTGGAACGCCGACAGCAAGCGCAAAACTGAATCATTCGATTTCGTTATAAATCGACTTTTCAATCAATTGGTGCTTATTTAGCAACTCAAAACGCATAAACCTTGCGTATTTGCATAGAATAAAGAGTTTTTGATCGCTTAAAACGAGCTTGAACGCCGACAGGGAGCGCAAAACTGAATCGTTCGATTTCGTTATAAAGCTACTTTTCAATCGATTGGTGCTTGTTTAGCAACTCAAAACGCATAAACCTTGCGTATTTGCATAGAATAACGATTTTTTGATCGTATAAAACGAGCTGGAACACCGACAGCGAGCGCAAGACTCAATCGTTCGATTTCGTTATAAAGCGACGTTGCAGTCGTTTGGTGCTTCTTTGGTGGCTCGAAATGCATGAATCTTGCGTATTTGCAAAAAATTAAGAGTTTTTGATCGTTCAAAACGAGCTGGAACGCCGACAGTGAGCGCAAAACTGAATCGTTCGATTTCGTTATGAAGCGACTTTTCATTCGATTGGTGCTTGTTTAGCAACTCAAAACGCATAAACCTTACGTATTTGCATAGAATTAAGAGTTTTTGACCGTATAAAACGAGCTGAAACGCCTACAGCTAGCGCAAAACTCAATCGTTCGATCTCGTTATAAAGCGACGTCGTAGTCGTTTGGTGCTTGTTTGGTAGCTCGAAATGCATGAATCTTGCGTATGTGCACAAAACGAAGAGTGTTTGATTGTATAAAACGAGCTGGAACGCCTACAGCGAGCGCAAAACTCAATCGTTCGATTTCGTTGTAAAGCGACTTTGCAGTCGTTTGGTGCTTGTTTAGCGGCTCGAAATGCATGAATCTTGCGTATTTGCAAAAAATACAGAGTTTTTGATCGTTTAAAACGAGCTGGAACGCCGACAGCGAGCGCAAAACTGGATCGTTCGATTTCGTTATAAAGCGACTTTTCAATCGATTGGTGCTTGTTTAGCAACTCAAAACGCATAAACCTTGCGTATTTGCATAGAATAAAGAGTTTTTGATCGTATAAAACGAGCTGGAACGCCTACAGCGAGCGCAAGACTCAATCGTTCGATTTCGTTAGAAACTGACTTTGCAATCGTTTGGTGGTTGTTTGTCAGCTCGAAATGCATGAATCTTGCGTAATCGCAAAGAATACAGAGTTTTTGATCGTTCAAAACGAGCTGGGACGCCGACAGCGAGCGCAAAACTGAATCGTTCGATTTCGTTGGAAAGCGACTTTGTAGTCGTTTGCTGCTTGTTTGGCGGCTCGAAATGCATGAATCTTGCGTATTTCCACAAAATGAAGAGTGTTTGATCGTATAAAACGAGCTGGAACGCCGACAGCGGGCGCAAAACTCAATCGTTCGATTCCGTTATAAAGCGACGTTGTAGTCGTTTGGTGCTTGTTTGGTAGCTCGAAATGTATGAATCTTGCGTATTTGCACAAAACGAAGAGTGTTTGATCGTATAAAACGAGCTGGAACGCCTACAGCGAGCGCAAAACTCAATCGTTCGATTTCGTTGCAAAGCGACTTTGTAGTCGTTTGGTGCTTGTTTGGCGGCTCGAAATGCATGAAACTTGCGTATTTGCAAAGAATACAGAGTTTTTAATCGCTTAAAACGAGCTGGAACGCCGACAGGGAGCGCAAAACTGAATCGTTCGATTTCGTTATAAAGCTACTTTTCAATCGATTGGTGCTTGTTTAGCAACTCAAAACGCATAAACCTTGCGTATTTGCATAGAATAAAGAGTTTTTGATCGTATAAAACGAGCTGGAACACCGACAGCGAGCGCAAGACTCAATCGTTCGATTTCGTCATAAAGCGACGTTGCAGTCGTTTGGTGCTTCTTTGGTGGCTCGAAATGCACGAATCTTGCGTATTTGCAAAAAATGACGAGTTTTTGATCGTTCAAAACGAGCTGGAACGCCGACAGTGAGCGCAAAACTAAATCGTTCGATTCCGCTATAAAGCGACTTTTCATTCGATTGGTGCTTGTTTAGCAACTCAAAACGCATAAACCTTGCGTATTTGCATAGAATAAAAAGTTTTTGATCGTATAAAACGAGCTGAAACGCCTACAGCTAGCGCAAAACTCAATCGTTCGATTTCGTTATAAAGTGACTTTGCGTTCGTTTAGTGCTTGTTTAGCGGCTCAAAATGCATGAATCTTGCGTATTTGCAAAGAATACAGAGTGTTTGATCGTGTAAAAACGAGCTGGAACGCCTACAGCGAGCGCAAGACTCAATCGTTCGATTTCGTTATAAAGCGACTTTTTAATCGATTGGTGCTTGTTTAGCAACTCAAAACGCATAAACCTTGCGTATTTGCATAGAATAAAGAGTTTTTGATCGTACAAAACGAGCTGAAACGCCTTTAGCGAGCGCAAAACTCAATCGTTCTATTCCGTTATAAAGCGACGTTGTAGTCGTTTAGTGCTTGTTTGGTAGCTCGAAATGTATGAATCTTGCGTATTTGCACAAAACGAAGAGTGTTTGATCGTATAAAACAACCTGGAACGCCTACAGCGAGGGCAAAACAAAATCGTTCGATTTCGTTGCAAAGCGACTTTGTAGTCGTTTGGTGCTTGTTTGGCGGCTCGAAATGCATGAAACTTGCGTATTTTCAAAGAATACAGAGTTTTTGATCGCTTAAAACGAGCTGGAACGCCAACAGGGAGCGCAAAACTGAATCGTTCGATTTCGTTATAAAGCTCCTTTTCAATCGATTGGTGCTTGTTTAGCAACTCAAAAAGCATAAACCTTGCGTATTTGCATAGAATAAAGAGTTTCTGATCATACAAAACGAGCTGAAACGCTTTTAGCGAGCGCAAAACTCAATCGTTCGATTCCGTTGTAAAGCGACTTCGCAGTCGTTTGGTGCTTGTTTAGCGGCTCGAAATGCATGAATCTTGCGTATTTGCAAATAATACAGAGTTTTTGATCGTTTTAAACGAGCTGGAACGCCGACAGCGAGCGCAAAACTGAATCGTTCGATTTCGTTATAAAGCGACTTTTCAATCGATTGGTGCTTGTTTAGCAACTCAAAACGCATAAACCTTGCGTATTTGCATAGAATAAAGAGTTTTTGATCGTATAAAACGAGCTGGAACGCCGACAGCGAGCGCAAGACTCAATCGTTCGATTTCGTTATAAAGCGACTTTTCAATCGATTGGTGCTTGTTTAGCAACTCAAAACGCATAAACCTTGCGTATTTGCATAGAATAAAGAGTTTTTGATCGTATAAAACGAGCTGGGACGCCTACAGCGAGCGCAAAACTCAATCGTTCGATTTCGTTGGAAAGCGACTTTGTAGTCGTTTGGTGCTTGTTTGGCGGCTCGAAATGCATGAATCTTGCGTATTTGCAAAGAATACAGAGTTTTTGATCGTTTAAAACGAGCTGGAACGCCGACAGCAAGCGCAAAACTGAATCATTCGATTTCGTTATAAATCGACTTTTCAATCAATTGGTGCTTATTTAGCAACTCAAAACGCATAAACCTTGCGTATTTGCATAGAATAAAGAGTTTTTGATCGTACAAAACGAGCTGAAACGCCTTTAGCGAGCGCAAAACTCAATCGTTCGATTTGGTTATAAAGCGACGTTGTAGTTGTTTGGTGCTTGTTTGGTAGCTCGAAATGTATGAATCTTGCGTATTTGCACAAAACGAAGAGTGTTTGATCGTATAAAACGAGCTGGAACGCCTACAGCGAGCGCAAAACTCAATCGTTCGATTTCGTTGCAAAGCGACTTTGTAGTCGTTTGGTGCTTGTTTGGCGGCTCGAAATGCATGAAACTTGCGTATTTGCAAAGAATACAGAGTTTTTGATCGCTTAAAACGAGCTGGAACGCCGACAGGGAGCGCAAAACTGAATCGTTCGATTTCGTTATAAAGCTACTTTTCAATCGATTGGTGCTTGTTTAGCAACTCAAAACGCATAAACCTTGCGTATTTGCATAGAATAAAGAGTTTTTGATCGTATAAAACGAGCTGGAACACCGACAGCGAGCGCAAGACTCAATCGTTCGATTTCGTTATAAAGCGACGTTGCAGTCGTTTGGTGCTTCTTTGGTGGCTCGAAATGCATGAATCTTGCGTATTTGCACAAATCGAAGAGTGTTTGATTGTATAAAACGAGCTGGAACGCCTACAGCGAGCGCAAAACTCAATCGTTCGATTTCGTTGTAAAGCGACTTTGCAGTCGTTTGGTGCTTGTTTAGCGGCTCGAAATGCATGAATCTTGCGTATTTGCAAAAAATACAGAGTTTTTGATCGTTTAAAACGAGCTGGAACGCCGACAGCGAGCGCAAAAATGGATCGTTCGATTTCGTTATAAAGCGACTTTTCAATCGATTGGTGCTTGTTTAGCAACTCAAAACGCATAAACCTTGCGTATTTGCATAGAATAAAGAGTTTTTGATCGTATAAAACGAGCTGGAACGCCTACAGCGAGCGCAAGACTCAATCGTTCGATTTCGTTAGAAACTGACTTTGCAATCGTTTGGTGGTTGTTTGTCAGCTCGAAATGCATGAATCTTGCGTAATCGCAAAGAATACAGAGTTTTTGATCGTTCAAAACGAGCTGGGACGCCGACAGCGAGCGCAAAACTGAATCGTTCGCTTTTGTTATAAAGCGACTTTTTATTCGATTGGTGCTTGTTTAGCAACTCAAAACGCATAAACCTTGCGTATTAGTAGATATACAAGGCGGGTTCTAACGCACGAGCTCTGCACCGACATTTACCGACCCTTTTTAGCTAAGACTCGAACCACTTAGCTCAGACTCGAACCACTTGGCGGCGGGCGGTGGGTGGGTGGTTGGGTGGCGGTGGGTGGTGGGTGGGTGGGTGGGTGGCGGTGGGTGGTGGGCGGGGGGGGGGGGGGGGGGGGGGGGTTAAGTGATTGAATTATTATTAATATTTTTATTTTTTTTTTCTTGGAATGAATCGCTTGGTCACATACACACACACACACACACACACCAAGGTGGGTGGTGGATGTGTGGGTGGGTGGGAGGGAGGTGGGTGGTGGGTGGGTAAGTGGTTGAATTATTATTTTTAAAAAATTCTTAGAATGAATCGCTTGGTCACACACACACCAAGGCCTGTCAATTATCACCTATAATATAAACATTAATAAATAAACACACCCGAGTTAAATTCGAATTTTCATCGAGTGGTTGTTTAGACGATAATATATACAAACACTACAAATATCTTAGGCCACTTGTCACTCTTGAAATGTATGACTGCGATAAACATTTATAAACAAATATTGAATAGAACAGTTATACCAAATGAATGCATGATAAGTCGGACCCTTGTTCTTTCAGCATCCTATACCCACGTGTCACCCTTCAAAATTTATTACGGTGATAAGTATTTTATAAACAAAGAATAAAGTATATCCACACTATGGTGTGAAAAAATCGACGAAGTGGGTGCGAGTCTAGTCGATGATATTGTTTAGCCTCGCTGGTGGGTCCACTGCAGACGTTCCCAATACAGTCGTCGATGAGTCGGACCTTTGTTCTCAAGTGCATAGGAACGTGCCAGCGAGTACGCATCACTCGATGACCTGCACACCGCCACCCCACGGTGCTAAGGTCCCTTTCCACTTGAAACTTGGGTTCGCGTGAGGCGCCTAACGTTCTGTCTTCGACTCTGACCGTTGTGGTGGTGTCCAATATCTCGAGGAAAGTTAATAGATTTAAAACTAAACAGATAATACGGCAATGTTTGGTTATAGCTGCAGAACATGAGCTAGCGGACCCTTAACTGAATGATATACTGCTGCATGCATTGATGCTGCTGAAGAGGCCCACCCCGAGCGCTATGAGAACTTGGAGATTATCTCTGTTTCTCGCAAACATATTTATATCACGTCTCGATAATGTCAAACCATTGACAAATATCCTGTTAAGGTTCGTGGCGGGGAGTTAGGTTTTAATATCGTTGACTTTGAGCTTCGCTGCTTAGTCTACATCCATCCTCCGACGTAGAGTTTCACTGCGTGCAATCACAATCAGGATTTTCTCTCGTGTGTGTATTTACGAGTGAAAATGGAAGCGAAAAAGTGCAAAAGGCTTGTTCGTATCATGGAGAGTGCGTACTCCATTCTCAAAGACAAATCTTCGCGAGCCGAAGTACAGAGGTGGATAAACTTCGGCCATCGAAATGTGAATCTCCTCGGTAAAATGTTGCAAGGAAGTATTTTGACAGTTGGTCAAAAAATCCAAATCCAAGCGACTATAGTGCAGTTAATGTCGTTGTTGGCAAAATTTAAAAAACGTGGCTCTGGTGATGTGGTGGAAAAAGTGCAATGGGTTGACACGGTGAGCGCGTTTAGGAGGCGAATACGAACTGGTGTAGTGATAAATCTAAAACATACTGACTTGGCTGATTTTTTGGAGGACTCAAGACGTCTAGTCATCTCGAAAGTAAAGAGATTGATAAATGGAACGCGTAAGAACAGAGGGCGTAACTTGAAAGTGAACGTTGTCTTGGCATGCAAGTTCAGCGTTTCAAAAAGTGAAGAAATCATCGAGGAGACCAAAACATTCAACACGTGCAATGAAGTAATTCTTCGTTCAACGGACCTGCAACAGTGGTTCACGGAACATGTTAAAGAAAAGTTGCTGTTAAGGGTTGAGGAGTTCGAACAAAAAGAATCTGGTTGGACGATGATTGAAATAATCAGCCTGACCTTTAATATTAACAAATACGTGCCACTACGAGGAGGATTGTCCACCTACGTCGCAGTTCCGAAAGATATTCAGCTGAAGCGTGCCGTTGTCAACATCAGGAGCAGGGATCCCTATTGTTTTCTGTGGGCAGTAACAGCGGCTCTTTCACCACCACTGGCGAGGGATGGTGATCGATCAAGTTCATATACGAATTTTACCAACGTGCTCGATTGGGACAATTTTAGTTATCCGATGCGAGTAAGTCAAATTCCACGATTCGAAAAGTTAAATGGGCTCTCGATCAATGTTTATGGCGTGGAGTGCAGGACGAAGGGATCGGAAATTGTACCAATTTATTTAAGTAGGGAAAGGTCTAATAATCCAACGATACATTTGCTTATGTTAGAGACCGAAATCGAGCCTGATAATAAAAATATTCCGGTGCATCACTTCGCGTGGATAAAAAATTTATCTCGACTAGTCAGCTCGCAAATATCACGACATAACGGGGCGACTTGGCTTTGCGATAGGTGCCTCTGTCATTTTCAATCCGAACAGTTGTGGAAAAAACATGCGGATGATTGTTTTATCATCAATGGCTGCAAAGTTGTTCTCCCCGAAGAGGAGACAAAATTGAAATTTAAAAATTATAAAAATAAAGAGGACGTACCATTCGCGATCTATGCTGACCTTGAGTGTCTTCTCGAGCCAGTTCAGCAAGCACTAAACTTGGCTAATCAAAAACACGTGCCTCATAGCATCGGATTTTATATTCACTGTGCACACGACGCGGCAATCTGTCAATATAAATCCTATCGTGGTAAAGATTGTGTTGATTGGTTCATGGGAGAGTTGCATCAATTAGCTGACTTCTTTACCACGCAATTTCTCAATGTCAAACGGATGGAGAAACTAAGTATTGCCCAGCGTCGTGAATTTAAAAACGCAATAAATTGTCATGTGTGCGAGAAACCATTCGCTAACGATGAAAACGAGGTCAAAGTTCGAGATCACTGCCACTTCACTGGCAAATATCGAGGTGCCGCACATAACAGCTGCAATTTAAATTATCAGAATTCGCATGTTGTACCGGTGATATTTCATAATTTATCGGGTTACGATGCGCATTTTTTGATAAAAAAATTAGTGACGGGATTCGAAGGGTCGGTTCAACTTCTCCCTATCAACAAGGAAAAATATATTTCCTTCACGAAGCAGGTTAAGGGCAAAGTGGTGCACTACAGATTCCTCGATTCATTTCGTTTTATGCCGAGTGGTATTGAGCGATTAGCATCGTATCTAGACGCCGGAGAAAAGACGGTTACGCGGAAGCATTGCGAGAGTGCGGAGGAATTCGCATTATTAAGTAGAAAAGGTGTTTTTCCGTACGATTATCTCAGCAGTTGGAGTAAACTTGATGAAACGACATTACCCTCGAAAGCCGACTTTTTTTCACAATTAAATAATGCTGAAATCGATGATGATGAATATGCGCATGCACAAAACGTTTGGCGCGAGTGTAAAATCAAAACTTTGGGTGAATATTCCGATTTGTATTTGAAGACTGACGTTCTCCTTTTGGTGGATATCTTTGAAAATTTCCGAAGGAACTGTAAGAGAGCTTACGATTTAGACCCTCTTCATTATTACACGGCGCCAGGGTTGGCTTTCGATGCGATGCTAAAGTGCACCAACGTTGAGCTCGAACTGCTAACTGATGTGGAGATGCTCTTATTTATTGAAAAGGGTATTCGTGGGGGTGTTGCGCAATGTTCGAACAGGTACGCTAAAGCGAATAACCGATACATGGCCGAAGATTTTGACGCAGCTATCGAAGAATCGTACATTATGTACTACGACGTAAATAATTTGTATGGTGCAGCCATGAGTGAATCTCTACCCTATGGTTCTTTTCAATGGGTGGAGGATTTTCAGAGTCTCGACATAAAAAATATTGCGGATGATGCCTCGACGGGCTACATATTCGAAGTCGATTTCGATTATCCCGACGAACTTCATGAGAGCCATAAAGATTTGCCTTTAGCTCCCGAACGCTTCACGCCGCCTATACCTGGTCGTAACAGCTCAAAACTTATGACCACGTTAACACCTAAGACGAAATATGTCATCCATTATCGGAATCTAAAGCAGTGCCTCAACTTGGGTTTAAAGGTGGGAAAAATTCATAGGGTGTTACAATTTAATCAATCTCCCTGGCTGAAAAAATACATTAATTTAAATACAAATTTGCGACAACAGGCGTTAGATGAATTTGCCAAAAAATTTTTCAAACTGATGAACAACGCAGTTTTTGGTAAAACGATGGAGAATCCTAGGAAACATCGTGATGTTAGAATCGTTACCGAGTGGGGTGGAAGATATGGTGCCCGAGCTCTCATAGCAAAAGCGACGTTTCACAGCAGCACCGTATTCGATCGTGATATGCTGATTATAGAATTGAATAGAGCCTCAGTTAAATTTTACAAGCCAATTTATGCGGGTTTCACTATTCTGGATATATCGAAAATCTACATTTACGATTTCCATTACAGCTATATGAAAAATAAATTCCAGGACAAGGCGAAATTACTTTACACCGACACAGACAGTCTTATTTATCACATCGCAGTTCCTGATATATTCGAGACAATAAAGAACGATGTACACAAATTTGATACTTCCGACTATCCACAAAACAATCGGTACGGAATGCCCCTCGTGAACAAGAAAGTTGTAGGTCTCATGAAGGATGAGAACAATGGGAAAATTATGACCGAATTCGTGGGTTTGAGAGCGAAATTGTACTCGTACAAAGTTCAGGGCGACGAAAGAGAGAAAAAGCGTGCCAAAGGCGTTAAAGGATCGACATTGAAGAGGATATCGTTCGACGATTATAAACGATGCCTGTTCGATCGACGAAATTTGATAAAAAGACAATGTTTGATCCGAAGTCGGAAACATGAAGTGGAGACGATTGTCCAGAATAAGTTATCTTTAAGTTGGAACGATGACAAAAGGATGTTACGGCGCGATTGTACCGATACTCTCCCTTGGGGATATCGGCAATGATAATATATATATACACACACAAATGTTATTAATTGTATGCATTTAAAGAGTGCCATTTATGAATATATACACATATATGAATGTTATAAATTGTATGAATTTAAAGAGTGCGATTTATGAATATATATATATTTTCTATTTCAAGCTAATACGGAACACTGGTTTATTTTCCCGCCATGCATGCATGCACAATCCCTGCGCATATCCCTCCCACTCTCTTTCGCCTATATATCCAGTCGAAGGAAAGTCCAAGAGGAGCACTTGACAAAATGCATATGGTCCAGCACCAATAGAGTGACAGGGAAAATTAGCCATTTTCCCTCTCTCCTACTACCCTCGCTAAAAAGAAAAAAGAAAAAAATACTTCGAGGGCGGTCAAAGTATCGAGAGGGCTCAGTTCAAATTTTCTACGTGTTCTCTTAGCATTTTTCAATCGAGAGGGCTTAGTTCAAAGTTTCTACGTGTTGTCTTACAATTTTTCAAAGGTTTTTCAAAGTTTTCTATTCGATTTTACATTTAAAGTTTTTGACAATGGTTTTTAATTATTGGAGTGTGTATGTTTTATTGGTCTTCCTCCTTAAGAGGAACCCTGGTCTTAGACGTCGTTGGCCGCGATGCAAGTTGCATTTGATTCGCACGATGAATCGAAACATGGTTTTATGGAAGTTGCGCGGGGTTTTGTTTGCGGCCACGATGGAGGATATTAGTCACGCGAATAGCAATGGTCTGTTCTGGAATCGAGACCTGTTAGATTCAGTTGTGCGGGTACTTCGAGGCCGTCAATGGGACAAATCACCGATCTTCGACTCAATTTTCTGGAGACGTGGTAAGTGGACACACACACACACACACACACACACGCACGCACGCACACACACACACACACACACACACACACACACACACACACACACACACACACACACACACACACACACACACACACACACACACACACACACACACACACACACACACGAACACACACACACACACACACACGAACACACACACACGCGCGCGCATATATATATATAGCTTAATTTTATTCATTTTTAGACAATGTCTATAAGACATTACCCCAGTGGGAGCACGATCGTGAAGATTACGCGGGAAGGGTCGATTATGATCGACTCCATGAAGATGACAGCGATGCTGCTGCTGCAATCGATGAGGGGTTTATTCAAATCCCTCCCACAAACGGCTTCATCCAGCTCGGAGACAACGTAGGAGGACGCCGCGAAACTCAATACGATTATGATGTGGCGATCGCGCTTGAGAATTTTCGTCGGCGTCCAAACAACGTATTCGTCCAGAATGACGGGGCAGTTGCAGGGCCTTCTAACGCAGTCGGGATTGAAGCCCAGGCTCATTCCCCAAGGCCGCACGAGCATCCACCTGCACCGCAAGAAGTAGCTGGGGAATGGATCCGCATCCAATATCAACCGCCACCGCCGCTTATGAATGTGATTGTCGATGATGATGATTCATCGACAAATTACGATTCGGACGAGGCACGACAGGCGAACGAGGCGGCACGAGACGCGATGCTCGCAGACTCAGCCAGCGAGGCTGAGGAGGAGGGGGAGGAAGAGGAAGCACGTGGTGAGGCAGAGGACCGTGGCGCGGCCGAGGAACAGGGGGAGGAGGGGGAGGAGGAGCAGGGGGAGGAGGAGGAGGAGGAGGAGGAGGAGGAGGAGGAGGAGGAGGAGGAGGAGGAGGAGGAGGAGGCGGCGGCGGCGCCGACGTTTCCAGAGGAAGATTCGGGTAAATAAGATTTATCCGATAAAAATTGTGTGTTATGATTATAACTTCTAATTTATTTTTTTCATTACAGGATACGCTTCGGCATTTTCGGACGATTTGGCTGCGAGGGAGCGTGTCGCAGAATTATTGGGCGATGGCTACGAGAGCTCCGAAAGCATCGAATATTGAAAAATATAAATAATAAATACGTTTTTACATTAGAAAATTTAAAAAATGTCTTTTCCTTTCCTCTAGAATACCCTGTCCGGTTGGCCGAGCGGTCTAAGGCGCCGGATTTAAGTTCCGATTTCCCTCTGAGGAAGCGTGGGTTCGAATCCCACACCGGGCAGAATAATTAATATTTTTACTCCTTTGATATCTCGTTATAAAAATTATAAATCAGACTTATCGATCCAAGTATTGTGAGAGCTATCAAAGCCAAGCCATTTTACATACAGTTTGTTGGATTTTGTCTTCAATATTTTCTCTACTAAATAAATATCCGGATATTTAACCGCGAGAAGCTCTTGCTCATAAAAGCCACCAGAGATTGATCGATCCTGATAATCTTTTAGCTTGTACGTTACAGGTGTAGTTTTGACAACCCGAGATATCGTACAAATTTCTGTTGTCCAATTGGGAGTATAACCTTTGGCAAAAACATTTTTGTATTTGCTAATTCGAACTTTCTCTCCAACTTTAAATTTAGATTTGCTCGCATAATTAATTTGGGCTTTGTTGAATATACGATTTAATAAAGTCTTTTCATTTTTTTCGCTAACATCTTTTGGTTTCATCTTAATTGTACGATGTATCGTGCTGTTGTACGATGAAACCAAATCATTTATAATATCCATCCACTTATAACTTCCGCGAAGACTAAATTGTTTCCACATTTTATTTTTTAATGTGCGATTAAATCGTTCACAAATTGAAGCTTTTAAATTGCTAAATGTAGAGTATAAATGAATATTGTATTTCTTCATGAGAGATTGGAAATTCGAATTGTAAAACTCTCCGCCATTATCCACGTGTAGTTTCGATGGAACGCGACCTTGAATAAGTACCGATTTTATTGCGTCAGTGGTATCTTTACCTGTCTTACTCTTCATTGGTACAGCCCAAGCAAATTTTGAGAATATATCAATTATAGTAAGCAGATACTTGTAATTATTATTTTTACTTGCGTAAGCTGACATATCAACAAGATCAGCTTGCCAAGTTTCATCGAGACCACGAATATCGACATGACGACGAGGATAATTACGTCGAGCTGATTTATGCAACTCCTCTACGAGCGCTTTCTTGTGCACGCTCATTTTTTAAAACGTTCAGTCTAGAATCCAAATCAGAAATGGCATTAGAATTTCAAGTTGCCAAGTCTTGTACTGTTTTAAGATCAACGTTTAGAGTTTTAACAATATTCTGTATCGTCGCTTCAAGACCTTGAACCAATAGTAGACTACTATCATTCATTTCTTTTCGTAAAATCTTGACTGCGTTATGTACTTTGCGGTGTACGATGTTTAACGTTGCGGCATCACTCTGCTGTTCCGGATTGGCAACGTTGCAGAGTCGTTTGTTCTCCAAATCATAATGGTCATCCGCGGTCAGCTTAAATCCGACACCCGGGTTGCCTGGTGGACCACGATTTTTTACAATTGCACTCTTATCCAGCTGTCGTCCGAACACATCGACACTCATCTTGCGAATGATTGAAATCATGATAATCGATGGATTAATATATGATTTGAGCCTCACGTAATTCCTCAATAATAGACATAATTTCATTTCTGTGAGATGAGTTGCCAGCTGCTTGAGATGCTAGGAGCAGACGAAGGCGATTCACCAATTCATTGGGATCGTCCCAGTAAACATAATCCATCTGAATATTTGTCTTTGCCACCTTGTACTTCGGCATACCTTTTCCAGTTCGCTTCGGATTGGGGATAAACGATTTTGGAATATAATAATCGAATTTGAAACTGTTACTCGTACGGATCGCTTCATCAGCTTTATAAAACTTTTTATGAGCATTTGTTTGAAGTACAATGGTTTTATAATTTTCCAAATCACTGTTGTTCATATTAGCCTCATCGGGCTCCTTTTTGAACAATAATTCGATGAGCCCGATAGTTTTATCATACTTTGCGTCACCGATATTTATAGAAGACTTTTTAAATTCTATCGGTGTATCACCGATCATAAACTTGTCGTTGGCAAGCCTTCGTACGCCATACGAACAATCTAAGGTAGTTTTGTTATCCGATCGCAACAATGCAAGATACTCGTTTATCAAATCGTCTTCCTCAACACCTGACTTCACCACGGTTTCACCGGCGATATTATCATCATCATCATCATCATCATCATCATCATCAGCATCAGCAGCCGATTTCAAAGAAGAATTCATTTCATCATCCTCGTCGTCGTCGTCGCCGCCGCCATCATCGTCGTCGCCATCGTCTTTGTTTTTTACTTCGCTATGACTCGATTCCCCAAAATCTTCTCGGTTAATTTTTTTCATTTCGTCTTTAATTTCATCTTTTATTTTCTCCTTGATCTCATTCTTCACTGGTGTTTTATCATGATTGTCGGCTGTATCAGACGAACGCACTAATTTTTCTAATGGCTCCACTATTGGTTTGAAGGCGACTTGCATTGCCTGCTCATTGGCCTCTCGACCTGACTTTAACATTTTATGTTTCCTACGAATTGCATCGCTGGCTTTAACGATTTGACGCAAAACGTCTTTTTCATTGGATATTTTTTCGGTCTTCATGCTGTCGGAGCTGAGTCACGAATGCTACTGCTTCTCACTCGTCTAGTCAGGGAATATTTATGCCATGTTCATGCATGCAAAACAGTCAAACCCTTTCCGATATCTCCCCTCCTCAAGATCGCTATCCTTATCGATCACAATAAATCCATATTTGTCGACCCAACAGGCTGAGCACAAGTTTTTGAATTCGGTGTAAGTCATATCGGTATTTACATGATCATTGTATGCATGCTTCAGATTCATATCATCCTGCTTAAATAGTACTAGCAGATTGGCATTGTCACGCACGAGATGCTTAGGAATACGCGCATATGTCTGACAGAGGTAGAATGAATCAACGTGTTCGTGCCTTCCCATTGAAAAATATGCTCGAATATTATTCTGTTTCTCACAGGCTACATCATCGAAAATGAATATCGAGTTTGGTCTAGCTTCGTTTGGTGGCACCACTTGTTCATTCTCATTAAATGGAAAATATTCAACGCCGTTTACAGACTCAAGCAATTTCTCTAGTAACTTATATTTTGGTTGTTTGAGAGATTTAGAGTATATGTAAATGTTTTCGAATCGTAATCCATGGGGATGAGTTATGAGTGTAAGCAGCGCGTTAGTTTTACCGCAGTTCGATGGCCCACAGAACACTGCTCGAACGGTATTTGGTAATAAATTACCATGACGTTTCTCAATCCTCTCCTTCTGCGCAAACTGATCGAAATTTATCACGGGTAAATCCGTGGATTGTGTCTTGAACCTCATCTTGACGAAGACTAAGGAAACATCGTATAAATATGAGAGTTATAAGTAATTTTTCTCAGTAGCTCATGAGTCTTCGTGTGGATATGAGTGTGCAGAGTCGCGCCAAAAAGCGCGGTAAGGGCTTGGTTAATAGCGCCATTAATAATCTCCCCGTTGAATTGCATCTGCCCGGTTATCAGTACTGCGGGCCTGGTACGAATCTGACGAAGCGTCTCGCGCGCGGCGATCCGGGCATTAATCCGCTCGACGCAGCCTGTAAGGAGCACGATATTGCTTACTCAAAAAATCGAGAGGATATTTCCGCTCGGAACGCGGCTGACAAAGTTTTGGCTGAGAAAGCCTGGAAGCGTGTGTCAGCCAACGACGCGAAAATTGGTGAGAAGGCAGCGGCGCTGAGTGTAACAGCCATAATGAAAGCTAAAAGAAAACTTGGTATGGGTGTCAGGAAACCGAGTACAGCAGGGCTCAAAAAGATAATTGGAGCTGCTAAGAAAGCGATGGTTCAGAGTAATGACTCGAGTATGGTCATAAAGACCGCTCTTAAAGGTGCGCGACAAGCAGTCAAAAAGGTTGGCGGCAAGAGCAAGTTGCGTACACCTCGCATTCTCCCTGTACCGCGCAAGATCGGCGGTTTCCTACCATTTCTTGTACCTATATTTGCGGGCCTCAGCGCTGCCGGTGCGCTGTCCGGCGGTGCAGCTAGTATAGCTAAAGCCGTTACGGCTGCTCAAGCAGCCAAGCGTGATTTAGAGGAAAGTAAGCGGCATAATAAAACGATAGAGGCAATTGCTTTGGGCAAAGGTTTGCATCTAACACCTTACAAAAGAGGATTCGGACTTCATATCGCATCAAAAAACGGAAAGTGACGCTGCCGCATCGACCGCTAACTGATACCGATTTATTCAAATATGCTAAAATTATGAAAATTCCCCATTTTCGTGGAGTTTTCATGCGAAATGGTTTACCGAAGAGTGGTCCATTCAAGCATGAGTCGGGGATTATCAATCTTGACGATAATGACGGATCCGGTACGCACTGGGTAGCGTACAAGAAATCTAATAACAACGTCATTTACTTTGATAGTTTCGGTGATCTTCAACCACCAATAGAATTCATCAGTTACGCGGGTGTTGGCAGCGTTAACTATAACTACAAACAACATCAGTCCTATCATACCGTAGAGTGCGGACATTTATGCCTCAAATTTCTTTGTAATCAACTTGATCGTAAAGAAAAATATTTTCTATATAAACATACGTCATAATGCTATACGCTCAGTTATGTATGCGTCAGCATCATGAGCGATACATTTACATTAACTATATCGGGAACATCGTCCGTTCTCGAAGCACAATATTTTCCGCCCATCGAACTTTCCGCATATAAAAACCATACTCTCGGACTTGTTGAATTATTAACCTTCAATTCAATTCCGAACATAGATGTTGGTAATAATAAACTTTACATTGGAGATGAAGTAATAACCATTCCTACTGGTAGTTATGAAATCGAAGATATCGAAAATTCCATGAAGCAAGTTTTAATTGGTAAAAATGTTGTTATCGATATCAAACCAAATAATAATACTCTTCGCAGTGAAATTAGGTGTACTCGTGACATAGACTTTAGACCGAGCGATTCTATTGGTCGGCTACTGGGCTTCACTCAGCGTATTTTGACGGCGAATAAAAGCTACGAGTCTGACCTCCCCGTAGCCATTCTTAAAGTAAACGCACTAAGAGTCGAATGCAATCTCACGACTGGTGCATATATAAACGAGCGAAAAGTCCATACGATTCACGAATTTTTTCCATTCGTTCCACCGGGATATAAAATAATTGAAGTGCCATCGCACGTCATTTATCTACCAATCATCGGCAAGATAATTGACCATATTCAGCTACGAATAGTAGATCAGGATGGGAATTTGGTTAATTTCCGCGGCGAAGTCATAACAATTCGACTGCACATCAAATCCCAGTAATAATGGGTATAGTGTTTAACAGAAAAAATATTAATTATAATAAGTCATCATGTGCGAGTCCGATCAGTCGACGGCCAGCTCCCAAGGCGTTAACACATCAGAACATACTGCTTCTAAAGAGTCTGGGGCTGAAGGTCAAGCAAGGCAGAAAAAGACAATAAATCGATATTTACTTCGCATATTTTGCGTCTGCTGCTGCATACGATGGAGGAAGAAATACTCGATATTCAGACACCCATCGTCTTCGATGAATCCATAATACATTGTGAGGTCCATGCTCATCAACCTTATGCATCATCAACTTTCAACAATAGTGATGAGATACGAATTGCCGTTCAGCATCAAGATCTCAGCTTACTACCCAGCAAGAGTTCGATTCACATATGTGGAAGACTCGTAAAGGAAGATGGAGCAGTCGTCACTACGATGAGCCTCGCCAATAATGCTATTTGTCATTTGTTTGAGGAAGCGCGCTATGAACTCAACGGTATAGAAATTGATCGCAACAAAAACGTTGGGATTACAAGTCTTATGAAAGGATATGTGTCTCTAAATCCGAGCAAAAGTTCGTTATTGGAAAATGCTGGTTGGCTGGATGTCGAAGAAAATAAGAGCTTAACCAGTGCAGGGTACTTCGACGTATGCGTACCACTCAGTTCGATCTTTGGATTTGCCGAAGATTATCATAAAATTGTCGTCAATGCTAAACACGAGTTAATTTTATCCCGATCAAAAAGTGATGACAATGCTGTTATACAAACAGCTGCAGAAGGTTTTAAAATTCTTATACATAAAGTAGAATGGCTTATACCATATGTGACAATCTCAGACAAACGAAAAATACGACTACTAAATTTGATTGCCAAAGATCCTCCAATTCCCATGAGTTTTCGTACTTGGGAATTGTATGAGTATCCGTTACTCCCGACTACTACGAAGCATGTGTGGACCGTCAAAACATCTTCCCAGCTGGAGAAACCTCGATATGTACTTCTAGGCTTTCAAACGAGCAGGAAAAATAAGCCACTTAAAAATGTCAACCATTTCGATCATTGTAACATTAGCGACGTGAAATTGTACTTGAATTCACAATGTTATCCATATGGAAACTTGAATCTGAATATTGGTCAAAATCAGTACGCTTTGCTGTATGAAATGTATACGAATTTCCAATCTAGCTATTACAGTAAAGATGCCGAACCGTTGCTGAACAAAAGTGATTTTAAAAATTATGCTCCGCTAATCGTAATCGATTGTTCAAAACAGAATGAATCTCTTAAATCTGGCCCCGTTGACGTTCGCCTCGAGTTTGAAGCAAAAAATAATTTCCCCGCTGAAACATCCGCATATTGTCTAATCATACATGATCGAATAGTTGAATATAATCCAATTAGTGGTGGGGTGAAAAAATTAGTATAAAAGCCGACCCTCGATCGTGAATCGAGTTAGTGACATTCAAGATGGATTACATCGTTGACGTTCAGGGCTTCAAGAAACCTTTCGATGAGTTTGTTCTGAAAGAATTTTCCATTATTGAAGTTAAAAGTGACGAAGCAGCCGAACCTCTGACACTTCTACTCAAACCGCCTGGTGCGTGGTCAGCCTTACCAGCAAAATATAAGGCTATGAATTCTTGGCTTCTACGCAATTATCACGGAATATCCTGGACCTCCGGCGATGTATCCTACCAAGTTGCAGCAAAGAGAGTTCGATCCATTTTACAACATGCGAGAACCATTTTCGTGAAAGGTCTGGAGAAGAAGAGATGGATAGCAAGCTTCATCGAAAAATCACCATCATCCATCGTTGATATGGAATCGTTGGACTGTCCATCGCTGCGAAAATTACAGACCATCCCATCGACCAACGGATGCCCCCATCACCCTAATATCTTGAAATATAATTGTGCCGAAGCGAACGTGAAATCCTTGAAGAATTGGCTTAAATCAGCTCAAACTTCATGTAAGACAGAGGAGGTTTCCTAAGAAATGAATAAACACGATATATACTACATAAAATATATTTTATTTTCCCACCCACACCCAAACATTTGTTTACGGTATTAAAAAATTAAGCAAAATATATATATATATATATATATATATATATATATATATATATATGTATATAATTAGGGGCTTTCACAAATATAACGAAGCCCCCAACTCGAGATCAAAGATTTTTTTTCGTTTCAATGCACGCACACACGTTGTGAAACAGTTCATCGTCATCTCTGTCACAAATCTAGCAGCTTGAATCGCATACGGCTGCTGCTGCTGTTGCTGCTACATTTTCGTTTTCCTGTACATTGTCACCATCGGTTCACAGGCTTTTGAATTCGACACTATTGTATCTTCCACCGTAATAGTTCATGTAGAGTTCTCCAGCCTGTGCAGCTTTCACAATTTTTTGAAATTGTTCTTTATCCTCGTCGAGAGCTTTCACAAGTCTGGCAGGAAGGAATGTGGCGAATTCGTTGCCCACCTCGACGACGATTCTCTTGCCGTATTTCGTTTCTACGAATTTGATGTGAGTGATTGAATGGTCCAGCTGCACCTCCCAATCTTTCAGCTTCTTCGTTGGAAGGAATTCCGCCATCTTGCCCACCGCGTTGATTGCAGAGAAATCCATTTTCCTTTGATACGTGGACCCTCGATGATATGCGAAGCGTCGAAATTTCTTGCGCCAAGAGATGCAGGTCTTCTCTTGTACGAATCAAACTTTTAACTTCCTCGATGTGTTCAAAAAGCAGTCGGATACGTTCTTTGAGCTCTGCACGTCTGCCTTGCATTACGTTCTGGTTTGATCTGAGTAAAACTTGCAGCATCCGATTTTTTCAGGCTTAATCCCCTCCCATAATCCCCACCAATTTTCCGGCTTAACCCCTCCCCAAAATCCCGACAGCCCCATCAATAAGTTCCGCCTTTTATTCTTTAACAAACTTTGTTATTTTTTTCGTCATCAACACTTTGACACCCTTTTATTATCTTTGCATTCATTGCAGCTTTCCATATACACTTCTCACATTCTCGACGACGAGGTGCTGGTCCATCGATATGCGTTCGCATATCAGGCGTATTCCAATGCTCCATACAGGGCAAGTATGAAGCTAATTCAACATCCGCATGGAGATGCGCGGGCAGCCGATCCCATAGCTGATGAATTTGCCTGCTCCAATGCCGCAAAAGCTGAGGTTTCGTGATATTTTTCAGCTCAGCCCTCGTTAATTCCCACGGATTTTTAATATTATGAACCGCGAGTACTCCATCGATTGAATTCATCTTGCCTTCGAGTTAAGAAATGAGCTTCACGTCTCACGACTCTCGAGTCTTATACACTCAATATTATAAACACACACCACGATATAAAGCGTCGAATATTCGGTACGACGATGTTTGTTTACTTAAACCCTCCCCCTATAAGAAATTTTGAGGACAAGGGTCTGATTCATCGATGGGTGTATCGATTTAAGAAATGAGCTCCACGTCTCACGACGAACAAAGGCCTGACTCATTATCCATTCATTGGGTATAACTGTTCTATTCAATATTTGTTTATAAATGTTTATCGCAGTCATAAATTTCAAGAGTGACAAGTGGCCTAAGATATTTGTAGTGTTTGTATATATTATCGTCTAAACAACCACTCGATGAAAATTCGAATTTAACTCGGGTGTGTTTATTTATTAATGTTTATATTATAGGTGATCATTGACAGGCCTTGGTGTGTGTGTGACCAAGCGATTCATTCTAAGAATTTTTTAAAAATAATAATTCAACCACTTACCCACCCACCACCCACCTCCCTCCCACCCACCCACACATCCACCACCCACCTTGGTGTGTGTGTGTGTGTGTGTGTGTGTGTGTGTGTGTGTGTATGTGACCAAGCGATTCATTCCAAGAAAAAAAAATAAAAAAAAATAAATAAATAATAATTCAATCACTTAACCCCCCCCCCACCACCCACCCACCCACCCACCACCCACCGCCACCCAACCACCCACCCACCGCCCGCCGCCAAGTGGTTCGAGTCTGAGCTAAGTGGTTCGAGTCTCAGCTAAAAAGGGTCGGTAAATGTCGGTGCAGAGCTCGTGCGTTAGAACCCGCCTTAAATATCTACTCGTATTTGCATAGAATAAAGGGTTTTTGATCGTATAAAACGAGCTGAAACGCCTTTAGCAAGCGCAAAACTCAATCGTTCGATTTCGTTATAAAGCGACGTTGTAGTCGTTTGGTGCTTGTTTGGTAGCTCGAAATGTATGAATCTTGCGTATTTGCACAAAACGAAGAGTGTTTGATCGTATAAAACGAGCTGGAACGCCTACAGCGGGCGCAAAACTCAATCGTTCGACTTTGTTGGAAAGCGACTTTGTAGTCGTTTGGTGCTTGTTTGGCGGCTCGAAATGCATGAATCTTGCGTATTTGCAAAGAATACAGAGTTTTTGATCGTTTGAAACGAGCTGGGACGCCTACAGCGAGCGCAAAACTCAATCGTTCGATATCGTTGGAAAGCGATTTTGTAGTCGTTTGGTGCTTGATTAGCAACTCAAAACGCATAAACCTTGCGTATTTGCATAGAATAAAGAGTTTTTGATCGTATAAAATGAGCTGAAACGCCTACAGCGAGCGCAAAACTCAATCGTTCGATTTCATTTTAAAGCGACGTTGTATTCGTTTGGTGCTTGTTTGGTAGCTCGAAATGCATGAATCTTGCGTATTTGCACAAAACGAAGAGTGTTTGATCGTTTAAAACGAGCTGGAACGCCGACAGCAAGCGCAAAACTGAATCGTTCGATTTCGTTATAAAGCGACTTTTCAATCGATTGGTGCTTGTTTAGCAACTCAAAACGCATAAACCTTGCGTATTTGCATAGAATAAAGAGTTTTTGATCGTATTAAACGAGCTGAAACGCCTACAGCGAGCGCAAAACTTAATCGCTCGATTTCGTTATAAAGCGACGTTGTAGTCGTTTGGTGCTTGTTTGGTAGCTCGAAATGCATGAATCTCGAGTACTTGTACGAAACGAAAAGTGTTTGATCGTATGAAACGAGCTGGAACGCCTACAGCGAGCGCAAAACTCAATCGTTCGATTTCGTTGGAAAGCGACTTTGTAGTCGTTTGGTTCTGGTTTGGCGGCTCGAAATGCATGAATCTCGCGTATTTGCAAAGAATACAGAGTTTTTGATCGTTTAAAACGAGCTGGAACGCCGACAGCAAGCGCAAAACTGAATCATTCGATTTCGTTATAAATCGACTTTTCAATCAATTGGTGCTTATTTAGCAACTCAAAACGCATAATCCTTGCGTATTTGCATAGAATAAAGAGTTTTTGATCGAATAAAATGAGCTGAAACGCCTACAGCTAGCGCAAAACTCAATCGTTCGATTTCGTTATAAAGCGACGTTGTAGTCGTTTGAAGCTTGTTTGGTAGCTCGAAATGCATGAATCTTGCGTATGTGCACAAAACGAAGAGTGTTTGATCGTATAAAACGAGCTGGAACGCCTACAGCGAGCACAAAACTCAATCGTTCGATTTCGCTGTAAAGCGACTTTGCAGTCGTTTGGTGCTTGTTTAGCGGCTCGAAATGCATGAATCTTGCGTATTTGCAAAGAATACAGAGTTTTTGATCGTTTAAAACGAGCTGGAACGCCGACAGCGAGCGCAAAACTGAATCGTTCGATTTCGTTATAAAGCGACTTTTCAATCGATTGGTGCTTGTTTAGCAACTCAAAACGCATGAACCTTGCGTATTTGCATAGAATAAAGAGTTTTTGATCGTATAAAACGAGCTGGAACGCCTACAGCGAGCGCAAGACTCAATCGTTCGATTTCGTTAGAAACTGACTTTGCAATCGTTTGGTGGTTGTTTGTCAGCTCGAAATGCATGAATCTTGCGTAATCGCAAAGAATACAGAGTTTTTGATCGTTCAAAACGAGCTGGGACGCCTACAGCGAGCGCAAAACTCAATCGATCGATTTCGTTATAAAGCGACGTTGTAGTCGTTTGGTGCTTGTTTGGTAGCTCGAAATGCATGAATCTTGCGTATTTGCACAAAACGAAGAGTGTTTGATCGTATAAAACGAGCTGGACAGCCTACAGCGAGCGCAAAACTGAATCGTTCAATTTCGTTATAAAGCGACTTTTCAATCGATTGGTGCTTGTTTAGCAACTCAAAACGCATAAACCTTGCGTATTTGCATAGAATAAAGAGTTTTTGATTGTATAAAACGAGCTGAAACGCCTTTAGCGAGCGCAAAACTCAATCGTTCGATTTCGTTATAAAGCGACGTTGTAGTCGTTTGGTGCTTGTTTGGTAGCTCGAAATGTATGAATCTTGCG
This sequence comes from Amblyteles armatorius, assembly GCA_933228735.2. Lineage (NCBI taxonomy): Eukaryota > Metazoa > Arthropoda > Insecta > Hymenoptera > Ichneumonidae > Amblyteles > Amblyteles armatorius. The sequence goes on from OW121690.1 coordinate 7,840,723, forward strand.
TATTTGCACAAAACGAAGAGTGTTTGATCGTATAAAACGAGCTGGAACGCCTACAGCGAGCGCAAAACTCAATCGTTCGATTTCATTGTAAAGCGACTTTGCAGTCGTTTGGTGCTTGTTTAGCGGCTCGAAATGCATGAATCTTGCGTATTTGCAAAGAATACAGAGTTTTTGATCGTTTAAAACGAGCTGGAACGCCGACAGCGAGCGCAAAACTGAATCGTTCGCTTTCGTTATAAAGCGACTTTTTATTCGATTGGTGCTTGTTTAGCAACTCAAAACGCATAAACCTTGCGTATTTGCATAGAATAAAGGGTTTTTGATCGTGTAAAACGAGCTGAAACGCCTTTAGCAAGCGCAAAACTCAATCGTTCGATTTCGTTATAAAGCGACGTTGTAGTCGTTTGGTGCTTGTTTGGTAGCTCGAAATGTATGAATCTTGCGTATTTGCACAAAACGAAGAGTGTTTGATCGCATAAAACGAGCTGGAACGCCTACAGCGGGCGCAAAACTCAATCGTTCGACTTTGTTGGAAAGCGACTTTGTAGTCGTTTGGTGCTTGTTTGGCGGCTCGAAATGCATGAATCTTGCGTATTTGCAAAGAATACAGAGTTTTTGATCGTTTGAAACGAGCTGGGACGCCTACAGCGAGCGCAAAACTCAATCGTTCGATATCGTTGGAAAGCGATTTTGTAGTCGTTTGGTGCTTGATTAGCAACTCAAAACGCATAAACCTTGCGTATTTGCATAGAATAAAGAGTTTTTGATCGTATAAAATGAGCTGAAACGCCTACAGCGAGCGCAAAACTCAATCGTTCGATTTCATTTTAAAGCGACGTTGTAGTCGTTTGGTGCTTGTTTGGTAGCTTGAAATGCATGAATCTCGCGTATTTGCACCAAACGAAGAGTGTTTGATCGTATGAAACGAGCTGGAACGCCTGCAGCGAGCGCAAAACTCAATCGTTCGATTTCGTTGGAAAGCGACTTTGTAGTCGTTTGGTGCTTGTTTGGCGGCTCGAAATGCATGAATCTTGCGTATTTGCAAAGAATACAGAGTTTTTGATCGTTTAAAACGACCTGGAACGCCGACAGCAAGCGCAAAACTGAATCGTTCGATTTCGTTATAAAGCGACTTTTCAATCGATTGGTGCTTGTTTAGCAACTCAAAACGCATAAACCTTGCGTATTTGCATAGAATAAAGAGTTTTTGATCGTACAAAACGAGCTGAAACGCATTTAGCGAGCGCAAAACTCAATCGTTCGATTTCGTTATAAAGCGACGTTGTAGTCGTTTGGTGCTTGTTTGGTAGCTCGAAATGTATGAATCTTGCGTATTTGCCCAAAACGAAGAGTGTTTGATCGTATAAAACGAGCTGGAACGCCTACAGCGAGCGCAAAACTCAATCGTTCGATTTCGTTGAAAAGCGACTTTGTAGTCGTTTGGTGCTTGTTTGGTAGCTCGAAATGCATGAATCTTGCGTATGTGCACAAAACGAAGAGTGTTTGATCGTATAAAACGAGCTGGAACGCCTACAGCGAGCGCAAAACTCAATCGTTCGATTTCATTTTAAAGCGACGTTGTAGTCGTTTGGTGCTTGTTTGGTAGCTTGAAATGCATGAATCTCGCGTATTTGCACCAAACGAAGAGTGTTTGATCGTATGAAACGAGCTGGAACGCCTGCAGCGAGCGCAAAACTCAATCGTTCGATTTCGTTGGAAAGCGACTTTGTAGTCGTTTGGTGCTTGTTTGGCGGCTCGAAATGCATGAATCTTGCGTATTTGCAAAGAATACAGAGTTTTTGATCGTTTAAAACGACCTGGAACGCCGACAGCAAGCGCAAAACTGAATCGTTCGATTTCGTTATAAAGCGACTTTTCAATCGATTGGTGTTTGTTTAGCAACTCAAAACGCATAAACCTTGCGTATTTGCATAGAATAAAGAGTTTTTGATCGTACAAAACGAGCTGAAACGCATTTAGCGAGCGCAAAACTCAATCGTTCGATTTCGTTATAAAGCGACGTTGTAGTCGTTTGGTGCTTGTTTGGTAGCTCGAAATGTATGAATCTTGCGTATTTGCACAAAACGAAGAGTGTTTGATCGTATAAAACGAGCTGGAACGCCTACAGCGAGCGCAAAACTCAATCGTTCGATTTCGTTGAAAAGCGACTTTGTAGTCGTTTGGTGCTTGTTTGGTAGCTCGAAATGCATGAATCTTGCGTATGTGCACAAAACGAAGTGTGTTTGATCGTATAAAACGAGCTGGAACGCCTACAGCGAGCGCAAAACTCAATCGTTCGATTTCGTTGGAAAGCGACTTTGTAGTCGTTTGGTGCTTGTTTGGCGGCTCGAAATGCATGAATCTTGCGTATATGCAAAGAATACAGAGTTTTTGATCGTTTAAAACGAACTGAAACGCCGACAGCGAGCGCAAAACTCGATTGGTTTATTTCGATATGAAGCGACACTGTAGTCGTTTGGTGCTTGTTTAGCAGCTCGAAATGCATGAATCTTGCGTATTTGCATAGAATGAAGGCTTTTTGATCGTATGAAACGAGCTGGAACGCCTACAGCGAGCGCAAAACTGAATCGTTCGATTTCGTTATAAAGCGACGTTGTAGTCGTTTGGTGCTTGTTTAGCAACTCAAAACGCATAAATCTTGCGTATTTGCATAGAATTAAGAGTTTTTGATCGTATAAAACGAGCTGGAACGCCCACAGCGAGCGCAAGACTCAATTGTTCGATTGCGTTGTAAAGCGACTTTGCAGTCGTTTGGTGCTTGTTTAGCAACTCAAAACGCATAAATCTTGCGTATTTGCATAGAATTAAGAGTTTTTGATCGTATAAAACGAGCTGGAACGCCCACAGCGAGCGCAAGACTCAATTGTTCGATTTCGTTGTAAAGCGACTTTGCAGTCGTTTGGTGCTTGTTTAGCGGCTCCAAATGCATGAATCTTGCGTATTTGCAAAGAATACAGAGTTTTTGATCGTTTGAAACGAGCTGGGACGCCTACAGCGAGCGCAAGACTCAATCGTTCGATTTCGTTGTAAAGCGACTTCGCAGTCGTTTGGTGCTTGTTTAGCGGCTCGAAATGCATGAATCTTGCGTATTTGCAAATAATACAGAGTTTTTGATCGTTTAAAACGAGCTGGAACGCCGACAGCGAGCGCAAAACTGAATCGTTAAATTTCGTTATAAAGTGACTTTTTATTCGATTGGTGCTTGTTTAGCAACTCAAAACGCATAAACCTTGCGTATTTGCATAGAATAAAGAGTTTTTGATCGTGTAAAACGAGCTGAAACGCCTACAGCGAGCGCAAAACTGAATCATTCGATTTTGTTGTAAAGCGACTTTTGTTACGTCCTGGGTCGAATTTGGGACAGAAAGAGTAACCGACACTCACACAAATTTTTTTTTTTGGGGACAATTAGTTGTTACGCATAACGCCGAAAACAATATAGTATCCATACTCGACGTTACCATATTATTGTTAATAATAATCAACAACAATCGCCTTAAGCAAATATCAATAAAGTATAAATCAAGTAAGTCATAAAAACAATACATAACGGTAATAAACGCTGATGCGGGCCATATACATTGCCGAGGCAAAATCCGAAGAAATTCAGTAAACTTTAAGTTGCAATAAAAACGAAACCGCGTGACTTCAACAAACTCTGAGCACGCTATTAGAAGCGGAAAACCCTCGCGAACACTTTAGGTGCGAACCGATTCAACACCCTCCGGGGGGTATTTTCGCCACTGTTAACGGTTTTATGAAAAAGGGCGCGCGACCTTGGAAAACACGAAAATTAATTCCCTAGAGCAAACGGGAAGCACGAATTGGTTTAAAATCAGCAAGCAAACTGAAAACGCAACAACCAATCGGCTTCCAATAAATAAACATTATTTTTAATAAATAAAAATTATTAATAAATAATTCCAAGACATTTTCCTTTTAAATACGCGCAACGCCGAGTGTCGTTATAGAAACGACACTCGACGGCTCAAAACAATAATAAATAAACATTATTAACAGTAAATAAAATTATTAACAAATCATTTCAAACATGATAAAAACGCGCAACGCCGAGTGTCGTTATAAAAACGACACTCGACGGCTCAAACCATTCATAAATAAATATTATTAGCAATAAATAAAATTGTTAATAAATCAATTAACACATTTTAAACCCATGCGACGATGGAATATCGGTATAAACACGATATTCCATAGCGCCACATAATAAATATATATTTCTTTATAAAAATAAATAACAATACTTTATTATAATTAATATTCAAAACTAATTACAAAACATGCAACATTGAGCAACGCTATTGCGACGATGCTCAGCAGCGCTAAAAATCTTTCAATAAATACAAACCTTGAAACATTGAAATGGCAACCATAAAAATATATTGTCCGCAATTATTCAAAACGCGCGCAGCACCAGAATACTGAATTGATATTTAGCGGCGCGGAATATTGTTATAATAATGAACAAATATTGTATGAGGGACTTAGGCATAAGGTTAATAATGTAAACGACGAGTAACGTCTTAAATATTTTTGTTAACAACAAATGTACTAGATTGCTAACTAGTAAATACTGTCTTTAAACAATTACACTGGACTAGCCATATAATAAGTCCGACATAGTAACAAATAGCTATCAATGTTAAATAAGCCATAATTTAATAATGTATCGGATGGCAAAGCGGCCGTGTGACCGGACGCAGCTCCGACACCAACTCCAAGAATCGCCATCGATAAGGGCTCTCTAAGAAGCTGGCCCGTGAGATGCTGCGACGGCACGGCGGCCGTGTGACCGGACGCAACGGCGACAACAGCTCCGAGAATCGTCACCGATAAGGGCTCTCTAAGAAACGAGCCCGTGGGATACTGCATTGGCACGGCTACCACGAGACAAAGGCAGTACCACCATCAACGGCACGGCTACCATGAGACCGGACGCAGATCCGATAACGGCTCTGGGAATCACAGGCGATAAGGCAGTCCCGAGTAGCTTTCTGCCGTTGGGACTCGGACCCGTGGGATGCTGCGTCAGCACAGGGCTCCAAGCGCGGCGGCCGCCACCATCATACATCGCGCTGCCGCGAGACAAAGGCAGCCCCCACTCTAGGGACAGCAGGGCTACAGCTAGCGTCTGCCCCCACCATCACACATCGTGCTGCTACGGGACAACGGCGGCCCCCACTCAAGGGACAGCACGGCTACAGCCAGCGGCTGCCCCCGCCATCATGCATCGCGCTGCCGCGAGACAAAGGCGGCCCCCACTCGAGGGACAGCAAGGCTTCCACGAACGGCGGCCCCCACTCGAGGGACAGCACGGCTACAGCCAGCGGCTGCCCTCACCATCATCCATCGCGCTGCCGCGAGACAAAGGCGGCCCCCACTCAAGAGACAGCGAGGCTTCCACGAACGGCGGCCCCCACTCGAGGGACAGCATGGCTACGGCCAGCGGCTGCCCTCACCATCATCCATCGCGCTGCCGCGAGACAAAGCCGGCCCCCACTCAAGAGACAGCAAGGCTTCCACGAACGGCGGCCCCCACTCGAGGGACAGCACGGCTACAGCCAGCGGCTGCCCTCACCATCATCCATCGCGCTGCCGCGAGACAAAGGCGGCCCCCACTCAAGAGACAGCAAGGCTTCCACGAACGGCGGCCCCCACTCGAGGGACAGCATGGCTACGGCCAGCGGCTGCCCCCACTATCATCCATCGCGCTGCCGCGAAACAACGGCCGCCCCCACTCAAGAGACAGTGAGGCTTCCACTAGCGGCTGCCCCCACTCGAGGAACAGCACGGATGCTGCAAGCGGCTGCCCCCACTCGAGGGACAGCGCACCATAGGCTAGAGCAGCAGAGCAAATCCGCGAGGGCCTCCCCCTCCATCGGCAACGGACTCAGGAGACTCGCGGAGCGGAAGCTGGACAATGGGATCTTCAGTTCTTCTACGACTCTCGACACCGGCGGTCGACTGAAAGGGTGCTCTCGAAGAGACTCTCGCGAACCCCGGTATTCCCTTTGTTATAAATAACAATCATCAGTTGTATTCTACAATAAATATTAAAATCGCGATTGATACCTGGCTGCGACCAGGCGGTATTTAGCCGATATAAGATATCTCTAGCGAACCGTTCGTACTATTACAATAAATATTAGAATATACCTTTTCGAATCCTATCGATCCGAATAAATAAAACGTTTCAACCAATAAACCGTAAAATCCGTCCCCTCGGCAATAAACGACAACCGGCGACCCGTCAGAGGCACCGTGCCGCTACTCAACCAGCGAAAGCAACGTAAGAAAGGTAAGGCTAACCACAGCATTGGACATTTCAACGCAAAATACGAGTATTTCACATTTGTTGACGCAAGAAATTCATTCCTTGTCCCTATACCATTGTAATACCAATTAGATAAATCCATAGATAATTATTTACGCTTAAAACCATGGAATCTTATAAAATCAGTCTCGACACAGATCGATCTGATATAAATGAGATTACCAGCTTTTAGATAAATCCATACACAATTATTTACGCTTAAAACCATGGAATCTTATAAAATCAGTCTCGACACAGATCGATCTGATATAAATGAGATTACCAGCTTTTAGATAAATCCATAGACAATTATTTACGCTTAAAACCATGGAATCTTATAAAATCAGTCTCGACATAGATCGATCTGATATAAATGAGATTGCCAGCTTTTAGGTAAGGTCCATAGCATAAGCACGTTAAGGTTAAATCCTTCCCTGATTTCCTTCCTCCAAAACGAAATGCAACAAATGTGAACTGGTCGAATCATTTCATAAAATCTAATGGATCATAAGCCAATGAAAAATAAAGTCCAATTGCGTGGAGGCCGAACTATTGTCGTAGCAAACGTGAAATCACGTGGAGGAGTTCGTCCCATAACCGCCGAGGTTTCTAGAATTTCCGCCGCACCTACATTGACCGCGGAAAATCGTAACAATATAGTGGACGTCGCTGGTGAAAATTCCATTCCTGTCAAGAACAGGACCGAATCGAAGAATCCGCCTACTGTCATATCCGACGTCATTTTGATCAATCACCGAATTCTCATAATTCGCGACGATCCTCTCGGCGATCACTTTGTGGAAACCAGAATTCGGCATTCTCCGTCGCATCCAGTGCCAGCTACCGAGGACGGCGACATCTCAGACGCCTCCACGGTTATTAACGAGGACAGGCCACCGCCTGTGTCTTCTCCAGAGCTGATCCTTGGGCATTAGCGCCTTCAACCCGCTACGCTCATCTGCTCATCACCTGCCACATCAAGAAACAAGGTACGTATCGACAATACACATATATATCTAATACTCATCCAGTATTGCTCCGATCCCTAACCGGCGCATTCCGGTTTAAACCACGGAGCATCCTCATATAACCAGCTACCAGTCGCTCGAACGTTAAATCCAGATCTCTGCAAAAAAAAGGGGGAAAGGGAAAAATCGATTAAATTCAAAACCGCGACGTAACAGTTTGCAGTCGTTTGGCGCCTGTTCAGCGGCTCGAAATGCATGAACCTTGCGTATTTGCAAAGAATACAGAGTTTTTGATCGTTTAAAACGAGCTGGAACGCCGACAGCAAGCGCAAAACTGAATCATTCGATTTCGTTATAAAGCGACTTTTCAATCGATTGGTGCTTGTTTAGCAACTCAAAACGCATAAACCTTGCGTATTTGCATAGAATAAAGAGTTTTTGATCGTATAAAACGAGCTGAAACGCCTTTAGCAAGCGCAAAACTCAATCGTTCGATTTCGTTATAAAGCGACGTTGTAGTCGTTTGGTGCTTGTTTGGTAGCTCGAAATGTATGAATCTTGCGTATTTGCTCAAAACGAAGAGTGTTTGATCGTATAAAACGAGCTGGAACGCCTACAGCGGGCGCTAAACTCAATCGTTCGACTTTGTTGGAAAGCGACTTTGTAGTCGTTTGGTGCTTGTTTGGCGGCTCGAAATGCATGAATCTTGCGTATTTGCAAAGAATACAGAGTTTTTGATCGTTTGAAACGAGCTGGGACGCCTACAGCGAGCGCAAAACTCAATCGTTCGATTTCGTTGGAAAGCGATTTTGTAGTCGTTTGGTGGTTGTTTGGCGGCTCGAAATGCATGAATCTTGCGTATTTGCAAAGAATACAGAGTTTTTGATCGTTTAAAACAAGCTGGAACGCCTACAGCGGGCGCTAAACTCAATCGTTCGACTTTGTTGGAAAGCGACTTTGTAGTCGTTTGGTGCTTGTTTGGCGGCTCGAAATGCATGAATCTTGCGTATTTGCAAAGAATACAGAGTGTTTGATCGTTTGAAACGAGCTGGGACGCCTACAGCGAGCGCAAAACTCAATCGTTCGATTTCGTTGGAAAGCGATTTTGTAGTCGTTGGCTGCTTGTTTGGAAGCTCTAAATGCATGAATCTTGCCTATTTGCAAAGAATACAGAGTTTTTGATCGCTTAAAACGAGCTGGAACGCCGACAGCGAGCGCAAAACTGAATCGTTCGATTTCGTTATAAAGCGACTTTTCAATCGATTGGTGCTTGTTTAGCAACTCAAAACGCATAAACCTTGCGTATTTGCATAGAATAAAGAGTTTTTGATCGTATAAAACGAGCTGGAACGCCTACAGCGAGCGCAAGACTCAATCGCTCGATTTCGTTATAAAGCGACTTTTCAATCGATAGGTGCTTGTTTAGCAACTCAAAACGCATAAACCTTGCGTATTTGCATAAAATAAAGAGTTTTTGATCGTATAAAACGAGCTGGAACGCCTACAGCGAGCGCAAGACTCAATCGTTCGATTTCGTTAGAAACTGACTTCGCAATCGTTTGGTGGTTGTTTGTCAGCTCGGAATGCATGAATCTTGCGAAATCGCAAAGAATACAGAGTTTTTGATCGTTCAAAACGAGCTGGGACGCCTACAGCGAGCGCAAAACTCAATCGTTCGATTTCGTTGGAAAGCGACTTTGTAGTCGTTTGCTGCTTGTTTGGCGGCTCGAAATGCATGAATCTTGCGTATTTGCACAAAATGAAGAGTGTTTGATCGTGTAAAACGAGTTGGAACGCCTACAGCGAGCGCAAAACTCAATCGTTCGATTTCGTTGAAAAGCGACGTTGCAGTCGTTTGGTGCTTGTTTAGCAACTCAAAACGCATAAACCTTGCGTATTTGCATAGAATTAAGAGTTTTTGATCGTATAAAACGAGCTGGAACGCCTACAGCGAGCGCAAGACTCAATCGTTTGATTTCGTTGTTAAGCGACTTTGCAGTCGTTTGGTGCTTGTTTAGCGGCTCGAAATGCATGAATCTTGCGTATTTGCAAATAAAACAGAGTTTTTGATCGTTTAAAACGAGCTGGAATGCCCACAGCGAGCGCAAGACTCAATCGTTTGATTTCGTTGTTAAGCGACTTTGCAGTCGTTTGGTGCTTGTTTAGCGGCTCGAAATGCATGAATCTTGCGTATTTGCAAATAAAACAGAGTTTTTGATCGTTTAAAACGAGCTGGAATGCCCACAGCGAGCGCAAGACTCAATCGTTTGATTTCGTTGTTAAGCGACTTTTCATTCGATTGGTGCTTGATTAGCAACTCAAAACGCATAAACCTTGCGTATTTGCATAGAATAAAGAGTTTTTGATCGTATGAAATGAGCTGAAACGCCTACAGCGAGCGCAGAACTCAATCGTTCGATTTCCTTTTAAAGCGACGTTGTAGTCGTTTGGTGCTTGTTTGGTAGCTCGAAATGCATGAATCTTGCGTATTTGCACAAAACGAAGAGTGTTTGATCGTATAAAACGAGCTGGAAAGCCTACAGCGAGCGCAAAACTGAATCGTTCAATTTCGTTATAAAGCGACTTTTCAATCGATTGGTGCTTGTTTAGCAACTTAAAACGCATAAACCTTGCGTATTTGCATAGAATAAAGAGGTTTTGATTGAATAAAACGAGCTGAAACGCCTACAGCGGGCGCAAAACTCAATCGTTCGATTTCGTTGGAAAGCGACTTTGTAGTCGTTGGCTGCTTGTTTGGCGGCTCGAAATGCATGAATCTTGCGTATTTGCAAAGAATACAGAGTTTTTGATCGCTCAAAACGAGCTGGAACGCCGACAGCGAGCGCAAAACTGAATCGTTCGATTTCGTTATAAAGCGACTTTTCAATCGATTGGTGCTTGTTTAGCAACTCAAAACGCATAAAACTTGCGTATTTGCATAGAATAAAGAGTTTTTGATCGTATAAAACGAGCTGGAACGCCTACAGCGAGCGCAAGACTCAATCGTTCGATTTCGTTATAAAGCGACTTTTTAATCGATTGGTGCTTGTTTAGCAACTCAAAACGCATAAACCTTCCGTATTTGCATAGAATAAAGAGTTTTTGATCGTACAAAACGAGCTGAAACGCTTTTAGCGAGCGCAAAACTCAATCGTTCGATTCCGTTATAAAGCGACGTTGTAGTCGTTTGGTGCTTGTTTGGTAGCTCGAAATGTATGAATCTTGCGTATTTGCTCAAAACGAAGAGTGTTTGATCGTATAAAACGAGCTGGAACGCCTACAGCGAGCGCAAAACTCAATCGTTCGATTTCGTTGGAAAGCGACTTTGTAGTCGTTTGGTGATGGTTTGGCGGCTCGAAATGCATGAATCTTGCGTATTTGCAAAGAATACAGAGTTTTTGATCGTTTAAAACGAGCTGAAACGCCGACAGCGAGCGCAAAACTCGATTGGTTTATTTCGATATGAAGCGACACTGTAGTCGTTTGGTGCTTGTTTAGCAGCTCGAAATGCATGAATCTTGCGTATTTGCATAGAATGAAGGCTTTTTGATCGTATGAAACGAGCTGGAACGCCTACAGCGAGCGCAAAACTGAATCGTTCGATTTCGTTATAAAGCGACGTTGTAGTCGTTTGAAGCTTGTTTAGCAACTCAAAACGCATAAATCTTGCGTATTTGCATAGAATTAAGTTTTTGATCGTATAAAACGAGCTGGAACGCCCACAGCGAGCGCAAGACTCAATCGTTCGATTTCGTTGTAAAGCGACTTTGCAGTCGTTTGGTGCTTGTTTAGCGGCTCGAAATGCATGAATCTTGCGTATTTGCAAAGAATACAGAGTTTTTGATCGTTCAAAACGAGCTGGGATGCCTACAGCGAGCGCAAAACTCAATCGTTCGATTTCGTTGGAAAGCGACTTTGTAGTCGTTTGGTGCTTGTTTGGCGGCTTGAAATGCATGAAACTTGCGTATTTGCAAAGAATACAGAGTTTTTGATCGCTTAAAACGAGCTGGAACGCCGACAGGGAGCGAAAAACTGAATCGTTCGATTCCGTTATAAAGCTACTTTTTATTCGATTGGTGCTTGTTTAGCAACTCAAAACGCATAATCCTAGGGTATTTGCATAGAATAAACCGTTTTTGATCGAATAAAATGAGCTGAAACGCCTACAGCTAGCGCAAAACTCAATCGTTCGATTTCGTTATGAAGCGACATTGTAGTCGTTTGGTGCTTGTTCGGTAGCTCGAAATGCATGAATCTTGCGTATTTGCACGAAACGACGAGTGTTTGATCGTATCAAACGAGCTGGAACGCCTACAGCGAGCGCAAAACTCAATCGTTCGATTTCGTTGGAAAGCGACTTTGTAGTCGTTTGGTGCTCGTTTGGCGGCTCGAAATGCATGAATCTTGCGTATTCGCAAAGAATACAGAGTTTTTGATCGTTTGAAACGAGCTGGAACGCCGACAGCAAGCGCAAAACTGAATCATTCGATTTCGTTATAAAGCGACTTTTCAATCGATTGGTGCTTGTTAAGCAACTCAAAACGCATAAACCTTGCGTATTTGCATAGAATAAAGAGTTTTTGATCGTATAAAACGAGCTGGAACGCCAACAGCGAGCGCAAAACTCAATCGTTCGATTTCGTTGGAAAGCGACTTTGTAGTCGTTTGGTGCTCGTTTGGCGGCTCGAAATGCATGAATCTTGCGTATTCGCAAAGAATACAGAGTTTTTGATCGTTTGAAACGAGCTGGAACGCCGACAGCAAGCGCAAAACTGAATCATTCGATTTCGTTATAAAGCGACTTTTCAATCGATTGGTGCTTGTTAAGCAACTCAAAACGCATAAACCTTGCGTATTTGCATAGAATAAAGAGTTTTTGATCGTATAAAACGAGCTGGAACGCCAACAGCGAGCGCAAAACTCAATCGTTCGATTTCGTTGCAAAGCGACTTTGTAGTCGTTTGGTGCTTGTTTGGCGGCTCGAAATGCATGAAACTTGCGTATTTGCAAAGAATACAGAGTTTTTGATCGCTTAAAACGAGCTGGAACGCCGACAGGGAGCGCAAAACTGAATCGTTCGATTTCGTTGTAAAGCGACTTTGCAGTCGTTTGGTGCTTGTTTAGCGGCTCGAAATGCATGAATCTTGCGTATTTGCAAAGAATACAGAGTTTTTGATCGTTCAAAACGAGCTGGGATGCCTACAGCGAGCGCAAAACTCAATCGTTCGATTTCGTTGGAAAGCGACTTTGTAGTCGTTTGGTGCTTGTTTGGCGGCTCGAAATGCATGAAACTTGCGTATTTGCAAAGAATACAGAGTTTTTGATCGCTTAAAACGAGCTGGAACGCCGACAGGGAGCGAAAAACTGAATCGTTCGATTCCGTTATAAAGCTACTTTTTATTCGATTGGTGCTTGTTTAGCAACTCAAAACGCATAATCCTTGCGTATTTGCATAGAATAAAGAGTTTTTGATCGAATAAAATGAGCTGAAACGCCTACAGCTAGCGCAAAACTCAATCGTTCGATTTCGTTATAAAGCGACGTTGTAGACGTTTGGTGCTTGTTTGGTAGCTCGAAATGTATGAATCTTGCGTATTTGCACAAAACGAAGAGTGTTTGATCGTATAAAACGAGCTGGAACGCCTACAGCGGGCGCAAAACTCAATCGTTCGACTTTGTTGGAAAGCGACTTTGTAGTCGTTTGGTGCTTGTTTAGCGGCTCGAAATGCATGAATCTTCCGTATTTGCATAGAATAAAGAGTTTTTGATCGTATAAAACGAGCTGGAACGCCTACAGCGAGCGCAAGACTCAATCGTTCGATTTCGTTGTAAAGCGACTTTTTATTCGATTGGTGCTTGTTTAGCAACTCAAAACGCATAAACCTTGCGTATTTGCATAAAATAAAGAGTTTTTGATCGTATAAAATGAACTGAAACGCCTACAGCGAGCGCAAAACTCAATCGTTCGATTTCGTTATAAAGCGACGTTGTAGTCGTTTGGTGCTTGTTTGGCGGCTCGAAATGCATGAATCTTGCGTATTTGCACAAAACGAAGAGTGTTTGATCGTATAAAACGAGCTGGAAAGCCTACAGCGAGCGCAAAACTGATTCGTTCGATTTCGTTATAAAGCGACTTTTCATTCGATTGGTGCTTGTTTAGCAACTCAAAACGCAGAAACCTTGCGTATTTGCATAGAATAAATAGTTTTTGATCGTATGAAACGAGCAGAAACGCCTACAGCGAGCGCAAAACTCGATCGCTCGATTTCGTTATAAAGCGACGTTGTAGTCGTTTGGTGCTTGTTTGGTAGCTCGAAATGCATGAATCTTAGGTATTTGCAAAGAATACAGAGTTTTTGATCGTTTAAAACGAGCTGAAACGCCGACAGCGAGCGCAAAACTCGATTGGTTTATTTCGATATGAAGCGACACTGTAATCGTTTGGTGCTTGTTTAGCGGCTCGAAATGCATGAATCTTGCGTATTTGCAAAGAATACAGAGTTTTTGATCGTTCAAAACGAGCTGGAACGCCCACAGCGAGCGCAAGACTCAATCGTTCGATTTCGTTGTAAAGCGACTTTGCAGTCGTTTGGTGCTTGTTTAGCGGCTCGAAATGCATGAAACTTGCGTATTTGCAAAGAATACAGAGTTTTTGATCGTTCAAAACGAGCTGGAACGCCTACAGCGAGCGCAAAACTCAATCGTTCGATTTCGTTGGAAAGCGACTTTGTAGTCGTTTGGTGCTTGTTTGGGGGCTCGAAATGCATGAATCTTGCGTATTTGCAAAGAATACAGAGTGTTTGATCGTTCAAAACGAGCTGGGATGCCTACAGCGAGCGCAAAACTCAATCGTTCGATTTCGTTATAAAGCGACGTTGTAGGCGTTTGGTGCTTGTTTGGGGGCTCGAAATGCATGAATCTTGCGTATTTGCAAAGAATACTGAGTCTTTGATCGTATGAAACGAGCTGGAACGCCTGCAGCGAGCGCAAAAACCAATCGTTCGATTTCGTTGAAAAGCGACTTTGTAGTCGTTTGGTGCTTGTTTGGCGGCTCGAAATGCATGAAACTTGCGTATTTGCAAAGAATACAGAGTTTTTGATCGCTTAAAACGAGCTGGAACGCCGACAGCGAGCGCAAAACAGAATCGTTCGATTTCGTTATAAAGCTACTTTTCAATCGATTGGTGCTTGTTTAGCAACTCAAAACGCATAAACCTTGCGTATTTGCATAGAATAAAGAGTTTTTGATCGTATAAAACGAGCTGGAACACCGACAGCGAGCGCAAGACTCAATCGTTCGATTTCGTTATAAAGCGACGTTGCAGTCGTTTGGTGCTTCTTTGGTGGCTCGAAATGCATGAATCTTGCGTATTTGCAAAAAATGACGAGTTTTTGATCGTTCAAAACGAGCTGGAACGCTGACAGTGAGCGCAAAACTGAATCGTTCGATTTCGTTATAAAGCGACTTTTCATTCGATTGGTGCTTGTTTAGCAACTCAAAACGCATAAACCTCGCGTATTTGCATAGAATAAAGAGATTTTGATCGTATAAAACGAGCTGAAACGCCTACAGCGAGCGCAAAACTCGATCGCTCGATTTCGTTATAAAGCGACTTTTCATTCGATTGGTGCTTGTTTAGCAACTCAAAACGCATAAACCTTGCGTATTTGCATAGAATAAAGAGTTTTTGATCGTATAAAACAAGCTGAAACGCCTACAGCTAGCGCAAAACTCAATCTTTCGATTTCGTTGTAAAGCGACGTTAGAGTCGTTTGGTGCTTGTTTGGTAGCTCGAAATGCATGAATCTTGCGTATGTGCACAAAACAAAGAGTGTTTGATCGTATGAAACGAGCTGAAACGCCTTTACCGAGCGCCAAACTCAATCGTTCGATTTCGTTATAAAGCCACGTTGTAGTCGTTTGGTGCTTGTTTGGCGGCTCGAAATGCAAGAATCTTGCGTATTTGCAAAGAATACAGAGTGTTTGATCGTTCAAAACGAGCTAGGACGCCTACAGCGAGCGCAAGACTCAATCGTTCGATTTCGTTATAAAGCGACTTTTCAATCGATTGGTGCTTGTTTAGCAACTTAAAACGCATAAACCTTGCGGATTTGCAAAGAATAAAGAGTTTTTGATCGTACAAAACGAGCTGAAACGCCTTTAGCGAGCGCCAAACTCAATCGTTCGATTTCGTTATAAAGCCACGTTGTAGTCGTTTGGTGCTTGTTTGGTAGCTCGAAATGTATGAATCTTGCGTATTTGCACAAAACGAAGAGTCTTTGATCGTATAAAACGAGCTGGAACGCCTACAGCGAGCGCAAAACTCAATCGTTCGATTTCGTTAAAAAGCGACTTTGTAGTCGTTTGGTGCTTGTTTGGCGGCTCGAAATACATGAAACTTGCGTATTTGCATAGAATAAAGAGTTTTTGATCGTATAAAACGAGCTGGAACACCGACAGCGAGCGCAAGACTCAATCGTTCGATTTCGTTATAAAGCGACGTTGCAGTCGTTTGGTGCTTCTTTGGTGGCTCGAAATGCATGAATCTTGCGTATTTGCAAAAAATTAAGAGTTTTTGATCGTTCAAAACGAGCTGGAACGCCGACAGTGAGCGCAAAACTGAATCGTTCGATTTCGTTATAAAGCGACTTTGTAGTCGTTTGCTGCTTGTTTGGCGGCTCGAAATGCATGAATCTTGCGTATTTGCACAAAATAAAGAGTGTTTGATCGTGTAAAACGAGTTGGAACGCCTACAGCAAGCGCAAAACTCAATCGTTCGATTTCGTTGAAAAGCGACGTTGTAGTCGTTTGGTGCTTGTTTAGCAACTCAAAACGCATAAACCTTGCGTATTTGCATAGAATTAAGAGTTTTTGATCGTATAAAACGAGCTGGAACGCCTACAGCGAGCGCAAGACTCAACCGTTTGATTTCGTTGTTAAGCGACTTTGCAGTCGTTTGGTGCTTGTTTAGCGGCTCGAAATGCATGAATCTTGCGTATTTGCAAATAAAACAGAGTTTTTGATCGTTTAAAACGAGCTGGAACGCCGACAGCGAGCGCAAAACTGAATCGTTCGATTTCGTTATAAAGCGACTTTTCATTCGATTGGTGCGTGATTAGCAACTCAAAACGCATAAACTTTGCGTATTTGCATAGAATAAAGAGGTTTTGATTGTATAAAACGAGCTGAAACGCCTACAGCGAGCGCAAAACTCAATCGTTCGATTTCATTTTAAAGCGACGTTGTAGTCGTTTAGTGCTTGTTTGGTAGCTCGAAATGCATGAATCTTGCGTATTTGCACAAAACGAAGAGTGTTTGATCGTATAAAACGAGCTGGAAAGCCTACAGCGAGCGCAAAACTGAATCGTTCAATTTCGTTATAAAGTGACTTTTCAATCGATTGGTGCTTGTTTAGCAACTCAAAACGAATAAACCTTGCGTATTTGCATAGAATAAAGAGGTTTTGATTGTATAAAACGAGCTGAAACGCCTACAGCGAGCGCAAAACTCGATCGCTCGATTTCGTTATAAAGCGACGTTGTAGTCGTTTGGTGCTTGTTTGGTAGCTCGAAATGTATGAATCTTGCGTATGTGCACAAAACGAAGAGTGTTTGATCGTATAAAACGAGCTGGAACGCCTCCTGCGAGCGCAAAACTCAATCGTTCGATTTCGTTGAAAAGCGACTTTGTAGTCGTTTGGTGCTTGTTTGGCGGCTCGAAATGCATGAAACTTGCGTATTTGCAAAGAATACAGAGTTTTTGATCGCTTAAAACGAGCTGGAACGCCGACGGCGAGCGCAAAACTGAATCGTTCGATTTCGTTATAAACCTACTTTTCAATCGATTGGTGCTTGTTTAGCAACTCAAAACGCATAAACCTTGCGTATTTGCATAGAATGAAGAGTTTTTGATCGTATAAAACGAGCTGGAACACCGACAGCGAGCGCAAAACTGAATCGTTCGATTTCGTTATAAAGCGACTTTTCATTCGATTGGTGCTTGTTTAGCAACTCAAAACGCATAAACCTTGCGTATTTGCATAGAATAAAGAGTTTTTGATCGTATAAAACAAGCTGAAACGCCTACAGCTAGCGCAAAACTCAATCTTTCGATTTCGTTATAAAGCGACGTTAGAGTCGTTTGGTGCTTGTTTGGTAGCTCGAAATGCATGAATCTTGCGTATGTGCACAAAACAAAGAGTGTTTGATCGTATGAAACGAGCTGAAACGCCTTTACCGAGCGCAAAACTCAATCGGTCGATTTCGTTGAAAAGCGACTTTGTAGTCGTTTGGTGCTTGTTTGGCGGCTCGAAATGCATGAAACTTGCGTATTTGCAAAGAATACAG
Organism: Amblyteles armatorius; assembly: GCA_933228735.2. Lineage (NCBI taxonomy): Eukaryota > Metazoa > Arthropoda > Insecta > Hymenoptera > Ichneumonidae > Amblyteles > Amblyteles armatorius. Next base: position 7,858,393 of record OW121690.1, read on the forward strand.
AGTTTTTGATCGCTTAAAACGAGCTGGAACGCCGACAGCGAGCGCAAAACTGAATCGTTCGATTTCGTTATAAAGATACTTTTCAATCGATTGGTGCTTGTTTAGCAACTCAAAACGCATAAACCTTGCGTATTTGCATAGAATAAAGAGATTTTGATCGTATAAAACGAGCTGAAACGCCTACAGCGAGCGCAAAACTCGATCGCTCGATTTCGTTATAAAGCGACGTTGTAGTCGTTTGGTGCTTGTTTGGTAGCTCGAAATGCATGAATCTCGAGTATTTGTACGAAACGAAAAGTGTTTGATCGTATGAAACGAGCTGGAACGCCTACAGCGAGCGCAAAACTCAATCGTTCGATTTCGTTGAAAAGCGACTTTGTAGTCGTTTGGTGCTTGTTTAGCGGCTCGAAATGCATGAATCTTGCGTATTTGCAAATAAAACAGAGTTTTTGATCGTTTAAAACGAGCTGGAACGCCGACAGCGAGCGCAAAACTGAATCGTTCGATTTCGTTATAAAGCGACTTTTCATTCGATTGGTGCGTGATTAGCAACTCAAAACGCATAAACCTTGCGTATTTGCATAGAATAAAGAGGTTTTGATTGTATAAAACGAGCTGAAACGCCTACAGCGAGCGCAAAACTCGATCGCTCGATTTCGTTATAAAGCGACGTTGTAGTCGTTTGGTGCTTGTTTGGTAGATCGAAATGTATGAATCTTGCGTATGTGCACAAAACGAAGAGTGTTTGATCGTATAAAACGAGCTGGAACGCCTCCTGCGAGCGCAAAACTCAATCGTTCGATTTCGTTGAAAAGCGACTTTGTAGTCGTTTGGTGCTTGTTTGGCGGCTCGAAATGCATGAAACTTGCGTATTTGCAAAGAATACAGAGTTTTTGATCGCTTAAAACGAGCTGGAACGCCGACAGCGAGCGCAAAACTGAATCGTTCGATTTCGTTATAAAGCTACTTTTCAATCGATTGGTGCTTGTTTAGCAACTCAAAACGCATAAACCTTGCGTATTTGCATAGAATGAAGAGTTTTTGATCGTATAAAACGAGCTGGAACACCGACAGCGAGCGCAAAACTGAATCGTTCGATTTCGTTATAAAGCGACTTTTCATTCGATTGGTGCTTGTTTAGCAACTCAAAACGCATAAACCTTGCGTATTTGCATAGAATAAAGAGTTTTTGATCCTATAAAACAAGCTGAAACGCCTACAGCTAGCGCAAAACTCAATCTTTCGATTTCGTTATAAAGCGACGTTAGAGTCGTTTGGTGCTTGTTTGGTAGCTCGAAATGCATGAATCTTGCGTATGTGCACAAAACAAAGAGTGTTTGATCGTATGAAACGAGCTGAAACGCCTTTACCGAGCGCAAAACTCAATCGTTCGATTTCGTTGAAAAGCGACTTTGTAGTCGTTTGGTGCTTGTTTGGCGGCTCGAAATGCATGAAACTTGCGTATTTGCAAAGAATACAGAGTTTTTGATCGCTTAAAACGAGCTGGAACGCCGACAGCGAGCGCAAAACTGAATCGTTCGATTTCGTTATAAAGATACTTTTCAATCGATTGGTGCTTGTTTAGCAACTCAAAACGCATAAACCTTGCGTATTTGCATAGAATAAAGAGATTTTGATCGTATAAAACGAGCTGAAACGCCTACAGCGAGCGCAAAACTCGATCGCTCGATTTCGTTATAAAGCGACGTTGTAGTCGTTTGGTGCTTGTTTGGTAGCTCGAAATGCATGAATCTCGAGTATTTGTACGAAACGAAAAGTGTTTGATCGTATGAAACGAGCTGGAACGCCTGCAGCGAGCGCAAAACTCAATCGTTCGATTTCGTTGAAAAGCGACTTTGTAGTCGTTTGGTGCTTGTTTGGCGGCTCGAAATGCATGAATCTTGCGTATTTGCAAAGAATACAGAGTGTTTGATCGTTCAAAACAAGCTGGAACGCCGACAGTGAGCGCAAAACTAAATCGTTCAATTTCGTTATAAAGCGACTTTGCAATAGTTTGATGCTTGTTTAGGAGCTCGAAATGCATGAGTCTTGCGTATTTGTGAAGAATAAAGAGTTTTTGACCTCATAAAACAAGCTCGAACACCTATAGCCAGCGGAATACTCAATCGTTCGATTTCGTTATAAAGCGACGTAGTAGTCGTTTGGTGCTTGTTTGGTGGCTCGAAATGCATGAATCTTGCGTATGTGTACAAAATAAAGAGTGTTTGATCGTGTAAAACGAGTTGGAACGCCTACAGCGAGCGCAAAACTCAATCGTTCGATTTCGTTGAAAAGCGACGTTGTAGTCGTTTGGTGCTTGTTTAGCAACTCAAAACGCATAAACCCTGCGTATTTGCATAGAATTAAGAGTTTTTGATCGTATAAAACGAGCTGGAACGCCTACAGCGAGCGCAAGACTCAATCGCTCGATTTCGTTATAGAGCGACTTTTCAATCGATCGGTGCTTGTTTAGCAACTCAAAACGCATAAACCTTGCGTATTTGCATAGAATAAAGAGTTTTTGATCGTATAAAACGAGCTGGAACGCCTACAGCGAGCGGCAGACTCAATCGTTCGATTTCGTTAGAAACTGACTTTGCAATCGTTTGGTGGTTGTTTGTCAGCTCGAAATGCATGAATCTTGCGTAATCGCAAAGAATACAGAGTTTTTGATCGTTCAAAACGAGCTGGGACGCCTACAGCGAGCGCAAAACTCAATCGTTCGATTTCGTTGGAAAGCGACTTTGTAGTCGTTTGCTGCTTGTTTGGCGGCTCGAAATGCATGAATCTTGCGTATTTGCAAATAATACAGAGTTTTTGATCGTTTAAAACGAGCTGGAACGCCGACAGCGAGCGCAAAACTGAATCGTTCGATTTCGTTATGAAGCGACTTTTTATTCGATTGGTGCTTGTTTAGCAACTCAAAACGCATAAACCTTGCGTATTTGCATAGAATAAAGAGTTTTTGATCGAATAAAATGAGCTGAAACGACTACAGCGAGCGCAAAACTCAATCGTTCGATTTCGTTATAAAGCGACGTTGTAGTCGTTTGGTGCTTGTTTGGTAGCTCGAAATGTATGAATCTTGCGTATTTGCACTAAACGAAGAGTGTTTGATCGTATAAAACGAGCTGGAACGCCTACAGCGAGCGCAAAACTCAATCGTTCGATTTCGTTGCAAAGCGACTTTGTAGTCGTTTGGTGCTTGTTTGGCGGCTCGAAATGCATGAAACTTGCGTATTTGCAAAGAATACAGAGTTTTTGATCGCTTAAAACGAGCTGGAACGCCGACAGGGAGCGCAAAACTGAATCGTTCGATTCCGTTATAAAGCTACTTTTCAATCGATTGGTGCTTGTTTAGCAACTCAAAACGCATAAACCTTGCGTATTTGCATAGATTAAAGAGTTTTTGATCGTATAAAAAGAGCTGGAACACCGACAGCGAGCGGAAGACCCAATCGTTCGATTTCGTTATAAAGTGACGTTGCAGACGTTTGGTGCTTCTTTGGTGGTTCGGAATGCATGAATCTTGCGAATTTGCGAATAATACAGAGTTTTTGATCGTTTAAAACGAGCTGGAACGCCGACAGCGAGCGCAAAACTAAATCGATCGATTTCGTTATAAAGCGACTTTTTATTCGATTGGTGCTTGTTTAGCAACTCAAAACGCATAAACCTTGCGTATTTGCATAGAATAAAGAGTTTTTGTTCGAATAAAATGAGCTGAAACGCCTACAGCGAGCGCAAAACTCAATCGTTCGATTTCGTTATAAAGCGACTTTGTAGTCGTTTGGTGCTTGTTTGGTAGCTCGAAATGCATGAATCTTGCGTATTTGCACGAAACGAAGAGTGTTTGATCGTATCAAACGAGCTGCAACGCCTACAGCGAGCGCAAAACTCAATCGTTCGATTTCGTTGGAAAGCGACTTTGTAGTTGCTTGGTGCTTGTTTGGCGGCTCGAAATGCATGAATCTTGCGTATTCGCAAAGAATACAGAGTTTTTGATCGTTTGAAACGAGCTGGAACGCCGACAGCAAGCGCAAAACTGAATCATTCGACTTCGTTATAAAGCGACTTTTCAATCGATTGGTGCTTGTCAAGCAACTCAAAACGCATAAACCTTGCGTATTTGCATAGGATAAAGAGTTTTTGATCGTACAAAACGAGCTGAAACGCCTTTAGCGAGCGCAAAACTCAATCGTTCGATTTCGTTATAAAGCGACGTTGTAGTCGTTTGGTGCTTGTTTGGGAGCTCGAAATGTATGAATCTTGCTTATTTGCACAAAACGAAGAGTGTGTGATCGTATAAAACGAGCTGGAACGCCTACAGCGAGCGCAAAACTCAATCGTTCGATTTCGTTGAAAAGCGACTTTGTAGTCGTTTGGTGCTTGTTTGGTAGCTCGAAATGCATGAATCTTGCGTATGTGCACAAAACGAAGAGTGTTTGATCGTATAAAACGAGCTGGAACGCCTACAGCGAGCGCAAAACTCAATCGTTCGATTTCGTTGAAAAGCGACTTTGTAGTCGTTTGGTGCTTGTTTGGCGGCTCGAAATGCATGAAACTTGCGTATTTGCAAAGAATACAGAGTTTTTGATCGCTTAAAACGAGCTGGAACGCCGACTGCGAGCGCAAAACTGAATCGTTCGATTTCGTTATAAAGCTACTTTTCAATCGATTGGTGCTTGTTTAGCAACTCAAAACGCATAAACCTTGCGTATTTGCATAGAATAAAGAGTTTTTGATCGTATAAAACGAGCTGGAACAACGACAGCGAGCGCAAGACTCAATCGTTCGATTTCGTTATAAAGCGACGTTGCAGTCGTTTGGTGCTTCTTTGGTGGTTCGAAATGCATGAATCTTGCGTATTTGCAAAAAATGACGAGTTTTTGATCGTTCAAAACGAGCTGGAACGCCGACAGTGAGCGCAAAACTGAATCGTTCGATTTCGTTATAAAGCGAATTTTCATTCGATTGGTGCTTGTTTAGCAACTCAAAACGCATAAACCTCGCGTATTTGCATAGAATAAAGAGATTTTGATCGTATAAAACGAGCTGAAACGCCTACAGCGAGCGCAAAACTCGATCGCTCGATTTCGTTATAAAGCGACGTTGTAGTCGTTTGGTGCTTGTTTGGTAGCTCGAAATGCATGAATATCGAGTATTTGTACGAAACGAAAAGTGTTTGATCGTATGAAACGAGCTGGAACGCCTACAGCGAGCGCAAAACTCAATCGTTCGATTTCGTTATAAAGCGACTTTTCAATCGATTGGTGCTTGTTAAGCAACTCAAAACGCATAAACCTTGCGTATTTGCATAGAATAAAGAGTTTTTGATCGTACAAAACGAGCTAAAACGCCTTTAGCGAGCTCAAAACTCAATCGTTCGATTCCGTTATAAAGCGACGTTGTAGTCGTTTGGTGCTTGTTTGGTAGCTCGAAATGTATGAATCTTGCGTGATTGCACAAAACGAAGAGTGTTTGATCGTATAAAACGAGCTGGAACGCCTACAGCGAGCGCAAAACTCAATCGTTCGATTTCGTTGAAAAGCGACTTTGTAGTCGTTTGGTGCTTGTTTGGTAGCTCGAAATGCATGAATCTTGCGTATGTGCACAAAACGAAGAGTTTTTGATCGTATAAAACGAGCTGGAACGCCTACAGCGAGCGCAAAACTCAATCGTTCGATTTCGTTGAAAAGCGACTTTGTAGTCGTTTGGTGCATGTTTGGCGGCTCGAAATGCATGAAACTTGCGTATTTGCAAAGAATACAGAGTTTTCGATCGCTTAAAACGAGCTGGAACGCCGACAGCGAGCGCAAAACTGAATCGTTCGATTTCGTTATAAAGCTACTTTTCAATCGATTGGTGCTTGTTTAGCAACTCAAAACGCATAAACCTTGCGTATTTGCATAGAATAAAGAGTTTTTGATCGTATAAAACGAGCTGGAACACCGACAGCGAGCGCAAGACTCAATCGCTCGATTTCGTTATAAAGCGACGTTGCAGTCGTTTGGTGCTTCTTTGGTGGCTCGAAATGCATGAATCTTGCGTATTTGCAAAAAATGACGAGTTTTTGATCGTTCAAAACGAGCTGGAACGCCGACAGTGAGCGCAAAACTGAATCGTTCGATTTCGTTATAAAGCGACTTTTCATTCGATTGGTGCTTGTTTCGCAACTCAAAACGCATAAACCTTGCGTATTTGCATAGAATAAAGAGATTTTGATCGTATAAAACGAGCAGAAACGCCTACAGCGAGCGCAAAACTCGATCGCTCGATTTCGTTATAAAGCGACGTTGTAGTCGTTTGGTGCTTGTTTGGTAGCTCGAAATGCATGAATCTCGAGTATTTGTACGAAACGAAAAGTGTTTGATCGTATGAAACGAGCTGGAACGCCTACAGCGAGCGCAAAACTCAATCGTTCGATTTCGTTGGAAAGCGACTTTGTAGTCGTTTGGTGCTTGTTTGGTGGCTCGAAATGCATGAATCTTGCGTATTTGCAAAGAATACAGAGTTTTTGATCGTTTAAAACGAGCTGAAACGCCGACAGCGAGCGCAAAACTCGATTGGTTTATTTCGACATGAAGCGACACTGTAGTCGTTTGGTGCTTGTTTAGCAGCTCGAAATGCATGATACTTGCGTATTTGCATACAATGAAGGCTTTTTGATCGTATAAAACGAGCTGGAACGCCTACAGCGAGCGCAAAACTGAATCGTTCGATTTCGTTATAAAGCGACGTTGTAGTCGTTTGGTGCTTGTTTAGCAACTCAAAACGCATAAATCTTGCGTATTTGCATAGAATTAAGTTTTTGATCGTATAAAACGAGCATGAACGCCCACAGCGAGCGCAAGACTCGATTGGTTTATTTCGATATGAAGCGACACTGTAGTCGTTTGGTGCTTGTTTAGCAGCTCGAAATGCATGAATCTTGCGTATTTGCATAGAATGAAAGCTTTTTGATCGTATGAAACGAGCTGGTACGCCTACAGCGAGCGCAAAACTGAATCGTTCGATTTCGTTGGAAAGCGACTTTGTAGTCGTTTGGTGCTTGTTTGGGGGCTCGAAATGCATGAATCTTGCGTATTTGCAAAGAATACAGAGTGTTTGATCGTTCAAAACGAGCTGGGATGCCTACAGCGAGCGCAAAACTCAATCGTTCGATTTCGTTGGAAAGCGACTTTGTAGTCGTTTGGTGCTGGATTGGCAGCTCGAAATGCATGAATCTTGCGTATTTGCAAAGAATACAGAGTTTTTGATCGTTTAAAACGAGCTGAAACGCCGACAGCGAGCGCAAAACTCGATTGGTTTATTTCGATATGAAGCGACACTGTAGTCGTTTGGTGCTTGTTTAGCAGCTCGAAATGCATGAATCTTGCGTATTTGCATAGAATAAAAGCTTTTTGATCGTATGAAACGAGCTGGAACGCCTACAGCGAGCGCAAAACTGAATCGTTCGATTTCGTTATAAAGCGACGTTGTAGTCGTTTGAAGCTTGTTTAGCAACTCAAAACGCATAAATCTTGCGTATTTGCATAGAATTAAGTTTTTGATCGTATAAAACGAGCTGGAACGCCCACAGCGAGCGCAAGACTCAATCGTTCGATTTCGTTGTAAAGCGACTTTGCAGTCGTTTGGTGCTTGTTTAGCGGCTCGAAATGCATGAATCTTGCGTATTTGCAAAGAATACAGAGTGTTTGATCGTTCAAAACGAGCTGGGACGCCTACAGCGAGCGCAAGACTCAATCGTTCGATTTCGTTATAAAGCGACTTTTCAATCGATTGGTGCTTGTTTAGCAACTTAAAACGCATAAACCTTGCGTATTTGCAAAGAATAAAGAGTTTTTGATCGTATAAAACGAGCTGGAACGCCTACAGCGAGCGCAAGACTCAATCGTTCGATTTCGTTGTAAAGCGACTTTGCAGTCGTTTGGTGCTTGTTTGGCGGCTCGAAATGCATGAAACTTGCGTATTTGCAAAGAATACAGAGTTTTTGATCGCTTAAAACGAGCTGGAACGCCGACAGGGAGCGCAAAACTGAATCGTTCGATTCCGTTATAAAGCTACTTTTTATTCGATTGGTGCTTGTTTAGCAACTCAAAACGCATAATCCTTGCGTATTTGCATAGAATAAAGAGTTTTTGATCGAATAAAATGAGCTGAAACGCCTACAGCTAGCGCAAAACTCAATTTTTCGATTTCGTTATAAAGCGACGTTGTAGTCGTTTGGTGCTTGTTTGGTAGCTCGAAATGTATGAATCTTGTGTATTTGCACAAAACGAAGAGTGTTTGATCGTATACAACGCGCTGGAACGCCTACAGCGGGCGCAAAACTCAATCGTTCGACTTTGTTGGAAAGCGACTTTGTAGTCGTTTGGTGCTTGTTTAGCGGCTCGAAATGCATGAATCTTGCGTATTTGCATAGAATAAAGAGTTTTTGATGTTATAAAACGAGCTGGAACGCCTACAGCGAGCGCAAGACTCAATCGTTCGATTTCGTTGTGAAGCGACTTTTTATTCGATTGGTGCTTGTTTAGCAACTCAAAACGCATAAACCTTGCGTATTTGCATAGAATAAAGAGTTTTTGATCGTACAAAACGAGCTGAAGCGCCTACAGCGAGCGCAAAACTCGATCGCTCGATTTCGTTATAAAGCGACGTTGTAGTCGTTTGGTGCTTGTTTGGTAGCTCGAAATGCATGAATCTTGCGTATTTGCAAAGAATACAGAGTTTTTGGTCGTTTAAAACAAGCTGGAACGCCGACAGCAAGCGCAAAACTGAATCGTTCGATTTCGTTATAAAGCGACTTTTCAATCGATTGGTCCTTGTTTAGCAACTCAAAACGCATAAACCTTGCGTATTTGCGTAGAATAAAGAGTTTTTTATCGTACAAAACGAGCTGAAACGCCTTTAGCGAGCGCAAAACTCAATCGTTCGATTTCGTTATAAAGCGACGTTGTAGTCGTTTGGTGCTTGTTTGGTAGCTCGAAATGTATGAATCTTGCGTATTTGCACAAAACGAAGAGTGTTTGATCGTATAAAACGAGCTGGAACGCCTACAGCGAGCGCAAAACTCAATCGTTCGATTTCGTTGGAAAGCGACTTTGTAGTCGTTTGGTGCTTGTTTGGTGGCTCGAAATGCATGAATCTTGCGTATTTGCAAAGAATACAGAGTTTTTGATCGTTCAAAACGAGCTGAAACGCCGACAGCGAGCGCAAAACTCGATTGGTTTATTTCGACATGAAGCGACACTGTAGTCGTTTGGTGCTTGTTTAGCAGCTCGAAATGCATAAATCTTGCGTATTTGCAAAGAATAAAGAGTTTTTGATCGTATAAAACGAGCTGGAACGCCTACAGCGAGCGCAAGACTCAATCGTTCGATTTCGTTAGAAACTGACTTTGCATTCGTTTGGTGGTTGTTTGTCAGCTCGAAATGCATGAATCTTGCGTAATCTCAAAGAATACAGAGTTTTTGATCGTTCAAAACGAGCTGGGACGCCTACAGCGAGCGCAAAACTCAATCGTTCGATTTCGTTGGAAAGCGACTTTGTAGTCGTTTGGTGCTTGTTTGGCGGCTCGAAATGCATGAATCTTGCGCATTCGCAAAGAATACAGAGTTTTTGATCGTTTGAAACGAGCTGGAACGCCGACAGCAAGCGCAAAACTGAATCGTTCGATTTCGTTATAAAGCGACTTTTCAATCGATTGGTGCTTGTCAAGCAACTCAAAACGCATAAACCTTGCGTATTTGCATAGAATAAAGAGGTTTTGATTGTATAAAACGAGCTGAAACGCCTACAGCGAGCGCAAAACTCGATCGCTCGATTTCGTTATAAAGTGACGTTGTAGTCGTTTGGTGCTTGTTTGGTAGCTCGAAATGTATGAATCTTGCGTATTTGCACAAAACGAAGAGTGTTTGATCGTATAAAACGAGCTGGAACGCCTACAGCGAGCGTAAAACTCAATCGTTCGATTTCGTTGGAAAGCGACTTTGTAGTCGTTTGGTGCTTGTTTGGTGACTCGAAATGCATGAATCTTGCGTATTTGCAAAGAAAACAGAGTTTTTGATCGTTTAAAACGAGCTGAAACGCCGACAGCGAGCGCAAAACTCAATCGTTCGATTTTGTTATAAAGCGACGTTAGAGTCGTTTGGTGCTTGTTTGGTAGCTCGAAATGCATGAATCTTGCGTATGTGCACAAAACGAAGAGTGTTTGATCGTATAAAACGAGCTGGAACGCCGACAGCGAGCGCAAAACTCAATCGTTCGATTTCGTTGGAAAGCGACTTTGTAGTCGTTTGGTGCTTGTTTGGCGGCTCGAAATGCATGAATCTTGCGTATTTGCAAAGAATACAGAGTGTTTGATCGTTCAAAACGAGCTGGGACGCCTACAGCGAGCGCAAAACTCAATCGTTCGATTTCGTTGGAAAGCGACTTTGTAGTCGTTTGGTGCTTGTTTGGCGGCTCGAAATGCATGATTCTTGCGTATTCGCAAAGAATACAGAGTTTTTGATCGTTTGAAACGAGCTGGAACGCCGACAGCAAGCGCAAAACTGAATCGTTCGATTTCGTTATAAAGCGACTTTTCAATCGATTGGTGCTTGTCAAGCAACTCAAAACGCATAAACGTTGCGTATTTGCATAGAATAAAGAGGTTTTGATTGTATAAAACGAGCTGAAACGCCTACAGCGAGCGCAAAACTCGATCGCTCGATTTCGTTATAAAGTGACGTTGTAGTCGTTTGGTGCTTGTTTGGTAGCTCGAAATGTATGAATCTTGCGTATTTGCACAAAACGAAGAGTGTTTGATCGTATAAAACGAGCTGGAACGCCTACAGCGAGCGTAAAACTCAATCGTTCGATTTCGTTGGAAAGCGACTTTGTAGTCGTTTGGTGCTTGTTTGGTGACTCGAAATGCATGAATCTTGCGTATTTGCAAAGAATACAGAGTTTTTGATCGTTTAAAACGAGCTGGGATGCCTACAGCTAGCGCAAAACTCGATCGCTCGATTTCGTTATAAAGTGACGTTGTAGTCGTTTGGTGCTTGTTTGGTAGCTCGAAATGTATGAATCTTGCGTATTTGCACAAAACGAAGAGTGTTTGATCGTATCAAACGAGCTGGAACGCCTACAGCGAGCGCAAAACTCAATCGTTCGATTTCGTTGGAAAGCGACTTTGTAGTCGTTTGGTGCTTGTTTGGCGGCTCGAAATGCATGAATCTTGCGTATTCGCAAAGAATACAGAGTTTTTGATCGTTTGAAACGAGCTGGAACGCCGACAGCAAGCGCAAAACTGAATCGTTCGATTTCGTTATAAAGCGACTTTTCAATCGATTGGTGCTTGTTAAGCAACTCAAAACGCATAAACCTTGCGTATTTGCATAGAATAAAGAGTTTTTGATCGAATAAAATGAGCTGAAACGCCTACAGCGAGCGCAAAACTCAATCGTTCGATTTCGTCATAAAGCGACAATGTAGTCGTTTGGTGCTTGTTTGGGGGCTCGAAATGCATGAATCTTGCGTATTTGCAAAGAATACAGAGTGTTTGATCGTTCAAAACGAGCTGGGATGCCTACAGCGAGCGCAAAACTCAATCGTTCGATTTCGTTAAAAAGCGACGTTGTGGCGTTTGGTGCTTGTTTGGGGGCTCGAAATGCATGAATCTTGCGTATTTGCAAAGAATACAGAGTGTTTGATCGTTCAAAACGAGCTGGGATGCCTACAGCGAGCGCAAAACTCAATCGTTCGATTTCGTTATAAAGCGACGTTAGAGTCGTTTGGTGCTTGTTTGGTAGCTCGAAATGCATGAATCTTGCGTATGTGCACAAAACGAAGAGTGTTTGATCGTACAAAACGAGCTGGAACGCCGACAGCGAGCGCAAGACTCAATCGTTCGATTTCGTTAGAAACTGACTTTTCAATCGATTGGTGCTTGTTAAGCAACTCAAAACGCATAAACCTTGCGTATTTGCATAGAATAAAGAGTTTTTGATCGAATAAAATGAGCTGAAACGCCTACAGCGAGCGCAAAACTCAATCGTTCGATTTCGTTATAAAGCGACGTTGTAGTCGTTTGGTGCTTGTTTGGCGGCTCGAAATGCATGAATCTTGCGTATTCGCAAAGAATACAGAGTTTTTGATCGTTTGAAACGAGCTGGAACGCCGACAGCAAGCGCAAAACTGAATCATTCGATTCCGTTATAAAGCTACTTTTTGTTCGATTGGTGCTTGTTTAGCAACTCAAAACGCATAATCCTTGCGTATTTGCATAGAATAAAGAGTTTTTGATCGTACAAAACGAGCTAAAACGCCTTTAGCGAGCTCAAAACTCAATCGTTCGATTCCGTTATAAAGCGACGTTGTAGTCGTTTGGTGCTTGTTTGGTAGCTCGAAATGTATGAATCTTGCGTATTTGCACAAAACGAAGAGTGTTTGATCGTATAAAACGAGCTGGAACGCCTACAGCGAGCGCAAAACTCAATCGTTAAATTTCGTTGCAAAGCGACTTTGTAGTCGTTTGATGCTTGTTTGGCGGCTCGAAATGCATGAAACTTGCGTATTTGCAAAGAATACAGAGTTTTTGATCGCTTAAAACGAGCTGGAACGCCGACAGGGAGCGCAAAACTGAATCGTTCGATTCCGTTATAAAGCTACTTTTCAATCGATTGGTGCTTGTTCAGCAACTCAAAACGCATAATCCTTGCGTATTTGCATAGAATAAAGAGTTTTTGATCGAATAAAATGAGCTGAAACGCCTACAGCTAGCGCAAAACTCAATCGTTCGATTTCGTTATAAAGCGACGTTGTAGTCGTTTGGTGCTTGTTTGGTAGCTCGAAATGCATGAATCTTGCGTATTTGCACGAAACGAAGAGTGTTTGATCGTATCAAACGAGCTGGAACGCCTACAGCGAGCGCAAAACTCAATCGTTCGATTTCGTTGGAAAGCGACTTTGTAGTCGTTTGGTGCTTGTTTGGCGGCTCGAAATGCATGAATCTTGCGTATTTGCAAAGAATACAGAGTGTTTGATCGTTCAAAACGAGCTGGGATGCCTACAGCGAGCGCAAAACTCAATCGTTCGATTTCGTTATAAAGCGACCTTAGAGTCGTTTGGTGCTTGTTTGGTAGCTCGAAATGCATGAATCTTGCGTATGTGCACAAAACGAAGAGTGTTTGATCGTATAAAACGAGCTGGAACGCCGACAGCGAGCGCAAGACTCAATCGTTCGATTTCGTTAGAAACTGACTTTGCATTCGTTTGGTGGTTGTTTGTCAGCTCGAAATGCATGAATCTTGCGTAATCGCAAAGAATACAGAGTTTTTGATCGTTCAAAACGAGCTGGGACGCCTACAGCGAGCGCAAAACTCAATCGTTCGATTTCGTTGGAAAGCGACTTTGTAGTCGTTTGGTGCTTGTTTGGCCGCTCGAAATGCATGAATCTTGCGTATTCGCAAAGAATACAGAGTTTTTGATCGTTTGAAACGAGCTGGAACGCCGACAGCAAGCGCAAAACTGAATCATTCGATTCCGTTATAAAGCTACTTTTTATTCGATTGGTGATTGTTTAGCAACTCAAAACGCATAATCCTTGCGTATTTGCATAGAATAAAGAGTTTTTGATCGTACAAAACGAGCTAAAACGCCTTTAGCGAGCTCAAAACTCAATCGTTCGATTCCGTTATAAAGCGACGTTGTAGTCGTTTGGTGCTTGTTTGGTAGCTCGAAATGTATGAATCTTGCGTATTTGCACAAAACGAAGAGTGTTTGATCGTATAAAACGAGCTGAAACGCCTACAGCGAGCGCAAAACTCAATCGTTCGATTTCGTTGGAAAGCGACTTTGTAGTCGTTTGGTGCTTGTTTGGCGGCTCGAAATGCATGAATCTTGCGTATTCGCAAAGAATACAGAGTTTTTGATCGTTTGAAACGAGCTGGAACGCCGACAGCAAGCGCAAAACTGAATCGTTCGATTTCGTTATAAAGCGACTTTTCAATCGATTGGTGCTTGTCAAGCAACTCAAAACGCATAAACCTTGCGTATTTGCATAGAATAAAGAGGTTTTGATTGTATAAAACGAGCTGAAACGCCTACAGCGAGCGCAAAACTCGATCGCTCGATTTCGTTATAAAGTGACGTTGTAGTCGTTTGGTGCTTGTTTGGTAGCTCGAAATGTATGAATCTTGCGTATTTGCACAAAACGAAGAGTGTTTGATCGTATAAAACGAGCTGGAACGCCTACAGCGAGCGTAAAACTCAATCGTTCGATTTCGTTGGAAAGCGACTTTGCAGTCGTTTGGTGCTTGTTTGGTGACTCGAAATGCATGAATCTTGCGTATTTGCAAAGAATACAGAGTTTTTGATCGTTTAAAACGAGCTGAAACGCCGACAGCGAGCGCAAAACTCGATTGGTTTATTTCGACATGAAGCGACACTGTAGTCGTTTGGTGCTTGTTTAGCAGCTCGAAATGCATGAATCTTGCGTATTTGTATACAATGAAGGCTTTTTGATCGTATGAAACGAGCTGGAACGCCTACAGCGAGCGCAAAACTGAATCGTTCGATTTCGTTACAAAGCGACGTTGTAGTCGCTTGGTGCTTGTTTAGCAACTCAAAACGCATAAATCTTGCGTATTTGCATAGAATTAAGTTTTTGATCGTATAAAACGAGCTGGAACGCCCACAGCGAGCGCAAGACTCAATCGTTCGATTTCGTTGTAAAGCGACTTTGCAGTCGTTTGGTGCTTGTTTAGCGGCTCGAAATGCATGAATCTTGCGTATTTGCAAAGAATACAGAGTTTTTGATCGTTCAAAACGAGCTGGGATGCCTACAGCGAGCGCAAAACTCAATCGTTCGATTTCGTTGGAAAGCGACTTTGTAGTCGTTTGGTGCTTGTTTGGCGGCTCGAAATGCATGAAACTTGCGTATTTGCAAAGAATACAGAGTTTTTGATCGCTTAAAACGAGCTGGAACGCCGACAGGGAGCGCAAAACTGAATCGTTCGATTCCGTTATAAAGCTACTTTTTATTCGATTGGTGCTTGTTTAGCAACTCAAAACGCATAATCCTTGCGTATTTGCATAAAATAAAGAGTTTTTGATCGAATAAAATGAGCTGAAACGCCTACAGCTAGCGCAAAACTCAATCGTTCGATTTCGTTATAAAGCGACGTTGTAGTCGTTTGGTGCTTGTTTGGTAGCTCGAAATGCATGAATCTTGCGTATTTGCACGAAACGAAGAGTGTTTGATCGTATCAAACGAGCTGGAACGCCTACAGCGAGCGCAAAACTCAATCGTTCGATTTCGTTGGAAAGCGACTTTGTAGTCGTTTGGTGCTTGTTTGGCGGCTCGAAATGCATGAATCTTGCGTATTCGCAAAGAATACAGAGTTTTTGATCGTTTGAAACGAGCTGGAACGCCGACAGCAAGCGCAAAACTGAATCGTTCGATTTCGTTATAAAGCGACTTTTCAATCGATTGGTGCTTGTTAAGCAACTCAAAACGCATAAACCTTGCGTATTTGCATAGAATAAAGAGTTTTTGATCGAATAAAATGAGCTGAAACGCCTACAGCGAGCGCAAAACTCAATCGTTCGATTTCGTTATAAAGCGACGTTGTAGTCGTTTGGTGCTTGTTTGGGGGCTCGAAATGCATGAATCTTGCGTATTTGCAAAGAATACAGAGTGTTTGATCGTTCAAAACGAGCTGGGATGCCTACAGCGAGCGCAAAACTCAATCGTTCGATTTCGTTAAAAAGCGACGTTGTGGCGTTTGGTGCTTGTTTGGGGGCTCGAAATGCATGAATCTTGCGTATTTGCAAAGAATACAGAGTGTTTGATCGTTCAAAACGAGCTGGGATGCCTACAGCGAGCGCAAAACTCAATCGTTCGATTTCGTTATAAAGCGACGTTAGAGTCGTTTGGTGCTTGTTTGGTAGCTCGAAATGCATGAATCTTGCGTATGTGCACAAAACGAAGAGTGTTTGATCGTATAAAACGAGCTGGAACGCCGACAGCGAGCGCAAGACTCAATCGTTCGATTTCGTTATAAAGCGACTTTTCAATCGATTGGTGCTTGTTTAGCAACTTAAAACGCATAAACCTTGCGTATTTGCAAAGAATAAAGAGTTTTTGATCGTATAAAACGAGCTGGAACGCCTACAGCGAGCGCAAGACTCAATCGTTCGATTTCGTTAGAAACTGACTTTGCATTCGTTTGGTGGTTGTTTGTCAGCTCGAAATGCATGAATCTTGCATATTCGCAAAGAATACAGAGTTTTTGATCGTTCGAAACGAGCTGGGACGCCTACAGCGAGCGCAAAACTCAATCGTTCGATTTCGTTGGAAAGCGACTTTGTAGTCGTTTGGTGCTTGTTTGGCGGCTCGAAATGCATGAATCTTGCGTATTTGCACAAAATGAAGAGTGTTTGATCGTGCAAAACGAGTTGGAACGCCTACAGCGAGCGCAAAACTCAATCGTTCGATTTCGTTGAAAAGCGACGTTGTAGTCGTTTGGTGCTTGTTTAGCAACTCAAAACGCATAAACCTTGCGTATTTGTATAGAATTAAGAGTTTTTGATCGTATAAAACGAGCTGGAACGCCTACAGCGAGCGCAAGACTCAAGCGTTCGATTTCGTTGGAAAGCGACTTTGTAGACGTTTGGTGCTTGTTTGGCGGCTCGAAATGCATGAATCTTGCGTATTCGCAAAGAATACAGAGTTTTTGATCGTTTGAAACGAGCTGGACCGCCGACAGCAAGCGCAAAACTGATTCATACGATTTCGTTATAAAGCGACTTTTCAATCGATTGGTGCTTGTTAAGCAACTCAAAACGCATAAACCTTGCGTATTTGCAAAGAATAAAGAGTTTTTGATCGTATCAAACGAGCTGGAACGCCTACAGCGAGCGCAAAACTCAATCGTTCGATTTCGTTGGAAAGCGACTTTGTAGACGTTTGGTGCTTGTTTGGCGGCTCGAAATGCATGAATCTTGCGTATTCGCAAAGAATACAGAGTTTTTGATCGTTTGAAACGAGCTGGACCGCCGACAGCAAGCGCAAAACTGATTCATACGATTTCGTTATAAAGCGACTTTTCAATCGATTGGTGCTTGTTAAGCAACTCAAAACGCATAAACCTTGCGTATTTGCATAGAATAAAGAGTTTTTGATCGTACAAAACGAGCTGAAACGCCTTTAGCGAGCGCAAAACTCAATCGTTCGATTTCGTTATAAAGCGACGTTGTAGTCGTTTGGTGCTTGTTTGGTAGCTCGAAATGTATGAATCTTGCGTATTTGCACAAAACGAAGAGTGTTTGATCGTATAAAACGAGCTGGAACGCCTACAGCGAGCGCAAAACTCAATCGTTCGATTTCGTTAAAAAGCGACTTTGTAGTCGTTTGGTGCTTGTTTGGCGGCTCCAAATACATGAAACTTGCGTATTTGCAAAGAATACAGAGTTTTTGATCGCTTAA
The DNA here is from genome assembly GCA_933228735.2 of Amblyteles armatorius. Lineage (NCBI taxonomy): Eukaryota > Metazoa > Arthropoda > Insecta > Hymenoptera > Ichneumonidae > Amblyteles > Amblyteles armatorius. Next base: position 7,875,866 of record OW121690.1, read on the forward strand.
AACGAGCTGGAACGCCGACAGAGAGCGCAAAACTGAATCGTTCGATTTCGTTATAAAGCTACTTTTTAATCGATTGGTGCTTGTTTAGCAACTCAAAACGCATAAACGTTGCGTATTTGCATAGAATAAAGAGTTTTTGATCGTATAAAACGAGCTGGAACACCGACAGCGAGCGCAAGACTCAATCGTTCGATTTCGTTATAAAGCGACGTTGCAGTCGTTTGGTGCTTCTTTGGTGGCTCGAAATGCATGAATCTTGCGTATTTGCAAAAAATTAAGAGTTTTTGATCGTTCAAAATGAGCTGGAACGCCGACAGTGAGTGCAAAACTGAATCGTTCGATTTCGTTATAAAGCGACTTTTCATTCGATTGGTGCTTGTTTAGCAACTCAAAACGCATAAACCTTACGTATTTGCATAGAATTAAGAGTTTTTGATCGTATAAAACGAGCTGAAACGCCTACAGCTAGCGCAAAACTCAATCGTTCGATCTCGTTATAAAGCGACGTTGTAGTCGTTTGGTGCTTGTTTGGTAGCTCGAAATGCATGAATCTTGCGTATGTGCACAAAACGAAGAGTGTTTGATCGTATAAAACGAGCTGGAACGCCTACAGCGAGCGCAAAACTCAATCGTTTGATTTCGTTGGAAAGCGACTTTGTAGTCGTTTGGTGCTTGTTTGGGGGCTCGAAATGCATGAATCTTGCGCATTTGCAAAGAATACAGAGTGTTTGATCGTTCAAAACGAGCTGGGATGCCTACAGCGAGCGCAAAACTCAATCGTTCGATTTCGTTATAAAGCGACGTTGTAGGCGTTTGGTGCTTGTTTGGGGGCTCGAAATGCATGAATCTTGCGTATTTGCAAAGAATACAGCGTGTTTGATCGTTCAAAATGAGCTGGGATGCCTACAGCGAGCGCAAAACTCAATCGTTCGATTTCGTTATAAAGCGACGTTAGAGTCGTTTGGTGCTTGTTTGGTAGCTCGAAATGCATGAATCTTGCGTATGTGCACAAAACGAAGAGTGTTTGATCGTATAAAACGAGCTGGAACGCCGACAGCGAGCGCAAAACTCAATCGTTCGATTTCGTTGGAAAGCGACTTTGTAGTCGTTTGGTGCTTGTTTGGCGGCTCGAAATGCATGAATCTTGCGTATTTGCAAAGAATACTGAGTGTTTGATCGTTCAAAACGAGCTGGGACGCCTACAGCGAGCGCAAGACTCAATCGTTCGATTTCGTTATAAAGCGACTTTTCAATCGATTGGTGCTTGTTTAGCAACTTAAAACGCATAAACCTTGCGTATTTGCAAAGAATAAAGAGTTTTTGATCGTATAAAACGAGCTGGAACGCCTACAGCGAGCGCAAGACTCAATCGTTCGATTTCGTTAGAAACTGACTTTGCATTGTTACGTCGCGGGTTATTTTATCGGTTTTTATTTCGCGGTTCTGAATTTTTGGGTTTTTGTTTCAGATACCGGATCAACGGATGAGCGACGCGTGACGGATAGCAATTGGATGCTCCGTAGTTTAAACCGGAATGCGCCGGTTAGGGACCGGAGCGTTGTACTGGATTTTGCGTGTCATTTCTCTCCGGGTTTTATTTGTTTGTTCGACTGTCGATCGATTGACTTACCTGATTTTTATTGATTTGGCAGGTGTTGAGCTGTTAGGCGTAGCGGGTTGAGAGTCCTAGGTGCCGATGATCAACTCTGGAGAGGACGGCGGAGACCGCGTGTCCTCGTAAAGCACCGTAGAAGCGTCGGAAATGTTGCCGTCTTCCTCGGTGTGTTCGATGGCAGGTCGAATCGTGCAGTCAGCCCGATCGTCGGGTTTAATATTAGTAGGATCTGGTCGTCTTATGTATACTCGATGATTTTTCAGTGAGACGATGGACGTGATTGTCGGAACCTTCCTGGCAGCAATCACGCTCTGTTTAACGTTCGTATTGTCTGAAGCCACTGATTTCGGCGTAATGTTTTTAAGATCTGATTTAGTCGGAGCACTCGTTCTTGGTTTACGCGACCCTAGTTTCAGAAAGACACATCTATTTTTCATGATGAACGTTATAAATGGTGATCAGTTCGCATTCTATTTGTCCCATAGTTGTTGAGGGTTGAAATATCGGGAAAGGATTGCTTAAATTAATATCAGATCAAATTTTCATCAGACTTGGTTAAGTCCGATATATATATAATCTGATTTTGGATTAATCCTAGGTTTTTATTCTAGTTAATTACTAATTAATATTACGTTAAATCTTGTTATTTCGGTTCGATCCTTTGGAGTCCCAGGAATAACCTTAATTGGATCTTATTTTTATCAGACCGACTTGCGTCGTGACTGATTTTATAAGATTCACTTTAACTTATCTAATGAATCTATCTATCAGAACCGATGATTGTCAGAACTGGTTTTCAAGATTCGATTTTATTTAAGTTTATGCTTATATGTATATATTTGTAACCTTAATCGGATCTCATTTTTATCAGACCGACTTGCGTCGTGACCGATTTTTATAAGATTCACTTTAACTTATCTAATGAATCTATCTATCAGAACCGATGATTGTCAGAACTGGTTTTCAAGATTCGATTTTATTTAAATGTATGCTTATATGTATATATTTGTATATATATATATTTATAATGAAGCAATGGGTTTGATGGTGGGAGGTTACGTGAACTGATCCCAGATATATTTGTTTCCTTTTGATTTGTGTCGCTGATTTACTTACTGCTTGAAAGGACTGCCTTGCAAGAATGATTTCGTAGGATGTTGTTAAACCTTTTATTAGTCGTAGCGGGTTTCGGTTCTCTTTGATATGCGACAAAAGATTTACGTGGAGTTTGCAATCGTAAGTAGATTATTATTATAGTGATTATTGATATTGGTATTTGAACTTTATTTATATATATATTAAGATAAGCACGAAATAATTGCGAACGATGTTTTATACAGTGAAATACCGCCTGGTCGCAGCCAGGTAATAATCGCGAATTTATTTGAAGTTAACAACTGCCGTAAAAGACTCTAAGTCCGAACTGGCAATTAATTATTACAAGGGGAGTACCGGATCGCGTGAGTCTCTTCAAGAGAACTCTTAGAGTCGACCGCCGGAGATGAGAGTCGTAGAAGAACTGTCTTGTCTGGATGCTGGATGGACCCGCGAGTCTCCTGAGCCTCCGCTCAGTGGTGGGGAGCCCCGTCGCTGATTCGCCCAGTCCCACTGGCCAATGCTGCGCTGCCTCTGTTGTACCGCCGTGGGGATCCGTCGCTCGCAGTGGCTGCGCCGGGTGCTGGAGGGGGTGCCTGCTCACGCCTTGCTGCCGTCGTACCGTCAGCCGCGTGGGGGCCGCCTTCTGCATTGGCCGCGCTGGATGCTGGAGGGGCACCGGCTCGCAGCTTCGTTGCATCCGTGCCGTCCCTTGAGTGGGGGGCGCCTCCGTCTCACGGTAGCGCGATGGCTACGAGTGGGGGCCGCCTTCTGCATTGGCCGCGCTGGATGCTGTATCCCACGGCAGAGAGTTTCTCGGACCGCCTTATCGTCGGAGCTTCGCAGAACCGAGTCGCGACAGCGCTGCCTCTGGTCGTGGTGCTGCCTTTGTCCTACGGCAGCCGTGCTGATGCAGCATCCCACGGGTTTGAGTTGCTCGGGCCGCCTTATCGTCGGAGCTTCGCAGAACCGAGTCGCGATAGCACTGCTTCTGGTCGTGGTACTGCCTTTGTCCCACGGCAGCCGTGCTGATGCAGCATCCCACGGGCTCGCTTCTCAGAGGGGCCTTATCGGTGGCGATTCTCGGAGCTTTGTCGGAGTCGCGTCCGGTCTCACGCTTGCTTGGCCATCCGATACATTATTAAAGTATGACTTATTTATTATTAATGCTAATTATTTAAACATCGAGGCCTGATTGATGACATAACATGATTGATGTAATGCGTAATTATCCCAAATCCCCAGGGTAAGTATGCGTATTATTATGTATGAATATTCGGTTACATTTGTTGGATAAATAGTAATAAGGACATGATTCGTCCTTTATTGATATTGGAAACGCACCCATCCCGATATTTCGGATGGTCCGTTTACTGAGCTTGAAATAATAATTAGTTATCGACAAATGTCATTTTAATACTCGTAAATTTGATATCCTGTTATTATAGCTTAATGCCGTTCGATTATCAATTTGCTGGTGATATTTGGGCGATGCGCGCATATTAAAAGGTTTCTGATATTATTATTTATTAATAACATTATTTGTTTATTGTCAAAAAGTGTATTTATTATTGTTTTGCGCCGTCGAGTGTCGTGTCTATTCGACAATCCGTCGCTGCGCGTTTTTTGAATGTTCGAAATTTATTTATTAATAATTTTATTTATCGTTAATAATGTTTATTTAATGGACTTAGAATTGATAACGATTGGTATATCTAATATGTCTGGTTACTATGTAACTTTGAAGCGATTTGCGCTGTATGTTCGTTCTACAGAATTAATTTTCGTGTTTGTCAAGGTCATATGCCTTTTCTCAAAAAACTACTCGCAATGTCTCGGGGCTTCGTCGGAAAGGTGAAATATAGTAGGGGTTTATTGTTTGTGACGATTATCCCCTTCTGATAGCGTGCTCAGATTTTGCAAAGGAGTTCGTATATGTTTTTTTTTGTTACCCAAAGTTTTTACTAAATTTCCTAGATTTCGCGTGCGGCTATTCACAAAATCGCTCACAGCGTCTCTGGACTTCGTCAGAAAGTGAAAACATAAATAGGGGTTTATTGGTCACGAGGGTTTTCTCTCTCTGATAGCGTGCTCAGATTCTGCGAAAACGTTTCGCTTGTATTTTTTATTTGCATTTTAAGTTTAATATTTTCCTTGGACTTTACCTGTGACGTTTATGTGTGTTTATTATTGACGAATGTGATTTTTACGGGGGTGTGCCTGCTAGTTTGTGTCGAGAGTACGTTTTTAAAGTTATTTTGTTCAAAATTGTATCTTAACTATTGTTTGTTATGTTTTTAGCTACGTTCTTGTTTTATTGCTGATCGGAGCTTACGAATTTTCCTGGTGGTACGAATAACGATTTATCTTCGCGTTTGTATGTTTCATATGTATTTTGGGGAATACCGTCAATGTATATTATGTAACTGTAGCATGCTACAGTACGATCTCACTTAGTTTACCATTAATAGTGCAATTGATTATTTAATTGATAACGCGTTAGGCATGGAACGGTATTATTTGAATGCATGAGGGTTATTTCGAAAATTATTGTATTATCGGTTGATATATATTATGTTTACGATAATACCTATTATATTGATGACGATTCTATCGTCGTAGTGTTGTGACTTATTTATCTGTATGTCTTGCTACCATTTTTAGTATTTTAGTGTTCCCGAGAATAAAGTAAATCAAAAAAAAAAATTTGTGTGTGTGTCGGTTACTTATTCTGCTGCTGAAGAGACCCAGGACGTGACACCTCCCCCCCTAAGTCTGAAGCAGTGCCGAGGCTCTGCTGAGGACCAGCGTGAAGGCGCTTGATGAGTTCTGGGTCGATTCTTGGTAGCGCCGTGGGATATCTTCCGGACTCCCTCGCCGTCAAGTTGGGGTAGGTTGACAACTCTACCCGGTCCATTGCTGTCGAATATCTTGCGCTATCCCTCGCCGTCAAGTTGGGGTAATCTGATTGAATTACCCTTTCCGCCGTTGTCGGATATCTTGCGTTGTCCCTCGCCGTCAAGTTGGGGCAGTTGGATTTATCGTTTGATACTGGTAAATCTGCCCTTTCTCCTGTGCTTGGTCCGCTCTCGACGTCCGTGGTAGGCGATACTCGTCTGTGACCCAGTGTGAGTAATAGACCGGTCACAGAACTCCATATGGCCCCCAAGAGATGGATGCTCCATCCATAAAGCGAGTGAATAGCATATCCGTGGATACATGTGTCGATGATTGTTTTTATGATTTTTATAATGACGTAGATAGCGAATACTCCGGCGCTGGCTATGCCGAACTTCTCAAATCCGTGCCAGAATCGTTTCGCAGTACTCTCGGCCAAATGTTCAAGCGTGGTTTCGTCGAGAAATCCTCGAATGGACACACTTCCCGCCGGGATACTATAGCCGACCGATCCTCTCGCTAAGTTGTTCAGCAGGGCTGGTTTTTCAGCTGGGAACATTATACGTTCGCGGAGCTTCTTGATGTCGGCCGCTGAATAGATTCCGCTGTTGGCAAGGTTTCCGATTGACGCGTAATGCCATGTAGGTTTTGAGGATGGCACCAATGATTGCGGTGCCGGTACTTCGATCGGATGCGGCGAGAACCTATACCATATGTTATCGATTTGGTACAAGGCCGGCAACGTCGGGTCGCACTCGATCTGCGTTGCCGATTTCAGCAACATTCTTGAGGTTGTTGACAAAAAATAGGACTCGTTGCGGTACGTAACAGGTAGTTCGTGATGGCACTCGTCCGTGCGACGGAGGCTGCACTCCACGGGGACACACTTGACTATGTGCGCCACTTCTCCAACTATCACCGCCATATACCCCGGTCCCTTCATAATGGCGTATGCGAACTTTTCCGGCAAGATGCCGGACGTTGACAGCGCGTTTTGAAGTACTTGCCTTTCCAGGTTGCATCGCTGCGTCAGGATGTCCTTGTACAAGTTCTTCATTTGTAGCTTGACATGCTTCTCCACACATACGAATTTTGAATTTATGTAGGAGAATATGTCAAGATTTGATACCGAGATTTGCTTTCGGACCGCGAATGACTCTCCTTTTCGCGTCTCCAGAATGTACAGCTTCGGGTGTTCGGTGCGAATCAAAGTGAACCCGCACAACTGCTGTTCCGATTTTTTCGCGAGAGCGAATGTTGTGTCTTGTGTTGTTAATGTGTATACGTCGGGCGAGCTGGCGCTATCTTCGACCGATGTTAACTTTGTGGCTTTACCTTCGTACAACACGTCGTAACGATTAAAATTGCACGAATCGGTTGGTTCTGTTTTCCAATACACGCTTCTGCCGTCGATGTCGGTGCAATGTCCTTCAGGGAGTGCACAATGTGTTCCGGTTTGCAGTATTATTTTATCGGTCGCCAGGTTGACCGTTGCTTCGTAATTAGAAAGTGTAACACTCACCGAGGCTTGCACTACGACGTTGTCCCACGTTCCGAACGGGTCGCTGTACTGAGTTCCGACGCACTTGCCATCTACTGTGATTGATCCAGCCATCGTGATGGTTCTCCTATCCGTGTTGTTTCGCTGCAAGCCGATGAGTTGTGCCGAATTGCTGACTGCCAGGATCCCTGTTTCGTGCAGTCTACGGCATGCCCTCTCATCCAGGTCGTAGAGATATATCTGTCGTCCATTATGGACCACTGAATTGTGGGAGTGCATCCCGCAATGGTATTTTGTCCTATCGATTTCTATCTTGCACTCTGTCACCTCGGCGCTGCTGAAGTCCGTGAGTTGAAGTAGCTGGATGTAACTGGACGTCGACGCTGGTTCCAACAATGGTATGTTGCATTCCGCGACACCGTTGAGGGAAATCGACGTTATATTCATCGTCGATCCACCGCAGTCGTAGCCGACCAGGGCCGCGACCTCTGCGATGATGATGAGGAGGAGGAACACTGTTGATTTCATCCTAGAACAAACATATGTTCTTGGTTATTTCTTAGGACTCTCAGCATCTTTTGATTCCACCTTCCTTGTGGAATTTCCTCTCGTGTGTCGCTTATCGGCTGTCGCTACGACTATCAACGCCGAGATCGCCGCCTCGTCGTCCTCCTAGCGGCGGCAGTTGCCTCGATCCGGACCCATCTTCCTTCACACGATCTTCGGTGCTTCCTAGTCCCGAAGTCTACAGGCTGTTTTGTTCTGTTGGTTGGTCGTGATATTACTAATCCGCACGTCGTACACCTCCACTCGGTTTTGAGGTTGGGAATATGATCCTGGCCTCCGTGTCGTAGACTGAGATTTTGAGGCCACCCTTTTGGTTTATTCGCCTCTTCAGTCGGTGGAAAAGTGACCCATGCTTTACACCGTCGTCGTACATGTTCATGAAGATGTAAACGTGGATCATTTCGTGGAGGAGTGTTTCCACTAAGACTCTGGTCTTCCGTCCGATGTGCAGCTTTTTGGATATTATTACGCGACGCTCTGGCCCGAAGATCGTCCGTCCTGCGTCTCTGGTCATTTTCGGGCTCCAACGTACTGTGAATCCATATACCTTGTTTTCAAAGTACGCCGCGCTGTACGCCTTGAACAGCGCGTATAAGTTGGGGAGAGGCCCGGCCAGTGGTTCCTCCAACTGGTCTTTTGTGTAAATCAGTCAGGGTCTTGTCTCTCTGGTTTCCTCGTTCATGGTCCTGATGCGTGGACTCCTCCTGACAGGTACCACACTGGCTTCTCCTTTTGGCACATCGGGTGATTTTGCGTAAGGGTCGATACCCCGCGCCAAAAGAAGTGATCTGAGGATACTCATGATCGAGCCGAGCCTTTGTTTACACTATTCGCGGCACTATGGAGTCTTTAAACACTAATAACTACAGTTGGTTAAAGCTCGCGGCACTATTGAGTCTTTAAACACTAATAACTATAGTTCGTTGATGCTCGCGACACTATGAGTCTATCAACACTAATAAGTTAAGAATAGTCGGCACTCGCGGCACTGGACGAAGTTCGTCGGCGCTTAGCACTGTGACTTGCTTGTCCCGGTTTTCACGCAACACTCGTATCAGTGAACACTCATTCGTCGTGGTTGATGAACAATTATATCACTTGTCTCGAGCTGTTGTCGTGATCGCAGGTGGATGCAGTCTGACGTTGCTCCGCACGCGTACCGCTGAGCCCCCGTTCGGCGTCGAGCTGACCGCTGGAAGGGGAACAAGGCGGTCCCGCCTTGGCGTGGCAGCCCAATGTGCAGTGGGTAATCCCCGTCTATTAACGCAGTACCTTTTTACGAGTATTTCCAAAAGTCGTTTTATTACCTTCGGGTTGTTATCGTCAGGTTTTCGGCATAGCCGTGGTACTATCCTCCGCATGATGGCTTTGTATTCTTCTTTTGTCACAATTTGTTGCGTGTAGTAGGGCGTCAGGATTGCTTCGACTTCCTTCTCGATGTCCTTTTGACGCTGAAGTTTTTCTAAAAACTTGGCTTCCACTTGTTTTTTAACCTCGATACTCGGCAAGCTGTCCAAGATCTGTAGTTGATTGCCGACGATGCGTACTTCGACTTTCTTCTTTAATTCGAAGTTTCCCGATGATGATTTGGTTGAGGCGTGTCCCAGTTGTGGTGATAAACCGAACAGCGCCTCGACGGTTGCTCGTCTCCTGGATTCCTTCGCCATGGCTTTAGTGTGAGAGGCCATACTCTGTTGTCGGCTTATGTTTGATGAGATGAATACCTCAAGAGTACCTCGCGCTGTCGCTGGTCCTCGTGCACTGCTGCTCCTTGGTGCTGCGGCGCGGGTCTCGTTCTTGTTCTCACTCCACTGCTTGTCTTTCCCCAGACAATGGTCCATTTTAGTCGACGGCGATCCATCTGCCGCGACATTCCTCACTATGGTTTCTCGCGGTTTTGCCTCGTGGTTGGTCACCTTTTCGGTTGAATCGCACTATTTCGCACTTGCACACGCTACACTGCCAAATTGTCTGTAGGTGTGCGATGTGGTCTAGTCCTCCCTTGTCCAGGATACTCACGTTGAGATTGGTTATTTTATTTATTCCTCTCAACAGTTTAGCAAAGTCCTCCCCGTGGCGTAGAGAGCTGACGTGCGTAGTGCAATAAATGAATCCATGTATCATCTCGTATAGGAGCGTCTCAACCATCACCTTAATTTCGCGACCCAGAAGGAGGGGTTTGGAGAGCGTGATTTTCGGAGATGGCCGGAGCACTGTTTTCCCTACTGCCGATTTTAACTGAGAAGACCAACGTACGTCGAATCCCTTAATTTCGTCACTGAAAAGCTCCCTATTATAGGTCCTGAAGACCTCCCGGAGGTCTGGGAGCGGCTCGGTAAGTATTTCGGTCAGCTCCTGTTGATCGTAAATTGGTCTCGGTTTACAGTCTATGAGCTCAAATTGGCCCGCGCTCTGCGTCCCGCTTGTACTCGGTTGAGATTCGGTTTTTTGGTCGAAACGCAGTTCAGCGTATTGCTCGGTTTTGAGTGGCTCGAAATCGCGCGTTATTATCCTCATGATGGGTTTAACGAATGATTGCACTGAATTTATTATCTCGTTGTACCGTGTCTTTTATTTTGTCGCACTAGAGGTTTTATGATCTCGTTGTACCGAGTCTTTTATTTTGTCGCACTAGAGGTTTTATGATCTCGTTGTACCGAGTCTTTTATTTTGTCGCACTAGAGGTTTTATGATCTCGTTGTACCGAGTCTCCCAGCCGTCCCTCAATCCGGTTGTACCACAGTTTTATTACTGCCGATTGTTTTATGGCCGGTGTCCTTTGTTGTCGCCGAGTGTCGGCGGAGCGGCTCGGTAGTGGATTTTGTGTACTTGGAGTTTTGCTAGTTTTGTTGGGGTTACTAATCTCTCTGCGATGAACGTAGCTGCTGTTCGATTATCCCTAAAACATAGACGTGCTTGGGTCGTATGTCGAAATGCAGCCAATAACTCCTGCGTACAAAGGATAATCCTCCACAATGTGAAAAAGATACGGATTGTATTCCTCGCTAGGGCTGTGAATTAATATTCGTGCTACTGAAATTATAGGTCCCTCGTCGGTCAGGAGAGATATGTTCCCGAGTGAATGAAATACGACCGCCGGACTTAGCGCGCTTATTTTTACGAGGTTTATTCCGTAGTTCAAGTTAACCACGAAAGTGCCTACGCCGTTGGCCAATTGCGGAGAGTTTATGACCTCTTCGATTTCCGGATATGGCTTGTTTGATGCTGGCAGACCCACCTCAAATTCCCGGCGAACCATTGTCTGATTTCGCTCACCAATTGCAGCGGTGTAGAGTCGAATTCGACTGAAACAGAGGATTCTGTCTATAGTCTCGTCAGACGCAATTTATTGGTGTGGACGATTCTGGGTTTGCTGTTATAATTAATTTTTACGTTTCCACCGGATAATATTTCGATGACCTCATAGGGGCCTGTATATTGGTCGCAAAATTTGCCCGTACTGGGTTCTTTTAGCATTAGAACCTTGCTGCCGATCCCGAAATTTTGCGGATTTATCCGTCTATCGTAATACCGTTTAGATCGCTCTTTGGCTGCCTTCAGGTTTTCCGCGGCGAGTTCTTGTAAACCGTGCACTTTACCGAAAAGGTTTTCGAGATATTCCGCGTACGTTAGATCCTGGTGCTCTTCAATTTGCGTATGTGTCGACGGCTGTCTAGCTTTCCTGCCGAAGACTAACTCGAACGGAGTGAATCCCGTTCCCTCGTGTTGGCTCGTGTTATACGAGAACATTGCTAATTCAATGAATTCGTCCCACTCGTTGCGATCGTTTACATACTGCTTGAGGTATTCCGCGAGTACATGGTGCGACCGTTCGATGGATCCGTTGGTTTGTGGATGATACGTTGTTGTACGATACTGCCGAATTTTAAACTTCTTCGCTAGTGCCTTCATCAGGCTGCTGGTGAAGTTGGCCCCTTGGTCCGTTAGAAGTCCCTTGGGTGCTTTCGGCTTCCTTTTCGGCCTGAACTCGAAAATCGCGTCTGAGTCTGAATCGGATGTTTGCGGTTTTGCCCGTTTTTTAGGAGTGGGTTTTTTCTGCGTGAACCTAATTATCTGCCCAGGAACGGGGTCTGGCGGATTCTCCTTTTCCCTTTTCGTAGGGATCTCGTCGGAATCCGTATCGGATATTGGTTTGTTAGGGCGTTTCCTACGCGTGATTTTAGTTTCGTGGTCGGAGTCCGAACTCGGCGGATTCTCCTTTTGCCTTTTCGCGGGGATCTCGTCGGAATCTGTTTCAGACGGATCCTCTTTTGTTCTGAACCGTATAGGCATGACTACCAATACGGATTTTTCGTTTACAGGTGTTTCTATTTCCGGCGGGTTTCGTGACAGAGCGTCGGCGTTGGCGTTGACTCTCCCAGGTTTGTATATGATTTTATACTCGTAATTTGCTAGTTTTAAGCGCCAATGAACTAGTCTATTTGCGGGGTCTTTTACCGAATCGAGCCATACTAACGGTTTGTGATCGGTCACGAGAGTGAATTCTCGGCCGTAAATGTAAGGCCTGAAATGCCCTACGCAATAAACGATCGCTAATAACTCCTTTTCGATGGTAGAATAGTTCATCTCGGCTTTTGACAGTGTTCGCGACGCGTACGATATTGGTTTGTCGCTACCGATTTTTCCCTGACTGAGAATACCGCCTATCGCGATGTTTGAAGCGTCCGTTGTTATAACAAAAGGCCGAGTGAAGTCCGGGTACTGCAACACCGGTTCCTTACACAAGGCGTCTCGTAGTTTTACAAAAGCATCCTCCTGCTTCTGAGTCCACTTGAATATTGCTTCCTTTTTTAGCAGTTGCGTTAACGGCCTAGCGATTGCTGAGAAGTTCTCTACGAATCGTCGATAGTACCCTGCTAACCCGAGAAATTGTTTGATTTTCTTTGGACTGGTTAATCTCGGATAATTTTTGATCGATTCGATCTTTTTTGGGTCCGGTTTTACACCGTTTTCGCTTATAATGTGCCCTAAATAGGCTACTTCCTTGCGTAAAAACTCGCACTTGTCTGGTTGCAATTTGAGGTTCGCCTTCCGTAATCGCTCGGCGAGTTTGCTAAACTTAATTTCGTGCTCCCTAAGTGAGCTCGCGTATATAACAATATCGTCGAGATACACGAAAAGCTCGTTACCCTGCAGGCCGCACAATACGCGATCCATTAAGCGCTGGAAAGTTGCCGGGGCGTTCTTGAGCCCAAACGGCATACGATTGAATTGATAATGCCCAAATGGCGTCGAGAATGCTGTTTTATGAGCATCTGAGGGATGCATACGGATTTGATGAAATCCGCTTGCTAAGTCAAATACCGAAAAATATTTCGCGCTACCCAACTGATCGAGAATTTCATTTGTTTTTGGGAGTGGGTAGGCGTCTCCGATTGTTTTCTCGTTGAGATTTCTATAATCGATGACCATCCTCCATCTTGGCCTTCCCTGTGAATCGGCCTTCTTCGGCACGATCCAAAGTGGCGAGCTGTATGGGGAGTCGGACGGTTCTATAATTTTTCCATCTATAAGATCGCCAACCTGTCTCGAAATTTCATCCTTGTGAGCAGGCGGAAACCGATATTGACGAGTGAAGACTGGCTGGTCGTCGGTTGTGGAGATTTTGTGTTCGATTGCATTAGTGTAATCCAGAAATTGACCCGGAATATGAAAGAGATCTACGTTTTCCTCTATTATTCGTTCGACGCTTACTCGCTCTTCGGCGTTTAGATCCTCGAGTCGTAATAAGTCTTTGACTTGTTTAACGCGTTCGCTCTCGACTCGCAAAACAGGATGGTCGTGCGTCTGCTGACAGGTACTGCGACAATCCGGATCTTGCACGCTAAGTGTTTCACCGGATTGACACTGATTTTGCGAAACATACCCCGAATTGGGATCGTAGAGCTCGTATGCCTCTAGGGTTACTGTCGGAACAGTCAGCTCTACGTCCTCCTCGTTGGCATTAATCGCCATCAGACACGCCACGCCATTTTTGCTTGAAACTAACGTATTTCCTAAGAAAATTCCGTTTCCAGCATCGAGACGGGGAATATAGCCGTCTTTTACTTCGGGATTCTTTACCCTGACATAATAAACTGCACGAGATCTTCCTGGTATCACTACTGTTTCGCGATTTTTAAATGGAAGAGATTTATTTTTCCAACGAACAACCTCCTCGTCCCAATCGATTATCGCCCGGTTTGCGAATGAAACTCCGAGCCAAGTATGGCATCCTGCTCAATAGGAAACACGCTTTTAACCACGTGAAATTTGGCTTCTGTCCCTTTAATATTTAAAATAGTTGAACCGATCGTGAATACGGGTATATTTGAAATACCTCTGAGTTTCAGAATATCGTTTTTATTTATTATGACATCCGGATTTAGTACGTCCATTTTTACGAGATTTGGTTCGGATCCGGAGTCTACGAGGAAATCGGCTTTATATTTTAATTCTGGAGACTCGATCTCTACCGTGGGTGTAAATGAATGTTTCCCTAAGCGGACGTTGACGGTACGGACGTTTCGTTCACGAAGTTGACTGTGCGCACCGGGCGCTCTGGTGCTTTCTCCGCTCGGTTCGCGCCTGGTTTTTCCGAGCGGGAATTCGCGTTTCCCAAATTTCGTTTTTCGTCGTTTTGTTTCTTGAACACTGCGTTACGACGTGGCCGGGTTTCGAACAGTAATCACACGAGGGACGCGGCTTATCGACGCGATTTTTGTCCCAATTCTGGGTTTTATTCGGCACGAAATCGCGTTTCACGGCGTTACCGTCGGTTCTCGGTCGTTGAGGCCGTTTTTCCGGATATTTCGACCAACAATCTTCTGATTTGTGGCCCCGTTTGTTGCAATTATCGCACGATAAGGATTTGCGAGCCGTGATCGTTTTTACGTGAGACTGTGAAGGATTTTTATTTTCGAACCGCGATTCTCTGAAATTAGCGCGATCTTTTTCGATTTTGACCGCTGTTATGCCGCAGAATCCCGGTTAGCTATTCCGGGTTCGCGTGAAACTGTTTCTCGGGATTATCCAGTAAAGGGTTGGAACCCACGTGAATTAATGACACAATATTTATAAAACAATATTTATTTGTAATGGTTTATTTAACAGAGTTCGATGATGATTTATTTAACGAAGTTAAATAATGGTCGATTAACAATGTTTATTTGTTTTATAACTTGGTTAACTATTTATTTTATCGCTATTTGAATTTTACCGATTGCGTACACTATGCACCCTTGTCGTTCCCTTTACGAGTCCTTCGGGAACGATCTTTTGTATTCAACCGTACTGGTCAGAATTGTATTCAGACTGCCGACTACCTGCTCTCGATCCTCTATATATATTCCTCGAGGGCAGGTATGTCCGCTTAACATTTAGCGCGAGTTTAATATTTACAAAAACCCTGTAAACAATTTCTTTCCAAATTCTCGCTTTTTCGCGAGCGGGATTTGGAGCATGTTTTCCCTTTCGTAATTCTCGCCTCGGTATTCTCGAGTCGATGCTCCAGTTACCGAGGCGCTCTCGGTTGCCTAACTGCTGCGTCAGCAGTATCGACGCTCGACGCTCGGCGTTCGACGCTCGACGTACGCCTGGTGCGTAACGCAACCGAATTCCTCGCACTGAAATAATCGGGGTCGAGGAATAATGCGAATAATAATATCGCTATACCCGGGGCACAACATCCCTGCCCCCTAAAAAGAAAAGAAATCTGATTTCTTTTCGCTCGCCTCCGGAGAGCTTTATTTTTACGATCTTCGTGTGCCCCGTACCCAATACTATGGGTTAAAAAAAAAAAAAATTAATTAATTCCCATAAACCACAAATGTGCGTATAAGCTAAGCGTGTTACCGGGCTATTGCGGAATACTGAGGCGGAAGGCCTCGCTATTGCTTAATGCTGACGGACGAGGTCGACGCTCAGTAGGTCGACGCGTTTGCACTTTTGGGCTATATTAACCGTCGCTTCGCTAGTGTGTTTACTTATTCGTTCAACGACCGACAGCTATCCAACTCCAGCAAATTTCCGGAAGATGAGCTCCAGAAGAAGCCCAAGCCCGCCCGCCAAGGTATGTAAAATACATTTGATTAATAATATTTTGAGCATATTTTCCCCAATATTAAAATGTTTCTTCCCTCAATTAAATATATTTTTTTTTTCAGAGAGTGCGTGTCACTCTTCCCGTCGAGGTAATCTACACGCTGGTGATCCGTCCCAGCTTCTCGGGTCGGTCCAGTCCCGACGTTGAAGTCATCGGGCCCGAGACGCACGATACCGTCGCGAGGCCTCCCGGCCCTACCGCTCCCGCGCTGGAATCCCGGAGGAGGCATCCAGCCCCTCGGAGAGATCATTCCACCCGGTCCGTGGGAACTTCGGCCGCCGCCATGGAGTTCAGCAGTGCCTATGGTCGGATGCCCCGGCCCGGGGAAGCCCTCTTCCCCGGGAGTCGCATCGCCCCCCTTCCTCGAGGGGCTCCTCGGAGGATGCCGCGTCCGGTCGGGGCTTCGGACTCGGAGTCGCCGAGCGAAGAGGAGGAGGAAGATCCGGCTTCTCGTCGCCGTCGTGCCGCCGCAGGCGTCATGGACTGGCGCCGCGCGGAGTGGAACTGATCTTTCCTCCCTCCGTAGCTTCCAGTAAATTTATTATACACAAGTGCACCGTGTGAGCACATTGTCTCCGTTTTTCGTTTTTTAAAATGTACTTTTTTCGGAATAAAAATGAATGTTTTTCATCATGGAAAAATTGGTTTCCCTTGTATCCGCCATTCCTTTCCCGTTTATCAGAATAATAATAAATCGGAGTTTCGTTAAAAAGAAATAATACTTGTTGGTTTTTTTTTCCCGTTCTTCCTTTCCCGAATTATGCGTCCGCCCGGGTTGCCACCCGGGGAATTATGCAAGTCCCCTGTACGGGTGTCTTTCCCGCCCTTCGCCGTAGGGCGCGATGAACTATGTAGCCGGCGATGACCAGCAGGGCAAGCGTGCCCACCGCATACGATCCTATCGTATGATATAGCCGCGTGAGAGTTGACGAGCTGGGATGCTCCGTCGAGTTTAATTCTGTCCTTATTTTGCGTATCTGAACGCTCAGATTTTGTAGCTCGCTCGGGCTACTCACCGCCCGCTCCAGCTTAGTGTTAATTACTTCCGCCAACGTTCGGGGCATTTCTTCCTCCTCGGCCGGCAGCAGGGTGAGGTTATAAACAGGCACATAGCCTGTGCCGGTGACCTGCTGACCCCAGCGTTTGACCGTCTCCAGTTTAAAGTCGGCCGCGGTGACAACACACCGTCCGTGCACGGTCAACAGCCCCGCGCCGTCGAGCCGCTCCTGCCTTGCCGGCTCATTGCGACAGCTGATGCTCACCGTCTCTCCACGCGGTGACAAATACATCCACTGTCCGTGTTGCCGCATACCCATTATGAGGGTGTGCGTGAGCTGGACTATTTTCTTCGGGCAATGCTGGTCCTGACCTACTACCCCCTCGGTGTAGAGTCGCACCCCACAGGGGGCGTCCGCGTTTATGGCCAGAGTTGGATATCGTGGCGGACAATAGTATTCGTCCCTATCCCTTTTGCAGGTCTCCAGGTCCGACGTGGTCACCCGAAGGTAATGTCGGTTCTCGCGGTCCACCACCACGAGATCTTCCACCGCTTCTATATAGTAATACGTGTTGTTTATTCCCCTCCTCGGGAGCGGATACACGTAATTCACGTTGTAGACCGAAGGTCCAACCAACGGAATCTCCAGCAGAAGGGTTATCATCCCTCCCTTCCGGTATGCTCGCGGTGTCGCCAAACGTAAAATGGCCGCCGCATTTTCTCGCGTCACTTGACGCGGGAACCCATACCCTGTAGGTAGGCGAGGCAGGGCTTCCATGAGATACCCTGTTAGCGCCGCCGGCGTAACCGTCGGCGCACTCATGGTACCGGAAGCTACACCGGCAAAGAGTTCAGCCATTTTCTCCATATCCCGCAGATATGTCTCCACGGAGGCCTCGATAAGGGCGAGACTCTCGTCAAAATGCTGACGCTCACTCAGCACCTGGGTGCGATTCCGGAAGTACCCGTTTACGGTGCGCACCATGGTATACAGCTTCTGTAGGTTCCTCTGCGAGGCTCGTGACGTCTTGTTGAACATCTCCAGTGTCGATTCCACGACCTGTAGCTGCTCCTTCATGGCCCTTTTCAGAGTCCCTTGGGTGTCCTGGATTGAGGCGATCTCCGCATCAATCCGTTCCCCATCTGTTGCGTCCAGGTTGCCGGTAATGGCTTTTAATACGGTGCCTAGACCGTCGATCAGGCCCCGTCGCTTCCGGTTCGGCTCGGCACCGACAAGGTCCTGTACGACCCCTACATTCTCCTCAATCTTCTCTGACAGACGCACGAGATGCTCCAGCATCTCGGCACAATGGCCGTCCGGGCCACCGTACAATTCACACTTGCGTCGGACCTCCCCCAGTTGGAAGTTAATCTGACTCTCCATGTATGCCAGACTCGAAAGGTGCATCCGAATTGCTACGGTCCAGAGGTTGGTGTGGAGATGCAGCTGACCGATTTTTTCAAAGTATAATCCGGGTGCGTCCCGGAAAGGTCGTATCTCGTACAGGTCATCTGAAGCGACGACCACGGCCGGTAGACCCCCTAGTAGACCCGCCAGCGGTAACCTGGAATCCCAGTTTCACACTTTGTGAATTTTTTCCTTCCACCGGGGCGGAGCCTTGTCGAAGCCGGCGACTATGGGTCTAACTCGGGTTAGACCCGCGGGTAGACCCGCCTATTTCCCGTCGTATAACCCCCCCTATTCCTCCACAAAATTTCGGAGGCGATCCACATGCACCTTGACCACCCGTCGCCCTTGGCGAAGGGTGTAGTTGCATGGAGGGTGCTCCTCCACGATGTCGTAGGGTCCGACCCACTTCGGTGTTAATTTGGCTGATCGTCCTCGGCGCACGGTCTCGTCTCGTAGTTGGACCCGGTCCCCGACTTGGAACTTCCTATCCCTTGCCCTTTGGTCATGGTAGACCTTGGCCCGGTCCTTGGAGACCTTCAGGTTGCGGCGTGCTGTAGACCAAGCCGCGCGTAGACGCTCCCTTAATTCCTGCGAGTAATCGTCGTAGGCATAGGTGAGCCTGGGTTCCCTTCGAAGGGCTGTTGGTAGCTCGGCGTTTTCCCCGTAGACCAGGTAATGCGGGGTGAATCCCGTCGCCGTGTGGGGTGTTGTATTGTAAGTGAACATGGCGTAGGGTAACCATTCATCCCAGTTCCCCTGATCCTCGTCTACGTAACCCTTAAGGTACTCCGCAAGGGTTCGGTGTGAGCGTTCCAACGCCCCGTTCGACTCAGGGTGATATGCTGTCGTCTGTATCTTTTTTATACGTAATAACTGGCACACGCCCTTAAATACGGCGCTGAGGAAATTTGTACCCTGGTCGGTAAGGACGGACTCCGGTGCCCCGTACCGACACACAATTTCCTTGGCGAAAGCTCTTGCCACTTCATTGGCCTGTTGCGTTTCCAGCGGTATGGCCACACTGTACTTCGTGAGCAAATCCTGGAAGGTTAGGATGTACTTGTTCCTTCGCTCGGTTTCAGGCAATGGACCTACAATATCCATTGCACATTTTTGGAAGGCCTTGGTCGGGGTGTCCGTTATTACTAGTGGTGCCTTCACCATTGGCCGTGTTTTGTTCCTTTGGCACTTGTCACACCGTGCCACATACGCTTCTATGTCCTTTCGCATGCCGGGCCAGGCGTACTGTAACCTGATGCGTGCGAGCATCCGGGCCACCCCTTGATGACCCCCCAAGGGCGCATCGTGGTGCTCATGGAGGATTTCCGATTTTTCCTCTGTGCTTAGGCGGCCTCCGTCTGAGCGTACCGCGTCGTACTCCTTCCCGCAGCGCGCGTCTGGCGGACTATCCGCGGGACTATACCCCTGACTGTCCGCGGCCTCCGCTGCAACGCGGGTTGCGGCTCCTTGGCGCTCTCGAGTGCGAGGTTGACCGCTGCCTTCCTTACCGCCGCGGCCGCTCGACTTGCCTGATTCCTTCCTTGCCTGCGAACGTGTTGCTACACACACACGACTCAGCGCGTCGGCGTTAGTATTTTTCTTCCCCGCTTTGTACTGCACGTCGAGCTCATGCTCCGATAGTTTTATTTTTCAGCGCATGAGTCTCGACCCGGGATCCTTTACACCGAACAGCCATGTTAAGGGCTTGTGGTCTGTTACCACGGTGAACCGCGTGCCGTATACGTAAGGGCGAAATTGAGATATTCCCCATACAATTGCCAGCAATTCCTTTTCCGTCGTGGTATAATTTTGCTCCGCCTTATTCAATGTCCGACTGGCGTAGCATATAGGCAAATCCTCCCCGATTGGCCCTTGAGATAATATGGCCCCTATGGCCTTGTCCGACGCGTCCGTGGTGACGACGAAGGGCTTCTCGAAATCCGGGTATTGTAACACCGGCGCGGTTGTCAAAGCCCTTTTTAGGTCCTCCATAGCCTGCTCGTGCCTTGCCGCCCACTCGAATTTATGGTCCTTTTTAGTGAGCTCCGTTAAGGGCTTTGCGACCTTAGAGAAATCCTGGATGAATTTACGGTAGTACCCCGCAAGTCCCAGGAAGGACTGCACTCCCTTTACGTCCTTTGGTGTCGGAAATCCCCGGACGGAGGTCACGAGTGACGGATCGGGTCGTACTCCCCTTCTGGAGATCACGTGCCCGAGGTATCGCGTTTCCAAACGCAGAAATCGGCATTTCCCCGGCTGAAGGGCCAGCTTCGCCTCCCGCAGGCGATGAAATACTTCTCGGAGACGACCGTTGTGCTGTATCAAGGTCGCCCCGAAGATCACGATATCATCCAAGTATACGTAGCATTTCAGCCCTTCGAGCCCTGCCAGTACCGTACTCATCAATCGTTGGAATGTCGGCGGTGCATTCTTCAATCCGAAGGGCATCCGAGTGTACTCAAAGTGTCCCTGCGGTGTAGAAAATGCTGTCTTTTCTTTATCCCTTTCCGCCATCGGTATCTGATGAAAGCCGGATGCAAGATCCAGGGTCGTAAAGTAGTGGGCTCGTCCCAGCTGGTCCAATATTTCCGCTATATGCGGCAGCGGGTATGAGTCCCCGATGGTGACCTCATTTAACTTGCGGAAGTCCACCACCACTCGCATTTTTATCTTTCCTGTTGCGTCAGGTTTTTTCGCCACCACGAGTAACGGCGCGTTCCACTGGCTCCGACTCGGTTGAATAATGCCATCCTTAAGCATGCCCTCGGTCTCTTGTACCTCCCTTTTATGGGCCTCGGGTAGTCGATAAGGGTGTACCTTGATAGGTTGTACACCCTCCAAGATCGGGATGCTGTGCTCCACCATTCTGGTGCAGGGGAGCCGATCCCCTTCGAGATGGAATATATCCGCATATTCCTCGCAGACTTCCAACAGCGTGTCTCTTTCTTCCTGGTTGAGGTGAGTGACCTCGATTGCCTGTCGCAATCTCTCCAGCCGTGTGCCACTCGTACTCACCGCCGTATTAACTTCGCACGTGAAGGCAGCGAGCTCGCGGTGCAGCTCGTCTGCTGACGCAACCGGCTCGAGTTTCACCACCGGGCGTTCGATGTAAACATACTCCGGTGTGGTGTTTACCAAACACACCGCGCAGCTGTTACCTTGAGGCGAGGTCATGCACGCCCCCAATATTACCCCCTCGGTGACGTCACATCTCTCGACGACTCCTTCCTGGGAACTTAGGGTCGAGACATACGCGATATTTTCGCTTCGTGGTGGCAAAGCAATTCGTAAGCTTCCATCCACGAGCGGCATGCGGTGTCCCTTGATGCAGATTATTTTGCCTCCAAGGATGTCTACGCCCTTTTCCTTAATGAAATCCATCCCCAGAATTCCATGGGTCTGCACGTGAAGGTTCTGTGGTATCACGTGGAACCAATGCTTCACAGATCCAGTGGGGGTGACCAGCTCCACAAGGGCGGCATAGAGGGCGTTCAGGGTTCCTCCCCCCAGCCCTTTTAACGACACTCCTGACCTTGCCGCCGGGGTATCGATGGACAACACATTTTCGTGAATTAAACTTACGGTTGCCCCCGTATCCGCCTTAAGGGTCAATATTCCCTGCCGACTGGATGGTGATTCTATGTGGAAGTCACTTGCCGATGCATGGGGCCCTGGAGACCCTATCACATATACCTCGACCTCCTTAAGAGGGCCTACTTGCCCCCCTCGTTCCTTCCCACGGAATGAGGCCACCGTTAGTCCACCGGCGGTCGACATCTCGAGTCCAGACACGGCTCCAACCGTTATGGTCGTGTAAACGTTGGCCTCCCTTAAGGGCCTCTCCGATGCGGTGACCATGTTGACCCGAAATGTCCCCACAGTTCCTTCCTGCCCCGGATGCACGGCAGCTTCCCGTGACTCGTTTTGCCGCCTTCCGTTGCTGTTATTATTTTTGTTCCGTTTACTGTTTTCCTGCTTACGTGCCCGGCAATCCTTCCAGAGATGCCCGGTTTTTTTACAGTAGTTGCACGTAATGCTGGCCACGTGCACGTCCCTCGGTGCCGGTGCTGGGAGACTCTGCCGACCGGCTCGGCATTGTTTTGCCATGTGCCCGGTCTTCCCGCATGTATAGCAGGCCCTGACAGCCCCTCCTGCCGCACCCTGCGATTGTCGGGGATTTCCTCCCCCGATGCTGGGTCGTGCTGTACCCGGTCGTCCTGTCGTCATTTTTTCGACCTCCATAGCCCCCATCACGGCGTCGTGTAGACCCTGGTAGTTCCGTGACCGGACGATGGTCTGGATTTCCTTCTTAAGCCCGTTTTCAAAATTCATCTGAGCACTTTTCCGTATAGCTTCTCCGATAGCACGGGCCCCCCGCGCGTCGGCCCCCTCGCACAATTTCTCCACCACTTCTACCGTAAGGGTCTCGACCCTTGTGGCGTAGGTAGAGACATTTTCCTTCGCTTCCTGGTGCAAGGTGCAAAATTGATATTGCAGTGACGCGAGCGACTCACGCTTACCGTATAACGCTTCCAATTCCACGCGTAGATCGTTAAGGGTCACAATGGTTTTGTGACGCATTTCCCGCGTCGCTCGGTCCTCCAACTTGCTGCTGCGGATTAGTGTGAGTAGGGTGGAGCGCTGTCTTGGCCTCACCATCCCCCATACCGCCTCACAGGACAGCATAAACCCGTCGAGTTTTGCCGGGTCGTTACCATCGAACGTCTTTATGTTTCTGAGGGCCGAGGCCATATCCAAATACTCGGCTTCGCCCTCCGATGGCTCCACTATTCGTGTTTGTCGTTGCACCGGGCGTGGTTGCGGTGGAGGGCTTGTCCGCCTGCGCGTTGCCCTCGGCTGCCCTTCCAGGACATAATCCCTTAAGGTTTCCTCCATCGCGATGAGTCGTTCCCCCACCGAGTCGTCCGCTGGGGCTCGCGCAGCCCGTTCCAGCACCCTTTGTAGCTGGTCGCCTATTCCCTGCAGTTGATGCTCGAGCCGAGTTAATCGACGGGCTGCAGCATCCTCCTCCAAGGGCTGTTCCTCCTGCCCCTGGATGGAGTTATTATCATCTTCTTCCACTGCCCGGAGTCTCGTGAATAGGGTCCTCCGCGACGCCCTTAATGCCGGTCCCAACGGCGGATTTTCTGGGTTGTACCGGTCTGTAGACCCCGGTGCCCTATTCCCGCCGGGCGGGTTGGCCTGTTCACGCTGTGCCTCTCGCGCCTGCGACCGCATACGGGCAATCTCGCCCTCCACCATGGCCGGGGTGACCTGATCGGGACGCTCGAACATTCGGACGTTCATCTGTTCCCATCCGGTCCCCCTCCGAGTGTTCACCCCGTACAGCGGATTTGGTGATACTCGTTGCTCAGGCTGTCCGTCCCTTCGTGGGCTTTCGGCCAGAGCTCGTCGGGATTGGTTGGTAATCTCCGACAGAGCATTCCTGATCCCTTCCTCGACCTGAAGGGCCTCCTCCCCCATCCCAGGGGTGGACTCCTGTCGTCCCGACCGTTCGGCGTCATGATCGCTCATTTTTTTTTTTTTAATTATTTTCCGTTCCGGTATTTCCACTCGATAACTCTATCGCTCAGTGGCGTTTTACCGGCTTCGACAATGCTTTTTTTTTCCCAAAAAAAGAAATTTTAACAAGTAATGTGGAGTCACTTACAGCACGTGCCACATTACGGGATGCCTTTTAGTCCGTGACGTGTAACCCTTTTGGGGTGCCAGGCTCCCTTTGACCTCTTCTACGTCCCACTTGTTGGCGACGCCCTTCGGGTATCCTGCAGCGATCCGCGAAGGTCTCGGTTGATACCTTCCGTTACCTCTCCTGAGTAACGGGATGTCCACGTCGATCCTTTGATCGTCCTATGGTCCGCTCGAGCACTAGTCGACCCTTGGCTCGCGGAATTCACACACGTTACCGCACCGTGCGGTGGTTTGAGTTTTGGTAATTTTCAGCGATTAAAAGAAATTCACTCTGGATATCCCACCGCTGCCACCAATGTTATGCCGCAGAATCCCGGTTAGCTATTCCGGGTTCGCGTGAAACTGTTTCTCGGGATTATCCAGTAAAGGGTTGGAACCCACGTGAATTAATGACACAATATTTATAAAACAATATTTATTTGTAATGGTTTATTTAACAGAGTTCGATGATGATTTATTTAACGAAGTTAAATAATGGTCGATTAACAATGTTTATTTGTTTTATAACTTGGTTAACTATTTATTTTATCGCTATTTGAATTTTACCGATTGCGTACACTATGCACCCTTGTCGTTCCCTTTACGAGTCCTTCGGGAACGATCTTTTGTATTCAACCGTACTGGTCAGAATTGTATTCAGACTGCCGACTACCTGCTCTCGATCCTCTATATATATTCCTCGAGGGCAGGTATGTCCGCTTAACATTTAGCGCGAGTTTAATATTTACAAAAACCCTGTAAACAATTTCTTTCCAAATTCTCGCTTTTTCGCGAGCGGGATTTGGAGCATGTTTTCCCTTTCGTAATTCTCGCCTCGGTATTCTCGAGTCGATGCTCCAGTTACCGAGGCGCTCTCGGTTGCCTAACTGCTGCGTCAGCAGTATCGACGCTCGACGCTCGGCGTTCGACGCTCGACGTACGCCTGGTGCGTAACGCAACCGAATTCCTCGCACTGAAATAATCGGGGTCGAGGAATAATGCGAATAATAATATCGCTATACCCGGGGCACAACACCGCATTCGCGTAGGCTTGTGCGAGATTTTGACAGCGTTCTAGTTTAAGTCTGAGTCTAAAATCCGGAGGTAGACCGGCGACGAAACACTCGAGAGTTTCGTTTTCGCGTGCTGTACGCTGACGGCGCGGTATTGCACCGTTTTCAGACGTTTCCTCCTCTGTGATCGCGGCGTGGAGGTCTTTTACCCGACTAATATAATCGATGATGTGTTCGTTTTTATTTTTAGCGATATTACCTAATTCACCGCGATACTGATTTATCGATTTTGAGGCTCCAAAAACGTCTTTCAGACGATCAGTGAAAGCCTTTATGTCCGCGAATGAGTCGTCTTCCATCGCGGTGTAAGCACGGCCCTTCAATTTATTACGGAGAAGCCGTGTCAAAGTCAACTCGAGGTTTGCTGGGAACATGTCCTTTGCACGTTTACAAGCTCGAACGAATTTTAACACTGATATGTTTTCACCGTTGAACACTGGTATTCCTTTGAGGATATCTTTGAAGGAAAGTCGTGGAAGATTTGGATCACTGGTGCTCGAATTTTGGGGGTTATTCGCGGGAGCTCGGTCTGTCAACGGGGGAGTCGCTGACACACGAGAACTAATGCGCGCCATATCGTTTTTTATAATGTCGAGTTCCCCAATCAAATTTTTCAATACGGTCTGAAGATTTCGCTGTCCTGCAGCGTCTGTGTCTGAGGGACGTTGATTTTGGTTCTGAATATTTTGACTTTGTAATTCTAGCTCGCGGGAAGCTAGATCTGCCTCCATGTCGAGCAGTCTACGTTTTTCCGCGGATAGTTGCTCAGACAACACGCGCAATTCCTCTTCGTTGAGGTTATCCATGATTTTACGTTACACTTCACTTTTGTTTCAAATAGAATAGATATTATTAGTGTTATAATAAAATATGATACAAGTCAGACTATTCTGTTGATTTTTACACGAATTTAACAAGTCTACACTATTGTGTACGGATTCTAGCGTGAAACGTTAAATTTTCCATTGGACTTCTGAATTTAGGCACCAGTCCGAAAGGTTCACGGTTTTTTTTTTTTTTTTTTAACACTATGTGAATTGAACTTTATGCAATGACTTGTTTTCCAGATGTTTTGATTTTACGCAAATATCCAGTGCATCCCACCGCTGTCACCATTTAATATTGCCTTTCCTGTTACGTCGCGGGTTATTTTATCGGTTTTTATTTCGGTGTTCTGAATTTTTGGGTTTTTGTTTCAGATACCGGATCAACGGATGAGCGACGCGTGACGGATAGCAATCGGATGCTCCGTAGTTTAAACCGGAATGCGCCGGTTAGGGACCGGAGCGTTGTACTGGATTTTGCGTATCATTTCTCTTCGGGTTTTATTTGTTTGTTCGACTGTCGATCGATTGACTTACCTGATTTTTATTGATTTGGCAGGTGTTGAGCTGTTGGGCGTAGCGGGTTGAGAGTGCTAGGTGTCGATGATCAACTCTGGAGAGGACGGAGGAGACCGCGTGTCCTCGTAAAGCACCGTAGAAGCGTCGGAAATGTTGCCGTCTTCCTCGGTGTGTTCGATGGCAGGTCGAATCGTGCAGTCAGCCCGATCGTCGGGTTTAATATTAGTAGGATCTGGTCGTCTTATGTATACTCGATGATTTTTCAGTGAGACGATGGACGTGATTGTCGGAACCTTCCTGGCAGCAATCACGCTCTGTTTAACGTTCGTATTGTCTGAAGCCACTGATTTCGGCGTAATGTTTTTAAGATCTGATTTAGTCGGAGCACTCGTTCTTGGTTTACGCGACCCTAGTTTCAGAAAGACACATCTATTTTTCATGATGAACGTTATAAATGGTGATCAGTTCGCATTCTATTTGTCCCATAGTTGTTGAGGGTTGAAATATCGGGAAAGGATTGCTTAAATTAATATCAGATCAAATTTTCATCAGACTTGGTTAAGTCCGATATATATATAATCTGATTTTGGATTAATCCTAGGTTTTTATTCTAGTTAATTACTAATTAATATTACGTTTAATCTTGTTATTTCGGTTCGATCCTTTGGAGTCGCAGGAATAACCTTAATTGGATCTTATTTTTATCAGACCGACTTGCGTCGTGACTGATTTTATAAGATTCACTTTAACTTATCTAATGAATCTATCTATCAGAACCGATGATTGTCAGAACTGGTTTTCAAGATTCGATTTTATTTAAGTTTATGCTTATATGTATATATTTGTAACCTTAATCGAATCTCATTTTTATCAGACCGACTTGCGTCGTGACCGATTTTTACAAGATTCACTTTAACTTATCTAATGAATCTATCTATCAGAACCGATGATTGTCAGAACTGGTTTTCAAGATTCGATTTTATTTAAATGTATGCTTATATGTATATATTTGTATACATATATATTTATAATAAAGCAATGGGTTTGATGGTGGGAGGTTACGTGAACTGATCCCAGATATATTTGTTCCCTTTTGATTTGTGTCGCTGATTTACTTACTGCTTGAAAGGACTGCCTTGCAAGAATGATTTCGTAGGATGTTGTTAAACCTTTTATTAGTCGTAGCGGGTTTCGGTTTTCTTTGATATGCGACAAAAGATTTACGTGGAGTTTGCAATCGTAAGTAGATTATTATTATAGTGATTATTGATATTGGTATTTGAACTTTATTTATATATATATTAAGATAAGCACGAAATAATTGCGAACGATGTTTTGTACAGTGAAATACCGCCTGGTCGCAGCCAGGTAATAATCGCGAATTTATTTGAAGTTAACAACTGCCGTAAAAGACTCTAAGTCCGAACTGGCAATTAATTATTACAAGGGGAGTACCGGATCGCGTGAGTCTCTTCAAGAGAACTCTTAGAGTCGACCGCCGGAGATGAGAGTCGTAGAAGAACTGTCTTGTCTGGATGCTGGATGGACCCGCGAGTCTCCTGAGCCTCCGCTCAGTGGTGGGGAGCCCCGTCGCTGATTCGCCCAGTCCCACTGGCCAATGCTGCGCTGCCTCTGTTGTACCGCCGTGGGGATCCGTCGCTCGCAGTGGCTGCGCCGGGTGCTGGAGGGGGTGCCTGCTCACGCCTTGCTGCCGTCGTACCGTCAGCCGCGTGGGGGCCGCCTTCTGCATTGGCCGCGCTGGATGCTGGAGGGGCACCGGCTCGCAGCTTCGTTGCATCCGTGCCGTCCCTTGAGTGGGGGGCGCCTTCGTCTCACGGTAGCGCGATGGCTACGAGTGGGGGCCGCCTTCTGCATTGGCCGCGCTGGATGCTGTATCCCACGGCAGAGAGTTTCTCGGACCGCCTTATCGTCGGAGCTTCGCAGAACCGAGTCGCGACAGCGCTGCCTCTGGTCGTGGTGCTGCCTTTGTCCCACGGCAGCCGTGCTGATGCAGCATCCCACGGGTTTGAGTTGCTCGGGCCGCCTTATCGTCGGAGCTTCGCAGAACCGAGTCGCGATAGCACTGCCTCTGGTCGTGGTACTGCCTTTGTCCCACGGCAGCCGTGCTGATGCAGCATCCCACGGGCTCGCTTCTCAGAGGGGCCTTATCGGTGGCGATTCTCGGAGCTTTGTCGGAGTCGCGTCCGGTCTCACGCTCGCTTGGCCATCCGATACATTATTAAAGTATGACTTATTTATTATTAATGCTAATTATTTAAACATCGAGGCCTGATTGATGACATAACATGATTGATGCAATGCGTAATTATCCCAAATCCCCAGGGTAAGTATGCGTATTATTATGTATGAATATTCGGTTACATTTGTTGGATAAATAGTAATAAGGACATGATTCGTCCTTTATTGATATTGGAAACGCACCCATCCCGATATTTCGGATGGTCCGTTTACTGAGCTTGAAATAATAATTAGTTATCGACAAATGTCATTTTAATACTCGTAAATTTGATATCCTGTTATTATAGCTTAATGCCGTTCGATTATCAATTTGCTGGTGATATTTGGGCGATGCGCGCATATTAAAAGGTTTCTGATATTATTATTTATTAATAACATTATTTGTTTATTGTCAAAAAGTGTATTTATTATTGTTTTGCGCCGTCGAGTGTCGTGTCTATTCTGTTGTGCCGCAGAAACTCAGGTATTTAATCAACTAATTACTGTCGTATTACTGCCCCCTTAATAGGGTGCTACTACCCTATCCGGGGTACAACATTCCTCCCCCCTAAAAAGAAAAGAAACTTCGTTTCTTTTCGCTCGTCCCCGCCGAGCTTTATTTTTAGGATCTGTGTACCCCGGGTTTCATGTTACTAGAGAGGCCAAATAGTTACAGAAGTGTAAACAGATACAACCACCTACCCAAAAAAAATTTCCCGGAGTTACTCTAACTCACCCGCACGAGGAAGTATAATATATACTTTTTTTTTTTTTTTTTTTTTTTTTTACTGTGGTGAAATACGGGGAAGGCCTCCGCCGCTATTGCTTTCTGCTGATGGCCCGGGTCGATGCCCGGTGACTCGACGCGTTTGCACTTTTTAGGCTTTATTAACCGCCGTTCCATTGGCGTTTACGTATTCCGTTTCCGGCCATCGATTTAATCACATCGAATTCTCCGAGGATGAGCTCTACACGCAGCCCGAGCCCACCCGCGAAGGTAAGTACTTTAAATAAATTATTGTAAGAAAAATAAAAAATTAGTGAATTTTCTAGAATTGCCTTCTTCCTTTCTATAAAAGTTTTTATTCTTTTCCTAAGGAGAGACGCTCCCCCGAATTGACTTTTTATCTTTTCGGATTTCACAGAGGAGGCGTCACCTTTCCCCCGGGTTCGACTCTGAGCCGTCTTACAGCCCTGCGGGAAGCCCGCTGGACTCCGGCCGCTGCAGTCCGGACGTCGAGGCGATCGAGCCGGCCAGAGCGCCCCAAGGGCGGTCTCCTGGGCCCTCTAGATCCCCTAGCCCCGACGTGGAGATCGTGGGGTCTCCCGGGCGGGGTTATCTTCCGGAGAGGATCCGTCCGGTGCCGTCAGCGCCGCTCCCCAGAATCCGCGTCCTGACCCCGGCGGTTATCAACTTCCGGGCTGTCCACTGTCGTGGATTACTCGAAAGGCCCCGGGTAAGACCGAATATTCGTCCAGCAGGAGCCTCTGACTCCGACAGTGAGGAAGAGGAAGATCCAGCGTCCCGGCGGAGACGCGCTGAGCGGGGCGAAATGAATTGGCGCCTCGCCGAATGGTCGTAGCCGCCTTTGTTTGGTGCACCCTTTTTCCCTTTTTTTTTTAAAACTATTTGTTTTTTCAATTATTGCCATGGTGCACACGTTTATGTGAAAAATAAATGAATTGCCGAGAATTTTCTGAGGTTTCCCTGTTTTCTTCCCCTCCTTAGGGTAGTCCCTCAGCGTGCGTTCCCGTTGCAGCCGGAGGTTTGAGTACCTCTGGGGTTGCCGGAGCCTGAGCCGTAGGGCCAGGGTTCCGCGGAATCCGTTTCCCCGACTAGGTCATCGCTGCTGCGTTTTTAGTTCGTGAGTTGCTGACTTCGTGCTCGAATTGCAGGTCGGCGCACCCCGCCGCCACACGCAATTCCGCTTCCTTCTCGGCTGACGTCAGAATCATGTTCCGGACGACTCTTCTTTTTTCTACTTCGTTCTCTCTTCTCTTTTTTTTTTTAATTCGTCGGCCACTCTTGGCGGCCGACGCACCCTGGCTCGTCACTGCGAGACACGTACAGCCGTTGCCCTGGCTGTTCCGTTCCTGTATGCGGCGCATGTTTTCGCATGCTTCGGGTTTTCTAGGATTTATTCCCTTTCCGGAGTTTCTTCTTTTCCTTTAGGGTATTTATTTTTTCCCGATGTTCCCATTTTCCCAAAGCCCATTTTTTTAGGTTTTTCCCGTCTATCGAGCAGGGTAGGGGAAAGCAGTTACACATGACGTAGAGTTCGTACGTCATGAAGTACGTTCGTTATTGGCCCTAGCAAACCTGTAATTTCGGATGCTGACTTGCACCGAATATTATCCTTGAATCAACGTTAACCTCAGTTCACCGCTCTGCGTTGGTACGGGGTTTTTCCCCATTTTTTAAATAGCCCCTGTCGGTTTTCCCACACTTTTCTGGATTTTCCAATGTTGCTCCCAGACTGGAAGCTATTTGAGCCAGTCTTATACCTCTTCGAACCGTTCGTGTTCCAACTGCCCCAAATCTGATTTATTTGGACATTCAGTGTGAGGTGGTATCGAATTTCGCATTGTGTTTTTCTCGTCTCTCCTGGGTTGATTTTTCTTTTTGTCTGGCCTCTTTCTCGTGTCGTATGAAATTGCTCAGGATTTGTTCCAGTAATATGTTAAGCATGGGAGTCATTCACTTGAGATGATCCCTTCCATAGTCAGATACAAATTCCTTAGCTTGCTTAGATTTTCCACTAATATTCCTCCTTGGAACAAATGGGATTTTATCCCCCGTGTGGCTACACTTTCATCCCAAAGATTCAAGGTTTTAAAGCTTTGTGTTTACTAAAACCTATGGACCAGTCCACCGAATTCATGGCTGGTTTACGACTCGAATTCGTCTCCCTTTTTTTTCTTTTAAACGCCGAGCGATTGCCGGAATAAATTCCGCACAATCGCTGCTGGACTTCACATTAACCCACGTGTACTCAAGGTATGTCGAAACGATGCTAGGGTATTACTCAGTTCGGCTGCGGAATGCGCTTCCTTTATGCTCGAATGTCCGCGGTCTGACCGGTTGCATGTATACTCCTGCACGTTGGGCTGACCATCCGCATGACAGTACTACTGACAGTCCGCCGCGCCGGTTGCAGCTCCCTGGCGCTCAGGCGAGCGCAGCCCGCCGCCGGCGATCCCGCTGTTACCGACACCTTCCCTATGGGTCGGAATACCTCACGGCCTATCGTATGCGGAGTGATTCGCACGGAAGTTTTCTTCTCGTCGCCTTTGTCCAGTCTACCACCCCTGAATCCCCTCGGCTATCATCGACGGATTTTTCCTTTCGCTTTTTCCTCTCTATAATACCGCGGTCTCATTTTTTTTTCCCAAAAAATTTCTTCCTGCTACTTTCCTCTTCTCCCCTTATGTCTTGCTTCGAAGTGCCCCGCGGCACGATTACTCAATCCAATGCTTCTATCAGTAGTGGGGATACATCGTAGATTTCGTATTCTTTTGGGAAAGTATTCTTTTGGAAAAAATACGTCGACCTAGGGATGGTTACGACTGATAATCACCAACCGCTTCTACTTTTCCTTTGACTCTATTTTTTGCGTGACTTTTGTGTCGCTATAGATATATGTGGGTATATATATATATATTGTCTCGCCATCATCTTTTTTCTAACACAGATATTATACTCAAATGATGCGTTCCGTTTTACTCCCCTCTAAATGGGTCTACGCAGTTAAGGCAATTAGTCATTTTCGGCATGTTGCCACGGGTACTCTCTGTTCTGCCCTTTAGGCCGCAACTTATGCTCCTTTTTTATCCTTCGAGCTTTCCCTTAAAATATTATTCCCTGGCCGAAAGAACTTCCCTGATACCAACATTTTAAGGGTACCCCAAATGCCTGAAGTGACATGGAGGGGATGCCAACGGTAATTTCCGTTGCTCTCTAATTTTTGGACACGGTAACCATTTTCCTTCCGGCCCCACTTCGCTCGAAACTATACCCCGTGGGTCTGTCCATGAACCTCGGAAGTAAAATTCCGGGCTTTGCTGTGTAATACACAGCCTGGTGACTTCGCGCCCAGGCTGCCTATTTTTATTTTTTTATTTTTGCTTTCCGGCTCGGACCGTTTCGACTTTTCCAACGCAGCCGATGATTGCCCGTTTAGATGCTTAAGCCTGGTCGCACTCATCCCGCTAATATTGTCGCGAATTTCCATTCGTGATGTGAATCGAGAACGGTCACGGTTGTAACATCCTTTCTTATGACCAATAATTTTTCCCTGCACCCGAGTGCGATATTGGGCGATATTTTGATCGTATATTTGCTCGTGACCGATTCCCTCAACCTTCACGTCAGGGGTAATTTGTTTTTAGGTCAATTCTTCCCGACAGATTTTCATTCTAATTCGTGCGCGTCATCGTTTCTTCGTTAAACGCTTCGCCCCGTGCCAAGGGACGTGCAATGTCCCGAAGCATTTTTAGTCGTAAAAATACCTAACCTCGGGTGAATTGACTGTTATTCAATTCCGTCATTTCCTTGTTAAGGACCGTTACCCTTGCGCCCGGTTTTGCGTTCGAGGTAGATAACTATTTCCCATATGCGTTCTGAAGCTCGGTATACGGAATACGTAATGCTATATATTTCCTCGCGGAAAGACTCGTATTTTGCTGTAGATATTTGCCGGACAAATTTTTCCCTTTTTTAATTAAGCTTCTTTTGGGATTCTAAATATCTCTTCAAGATTCTGAATCGTATGCTCGGAAGGTTTTTGGCCAGCCGCGTCTGGATAATCGCGGTTAGAGTTTTCCTCCCAGGGGTTTCAACAGCTGGTCCGGCAGCTCTACAATATTCCGTATACGTGCAGGCGCTACGGTTTTTACCACCAACATTTTATTATTAATAAGCAAACGGTTTTATGTCTTTTGACCCTGTCACCGAGCCTCTTGATCGGGTGAGGTTATTTTATTTATTTACTTATTATTGCTATTATTTTTAAACTATTTTCCCTCGAACGCGGTAGGTTCGCCTGAATTATTATTTGTTTGCTTACGGACTTTCTCACGTACGATACGGTGCTGTAACGAAAGTCGCCATACGGTAGCGTTTGCCCTAACGCTGCTTGTCGTGGGGTTTGACCTTGACAGTTCTGTTGGCCCCATGGCGTCTCCATGCCCCGTGGAATCTCGTGTTGTCTCCTGAGGACCGTTGTCTTCCCTGCGTTGTCCAGCGTTGGACTCACCCCGTGAGCTGGCTGACTGGTACCACCTCGCTGATCGGGATCAGCAAGCGAAGGTCTTCGGTTCACACTTTTCCGAAATGAAACCTCTCGACCGGGTCGGTCAGGCTACTCAGTCCACCCGACCGATATCCGTCGAGCAGGTAACACGCGAAAACGAGTGATGAACCAGCACGGGTAAAAAGATTTTTTTTTTTTTTTTACCCAAACTTGTACATGACGTGACGATCGTATCGTACCGATCAATTTACCATAAATCGGGTTATCCGCCGATTTTAAATTTTCTATCGATTTCAGCCTCCTCTATACTCACGCGTGGAGTTCTACGTTCCCGACGCTCTGGGTTTTTCTACCATCAGTTTTCTCAGCCCCGTTCTGCCGTGGTCGTTTCCCTTCGTGGTCCGATTGTTACGGCGGAGATTTACCGCTGCTCTGAATTCCGGAGTCGGAACCTACACACCTTCCACATATGTCCCGGCCGTTTGCAGTAATTGCATATGATACCTGCCGATTCAATTTTCCTGTTTCGGAGTGTACCCGGTGGGCACTCCCGTGCAAGGTGTCCCACTCGTCGGCACACATGACATTTTTTATTGTGTTTTTTATTCGGGTCCGGGACACGTCCGGTAGCGATGAACCCTTCGAGCTTCTTTGCTACCATGGATTTGACCATCCCAGGTGCGTTGTCGCTTTTTTGGGGTCGACGGTTCGACCCTTCAAGTCGCATCATTTCCATCATTTACTCCAGTTTCGCCAGACGCTCCTCTAAATCAGAGGCTAGCAGCTCTGGAGTAGTGCGCCTCGAGTGGTATGCTTCAACGTCTTCAGCCCAGTCGAAGACTTCCAAATGTGGTTGTTCGTGGCCAAAACTTCTAGCTACGGGTGATGCCCTGCCCGAGGACCCTCCCCGGTGCCCAGTGGTATCACCTTCTATGGTGACCGGTTTCTCGCTTTCTGCCGTTGTGGATCCTGGATCCTTGCGGCCCGATACCTGAAGCTCGGGTACCCATGCTGCGGGTAACGGAACATATTGGTCCGTTCGGACTTTTCCCTCCAAGGTGCACTTGTAGACTTCCCCTGTGGACTCATCCGTCCCCATGGTGGTACCCTCATGTGATACTCCGATCGTATTCCGTTGCGCGGAGGTTTTACCTGTTTCCGCCTCTCGCTGCTCCTCCTGTTTATCGTTCTTGGCCTTGAATCGTTTACGGTGCTGGCAATCCTTCCAGAGATGCCCAGTTCTCTTGCAATAGTTGCACACTTTATTCGAGACGTCGAGGTCCCTTGACTTCGGTGATGGGGAATGCCGGCGCTGGGACGGCCGGCATTTTTCCGCCCTCAATCCGTTTTCGAAATTTATTCGCGCACACTTCCAGACGGCTTCCGCTATGTAGCCAATGCCCGGTGCGTCGATTCCTTCACATAGATGGTCGATCACTCGCAGGGTGATATTTTCGGTCCGGGCGGCGTATGCTTTCGTGTTTTCTCGCGCACCCTGCTGCGACGTAGCAAGTTGGCGCTGCAAGGAGACAAACGACTCATATTTCCCGGAGCCCGTCCCTGTCACCGACCCTGAGCCCTGAGGCGTGTCGATTATGCCGTGACGTGTTTTTTGCATCACTCGGTCTTCCAGCTCGCAACTCCGTACCCTGCCGGTGGCTCCTTGCCGCGCACTTTCCGCGTACGGCGGTTTCGCGGTATCCACGTAGCCTTGGTTGCGTTTATAGAGTGGCCCTGTGCCCACCACACCGTGTGTCTGTTCAGTCAGTCTGGACACGACTTGCTTGGGGCTGGCTGCGACATGCAGCGCTTCGCCCTCTGTCCCAGTAGTTGTCCGACGTTGTCCTGCTTCGGACGACAACCCTGGCGCATGCTGTATACTCATTTTCTTGTTTTGGCGGTGTTTATATACCCCTGTTAACTAGCAGTAGCGTCCTACATGCTCTAACAGTGCTACACGTGTTTTACGCACTCGTATCAAACCTCAATTAAGTAATGTGGGGTCACGGTGTGCACCCTGCACATGACGGGATGCCTTCTAGTCATTGACGTATTACCCTTTCGGTTTCAGGCTCCCTTGCTGATTCTGTTTTTACGTCCCAGTCCTTGGCGACGCTCTTCGGGATCCTGCAGCGATCCCCGAAGACGACGGTTGACTACCTTTCCGTTATCTCACCTGAATAACGTGATCCACGGTGATCTGATGATCACACCCGTGGTCCGCTTGAACACTGGTCGACCCTGGTTCGCGGAACTTTCTATCTGCTCGCTCTCCCGCGGAGCCAAGACTTTACCGCAATCTGCGGAGGTTAGCGCGATTGGTAATTCGTTACTTTGGTTTTTTATTTCACTCTGAGCATCCCACCGCTGCCACCAATGTTGTGCCGCAGAAACTCAGGTATTTAATCTGGGTTCTGTGCGCGAGCCGTTGGCTCGTAAGGTTGGGGAAGTGCTCAGTAAAGGGTTGGAACCCAAGTGAAGTACAAACGTATTATTTATTTAGACTGTGTTGAACAATGTTTGTTTAACAATATATTTAATAGGTTTAACAATATATTAATATTACCGGTGATTGTTTAACAATAGGTTTAACAATGTATTAATATTACCGGTGATTGTTTAACAATAGGTTTAACAATACGTCAATGTTATCGGAGATTGTTTAACAATGTTCATTTAACACTATATTTAATGTGTTTAATATTATGTTAATATTATCAGGGATTCACCAGGGTGACATTGTTATATCTTTTATATAACAATGTCCACCGAGAACCTTCGACCGAGGTTCGCTTTTAATGTCCGATTAACGTTCCACTTGTCGTTATTTTATCCCTTGATTTTAATGCTCACTTAATGCTTTATTAAGTTAGCCGTTAATGCCTGATTAATTTATATTTCGATACTTCATCGTTGATGCTCGATTACTCCACTGTATGGATATTGTTCTATTTGTGTGTTATCCGATGATACGTTAGTTCAATCGTTGAAGCTCTATTTATGCTTACGTCTTTCCTTTTTGAATTACCAATCGTAGTACAATTTGTACTCTTGTTACACCGACTGGATTACCGTCTATCGTGCGGTAACCCTTCACGATAAGGGTCCAGTATTCGCACAACCCACTTATCGCGTTTGAGCTTTACTCGTATGGTGTATCTGTAGTCAACCGTAAGAATCAGGAGTTCCGAAGAGACTGGTGGGTGCCTGCTCTCGATCCCTTATATACAAATAAAAGAGCAGGCACGTCAGCTTAATATTATTTAGATGTTGATGGTTTACTTCTTTTCTGTAAACAGTTATCTTTCCAAATCCTCGCTTCTTCGAGAACGGGATTTGGAGCATGTTTTTATTTCGACATAAGCGCCTCGGTAATTCCCGAGTCGATGCTCTAATTGCCGAGTCGCCCGTGATTGCTTAACGGCTGACTCAGGTTTTTGGTCACCCTCGTTGCAGCGACGCGCGCTCGTCGCGTGCCGCTGCATACCTCGATATTGCGCAACCGGAGTTGCTCCACTTTTCGGACACCGCTGTCCGAACTGGAATGCATACTACAATACTATAATATACCACGCTATATTATTACGATGATCTTATAATATCATACTATTATGCGAATATAGTATAATATTATATAGTTGCCCGAAAATGCACAATAATGTTTAATATAGTATAACATTATATTAATTATATATATATATATATAATTATATATAATAATCATATATAATTATATCAATGTTACTGCATCAATTAATTATATTAATTAATGTTACCACATTAATTAATTATATCAACTAATTACTGTCGTATTACTGCCCCCTTAATAGGGTGCTACTACCCTATCCGGGGTACAACAATTCGACAATCCGTCGTTGCGCGTTTTTTGAATGTTCGAAATTTATTTATTAATAATTTTATTTATCGTTAATAATGTTTATTTAATGGGCTTAGAATTGATAACGATTGGTATATCTAATATGTCTAGTTACTATGTAACTTTGAAGCGATTTGCGCTGTATGTTCGTTCTACAGAATTAATTTTCGTGTTTGTCAAGGTCATATGCCTTTTCTCAAAAAACTACTCGCAATGTCTCGGGGCTTCGTCGGAAAGGTGAAATATAGTAGGGGTTTATTGTTTGTGACGATTATCCCCTTCTGATAGCGTGCTCAGATTTTGCAAAGGAGTTCGTATATGTTTTTTTTTTGTTACCCAAAGTTTTTACTAAATTTCCTAGATTTCGCGTGCGGCTATTCACAAAATCGCTCACAGCGTCTCTGGACTTCGTCAGAAAGTGAAAACATAAATAGGGGTTTATTGGTCACGAGGTTTTTCTCTCTCTGATAGCGTGCTCAGATTCTGCGAAAACGTTTCGCTTGTATTTTTTATTTGCATTTTAAGTTTAATATTTTCCTTGGACTTTACCTGTGACGTTTATGTGTGTTTATTATTGACGAATGTGATTTTTACGGGGGTGTGCCTGCTAGTTTGTGTCGAGAGTACGTTTTTAAAGTTATTTTGTTCAAAATTGTATCTTAACTATTGTTTGTTATGTTTTTAGCTACGTTCTTGTTTTATTGCTGATCGGAGCTTACGAATTTTCCTGGTGGTACGAATAACGATTTATCTTCGCGTTTGTATGTTTCATATGTATTTTGGGGAATACCGTCAATGTATATTATGTAACTGTAGCATGCTACAGTACGATCTCACTTAGTTTACCATTAATAGTGCAATTGATTATTTGATTGATAACGCGTTAGGCATGGAACGGTATTATTTGAATGCATGAGGGTTATTTCGAAAATTATTGTATTATCGGTTGATATATATTATGTTTACGATAATACCTATTATATTGATGACGATTCTATCGTCGTAGTGTTGTGACTTGTTTATCTGTATGTCCTGCTACCATTCTTAGTATTTTAGTGTTCCCGAGAATAAAGTGAATCAAAAAAAAAAATTTGTGTGTGGGTCGGTTACTTATTCTGCTGCTGAAGAGACCCAGGACGTGACAGCATTCGTTTGGTGGTTGTTTGTCAGCTCGAAATGCATGAATCTTGCGTAATCGCAAAGAATACAGAGTTTTTGATCGTTCAAAACGAGCTGAAACGCCTACAGCGAGCGCAAAACTCGATCGCTCGATTTCGTTATAAAGCGACGTTGTAGTCGTTTGGTGCTTGTGTTACGTCAAAACTGTCGATGGTTTTATTTCGCTAAGTTTTTACGCAACTGTTGCCCCGTTTATATTAACACTCTCTGGTCAGAACGATGAGAATCGATCTTTACCACACCCGGTATTAATCGCGGTAACAACTGCCCATTTTTAAGCCTAACCTTGCGGAAAATTGCTTGGGATAGGGCCCTAGGAATGCCTGTCGTTTCTAAGGTCGTAGGGTACTTTCTGAACTCCTGATCCCTCCTGATTCGATTTTATAGTTTCCGGAGAATTTGAAATGATAAAAATCTTCGCTTCCGTTTGAGGAAAAAATTGAAAGTCTGTTTGACGGTGGGTTTACTCCAGGAAATTGATGAATGGGTTAGGAGAGGAGCAATTAATAAATTCATGCACTGGAAATGACCGATAAATGAAAAGAAGAAAGATTATAGTGAGTAAAATAAAATGTATGTCGCTTACGTTCTTCACTGCTGGTTTTTCGTCGGTTTTTGGAATAATTCGTTGAACTTCCGATGATTTCGTTGGTAAGAATAGATTTTATTTCGAATGAATAATTCACGAAAAGGTACAAAATAAATCGAACAATGATTCTCGAACCTGGGGTTCGGACAAGAATGTTTCCTTGACTCTCGGTGATCGAATTAAAATGCGATGCGTGATTGAACAAAGACAATTTTGTTAATCGAAAACGTAAACGACTGAACGACGCTAACTGGGTCGATAAGATGATGGTAACTGGCGTAAACGAAAGACGTTAACTTCGTCGATCGGATGATGGTGAGTGTGCCCTGAGTACAAGATTTTTGGGCTTTTTATACCCTTTTCTAGGTTAAAGTAAGTGGGAGTGATCGCCTGATCATGTGTGTTTTTCCTCGAAATGTCATTAAAAATAGTTGCTAGGTAGGAAGGGAGGTGCAAGGATACAGGAAAAAGGGGTGATGCGTGGAGAGGCGAGTTTTCCGTTTCGTCGATTGGTGCTTAACTTTAAATATTCGGGGAGATGGTAAAGATCTCGGGGTCTGACTCATCATTTCCCTCGGTGAAGGGAGTCGCTTTCGAGTCCCGTCGTAGGCCCCGTTTGTCTATGAATTTATGTCCTGAGACCTTTCTCTTAATTCGTGACTGCCATTGGATGCTATCGTGCTTGCCGTGAGTAAAGCACGCCGCTAGTGTCGTTCCACCGAAAGTCGCGGCTTTCGTGCATCTCGCCAAAGCCGTCTGCCTTGTTCTTTCGACGATGCGGTGGTGCGCCGCGGGATTTTTTATGGGGTGACCCGAGAGACGGTTTTTTTCCTAACATCGATTTCTTCCCACGTATTTCCGGTACGCGTTTTTACGAGGGTGGGAGTGTTCTTAGGTGATGGTAGTTTACATGTGTCGATTCAGTTCGGGAATTATTCCTTTTTTCGTTAACTTAATAATTATTGGATTAAATAAACATACATGTAGTCGTATACATATATACCTATTTTGTCCTTTCCTTAGGCTAACTTATAGATTGCCGAGAATATTCTGGTCCCATATTCGTACTTATTAATTTTCTCCTTTCCTTATGAAACATCGAGGGACTATTAATCCATTATTTTAATTCTCTTCATGGGACGAGAATCCTTCGGATCTACTTTACGACTAAACGGGTGTTAAACAAAAAAATCCTTAATTCATGAACAATTAAAATAACTAGATGATTCTTAGTGGTTACGTAGATTTTTAGCAGAATTTAACTCGCTCTATTGAGGCCCGGTTGAGGGGACCGAAGCTCCCTGTGGTGCCGTGCCAGCGATTTTGCCGCCTGGCAACTCGAGTGTTTAGTTCGAAACGTTCTTGAAATTTGAAACTTATTCTATGAGTGTTGGTTACTTTTAATGTTAATTTATTGTTGAATCTACTAAGATTATTAAAAGATAGTTTGTTTTTGTTTAATTTAAACCAAAAATAATCAGGAATTATGTCTTTGTGCGGTTTAAATTATTATTTATTTCTTAGTTGCTTTTAATCTTCTGGATTCCAAATATTTTTAATTATGGGTCTGTCTTTGTTATTTTTCCTCATCTTCATTTTGCGTTTGAAGGCTCCTTTAGACTGTTTTTTTTTCCTTTGTAGTATTTATTATAAAAAGGTAGTTGCGAAAATTCTCTGTCATAGTTTTGAGAAAAAGGGTGTGGTGAGTCGTTTCTACCGTGGCGTGACTTTCTAATCTCATGGCCTTGAGGCGCTAAACTTTGTAGATCTGAATTATCCATAGCTGGAAACCCTAAAGCTTCCATAAAGCTGCGGACAACCGGTCAAAGCGACCGGCTTAGGTGGGGATCCGGCCCCACGGCAGGTCACTGCGGG
Organism: Amblyteles armatorius; assembly: GCA_933228735.2. NCBI lineage: Eukaryota > Metazoa > Arthropoda > Insecta > Hymenoptera > Ichneumonidae > Amblyteles > Amblyteles armatorius. The sequence goes on from OW121690.1 coordinate 7,917,171, forward strand.
TCCCCAAATGGTTCCCCGGCGATGGTACAGAAGATCTAACGATCCTTGAGATCTGTGAGTGTTTAGTCGATACTCGCACCTGACACGGTCGCGAGGTATCGCAAGCGGGTTAGCCTTTTACTCGCCACAAAAAGACGCGGCGCTGGCGGTCATAGAGAATGTTTGCCGGCCTTCGTTTCCTACAATTTGTCCAGATCTGTTTGACCATGCCGTTAGCTTGGTGACGGTCAATTTTGACCAGTCTTTTTGTGCCTATCGAATGTACCGGCTGAGTTCATTAAGTTGGTGCTTTGGCAGAAACGAGTCATTTATCTAGTTTCCTACTATTTCAAGTTATCTGACCGATTTTTGTTCCTTCTTTTTATTTATTTTCTGAGTTCAATCTCAGTTGTGAGGACGAATAATAAAGAAACTTTGTTCGTTACGCTGGACGTAACACTTGTTTGGTAGCTCGAAATGCATGAATCTCGCGTATTTGCACGAAACGAAGAGTGTTTGATCGTATGAAAAGAGCTGGAACGCCTGCAGCGAGCGCAAAACTCAATCGTTCGATTTCGTTGGAAAGCGACTTTGTAGTCGTTTGGTGCTTGTTTGGCGGCTCGAAATGCATGAATCTTGCGTATTTGCAAAGAATACAGAGTTTTTGATCGTTTAAAACGACCTGGAACGCCGACAGCAAGCGCAAAACTGAATCGTTCGATTTCGTTATAAAGCGACTTTTCAATCGATTGGTGCTTGTTTAGCAACTCAAAACGCATAAACCTTGCGTATTTGCATAGAATAAAGAGTTTTTGATCGTACAAAACGAGCTGAAACGCCTTTAGCGAGCGCAAAACTCAATCGTTCGATTTCGTTGAAAAGCGACTTTGTAGTCGTTTGGTGCTTGTTTGGTAGCTCGAAATGCATGAATCCTGCGTATGTGCACAAAACGAAGAGTGTTTGATCGTATAAAACGAGCTGGAACACCGACAGCGAGCGCAAGACTCAATCGTTCGATTTCGTTATAAAGCGACGTTGCAGTCGTTTGGTGCTTCTTTGGTGGCTCGAAATGCATGAATCTTGCGTATTTGCAAAAAATGACGAGTTTTTGATCGTTCAAAACGAGCTGGAACGCCGACAGTGAGCGCAAAACTGAATCGTTCGATTTCGTTATAAAGCGACTTTTCATTCGATTGGTGCTTGTTTAGCAACTCAAAACGCATAAACCTTGCGTATTTGCATAGAATAAAGAGATTTTGATCGTATAAAACGAGCTGAAACGCCTACAGCGAGCGCAAAACTCGATCGCTCGATTTCGTTATAAAGCGACGTTGTAGTCGTTTGGTGCTTGTTTGGTAGCTCGAAATGCATGAATCTCGAGTATTTGTACGAAACGAAAAGTGTTTGATCGTATGAAACGAGCTGGAACGCCTACAGCGAGCGCAAAACTCAATCGTTCGATTTCGTTGGAAAGCGACTTTGTAGTCGTTTGGTGCTTGTTTGGCGGCTCGAAATGCATGAATCTTGCGTATTTGCAAAGAATACAGAGTTTTTGATCGTTTAAAACGAGCTGAAACGCCGACAGCGAGCGCAAAACTCGATTGGTTTATTTCGATATGAAGCGACACTGTAGTCGTTTGGTGCTTGTTTAGCAGCTCGAAATGCATAAATCTTGCGTATTTGCAAAGAATACAGAGTTTTTGATCGTTTGAAACGAGCTGGGACGCCTACAGCGAGCGCAAAACTCAATCGTTCGATTTCGTTAAAAAGCGACTTTGTAGTCGTTTGGTGCTTGTTTGGCGGCTCGAAATACATGAAACTTGCGTATTTGCATAGAATAAAGAGTTTTTGATCGTATAAAACGAGCTGGAACACCGACAGCGAGCGCAAGACTCAATCGTTCGATTTTGTTATAAAGCGACGTTGCAGTCGTTTGGTGCTTCTTTGGTGGCTCGAAATGCATGAATCTTGCGTATTTGCAAAAAATTAAGAGTTTTTGATCGTTCAAAACGAGCTGGAACGCCGACAGTGAGCGCAAAACTGAATCGTTCGATTTCGTTATAAAGCGACTTTGTAGTCGTTCGGTGCTTGTTTAGCAACTCAAAACGCATAAACCTTGCGTATTTGCATAGAATTAAGAGTTTTTGATCGTATAAAACGAGCTGGAACGCCTACAGCGAGCGCAAGACTCAACCGTTTGATTTCGTTGTTAAGCGACTTTGCCGTCGTTTGGTGCTTGTTTAGCGGCTCGAAATGCATGAATCTTGCGTATTTGCACAAAACGAAGAGTGTTTGATCGTATAAAACGAGCTGGAAAGCCTACAGCGAGCGCAAAACTGAATCGTTCAATTTCGTTATAAAGCGACTTTTCAATCGATTGGTGCTTGTTTAGCAACTCAAAACGCATAAACCTTGCGTATTTGCATAGAATAAAGAGGTTTTGATTGTATAAAACGAGCTGAAACGCCTACAGCGAGCGCAAAACTCGATCGCTCGATTTCGTTATAAAGCGACGTTGTAGTCGTTTGGTGCTTGTTTGGTAGCTCGAAATGCATGAATCTCGCGTATTTGCACGAAACGAAGAGTGTTTGATCGTATGAAAAGAGCTGGAACGCCTGCAGCGAGCGCAAAACTCAATCGTTCGATTTCGTTGGAAAGCGACTTTGTAGTCGTTTGGTGCTTGTTTGGCGGCTCGAAATGCATGAATCTTGCGTATTTGCAAAGAATACAGAGTTTTTGATCGTTTAAAACGACCTGGAACGCCGACAGCAAGCGCAAAACTGAATCGTTCGATTTCGTTATAAAGCGACTTTGTAGTCGTTTGGTGCTTGTTTAGCAACTCAAAACGCATAAACCTTGCGTATTTGCATAGAATTAAGAGTTTTTGATCGTATAAAACGAGCTGGAACGCCTACAGCGAGCACAAAACTCAATCGTTCGATTTCATTTTAAAGTGACGTTGTAGTCGTTTCGTGCTTGTTTGGTAGCTCGAAATGCATGAATCTTGCGTATTTGCACAAAACGAAGAGTGTTTGATCGTATAAAACGAGCTGAAACGCCTTTAGCGAGCGCAAAACTCAATCGTTCGATTTCGTTATAAAGCGACGTTGTAGTCGTTTGGTGCTTGTTTGGTAACTCGAAATGTATGAATCTTGCGTATTTGCACAAAACGAAGAGTGTTTGATCGTATAAAACGAGCTGGAACGCCTACAGCGAGCGCAAAACTCAATCGTTCGATTTCGTTGAAAAGCGACTTTGTAGTCGTTTGGTGCTTGTTTGGTAGCTCGAAATGCATGAATCCTGCGTATGTGCACAAAACGAAGAGTGTTTGATCGTATAAAACGAGCTGGAACGCCTACAGCGAGCGCAAAACTCAATCGTTCGATTTCGTTGAAAAGCGACTTTGTAGTCGTTTGGTGCTTGTTTGGTAGCTCGAAATGCATGAATCCTGCGTATGTGCACAAAACGAAGAGTGTTTGATCGTATAAAACGAGCTGGAACGCCTACAGCGAGCGCAAAACTCAATCGTTCGATTTCGTTGAAAAGCGACTTTGTAGTCGTTTGGTGCTTGTTTGGCGGCTCGACATGCATGAAACTTGCGTATTTGCAAAGAATACAGAGTTTTTGATCGCTTAAAACGAGCTGGAACGCCGACAGCGAGCGCAAAACTGAATCGTTCGATTTCGTTATAAAGCTACTTTTCAATCGATTGGTGCTTGTTTAGCAACTCAAAACGCATAAACATTGCGTATTTGCATAGAATAAAGAGTTTTTGATCGTATAAAACGAGCTGGAACACCGACAGCGAGCGCAAGACTCAATCGTTCGATTTCGTTATAAAGCGACTTTTCATTCGATTGGTGCTTGTTTAGCAACTCAAAACGCATAAACCTTGCGTATTTGCATAGAATAAAGAGTTTTTGATCGTACAAAACGAGCTGAAACGCCTTTAGCGAGCGCCAAACTCAATCGTTCGATTTCGTTATGTTGTACCCCGGGTATTTCCATACCTCGATTATTAAGGCAAGGTCATTGCACCGTAATCGAGGTATGCAGCAGCAGGCGACGACCGCGCGTCGTTGCGAAATAATAACGAAATCCACCGTACAGTCGAGTCAACATTTAGGCAAACGCATGTAACTCGACACCTGACGCAGCATTTCGGCAATCGCGAGCGACTCGGCAAGTAACGCATCAGCTCAGGAATTACTGAGCCAGGTATTAGGAAATTATCGACGATATCGTATTCTACCCGGAAGCGAGAATTGTTTAAACAATTAGCAATCTGACGAAATATCTGACATCAACTAAAATTAAGCTGACGTGCCTGCTCTTCTATCTATATATAGGGAACCGGGAGCAGGCACCCACCAGTCTCTTCGGAACTCCTGATTCTGTACGGTTGGTTACGTTCCGTTCGTTACGTTACGTTTACGATTATTTGTGCAAGGGCACGCAATTCGGTAGTAAGTGATACTACTAGTTCGGACAAGTTTAAGTTCTTCTACGGGAAGACCAATGTACAAGGTGTACTCGATACGATTGGTAATAAACTCTAATAAACATTGTTGTAATAAACAATTTGGAACATTTCTCCAATAAACTCTAATAAACATTGTTGTAATAAACAATTTGGAACATTTCTCCAATAAACTGTAATAAACATTGTTGTAATAAACAATTTGGAACATTTCTCTAATAAACTGTAATAAACATTGTTCTAATGAACTATTTGGAACATTTCTCTGATAAGCAATAATAAATAATAAATCGTGCGACTACAATTCTCTTGGGTTCTAACCCTTAACTGGATAAATCCCGAATCATAAGAGCTAACGGCTCTCCCGCAGAACCCAGAGTAGCTAACTGAGTTTCTGCGGATATAACAGTTATAAAGCGACGTTGTAGTCGTTTGGTGCTTGTTTGGTAGCTCGAAATGTATGAATCTTGCGTATTTGCACAAAACGAAGAGTGTTTGATCGTATAAAACGAGCTGGAACGCCTACAGCGAGCGCAAAACTCAATCGTTCGATTTCGTTAAAAAGCGACTTTGTAGTCGTTTGGTGCTTGTTTGGCGGCTGGAAATACATGAAACTTGCGTATTTGCATAGAATAAAGAGTTTTTGATCGTATAAAACGAGCTGGAACACCGACAGCGAGCGCAAGACTCAATCGTTCGATTTTGTTATAAAGCGACGTTGCAGTCGTTTGGTGCTTCTTTGGTGGCTCGAAATGCATGAATCTTGCGTATTTGCAAAAAATTAAGAGTTTTTGATCGTTCAAAACGAGCTGGAACGCCGACAGTGAGCGCAAAACTGAATCGTTCGATTTCGTTATAAAGCGACTTTGTAGTCGTTCGGTGCTTGTTTAGCAACTCAAAACGCATAAACCTTGCGTATTTGCATAGAATTAAGAGTTTTTGATCGTATAAAACGAGCTGGAACGCCTACAGCGAGCGCAAGACTCAACCGTTTGATTTCGTTGTTAAGCGACTTTGCCGTCGTTTGGTGCTTGTTTAGCGGCTCGAAATGCATGAATCATGCGTATTTGCAAATAAAACAGAGTTTTTGATCGTTTAAAACAAGCGGGAACGCCGACAGCGAGCGCAAAACTGAATCGTTCGATTTCGTTATAAAGCGACTTTGTAGTCGTTTGGTGCTTGTTTGGCGGCTCGAAATGCATGAAACTTGCGTATTTGCACAAAACGAAGAGTGTTTGATCGTATAAAACGAGCTGGAAAGCCTACAGCGAGCGCAAAACTGAATCGTTCAATTTCGTTATAAAGCGACTTTTCAATCGATTGGTGCTTGTTTAGCAACTCAAAACGCATAAACCTTGCGTATTTGCATAGAATAAAGAGGTTTTGATTGTATAAAACGAGCTGAAACGCCTACAGCGAGCGCAAAACTCGATCGCTCGATTTCGTTATAAAGCGACGTTGTAGTCGTTTGGTGCTTGTTTGGTAGCTCGAAATGCATGAATCTCGCGTATTTGCACGAAACGAAGAGTGTTTGATCGTATGAAAAGAGCTGGAACGCCTGCAGCGAGCGCAAAACTCAATCGTTCGATTTCGTTGGAAAGCGACTTTGTAGTCGTTTGGTGCTTGTTTGGTGGCTCGAAATGCATGAATCTTGCGTATTTGCAAAGAATACAGAGTTTTTGATCGTTTAAAACGACCTGGAACGCCGACAGCAAGCGCAAAACTGAATCGTTCGATTTCGTTATAAAGCGACTTTTCAATCGATTGGTGCTTGTTTAGCAACTCAAAACGCATAAACCTTGCGTATTTGCATAGAATAAAGAGTTTTTGATCGTACAAAACGAGCTGAAACGCCTTTAGCGAGCGCAAAACTCAATCGTTCGATTTCGTTATAAAGCGACGTTGTAGTCGTTTGGTGCTTGTTTGGTAACTCGAAATGTATCAATCTTGCGTATTTGCACAAAACGAAGAGTGTTTGATCGTATAAAACGAGCTGGAACGCCTACAGCGAGCGCAAAACTCAATTGTTCGATTTCGTTGAAAAGCGACTTTGTAGTCGTTTGGTGCTTGTTTGGCGGCTCGAAATGCATGAAACTTGCGTATTTGCAAAGAATACAGAGTTATTGATCGCTTAAAACGAGCTGGAACGCCGACAGCGAGCGCAAAACTGAATCGTTCGATTTCGTTATAAAGCTACTTTTCAATCGATTGGTGGTTGTTTAGCAACTCAAAACGCATAAACATTGCGTATTTGCATAGAATGCAGAGTTTTTGATCGTATAAAACGAGCTGGAACACCGACAGCGAGCGCAAGACTCAATCGTTCGATTTCGTTATAAAGCGACGTTGCAGTCGTTTGGTGCTTCTTTGGTGGCTCGAAATGCATGAATCTTGCGTATTTGCAAAAAATGACGAGTTTTTGATCGTTCAAAACGAGCTGGAACGCCGACAGTGAGCGCAAAACTGAATCGTTCGATTTCGTTATAAAGCGACTTTTCATTCGATTGGTGCTTGTTTAGCAACTCAAAACGCATAAACCTTGCGTATTTGCATAGAATAAAGAGATTTTGATCGTATAAAACGAGCTGAAACGCCTACAGCGAGCGCAAAACTCGATCGCTCGATTTCGTTATAAAGCGACGTTGTAGTCGTTTGGTGCTTGTTTGGCGGCTCGAAATGCATGAATCTTGCGTATTTGCAAAGAATACAGAGTTTTTCATCGTTTAAAACGAGCTGAAACGCCGACAGCGAGCGCAAAACTCGATTGGTTTATTTCGATATGAAGCGACACTGTAGTCGTTTGGTGCTTGTTTAGCAGCTCGAAATGCATAAATCTTGCGTATTTGCAAAGAATACAGAGTGTTTGATCGTTCAAAACGAGCTGGAACGCCTACAGCGGGCGCAAAACTCAATCGTTCGACTTTGTTGGAAAGCGACTTTGTAGTCGTTTGGTGCTTGTTTAGCGGCTCGAAATGCATGAATCTTGCGTGTTTGCATAGAATAAAGAGTTTTTGATCGTATAAAACGAGCTGAAACGCCTTTAGCAAGCGCAAAACTCAATCGTTCGATTTCGTTATAAAGCGACGTTGTAGTCGTTTGGTGCTTGTTTGGTAGCTCGAAATGTATGAATCTTGCGTATTTGCCCAAAACGAAGAGTGTTTGATCGTATAAAACGAGCTGGAACGCCTACAGCGGGCGCAAAACTGAATCGTTCGATTTCGTTATAAAGCGACTTTTCAATCGATTGGTGCTTGTTAAGCAACTCAAAACGCATAAACCTTGCGTATTTGCATAGAATAAAGAGTTTTTGATCGTACAAAACGAGCTGAAACGCCTTTAGCGAGCGCCAAACTCAATCGTTCGATTTCGTTATAAAGCGACGTTGTAGTCGTTTGGTGCTTGTTTGGTAGCTCGAAATGTATGAATCTTGCGTATTTGCACAAAACGAAGAGTGTTTGATCGTATAAAACGAGCTGGAACGCCCACAGCGAGCGCAAAACTCAATCGTTCGATTTCGTTAAAAAGCGACTTTGTAGTCGTTTGGTGCTTGTTTGGCGGCTCGAAATACATGAAACTTGCGTATTTGCATAGAATAAAGAGTTTTTGATCGTATAAAACGAGCTGGAACACCGACAGCGAGCGCAAGACTCAATCGTTCGATTTTGTTATAAAGCGACGTTGCAGTCGTTTGGTGCTTCTTTGGTGGCTCGAAATGCATGAATCTTGCGTATTTGCAAAAAATTAAGAGTTTTTGATCGTTCAAAACGAGCTGGAACGCCGACAGTGAGCGCAAAACTGAATCGTTCGATTTCGTTATAAAGCGACTTTGTAGTCGTTTGGTGCTTGTTCAGCAACTCAAAACGCATAAACCTTGCGTATTTGCATAGAATTAAGAGTTTTTGATCGTATAAAACGAGCTGGAACGCCTACAGCGAGCGCAAAACTCAATCGTTCGATTTTATTTTAAAGTGACGTTGTAGTCGTTTGGTGCTTGTTTGGTAGCTCGAAATGCATGAATCTTGCGTATTTGCACAAAACGAAGAGTGTTTGATCGTATAAAACGAGCTGGAAAGCCTACAGCGAGCGCAAAACTGAATCGTTCAATTTCGTTATAAAGCGACTTTTCAATCGATTGGTGCTTGTTTAGCAACTCAAAACGCATAAACCTTGCGTATTTGCATAGAATAAAGAGGTTTTGATTGTATAAAACGAGCTGAAACGCCTACAGCGAGCGCAAAACTCGATCACTCGATTTCGTTACAAAGCGACGTTGTAGTCGTTTGGTACTTGTTTGGTAGCTCGAAATGCATGAATCTCGCGTATTTGCACGAAACGAAGAGTGTTTGATCGTATGAAAAGAGCTGGAACGCCTGCAGCGAGCGCAAAACTCAATCGTTCGATTTCGTTAGAAAGCGACTTTGTAGTCGTTTGGTGCTTGTTTGGCGGCTCGAAATGCATGAAACTTGCGTATTTGCAAAGAATACAGAGTTTTTGATCGTTTAAAACGACCTGGAACGCCGACAGCAAGCGCAAAACTGAATCGTTCGATTTCGTTATAAAGCGACTTTTCAATCGATTGGTGCTTGTTTAGCAACTCAAAACGCATAAACCTTGCGTATTTGCATAGAATAAAGAGTTTTTGATCGTACAAAACGAGCTGAAACGCCTTTAGCGAGCGCAAAACTCAATCGTTCGATTTCGTTATAAAGCGACGTTGTAGTCGTTTGGTGCTTGTTTGGTAACTCGAAATGTATGAATCTTGCGTATTTGCACAAAACGAAGAGTGTTTGGTCGTATAAAACGAGCTGGAACGCCTACAGCGAGCGCAAAACTCAATCGTTCGATTTCGTTGAAAAGCGACTTTGTAGTCGTTTGGTGCTTGTTTGGTAGCTCGAAATGCATGAATCCTGCGTATGTGCACAAAACGAAGAGTGTTTGATCGTATAAAACGAGCTGGAACGCCTACAGCGAGCGCAAAACTCAATCGTTCGATTTCGTTGAAAAGCGACTTTGTAGTCGTTTGGTGCTTGTTTGGCGGCTCGAAATGCATGAAACTTGCGTATTTGCAAAGAATACAGAGTTTTTGATCGCTTAAAACGAGCTGGAACGCCGACAGCGAGCGCAAAACTGAATCGTTCGATTTCGTTATAAAGCTACTTTTCAATCGATTGGTGCTTGTTTAGCAACTCAAAACGCATAAACATTGCGTATTTGCATAGAATAAAGAGCTTTTGATCGTATAAAACGAGCTGGAACACCGACAGCGAGCGCAAGACTCAATCGTTCGATTTCGTTATAAAGCGACGTTGCAGTCGTTTGGTGCTTCTTTGGTGGCTCGAAATGCATGAATCTTGCGTATTTGCAAAAAATGACGAGTTTTTGATCGTTCAAAACGAGCTGGAACGCCGACAGTGAGCGCAAAACTGAATCGTTCGATTTCGTTATAAAGCGACTTTTCATTCGATTGGTGCTTGTTTAGCAACTCAAAACGCATAAACCTTGCGTATTTGCATAGAATAAAGAGTTTTTGATCGTATAAAACGAGCTGGAACGCCTACAGCGAGCGCAAGACTCAATCGCTCGATTTCGTTAGAAACTGACTTTGCGATCGTTTGGTGGTTGTTTGTCAGCTCGAAATGCATGAATCTTGCGTAATCGCAAAGAATACAGAGTTTTTGATCGTTCAAAACGAGCTGGGACGCCTACAGCGAGCGCAAAACTCAATCGTTCGATTTCGTTGGAAAGCGACTTTGTAGTCGTTTGCTGCTTGTTTGGCGGCTCGAAATGCATGAATCTTGCGTATTTGCACAAAATGAAGAGTGTTTGATCGTGTAAAACGAGTTGGAACGCCTACAGCGAGCGCAAAACTCAATCGTTCGATTTCGTTGAAAAGCGACGTTGTAGTCGTTTGGTGCTTGTTTAGCAACTCAAAACGCATAAACCTTGCGTATTTGCATAGAATTAAGAGTTTTTGATCGTATAAAACGAGCTCTAACGCCTACAGCGAGCGTGAGACTCAATCGTTTGATTTCGTTGTAAAGCGACTTAGCAGTCGTTTGGTGCTTGTTTAGCGGCTGGAAAGGCATGAATCTTGCGTATTTGCAAATAAAACAGAGTTTTTGATCGTTTAAAACGAGCTGGAACGCCTACAGCGAGCGCAAAACTGAATCGTTCGATTTCGTTATAAAGCGACTTTTCATTCGATTGGTGCTTGATTAGCAACTCAAAACGCATAAACCTCGCGTATTTGCATAGAATAAAGAGGTTTTGATTGTATAAAACGAGCTGAAACGCCTACAGCGAGCGCAAAACTCGATCGCTCGATTTCGTTATAAAGCGACGTTGTAGTCGTCTGGTGCTTGTTTGGTAGCTCGAAATGCATGAATCTTGCGTATGTGCACAAAACGAAGAGTGTTTGATCGTATAAAACGAGCTGGAACGCCTGCAGCGAGCGCAAAACTGAATCGTTCGATTTCGTTGAAAAGCGACTTTGTAGTCGTTTGGTGCTTGTTTGGCGGCTCGAAATGCATAAAACTTGCGTATTTGCAAAGAATACAGAGTCTTTGATCGCTTAAAACGAGCTGGAACGCCGACAGCGAGCGCAAAACTGAATCGTTCGATTTCGTTATAAAGCAACTTTTCAATCGATTGGTGCTTGTTTAGCAACTCAAAACGCATAAACCTTGCGTATTTGCATAGAATACAGAGTTTTTGATCGTATAAAACGAGCTGGAACACCGACAGCGAGCGCAAGGCTCAATCGTTCGATTTCGTTATAAAGCGACGTTGCAGTCGTTTGGTGCGTCTTTGGTGGCTCGAAATGCATGAATCTAGCGTATTTGCAAAAAATGACGAGTTTTTGATCGTTCAAAACGAGCTGGAACGCCGACGGTGAGCGCAAAACTGAATCGTTCGATTTCGTTATAAAGCGACTTTTCATTCGATTGGTGCTTGTTTAGCAACTCAAAACGCATAAACCTTGCGTATTTGCATAGAATAAAGAGATTTTGATCGTATAAAACGAGCTGAAACGCCTACAGCGAGCGCAAAACTCGATCGCTCGATTTCGTTATAAAGCGACGTTGTAGTCGTTTGGTGCTTGTTTGGTAGCTCGAAATGTATGAATCTTGCGTATTTGCACAAAACGAAGAGTGTTTGATCGTATAAAACGAGCTGGAACGCCTACAGCGGGCGCAAAACTCAATCGTTCGACTTTGTTGGAAAGCGACTTTGTAGTCGTTTGGTGCTTGTTTAGCGGCTCGAAATGCATGAATCTTGCGTATTTGCATGGAATAAAGAGTTTTTGATCGTATAAAACGAGCTGGAACGCCTACAGCGAGCGCAAGACTCAATCGTTCGATTTCGTTGTAAAGCGACTTCGCAGTCGTTTGGTGCATGTTTAGTGGCTCGAAATGCATGAATCTTGCGTATTTGCAAATAATAGAGAGTTTTTGATCGTTTAAAACGAGCTGGAACGCCGACAGCGAGCGCAAAACTGAATCGTTTGATTTCGTTATAAAGCGACTTTTTATTCGATAGGTGCTTGTTTAGCAACTCAAAACGCATAAACCTTGCGTATTTGCATAGAATAAAGAGTTTTTGATCGTGTAAAACGATCTGAAACGCCTACAGCGAGCGCAAAACTGAATCGTTCGATTTCGTTGTAAAGCGACTTTGCAGTCGTTTGGCGCTTGTTTAGCGGCTCGAAATGCATGAATCTTGCGTATTTGCAAAGAATACAGAGTTTTTGATCGTTTAAAACGAGCTGGAATGCCGACAGCAAGCGCAAAACTGAATCATTCGATTTCGTTATAAAGCGACTTTTCAATCGATTGGTGCTTGTTTAGCAACTCAAAACGCATAAACCTTGCGTATTTGCATAGAATGAAGAGTTTTTGATCGTATAAAACGAGCTGAAACGCCTTTAGCAAGCGCAAAACTCAATCGTTCGATTTCGTTATAAAGCGACGTTGTAGTCGTTTGGTGCTTGTTTGGTAGCTCGAAATGTATGAATCTTGCGTATTTGCACAAAACGAAGAGTGTTTGATCGTATAAAACGAGCTGGAACGCCTACAGCGGGCGCAAAACTCAATCGTTCGACTTTGTTGGAAAGCGACTTTGTAGTCGTTTGGTGCTTGTTTGGCGGCTCGAAATGCATGAATCTTGCGTATTTGCAAAGAATACAGAGTGTTTGATCTTTTGAACCGAGCTGGGACGCCTACAGCGAGCGCAAAACTCAATCGTTCGATTTCGTTGGAAAGCGACTTTGTAGTCGTTTGGTGCTTGTTTGGCGGCTCAAAATGCATGAATCTTGCGTATTTGCAAAGAATACAGAGTTTTTGATCGTTTAAAACGAGCTGAAACGCCGACAGCGAGCGCAAAACTCGATTGGTTTATTTCGATATGAAGCGACACTGTAGTCGTTTGGTGCTTGTTTAGCAGCTCGAAATGCATAAATCTTGCGTATTTGCAAAGAATACAGAGTTTTTGATCGTTTGAAACGAGCTGGGACGCCTACAGCGAGCGCAAAACTCAATCGTTCGATTTCGTTGGAAAGCGACTTTGTGGTCGTTTGCTGCTTGTTTGGTGGCTCGAAATGCATGAATCTTGCGTATTTGCAAAGAATACAGAGTGTTTGATCGTTCAAAACGAGCTGGAACGCCTACAGCGGGCGCAAAACTCAATCGTTCGACTTTGTTGGAAAGCGACTTTGTAGTCGTTTGGTGCTTGTTTAGCGGCTCGAAATGCATGAATCTTGCGTATTTGCATAGAATAAAGAGTTTTTGATCGTATAAAACGAGCTGAAACGCCTTTAGCAAGCGCAAAACTCAATCGTTCGATTTCGTTATAAAGCGACGTTGTAGTCGTTTGGTGCTTGTTTGGTAGCTCGAAATGTATGAATCTTGCGTATTTGCCCAAAACGAAGAGTGTTTGATCGTATAAAACGAGCTGGAACGCCTACAGCGGGCGCAAAACTCAATCGTTCGATTTCGTTGGAAAGCGACTTTGTAGTCGTTGGCTGCTTGTTTGGCGGCTCGAAATGCATGAATCTTGCGTATTTGCAAAGAATACAGAGTTTTTGATCGCTTAAAACGAGCTGGAACGCCGACAGCGAGCGCAAAACTGAATCGTTCGATTTCGTTATAAAGCGACTTTTCAATCGATTGGTGCTTGTTTAGCAACTCAAAACGCATAAACCTTGCGTATTTGCATAAAATAAAGAGTTTTTGATCGTATAAAACGAACTGGAACGCCTACAGCGAGCGCAAGACTCAATCGCTCGATTTCGTTATAAAGCGACTTTTCAATCGATTGGTGCTTGTTTAGCAACTCAAAACGCATAAACCTCGCGTATTTGCATAGAATAAAGAGTTTTTGATCGTATAAAACGAGTTGGAACGCCTACAGCGAGCGCAAGACTCAATCGTTCGATTTCGTTAGAAACTGACTTTGCAATCGTTTGGTGGTTGTTTGTCAGCTCGAAATGCATGAATCTTGCGTAATCGCAAAGAATACAGAGTTTTTGATCGTTCAAAACGAGCTGGGACGCCTACAGCGAGCGCAAAACTCAATCGTTCGATTTCGTTGGAAAGCGACTTTGTAGTCGTTTGCTGCTTGTTTGGCGGCTCGAAATGCACGAATCTTGCGTATTTGCACAAAATGGAGAGTGTTTGATCGTGTAAAACGAGTTGGAACGCCTACAGCGAGCGCAAAACTCAATCGTTCGATTTCGTTGAAAAGCGACGTTGTGGTCGTTTGGTGCTTGTTTAGCAACTAAAAAGGCATAAACCTTGCGTATTTGCATAGAATTAAGAGTTTTTGATCGTATAAAACGAGCCCTAACGCCTACAGCGAGCGCAAGACTTAATCGTTTGATTTCGTTGTAAAGCGACTTAGCAGTCGTTTGGTGCTTGTTTAGCGGCTCGAAATGCATGAATCTTGCGTATTTGCAAATAAAACAGAGTTTTTGATCGTTTAAAACGAGCTGGAACGCCTACAGCAAGCGCAAAACTGAATCGTTCGATTTCGTTACAAAGCGACTTTTCATTCGATTGGTGCTTGATTAGCAACTCAAAACGCATAAACCTCGCGTATTTGCATAGAATAAAGAGTTTTTGATCGTATAAATAGAGCTGAAACGCCTACAGCGAGCGCAAAACTCAATCGTTCGATTTCATTTTAAAGCGACGTTGTAGTCGTTTGGTGCTTGTTTGGTAGCTCGAAATGCATGAATCTTGCGTTATTGCACAAAACGAAGAGTGTTTGATCGTATAAAACGAGCTGGAAAGACTACAGCGAGCGCAAAACGGAATCGTTTAATTTCGTTATAAAGCGACTTTTCAATCGATTGGTGCTTGTTTAGCAACTCAAAACGCATAAACCTTGCGTATTTGCATAGAATAAAGAGGTTTTGATTGTATAAAACGAGCTGAAACGCCTACAGCGAGCGCAAAACTCGATCGCTCGATTTCGTTATAAAGCGACGTTGTAGTCGTTTGGTGCTTGTTTGGTAGCTCGAAATGCATGAATCTTGCGTATGTGCACAAAACGAAGAGTGTTTGATCGTTTAAAACGAGCTGGAACGCCTACAGCGAGCGCAAAACTCAATCGTTCGATTTCGTTGAAAAGCGACTTTGTAGTCGTTTGGTGCTTGTTTGGCGGCTCGAAATGCATAAAACTTGCGTATTTGCAAAGAATACAGAGTTTTTGATCGCTTAAAACGAGCTGGAACGCCGACAGCGAGCGCAAAACTGAATCGTTCGATTTCGTTATAAAGCCACTTTTCAATCGATTGGTGCTTGTTTAGCAACTCAAAACGCATAAACCTTGCGTATTTGCATAGAATACAGAGTTTTTGATCGTATAAAACGAGCTGGAACACCGACAGCGAGCGCAAGACTCAATCGTTCGATTTCGTTATAAAGCGACGTTGCAGTCGTTTGGTGCGTCTTTGGTGGCTCGAAATGCATGAATCTAGCGTATTTGCAAAAAATGACGAGTTTTTGATCGTTCAAAACGAGCTGGAACGCCGACAGTGAGCGCAAAACTGAATCGTTCGATTTCGTTATAAAGCGACTTTTCATTCGATTGGTGCTTGTTTAGCAACTCAAAACGCATAAACCTTGCGTATTTGCATAGAATAAAGAGATTTTGATCGTATAAAACGAGCTGAAACGCCTACAGCGAGCGCAAAACTCGATCGCTCGATTTCGTTATAAAGCGACGTTGTAGTCGTTTGGTGCTTGTTTGGTAGCTCGAAATGCATGAATCTCGCGTATTTGCACGAAACGAAGAGTGTTTGATCGTATGAAAAGAGCTGGAACGCCTGCAGCGAGCGCAAAACTCAATCGTTCGATTTCGTTGGAAAGCGACTTTGTAGTCGTTTGGTGCTTGTTTGGCGGCTCGAAATGCATGAATCTTGCGTATTTGCAAAGAATACAGAGTTTTTGATCGTTTAAAACGACCTGGAACGCCGACAGCAAGCGCAAAACTGAATCGTTCGATTTCGTTATAAAGCGACTTTGTAGTCGTTTGGTGCTTGTTTAGCAACTCAAAACGCATAAACCTTGCGTATTTGCATAGAATTAAGAGTTTTTGATCGTATAAAACGAGCTGGAACGCCTACAGCGAGCACAAAACTCAATCGTTCGATTTCATTTTAAAGTGACGTTGTAGTCGTTTCGTGCTTGTTTGGTAGCTCGAAATGCATGAATCTTGCGTATTTGCACAAAACGAAGAGTGTTTGATCGTATAAAACGAGCTGAAACGCCTTTAGCGAGCGCAAAACTCAATCGTTCGATTTCGTTATAAAGCGACGTTGTAGTCGTTTGGTGCTTGTTTGGTAACTCAAAATGTATGAATCTTGCGTATTTGCACAAAACGAAGAGTGTTTGATCGTATAAAACGAGCTGGAACGCCTACAGCGAGCGCAAAACTCAATCGTTCGATTTCGTTGAAAAGCGACTTTGTAGTCGTTTGGTGCTTGTTTGGTAGCTCGAAATGCATGAATCCTGCGTATGTGCACAAAACGAAGAGTGTTTGATCGTATAAAACGAGCTGGAACGCCTACAGCGAGCGCAAAACTCAATCGTTCGATTTCGTTGAAAAGCGACTTTGTAGTCGTTTGGTGCTTGTTTGGTAGCTCGAAATGCATGAATCCTGCGTATGTGCACAAAACGAAGAGTGTTTGATCGTATAAAACGAGCTGGAACGCCTACAGCGAGCGCAAAACTCAATCGTTCGATTTCGTTGAAAAGCGACTTTGTAGTCGTTTGGTGCTTGTTTGGCGGCTCGACATGCATGAAACTTGCGTATTTGCAAAGAATACAGAGTTTTTGATCGCTTAAAACGAGCTGGAACGCCGACAGCGAGCGCAAAACTGAATCGTTCGATTTCGTTATAAAGCTACTTTTCAATCGATTGGTGCTTGTTTAGCAACTCAAAACGCATAAACATTGCGTATTTGCATAGAATAAAGAGTTTTTGATCGTATAAAACGAGCTGGAACACCGACAGCGAGCGCAAGACTCAATCGTTCGATTTCGTTATAAAGCGACTTTTCATTCGATTGGTGCTTGTTTAGCAACTCAAAACGCATAAACCTTGCGTATTTGCATAGAATAAAGAGATTTTGATCGTATAAAACGAGCTGAAACGCCTACAGCGAGCGCAAAACTCGATCGCTCGATTTCGTTATAAAGCGACGTTGTAGTCGTTTGGTGCTTGTTTGGTAGCTCGAAATGCACGAATCTCGAGTATTTGTACGAAACGAAAAGTGTTTGATCGTATGAAACGAGCTGGAACGCCTACAGCGAGCGCAAAACTCAATCGTTCGATTTCGTTGGAAAGCGACTTTGTAGTCGTTTGGTGCTTGTTTGGCGGCTCGAAATGCATGAATCTTGCGTATTTGCAAAGAATACAGAGTTTTTGATCGTTTAAAACGAGCTGAAACGCCGACAGCGAGCGCAAAACTCGATTGGTTTATTTCGATATGAAGCGACACTGTAGTCGTTTGGTGCTTGTTTAGCAGCTCGAAATGCATAAATCTTGCGTATTTGCAAAGAATACAGAGTTTTTGATCGTTTGAAACGAGCTGGGACGCCTACAGCGAGCGCAAAACTCAATCGTTCGATTTCGTTGGAAAGCGACTTTGTAGTCGTTTGCTGCTTGTTTGGCGGCTCGAAATGCATGAATCTTGCGTATTTGCAAAGAATACAGAGTTTTTGATCGCTTAAAACGAGCTGGAACGCCGACAGCGAGCGCAAAACTGAATCGTTCGATTTCGTTATAAAGCGACTTTTCAATCGATTGGTGCTTGTTAAGCAACTCAAAACGCATAAACCTTGCGTATTTGCATAGAATAAAGAGTTTTTGATCGTACAAAACGAGCTGAAACGCCTTTAGCGAGCGCCAAACTCAATCGTTCGATTTCGTTATGTTGTACCCCGGGTATTTCCATACCTCGATTATTAAGGCAAGGTCATTGCACCGTAATCGAGGTATGCAGCAGCAGGCGACGACCGCGCGTCGTTGCGAAATAATAACGAAATCCACCGTACAGTCGAGTCAACATTTAGGCAAACGCATGTAACTCGACACCTGACGCAGCATTTCGGCAATCGCGAGCGACTCGGCAAGTAACGCATCAGCTCAGGAATTACTGAGCCAGGTATTAGGAAATTATCGACGATATCGTATTCTACCCGGAAGCGAGAATTGTTTAAACAATTAGCAATCTGACGAAATATCTGACATCAACTAAAATTAAGCTGACGTGCCTGCTCTTCTATCTATATATAGGGAACCGGGAGCAGGCACCCACCAGTCTCTTCGGAACTCCTGATTCTGTACGGTTGGTTACGTTCCGTTCGTTACGTTACGTTTACGATTATTTGTGCAAGGGCACGCAATTCGGTAGTAAGTGATACTACTAGTTCGGACAAGTTTAAGTTCTTCTACGGGAAGACCAATGTACAAGGTGTACTCGATACGATTGGTAATAAACTCTAATAAACATTGTTGTAATAAACAATTTGGAACATTTCTCCAATAAACTCTAATAAACATTGTTGTAATAAACAATTTGGAACATTTCTCCAATAAACTGTAATAAACATTGTTGTAATAAACAATTTGGAACATTTCTCTAATAAACTGTAATAAACATTGTTCTAATGAACTATTTGGAACATTTCTCTGATAAGCAATAATAAATAATAAATCGTGCGACTACAATTCTCTTGGGTTCTAACCCTTAACTGGATAAATCCCGAATCATAAGAGCTAACGGCTCTCCCGCAGAACCCAGAGTAGCTAACTGAGTTTCTGCGGATATAACAGTTATAAAGCGACGTTGTAGTCGTTTGGTGCTTGTTTGGTAGCTCGAAATGTATGAATCTTGCGTATTTGCACAAAACGAAGAGTGTTTGATCGTATAAAACGAGCTGGAACGCCTACAGCGAGCGCAAAACTCAATCGTTCGATTTCGTTAAAAAGCGACTTTGTAGTCGTTTGGTGCTTGTTTGGCGGCTGGAAATACATGAAACTTGCGTATTTGCATAGAATAAAGAGTTTTTGATCGTATAAAACGAGCTGGAACACCGACAGCGAGCGCAAGACTCAATCGTTCGATTTTGTTATAAAGCGACGTTGCAGTCGTTTGGTGCTTCTTTGGTGGCTCGAAATGCATGAATCTTGCGTATTTGCAAAAAATTAAGAGTTTTTGATCGTTCAAAACGAGCTGGAACGCCGACAGTGAGCGCAAAACTGAATCGTTCGATTTCGTTATAAAGCGACTTTGTAGTCGTTCGGTGCTTGTTTAGCAACTCAAAACGCATAAACCTTGCGTATTTGCATAGAATTAAGAGTTTTTGATCGTATAAAACGAGCTGGAACGCCTACAGCGAGCGCAAGACTCAACCGTTTGATTTCGTTGTTAAGCGACTTTGCCGTCGTTTGGTGCTTGTTTAGCGGCTCGAAATGCATGAATCATGCGTATTTGCAAATAAAACAGAGTTTTTGATCGTTTAAAACAAGCGGGAACGCCGACAGCGAGCGCAAGACTGAATCGTTCGATTTCGTTATAAAGCGACTTTGTAGTCGTTTGGTGCTTGTTTGGCGGCTCGAAATGCATGAAACTTGCGTATTTGCACAAAACGAAGAGTGTTTGATCGTATAAAACGAGCTGGAAAGCCTACAGCGAGCGCAAAACTGAATCGTTCAATTTCGTTATAAAGCGACTTTTCAATCGATTGGTGCTTGTTTAGCAACTCAAAACGCATAAACCTTGCGTATTTGCATAGAATAAAGAGGTTTTGATTGTATAAAACGAGCTGAAACGCCTACAGCGAGCGCAAAACTCGATCGCTCGATTTCGTTATAAAGCGACGTTGTAGTCGTTTGGTGCTTGTTTGGTAGCTCGAAATGCATGAATCTCGCGTATTTGCACGAAACGAAGAGTGTTTGATCGTATGAAAAGAGCTGGAACGCCTGCAGCGAGCGCAAAACTCAATCGTTCGATTTCGTTGGAAAGCGACTTTGTAGTCGTTTGGTGCTTGTTTGGTGGCTCGAAATGCATGAATCTTGCGTATTTGCAAAGAATACAGAGTTTTTGATCGTTTAAAACGACCTGGAACGCCGACAGCAAGCGCAAAACTGAATCGTTCGATTTCGTTATAAAGCGACTTTTCAATCGATTGGTGCTTGTTTAGCAACTCAAAACGCATAAACCTTGCGTATTTGCATAGAATAAAGAGTTTTTGATCGTACAAAACGAGCTGAAACGCCTTTAGCGAGCGCAAAACTCAATCGTTCGATTTCGTTATAAAGCGACGTTGTAGTCGTTTGGTGCTTGTTTGGTAACTCGAAATGTATCAATCTTGCGTATTTGCACAAAACGAAGAGTGTTTGATCGTATAAAACGAGCTGGAACGCCTACAGCGAGCGCAAAACTCAATTGTTCGATTTCGTTGAAAAGCGACTTTGTAGTCGTTTGGTGCTTGTTTGGCGGCTCGAAATGCATGAAACTTGCGTATTTGCAAAGAATACAGAGTTATTGATCGCTTAAAACGAGCTGGAACGCCGACAGCGAGCGCAAAACTGAATCGTTCGATTTCGTTATAAAGCTACTTTTCAATCGATTGGTGGTTGTTTAGCAACTCAAAACGCATAAACATTGCGTATTTGCATAGAATAAAGAGTTTTTGATCGTATAAAACGAGCTGGAACACCGACAGCGAGCGCAAGACTCAATCGTTCGATTTCGTTATAAAGCGACGTTGCAGTCGTTTGGTGCTTCTTTGGTGGCTCGAAATGCATGAATCTTGCGTATTTGCAAAAAATGACGAGTTTTTGATCGTTCAAAACGAGCTGGAACGCCGACAGTGAGCGCAAAACTGAATCGTTCGATTTCGTTATAAAGCGACTTTTCATTCGATTGGTGCTTGTTTAGCAACTCAAAACGCATAAACCTTGCGTATTTGCATAGAATAAAGAGATTTTGATCGTATAAAACGAGCTGAAACGCCTACAGCGAGCGCAAAACTCGATCGCTCGATTTCGTTATAAAGCGACGTTGTAGTCGTTTGGTGCTTGTTTGGCGGCTCGAAATGCATGAATCTTGCGTATTTGCAAAGAATACAGAGTTTTTCATCGTTTAAAACGAGCTGAAACGCCGACAGCGAGCGCAAAACTCGATTGGTTTATTTCGATATGAAGCGACACTGTAGTCGTTTGGTGCTTGTTTAGCAGCTCGAAATGCATAAATCTTGCGTATTTGCAAAGAATACAGAGTGTTTGATCGTTCAAAACGAGCTGGAACGCCTACAGCGGGCGCAAAACTCAATCGTTCGACTTTGTTGGAAAGCGACTTTGTAGTCGTTTGGTGCTTGTTTAGCGGCTCGAAATGCATGAATCTTGCGTGTTTGCATAGAATAAAGAGTTTTTGATCGTATAAAACGAGCTGAAACGCCTTTAGCAAGCGCAAAACTCAATCGTTCGATTTCGTTATAAAGCGACGTTGTAGTCGTTTGGTGCTTGTTTGGTAGCTCGAAATGTATGAATCTTGCGTATTTGCCCAAAACGAAGAGTGTTTGATCGTATAAAACGAGCTGGAACGCCTACAGCGGGCGCAAAACTGAATCGTTCGATTTCGTTATAAAGCGACTTTTCAATCGATTGGTGCTTGTTAAGCAACTCAAAACGCATAAACCTTGCGTATTTGCATAGAATAAAGAGTTTTTGATCGTACAAAACGAGCTGAAACGCCTTTAGCGAGCGCCAAACTCAATCGTTCGATTTCGTTATAAAGCGACGTTGTAGTCGTTTGGTGCTTGTTTGGTAGCTCGAAATGTATGAATCTTGCGTATTTGCACAAAACGAAGAGTGTTTGATCGTATAAAACGAGCTGGAACGCCCACAGCGAGCGCAAAACTCAATCGTTCGATTTCGTTAAAAAGCGACTTTGTAGTCGTTTGGTGCTTGTTTGGCGGCTCGAAATACATGAAACTTGCGTATTTGCATAGAATAAAGAGTTTTTGATCGTATAAAACGAGCTGGAACACCGACAGCGAGCGCAAGACTCAATCGTTCGATTTTGTTATAAAGCGACGTTGCAGTCGTTTGGTGCTTCTTTGGTGGCTCGAAATGCATGAATCTTGCGTATTTGCAAAAAATTAAGAGTTTTTGATCGTTCAAAACGAGCTGGAACGCCGACAGTGAGCGCAAAACTGAATCGTTCGATTTCGTTATAAAGCGACTTTGTAGTCGTTTGGTGCTTGTTTAGCAACTCAAAACGCATAAACCTTGCGTATTTGCATAGAATTAAGAGTTTTTGATCGTATAAAACGAGCTGGAACGCCTACAGCGAGCGCAAAACTCAATCGTTCGATTTTATTTTAAAGTGACGTTGTAGTCGTTTGGTGCTTGTTTGGTAGCTCGAAATGCATGAATCTTGCGTATTTGCACAAAACGAAGAGTGTTTGATCGTATAAAACGAGCTGGAAAGCCTACAGCGAGCGCAAAACTGAATCGTTCAATTTCGTTATAAAGCGACTTTTCAATCGATTGGTGCTTGTTTAGCAACTCAAAACGCATAAACCTTGCGTATTTGCATAGAATAAAGAGGTTTTGATTGTATAAAACGAGCTGAAACGCCTACAGCGAGCGCAAAACTCGATCACTCGATTTCGTTACAAAGCGACGTTGTAGTCGTTTGGTACTTGTTTGGTAGCTCGAAATGCATGAATCTCGCGTATTTGCACGAAACGAAGAGTGTTTGATCGTATGAAAAGAGCTGGAACGCCTGCAGCGAGCGCAAAACTCAATCGTTCGATTTCGTTAGAAAGCGACTTTGTAGTCGTTTGGTGCTTGTTTGGCGGCTCGAAATGCATGAAACTTGCGTATTTGCAAAGAATACAGAGTTTTTGATCGTTTAAAACGACCTGGAACGCCGACAGCAAGCGCAAAACTGAATCGTTCGATTTCGTTATAAAGCGACTTTTCAATCGATTGGTGCTTGTTTAGCAACTCAAAACGCATAAACCTTGCGTATTTGCATAGAATAAAGAGTTTTTGATCGTACAAAACGAGCTGAAACGCCTTTAGCGAGCGCAAAACTCAATCGTTCGATTTCGTTATAAAGCGACGTTGTAGTCGTTTGGTGCTTGTTTGGTAACTCGAAATGTATGAATCTTGCGTATTTGCACAAAACGAAGAGTGTTTGGTCGTATAAAACGAGCTGGAACGCCTACAGCGAGCGCAAAACTCAATCGTTCGATTTCGTTGAAAAGCGACTTTGTAGTCGTTTGGTGCTTGTTTGGTAGCTCGAAATGCATGAATCCTGCGTATGTGCACAAAACGAAGAGTGTTTGATCGTATAAAACGAGCTGGAACGCCTACAGCGAGCGCAAAACTCAATCGTTCGATTTCGTTGAAAAGCGACTTTGTAGTCGTTTGGTGCTTGTTTGGCGGCTCGAAATGCATGAAACTTGCGTATTTGCAAAGAATACAGAGTTTTTGATCGCTTAAAACGAGCTGGAACGCCGACAGCGAGCGCAAAACTGAATCGTTCGATTTCGTTATAAAGCTACTTTTCAATCGATTGGTGCTTGTTTAGCAACTCAAAACGCATAAACATTGCGTATTTGCATAGAATAAAGAGCTTTTGATCGTATAAAACGAGCTGGAACACCGACAGCGAGCGCAAGACTCAATCGTTCGATTTCGTTATAAAGCGACGTTGCAGTCGTTTGGTGCTTCTTTGGTGGCTCGAAATGCATGAATCTTGCGTATTTGCAAAAAATGACGAGTTTTTGATCGTTCAAAACGAGCTGGAACGCCGACAGTGAGCGCAAAACTGAATCGTTCGATTTCGTTATAAAGCGACTTTTCATTCGATTGGTGCTTGTTTAGCAACTCAAAACGCATAAACCTTGCGTATTTGCATAGAATAAAGAGTTTTTGATCGTATAAAACGAGCTGGAACGCCTACAGCGAGCGCAAGACTCAATCGCTCGATTTCGTTATAAAGCGACTTTTCAATCGATTGGTGCTTGTTTAGCAACTCAAAACGCATAAACCTCGCGTATTTGCATAGAATAAAGAGTTTTTGATCGTATAAAACGAGCTGGAACGCCTACAGCGAGCGCAAGACTCAATCGTTCGATTTCGTTAGAAACTGACTTTGCGATCGTTTGGTGGTTGTTTGTCAGCTCGAAATGCATGAATCTTGCGTAATCGCAAAGAATACAGAGTTTTTGATCGTTCAAAACGAGCTGGGACGCCTACAGCGAGCGCAAAACTCAATCGTTCGATTTCGTTGGAAAGCGACTTTGTAGTCGTTTGCTGCTTGTTTGGCGGCTCGAAATGCATGAATCTTGCGTATTTGCACAAAATGAAGAGTGTTTGATCGTGTAAAACGAGTTGGAACGCCTACAGCGAGCGCAAAACTCAATCGTTCGATTTCGTTGAAAAGCGACGTTGTAGTCGTTTGGTGCTTGTTTAGCAACTCAAAACGCATAAACCTTGCGTATTTGCATAGAATTAAGAGTTTTTGATCGTATAAAACGAGCTCTAACGCCTACAGCGAGCGTGAGACTCAATCGTTTGATTTCGTTGTAAAGCGACTTAGCAGTCGTTTGGTGCTTGTTTAGCGGCTGGAAAGGCATGAATCTTGCGTATTTGCAAATAAAACAGAGTTTTTGATCGTTTAAAACGAGCTGGAACGCCTACAGCGAGCGCAAAACTGAATCGTTCGATTTCGTTATAAAGCGACTTTTCATTCGATTGGTGCTTGATTAGCAACTCAAAACGCATAAACCTCGCGTATTTGCATAGAATAAAGAGGTTTTGATTGTATAAAACGAGCTGAAACGCCTACAGCGAGCGCAAAACTCGATCGCTCGATTTCGTTATAAAGCGACGTTGTAGTCGTCTGGTGCTTGTTTGGTAGCTCGAAATGCATGAATCTTGCGTATGTGCACAAAACGAAGAGTGTTTGATCGTATAAAACGAGCTGGAACGCCTGCAGCGAGCGCAAAACTGAATCGTTCGATTTCGTTGAAAAGCGACTTTGTAGTCGTTTGGTGCTTGTTTGGCGGCTCGAAATGCATAAAACTTGCGTATTTGCAAAGAATACAGAGTCTTTGATCGCTTAAAACGAGCTGGAACGCCGACAGCGAGCGCAAAACTGAATCGTTCGATTTCGTTATAAAGCAACTTTTCAATCGATTGGTGCTTGTTTAGCAACTCAAAACGCATAAACCTTGCGTATTTGCATAGAATACAGAGTTTTTGATCGTATAAAACGAGCTGGAACACCGACAGCGAGCGCAAGGCTCAATCGTTCGATTTCGTTATAAAGCGACGTTGCAGTCGTTTGGTGCGTCTTTGGTGGCTCGAAATGCATGAATCTAGCGTATTTGCAAAAAATGACGAGTTTTTGATCGTTCAAAACGAGCTGGAACGCCGACGGTGAGCGCAAAACTGAATCGTTCGATTTCGTTATAAAGCGACTTTTCATTCGATTGGTGCTTGTTTAGCAACTCAAAACGCATAAACCTTGCGTATTTGCATAGAATAAAGAGATTTTGATCGTATAAAACGAGCTGAAACGCCTACAGCGAGCGCAAAACTCGATCGCTCGATTTCGTTATAAAGCGACGTTGTAGTCGTTTGGTGCTTGTTTGGTAGCTCGAAATGTATGAATCTTGCGTATTTGCACAAAACGAAGAGTGTTTGATCGTATAAAACGAGCTGGAACGCCTACAGCGGGCGCAAAACTCAATCGTTCGACTTTGTTGGAAAGCGACTTTGTAGTCGTTTGGTGCTTGTTTAGCGGCTCGAAATGCATGAATCTTGCGTATTTGCATGGAATAAAGAGTTTTTGATCGTATAAAACGAGCTGGAACGCCTACAGCGAGCGCAAGACTCAATCGTTCGATTTCGTTGTAAAGCGACTTCGCAGTCGTTTGGTGCATGTTTAGTGGCTCGAAATGCATGAATCTTGCGTATTTGCAAATAATAGAGAGTTTTTGATCGTTTAAAACGAGCTGGAACGCCGACAGCGAGCGCAAAACTGAATCGTTTGATTTCGTTATAAAGCGACTTTTTATTCGATAGGTGCTTGTTTAGCAACTCAAAACGCATAAACCTTGCGTATTTGCATAGAATAAAGAGTTTTTGATCGTGTAAAACGATCTGAAACGCCTACAGCGAGCGCAAAACTGAATCGTTCGATTTCGTTGTAAAGCGACTTTGCAGTCGTTTGGCGCTTGTTTAGCGGCTCGAAATGCATGAATCTTGCGTATTTGCAAAGAATACAGAGTTTTTGATCGTTTAAAACGAGCTGGAATGCCGACAGCAAGCGCAAAACTGAATCATTCGATTTCGTTATAAAGCGACTTTTCAATCGATTGGTGCTTGTTTAGCAACTGAAAACGCATAAACCTTGCGTATTTGCATAGAATGAAGAGTTTTTGATCGTATAAAACGAGCTGAAACGCCTTTAGCAAGCGCAAAACTCAATCGTTCGATTTCGTTATAAAGCGACGTTGTAGTCGTTTGGTGCTTGTTTGGTAGCTCGAAATGTATGAATCTTGCGTATTTGCACAAAACGAAGAGTGTTTGATCGTATAAAACGAGCTGGAACGCCTACAGCGGGCGCAAAACTCAATCGTTCGACTTTGTTGGAAAGCGACTTTGTAGTCGTTTGGTGCTTGTTTGGCGGCTCGAAATGCATGAATCTTGCGTATTTGCAAAGAATACAGAGTGTTTGATCTTTTGAACCGAGCTGGGACGCCTACAGCGAGCGCAAAACTCAATCGTTCGATTTCGTTGGAAAGCGACTTTGTAGTCGTTTGGTGCTTGTTTGGCGGCTCAAAATGCATGAATCTTGCGTATTTGCAAAGAATACAGAGTTTTTGATCGTTTAAAACGAGCTGAAACGCCGACAGCGAGCGCAAAACTCGATTGGTTTATTTCGATATGAAGCGACACTGTAGTCGTTTGGTGCTTGTTTAGCAGCTCGAAATGCATAAATCTTGCGTATTTGCAAAGAATACAGAGTTTTTGATCGTTTGAAACGAGCTGGGACGCCTACAGCGAGCGCAAAACTCAATCGTTCGATTTCGTTGGAAAGCGACTTTGTGGTCGTTTGCTGCTTGTTTGGTGGCTCGAAATGCATGAATCTTGCGTATTTGCAAAGAATACAGAGTGTTTGATCGTTCAAAACGAGCTGGAACGCCTACAGCGGGCGCAAAACTCAATCGTTCGACTTTGTTGGAAAGCGACTTTGTAGTCGTTTGGTGCTTGTTTAGCGGCTCGAAATGCATGAATCTTGCGTATTTGCATAGAATAAAGAGTTTTTGATCGTATAAAACGAGCTGAAACGCCTTTAGCAAGCGCAAAACTCAATCGTTCGATTTCGTTATAAAGCGACGTTGTAGTCGTTTGGTGCTTGTTTGGTAGCTCGAAATGTATGAATCTTGCGTATTTGCCCAAAACGAAGAGTGTTTGATCGTATAAAACGAGCTGGAACGCCTACAGCGGGCGCAAAACTCAATCGTTCGATTTCGTTGGAAAGCGACTTTGTAGTCGTTGGCTGCTTGTTTGGCGGCTCGAAATGCATGAATCTTGCGTATTTGCAAAGAATACAGAGTTTTTGATCGCTTAAAACGAGCTGGAACGCCGACAGCGAGCGCAAAACTGAATCGTTCGATTTCGTTATAAAGCGACTTTTCAATCGATTGGTGCTTGTTTAGCAACTCAAAACGCATAAACCTTGCGTATTTGCATAAAATAAAGAGTTTTTGATCGTATAAAACGAACTGGAACGCCTACAGCGAGCGCAAGACTCAATCGCTCGATTTCGTTATAAAGCGACTTTTCAATCGATTGGTGCTTGTTTAGCAACTCAAAACGCATAAACCTCGCGTATTTGCATAGAATAAAGAGTTTTTGATCGTATAAAACGAGTTGGAACGCCTACAGCGAGCGCAAGACTCAATCGTTCGATTTCGTTAGAAACTGACTTTGCAATCGTTTGGTGGTTGTTTGTCAGCTCGAAATGCATGAATCTTGCGTAATCGCAAAGAATACAGAGTTTTTGATCGTTCAAAACGAGCTGGGACGCCTACAGCGAGCGCAAAACTCAATCGTTCGATTTCGTTGGAAAGCGACTTTGTAGTCGTTTGCTGCTTGTTTGGCGGCTCGAAATGCACGAATCTTGCGTATTTGCACAAAATGAAGAGTGTTTGATCGTGTAAAACGAGTTGGAACGCCTACAGCGAGCGCAAAACTCAATCGTTCGATTTCGTTGAAAAGCGACGTTGTGGTCGTTTGGTGCTTGTTTAGCAACTAAAAAGGCATAAACCTTGCGTATTTGCATAGAATTAAGAGTTTTTGATCGTATAAAACGAGCCCTAACGCCTACAGCGAGCGCAAGACTTAATCGTTTGATTTCGTTGTAAAGCGACTTAGCAGTCGTTTGGTGCTTGTTTAGCGGCTCGAAATGCATGAATCTTGCGTATTTGCAAATAAAACAGAGTTTTTGATCGTTTAAAACGAGCTGGAACGCCTACAGCGAGCGCAAAACTGAATCGTTCGATTTCGTTACAAAGCGACTTTTCATTCGATTGGTGCTTGATTAGCAACTCAAAACGCATAAACCTCGCGTATTTGCATAGAATAAAGAGTTTTTGATCGTATAAATAGAGCTGAAACGCCTACAGCGAGCGCAAAACTGAATCGTTCGATTTCATTTTAAAGCGACGTTGTAGTCGTTTGGTGCTTGTTTGGTAGCTCGAAATGCATGAATCTTGCGTTATTGCACAAAACGAAGAGTGTTTGATCGTATAAAACGAGCTGGAAAGACTACAGCGAGCGCAAAACGGAATCGTTTAATTTCGTTATAAAGCGACTTTTCAATCGATTGGTGCTTGTTTAGCAACTCAAAACGCATAAACCTTGCGTATTTGCATAGAATAAAGAGGTTTTGATTGTATAAAACGAGCTGAAACGCCTACAGCGAGCGCAAAACTCGATCGCTCGATTTCGTTATAAAGCGACGTTGTAGTCGTTTGGTGCTTGTTTGGTAGCTCGAAATGCATGAATCTTGCGTATGTGCACAAAACGAAGAGTGTTTGATCGTTTAAAACGAGCTGGAACGCCTACAGCGAGCGCAAAACTCAATCGTTCGATTTCGTTGAAAAGCGACTTTGTAGTCGTTTGGTGCTTGTTTGGCGGCTCGAAATGCATAAAACTTGCGTATTTGCAAAGAATACAGAGTTTTTGATCGCTTAAAACGAGCTGGAACGCCGACAGCGAGCGCAAAACTGAATCGTTCGATTTCGTTATAAAGCCACTTTTCAATCGATTGGTGCTTGTTTAGCAACTCAAAACGCATAAACCTTGCGTATTTGCATAGAATACAGAGTTTTTGATCGTATAAAACGAGCTGGAACACCGACAGCGAGCGCAAGACTCAATCGTTCGATTTCGTTATAAAGCGACGTTGCAGTCGTTTGGTGCGTCTTTGGTGGCTCGAAATGCATGAATCTAGCGTATTTGCAAAAAATGACGAGTTTTTGATCGTTCAAAACGAGCTGGAACGCCGACAGTGAGCGCAAAACTGAATCGTTCGATTTCGTTATAAAGCGACTTTTCATTCGATTGGTGCTTGTTTAGCAACTCAAAACGCATAAACCTTGCGTATTTGCATAGAATAAAGAGATTTTGATCGTATAAAACGAGCTGAAACGCCTACAGCGAGCGCAAAACTCGATCGCTCGATTTCGTTATAAAGCGACGTTGTAGTCGTTTGGTGCTTGTTTGGTAGCTCGAAATGCATGAATCTCGAGTATTTGTACGAAACGAAAAGTGTTTGATCGTATGAAACGAGCTAGAACGCCTACAGCGTGCGCAAAACTCAATCGTTCGATTTCGTTGGAAAGCGACTTTGTAGTCGTTTGGTGCTTGTTTGGCGGCTCGAAATGCATGAATCTTGCGTATTTGCAAAGAATACAGAGTTTTTGATCGTTTAAAACGAGCTGAAACGCCGACAGCGAGCGCAAAACTCGATTGGTTTATTTCGATATGAAGCGACACTGTAGTCGTTTGGTGCTTGTTTAGCAGCTCGAAATGCATGAATCTTGCGTATTTGCATAGAAGGAAGGCTTTTTGATCGTATGAAACGAGCTGGAACGCCTACAGCGAGCGCAAAACTGAATCGTTCGATTTCGTTATAAAGCGACGTTGTAGTCGTTTGGTGCTTGTTTAGCAACTCAAAACGCATAAATCTTGCGTATTTGCATAGAATTAAGAGTTTTTGATCGTATAAAACGAGCTGGAACGCCCACAGCGAGCGCAAGACTCAATCGTTCGATTTCGTTGTAAAGCGACTTTGCAGTCGTTTGGTGCTTGTTTAGCGGCTCGAAATGCATAAATCTTGCGTATTTGCAAAGAATACAGAGTTTTTGATCGTTTGAAACGAGCTGGGACGCCTACAGCGAGCGCAAAACTCAATCGTTCGATTTCGTTGGAAAGCGACTTTGTAGTCGTTTGCTGTTTGTTTGGCGGCTCGAAATGCATGAATCTTGCGTATTTGCAAAGAATACAGAGTGTTTGATCGTTCAAAACGAGCTGGGATGCCTACAGCGAGCGCAAAACTCAATCGTTCGATTTCGTTGGAAAGCGATTTTGTAGTCGTTTGGTGCTTGTTTGGCGGCTCGAAATGCATGAATCTTGCGTATATGCAAAGAATACAGAGTTTTTGATCGTTTAAAACGAGCTGGAACGCCGACAGCAAGCGCAAAACTGAATCATTCGATTTCGTTATAAAGCGACTTTTCAATCGATTGGTGCTTGTTTAGCAACTCAAAACGCATAAACCTTGCGTATTTGCATAGAATAAAGAGTTTTTGATCGTATAAAACGAGCTGGAACGCCTACAGCGAGCGCAAGACTCAATCGTTCGATTTCGTTAGAAACTGACTTTGCAATCGTTTGGTGGTTGTTTGTCAGCTCGAAATGCATGAATCTTGCGTAATCGCAAAGAATACAGAGTTTTTGATCGTTCAAAACGAGCTGGGACGCCTACAGCGAGCGCAAAACTCAATCGTTCGATTTCGTTGGAAAGCGACTTTGTAGTCGTTTGCTGCTTGTTTGGCGGCTCGAAATGCATGAATCTTGCGTATTTGCACAAAATGGAGAGTGTTTGATCGTGTAAAACGAGTTGGAACGCCTACAGCGAGCGCAAAACTCAATCGTTCGATTTCGTTGAAAAGCGACGTTGTAGTCGTTTGGTGCTTGTTTAGCAACTCAAAACGCATAAACCTTGCGTATTTGCATAGAATTAAGAGTTTTTGATCGTATAAAACGAGCTGGAACGCCTACAGCGAGCGCAAGACTCAATCGTTTGATTTCGTTGTTAAGCGATTTTGCAGTCGTTTGGTGCTTGTTTAGCGGCTCGAAATGCATGAATCTTGCGTATTTGCAAATAAAACAGAGTTTTTGATCGTTTAAAACGAGCTGGAACGCCCACAGCGAGCGCAAGACTCAATCGTTTGATTTCGTTGTTAAGCGACTTTGCAGTCGTTCGGTGCTTGTTTAGCGGCTCGAAATGCATGAATCTTGCGTATTTGCAAATAAAACAGAGTTTTTGATCGTTTAAAACGAGCTGGAACGCCGACAGCGAGCGCAAAACTGAATCGTTCGATTTCGTTATAAAGCGACTTTTCATTCGATTGGTGCTTGATTAGCAACTCAAAACGCATAAACCTTGCGTATTTGCATAGAATAAAGAGTTTTTGATCGTATAAAATGAGCTGAAACGCCTACAGCGAGCGCAAAACTCAATCGTTCGATTTCATTTTAAAGCGACGTTGTAGTCGTTTGGTGCTTGTTTGGTAGCTCGAAATGCATGAATCTTGCGTATTTGCACAAAACGAAGAGTGTTTGATCGTATAAAATGAGCTGGAAAGCCTACAGCGAGCGCAAAACTGAATCGTTCAATTTCGTTATAAAGCGACTTTTCAATCGATTGGTGCTTGTTTAGCAACTCAAAACGCATAAACCTTGCGTATTTGCATAGAATTAAGAGTTTTTGATCGTATAAAACGAGCTGGAACGCCTACAGCGAGCGCAAGACTCAATCGTTTGATTTCGTTGTTAAGCGACGTTGTAGTCGTTTGGTGCTTGTTTAGCAACTCAAAACGCATAAACCTTGCGTATTTGCATAGAATTAAGAGTTTTTGAACGTATAAAACGAGCCGGAACGCCTACAGCGAGCGCAAGACTCAATCGTTTGATTTCGTTGTTAAGCGACTTTGCAGACGTTTGGTGCTTGCTTAGCGGCTCGAAATGCATGAATCTTGCGTATTTGCAAGTAAAACAGAGTTTTTGATCGTTTAAAACGAGCTGGAACGCCTACAGCGAGCGCAAGACTCAATCGTTTGATTTCGTTGTTAAGCGACTTTGCAGTCGTTTGGTGCTTGTTAAGCGGCTCGAAATGCATGAATCTTGCGTATTTGCAAATAAAACAGAGTTTTTGATCGTTCAAAACGAGCTGGAACGCCGACAGCGAGCGCAAAACTGAATCGTTCGATTTCGTTATAAAGCGACTTTTCATTCGATTGGTGCTTGATTAGCAACTCAAAACGCATAAACCTTGCGTATTTGCATAGAATAAAGAGTTTTTGATCGTATAAAACGAGCTGGAACGCCTACAGCGAGCGCAAGACTCAATCGCTCGATTTCGTTATAAAGTGACTTTGCATTCGTTTGGTGCTTGTTTAGCGGCTCAAAATGCATGAATCTTGCGTATTTGCAAAGAATACAGAGTGTTTGATCGTGTAAAAACGAGCTGGAACGCCTACAGCGAGCGCAAGACTCAATCGTTCGATTTCGTTATAAAGCGACTTTTTAATCGATTGGCGCTTGTTTAGCAACTCAAAACGCATAAACCTTCCGTATTTGCAAAGAATAAAGAGTTTTTGATCGTACAAAACGAGCTGGAACGCCTACAGCGAGCGCAAAACTCAATCGTTCGATTTCGTTGGAAAGCGACTTTGTAGTCGTTTGGTGCTTGTTTGGCGGCTCGAAATGCATGAATCTTGCGTATTTGCAAAGAATACAGAGTTTTTGATCGTTTAAAACGAGCTGAAACGCCGACAGCGAGCGCAAAACTCAATTGGTTTATTTCGATATGTAGCGACACTGTAGTCGTTTGGTGCTTGTTTAGCAGCTCGAAATGCATGAATCTTGCGTATTTGCATAGAATGAAGGCTTTTTGATCGTATGAAACGAGCTGGAACGCCTACAGCGAGCGCAAAACTGAATCGTTCGATTTCGTTATAAAGCGACGTTGTAGTCGTTTGGTGCTTGTTTAGCAACTCAAAACGCATAAATCTTGCGTATTTGCATAGAATTAAGAGTTTTTGATCGGATAAAACGAGCTGGAACGCCCACAGCGAGCGCAAGACTCAATCGTTCGAATTCGTTGTAAAGCGACTTTGTAGTCGTTTGCTGCTTGTTTGGCGGCTCGAAATGCATGAATCTTGCGTATTTGCACAAAATGAAGAGTGTTTGATCGTTCAAAACGAGCTGGAACGCCTACAGCGGGCGCAAAACTCAATCGTTCTACTTTGTTGGAAAGCGACTTTGTAGTCGTTTGGTGCTTGTTTAGCGGCTCGAAATGCATGAATCTTGCGTATTTGCATAGAATAAAGAGTTTTTGATCGTATAAAACGAGCTGGAACGCCGACAGCGAGCGCAAAACTGAATCGTTCGATTTCGTTATAAAGCGACTTTTTATTCGATTGGTGCTTGTTTAGCAACTCAAAACGCATAAACCTTGCGTATTTGCATAGAATAAAGAGTTTTTGATCGTATAAAACGAGCTGAAACGCCTTTAGCAAGCGCAAAACTCAATCGTTCGATTTCGTTATAAAGCCACGTTGTAGTCGTTTGGTGCTTGTTTGGTAGCTCGAAATGTATGAATCTTGCGTATTTGCCCAAAACGAAGAGTGTTTGATCGTATAAAACGAGCTGGAACGCCTACAGCGGGCGCAAAACTCAATCGTTCGATTTCGTTGGAAAGCGACTTTGTAGTCGTTGGCTGCTTGTTTGGCGGCTCGAAATGCATGAATCTTGCGTATTTGCAAAGAATACAGAGTTTTTGATCGCTTAAAACGAGCTGGAACGCCGACAGCGAGCGCAAAACTGAATCGTTCGATTTCGTTATAAAGCGACTTTTCAATCGATTGGTGCTTGTTTAGCAACTCAAAACGCATAAATCTTCGTATTTGCATAGAATAAAGAGTTTTTAATCGTATAAAACGAGCTGGAACGCCTACAGCGAGCGCAAGACTCAATCGCTCGATTTCGTTATAAAGCGACTTTTCAATCGATTGGTGCTTGTTTAGCAACTCAAAACGCATGAACCTTGCGTATTCGCACAGAATAAAGAGTTTTTGATCGTATAAAACGAGCTGGAACGCCTACAGCGAGCGCAAGACTCAATCGTTCGATTTCGTTAGAAACTGACTTTGCAATCGTTTGGTGGTTGTGTTACGTCAAAACTGTCGATGGTTTTATTTCGCTAAGTTTCTACGCAACTGTTGCCCCGTTTCTATCAACACTCTCTGGTCAGAACGATGAGAATCGATCTTTACCACACCCGGTATTAATCGCGGTAACAACTGCCCATTTTTAAGCCTAACCTTGCGGAAAATTGCTTGGGATAGGGCCCTAGGAATGCCTGTCGTTTCTAAGGTCGTAGGGTACTTTCTGAACTCCTGATCCCTCCTGATCGATTTTATAGTTTCCGGAGAATTTAAGATGATAAAAATCTTCGCTTCCGTTTGAGAAAAGATTGAAAGTCTGTTTGACGGTGGGTTTACTCCAGGAAATTGATGAACGGGTTAGGAGAGGAGCAATTAATAAATTCATGCACTGGAAATGACCGATAAATGAAAAGAAGAAAAGATTATAGTGAGTAAAATAAAATAAAATGTATGTCGCTTACGTTCTCCACTGCTGGTTTTTCGTCGGTTTTTGGAATAATTCGTAGAACTTCCGATGATTTCGTTGGTAAGAATAGATTTTATTTCGAATGAATAATTCACGAAAAGGTACAAAATAAATCGAACAATGATTCTCGAACCTGGGGTTCGGACAAAAAATGTTTCCTTGACTCTCGGTGATCGAATTAAAATGCGATGGGTGATTGAACAAAGACAATTTTGTTAATCGAAAACGTAAACGACTGAACGACGCTAACTGGGTCGATCGGATGATGGTAACTGGTGTAAACGAAAGACGTTAACTTCGTCGATCGGATGATGGTGAGTGTGCCCTGAGTACAAGATTTTTGGGCTTTTTATACCCTTTTCTAGGTTAAAGTAAGTGGGAGTAATCGCCTGATCATGTGTGTTTTTCCTCGAAATGTCGTTAAAAAATAGTTGCTAGGTGGGAAGGGAGGTGCAAGGATACAGGAAAAAGGGGTGATGCGTGGAGAGGCGAGTTTTCTGTTTCGTCGATTGGTGCTTAACTTTAAATATTCGGGGAGATGGTAAAGATCTTGGGGTCTGACTCATCATTTCCCTCGGTGAAGGGAGTCGCTTTCGAGTCCCGTCGTAGGCCCCGTTTGTCTATGAATTTATGTCCTGAGACCTTTCTCTTAATTCGTGACTGCCATTGGATGCTATCGTGCTTGCCGTGAGTAAAGCACGCCGCTAGTGTCGTTCCACCGAAAGTCGCGGCTTTCGTGCATCTCGCCAAAGCCGTCTGCCTTGTTCTTTCGACGATGCGGTGGTGCGCCGCGGGATTTTTTATGGGGTGACCCGAGAGATGGTTTTTTTCCTAACATCGATTTCTTCCCACGTATTTCCGGTAAGCGTTTTTACGAAGGTGGGAGTGTTCTTAGGTGATGGTAGTTTACATGTGTCGATTCATTTCGGGAATTATTCCTTTTTTCGTTAACTTAATAATTATTGGATTAAATAAACATACATGTAGTCGTATACATATATACCTATTTTGTCCTTTCCTTAGGCTAACTTATAGATTGCCGAGAATATTCTGGTCCCATATTCGTACTTATTAATTTTCTCCTTTCCTTATGAAACATCGAGGGACTATTAATCCATTATTTTAATTCTCTTCATGGGACGAGAATCCTTCGGATCTACTTTACGACTAAACGGGTGTTAAACAACAAAAATCCT
Organism: Amblyteles armatorius; assembly: GCA_933228735.2. Classification (NCBI taxonomy): domain Eukaryota; kingdom Metazoa; phylum Arthropoda; class Insecta; order Hymenoptera; family Ichneumonidae; genus Amblyteles; species Amblyteles armatorius. Next base: position 7,953,351 of record OW121690.1, read on the forward strand.
TAATTCATGAACAATTAAAATAACTAGATGATTCTTAGTGGTTACGTAGATTTTTAGCAAAATTTAACTCGCTCTATTGAGGCCCGGTTGAGGGGACCGAAGCTCCCTGTGGTGCCGTGCCAGCGATTTTGCCGCCTGGCAACTCGAGTGTTTAGTTCGAAACGTTCTTGAAATTTGAAACTTATTCTATGAGTGTTGGTTACTTTTAATGTTAATTCATTGTTGAATCTACTAAGATTATTAAAAGATAGTTTGTTTGTTCTTGTTTAATTTAAACCAAAAATAATCAGGAATTATTTCTTTGTGCGGTTTAAATTATTATTTATTTCTTAGTTGCTTTTAATCTTCTGGATTCCAAATATTTTTAATTATGGGTCTGTCTTTGTTATTTTTCCTCATCTTCATTTTGTGTTTGAAGGCTCCTTTAGACTGGTTTTTTCCTTTGTAATAGTTATTATAAAAAGGTAGTTGCGAAAATTCTCTGCCATAGTTTTGAGAAAAAGGGTGTGGTGAGTCGTTTCTACCGTGGCGTGACTTTCTAATCTCATGGCCTTGAGGCGCTAAGCTTTGTAAATCTGAATTATCGATAGCTGGAAACCCTAAAGCTTCCATAAAGCTGCGGACAACCGGTCAGAGCGACCGGCTTAGGTGGGGATCCGGCCCCACGGCAGGTCACTGCGGGCCCCCAAATGGTTCCCCGGCGATGGTACAGAAGATCTAACGATCCTTGAGATCTGTGAGTGTTTAGTCGATACTCGCACCTGACACGGTCGCGAGGTATCGCAAGCGGGTTAGCCTTTTACTCGCCCCAAAAAGAGGCGGCGCTGGCGGTCATAGACCATTTTTTGCCGGCCTTCTTTTTCTACAATTTGTCCAGAACTGTTTGACCATGCCGTTAGCTTTGTGACGGTCAATTTTGACCAGTCTTTTTGTGCCTATCGAATGTACCGGCTGAGTTCATTAAGTTGGTGCTTTGGCAGAAACGAGTCATTTATCTAGTTTCCTACTATTTCAAGTTATCTGACCGATTTTTGTTCCTTCTTTTTATTTCATTTTCTGAGTTCAATCTCGGTTGTGAGGACAAATAATAAAAAAAATTTATTCGTTACGCTGGACGTAACACCTCCCCCTCTTTTAAGACGATTATTAGGAGAATCCGAATAATCGGCTCATTTTCCGAGCGGTTCTTTTTTTTTATATATGGAATTCTCTCCTTTTTATGTCGTTAATTGTGCGTTTGAAATGATTTTCCTGATTATTTATGTTAAGTTGATTCGACTTTTAATCTATTCCTGAGTTAGTATCTATAGAGAGAAACTCTTATATTAGAGTATTTGTATATCTAAAATGCAATTAATGTTGCCCTTGCGTTTTGTTCTGGACGAATACTTCGTCATACTTGTTATTTCTTTCCTTTCTAGCTTAATGGTACTTATAGGAAGGTGGTGTCTTGTTCGCGGTCCTGACGTTCTCGGCGCTCGAGGGTATCGGGTTCGGAACTCGGAGGGCTGGTTTGCTGGTTTCGGATCTTCTTGCATGGATCCTAGCTTGCGATGTCAGGGATGCTGTATTCTGTGCGTGTGGAGACGTGCATCGTCGGTAGTTGCTGTCCAATGGAGTCAACACCAGTTGTCGCACTAGTACCCAGTACCGATTCCCTCCTATTTTCCTTCGCCCTTGGTTGTTTTAAATATCGAAGATACTTCCTAGCCTCTAGCTTGTATTGAATCATTATCTGTAAATCATAAATCGTCCTTCAACCATTGATTTTGGGTGAAACACGATCGTCTATTAATTTTCTCCACCTCCCTAGTAATTGTTATTTCACTTAGAGCATATGTGTTTACGTATTTTACCATTATTGTCTCCCTTTTACTTTGTATATCTATGTATATTTATTGTTCCCCCCCCTTTTTTTTTTTGTTTTGTTTTTGTGTTTTTTTTTTTTAATCATTTTTTTTATTTTATTTTTCTCTTCTTGTCTCAAAATTTTTTCCGAATCTCTTGTGATTTGATCAAATGAATATTACTGTGTGTTTCCTTTTCTTCATTTTTTGCATTATCTGGGATAATGAAGCAAATGGAGAAAATTTTCATACTCCCTTATACGCGAGTTTCCAATTCTCTTGGGTTCTCGTATCCTAGTTCGCCCCCTTTGTTGTCCGTGCGTATTGGGCCTTCGATGGCTCCAAGGGGCGTGATCGGGTCGCTGTACTGGTTGATGAAAGTGTTCATCAAGCGAGTGAGTCCCACCTCCTGTAGTTGTGGGTCTCTGTTACCTGGAGTCCGTGGTGAAGTACAGGGTCGTTCAGGAGATGCCTCCTCTTCGGGTGACTCCGTGTCATCGTACCTCCCTTCTCCCAGGTATTCGATGCTATCCGGATTTTGTCCATGAGGCACGATTGTATCGTGCATCCAAGAGTAATGAGTTTCCCCTAATACAATGTGTTGGTCTGGATTAGCGCCCAACTTCCGTGCCCACATTCGTCTTGTTTTGTCGGTCAATCGTCTCCACTCCGGTGGGACCCATACGTATCGCCTTGGTTGCACGGTTCGTGGCAAACGCATTTGCCAATAACACACCACTCTCCCCATCCCTAAAGAAGGTAAAAGCGGTGCACGATTGATTGTTATCGCCAATCGTTCCGTCTCGGGTTTGAACATGGGTGTATTCCAATACGGGACCGCTTCTGCAAAATTCGGCCATCCGATTCTTCCGTGTATCGGGACAGTAGTGTAGACTTGACGTGAAGGTAACAAAATATCTATTGCCCAAGTGTATCTGGTTCGTCCCAACACGATTTCTTCGTACGGGTTATCGCGTAGTTTTCCCACCCAGCTCTCCAGTCTTTCGGGAGTCAGCCATCTCCATTCAGGTGGAACGTACAATTCGATGTTCTTCCGGGCTAAATCGATGTACATTGCGATTTTCCAGTAACAGTAGAGTCTGGTCGTGCCTGGGACGAGACAAGGGGTCACTTTGGTGTGTATTCGTATCGGTAGATGTTCCTCCGGGCTGAGAGTTTTAGTCGATCTCCTCTTCCGTAACTCTGCCCTTTCTACCGCGTGCGGAGATCGAGACATTTTTTCTGTTTATATGTTGAAAAGAAATGTTTAATTAATAACGTAAACTGATGCCCTTCTCTTTAGGTGTTGGTACCCTGGTTAGAAAGAGACGAAAATAAGGGTAGTTCTCCTCGCTAAAACACAATATTTGTTAGTTACTACGGTTTTCTCCCTTTTCGGGCAGTAAGTTATAACTTATGGGAAACTAGTTTGTGGAGGCCTTTTGTCAACAGGCTGTATAAATGCATATGCATCTATATTTATTATTATTATTTTCTCTCTTCTTTTTTTTTCTCTTTTTTTTTCCTTTTTAATTGTGGATTTGTTTCTCTAATGAGAGAAATATTTGCTTTTGTAACGGGACAGGGGGGTCGATAGTGACTTTCCTTATTTCGTCTAGGGTTGGGTAAAGAACTTGCGGTTTAACTTCCTCTTTTGATTTTCTTATTTCCTCTAAGGTTGGATAGAGAACTGGTGTTTTAACTTCTTTCCCTAATTTTTTCATTTCTTCTACGGGAGGGCTGTCCTTTTTTGTTTCTTTACTGGGAAGGCAGGTTTGGGGTGGTTCGCTGCTGTTTCCCTCCGGGGTTGAAAAGTGAAAGGTTTCTAGTCTGGGTAAGGACTTAAGTTCGGTTTCCGGAGGCGTTGCAGCCTTTCCTCTCGTCATTATCATATATTCTGGAGGGGTATTATAAAATCCTTCATCTACACGACGGGGAACTTTGTAAATAGGTTCATCTATTCCGGTGGATCTTTCGCGGGCCCAAATAAAGTCTCGTGGTAGTGTGTTGAATTCCGGTTTGTATCCGGGATTCAGGCATGAGGGTAAAGTGTCGCCGTAATACACCCGAACAGGTAGCTCGGGGATCGGTCTCGTGGTATTGCAACAGCGAGTCTGCGGTAGGTCGTGTATCTGGGGTCCAAATCTAAATTTCAAAGGTTCGACCGGTGTCACTGGGCAGGAGCTAACAGGGGCGCAGGGCTGGTGATTGTCCGGCGGGGTTTCGGGAAGCAGAGGTTTTCCACCCGCTTCACCGTCACTGTCATTATCCTTATCTCCCTTCGAAGTCTGTCTGTTGAGATGCAACAATAGATAAGTTACGGAATCCCAAACGGCTCCGATGAGGTATAAAGACCATCCGTATATGGTATGCAGAGCGTACCCGTGTATTATTGTATCTATTATTAATTTAATTCCCCTAATGAGCATGACTATTCCAATTAATCCTGAACTGACTGTCCCAAAGGTTGAGAAATAACCCCAGGATTTTTCCCAAGAAGTTTCTATAATTTTGTTAATTGCTTGTTCGTCGATTAAATTTGCAATTGTTCCCCCTTGAGTTATTGCGGGCTGCCCGGCTATTCCCCTAGCTACCGAGTTTAGGATGGCCGGTCTTTCCGCAGGGAACATGATGTGATCTCTTAAGTCGTCCAGGTCTTTTTGTGTATAAATGCCGCTTGTCGCAAGATTCTGCGGGTTTCGGTAAGTCCAGGTCGGTTCGGTCAATGGTTGGAGAATTGTAGGAGCTACCGCGTGAACAGGTCGGGGTTCTAATGAATACCATTCACCCGCTATCTTGTACATGGATGGTACTAAATTGTTGCAAGTTACCTGGGTCCCTGTTCTTTTCAAAATGTGGGTACGGGGTGTCAAATAATAAGAATTATTGCCTATTCCCACGGGTAATTGCGTGTAACATTCTTTTGTCTCCCTTACCCTTACCTCTAGTGCAATACATTTTACTATGTGTGCCACTTCCCCAGCCAATGCGGCCATGTAACCTGGGCCTTTCATAATGTTGTATGCAAATTCGTCTGGTGTCTGTTTAGCGAGTCCGATGGTGTTTTCTAATACCTGTCTCTCGAGATTGCATCGTTGGACCAGAATGTCATTATACATTTGTTTAATTTGCTTTTTGATATATTTTTCTACGTACACGAATTTGGAATTTACGTACGCAAATAAGTCGAGATTGGCAATGGATAAAGCGTCTTTCTTAATAAATGGGTTTTCTCTATTGGTTTCTACTACCAGGAGCTTAGGATGTTCTGTACGGATCAAGGTGTATCCGCAGACGACTGACCGGTCTCGAGCGGTTAATGCGAAAATTACTGCGCCTTCCATTAACGAGTACACTGTTTGTTTGAAATCTGTATTTCGGTCGGTAGTCAGGATAGCGCTTCCCTCGTAAAGTACCCCGTAGCGTTTACTATTGCAGCTATCCTCGGGATAGGGTTCCCAATACGTGTTCCCACCATCTATGTCTGTGCAGCGGCCCTCATTGAGCTCGCACTTTGTACCTGAGCGTAATTGAACTTTGTTGGTTTCTACGTCTACGTCTGCCGTATAATCGCGTAGGGTTATTTTCACGTCTCCCATGACGTATACTTTTTCCCAATTGCCGTATGGGTCGGAATAGTACACGCCCTCACATTCGGAATTAGCTGTTATTGTTCCGGCTATTGATACAGGTCGCCTTGTCGTACCGTTAGGTTTGATTCCCGTTATCACTGTTTGCCCAATTTTTATACGCCCTTCCCTATATATGTCGGTGCAGACATCACGAGAGACAGCATCCACATATGAGTATTCTCCATTAGGGACGTCCATCCCATGTGACCACATTCCACACCGACGGATTACGCGATGAATTTCTACCTTGCACTGTCTTACATGTATTGATGAGTATTGATTGATTTGGAGTAATTGTATGTAAACGGCTGCTTCATCAACTTCTTGGCGAGGGATGTCGCATCCTCCAACTTCTAGTAGCGAGACGGTCGTGATATTTAAAGTGGCGCCATTGCAATCGTATCCGATTAATCCTTCCGCGGGGCAGGACTGGGTTAATAGATGAAGTACCACGAATCCCCATATTAGGCGGAATTCCTTCATCTGTAATATTATTGTTTTTATACTTGCTGGTATATGACTCCGGTATTTTTAGTAAAACTCTTTCCTTTCCCCCCCTTTCTTTTTATTGGTATTGAGGGATTTTCTCACGTGGGCGGGGATAGTTAAACATTGGGGGTCTAGGAGAGAGAGAGGGTTAAAACCTGTATTGGTCCTCTGCCTAGTCCCCTCATTTTTTTCAATAAAAGCCACGGTAACCGTATATTTATTTTACTCTCTCTTCTCCGTTCGCGCGTGATTCTTGTTTTTTTTTTTTAATTTGTCTCGTCGGTTGCTTATTTGTGAAATGGTGCGTACTCGTGAGCCGATGACTCCGTCCTTACAGAGATTGTTAGATCGCCACCCCCCAGTGAAAGGTGTTATTATTATTGAGGTTCAGCGGGGTATACGTCGGGTGCGTTATATTCGTCGGATGTTGAACGACACTGCGTAAGTATTATATATATATATATATATATATATATTTGGGTACCCAAATTCTTCTATGTGTTTAGGTTACTCCTGCATCCACTGACCCTTCTCCCTTTTTCAGGTGGGATTTCCAATACGAAGACGTTTTTGACCTGCGGCGCCTTTTCGCAGTGGATGCACAGGTGCCTCCTGCTCCTCGCCGCGCGCCCCCTAATCCAGAGGTGCGGCCGTTTCGGCGCCGGGCCTTATTGGATTGGTTCTGGTGGGTGTATTTTTTTCCCTTTTTTTTTATTGTGAACCCCTCTTCTCTTTATAAAATTTTGTTTTCCCTTTTTGTTTTATATAGGTTTCTCTGTCGATTCGTCGTTTTCCTTCTTTTCCTTCCCTTTTAGATTTCCCCGATAAGTTTTGATTTATTTACCCCCCTTTTTTTTCTTTTTGTTTCAAAGTGCTTGAATTTCCTCATTTTTTCCTAATTCTTATATTGATGTAATTGACTTCATTTTTTTTCGGGTTTTGAAGAATATATTATTATATATATTAGTATATATAAATATATATATTTTGTGGGAGAAATTTTTCTTTTGTGTCGGGGAGGGAGAGGAGGAGAGGGAGAAAAAAAAAGGAGAGGGTGTCCCGCCTCAATCTCCCTCATCTCTAGATCCCCTTTTTTTCTCGTTGGTCCATTGGTTCGGTGGAAGGATTTTCCTCCATCTACTTGGCTATTGGTTGGTTTTCTTTCTCGACTTTGCATCTGTGGAGGGGTTTGATTGCTTAAATACCCGCGCTCGATCTCCTTGGTTTTTTAGTGTCCCGTTTCTTTCTTCGACCGACGATGTTTATCTCTATGGATCAACTTCGGGAGACTACGAATGAACGTATGGAGTTCGGAGGAGCCCAGGCTTGGCTCGAAGATCCGCGGGGACATCGGGGGTGTATTCCTCCCTGGGCGGCCCAGATGAGGCGGTATGTGAAGGGTGCCCGGGAGGATCGGCGTTTTGATCGGGATCAAGTGTGAGTATAACTTGCGTGTTTAACGTGTTCTTTGTGCTTCTCTTTTCTATCTAATTTTGTTTTTCTCCCTTGTTTCTAGTTGGAATACCGATCAACCCGACGCTATGGGCCTTAGAGGCCTGTTCGGCCTAGAGCCATTCCCCGAGGATCCCGAGGAGGATTGGGACTTGGAGGAGGAGGCCCGAGCTGACGAGGCATGCCCGTCGTTGGTCCGGGGGACCCTTTTGGGAGAAACAGGACGGGGCAACCTCCTTAATTTCGAGTCGGCGTGTCAGGCCTTTCTGCGAGGGTGAGTTTTTCGTGCAGATTTTCATTTTCGTTCGAACTCTCGACTAGAGTACTTCGCTTCCTCAAAACCAGTCGTTTTTTTTCTCAAAAAAAAAATCCCCCAAAGAAATGGAGTGGTACGTTTTCCGTGTCCTTTCTTTTTGTTTATTTATTTATTCCCCTGTGTTGTTTTGTTTATTTGTGTGTGAAATTTTTTTTTTTTTTTTTTCAGTCAATCACCGATCGAGCCCGTTGTGGCTTCACTTCTGGCCTTGATGGGTGATTTGGGCCTGAGGGGGGGACGTGCCTTCGTGGCACCTCCCGTTACTGCGGCGCCCGACGTGTTCGCTGACGCTGGGGAAGCGTCATGGGACGATCCCGCGGAAGACGCCCGCCTGGCGGCAGCGATACTGACTAGGATGCAGGGGGCTGCCCTGCAGGGAAAACGAAAAAGATTGGAGACAACTCGGCGCTACCGACTGGAGGGTCGATTAAATGTTTCCGAGAAGTGAGTGTCGTTCGGTGTCCAGTATTTCATCGTATCTGGATTTTTCTAACATGTGTTTTTTTGTGTTTTTTCTTCCAGTGAGGATTCGGAGGCAGAGGAGGGGCCTATCAACGTAAAAAGGTCCAGCACGGACTCGGGCAGTTCCGAGGACGAGGCACCGCCTCCGCCAAGGTCGGAGCGTCCACCCCGTAAGTATTTTCTCTGGTTTATTTTATTTACTTATTCATTGGTTTTTGTTTTACGTATTTTAATCATTTTTGTGTTTTGTTTTGTTGCAGCAACCGCGGCCTGGAGGCGTAGGCGTTAATTTTAGAAACCAAAATTTATGTCATGTTTTTTTTTTTATCGTATTTTGTGTTTTAGTTTTATTTTTATTTTATTTTTATTTTAGTTTTTAAGGATGTTTTTTTTTTTTTTATATATGTGTGATTTTTTTTTTAAATATAAGCCCTCCTGGGGTAGTTTAAACAAAGAGGTCGACTGGTGTTTGTTTGTGATATTATTTTCCTTCGATCCCATCCTCCGTCCTTTCCCCAAAAAAAAAATTATTATGCGAGGGTGCGAGGGTTCTGACCCCGTCTTCTCGTTGCTATTGGAACTTCGAGGGTTTTGTCCCGGTTCCTTCGATTTTCCTTTGCTACGTCGTGGGTTCTGTCCCCTTTTATATTTACCTGAGAGGAAAAAAAAAAATACTCGGCGAGAGTACGAGGGTTTTGGCCCCGTCTTCTCGCTTGTCGTTGGAACTTCGAGGGTTTTGTCCCGGTTCCTTCGATTTCCTTGCGACTTCGAGGGTTCTGTCCCGTTTTAATTTATTAGAAGCAAAAATTATTCGGCGAGGGTACGAGGGTTTTGGCCCCGTTTTCTCGTTTATTTACATTTTATTGTTTTTTTTTCAACTATTCCTATAGTTATTATTATTAATATTATGATTTTCTTTTGATTATTTAAAAAATTTTTTTTTTTTTTTTCTCTCTTCCCTTTTTTTTATTATTATTATTATATATATTTTTCCTCCTTCTTTTTTTTTATAGGTTTTATTACTATGGTTATTTTTTTCCTTTTTATTCTTATTAAATTTTCGCCTTAGCCAAATAATTTTTTTTTAATTTTATTTTATATATATATATATATATATTGTGACGTGGCACGTCCCAAGTCTCTCCCGCTGCCTGGCTCGGAGTCCCACCACTCACCTAGGGAATAAACGAGAGTAATATTATAAAAATTAAGCCAAGATTGTAATTGTTATTAACCCCCTTTCCCCGACTGACCCTCATCCTCTAAGCCCCGTCAGTCCTCCAACTCACCCAACGAAGCCCTCGCCACCCATCGCAGACCCGTCGAGGACTCACCGCAGACCCACCGAAGACCAGCGCAGCCACCGAAGACCCATCGCAGCCATCGAAGACCCATCGCAGACCATCCTGGAGGGAAATCGAACCCCTGCGAAGCCTGCTCGACCACGACCGACCTAAATAGCCCAAAAAGTGAGACACCGGCAGACCTTACAAGCACTAACCTGCAAAACTAGACGACAGCCCCGAACAGCGCAGTCCGACACCGACAGCCCCGGGAAAAATTCCAACGAGTCGGAGCAGCCTCCCCGACTCGTCCACCGGCACCGAAGAACCCGGCGACACCCTCTCGGCTCGAATTGCCGAGTGTAAACCGACGAGGTGTGTCGTCCGGGTAAACACTGGATTCCGTCGGCGAACTGTCACGGGAGAAACTTCGCCGACGCGCCGCACGGAACCGCCACCTCCCGACAAGAGGAATTGCCCGTCGATCGATGGGCGAATCGATGACGAGGATGCGCGCGCCGAGCGTCGCGACGAGCCTTCCGTCGCGACGAGATCTTCGCACGGCCGCGCGGCCAATCCCGACGCCCATCGACAGTCAGCCCCGAATACCGCCAATCGAATTTCTCCACACCGTCGCTCCCATACGAGATCGACCCTAAGGTCGAGGAAGAAGCCGGAAGCAGCGAGGCTAACGGCACTTCGAGCCTAGGCTTTGTGCGAGAGAGTGTGTGTGACAGGAGTGAACGATTATTACGAATACTAAAAGGACTATTAAGACGACTCGGCTATCCCATAATTTAATTCTGACTCCATCCCGGAGAGTATCGACCACAAGCAACCGACCAAGGACACGATCGATCCGGAACGAGAGATATAACGACCCGGCAAACCCAGGAAAATCGAGAGGACGCCGAGAGACACCTGTTTGCTATTGAAAAAGATTGTCAGTGAATAATTCGGAGTGAGTGAGTACTGCACAAGCTTCCCCGCCCGCCGACCCCCTTCGAAAATTCCCCCATCCCCCAGACATCCCCTGAGAATTTACCCGTGCCCCTCTTTGTAGTTTTAAGCCGTTCTTTCGTGTTTTAGAATTATATAATTCTCGATCGCCGATTACCGGTCGCCACGTGCGCCGACATTTTGCTATTCGACACGTGCGCGTGAGTGGTGGTAGCCGCGACACTTCCCAGCGTGCGCATATTATCGATAATTTTTCCCCATCCCCCGAGACATGCCATCGAGTGTTCGGCAATTTATATTATTGTAAATTTTTGCGAGTTTTTGTATGTGCCGAGGTAATTTGTTAAGAAGCCCTGGAACAGTGTCCCCGACCTGAGAAGTCTCATCCCCCTTCCCCCCCCCCCGTTTTTCCCGGCTAGCCGTGTGCCGCGCAGTATTAGATTCTTTCGTTCTTTTCTTTCCTTCTCTTTTTTGGAAGTTACGGTGCTACACCGAGAAAGTAGCTGGCGCCCAAAAACAATCGACATTTTTATGAGTTTTTGCTATTTTTGGATTCCGATTTAGACCGACCGTTTTGTGTAGAGTTTTTCACCGGCCAGCCCCCCCCTTTTTTCCCTGCGATCGACCCTTAAGAGTTATTACCGACTCCCGCGTATTGATTAAGTTTCCTATTTTCTGATTGCCCCTTTTTTTTTGTATTTCCGATTTTTGCTTTTGTTCATGGTATTTTTCGAGCCCAGTATTATCATTATTATTGCGACCCTTTTCTCTTTCCGATTATTATGAAGATATTTTGTTATTTTCAAGTTCCTATTCACTTTCTTTTGTAATTTCTTCGAGTACTGACTTAAACGATCACATATTATAAGTTTCTACACAAAACCGTGTTACATTATTTCCCCCTTTCCCTCGCCCTAGATTTCCCCAGCGTGTCCCGATCTGGGAGACTGAATAAAAGGAGACTGCAACGTCACAAATTGGCGCCCAACGTGGGGCCCTGTAATAACGGGAAAAACTGAATTTAGTTAACTTCTGTACCCTCGAGGGCAGGGACGTTTTCCCTCCTCGAGTGGAGGTTTTCCCGAGCTGGATAAAAAGTGCTCACCTCGGCACAGAATATACCCCCCCCCGTACCCCGCTATATAAGATAATTGTTTTTTTTTGTTTTTGCCGCTGTTTCGCCGGGCTACCACCCCTCGCGAATTATATTGTTGGCAAGTAAGTACCCTCTCCCCCCCCGCCTACCCCCGACCAATATTTATTCTCTAACAGCCCCTTTCTAGTGTTCCCCCCCCCCCTTGTCGTTCCCCCTGCATTCTGCATACGCCCAAATTGAATTTTTATTGTACTTTTTTCCCTTTTTGGTGATTATTTCTTTTCTCTTTTTTTTTGCTGCTTTCGCTGTAAATCCCCCCCCGCTTAACATGGAAGGCGTAACCACCGCCGGAGTAGCCACCGTAACCACCGCTAGTGTTACCACGGCCGGACCCCAACCCTCCGGCCAGGGTAGATCGTCCACCCCCCCACCCGCCATGACAGCCCCCCCTGCCCCCATCGTAGGCCCCGACATAAAAAGAGAGATCCAGAAAATTAAGGTCCATTTGACTAACCTCCCCAACGTTATGGATCTCATAAGGCTCTGCGACCACGCGGCCCTAAGTACCGCCGGGTCAAGGGAAGACCTCATAAACAGATACTGGCGATACGAAATCCGCCGCCGCTTCCGTGGAGTACAGGTGGATTGGGACCCCGTTGAGGACGAACGTGGGCTGGGCTTGCCCACCACGTTAGCAACCGCGTTGCGAGGGGCCGAGTCGTACGACACCCTACGCTCTTTCCTCGGCGCACCGGACCTGGACTCATCGCACGCCCTATCCGTAACCCTACCCCCCGCCGAAGCAGACCCGTCCCCACCACCCCTACCCACGGGTCAATCAATGGGCCCATACCGAGACCCAATTACCCTCGACCCTAACGACGACCTACTCTCCAACCAAGGCGACCCCCTACCCCAGCACCCTCCACTGCTCCCCACGCCAGCCCCCACCGTGACCTTCGCACCCCGGTTCATGACCCCCCGAGCACTCCCCCGACCGACCCCCGCTCGAATGCCCGCGACAGCCCCCTTAATCTCCGTCCCCGAACCCCAACCCCAGGCCCCACCCCGACACCACGACACCTTTGCCATTCCCCCCCGGACCATCCCCCAACACAATAGCACCCACCTACGACCGCCCCGAACCCTTCCCCAACCCACCCACTCCTTCCAGCCCCCAGGCCCCAGCTTCGGGACCCGGGACACCGCCGGAATCGACCACTTCCGTCGCTTCGGGCCCAAGTTCGCGGGAAGGCGCACCGACGACGGAGAGGAGTACCTCCTCCGTCTGTACGAGTACTGCTCCAGCCGCTCGTACACGGAGGAGGAATTGCTCCGGATGCTCCCGGAGTCGTTCACACAGGAGGCGCTGATGTGGTACCGAGTGACGAACGAGGAGTGGACGACGTACGACGAGTTCGTATTCCACTTTCGGGCCCGATTCGGACACAGCGACCTGCAGGAGAAGCTGCGCCGAGAGGTCGAACTCCGCACCCAAGGCCCAGGGGAGCCCAGCGGGGAGTATCTCACAAAGATGAGAACATATTTCAGCTTCCTCAGTCCGCCCCTCTCCCTAGAAGCCCAGCTAGACCTCTGCTATGAAAACCTCCACCCCGACCTGGCCGTCCACCTCGACCGCTCCACCATCGCCAACTTCTTGGATTTCCAGTTGAGGTGCCGCCGCGTCGAGTCCATGCTGGAACGAAAGCGGGCATACCGACCCCCGCCGACGGCCGCCCAGTCAGTCCTCCCCTCCGCTGCCTTCAACCCCCAGGGCAGAACTTATTCCGGAAGGGCAGCGGCCATAGACGCCAACCCAGACCCCAGCCCCCTCCCCACGACCCCTGCCGCAACCCTCCCAGCCCAACCGACGCCCCCGCCAACCCCACGAACCCCTAACCCCATACCCCTACTAAGAAACCTCCGAGCACCCCCCCCAGCCCTGATGTCCGTCCAAGTAGAAAGCCCCGTCCTAGCCCCAACCCCCCAGGCCGCCCCGACAGCCCCAAGGTTCCAGTCCACGACAGTCCGTTGTTATAACTGCCGACAACAAGGCCACATATATCGTCAGTGCCCCCAGCCCCGTGGTACCTTCTGTCGCGTTTGTGGCCTCCCTGGGTACGACGTGAACTCCTGTACCAGGTGCCAGCAGACCCGTGAGGGAAACCCCTCGGGGGGAGGCCAGTAGGCGCCTCCCCCAAGATCGAAAGTCCCCTAAGCCATGAAATAATAGACAGTGTAGACTGTGTCAGACCCCGACCGTCCCTGCTATCCACCACCCCCGACCGACCCGACAGCCCCAGCCCAGATGACCGCCACTTCCTCGTCCTGAACATTTCCGGAACCCCCGTAGAGGCCCTAATTGACTCAGGAGCCACGCGCTCGTTTTTAGGAGTTACCCTCGCCAATTCCCTGGGAGCAACAATTAGACCCGCCACCGGGGGAGTACGCGTTGCCAACAACGCAATCGTCCCCGTGGTGGGAGATGTCCGACTCTTCTTTGAAGTCGACGGTAAGATTTGGCCCCTTGATTTGCGCGTCGCACCCTTGGGATACGACGCGATTCTAGGGAGAGATTTTTGCAAGCTATTGGGCTTACAAATAGACCACCTGAACGACACGTGGCGTACTCCCACAGGTAGTCCCCGAAAATTCGCCACGCCCGGCCAGATTCCCATGGTCGTGGCAGCCCACCCCGAATTTGCAGGCCTGGTGGAAGTCACTAAAAATACGGAGGACAAATTGAAGTCATTATTAGACCGTTTAGTGAAGACCCCCACCCCCGGAGCCCTAAGTTGCACGACCCTTACCCGCCACTCCATCGATGTCAGTCACCACCCTCCAATCCGCCAACGCCCCCGAACAATCTCCCCTTTCCTCCTACGGATAGCCCAAGGCGAGGTCGATAAAATGATCGGCGAACGCGTAATCGAACCCTCCGATAGTGGATGGCTCAGCAACCCCGTGATAGTCCCAAAGCCCAACGGAAAACACCGTTTCTGCATCGATTACCGCGACGTGAACAAAGTCACTCGTAAGGATGCCTACCCATTACCCAACCTCGACCGAATATTGGACGGACTCCGTCGTGCCCGCCATATCTCCAAGTTAGACCTGAGCCAGGCCTATTTCCAAGTCCCGCTAGACCCCGAAAGCCGCCCCATCACCGCCTTTGCCGTCCCTGGACGTGGACTCTTCCAATTTACCCGAATGCCCTTTGGACTGACGAACGCCCCCGCGACCTTCCAACGACTGATGGACCGACTAATAAGACCCGAATGGGAGCCCCATGTGTTTGCATATCTAGACGACGTGATCATCGCCACGGAAACGGTCGATGACCACTTCGAGTACCTGACCCTCGTGTTAACCGCCCTTAAGACCGCCGGACTGGAAATTAACCGAGAGAAGAGTTCGTTCTTCTGCCCGGAAATGAAGTATTTGGGGTATGTAATTGCCAAAGACGGACTGAAGACAGACCCCGACAAGATAGCCCCGATCCTGAAATACCCCGCCCCTCGAAACCTCAAACAACTACGCCGCTTCCTTGGAATGGTCGGTTGGTACGCCCGATTTCTCGGTGACATTTCGATCCACAAAGTCCCCCTTGTGCGACTCCTGGAGAAGGATGCGCCATGGCAGTGGGGAGAAGCGCAGACCACCGCATTTGAAGCCCTCCGGACAGCCCTAACCCAAGCCCCTGTATTAGCTAGACCCGACTTCACCAAGCCCTTCACCGTCCATACCGATGCCAGCGACCTAGCCATCGGAGCCGTCCTGACCCAAGAGTCCCAAGGCGAAGAACACCCCATAGTATTTTGCAGTCGAGTCCTGTCCCAAGCCGAACGCAAGTACAGTGTGACCGAAAAGGAGTGTCTTGCCGTTTTGTGGGCCGCAAAGAAGTTGCGGCCGTACCTGGAAGGCACCTCTTTTCGGGTAATAACCGACCACAGCAGCTTGCGCTGGCTGCGGAACCTTCGAGACCCATCTGGGAGACTTGCGAGATGGGCATTAACCATGCAAGATCTCGACATGGAAATTGTCCACCGCAAGGGAGCCCTGAACGTAGTCCCCGACGCCCTGTCCCGAATGTTCGAGGGAACACCGGAAGCCCTTGCCACAATTGGCGAAACGATAGACCCTTGGTACCTCGAACAAATGAAAAATGTCAGCCAATTCCCCTCCAAGTACCCCGATTGGAAACTCGAGGATGGCCGACTATACCACCACAGACCCCACCCAGTGATAGACCCTACCCTGGTAGACCTGGATTCCTGGAAGCTAGTCCTACCCCGTGATGCCCGACACCAAGCCATGCAAGACGCCCACGACAACCCCCAATCCGGCCACTTAGGCATAGATAAGACCTACCACCGCTTGACCCAAGATTTTGCCTGGCCCGGAATTTTCCAAGACGTCGCGCAGTTTGTGCGACGGTGCCCCGTCTGTCAACTCAACAAGGTGCAGCAGTCCGCACCTGTTGGGCTGATGCGAGAAAGGACGACGGAAGGCCCATGGACCGTCGTAGCTGCCGACGTCATGGGGCCATTCCCCCCAAGTAAGAACAGGAACCGATACGTCGTGGTATTTCAAGATTTATTCACCAAATACATTGAAGCCCAACCCCTGAAGACCGCGACGGGACCCACCATAATGACTGCCCTAGAAAAATTGATTCTCAACCGTTGGGGTTGCCCCCGCTACCTCCTGACAGACAACGGCACGGAGTTTGTGAACCGACACATGACAGCCCAACTATCCCAATACGGCATACGACAGACCACCATCCCTCCCTACCACGCCCAAGCCAACCCTGTAGAACGAGTCAACCGCACCCTCAAGACCATGATAATCTCGTACATAGGTGACGACCACCAGACATGGGATGCCCATCTCCCCGAATTATGTTTCGCCCTTAATACCGCCGTCCAAGCCTCCACCCAGATGACCCCAGCCTTCCTCAATTTCGGCCGAAACCCCCGACCGGCCAAAAGCATCCGCAACGAGGTACCCCCCCCCGATAGTCGAAGATCGGACAGACCCAGCCGTATGGAAAAACCGAATGACCCGTCTGCCCCTAATTCACGACTGGGTACACCGGAATCTATCCCTAGCCGCGCGACGACAGGCCCGATATTATAACCAAGGACGGTCTGACCGGGAGTACAGCATCGGAGATTTAGTACTCAGAAAGAATCGTGTCCTTTCGTCCGGCGCGCAGAATTTCGCCGCGAAGCTCGCCGCCAAATACCGCGGGCCTTATGAGATCACTAACAAGTTGTCCCCCGTAGTGTACGAAATAAATATCCCCTCAAAGAACACCCGCCCGAAAGTACACATTAAGGACCTGAAGCTCTACCACCCTCCCCCAAATATTGCTGACATCCCCCCGCTGACGCCACCCCGACCTGCCGCTACCCCTGTAACCGCCCCCGCTGATAATCAGACCCTGACGCCCTTGCCCCCGTCATTTCAGGATGGAGCGACTCCCGTGGAGAACCGGAAAACCCGGACGAGGCGGACTCCGCACGATCGAAGCCCGCCGGGAGAATATCGGCTACCACCTCCCGGATATCGAGACCACCCCAGCGAGGATGACCTGGCCGACCCCCAGCCGCCAGCCCCGGAGCCCGACACCACCGAGGCCCCAACCAACCCCCGCCGCCCCCGCGGTCGACCTCGTGGGAGCACTAAGCGACCTTCAGCCCCTCCGGAACACGACTACCCGTTACGCCACCGCCGCCTCCCAGCCACCGCCGACCCCTAAAACCCCAGTCCGACCCCACCCCCTCGCGCACACCGGCGCCATCCCCAAGCTGACCCTCACCTTTCCCCCAGGCCCCCTGTACCACGGACCCACCACCGTCTATCCCCCGAAGTCCCAACAACCCACGCCCACGCCCCGAAAGTCCCAACCCGACCGACCCCTGACCACCCCTAAACCGCCGCCGCCCCCGCGCTTCACCCCCAAAGACCGGCCAATCCCGACCCTGATGTCCCTGCACCCCGTGCCCCCGGCGTCCCAACCCCGTACCCTCCCCCGAACCCCGCCCCCACCCGCACCAGTAGCCCCCAAAAACACGGTACCCGCCTTAATGTCCCTCCGACTGACCCCCCCCGGCGACCCGAACACCGAAACGCCCCACGTCAACCACCCTCGGAGGTGTTGGAACTGCGGCGGATCCGGCCACCAATCGCCCAAGTGCCCGGCCCGGATCGAGAACCGCCCCCGACCGCCCCGCTAAACACAGCCCCCCGCCTCTTTCTTTTTCTTTTATTTTGTTTTCATCCGCTCCTTACACTGTATATTAGCTCTTTTCTCCTACCCCTTCCGTTCTTTATCGCCCTAATTACCCCGCTACTTCCCCTCAGTTATTTTTCCCCCGACTCCCCCAACCCCCAGTACTTGCCACCAAGAGGCCAAAGACTTTATTTTTATTTCCACCTTTTTTTTTTTGATTTCTGTTATTTTCTTTTTGCATCCCCTCGCAAGCCAAAGAGGGCTAAGTTGTAAAAGTGTACCAAAGAGGGTTAAGTTGTAAGCGTTGTACAAAAGGGACAAATAAGACTGAGGAAGAACGGTATTATTACGATAAAAAAAAGACTGCCTTTATCATTTCTTACCCGCCAGACCCCCCCCCTTCCCCGAGATCCACCCCCGTACACCCCCAGTATGAATGTTGCTCAAGTTGTCGAGAGACGAACTTTCGGCAAGTGGGGGGGAGTTGTGACGTGGCACGTCCCAAGTCTCTCCCGCTGCCTGGCTCGGAGTCCCACCACTCACCTAGGGAATAAACGAGAGTAATATTATAAAAATTAAGCCAAGATTGTAATTGTTATTAACCCCCTTTCCCCGACTGACCCTCATCCTCTAAGCCCCGTCAGTCCTCCAACTCACCCAACGAAGCCCTCGCCACCCATCGCAGACCCGTCGAGGACTCACCGCAGACCCACCGAAGACCAGCGCAGCCACCGAAGACCCATCGCAGCCATCGAAGACCCATCGCAGACCATCCTGGAGGGAAATCGAACCCCTGCGAAGCCTGCTCGACCACGACCGACCTAAATAGCCCAAAAAGTGAGACACCGGCAGACCTTACAAGCACTAACCTGCAAAACTAGACGACAGCCCCGAACAGCGCAGTCCGACACCGACAGCCCCGGGAAAAATTCCAACGAGTCGGAGCAGCCTCCCCGACTCGTCCACCGGCACCGAAGAACCCGGCGACACCCTCTCGGCTCGAATTGCCGAGTGTAAACCGACGAGGTGTGTCGTCCGGGTAAACACTGGATTCCGTCGGCGAACTGTCACGGGAGAAACTTCGCCGACGCGCCGCACGGAACCGCCACCTCCCGACAAGAGGAATTGCCCGTCGATCGATGGGCGAATCGATGACGAGGATGCGCGCGCCGAGCGTCGCGACGAGCCTTCCGTCGCGACGAGATCTTCGCACGGCCGCGCGGCCAATCCCGACGCCCATCGACAGTCAGCCCCGAATACCGCCAATCGAATTTCTCCACACCGTCGCTCCCATACGAGATCGACCCTAAGGTCGAGGAAGAAGCCGGAAGCAGCGAGGCTAACGGCACTTCGAGCCTAGGCTTTGTGCGAGAGAGTGTGTGTGACAGGAGTGAACGATTATTACGAATACTAAAAGGACTATTAAGACGACTCGGCTATCCCATAATTTAATTCTGACTCCATCCCGGAGAGTATCGACCACAAGCAACCGACCAAGGACACGATCGATCCGGAACGAGAGATATAACGACCCGGCAAACCCAGGAAAATCGAGAGGACGCCGAGAGACACCTGTTTGCTATTGAAAAAGATTGTCAGTGAATAATTCGGAGTGAGTGAGTACTGCACAAGCTTCCCCGCCCGCCGACCCCCTTCGAAAATTCCCCCATCCCCCAGACATCCCCTGAGAATTTACCCGTGCCCCTCTTTGTAGTTTTAAGCCGTTCTTTCGTGTTTTAGAATTATATAATTCTCGATCGCCGATTACCGGTCGCCACGTGCGCCGACATTTTGCTATTCGACACGTGCGCGTGAGTGGTGGTAGCCGCGACACTTCCCAGCGTGCGCATATTATCGATAATTTTTCCCCATCCCCCGAGACATGCCATCGAGTGTTCGGCAATTTATATTATTGTAAATTTTTGCGAGTTTTTGTATGTGCCGAGGTAATTTGTTAAGAAGCCCTGGAACAGTGTCCCCGACCTGAGAAGTCTCATCCCCCTTCCCCCCCCCCGTTTTTCCCGGCTAGCCGTGTGCCGCGCAGTATTAGATTCTTTCGTTCTTTTCTTTCCTTCTCTTTTTTGGAAGTTACGGTGCTACACCGAGAAAGTAGCTGGCGCCCAAAAACAATCGACATTTTTATGAGTTTTTGCTATTTTTGGATTCCGATTTAGACCGACCGTTTTGTGTAGAGTTTTTCACCGGCCAGCCCCCCCCTTTTTTCCCTGCGATCGACCCTTAAGAGTTATTACCGACTCCCGCGTATTGATTAAGTTTCCTATTTTCTGATTGCCCCTTTTTTTTTGTATTTCCGATTTTTGCTTTTGTTCATGGTATTTTTCGAGCCCAGTATTATCATTATTATTGCGACCCTTTTCTCTTTCCGATTATTATGAAGATATTTTGTTATTTTCAAGTTCCTATTCACTTTCTTTTGTAATTTCTTCGAGTACTGACTTAAACGATCACATATTATAAGTTTCTACACAAAACCGTGTTACATTATTTCCCCCTTTCCCTCGCCCTAGATTTCCCCAGCGTGTCCCGATCTGGGAGACTGAATAAAAGGAGACTGCAACGTCACAATATATATATATTTCTTTTTTTCTTTTAAATTCATTTCTTTTTTTTTTATTCATTACTATTATGATTAGCTATTTTCCCTTAGTTATTAATTGGGGTTTTTTTTTTTTTTTTTTCGTTATTATTATTTTGGGTCTTTAGCTTATTGTTATTATTACCCCCTTTTTTTTGTTATCTTTTTGTTACTTTTATTTTCTTTTTTTTTATAACCTTTTTCCCTACTCGTTAGTTTATTATTCTTCCTATCATTATCTATTTATTTATTTAGTTATTTGTTTTTCCTTGTATCTGCTTCCCCCTTTTTTTTTCAGGTCCTTTCATGTTTCAACCCTAGGACCCATGGGGTATTTTACCCATACTGAAAAAAAATGAAATGATTTTAACGGGTCGTTAAAAAGAAAGATGCACCGGAACTTTGCTCCCTCCTTTCTCTCCTCCCCCTTTTTTTTTTGGTTGATCCATTCCTCTGGATCCCGCTAGGTTCAGTAATCACTCCCCCGTCTTTACTGGGGTCGAGTTATTTATTAGTTTATTTTGTTTTACTCCCTACTTCTCCTTTTTCCTCTTGTCGGTTCATTTCCTTTCCGCCGCTTTTTTTTTATATGGCCGTTTCCATTGGTTTCCCTTCCGTGGGTTTTGTCATTGCTACTAACATAGCTCGAATTTTCAAAAGGCTTAATCTTAAGGCGAACATTTCCGTAGCTAAATCGTCAATCCCGAATTGGACAATTATGTTTGGCTTTTCCGAGGCCCAGAGTACCGTGATTATGCTTGCATGGATTTGTTCCTCGTAGTGTTTTATGACTTCGAGTTTTGCGCCTAGTTCTGCCAGGGTTTCTTGCGTAATGGTGACGTATTCTTGTGCGTCGCTATACGTAATATGCTCTTCGTTTCCCTCAATTTTATTTAGTATCATTTCTATGATTGTATTAACTAAACGCGTGGCCTTGTTTTGCCATATCTCGGCTAATGTTTCTGGTGATGAATTTTCCGTTTGTTTATTGCTATGTTTCTTTACTACCTTCGTTCTAGTGGTTCCCCTAGAATCTATCGTTTTGTTACTGTGTGTTCCCTCGTCTCCCTGATTCGTTTGAGGTCCGAGATTTTCCGTTGGTTTTCCCGTTTCTTTTGCCGTTGCCTTGGTTGGTCCCCATATAATCGTGTTGGACAGTTCTAGTTGTTCATGCTTTGACATTGTCACTGTTGTTGTCGGGAATTCTGTAATTCGTTATGTTATAGTTATGTTAAGTTGTGAAGTATAGGGGTTTTAAAGATGATTTTTCCGTTTGCTTGGGTGTTGTTATAGTAAAACGAAAAAGAATGTTTATTTGATATTTTTCTCCAAATTTCTTGCTTTTACTCTCTAGCTTTCCAAAGCATGCGCTGATTGGTTGTTCTTGTTTCTGTTCCTTCGAAACTTTTCCGAGCTATTGGAGGTTTCTGTCCCTCTCTTCGCGTGATCCTCATTGGTAGCCCGGGGAGACCGATTGTTACTCTATTGGTCGGCCAGGTGATGTCTCTGCCCGTAAGGGTTTGGTCATTTTACTTCCTCCCTGGTCATGTTGCCCGTAACTCAATCGTTTGGAGTTGTTTTTACTTTCCCCCCTCGATTGTGTATATATAGGTATTGCAGTTGATTGTTTCCGACGGATTTTCCTCAATTTATGTACAGAATTCTCTCCTGCTTCTCTCTTTTTTTTTATACATTTTCAGTTATTATTTTTTTTTTGTGTTTTTTTTTATTGTATTTTTCGTAAGTATTTTTATGAATGTATTTTTATATTTACTTATTATTGTTTATTTCTTCCTTTATTATTACTATTATGTAACTATATTCTTCCCTCTCCTTTTTTCCTTGGTGATCCCTAATTCCCAAAAGTATTTTCTTTGCTTTGTGGGGGAGGGAGAGCCTTCGGCTTCCTTAGTTTGTCTCTCCCGTCGTCCTGGGGAAAGGGTTCGGTGATGATTCCTCGGTTGACATCGAGTTTTTTATATATTTCAGCGAGTTCCTCTACGGTTATGGTTCCGGGTTCAGGCAATACCGGGCACCAACTGAACCCCTGAGGCTCTGCTTCCTCCCATCTCAGTGTTCCCCAATCGGGGTCAACCGGTGACTCGCCTGGTGCCAATCCCTTGCAGGGGCAAGGATATCCGTACTCGCTGTCGGAATCGGAATCCTCCTGAGCATGATAATTAAAGATTCCATAGCCTTGGCTTTCCAGGCGTTCCGGATCTTGGCCTTTCGGAAGGATGGTATCGTCTTTCCATTCGTATTCGACTCCTCCAAGCGTTGTCGGCAAATGCGGGTTTTTACTTAGTATGAGTTTCCAATTGTATAGTGCTTCTTGAGTGAGTCTTCTCCACTCTGGCGGCACCCATACTTCGAATTTGTATTCCTCGATTCCATCGAGTCTGATTTTCCAGTAGCAGAAAACCTTTTCCATTCCCTCTTTGAGTTTATTAGGAGGGCGGCGATTTATCCTTATTGGTAGATTTTTCCCATCCGAGTACTGGAGCCGTGGTTTGTTCCAGTAGGGAATTTTTTCGAAACATTCGGGCCATCCTTTGAGCCCAGGAATCGGGATTTCTTGCGCTAACTGTCCCGCCGGCACCAGAGCGTGTGGTAACCACTGGTACGGTGTGCCGCCAAGGGTTATGTCCTCGTAGGGGTCATCACGCAGTTGATTGATCCAATTATCCAACGTTCTTGGACTGATTGAGCGCCATTTGGGTGGTACGAATAAATCAACTCTCTTTTTTGGTATCTCCAAATAGAAAGCGATTTTCCAATAGCAGAAAAGTGCCGCCGTGCCGGGGACCAAAACGTCCGGCCTCTTCCGGTTGACGCAGATCCAGAGTGTCTCCTCCGTACTGTCCACGTGTATTGGTCGGCACCAATTGTAAGCGTTGCAGTGGCAATGGTAGAGCGTCATTCTTGACCTATTGTATTTTTATTTCGTTGAAATTAATGTTATTTCCTTTTTTTTTTGTATTTTTTACAGATACGTTTTTTTTTCCTTTTTTTTTTTTTTTTTTTTTTTTACTTACTTTAGCACTACCTTATTACTACTTTTATGTATATTTTTTTTTCCTTTTTTTTTTAAATTAATTTTTCGAATTAACGTTTAAACAATATGTTAGTTGCTTACATGTATTTCGTTCAAATGTGTATATCTATTCCACTTTTCTCTATTGTTAATACTATATTTCCCCATTTTTATTTATTTATTTATTTATTATTATTATTGATGAAAAATTTGTTTTTTTATATATTTTTTTTTTTTAATTTAATTTTTTTTTTTTATATATCCTTTTTCTACCTTCACCAGAGAATCTGTGGTTAAATATTTCTTGTGCAGCATTTTTTCATTCCCTAGCTTAATTGGTTCTTATTTCCTAATTGTGCAAGCCATAGAAAAAAAAAAGAATAGATTGTTAGCGTTTTGTAGTTTCCTTTCCTCTGTATCCGGGTCAATTATGTGTTTGTTTTTATTTTCCCGATTGGCAATGGGGGGGTCTTTGGCCTTCCATTCCCCCTTTTCTTTTCTCTACTTTTTTCCCAAGGCCTGGAGGGTTCGGATCGTAGCCCGAGTGAGGTCATTGGCCTCCTGAATCATCATTGGCGAGACGATGTGTTCGTACTCGTGGTAAGGGCGGTCAGGAATGATCACAATATTTTTGACGAAAAGGATTTCTTCCTGGCAAAGATCACACCTGGTTGCGGCTACAGCGCATTTGTAACAGGCCACCGTGTGCGTGCACGGGACATAAATTCCTCCCACCCGGCGTAGCCCGCAATAACGGCATAGGTTTTCGAACACGACGTCGTCGAGCCGGGTACCTGGTGCTACGAAACCCGTAGGGATACACTCCATTAGAGCGGCCTTTTCGAAGTCTCGAAGGGGCGTTCTTTCGAACACTTCGGGTTTGATGGTCTTTTTACAGTAGGACCTGTAACATGCCATTGTGTCGGCTAAAGATGCGTCTAGAGGCGCCTTGCAACTTGCTTTTCGAATGTATTCCTCTCCTTTCCTTGATTTTACGTATTCGCACTTGCTGTACCAATATGCGTGTTGCTGCCATGGTTCGTCCTGGGCTGCCCATTTACCCAGCAATCCATCGCAGCTGAAACATCTCACTTTGTCTCCGACCCCGAGGTAGTAGAGTCCAGCATCCGCTAAACTAACAGGAGTCTGCGGTATTGCTTGTGGCCAATCTTTGAAAGTTTCGATTCGAGCTTCATAGCTTGAAAAATCTATCCCCTCGTCGTGCTTCGGAATCTCGATGTGTAAAACCTGACTCACTTGGGGGGCTGGCAGGGTGCTCGTCTGAACCCTCTGCGGTCCCTCGTCTCCGCTGGCGCCTCCTCGTGGCTCGGACGGGTGGATTCCCGTATCTTCAAAGGGTGATGGTGGCGGCGGCAGGGGTGCCTCCCGCTCGGCCCTCGCAGCGGGTGTAAGCGACTCGTTGCTGCCGATATTTATGTCGAAATTGCCACCGATCGGCGGCCTTCGTATTTCTGTTCCCATTGCCTTTTTCTTTTCTCGAGGAGTGCTATTGTGCTCCGTGCCTACCCTTTTTATGGCTCCGAGTAACCTCTCTGGCCCTTGTTCCTTCGGGTTGTCTCGGGGAACATGATCAATTGTTAGTAAAGGGTTACTTAATAGACTCCGTAGGATGCTCTCCTTTACTGGCTTGGGGGTCTGGGTCTCCTGTGCAGGTTCTATATTTTTTTTGATAACGGAATATACTTTGGGTGTACTGGTTGTAGCAACTTCGCACCTTGCTCCTCCCGAGGGTCCAGCTAGAACTGCTTTCGTTCGTTGTTTTATTAATTCCTCATGGGTGCTTTTAGCGTTATCCGTGCGTATGAATTTACTCAATGTTTCCTCCTGTTTCTTTGAACTTATTGGGATGTTGCCGCAGGGTATTCCGTTAATATAATGGCAATCCTCAGCATCCACCTTGTGCTCGATGAACGGGTCTTCTCCTATTTTCCAGTCGTTTATTTCGACCCCACATGCGAAACAGGAGACATCATCTGCTTGCCCCATGTAGAAAAATCCCGCGGTCGCAAGTTTCTCGGGTTTTATGTACGGCCTCGGCCATCCGATGAAACTAAGTAGCCGTTCGGCCTCCTCGCGGAACCGGGGATACGCGTTTCTCACTGGTTCTTCAGGGATGGTTCCGTCTCCTCCGAGGTGCGTTGGCTTGCGGAATTCCTTCACCATTATGCCAAGGGGATGAGAGATTTCTTCACTCGTTCCGGATGAACGACACAAGTTTTGCCCTTCAACTGGATGCGTAAATTTCCTTTTTCTAGAAGTTCCAATACTTCAAATGGTCCAGTGTATTGATCTCCTAATTTCCCCGGTTTTGGTCCTTTAAGCAAAAATATGGGTTCACCAACCTTGAACGTAACGGGGTTCATGCGCCTATCTCGATATTCTTTAGCCCTTTCCTTTGAGGCTATTAAGTTTATTCTTCCGAGTTGTTGAATTTCATGAATTTGCGTTACCAAACGTGTCAAATATTCGTCGTACGTGGCAAGCTTATCCAGCTCTTCCAATGGGAAATTTGAAGGGGTTCTGGCTATTTTCCCGAAGACCATCTCGTAAGGAGTATGCTTTGTACCTTCATGCACGTTAGTGTTGTAGTTGTAAGTTGCTAATTCGACCCAGTCGTCCCAGTTGCTTTCTTTTGAGGTGTATTGTTTGAGATATTCGCCGAGGGCGTGATGCGATCTTTCTAACGATCCGTTAGATTGAGGATGAAACGCTGTCGTTCTTATTTTCCGAATTTTAAATAATTTGGAGATTTGTTTCATGAAATTACTTAAAAAATTTGCGCCTTGGTCGGTCAATACCGCTCTTGGAGATCCGAAGTTGCAAATAAATCTTTTTACGAAGGCTTCGGCAATGGTTACAGCCTTGGCGTTGGGTAACGGGGCTGCCATTGAGAATTTTGTTAGCTGATCTTGCATAGTGAGTATGTACTCATTTCCTTTATCAGTTTTTGGCAAAGGCCCCACGATATCCATGGCAATTTTATCGAATGCTGTGGCGGGAGTGTCGGTGATGACCATGGGCTGTTTGGTTTTAACGCGAACTAATTTTTTTAATTGGCATTGCAGGCATCTCTGTATATATTGTTGAATATCTTGTTTGAGGTTTTTCCAATAGAAATCATGCCGGATTCGGTTGTACGTTTTACTAACACCTCGGTGTCCTCCGACCGCCGAGCAATGTTTTTCTTCAATTATTTTTTTCTGATCTTCGACCGCGGGTTCCTTAATGAGCCCAAAACACACGATGACTCTAACATCGCTGTTGTTAAATAATAACCGGATTTGAGTGATTATATTTTCCCACGGGACATTACAAATTGTGTTGGATCTTGCTAAACTGATTGTTGCTAGGTTTAATTTTTCAACTAAATCCCTACAGTTTTTTAATGTCTCTACGATATTTTCTAGTATTTTAGTGGGTCCTTCGCCTACTCCGTCGCGTATGGGGAGAGCGATGTAATATTTGTTGTTTCGTTTCGAAAGTGCTTTTGTCTCGAATAACCTTAGTTTCTTCAGAATTGGTAACTCGCCGCGTTCCGCTAATATTTCCCCGCCTTTATCTAACGGTTTTCCCTGTGTATCCACGAAAAACAGCATACTGTCTTTTCGGGTGTGAAACAGGTCTCGCGATGGTTTAACATTTTTTTCTCGTATTCTTGTCTCTTCACGGTCGGGCATTTTTGTATTTCCGAAGCCGCAGGGCTCCCTGCGGCCGGGCCGATCGTTCGGTTCTTCCCCGCCGGACTCCTCGGAATCACTCGCGACCAACGGTCTGTGCCCGCGTTTTTTTCGTATAGGATTCATTTCGTCCGGCTCTTTGGGATCGCTGATAGGATCAGGAGTACTCTTCTTAGACCTTTCTTCCCCGGGAAAAGATTCCTCGTCCTCCGCTTGCAATGTTCGATTCTCTCCCTCTGTTGCCGTAACCGGTTCTTCAAAGGTTAACTTATTGGGGGTGGCGAGAGGGCTGAGCGTTGGTGGCTTGAAATGTTCCTCTCCCGTGTCGTCGGCAGATCCCTCTTGAGAGATCTCGGGATTGACGATACCGCGTTCTATTTCAAGGGGCTGGTTTATGGGCCTCGCATAATTCGTTGTTGTCATGGTTATTGCTTCAACATCGTCCGGTAATGTGTCCCATGGACAATCCTACAAATTGTCGAAAGTCGGTATTTCATCGGGGTCTGTTGTCTCGTCGATCTCGTCTTCGTCGCTGTCTAAGGCTAGGTAGTCCCCGATTTCTTGGTCCGTCAACCCTCGTGCTGGTTTTTTCCGAGTTTGGGTGACTGGGTTCGTTCGAATCATAAATATTCCGTCCGGGTTAGTAAAATCCTCCACGGGGTTTCTTGATAGGGCATCCGCATTAACGTTTGTTTTTCCGGCTTTGTATACCACGTCGTACTCGTATTCGGCCAATTTTAAACGCCATCTGAGAATTTTAGAGTTTCCGTCCGTCGCGCGGCGAAACCATAATAAAGGTTTATGGTCAGTTACTACTGTGAACGGGCGCCCGTATAGATACGGTCGATAGTGAAGGATGCAATACACTATAGCAAGTGCTTCTTTCTCGTACGTGTCGTATCGTTCTTCTGTTTTATTTAATGCTCGCGATGCATATGCGCACGGGTGATCGTTGTTAATGGTTCCCTGCGATAATATTCCTCCTATTGCTACCCCGGAGGCATCCGTGGTTAGGATAAAGGGTTTAGTGAAATCGGGGTACCTTAATACTGGTGCCGTACACAGGCTGTCCTTCAATGTTCTGAAGGATTCCTCTTCTTCTATTCCCCATTCGAAATCTGTTTCTTTACGGAGAAGTAGAGTGAGTGGTTTTGAAATTTTTGCATAACCCTCGATGAATCGTCTATAATATCCTGTTAGTCCCAGGAATTGTCGTATATTTTTAATATTTCTTGGTCGAGGAAATTCTCGTACAGCCTCTAGTTTCTTTGGGTCAAGTTTAACTCCATCTTCGCCGATTATATGGCCTAGATACGCTACTTCTTTTTTCAGAAAGTCACATTTATCGGTTTGTAATTTCAGATTTGCCGACTCGAGTCTTTTTATGAATTCAGTGTAAATTTGTTCATGTTCTTCCAGACTTTGAGAATAAATGACAATATCTTCTAAATATACAAATATGCCTTTTCCAAGGATGCCGCTCAGTGTCAGATCCATAGTTCTTTGGAAAGTGGGCGGGGCGTTTCGAAGCCCGAATGGCATTCGAACAAATTCGAAATGGCCTCTAGGAGTCGTGAAAGCGGTTTTATGTCGATCTTCCAGACTCACCTCTATCTGATGGAACCCTGATGCTAAATCGAAGACGGAGAAATATCTTGCTCCTCCTAACTGATCTAAGATCTCTGTGATGTTTGGAATGGGGTATGCGTCTGCGATAGTCTTTTCGTTCAAAGAACGATAATCGAAAACGACTCTCCATTTTTTATTCCCTTTTGAATCATTCTTTTTCGGTACGACCCATACAGGGCAATTATACGGCGAAGTAGATGGTATTATTACTCCGTTTTTGAGCATATCCTCTACTTGCTTTTCTATCTCGTCCTTCGTGCACTCCGGCCATCGATAGCCTCGAGTGTTAATCGGTAAATCGTCCGTTGTGGGTATACGGTGCTGTAGTATTGTAGTATGTGTCAGCGCTTCGCCTGGTAGGTGGTACAAATGGGTGCTCTCCCGCAACAGTTTTTCAATGCTATTTTTTTCCTCTTCGTTTAGTTCGTTGAGTCTTAGTAACCCCTTTATCTGTTCGAGTCGGTCTTCCACTACCGAGCCGGAGAAAGTGAAACAAGGGCTCTCTCTCTCGAAGGGTTGTATTTTACGCGTTGCACCTCGTGCTCCGAGTTTTTCAAAAAGGCCCGAGTTTATGACGAGATAACTTTTATTGTTCCCGGTAAATTCCTGGTTTTTGCTTTCCCTGCCCAACGTTTTCCTGTGATTGTATACTCTGCCCTGTGCCAGAAGTTCTCTATATAGTGTTCCCATACTATCGTTTCGATCAT
This sequence comes from Amblyteles armatorius, assembly GCA_933228735.2. Classification (NCBI taxonomy): domain Eukaryota; kingdom Metazoa; phylum Arthropoda; class Insecta; order Hymenoptera; family Ichneumonidae; genus Amblyteles; species Amblyteles armatorius. The sequence goes on from OW121690.1 coordinate 7,982,793, forward strand.
TATATTCCATCGGAATGGATTTATTTAATTTCTCTATGTTGCCGTTGTTTAACTGTATCCTTGAATGGTTTATTTTGTTTTCCTCAATCTTAATTCCTGATTCCTTTTGCAAATTTTCTCCAATGTTTAATATTTTGGTACTCGGTACACCTGAGTCACCCGCTTTTATTTTCTTGGTATCCCATGGATCACTAATGTTTATTTCACTAAAGCCCTTATTCTCTGTTTTCCTTATACAGTTTTCTGGCTCCCCTTGAAAATGTTCGTTATTCTTCGGAGCTTTTCCATCTACATTACCCGAACAACAATCTTTGTTTTCGTGATAATTAGTACAATTGGTATCTGGTTAAAATAAATCACTCTTTCCTGTTTCCCCGACTCCTCGCGAGTCGTTGCTTTTTATTCCACTGGAACCTTTATTCTCTACAACTCCCGTGCAGTTTTCTAGTTCCCCATCGAATCTCACGTCGTTTGATGGTGATTTTATTATGGCTTGATCCCCACAGACATTTTTATCAGTATCCTTAGTACTATCCTGTGTTTTACTTGTTTTTCCCTTTTTTATTACCCTAATCCATTCCGATTTCCTATTTGTTTCAATTTTATTTGTTTCCATTATTTCCTCATTTTTTGACCGACCTTCATTCACACGGCAAAACTCGAACCCATTCCTGGAGCTACCTGCCTGTGTTGGTTTGACAATTTTGAAACCGAGTCCGTGACCCTTTGGTCTCCTCGTTTCTTTTATGGGCTCAGCGCTTCTTGTCTCGTCGCCCCTGGTGTCCTTAATTTTTTTGTCCGAGAGTCTCGCGGGTCCCGATTCCCCCGTGAGCTCCGTTTCTGATTTACAACAATTGATTTTTTCCCTTGGTCCCTGTTTTTCCTTTGTCGCGGAGATTTTAACATCCTCGATTTTTTCATTTAGTAATTCCATAACTGGTACGTGTACTTGTATTGTGTGTAAATTGTTATTCGTTACATGAACATAGGCCTTTCCGTTCTCATTTCTCAACAGTCCGGTTTCTATTGTAACTCCTGGTCCCGCGTTTAATGGTGGGAGATATCCCTCCCTTGTCTCTAAATTTTTCACGCGAATAAAACAAAGTTTCGTGGTTTGCCCTGGTATAATAATTGCTTCTTGACTTGAAAACGGAATTTTTACATCCTGCATTTTTAAACGACGTTTTTCGTAGTCGACTATTACTCGGTTTCCGTCTAAATATTCTGATCCTAAAATTCCTCCTTCGGAGATAGGAAAATCGTTTTTTACTACGTGAAAACTGGCTCGGCGCCCAAAGACTTGAATTGTTATTTGGCCGATTGTGTATATTGAAGCGGCGGTAATTCCATTTAATTGTAGGATCTGATTATAATCGATGAAGGTTTGCGGAGGCACATATTTCTCTTTAATTATATTGGGTCCGGCTCCCGTGTCGACCATTAATATTATTGGTGTTGTAAAGTTGTCGCCCATTAATTTTACTGTGGGGACACTACTTGCTTTGTGTAATTTAACGACATGAATTTTTACAACTCTGATGGGTTCGTGGCTACTGCAGAGATCGTGTGAATCGGATGCATTTGTTGCCCGGTCGCTCCCGTCGCACCCGTGGTCGAGAGACCGCTTGCGTTTCCCGAGGAGTTTCCATAGCGTGCATCGTTCGTTTGCTTAGCCGGGCATTCTCTTATAAAATGTCCGGGTTGTCGGCAATAATGACAATTCCCTATTGGTTTGGGGCCAGTACCGAGTGTCTCGGCATACGTGGCCTGTTTAGCGTTGGTACATTGTGCCTGATTATGACGATACGGGCATATGTATGCACCGTGTCCCGTTCGTTTACAGATTTGACATTTTATGTCCGCGGTTTGTTGAAATTGTAGCCCCTGTGGTACGTTATTTTTCTGGTTTTGCGTTTGCGACATAGCTGAGTCAGCACGTGTCGGGCAGCTGTCTGCCTCGTGGCCCTGATTTTTACACAATTGACAAGAAAACGCGGCACCTGTTGCATTGTTTTTCGAAGGAGGGAATAAACGAAAACATTTATCGGCAGTATGTCCTCGTTTGTTACATACTTGGCACACGGTGATCGTGGGTGCGTCATTAACTGGTTTATTGCCGGAGGGTGGGAAGAGTTTGAAACATCGGTCGGCGGAATGACCGGTTGCAATTTTCGGTTGCACACCTGACAGGTAGGGATACTCTTGACTGGGTCTGAAGGGATGGCTGCGTTGGTTACCTGAATGTTCGGGATTTTTTTCTCAGGACATACCCCGGCTTCGTGACCCATTTTGTTGCATAGCTGACATTTTACCTCCTCACTGGTTATTATTTTCACACTACGTTTTGCTCCACCCAACGGGTCCTTAGGATCCGCGGTATCTCGAATACCCTCGCGGAGCGCCGTGCGGGCTATTAGCTGTTTCTCGATTTTTACCGCGCGTTTCACTATGTCATCTATTGTACCGTCCATTGTCATGCGTTGTTCAATTTCAGTCTTTAATCCTTGGACGAAACAAAGGGGCAGACTGTCAGTAGTATTTTTCTTAAAAGCTTCATCCGCTGGGGCGTTATTTTCTGATTCATACGCGTCAAGTATTTGATATCCGAGGTCGCGAATGCGATTGGAATAAGCGACGACCGTTTCGTCGGGTTTCTGATAAATTGATCCGAGTTCTCCTTGTATTCTTGCGGGCGCGTAAATGCATTTCAGAAAATCGTGGAGTGCTCTCATGGTCCCGAACGATTGTTGCATGATGGACCGCCGAGGTTCCCCAATTATTTTTATTCGTACCGCTTTCACCAAATGCGGCTCGCTACCTGCGTCCAGCATCGCAAGAGCTTCGTCGCACCCTTGAATAAACATACCCAAGGACGTGGTGGTCCCGTCGTATGTGGGTACGACCGCTAGTGCATCTTTCAGAGACACTCTCAGAGTTGAATTCGCCATTTCGGGTTTTATTGGATGTACGTGCGTAGGGTTAAGAGCGCCCTGTATATTTTTTTTGTGTTTTGTCACGTTTCGTGGCCCGTTCTTTCCTTCGTTCTTCTTCGGCGGTTATTGTTTTTTGTAAATCGCTGTTTCTGTAGTCTTTCGTTAAAGCCGTATCCGTGTTACAACTGGGTCGGTTTTTCGGCGTTTCTATAATGTCCTCGTTATTGTCGTTCGACTTACTGCAGCTCGCGTTAGTTTCTTTTGGCAGAGTCCCGTTTATCGTGAAAAGGGTGCGTTTGGCAGCCTCGAGTCCTGTCAGAGGTATCTGGATATCCAGAGGGATTTCGTCGGGTGTATAATATACTTCGTTTGTTTGGTTAAAGGGGGTTGTATCGGCAACTAATGAGATATATTTAGTGATCTCCTGTTCTGAAAAGGTTTCTATTATCGTTGTTGTACTTTCGTTGTCCGAGTCGTTAGTCTCGTCGAATGAATGCGTAGTGGGCGTGTCGGGTCTCGGTGAGTCGCTTGGTAATGCGTTGCCCACAGGGGGTCGGGTTTCGGATAGTTCGGGACTCTCGTTTATCCGTGAAAGAGGAGGGATGAATTCCGGGTTTATTACTACTGGCGATGGGGTACGAGAGACTTTCGGACTTCCTTCTACCTTCTCCGTAAGTTCTATTCCCCTGTTACCTTTTTCCAAACTGATTATTTCTTTTTGTAATTCTTCCTCGTCGTCTTCCACTAGTTCTTCCTCCGTTTCTATCTCTCTCTCCTCCTCTGTTTCTTCCTCCTCTGTGTCTTCCTCCTCTGTGTCCTCCTCTATTCTTGCCTCCCCTTTTCTCTCCTCTGTATCTTCCTCTATTCCTGCTTCTGTTTTCTCCTCTACTGTCTTGCTCTCAAGGGTTTTCGTTGTCCCTGTTTGTCCCGGTTCCCTTGTGGGGTCTTCCGACGGAGGTACCTGTTCCTCCTCGGTGCCTAATGGGTTATCAATTATCTCCCTAGGTGTTTCTTTGCTTGTTCTAGTTGTTCTCCTCTCACTCACATAAACATGCACTATCTCGTCGTAGACAGTAGAATTTGACCGCGTTGCCCGTGTCGCCCGGGGTTCGCGTTCGCCCTTGACGGTTTTATCGGATGAACTCATTTATGTCCTTTTCCCTTTTGTTGATTGACTCTACTCCGTTTTTTTTTCCTATTGCGTTTTACCCGAGTTTTCGTTTCCTCAATATCAAATGGCTTATACTCCCCGTCTAATTCGTCGATATACATGGTTACGCCGGGTGACGTTGATATATTTCACTCCGCAAGTTTTTTTTATTATTCCCGTTCGGGACACAAAGAAAGCGTAGCTTATTTGTGTTATGCTTTTGAAGATGCTTAATATTTGTGTAATCCACATGGAAATTTACTAGGTTAAATTACGGAATTTCTTGGTGTTTAACCTCACGATTCAGGAACGGCTAGTTCCTTCAGAATGCCGAATTTGGTGATAATTATATAGCAGTCTCTCCCGTATTCAATTATTTTATTATTTTCGGTAAATTCACTGGCTAGTATTGGTTTCTTCCTTAGCTCGAAAAAGATTCCTACTTCGTTCGTAGCGACAACAAGTTCTGTCTGAATCAACTTGTCTGTGGGTGGTGTGTAAGTTCCACCGTTCGGAAATTGTTCTTTAATTCCTTGTGCGAGAAGATTTTCTATTACTTCTTCGGGTCCGCCCCGGCCCATCGAATAATGTGTCTCTGGTTTTTGTTCTTCAACTCTAATTTTATCCATAGACTAAGTAAAATTAATAGTTTTCCAATGCTTGAACGTTAATATTTTGGTTTTTCTTCCTTGGCAAACATTCCTTTGATCCCGGACGAGCCCCCAAAAATTCTGTTACGTCAAAACTGTCGATGGTTTTATTTCGCTAAGTTTTTACGCAACTGTTGCCCCGTTTCTATTAACACTCTCTGGTCAGAACGATGAGAATCGATCTTTACCACACCCGGTATTAATCGCGGTAACAACTGCCCATTTTTAAGCCTAACCTTGCGGAAAATTGCTTGGGATAGGGCCCTAGAAATGCCTGTCGTTTCTAAGGTCGTAGGGTATTTTCTGAACTCCTGATCCCTCCTGATTCGATTCTATAGTTTTCGGAGAATTTAAAATGATAAAAAGTCTTCGCTTCCGTTTGAGAAAAAATTGAAAGTCTGTTTGACGGTGGGTTTACTCCAGGAAATTGATGAATGGGTTAGGAGAGGAGCAATTAATAAATTCATGCACTGGAAATGACCGATAAATGAAAAGAAGGAAAGATTATAGTGAGTAAAATAAAATGTATGTCGCTTACGTTCTTCACTGCTGGTTTTTCGTCGGTTTTTGGAATAATAAGTAGAACTTCCGATGATTTCGTTGGTAAGAGTAGATTTTATTTCGAATGAATAATTCACGAAAAAGTACAAAATAAATCGAACAATGATTCTCGAACCTGGGGTTCGGACAAAAAAATGTTTCCTTGACTCTCGGTGATCGAATTAAAATGCGATGCCCGATTGAACAAAGACAATTTTTGTTAATCGAAAACGTAAACGGCTGAACGACGCTAACTGGGTCGATAAGATGATGGTAGCTGGCGTAAACGAAAGACGTTAACTTCGTCGATCGGATGATGGTGAGTGTGCCCTGAGTACAAGATTTTTGGGCTTTTTATACCCTTTTCTAGGTTAAAGTAAGTGGGAGTAATCGCCTGATCATGTGTGTTTTTCCTCGAAATGTCATTAAAAATAGTTGCTAGGTTGGAAGGGAGGTGCAAGGATACAGGAAAAAGGGGTGATGCGTGGAGAGACGAGTTTTCTGTTTCGTCGATCGGTGCTTAACTTTAAATATTCGGGGAGATGGTAAAAATCTCGGGGTCTGACTCATCATTTCCCGCGGTGAAGGGAGTCGCTTTCGAGTCCCGTCGTAGGCCCCGTTTGTCTATGAATTTATGTCCTGAGACCTTCCTCTTAATTCGTGACTGCCATTGGATGCTATCGTGCTTGCCGTGAGTAAAGCACGCCGCCAGTGTCGTTCCACCGAAAGTCGCGGCTTTCGTGCATCTCGCCAAAGCCGTCTGCCTTATTCTTTTGACGATGCGGTGGTGCGCCGCGGGATTTTTTTATGGGGTGAACCGAGAGATGGTTTTTTTCCTAACATCGATTTCTTCCCACGTATTTCCGGTAAACGTTTTTACGAAGGTGGGAGTGTTCCTAGGTGATGGTAGTTTACACGTGTCGATTCATTTCAGGAATTATTCCTTTTTTCGTTAACTTAATAATTATTGGATTAAATAAACATACATGTAGTCGTATACATATATACCTATTTTGTCCTTTCCTTAGGCTAACTTATAGATTGCCGAGAATATTCTGGTCCCATATTCGTACTTATTAATTTTCTCTTTTCTTTATGAAACATCGAGGGACTATTAATCCATTATTTTAATTCTCTTCATGGGACGAGAATCTTTCGGATCTACTTTACGACTAAACGGGTGTTAAACAACAAAAATCCTTAATTCATGAACAATTAAAATAACTGGATGATTCTTAGTGGTTACGTAGATTTTTAGCAAAATTTAACTCGCTCTATTGAGGCCCGGTTGAGGGGACCGAAGCTCCCTGTGGTGCCGTGCCAGCGATTTTGCCGCCCGGCAACTCGAGTGTTTAGTTCGAAACGTTCTTGAAATTTGAAACTTATTCTATGAGTGTTGGTTACTTTTAATGTTAATTTATTGTTGAATCTACTAAGATTATTAAAAGAGAGTTTGTTTGTTCTTGTTTAGTTTAAACCAAAAATAATCAGGAATTATTTCTTTGTGCGGTTTAAATTATTATTTATTTCTTAATTGCTTTTAATCTTCTGGATTCCAAATATTTTTAATTATGGGTCTGTCTTTGTTATTTTTCCTCATCTTCATTTTGTGTTTGAAGGCTCCTTTAGACTGTTTTTTTTTCTTTGTAATAGTTTTTATAAAAAAGTGGTTGCGAAAATTCTCTGCCATAGTTTTGAGAAAAAGGGTGTGGTAAGTCGTTTCTACCGTGGCGTGACTTTCTAATCTCATGGCCTTGAGGCGCTAAGCTTTGTAAATCCGAATTATCGATAGCTGGAAACCCTAAAGCTTTCATAAAGCTGCGGACAACCGGTCAGAGCGACCGGCTTAGGTGGGGATCCGGCCCCACGGCAGGTCACTGCGGGCCCCCAAATGGTTCCCCGGCGATGGTACAGAAGATCTAACGATCCTTGAGATCTGTGAGTGTTTAGTCGATACTCGCACCTGACACGGTCCCGAGGTATCGCAAGCGGGTTAGCCTTTTACTCGCCCCAAAAAGAGGCGGCGCTGGCGGTCATAGACCATTTTTGCCGGCCTTCTTTTTCTACAATTTGTCCGGATCTGTTTGACCATGCCGTTAGCTTTGTGACGGTAAATTTTGACCAGTCTTTTTGTGCCTATCGAATGTACCGGCTGAGTTCATTAAGTTGGTGCTTTGGCAGAAACGAGTCATTTATCTAGTTTCCTACTATTTCAAGTTATCTGACCGATTTTTGTTCCTTCTTTTTATTTTATTTTCTGAGTCCAATCTCAGTTGTGAGGACAAATAATAAAGAGAATTTATTCGTTACGCTGGACGTAACAATGGTACAGAAGATCTAACGATTTTTGAGATCCGTGAGTGTTTCGTCGATTCTCGCACCTGATACGGTCGCGAGGTATCGCAAGCGGGTTGGCCTTTTACTCGCCCCAAAAAGAGGCGGCGCTGGCGGTCATAGACGATTTTTGACGGCCTTCCTTTTCTACAATTTGTCCAGATCTGTTTGACCATGCCGTTGGATTTGTGACGGTCAAGTTTGACCCGTCCTTTTGTGCCTATCGAATGTACCGGCTGAGTTCATTAAGTTGGTGCTTTGGCAGAAACGAGTCATTTATCTAGTTTTCTACTATTTCAGGTTATCTGACCGATTTTTGTTCCTTCTTTTTATTTTATTTTCTGAGTCCAGTCTCAGTGTGAGGACAAATAATAAAGAAAACTTATTCGTTACGCTGGACGTAACACCAGGATACGATTTGGACCGAGTACGAGGAATATAACGACCAGGCTAATCCGTCAATTTATCGAGAGGAATACTGAAAGGGCTTTGAGAGAAGGATATCGGAAATATTGTAACAGATAAAAATTGAGAGTGACCCGGTTGAGTGAGTAGTGCACAAGTTTTCCCCGCCTACCCTTTTCTCAATTTTCCCAGCCTCCCCAGCCCCCTGAAAATTTACCCGAGCCCCCTTTTAGTAATTCTAAGCCGTTCCTTTGATTTTTCTACATCATTTCTTTTGAGTTGTATAATTTTTCGACCGTCGAGTACCGGCCGCCACGTGCGCCGACATCTTTAATTTATTCGAAACGTGCGCGTGAGTGGTGGTATCGGCGGAAATTTCCAGCGTGCGTACCGTTATCATTATTTTTCCCTATTCCCCGAGACCCGTTATTGCGACATTTACAGATCTTTATTTTTGTAATTTTTACCAGTTTTTTTGTGTGCCGAGGTAATTAATTAAAAAGCCCTGGACAGTGCCCTTGGCCTAAGAAGTCTCATCCCCCTCCCCCTTATTCCCATGCTAGCCGTGTGCCGCGCAAATTAATCGATTTTTGTTCCTTTTTTTTTGTTTCTTTTAAGTTACGGTGCTACACCGAGAAAGTAGCTGGCACCCAAGCAAAGATTGACATTTTTATGAGTTTTTATTCTTTTGGTTTTTTATTCATTCCGACCATTTTTGTGTAGAGTTTTCACCGGCCAGCCCCCGCTTTTTCCGTGCGATTGATCCAGGAAAATGCCTTCCCAGATATTATCATAGATCTCGTTCTCTTTATAAGTTTCTTTTGAGTCATTACATTTTGAGTATCAATTCTGTCCGTTTTTTTTTCTTTTTTTTCTGGATTCTGGTTATTATTCTTTTGTGATTCTCCGTGACGTTTGTCATTCAAGTAAGACTAAATATTAAAGACTACGACAACTTATTTTCTACACAAAATTTTCGACACGTTATTTCCCCCTTTCCCTCACCCTACATTCCCCAGATCGACCCCGATTTCAAAGAGTAAAGAATACGGCATCATCACAAATATAAAATATATCTATTGTGACGTGATGTTTCGATCACCGTCACAAAAATACAAATAAATTAACGTTTTACGGGTACGGCTATCGATTTAGTTCGGTTAGCCCGTCATAGTTCTCGATTTACTGCTCCTCGGCTGTCCACGTACCGTTCAGCTCTCGTTTAAGTGAAGTTCGTTAGAGTCACGATCCCGTTCGACTTTGCTGATGAGCTAAAGTGTGTGATAAGCTTGGAGATAAGCTTGAAAAGATTCAGTTCAGGTCGGGATCCTCGAATCTATTCGAGGAGAGAATCTCGAAGTAATGAAAAACACGAATAGAGGAGAGCCCGACGAGATCTCGTCGCGAATACGTCAAAGTCCGGTGCAAACTCGGCACTCTGGTTAGGTGATAATGCAGGACGTTGGAAAACAGGCGGAGGTTTCAGTTCGGTCCAGGCAAGGTTGGAACGCCTTGTGCTGTGTTTTATTCGAGAGAGAGCCTCGTTTTCACGTCCTGAATTAAGAGTAACGATCGCGACGAATCTCAAAATTACCGCGTTACAGTTTCGGTTCCCGCTTAAGTGACGCTCTGGAATAGTTTGAGAGGGCAGTAGCTATCGGCTAAGGATCTCGTAATAATCATAACGCTTCGTTAGAATATCGTCGTAGGCTTGTCAGTCTACCGAGAGTCGTCCTCGAGGCAGCTCGGACCTCTCGCGCGATCCGCGTTTACGTTCGGCCTATTGTCTCGCGCTGAGTCATTCGTTCTCGCTCGCGCTACCGTAGACACCGGGTATCGCTCTCACTTCGGTTCGCGTATCCCGCTCACGCTACCGGTCTCTTCGCGCGTTCGCTGGTTGACTCGTGTGCTGTGTTTCGTGCGGATTCGGTTCCAAATTCTTTACCGATTTTTCTGCAATCGAGATGCATTCTGAGGAATGCTCTTGAGGTGTAGTGATTGTGTTTAAGTTCCCGAGGTATCGTGAGATGGAGTTCCCGCGAATTTCTCGATTAAATTACGCTGATTCGTTGAGTTTTATCGTTTCGGTAATGATTCGATCGCGTGTAGATTCGCTCTCGATATGCTCGCGTCGATCTTTCGGTCCGCTGAGCGCTTCCCGATGCACTTGAGTGCGATCCCGTGGCTTACCAGCCTACAATTAATTGTTCTCGTTAATTATGAATTTGGGATTTCGATATTTTAGATTTCGCGTTCTAGATCCCACGTTATTTTATTGGCGAAGGATCGCGACCTTTCTACCACAACCCGCATCCTGAGCAACCGAGCATTTCCGCAACCGTTCGCTTTCGCGAATGCATCGGCGTTAGTTCTCGTAACCGTGAAGTTCTCGTTCGTTCGATCTCGTATTTTGTTCTGTTTTCGTGTATTAGTCCGGCTTGGCGATTCCCCCGAAACAAAAATCGACCCTGCGGAGGTCGACCGTTCCATCGACCTCCACATTAGTCCGGCTTGGCGATTCCGGCGAAACAAAAATCGACCCTGCGGAGGTCAGCCGTTCCACCGACCTCCAGTTTAGACCTCCAGTTTAGACCTCCAGTTTAGCGGTTGTTAATACCGGCGACACACAAATTAACTGGCGCCCGCCGGGACGTCGATGCATCCGTAGAAGCGGACGGCCGAAGGTTACGTTTTTCGAGTTCTCGATTTCGCGCGTCGCTCCCGTTCGGTTTGAGCTTCGATTTTCGCGTTTCCGGTTTTGTTTTTTTCGTGTTTCTATAGTCGCGTTGAGATCTAGGAAAATACGTCACAATATATATCTTGCAACGTTTCACTTTCGGAGTCTCACGCGGCTTTGCTCCGAAAGCGTCGCTATGTGAGTTCTCGGCTCACGTATAAGCATGTGAGGGCAGGTGCTGTAAATAAAAATTCGAGAGAATATTGATTCTCAACGTCAATTTAAAATGCTGGTTTTTTTATTGCTACAAATTTAATCTTATTCTTGAATTAATCTTATCTCTAACGAAACAGTTTATCTCGGCAGAAGAGGTTCTATGTCGCGCAGAACAAATAATCTTAGAAAAAAAAAAAAAATTGATAACGAAAGGGTTAAATGAGACAGACGGCAGCAGTCTCTCCCGTCCCCGAGAGAAGTCGCCGACTCTGTATTTTATAAGGAAAATGTTTTCAGACGGCGGCAGTTCCTCCCGTCCCCGAGGGAAGTCGCAGATGCTGATTTTTTTTGTAAAAAGGTAAACCAGACAGCAGCAGTTATCTCTGTCCCCAGAGACAGTCGCCGATGCTCGTTCGGAAGGAATCTCGGTGGTGATCGGAGTCACCGTTCAACCAAGAGTGCTTCTCTGTGCGTCCGGGCCTCCTTTTATATCGGAGCGCCGGATGCGCACGGCCCGACTCTGCGTCCCCTTCCTAGCCTCGTGACGTCAGTCTGACGTCTGCCTCTTTCCCCGTCTTCCGCGATCACGCGAGGCTGACGCAATACCTGCGTGCTCCAAAGCGCGTCGTGAGTCTCGCTGTGAAGCAGGCCGCTCCTCGGCCGCTGACTCCTCGGGTATGCGCCCCTCTCCGGTGCGCTCTTCTTTACCGATGCCCTCGGTGCTTCTCGTGTTGCTCGTTGCTGCTCCGATTCGGGATTAATCGGGGAGCGAATTTTGAGAGCCATCTCAATCTATATATATATATATATATAAAATGTGGTTTTATCGGCGCTTCGTGGGGCTTGGGTGACGATGGAATAAAACGAAATTGAGTTGCTCTGAAAAGAGTTATTTGAGAGTTATTGTTTTTCGTGTTCACACTTTACATTGTATTTCTCGATCATAACTAACTATGAGGCTTACCTGAAAAGAGAAACAACAATTAACGCTGTTGCTCCATCTCTTAATTATTCCGCACCGTCCTAACCACATTTCCTCTCCCGTCGTACATGTGACCAGCGCGGTTTTCTCCTAATTCTCCCTCTGTCTAGACTTGAGCAGTCATTTCGTTATTGCGCGGCAAATTCGGATGAAATGAAGTGATCAGCTTCATTTACATCTTCCCCCCTAGGGGTTTGTGGGATTATCTTACACATAGTTTTTATGTTATCTAATTTTTTTCTCTTTTTCTTGTACTGGAACAAGTTTTGTTATGTGAAAAAGATTTAATTCGTATTTCCTATGTCCTGTGTTTACTCTGTAGATTGAGTTGGATAGTTTTCCTAAGACTTTATATGGTCCGATTTTTAATTCGTCCAGTTTCTTCCTATTCAACCGATTCCCGTTTTCAACATACACGGAGTCTCCTATTTTAACGTCCCACTCCTTCCGGTTTTTGTCAAATCGTTGTTTATTATAGTTGTGTGATTTTATAGTCTTTTCCAACGCGACCTTCCTATCCTGTAGTGAGTTATTTTGTGTGATTTCTTGTTTACATTCTTCCGGTATGAATGTTACATTTTTGCCTTCCAATAAGTATTTTGAAGAAAAACCTGTCACCGTGTGTTCGGTTTCATTATATCTTTAGGTACATTCGTGAGCGATAGTTGTCCAGGCTACTTTATTGTTCTGCTCATTTATTTTACATCTAATCTCATTAACTGATGTCTGATTCAGTCTCTCATTTAGACCGTTTGAGAACGGCGCGTTCACGGCCGTAAAGATGATGGGTGTATTTTCTTTATCTAGGAAGCTTTTGAACTCTTTTGAATTTATTCCTGGATACTGATCCGATAGAATCATGCCAATTTTATTTTCCGGTGTGACCTTTTGAACAAGCTTTATGAAATCACTCGAATTTTGGGTTTTTGAGGTTAAAATATAGGCGTATCTTGTAAAGTGGTCTACCAGAAGAAGCAAATATCTCTTTGTAGACCGTGAGCTGCCAAAGCCGCCTATGGTGTCGATAGATACTATTTCGAAAGGGTTTGCCGCTGGTCCTGAATGCGACATCAGTCCATATTTGTGTTTCCCCCTAGATTTGTTTTTTATGCAGATGTCGCAATCATCGCAGATTTTCTTTATATTTCTTGTTAAGTCCTTTGCTACGTAGAACGGTTTTAATTTGTTTTCCATTTGACGTATGCCTATATGGCAGTAGTGATAATGCACATCTTCTATGATTTTTTTACTAAATTCTTCCTTTAGTACAATTTTCTCCCTTTTCCCGACCTTCTTATAGTATATTTAATTTTTTTCTTTTAGGCTATCTATGTTTTGTTTTACATTTCCGTTTTTCTTTTGATCATGTAAGATATCTTCTAGCTTAACGTAGTTTACAATCTTTAAAGCTTCCTTTTCATTTTCGTTTGGTTCCAGCACCGGATTTCTACCCAAGCTATCGGCTTCTAAGTTGTACTTTCCTGGCGAGTATGTGACCTCGAAATTGAATTGTGATAAATAGTACGAGAGTTCTCCCAGTTCTTCGTCTGTTCTCGCTTTAATATTCATTTTCTCTAGAGGTTTATGATCAGAGTAGACCGTGAATTTTTTTCCTATGAGCCAGTGCTGCCAGTATTTTACCGCTTCTTTTATTGCTAGACACTCGGGGTATATTGCTTTTTTTTTGGCTGTCATTTAGTTTTCTCGGAAAGTACGCGCAAAGTTTTTGTTGAGTATCAGGGTTAGGCGCATTTCTATGCTCGGTGGCGCGTACGCATCGCGGCGAGGTCAAGATGGCTGTAAGCGCATGCGCGCTATAGTAGTGGGGAGCAGAGTCTCTCTTCCGGTGAGAAGCGCCTCGTGTGGCTAGTCGAACCAGAACTGTTACGCATACGAGACGCGTTCTGTGATACTTTGCTTTATAATAAACAAAATCTATTGTTCATCGTGTTTAATTCTTTTCTATATCCGATCCTTCTCCCACAGCAATTCTTCGGTTCAACAGTTTTTCTTGTCCATTATGTTGCAGTTGCTTCGAAACAGCACCTATTCCCTGTATACTAGCGTCTGTATAAATGCTTGTCGGCAAATCCGGATCGAAGATTTCTAAAATCGGTTTTTGGCGGAGTAGTTTTTTTATTTTCTCGAAGGATTCCTTGCATTCCTCGGTCCAGTTAAATTTTTGCCCTTTTCTCAGCAATTTGTGTAATGGATCTAATGTTATCGATATGCTTGGCACATATTTCCTGTAAAAATTTATTTTTCCCAGAAACTGACGCACATTTTTTTGCGTCTTCGGGACCGGGAAATTTTTATAGCAATTAAGTTATCCTTCAGTGGGGTAATTGTGTTGTTTTCAATTATATGTCCTAGGTATTTCACTGAATTTTGTACAAAGCTACATTTTGAGAATTTCAGTCTCAAGCCTTCCTTCCGAATTGCTCCCGACAACATTGATAAATGTTTAATATGTTCCTCGAACGTTTCAGAAAATATCAAAATGTCATCTATGTAATTCACCTTGAAATTTGATAGTTCATGTTTTCTTATAATGTTGCTTAATATTCTCTGAAAAATTGCAGGAGATGTTTTAAAACCGAATGGTAGGCAAGTCCACTGGAAATGGCCTTCCTGCGTAACGAACGCTGTTTTATGTTTGTCTTCGATTTTCAAAGGAATTGACCAAAACGCTGAATTTACATCTAATGTAAAGAAATATTTACATTTTCTTGTCTTGATCATTAAGTCTTCAATTAGTGGGAAGGGTTGTGCTTGCGGGACTACAATCTTATTCAGGTCCCGAAAGTCTACACGAAAGTTTACACACAATCTCGATTTTCTCCCTTCTTCTTTTTTATAGGCTAGTGTAACCGGGGCAGCAAAAGGGCTGTAAGACTCTTCAATCAATTTTTTTTGTAATAGTTTAGATACTTGTTGTTCTATTTTTTTTTTGTCTTCGATAGTGCACCGATGTGGCCTTTTGCTGCAGTATTTATCTATCAACAAATCAATGTGTGCTTCATAGCCCTTCACTGTTCCTATGTCGTCTTTATCTTTGGCGAAGAGCGTCCTGTTCTTGCAGATCAATTCATCTATTCGTGACTGTTGCTGAGTATCTAAATGATTTACCGAAATGTTAAAGTTTGCCACATTTATGTGTTCTGTAGCGGGAATTTTCACCTCCCGTACATTTTAGCCCCAACTCCCAATGTCGGCTCGGCACCGAATCTCGGGGCTCGAACCCACGACGAGATTTCGTAATGCCGGCCGAACCAGGCCGTCCCCGCGTGGCAAGGGGGAAGCCACTACCTCGCACGCGGTTGGGCGCCAGGTACCTCGGTACCACCGCTCGGGAAGCGGTAATTTTATTTGAGACTCGCGGCGAGTTACGGGGCGAACGGGGGAGACGGGTAAAGCGAAGCTGGCGAGACTCCGGCTAACTCAGCCCACCTGGGAGAGAATGGTAGAGGGGGTGGACGGGCGAGTGACCAAACGCAATGTGCAAAATAAATAATTTTATTCGTCGTCAAACCATAAAATTTTTCGGGGACTAAATCGTTTGCTAAATGGTAACAAATAGTAGACACCGCCGGAGGAAATAAACTAGTGCCAACCTTAAATGTAACTAGAAGGATACGCTGTTGCCGATATTGAATGTAGCCAAAATAAAGATAACTATTGCCGAAATCAGTTGTAGCCGAAACGAGGTAAACTATTGCCAAAATCGGGTGTAGCCGAAACGAGATAAACTATTGCCAAAATTAGATGTAGCCGAAACGAGATAAACTATTGTCAGAAGTAGATGTAGCCGACGAGATAAACTATGGCCAAATAATAGGATGAAGCCAGAGGAATTACACTATCGCCGGAAGTTAAACGTAGCCAGGGAAAATAAACTATTGCAAGATAAGGGGATGTAGCCAGAGGAATTATACTATTGCCGGAAGTTAAATGTAGCCAGGGAAAAATAAACTATTGCAAGATAAGGGGATGTAGCCAGACGAATTATACTATTGCCGGAAGTTAAATGTAGCCAGGGAAAAATAAACTATTGCAAGATAAGGGGATGTAGCCAGAGGAATTATACTATTGCCGGAAGTTAAATGTAGCCGAAATTAAATTGCCGAAAATTAACTATAACCGAGACGTTCGATACGACATTTACAACGACGAATACTTAATCCCAAAAATATTCGAGAAGATACGCGAGGACGCAACGAAAGAGGGGAAAGGCATGAACAAGTTGCGATTGCCGGAAAATGTTATCCTAAATGTAGCCGATTCACTGGTACGCGGGACGCGAGATAAAACAAAAGATACAAGCGCTCGCTAGAACGAAGCTAGTACGCCAGATAGCCAAAGTAACCGAGAAGGCTCGCGCACCGGGTCACCCGATGTAAACGCGGCGTGCCCGTGACCTTTCTACGCGATGCTGGCCATCCCTTTGTCTCGCGGGATGTAATTTAGCCCACGTAACCGGCGAATTCGCTTTAGCCCCGATATAATATAATTCGCGGGATATAGCCGAACGAATAACATAATACTTGCCAACGTCAAAGGCGTTAGGACGGGGTACGCGACCGATTAGATAAAGAAAAGATGGCAAGAATAGCCGAAAGAAACGCGAATAGACTGATTAACACTAGTAAAGAAACGCAAGAGAAATAGATTTCCCAGACTAAATATAGCCGAGAAACGAAACGAGAAACAGAAAGAATTTACCAGACGAAGAATCTAGCCGGAAATGCTTCGCCGGACCCATCAAGACGCCCGAGGGCCTAAAAGGAGACCAAGAAGCTACGCAAAGACAAAAGGCAATCAAGAAAATCTCTACACCCGAATTCTACAATAAAATTGGGTCCGGTTTCGGCATCGCCGGCTAGCACAGAGCACAAGAGAGAGACGGGGGCTTACCGGTGTGTGAACAGCCCGGGAGAACACTCGATGAAAACACTGCCACTCGTCACCGCACTAGATCCACGACCGCTGAATAAATTAGCGGCTCCCGGGACTGTCCGCACTAACGCTACCCCCTCTCTCTCGACTCCCGAATACTAGCCTATGCTAAACGGCTAGGCCGTCGGAGAAACGCTTTCTCCTCCGGCCGCTCCCCGCTACCCGCGAGAATCTTCCGCTCGCAGCGATTATTGTCGATGTCCACGGACTCCTTCCTCCCAGGATCCGGTGGGGCAAAATGAACGTGAGAGGAGGCCTCCCTCGCGAAGTTAAGGCGTCCCTCTTCCTCCGCGGTGGGCCCACTCGGTACGCCACATAACTGCACCTCGACGTGCATTTTTCCCTCGTAATCCCCGCTAGTGGAGGCGCCGTGATGAGCGGTCCGCGGCGCCCGTGAATTCGACGGGACAGGAACGGCTCCGGGCCGTGTAGTCTGGAGGGACGGGAAACTCGGTATCTCGGTCATAACCCGCGTCCCTCTGGCCTCCTAGTCCGCGGAAGCAGGTCTCTCGCTTCCGCCTGCTTGCCGAGCGGCTTCTTCTCCGGCCTTCCTAGGCCAATCACCACCGGGGAACACAGCCGGGGCAAAACAGGCCGACGGTCGTATCGGGAAGTCGCAAGACTCCTCCGTGGCCTATGGAAAACCTTGTAGCACCCAACAACTAAGAAACCAGATCGGCTAACTATAATAGAATAAATAAAATAAAATAAAATAAAATAAAATAAAATAAAATAAAATAAAATAAAATAAAATAAAATAAAATAAAATAAAATAAAATAAAATAAAATAAAATAAAATAAAATAAAATAAAATAAAATAAAATAAAATAAAATAAAATAAAATAAAATAAAATAAAATAAAATAAAATAAAATAAAGAAGGTTCCCTCTCGGTGAGTCGATCACCGAGCCCGGTCGACGAGCGGCGTCCGTAGGGCCGTAAATCCGGCCCCCTGCCCGACCAAAACCGTGCGAAGTGACGAGACGCAAAATGTCACGTCACAGTTCATTAAAGTTTATTTTATATTCAATGTTTGTTTCGCTATTGCTTTCCTCTGGGATGCGTAGATGTCCGTTAGGTACATTTAGTTTTTCTTCTATTTTGCTACCTGCCAAGCCAGGAATTTTTTTTTTGTTCGTTTCTTTTCCGTCATTTTCGTTTTCATTACTATCCACCCTCTGGGTGATTTCTAATTTCTCATTTTGAAGTAGGTGGAAATTTTTATGCAATCTAATCTGACTAAGAAATCGCAATCGAAATTCTCCTAGTCTACTACAAAGACGTTCATATTTTTCTCAATCCCAAAGATTTTTATTTTTCAAGTTACCGTTCCTATAGGTTCTTTCACACCATTAATCGTCTTTAAGCCTGGATTTTCCTTTTTATTGTCGATTGGGTTACTTTTCAAGGATAATAGTCTCGAATTTATTAGCGAAACATTCGATCCAGAATCATAAATCCCCGAAATGTCCAAAGTTTCGTTTATTGATAGCTTAATTTCGATCAATGGTGGAATATTTAGTTTTTTGGATCGATATCGTTCAATTCCGTTTCTAATTCCGAGTTATTAACACTCCTTATTTCCTCTCTTTTTGGTTTATCACTATTTTTGTTTTTGAACCAGCACGCGGATTCCGGGTGGTACTGGTTACCTCTATTTTCTTTTTCGCAAATTCTACATGGTCGGTCTCGCCCATTTTTTTCTCTACCCTTACTCTCCAAGCTAGCATTAGAACCCGGGGATGAGGGCGTTTTCTTCTCTGGAATTTTTTTTATCACAAGGTGTTCTAGACCCCTGACTTTATTCAGTAAATCTTCCGTTTCTCTCAAGCTTTCCCTGTCAATCTTATCTGCTATAAAATTTGGCAGACCTGTGGCGATCAGATCGATCATGGTGGTTTTATCCATTGATTTACCTACTTCCAATAATAACCACGTTCCAATAATTCCACGTTTGCCATTCGGAATTTATTGTGTGCTTTATAAGCATGGAGCTATACCAATCAAGGCATGACTCGTCTAAGAATAATCTCAGCGCTTCAATCTTCAGGGTGTCTTCTTCGATTCCCTGTCGTGCGCACTCCGCTTCGAAAGTTTCCATCCACTGGGTCACGTTCGATGCCTTCCTTGCGAATTTCTCCAATACGAACTTTTCCGTTAGATTTTTTATCTTCTGTGGCTTGGGCACCTCCTTCTTCGTTTCAGCGAAATTTTCCAGGATCCTCGTTAGAGCCTCTTCTGAGATTCCAGCGGTCGGAGCTTGTTGCCGTATTCCTGGTGTAATCTCTTGTATAAAATATCCCTTGAATTGCATGTTTCCCTCTTCGTCTCTGTAGATCTCCTTCATTTCTGGTGTCACGGCTATCCACACTTGCCTTTGATCATGTCTCCTTAGTAGTGTAGTTTTTACTTTTTGGTAAGTTGCAGTTTTTATAACCGCCTCGTGCAGTCTCACCGCTTGGAATTGCTCCGGGATTACAAAGGTGTTTTTGTCCGTGTCCGTAATTGAGGTTATGGTGATGGTATTTGTGTTTGGATCGTCGCCTGCTTTCACCACAAATTCAAATCTCAGTTTCTCGATCGTTGTTTAAACAGCTGTAGAATTGTTGTTTTATAATGTGGTTTTATCGGCACCTCGTGGGGCTTGGGTGTCGATGGAATAAAACGAAATTGAGTTGCTCTAAAAAGAGTTATTTGAGAGTTATTATTTTTCGTGTTCACACTTTACATTGTATTTCTCGATCTTAACTAACTATGAGGCTTACCTGAAAAGAGAAACAACAATTACCGCTATTGCTCCATCTCTTAATTATTCCGCACCGTCTAAACCACGTTTCCTCTCCCGTCGTACATGTGACCAGCGCGGTTTTCTCCTAATTCTCCCTCTGTCTAGACTTGAGCAGTCATTTCGTTATTGCGCGGCAAATTCGGATGAAATGAGGTGATCAGCTTCATTTACATATATATAGTTTAAAAAAACACAGATATTGTATAAGAAATCTGGCACGATACAGTCATTCTATGCTCGACCCGTGAAGGTCTTTCGCCCATTAAGGGCAAACGCAACAAACTTCCCATCTACCTCCGTTGAGACACCCACCAAGCGAACTTTTACCGAGATGGCATGCTTGGAGAAGCACCCTGCCTGATCTTCTCTTTTGTGAGCCCGTCGAGCGAGTTGAATCTACCCCTACTAGGGAAACGAAGTCATTTAGCTAGGCTTCAAACGATTCGCTCTAAGTCGAATCGTCGGAAGTCATGCCCGGTGGGAGCCACGGGGAGGCAGATTCGTCGGCATGTACATGCCCGATTCCAGCAGGTCTACCCATATTATTCGGGTATTTGTTAGAGTGGAACCTCTTGTGTCTGCCTTGACAGGTCCCCCCGGACCCCTGCGTTTGTCAGGTGGAGGCATGGCAAAAGCTGAAAATAATCAATCATGGTTCACAGCTGGAAATAAGACACACAGTTAGATTTCCAGTACAATAAGTAAGAAGAGGTTTCTTCATCCACCTACGCCACTCGAGTGAATTGGCGATCCGCGAGGCTTACGGTCCATTCACTCATCTCGAATAGTTCCGACACGTCCCGGTTGAGCGGCACCAGAAGCTAAAACCAGTAAAGTCATAAAGTATGAGCATCACAACTTCGAACGAAATAAAATTTTACACCCGAACTTATTCTGAGTCCTTTGTTCCTCGCTCCTCCTCGATCTTCGGTCTTCGCTCTTTGTTACGAACGAACTCCCGCCGCTTTCGCCATTTCCGCCACTTTTGCCAATTCCACTTTCACTACGCTTGGGGATACGCTCATCTCCCTACACTACTCCGACTCTAGCTCAGCTAGCTCCTCTTGTCTCTTTAGCCAGAAGCATTTTTTACAAAAATCGGAGAAGGCAGAGGAGGCTGTAATGAACTCGCATCTCCAAGATAAATGTTCCGATTTTAATTTTAATAGAAAGACACGAGTCGATATATATGGTTCAAATCAATACGTGAAAGACTCACGGTTAACCATAAAAGGCTCCTCCCAAAGCAAATAAAGGGCGAATTCGCTTATTGGAGCATTTTCACCACCAATGGCACCATAGTTGGTGGTTTTTAACCCCTCCAGTTGTCAAGGGATGATAGGGGATGATTGGTGTATAAGGAATGATAAAATTAAGTAGTTCAGTTCAGTTATTATCGAACCGTTGTAGTCACCACGCTGAGCTACACGCCTGTAAAACTCATCGAAGCCAGCTATATTAAGTCGGAGTTCATAGCTCATACGGCGATCCAGTAGAAGCTGCGTCTTCTAAGTAATTAAAACAATAGTCTCAACAATATTAATTTTCCGGATTCCAATTGTGGTTTGAGCTAATAAAAGCACAGTTATATGTAACTTCATTCATAATAAAACAATGAACGTGTGAAAAACAATGTGAGTATATACAATCTTTGCCTCATCGTTACAACCTTAACCCGCGTTTAAATAAGCTCGAATAACCGCGCCGATGTATCGTAGACGGCGATTATCTAAAACCCATAAAACTATAGTGTAAATAGGCGAGGTTTCCGCCCTCGGTGTAAAGGGCTGCCCTGCTTTGACCCGAAAGGAGAAACCGATAGTGTTGCGCTGTCCCTTACACTCTCACAAGTTGGGCTGGAGGTAACAAGACCTTCCCAGACGACACCAATTGGCGCGCCGCTTCTGGCCATGCTCTATCTCCGACTATCTCTCGCAGGGCGACTCTCTGCGCCTCGAAGTTCCGACACTCGAGGAGAAAATGCTGCGATGTTTCCGGCAAACTACAGCGGCAGTTCTCCCCGTCAACGAGATTAGAAGACGCGAGACGCGCCCTGAAATTCCCATGTCCGGTGAGAACCTGCGTGCTGTAGTGGTTCGTTTGGAACCAACGCGCCTCCAGCCTATCTCTTACTCTCCCGAAGAAGGCGTGTGTGGTCCGACCCTTCCTTGAAGAATCCCAGTGTGTCTGCCACATCTCCAACGCCTGCTCCCTTATGCGCTTGCTCGCATCCCGACAATTATTCGTAATTTCGACTTCATTGATCCAGACGTCCACACCAGTTTGAATCTTATACTTGACTCTACGTTCTGTCAGCAACATATTAACGGGAATTGCACCAGCAAGGACGCCGTGGTTGCTGGTCCCACGACGCCGTCCTGTACGCCGCCGTGGTTGCTCTTAGTGCGACAAGCTGGGCTGAACGAAGAGCCCTAGTGTCTTGTACATTGCACACGTCAGCCCAACCCGCAGCAGCGTAAGCTACTATCGGGAAGAAGACCCCGCTGTACACTGTCTTCAGCGCCTTATAGCGCAAACCCCATCCGGATCATGCCATCCTACCCAGCTTGTTGAATAGCGACGCTACTTTATCGGGCAAATAACTACAGTGAGTCTTTACTCTCATTTCTCTATTAAAGTGGACGCCCAGGTATCTAACTGATTCTTTAAAAGGGATCGTCGCGTCACCCATCTTCATGCCAAATGTGGCCAAACAGCCTGTCTGCGCTGGCGGTCAGGACGGTTCCCGCCGCGCCTACCCACTGGTGGTGGTCGAACCCACACGGTCTTGAGGAGGATTGCCGTCGTCTTCCGTGCGGAAAGTTCAAGCTTTGCGTCTCTCGACCAGCTAATAATAGCGTCGACGATTCTTTGGCTCTCGATTTCGAGCTCTCTTCTCGATTCCCCGCTTACAAGGACCAGAAGATCATCCGCATAAGCGATGAATCGGTCAGGGCACAAGTCGTCGAGCTTCCTAAGAAGCGAATCAAACATGATATTCCAACATGCCGGACCCAGAACTGAACCCTGTGGGCAGCCTTTCGTGGTACGCTTGGAGACACTCATCACCCCACGCCAACGTAACTTTACGATTGTCGAAGTAGCTCTGAAGCACTTTGTGAATATTAGCCGGGCACTGCCTCGTGCGCAGTTCTTTGAAGACCATCGGCTACCATACGTTATCAAATGTTCCAGCATCATCAAAAAGCAGCGCAATCGTAAATTTCGATGCGGACTCTTCCACCACAGCGCGAAGCTCTACTATCGCGTCCTCTATGGATATCCTTGTCAAATTCAAACTGTCGATTTGACACTCCTTCCTCTATCACTACGCTCATTTTTCGCTTGATCAATTTCTCGAGTAGTTTCCCTACTACGGAGAAAAGGCCAATCGGACGATAGGACTTAGGGTCCTTCTTGTCTTTGTCTTCGCACTTTAGGAGAACTCTGAGCGAGCCTTCATTCCAAGCTGCGGGAAAAACTCCCCAAATAAGACACGCGTTATACAACCTCAGCTGCTGACCAGGGATTATGCTGCACGCTCTCTTGAGGACTTCTACCTCGATGAGATTGTGTCCTGGAGCCTTGCCGTTCTTGAACGTACGGCACGCCTTCCTCATTTCACCCTCGGTGAATGCTCCAGTGTCTTCCGTGTCCAGTGGTTCCCGTGCTCTTCGGCGCACCATCCTGTGCCACAGACTATACTCCTCCTCCTGGTCATCGGGGACGTGCGTATCGAGAAGGCCTCTGGCGGTTTCTCTAAAGTCTATTGTAGTCTCTTCGCCTCGCCGGATAGTATTCAGCACTTTCTCAACTCGGAGTTTATCCGCCTGGTGTTTGTACACGAATCCCCAGGGCTCCTCGTTTCCGCACGACGTGACAAAGTCCTTCCAGCTTTCACGTTTTGCCTTCTTCACCTCTTTGCTGTATTCCCGCAAAGACGCGCGGTACTCTTGCCATTTCTCGAGGAGTAGTGGCTGCGTTCTTTCCCTCTGATACGCTCGTGTCTGCCTGAAGACCAATCTTCGCTTGTTGGTCAAATTTTGAGTCCACCATGGGTTGGACTTTCTATAGCGCTTCTTGCGCGGCATCGACTCGACACAAGCGTCGGTTAGGACGCTCATGAGAGCTGTTGCCATTACCTCCACGTCGTTTGCCGACTCAATTACAAGTTCCTCCAGCCTATCTCTTGATTGAGCTGTCAGTATCTCAGCGAACCACCCCCAGTCAGCACGACGAGTGTCGAACCGACTAGTACCGGCCACTCGATCTCCCGTTGCGGTCTTCGGCACTTGCAGCCTGATGTCTAGCGCCCTATGGTCGCTGGTCGTCCACTCCGGTCGAACCTTCCAGTCTTTGACAAACCGAGACATGAAAGGCGACGCCAAGGTGACGTCGATGTACGACTCTCCCCTCGTCGTCCAAAAAGTCGCTGGTTGACCAGCGTCATTCAGGATGTCCAAGCCGAAAACCCCAATGAGTTCTTCTAGCTGGAGTCCTCGCTCGTCAGTCTCCCGTGCGCCCCACAGAACCGACTTTGCGTTGGAATCTAACGCCACTATCACTTTTTTCCCTTTCAGACTACGAAGCACTATATCGAGGTGTCTGAGATGCAACTCGATGTCGTCCCAATATTGAAAAAAATGCAAGACGACATAGAACGAGAAGCCGGGTGCCTGCACCTCCGCAGAGACACAGTGTGTCGTGCTGAGTTGCAAGACAAAAAGCATTTGAAAGGCTGGGTTCCACAACACTATGGTTACCCATGCTCTTTCACTTCTCACTGCGGCAACTCGTGCCGCAGTGCCTAGTCCGAAGAAAGTGTGCGCTGCGTCTGTCTTCTTGACGTATGGCTCCTGCAATAGCAGGATGTCTAGGGGTTTTCGGCTGATGAGTTCCCTCCCTTCTCCCGTCACTACCTCCGAACGCCTAGCGTTCAACTGCATTGTTCTAATGCCCATGGATTGCCTCAGGTCCATGTTAATGTTAGGTGGATCTCGGGGCTCGTTCGCGATCGCGGCTCTATTTTCTACCGGGCCTATCGCTTGTCTATCGCAGGGTCCTACTACGTTCTCCTCCTCTCCGACGGCACGAAGGCCGAAAATATTACACTGAGCTCTGATGCTACCAGTGCTACCCGTGGGCATGCGGATGGGCGTGGGCTGAGAAGCCGCCAACATTCTCGCAGCCGGCTGGGTGCACGGCTTCGCGACAGAGTTAGCAACTCCCACATTAAGTGGCGCGACTGGTTGCCTTTGCTCCACCAGTCGGACACTTCGTCCCACATTCACTCTACATTCATTCAGGTTACCAGTATTTTCCATTTTTGTTCCCACGAGCATGGTCGGAAGTATATTTCACACGGTGCCGCAGAGCCGCCTTGCTTCACCCGGGCAGTTGGTACGGTGTCGGATTTTGCCTGTTTCCTAACCGTCATGCTTGAGACAGACCTTTTAACCCCCGTCTGCCATGAGACCATAGCCACGTTGATACAGCGTAGTCTGGGGGGGGGGGGGCACTGATTCTCGCCAGTTGGCCCGGCTCTGGATATGAAATTTCGATTAGTCTCCCTGTTGGCCTACGTAAGACACATTATCAGCACATCGATCGACTCCACCAGTCCTCTCATTCTTTTCATTCATTCACTCGTGCTTCTCGTGCTAGGATTTATTTCACAATGCATGCAAAATTGCGAAAATTAAATAACATAAAATAAAAATAGTGGAGCCTCCAAAGCTCGTCCGCTACCCGAGCATTACGGTGTAGCCGCTGGACTTCGCCGAAGAGGCGATCGCAGCCACCGGCTTTTGCCGAGGAGACCGCAATCCCGCACTCTCATAAAGCTGTGCGGAAGATTATACAAAATGAACAAGACATGTGTAAATTACTTTGCATTTTTTTTTCCCTTCGAGGCAATTCGTTATTCTATGGGACGTTGTCGCATCCCAGGGTACGCGATTCATGGAAACTGAGCATGAGGCACCCAGCCGCTTCGTCAGACACGAACCAATCAGCGAGGAGAAGAATGCGTGCACAGGTTTCTCCTTGCGTGTAAGCTCGTGCATGGCAATGCGTCATCACTCAAAAACTACCCGGCCTTCAGTACCCCAAGTACTTACCACTTCAATACGTATTACAAGTACTTACTACTTCAATACGTATTTCGAGGACTTGCTACTTCAATACGTATTTCAAGGACTTAGGGTATTTGCCAAACTCTGGTTGTGACTAATCGTTTGTCCTTGTTTTTCGATGTACAGCTACCCGCAAGCAGCAATTTTGACTCCGTTCAAAACCGTGAAGCGATCATTGTGTCGGTGGAAAAATAGCGCCCGTCCACCCGTCATTGGTAGCAGTGACGTGTAAACGTTACAGGACCTGGACGAATTTATTTCGGCTGAGAAAATGCGGTCGTGCATGACTTACGACGTTGGTGACGGTAACCACCAAGACATGATAAGCCAGTTGATCAGTGTGGATGGCCGACACGTGGGGCTGATCATTTCTAATGACAACTGCATTCAGGAATGTCCGAAAAATGCGACAATGTTGCACACCGACGGCACATTCAAAGTGGTTCCGCGACTCGAAGCAAAAACCCGCGAAAGGCGGAAATATCAGCATCTGGTGATATTGACTGAGGCATTTAACTGCGTTAGTAATCTTTTCTATAACATTTAACAATAACTCTCAATTCGCGATTAAAATTATACGGAACAAAAAAAAAACATTCGTAGCTAATTTAAAGAATAGGTGCTTCCTACGGCGTGGGTAATAATGAACGAGAAAACCGAGGAAGGATACGATGCCGTTTTCACTGTTGTGCTTTGCCGCTTTCATGTTTTCTTAACGTCGATTATGACTGATTTCGTGATCGCCATGCGAAATAGCTTGCGGAACATCTTACCAGCAGCGCAAGTTTTCGGTTGCCTCTTCCACTTCGCGCAGGTTTCTTTTAATATATATAATCGTTGGTAATGCTAATCGGAAAATAATTTGATAATCAAAAAATATTTAATATGATAATATTTTCGAAGAAAATCGTCATGCGAAAAACGGTAGCTCTCGCGCTGTTGCCTGCGTCAAAGATCAACGAGGCTGTTTCGGCGCTTCGCACATCGACCGATTGCCTCTGGAACGCGATGTACACTGTCCGTCATTGATGCCTGGTTTTTCTGGTTTTCTATCTTCCTCAATATCTTCCCTGATATCTTTCTCGATGTCTTCCTCGATATCTTTCTCGATGTCTTCCTCGATATCTTACTTGATGTCTCAACGGGGTCGAAGATATCAGAGAAGACATCTAGCAAGACCGATGTCTTGCTGGATAGCTTGCTTGATGTCTTCTATTCCGTTAAGACATCGAGGAAGATATCCAGGAAAGCCAGGCATCAATGACAGGCAGCGTACGAACATTTTTAAACCCCCGACTGCCCGCTAGGGCAAGAAAAGACGGGAGTTATGCGTTTCACTGAGGCCCCCCGATTTTGCTGTTTTCGTTGTCTCCAGTGTTTGTCGGAACGGCGCAATGTCTCTCGACAGAATTTGGCACACTAGTTCTGTGTATGTGGAGGTGTGTTCGTCGCAAAGGAATAGGAAAATGAATGTGAAATGGCAGAGATAATTAACTTCGAAAAAACAGACCCTATGCAAATATAATTAACTTCGAAAAAAAACCCTATGCAGATATGTCGACAGGCACCCGCCATTATCTACTATTGCCATTGCGATTATTTGTCGTCTGCTATAAAAATGCTGTAGCTGTGTGCTATTCTACAGTGCATTGAATTCACTCAACGTGTAGTATAACCTCGAATACGTGTCGAGCTGCGTCTATGCTAAATAGAACGCATCTCGAGCACAGAAAAATCGGTAATTAATTCGAAACCGAATGGGCACGAAACCCAGCACACCCGACTCTCTAGCGATCGCGTGAAGAGACAGCGTGAGCGGGATACGCGAACCGAAGCGAGAGCGATAGCTGGAGTCTACCGTAGCGCGAGCGAGAACGAATGACTCAGCGCGAGACAATAGGCCGGACGTAAGCACCAATCGTGCGAGAGGTCCGAGCTGCCTCGAGGACGACTCTCTGTAGACTGATGAGCCTACGACGATATTCTAACGACGCGTCATGATTATTGCGAGATTCTTAGCCGATAGCTACTGCCCTCTCCAACTATTCCAGAGCGTCACTTAAGCGGGAACCGAAACTGTAACGCGGTGATTTTGTGATTCGTCACGATCGTTACTCCTAATTCAGGACGTGAAAACACGGCTCTCTGTCTGAACTAAAACACAGCACAAGGTGTTCCAACCTTGCCCGGACCGTACTAAAACCTCCGCCTGTTCTCCAACGTCCTGCATTATCACCTAAACAGAGTGCCGTGTTTGCACCGGACTTTGACGTATTCGCGACGAGATCTCGTCGGGCTCTCCTCTATTCGTGTTTCTCATTACTTCGAGATTCTCTCCACCGAATAGATTTGAGAATCCCGACCTGAACCGAATCTTTTGAGCTCATCTTGAAGCTTATTACAAACACTAGCTCATCAGCAAAGTCTAAACTGGATCGTAACTTTGACGAACTTTACTTAACCGATAGCTGGACGGTACATGGACAGCTGAGGAGCAGTAAATCGGGAACTATAACGGGCTAACCGAACTAAATCGGTAGCCGTATCTGTGAAACGTTAGTTTATTTGTATTTTTGTGACGGTGATCGAAAAATCACGTCACAATATACATTATTATATATACAGTATATAAGTTGTTTATGCGTGCTTTTCAAAATTATTGTTAGTTTTTATTTATTTATTTATAATCTTAATGCTTTCACGTGTTCGTTATACTACAATATTTCATATTTATTATTTTTGTATGTTCCATCGTATACCCACTTGGGTTTTTACGTCCCTTCCCTCCCCCCCCCCCCCCTATCTCTCCCTACCCGCACTTCGCTAAGCTACCTAACTTCCAGTGCGTCCGCAGCCGACTTAGCTACACTGTACCGCATTTGCCTAGGACACGGGGAAACTGCGGAAAACCCGTGTCGGTACAGAGGGCCATTTATTTTTCTGATTCCCCGATGTTCAACATCAAGGACTCAGAAAAACTGACCTCCCGCTCAACGTTCGATGTGCAAGCCAGTGCGCGGCTAAGCGGTCACCCATCCATGTACTGAACGCAAGCAAAGCTGCTTGACTCGGATGACCGCCGAAGCCACACACCGACCGCGCACCTAACGCTGTCGGTGTGTTCGTTATACTATTTATTATACTTTAAAAAGGATGAAAAAAAATGTTACAAAAATTTAAAACTTCCAATTGCAAAAAGAGTTTAAGAAACGAATTGAATTATACGGCTCTACAGTTCTAACTCAACCACTGCAGTGTAATGTGATATTTGCAAAGTGATATATGAGGCATTCCATGTCAATTCAGCCACCAAAAAAAATAAAAATCAAAAAAACTGTTTGAAAATCAGGTTTAGCGGTTCCAATAGATACACCAAATTCCAAATTTTTAAAAAATGTCCCTGCCGAAATATGCCGATTGCTTCATTTTTCATTTAATCTGTAATATCTCGGGAACGATTAATCGTGTCGACATCTCCAAAAAATAAAAATTTGCGTATTTTCTTGGCCCACGAGAAGAAAATTGATTGAGAATTAATTATGTAATTTCAGCCCACATTTTACAGCAAAATCAACGAAATTATATTTTTTTATGGGAAGGACTTCGGATATTGACCTCGAAAAATTTGCTTAATAAAATCCTGTATACGAATGTCGAATTTTTGGTATTTTTGTTTTCATGGGATTCCCAATCGTGGATAAGTTATAGCAATTCGAAAAAAAATCTCCTTTTTCTGCGTACAGACCCACATTTTGGATAAATCCCGATTTATAGAGAACACAATGTTCGGAATGTTATAGCTGTTTAATGTTGATTTTTTTTATTTGAGCAGAAATTGAGCCGTAATTGAAGGTAAAAAAATTAAATCGGTAAAAGAGCGATGAAACTCCTTTTATCATCGTATGTAGCATTGGACAGGGGGACTTAGAGTAATCTGCCTAAAATACGTGTTACTTATTTTCATGCGTTAATGTTTAAACATTTTTTACTTACTTTCTTCGTGCTTTTGAATTTTTTTATTTTTCGTGTTTTCCAATTAAAATTTTTTTTTTCCATCAGATAGACAACATATCAGGGATTTTTTTTAATAACTGGGATAACCCCCATTAGCGGGTATCTGAGAACAGCCGCGTTGTAGCACGAAATACGACGATAATATAGTTATCCTGTGCAATTATATTAATCTCAATACCCTTCCACCCTCATCACGAAAAATATGATTGAAAAATAATTAGTATAGCAATCGGATAATTGATGTAAATATCAGACGCTTCTTTTGCATCCTGAAAAACCCATAATGTACGCTCACAAAATACGAAAATGAAACCCACGGTTGAGGGGATGCTGGACTTTCCTGTTTTACCGACTGAAATAGGCGATTTCTTAGTTTTCACTATTCGTCAGTTTCATGTCAATATATCATAGTCCCGCATGATTTGACGCATATGCGTAGGATATTAACAATGCTAAGTTGGAACTGAAAATTGTCTAATTTCATCGGTAAAACAGGTGTTACGTCCCGATCAGCAATCTTCACTCCATCTCGGTCAAGGAGAGTTTACACCCTCCCTTTACACGTTATTCGGAGATGACGCTTTATCGAGGTTTTGGCCCTGTTTTGAACCTAACCTTTCTGAAAATAATTCGGGATAGGGCCTAGAGTGTATATATTTGATACTGAGGAAATTTTATTCACGGCTAAAAGTTGAAATTTATTAGATTTTAAGTCACGATTTCAAACGGAACAAGAAAATTCTGGATGCTACCTCTGTCTATTGAATGGAACACGATACGCGGCTATCCCACTCTCTCGCGCGGCACCCTCGACGCACGACTCGCGACGATGCACTATCACACTTCCTGTCAACGCGCGATGATATAGCTGAAATAAAATTGACCGACACAAATAGGTATTGTCCAAGAAAATATTTTAACCTTTCAGGAGAACAAACAAACGTTGATAAATAACATTGACAATTGAATATCCGGAAGTAATGAATGTTTGAAATGTAGATGATGAATTTTCCAAACTTACGATGTAATGTAAATGGTTTTACCTTGGAATGAATGGTCAAATGAATCGATTGATGAATGATGAGTATCGATATCGATATAGAACGTCCTTCCAAAATGCCGAATACTCGAACCAGAATCGAGTGATGATGACGATCGATTCCAAAAATAAACGTCCTTCCAAAATGCCGAATACTCGAACCAGAATCGAGTGATGATGAAGATTGATTCCGAAAATGAACGTCCTTCCAAAATGCCGAATACTCGAACCAGAATCGAGTGATGATGAAGATTGATTCCAAAAATGAACGTCCTTCCCAGATTTTAACGATGTAGATCGATTATTTCGATGATTAAATGATTTTCAAGAGGAATATATTTGATGGAATGATTTGGAAAGATATGAATGATTTATTAAACTGAGTTAAACTGAATATTGATTTCAAAAGTCTACAAGTCGATGATTCGCTAATTCCTTTATCAAAGATTCTAAGTACAAACAGGAATGAAGTCAGTGCCTTGGTCACAAAGAAGTAGAAGTGCCGAATGGGCGGTGGGCGCGCGAATAAATAACCTCGGTGCCGGACACCCCCGCGTCACCGCTGTCACACCCGCGCCTCATCACCCCACTCTCATCACCTGACTCCTTTCTTTGATTGACTAATTAAGTGTTATCTGTTTCGTGGTTTCACAATAATGTTGACATCTTAATATGTTATTACTTAAATTTTATCGCGGATTTTATGACCATACAAATTTGAATAAAAGCTGTACGACCTTTCATTGCGAAGTTAACATTAGTTGACATAAATTTTATCCTAATATTTGTCTGATTACTTTCCCGAATTTTGGCGTTATTAGTTCACATTTCTTCCCAGTTTTCGTAATTTTCCGTATTTTCCCTGATTATTTATTAGGTATTAATTATTTTTACATTTATTCCTTTTCCTAAACATAATGTTTAACTTCCGTGTTGAATGTTATCCTGACGATATGACTTAATTTTCTTCCCTCATTTCTTGACTCTATTTGATTTCCCGATTCTATTATCAATTATTTCCAAAAATGCTATGTCAATCTCATGTATTCGTCCATTAAACCTGATTTCCATTTATTCTTTCATTTATTATTTCAACTATGATACTCCTGGACTATTAACGATGATCTAGTATTCATCGATATTTGCTGTCCAGGAGGTACTGCACTCATTACGCCCGACGGTCGCTCTCAGCATCGAGCCCATCGTGACACGCGCTGTACAAGCAGGCCTATGTTCGACAACTGTGAGGAGCACTCCGCCGATATCCTTATCTGCATTTTTGCGCCTCAGGTTACCGACTCTCATACGGTTGACTTGCCTCGTATAGTCACCTCTGTACATCAACCCGTCTCGCCTGAAGGCTAATTATCTTTGCCAACTGGGTGATTTCTCCATTTGGCCCTTTTATTTATTTATTGATACTTCAAATTCAACAAATTAAACAATGGCAATTTCTCCAATGTTTGATTCTAGCGATTTAATATATTTCAAATATTTGGTTAATCAACCAATTGCCTGATGTAAATGTCCAAAATATTGCGGGAAAATTCACAGGACGTAACACAGGTAAAGCAGGTTCAAAAAGAAGAAAAACAGCTCCAACATCCCCTTAAGCGAAGTTAAATTTTTGAAAATCGAATTGTAATGGATAATTATGTCACTTCTAGCATAGAACGTCTCAAAGTATAACGTTGCATCAGTGCAGTTGTTATGCCGCAGAATCCCGGTTAGCTATTCCGGGTTCGCGTGAAACTGTTTCTCGGGATTATCCAGTAAAGGGTTGGAACCCACGTGAATTAATGACACAATATTTATAAAACAATATTTATTCGTAATGGTTTATTTAACAGAGTTCGATGATGATTTATTTAACGAAGTTAAATAATGGTTAATTAACAATGTTTATTTAACTCACGGTTCGGTTAAATAACGGTTCGATGATTTGTTTTACAATTTGGTTAACTATTGATTTTATCGCTATTTGAATTTTACCGATTGTGTACACTGTGCACCCTTGTCGTTCCCTTCACGAGTCCTTCAGGAACGATCTTTTGTATTCAACCGTACTGGTCAGAATTGTAATCAGACTGCCGACTACCTGCTCTCGATCCTCTATATATATTCCTCGAGGGCAGGTATGTCCGCTTAACATCTAGCGCGAGTTTAATATTTACAAAAACTCTGTAAACAATTTCTTTCCAAATTCTCGCTTTTTCGCGAGCGGGATTTGGAGCATGTTTTCCCTTTCGTAATTCTCGCCTCGGTATTCTCGAGTCGATGCTCCAGTTACCGAGGCGCTCTCGGTTGCCTAACTGCTGCGTCAGCAGTATCGATGCTCGACGCTCGACGTACGCCTGGTGCGTAACGCAACCGAATTCCTCGCAACCGAAATAATCGGGGTCGAGGAATAATGCGAATAATAATGTCGCTATACCCGGGGCACAACATCCCTCCCCCCTAAAAAGAAAAGAAATCTGATTTCTTTTCGCTCGTCTCTCGCGAGCTTCATTTTTATGATTTTCGTGTGCCCCGTACCCAATACTATGGGCCAAAAATAAAAGAAAAATTAATTCCCGTAAAATAACAAATGTGCGTATAAGCTAGGCGTGTTTCCGGGCTATTGCGGAATACTGAGGCGGAAGGCCTCGCTATTGCTTAATGCTGACGGACGAGGTCGACGCTCAGTAGGTCGACGCGTTTGCACTTTTGGGCTATATTAACCGTCGCTTCGCTAGTGTGTTTACTTATTCGTTCAGCGACCGTTAATTATCACATTTCCGCGCACCTTCCAGAAGATGAGCTCCAGGAGAAGCCCAAGCCCGCCCGACAAGGTATGTACATTTTATATAATATTTTGCCTAAATTTCGATATCTCGAATATTTTCCCAATATGAATTTTCCCCCCTTTACTATCGATTTAGTAATCTTAATTTTTACCCGACTAATTTGCTATTTTATTTCCAGAGGGTACGCGTCACCCTTCCCGGTGACGTGGTCTACACCCTGGTGGTGCGTACCAGCCGCTCTGGTCGGTCCAGCCCGGACATCGAGGTTCTTGGGCCTGAGACGAGCCAGGCCCCAGCCAGGCCCCCTAGCTCTCCCGCCGTGGTGCTGGGCTCCTGGAGGAGACCCGCCTCCCGGAGGGTTCGTTCCATCCGGTCCCCGGAAATCTCGGCAGCCGCGATGGAGTTCAGCGGCGCCTATGGTCGGATGCCCAGGCCTGGGGAAACCCTTTTTCCCAGGAGTCGTCTCGCCCCCCTTCCTAGAGGGGCTCCTCGGGTGATGCCGCGTCCAGCCGGGGCTTCGGACTCGGAGTCCCCGAGCGAAGAGGAAGAGGACGAGGAAGATCCGGCCTCTCGTCGCCGCCGTGCCGCCACGGGGGATATGGATTGGAACTAATCCCTCCACCCTCCGTAGATTTTCATGTTTTTATATTGTGTGTAATACGCTCCACCTGCGTATGTGTATATGTATGCTTCTTTTTTTTTTGAAATATATATATATATATTTGAAAAAGAATTGATGGATGTTTTCTCCCCCTTTGGAGGATTTGTTTCCCCTGTGTTCGTTCTTCCTCTCCGTTTCCACAGAGTTAGACAAGAAAAATAAATTGACACTTCTAGGAAAATATTTTCGGTTTATTTTTCCTCCTTCTCCCGAGCTATGCGCCCACCCGGGTAACCACCCGGGGAATTTCGCAGGGCTCCTGTAAGGGCGTCTTCCCCGCCCTTTTTCGTAGGGCGCGGTAACCCATGTAGCCAACGATGGCCAGTAGGGCAAGCGTGCCCACACCATAGGATCCAAACGTATGATATAGCTGCGTGGGAATCGACGAGCTGGGACGCTCCGGCGAAATTAATTCCGACTTCATCTTGCGTATCCGTACGCTTAGATTTTGTAATTCGCTCGGGCTGTTCATCGCCCGTTCCATTTTAGTATTCATTACTTCAGTCAACATTCGGGGTATTGCTTCTTCCTCAGCCGGCAACAGGGTGAGGTTGTAGACAGGCACATAGCCTGCGCCGGTGATCTGCTGACTCCAGCGTTTAACCGTCTCGAGTTTAAAGGCGGCCGCGGTGACAACACACCGTCCGTGCACGGTCAACAGTCCCGCGCCGTCGAGCTGCTCCTGCCTCGCCGGCTTATTGCGACAGCTGATGCTCACCGTCTCTCCACGTGGTGACAAATACAACCACTGTCCGTGTTGCCGCATACCCATTATGAGGGTGTGCGTGAGCTGGACTATTTTCTTCGGGCAATGCTGGTCTTGACCTACTACCCCCTTGGTGTAGAGTCGCACACCACAGGGGGCGTCCGTGTTTATGGCCAGAGTCGGATATCGTGGCGGACAAAAGTATTCGTCCCTATCCTTTTTGCAGGTTTCCAGGTCCGACGTGGTCACTCGGAGGTAATGCCGGTTCTCGCGATCCACCACCACGAGATCCTCGGCCGCTTCTATATAATAATACGTGTCGTTTATTCCCCTCCTCGGGAGCGGATACACGTAATTCACGTTGTAGACCGAAGGTCCAACCAACGGAATCTCCAGCAGAAGGGTTATTATCCCTCCCTTCTGGTATGCTCGCGGCGTCGCCAGACGTAAGATGGCTGCCGCATTTTCTCGCGTAACTGGACGCGGGAACCCATACCCTGTAGGTAGGTGAGGCAGGGCCTCCATGAGATATCCTGTTAGCGCCGCCGGCGTAACCGTCGAAGCACTCATGGTACCGGAAGCTACACCGGCAAAGAGTTCAGCCATTTTTTCCATATCCCGCAGATAAGTCTCCACGGAGGCCTCGATAAGGGCGAGACTCTCGTCAAAATGCTGACGCTCACTCAGCACCTAGGTACGATTCCGGAAGTACCCGTTTACGGTGCGCACCATGGTATACAGCTTCTGTAGGTTCCTCTGCGAGGCTCGTGACGTCTCGTTGAACATCTCCAGTGTCGATTCCACGACCTGCAGCTGCTCCTTCATGGCCCTTTTCAGAGTCCCTTGGGTGTCCTGGATGGAGGCGATCTCCGCATCAATCCGTTCCCCATCCGTTGCGTCCAGGTTGCCGGTAATGGCTTTTAATACGGTGCCTAGACCGTCGATCAGGCCCCGTCGCTTCCGGTTCGGCTCAGCACCGACAAGGTCCTGTACGACCCTTACATTCTCCTCAATCTTCTCTGACAAACGCACAAGATGCTCCAGCATCTCGGCACAATGGCCGTCCGGGCCACCGTACAATTCGCACTTCCATCGGACCTCCCCTAGTTGGAAATTAATCTGACTCTCCATGTATGCCAGACTCGAAAGGTTCATCCGAATTGCTACGGTCCAGAGGCTGGTGTGGAGATGCAGCAGACCGATTTTTTCAAAATATAATCCGGGTGCGTCCCGGAAAGGTCGTATCTCGTACAGGTTATCTGAAGCGACGACCACGGCCGGTAGACCCCCTAGTAGACCCGCCAGCAGTAATCTAGAACCCCAGTTTCATACTTTGTGAATTTTTCCTTCCACCGGAGCGGAGCCTTGTCGAAGCCGGCGACTATGGGTCTAACTCGAGTTAGACCCGCGGGTAGACCCGCCTATTTCCCGTCGTATAACCCCCCCCATTCCTCCACAAAATTTCGGAGGCGCCCTACATGCACCTTGACCACCCGTCGCCCTTGGCGAAGGGTGTAGTTGCATGGAGGGTGCTCCTCCACGATGGGGTAGGGTCCGACCCACTTCGGTGTTAATTTTGCTGATCGTCCTCGGCGCACGGTCTCGTCTCGTAGTAAGACCCGGTCCCCGACTTCGAACTTCCTATCCCTTGCCCTTTGATCATAGTAGACCTTGGCCCGGTCCTTGGAGACCTTCAGGTTGCGGCGTGCTGTAGACCAAGCCGCGCGTAGACGCTCCCTTAATTCCTGCGAGTAATCGTCGTATGCATAGGTGAGCCTGGGTTCCCTTCGAAGGGCTGTTGGTAGCTCGGCGTTTTCCCCGTAGACCAGGTAATGCGGGGTGGATCCCGTCGCCGTGTGGGGTGTTGTATTGTAGGTGAACATGGCGTAGGGTAGCCATTCATCCCAGTTCCCCTGATCCTCGTCTACGTAACCCTTAAGGTACTCCGCAAGGGTTCGGTGTGAGCGTTCCAACGCCCCGTTCGACTCAGGGTGATATGCTGTCGTCTGTATCTTTTTTATACGTAATAACTGGCACACGCCCGTAAATACGGCGCTGAGGAAATTTGTACCCTGGTCGGTAAGGACGGACTCCGGTGCCCCGTACCGACACTCAATTTCCTTGGCGAAAGCTCTTGCCACTTCATTGGCCTGTTGCGTTTCCAGCGGTATGGCCACACTGTACTTCGTGAGCAAATCCTGGAAGGTTAGGATGTACTTGTTCCTTCGCTCGGTTTCAGGCAATGGACCTACAATATCCATTGCACATTTTTGAAAGGCCTTAGTCGGGGTGTCCGTTATTACCAGTGGTGCCTTCACCATTGGCCGTGTTTTATTCCTTTGGCACTTGTCACACGCTTCTATGTCCTTCCGCATGCCGGGCCAGGCATACTGTAACCTGATGCGTGCGAGCATCCGAGCCACCCCTTGGTGACCCCCCAAGGGTGCATCGTGGTGCTCATGGAGGATTTCCGATTTTTCCTCTGTGCTTAGGCGGCCTCCGTCTGAGCGTACCGCGTCGTACTCCTTCCCGCGGCGCGCGTCTGGCGGACTATCCGCGGGACTATACCCCTGACTGGCCGCGGCTTCCGCTGTAACGCGGGTTGCGGCTCCTTGGCGCTCTCGAGTGCGAGGTTGACCGCTGCCTTCCTTACCGCCGCGGCCGCTCGACTTGCCTGATTCCTTCCTTGCCTGCGAACGTGTCGCCACACACACACGACTCAGCGCGTCGGCGTTAGTATTTTTCTTCCCCGCTTTGTACTGTACGTCGAACTCATGCTCCGATAGTTTTATTTTCCAGCGCATGAGTCTCGACCCGGGATCCTTTACACCGAACAGCCATGTTAAGGGCTTGTGGTCTGTTACCACGGTAAACCGCGTGCCGTATACGTAAGGGCGAAATTGAGATATTCCCCATACAATTGCCAGCAATTCCTTTTCCGTCGTGGTATAATTTTGCTCCGCCTTATTTAATGTCCGACTGGCGTAGCATATAGGCAAATCCTCCCCGATTGGCCCTTGAGATAATATGGCCCCTATGGCCTTGTCCGACGCGTCCGTGGTGACGACGAAGGGCTTCTCGAAATCCGGGTATTGTAACACCGGCGCGGTTGTCAAGGCCCTTTTTAGGTCCTCCATAGCCTGCTCGTGCCTTGCCGTCCACTCGAATGTATGGTCCTTTTTAGTGAGCTCCGTTAAGGGCTTTGCGACCTTAGAGAAATCCTGGATGAATTTACGGTAGTACCCCGCAAGTCCCAGGAAGGACTGCACTCCCTTTACGTCCCTTTACGTGTCGGAAATCCCCGGACGGAGGTCACGAGTGACGGATCGGGTCGTACTCCCTTACTGGAGATCACGTGCCCGAGGTATCGCGTTTCCAAACGCAGAAATCGGCATTTCCCCGGCTGTCTTTTCCCCGTCTGCTAACGCAATCAGCTCGAGTTTCACCACCGGGCGTTCGATGTAAACATACTCCGGTGTGGTGTTTACCAAACTCACCGCGCAGCTGTTACCTTGAGGCGAGGTCATGCACGCCCCCAATATCACCCCCTCGGTGACGTCACATCTCTCGACGACTCCTTCCTGGGAACTTAGGGTCGAGACATACGCGATATTTTCGCTTCGTGGTGGCAAAGCAATTCGTAAGCTTCCATCCACGAGCGGCATGCGGTGTCCCTTGATGCAGATTATTTTACCTCCAAGGATGTCTACGCCCTTTTCCTTAATGAAATCCGACCCCAAAATTCCATGGGTCTGCACGTGAAGATTCTGTGGTATCACGTGAAACCAATGCTTCACAGATCCAGTGGGGGTGACCAGCTCCACAAGGGCGGCATAGAGGGCGCTCAGGGTTCCTCCCCCCAGCCCTCTTAACGACACTCCCGACCTTGCCGCCGGGGTATCGATAGATAACACATTTTCGTGAATTAAACTTACGGTTGCCCCAGTATCCGCCTTAAGGGTCAATATTCCCTGCCGACTGGATGGTGATTCTATGTGGAAGTCACTTGCCGATGCATGGGGCCCTGGAGACCCTATCACATATACCTCGACTTCCTTAAGAAGGCCTACTTGCCCCCCTCGTTCCTTCCCACGGAATGAGGCCACCGTTAGTGGACCGGCGGTTGACGTCTCGAGTCCAGACACGGCTCCAACCGTTATGGTCGTGTAAACGTTGGCCTCCCTTAAGGGCCTCTCCGATGCGGTGACCATGTTGACCCGAAATGTCCCCACAGTTCCTTCCTGCCCCGGATGCACGGCAGCTTCTCGTGACTCGTTTTGCCGCCTTCCATTACTGTTATTATTTTTGTTCCGTTTATTGTTTTCCTGCTTACGTGCCCGGCAATCCTTCCAGAGATGCCCGGTTTTTTTACAGTAGTTGCACGTAATGCTGGCCACGTGCACGTCCCTCGGTGCCGGTGCTGGGAGACTCTGCCGACCGGCTCGGCATTGTTTTGCCATGTGCCCGGTCTTCCCGCAGGTGTAGCAGGCCCTGACAGCCCCCCCTGCCGCACCCTGCGATTGTCGGGGATTTCCTCCCCCGATGCTGGGTCGTGCGGTACCCGGTCGTCCTGTCGTCATTTTTTCGACCTCCATAGCCCCCATCACGGCGTCGTGTAGACCCTGGTAGTTCCGTGACCGGACGATGGTCTGGATTTCCTTCCTTAGCCCGTTTTCGAAATTCATCTGAGCACTTTTCCGTCTAGCTTCTCTGATAGCACGGGCCCCCCGCGCGTCGGCCCCCTCGCACAATTTCTCTACCACTTCTACCGTAAGGGTCTCGACCCTTGTGGCGTAGGTAGAGACATTTTCCTTCGCTTCCTGGCGCAAGGTACAAAATTGATATTGTAGTGACGCGAGCGACTCACGCTTACCGTATGACGCTTCCAATTCCACGCGTAGATCGTTAAGGGTCACAATGGTTTTGTGACGCATTTCCCGCGTCGCTCGGTCCTCCAACTTGCTGCTGCGGATTAGTGTGAGTAGGGTGGAGCGCTGTCTCGGCCTCACCATCCCCCATACCGCTTCACAGGACAGCATAAACCCGTCAAGTTTTGCCGGGTCGTTACCATCGAACGTCTTTATGTTTCTAAGGGCCGAGGCCATATCCAAATACTCGGCTTCGCCCTCCGATGGCTCCATTATTCGTGTTTGTCGTTGCACCGAGGGTGGTTGCGGTGGAGGGCTTGTCCGCCGGCGCGTTGCCCTCGGCTGCCCTTCCAGGACAAAATCCCTTAAGGTTTCCTCCATCGCTATGAGTCGTTCCCCCACCGAATCGTCCGCTGGGGCTCGCGCAGCCCGTTCCAGCACCCTTTGTAGCTGGTCGCCTATTCCCTGCAGTTGATGCTCGAGCCGAGTTAATCGACGGGCTGCAGCATCCTCCTCTAAGGGCTGTTCCTCCTGTCCCTGGATGGAGTTATTATCCTCTTCGTCCACTGCCCTGAGTCTCGTGAATAGGGTCCTCCGCGACGCCCTTAATGCCGGTCCCAACGGCGGATTTTCTGGGTTGTACCGGTCTGTAGACCCCGGTGCCCTATTCCCGCCGGGCGGGTTGGCCTGTTCACGCTGTGTCTCTCGCGCCTGCGACCGCATACGGGCAATCTCGCCCTCCACCATGGCCGGGGTGACCTGATCGGGACGCTCGAACATTCGGACGTTCACCTGTTCCCATCCGGTCCCCCTCCGAGTGTTCACCCCGTACAGCGGGTTTGGTGATACTCGTTGCTCCGGCTGTCCATCCCTTCGTGGG
Source organism: Amblyteles armatorius (assembly GCA_933228735.2). NCBI lineage: Eukaryota > Metazoa > Arthropoda > Insecta > Hymenoptera > Ichneumonidae > Amblyteles > Amblyteles armatorius. The sequence goes on from OW121690.1 coordinate 8,023,512, forward strand.
CTTTCGGCCAGAGCCCGTCGGGATTGGTTAGTAATCTCCGACAGGGCATTCCTGATCCCTTCCTCGACCTGAAGGGCCTCTTCCCCTATCCCAGGGGTGGACTCCCGTCGTCCCGACCGTTCGGCGTCGTGATCGCTCATTTTTTTTTTTAAATTATTTTTCGTTCTGGTATTTCCACTCGATAATTCTATCGCTTAGTGGCGTTTTACCGGCTTCGACAATGCCTTTTTTTCCCAAAAAAAAAGAAATTTTAACAAGTAATGTGGAGTCACTTACAGCACGTGCCACATTACGGGATGCCTTTTAGTCCGTGACGTATAACCCTTTTGGGGTGCCAGGCTCCCTTTGACCTCTTCTACGTCCCACTTGTTGGCGACGCCCTTCGGGTATCCTGCAGCGATCCTCGAAGGTCTCGGTTGATACCTTCCGTTACCTCCCCTGAGTAACGGGATGTCCACGTCGATCCTTTGATCGCCCTATGGTCCGCTCGAGCACTAGTCGACCCTTGGCTCGCGGAATTCACACACGTTGCCGCACCGTGCGGTGGTTTGAGTTTTGGTAATTTTCAGCGATTTAAAAGAAATTCACTCTGGATATCCCACCGCTGCCACCAATGTTATGCCGCAGAATCCCGGTTAGCTATTCCGGGTTCGCGTGAAACTGTTTCTCGGGATTATCCAGTAAAGGGTTGGAACCCACGTGAATTAATGACACAATATTTATGAAACAATATTTATTCGTAATGGTTTATTTAACAGAGTTCGATGATGATTTATTTAACGAAGTTAAATAATGGTTAATTAACAATGTTTATTTAACTCACGGTTCGGTTAAATAACGGTTCGATGATTTGTTTTATAATTTAGTTAACTATTGATTTTATCGCTATTTAAATTTTACCGATTGTGTACACGGTGCACCCTTGTCGTTCCCTTCACGAGTCCTTCAGGAACGATCTTTTGTATTCAACCGTACTGGTCAGAATTGTAATCAGACTGCCGACTACCTGCTCTCGATCCTCTATATATATTCCTCGAGGGCAGGTATGTCCGCTTAACATCTAGCACGAGTTTAATATTTACAAAAACTCTGTAAACAATTTCTTTCCAAATTCTCGCTTTTTCGCGAGCGGGATTTAGAGCATGTTTTCCCTTTCGTAATTCTCGCCTCGGTATTCTCGAGTCGATGCTCCAGTTACCGAGGCGCTCTCGGTTGCCTAACTGCTGCGTCAGCAGTATCGATGCTCGACGCTCGGCGTTCGACGCTCGACGTACGCCTGGTGCGTAACGCAACCGAATTCCTCGCAACCGAAATAATCGGGGTCGAGGAATAATGCGAATAATAATGTCGCTATACCCGGGGCACAACACAGTCGATAAATGTAGAGAATATCTCTGTTGAAGAGATCGACAAATACCTATGATATTTATGCAAATGAGCCCATCACAGAGTATGTAACAGGAGCAAATGCCTCTTACAATATTTCTCCGTATTCGTGCACCTCCTTAAGAGGGACGGGCACTCAAACGGAAAGATTCGTGGACTCGAGCGTCTGGGAATTATGGGTTGGTGTGTCAGAGACGTTTTTATACGGAAAAGTAATAATTTTTATTCATAAATTGACAAGCTTTCATGTAATTACAAGTCTTTCTCTTTCTTGAATTATTTTGTTTCTGTATTCTCTTTCCAAAATATTGTGTCAATTGATAACCGAGTACATAAAATTGATTATTCTTATATTCGGATCTTATGTCTATTTATCTTGTTGGATTTATTGCTTGAAGTCGAAATATTACGCGGATAGCATTTATTCGCGTATCGGTCACACTACGCATGCGCGGGCAGCTTCTCTATCGTCGCTGACCCCAGCGGTCGACGCGCTCGGCTGTCTCGTGGTGACGTCACGGCGCGGCGAGCGACGGAGACAGCCCGCTCACCTCGCGAATTGCAATTGGGGTTAATTTACGAACTGGACGTTTTTACCTGGAGCTGAGGGTATCTCCGTCTTCCGGAAATGTGAACGTTTCCCTGGGTACGCCTTTTTGTGTCCTGGGACTCGTCAAACTATTCCTCGATACTTGCGGTTTTCTGACGGTCACTTTTGGTCACTTTACCGGTCCACGCTGAGTGTCTCGTTTCGCGGCTCAGTCGCTTGAGATGATTAGCCAGACTTGTTCACCGTTAATGTTATAAATCCACTTCGGCATAAATGTTCTAAGTCCGACTTCCCACAATTTTATAAGTTCACGAAGGCACAGTTTTTATAAGTCTAAATCGCCCAGATTTATAAATTCAAATCGGCACCGATTTTATAAGTCCCAATCGGACAGATTTATAAGTTCAAATCAGCACGAATTTTATAAGTCCAAACCAGCACAATTTTTACAAGTTCATATCGACACAGATTTGATAAGTTTAATTCGGCACAACTTTTATAAGTCCAATTCGGCACAGTTTCACTTTATTTCACTTTTACTCACTTTGCACTTTTACTTTCCACTTTTAGTCCTGGAGAGTTGTCCGCTGGTAAGGTAGATCCGATCACTCATAACCGACTGCCGAAATCGCCGTCTTTTATACCCCGATTTTCGACTCCCACTCCGTCGGTTTGTCAGATTTCTGGCGGACTCGCGTCTGCGTGCGGTCGCGTGGTTATTAATTTTCTGATTGGCTAACAGCCTTGTTCCTTCTCTGCCCTCCAATCCCGGGTCGGTATGTTAGTGACGATCATCCGGTGTTACCCGCCGAGCTAATGATGTGCTCTTAATCTGCTCGGTCGGTGCCGTGTGCAATTCGTCGTGTCGTCATTTTCGTCCAATCAGCGAGGCCGATTTTCCCTCGTTTTCGCCTTTCGTTGACCTTGAGCGTGCTTTCGCATCGGTTCCGCAGCACCGCGCCGCTGTGCTTCCGAAACCTCGCTCGTGCTGGTGATTGCGCGTGCGCGTCGTTAACCATCGATCGGGCCGCCGCTCGATCCCGTCGGATGGCGCCACTTGGCTCTCATCTGGCTCGTCTGACAGCAGCTTCGGATCTCGCCTAGCTGACCGTGCCTTTCGGGCTCTCGCGGTGTGACGTCACCAGGGTCTCGAAGGAGAATTTATTGTGTAGGGGAGTTACATTCTCCGCCACATTATTGTTACGACTCGTCTCAAGTCTTAACAATCATGTCCTTGTCTGTCTTCTCCTGTTTCTTCCTTCTTATTCTGCTAGTTATCTTAGTTTCCTTCTTTATTGCGCCTTCATAAAAGAAAACAACTGTTATTTTGCTCCGCTGTGCTTGTTTATTTTATTGATACAAGAGGTTTTTTTTTTTTTTTTTTTTTCAATTTCCATGGCTTCCTCGTCGTCGTCCACTCTTCGTTCGCTGGTGTATCCTTCATCACTGGTATACTCGTCGTCCCATTCCTCGTTTGCGTCGTCGTCGCTCCTTTCTCCCTTGTCCATATTGTTGTTTTCGTCCGGGTTGCCGCCCCCTTGTCTCCGAGCCAGCCGGTGCCGTAGGGGTGCCTGGATGCTGTCACAAAAATAACCGCCGTCCTCGGCCCAGTCGAACCACATTGGGTTTTGTCCCCATCGACCTTGTCCCGTGACGAGCAATCGGTCTCGCAGTCCTTCCCGTTCATTTCCTGGGTCTTCTAGGGCAACCCATACTGCATCGGCACCGGTGTCGGGATCCATAACGATCAGATCCCAGGTCCGATCTTCTAAGTACCCCCTAGAGTACTGTGTCGTCTCTGGGCTCCATATTTCCCCCTCTCCGGGTCTCGTCGCGTGTAGACCACAGGCGATGGCCTGAAAAGCGATCACCCGGTGTTCTCGGGGAAATGTGTACAGCTCGCCTTGTCTTGCTGGGAGGGCCAAAGCCCAATCGCCCAGCCAGATGGGTACATTTCCCTCTTCGTCGCGTTCGCCGTTGACTACCCCGCGGTAGAATCTTTCGTTGTGCCGGAAGTAAATTGGTGCTCCGGGGTAGATCCCTTCCGCGGTGATCGGGTTTACCTCCGGGTGTTGGGGGCTCGTGTGGGCGTAGTAGCTGAGAAGCCTTGCCCGGCTCCCTTCTGCGTCCGCCAGGTGTACGTAAAACCTTCCTGGGCTTTGCACTGTTATGACAGTCACGGCGGCGTATCGTCCCTCCAGGTTCTGTGCTGGGTAGTTTCGGAAGCCGGCCATGTTGTGGTTTTCCTTTTGGTTTTATTTTATGGTAATTCTTTTGTTTTTTGTCTTATTTTATGTTATCCTAGTTCTTTTATTTTTATTTTATTTCCTCTTACCCCTTTCTGCTTTTTTTTTTTTTTTTTTCTCTTTTTCACTTTCTTCTATTTCACTTCTACTTTTTCCACTTTCTTATCGCCTCTCTCCGTGGTACTGTTAGACGCTTCCGATAATTGGGCTCGATAGGCCGTGAAATTCAACGCGATTACCTTTCCCCCCCTTTTTCTTATCTCGGCGAATTTTCGCCCGTTCGGACATAGTCCCGTTAGAATTAGAGCAGTTGTTCTGTTATTGTCACCGAGGCGATCCCGGGTTCCGGAGGCATATACATTATTCCATAGATTTCTGCTGGTCAATTTCATTGCGGCAGGCGTCTTGGTTCTCGGGATTGTTTGTTATGATTCCGCGAATCCCTCGTGCTTGAATTCTTAGCCGTTTGGAGCTCCTGTGGGGACGGGGGGGGGGGGGGGTCTTAGCGCTCGGCCGTTCGAAAGCTCGTCTGGGCGGTGAGCGGTCTCGATGTCCCGGCCGCGGTGAGATAGCGTGCTCTCCTTTATCGATTCTTGATCCTGACTGCAGGTTCTCGGGGTCGGTAACGGCGGTTTCTCTTTCTTCTTTTCGTCCTCTGTGTCCTCGCTCGGATTCCTTCTAATGTGTGATTCTCTTTTCTTTATCCTCCCATTTTATTTTTAAGGTTTTATTGATTCCCTACTTCATTTCCTATTATTACTATTTTGTTCACTTCTTAATTTATATCTTTATTTATCTACGATTATTATTTTATTTATGTCTTAATTTATTTATTTGTTTATTTTATTCATGTCTTAATTTATTTATTTATTAATTTTCTTCGTCGGTTTCGGAGTCGTCCAGATCTTTCGTGTTTGCTTTTCTTCGATACTTCTTCAGCAGGCTTGAGTGGAACTTGCCTCGCTCTCGGTGAGTTTCAGGTTCTTCGAGCAAATACGTTGCAAGTCCCACACAAGCTTTTATCCGGTATGGACCCTCGTAGAGAGGCATGAACTTCGCGGTGACCTTGTCCATTTGGTGCGAGACGTTTAAGGCTTTTACCAGGACGAGTTCTCCCTCTATGTACGTTGTCATTCGATGGCACTCGTCAAATTTTTCGGCCTCTCCCCTTCCGGAGGATTCTCAGCTGGACTTCCTCGAGCTTCTTCGTGTAGTCTTCGAGTTCGGCTACTTTTTCTCGTAATGCCGGAATCCAATTTTTCCAGGGGCGATGTGGTTTCTTTTTTGTTTGTAGTTCCATCGGAGAGTACTCGGTGGTGTCGTGGGGCGTCTCATTAATACAATCCTGTATTATCGGTACCCATCTGGCCCATGCTGTGTGGCGATCTGTCAGGAAGGTACGGAAAAATCTTCCGAGCTCTCGGTTTACCCTTTCGACAATATTTCCCTGCGGATGCCGTATGGACGAGAATACTCCGCGGATCTTTTCATCTTCCAACCATTTTTTCCATGCCTTGGCCGTAAACTGCGTGCCATGGTCAAATTGTATCCTTCTGGGTTTGCCGTATTTCGGGATATAGTCCTCACTGAGCTTTTTTATAACTGTCTTGGTGTTCGCCGTGCGCATCGGGTATAGAACAACAAATTTAGTGAACGCGTCCAGAGTGACTAGAATGTGTCGAACTCTCCCTGTGGATGTCGGGAGGGGGCCAAAGAAATCGATGGATATTAGATCTCCTGGTCCGTCGGGCACGATCGTCTGCATATTCGCGTAACTCGTCTGTACCGCGCATTTTGTTCGCTGACAGGAGTCGCATGTGGCGAGCTGGTGCCTGATGCTTTTCGCAAATCGGGGATACGCAAAGTCTTCATTCAGCATCTGAAAAACCTTGTTTGCTCCGATATGTCCATACATCCCGTGGCATTCCTCGACCAGTATTTCTTTGATTTCTTCCGGCAAGGTTATTTTCCATTGGCCGGTTTTCGCGGCCTTTTGTAACACTCCTTCCTTGAGTCGATAATTCTTCGGATGATTGGCAGTCTCCTTTTCTTCCTCGAGGAGCTTTATAATGGCGTGGAGGTCTTCCTGACTCCGCTGTATCGTACCGATTTGTCGCATCTTTTGCGACAGGCACCTCGATGGTTTTTTCGCGAGGGCTGCAATAACGATTTTTCCCGGCTGTGTACCATCGGGCTCGTACGTGTGATCGCGCAGTCGGCTTAGCGTGTCTGCTAGTTGGTTCGATTTTCCCGGTCGGTGTTCTACCGTTAAATCATATCCCTGTAACAGCAGTGCCCATCGCAATAATCGGTCGCTCGTAAATCTGCACGTTTTCAGAAATATCAACGCCTTGTGGTCAGTTATTATCGTTATTTTTGCCCCTTTCAGATAGCTCTGGAATTTTTGAAGCGCCCACACGATGGCGAGTAGTTCCTTCTCCGACGTGGTGTACCCGACTTCTGCCCCCTTGAGTGTACGACTGGCAAATGAGATCACTCCGACTTCGCCATCTTCATCGGCTTGTGACAACGTTGCGCCAAGCGCGTAGTCACTTGCGTCTGTCGTCAAGGTATATGGTTTCTTCACGTCGGGGTGGTCGAGGATCACTGACTCGCAAAACAGGTGTTTTATTCTTCCGAACGCTGTTTCGTGGGTATCGGTCCATTTCCAGCTCGTTCCCTTCTTCAGTAGTTCTAACAGTGGGACCGTTTCTTCGGCGTGTCTGCTTGTAAATTTTGTATAGAAGTTTACCAGCCCGAGAAAACCCCGCAGCTGTTTTACGTTTCGGGGACGGGGAAATTCTTTGATCGACTTGACCTTGTCGGGCTGTGGCAGTATCCCTTTAGTCGTCACGACGTGTCCGAGAAAATTCACCTTCTCTCGGAAGAAATGTGATTTTTCCATCTTGAGAGTCATGCCATGTTCTCGTATTCTCGAGAATAATTGTCGGAGATGTTGCAGGTGTTGTCGCGCGTCTGCCGATACTACCAGCAGATCGTCCACGAAATTCACTATGGAATCTCCAGTGTTTCTGAGGACAATGTCTAGTCCTCGAACCAGCGCCGCGGTACTTGTTTTTAGACCGAATGGCGTCACCGTAAACTCATAACATTTATTTTCGTGTCGAAATGCTGTGTATTTCCGTGAGTCCGGGTGTAACGGAATCTGCCAAAAACTGCTGGTCAGATCCAAGGTCGACATGACCTTTGCGCCTCCGCATTTCTGGAAAATCTCTTCGGTCGGTAACGCTGAGTCATAATCGCCTTCGAGGTGCTCATTTAATAGCCGTGCATCGAGACACAGCCTGACGTCTCCGTTGGTTTTGATAACGGTCACCAAAGGGTTAATATAGGTACTCGTTGACCGTTGAATGACCCCTTGAGCGAGCATTTTATTTATTTCATCCGTTACCTTTCCTCTGTACGCCATTGGAGCGGGGTACGAACGAGATACGAAGGGTTTTTCGTCCTTCAGGACGAGCCGATGCTCGTATGCTTGCATCCGCCCTGGTCGTTTCCGAAACACGTCTCGATATTCGTACACCAATTCCTTAAAGTGTCGCTGAGTCTCGATGTCGACGTCGGCGCACTCTCGAAGCTTCTCGTCGACTTCCGCTTCACGGAGACACTCTGAGGCGGGATCTTGAATTTCTCCACTCCTCACGTGTCTGGTGATGGTGTCTTCTGGTTCTTTTTCTTCTACCGTGCCTTCGGCTCGAGCTAGTATCGCTCTACTCTCCCCCATTTTCTTGTCCCCTTCGATTTTGTTGTACTGGCTCTCCTCCATCTGCCAGTATCCTGCTACCAGATGTCCGACAATTTTGTCTCGTACCTTGATGACTTTCTCGTGGGTGTCGACGTAAACTCCGAGTTTGTCCATCCCGTCGATCCCAAGGAGCACAGATCTCTGCAGTTTCGGTACTACCAACAGCGTCACGTCTCCCTCTGAATCGTACACTTTTGCCGTGGCCATTATCTGCTGCTTGATTCTGCCTGAACCTCCTCCGAACGCTCCCACCACATTTATTGATATCACCGGTAATGTTGGACAATTTTAAAAGGCTTCCAAATTCTGTTCGTAAAATTCTTCGGAAATACAAGAGACTTCGCTTCCGCTATCGACTAACGCACTGGCCAATGCTCCTTCGAGACCGATCGGCACCTCGGGACACATGGGTCGTGTTTCGTCATAGCTCACGCCTTCTCCTGGCTGTGGCATATCTAGGAGATAATCCTGCGGACTCTCGAAAATTGTTTGGACTCTTTTTTCGGTCCTTTTGGGGATTGCTCCTTGTCCGATAGCGATGACCGTTTTATCCCTTGTCGTCATTGGCACCGAAACCGGTGTGGGTTCGAATCGGGGTCGACCATCCCTCCTCTTTATTTCCATGGCACTGACCTTCCCTTGGTCTAGTCCGCCCTTCCTCTCCCCCTTCGTGGGGTTGGTCTCTCCCCCGTCCTTCGGTAACCCTTCCCGTTCTTCCAATGGTTTGACGTTACAGGTTGTCATCGTCTCGGAGTTCGTCGCTTCCTCCCTGGAGTTTCTCGCCGCCTCTCTTTCTCTCTCCCTTTTCTCCTGTCGTTTTTGCCAGTATTCGTCCTTTCGCCTTTTTCTTTCTTCCGCTTTCCTCTCTTTTTCTTCCCTTATTTTCTTCTCCTCTTCCCTCTCTTTTTCTTCCTCTTGTTTCTTCCTTGCTTCTTCATGTTTCTTCTTTTCTTCTTTCTTCTTCTCTTCTTCTTTTTGCGCCGCCGTTGCGTCTCGTGGTTTCTCCGCGTGCCTTACGGACGCAACGTTTATGCGTTTCCCTGGTTCGTGGCCGTGGAGTTCGCGTTTACGCCTTGTCCCTGCGGCATCGCCGGCGCCGGGGTTGGTGGCGGTGAGACGGGGTAAAATGGTGGCGGAAACGCGAAATTTGGTACTTGTGAAGCTATCGGCGGCCCTTGCCACTGATTATGGTTCTGCGGCGGCACCTGGGATGGGCCAGCCTGGGCGGTTTGCCACTGGCCTTGCATTCCCCCTCGCTGCTGCCATGGGCGCTGTCCTCCCCCATTTCCTCGCCCATTTTCTCGCTGTGGCCCGTATCCACCCCCGTTTGATCGATTATTGTCGCGACTCGCGTTTACCGTACCGCCGAGATCATTGCTTTCGAGCAGCTCGATCAGCTCACTCACTTTACTAATATTTCGGACGAGAATCGCTGTCCGTATGTTCTCGTCGAAGTGCTTTGCAAGCCGGCGGATCGTCTCCTGGTCGCTTATTGTCTCGCTCAGATCACGAACGTTCCCGATGACCCGAGTCGCGTACTCTGCCTTGGTGAGGCGTTGTCCGTCGACAAAATACGTCCCATACTCGAGGTGACGCTTTACTTTGTCTTGCAGCTCGCGTCCCCAGTATCGTGCCCGAAAGGCTGCTTCGAACTGTGCAATATTCGTGACCTCGGGCGCGACCAAGTGCCACCAATCCCTTGCCGTCTCGATCATAGCCTCCCCCATCATGCACCGGAACTCAGGGCCTTCTGGCTCGATGGCACTAAAATGATCCCGAAGCGTTTTTAGATACTGCATCGGTCGTTCGACGCCATCGCCCTTAAACGTAGGGAGCTTTTTCGACGCGACGTACGCCTTACTGGCATTGAGGCCGCAGAACGTGGTGTTCCCGAGCACGGTTTGGGACAAACCTGCTTGCGCCCTTTCCGCATATTCTCGGATTCTCCGGGCATTCTCCTCGGCCTTTCTCAGCGCCTGCGTTGATTGCTCCGTCACTTGTTCGATTCTTCCGATCATGTCCACGATGGTAACGTCTTGTGCTGCGAGTCGGTCTCGAACGAGATCGTTCGCTGGCTCTTGTTCGTCCCTTATAATGTTGCGCATATTTTCTACTTTTCGATCCGTGTACTGTTCGACGTCCTGGGCCACTTTCGTTAGTGCATCGAGCATCTCTGTTTTTATTGCGGTACCCCGAGCGACGCACGCCCTTTCCCGATTTTTTTGCGTTCCCTTGAGCTCCGCAAATTCTTTCTTATTGTCGGCGGCCATGTTCATGAGGAGTTTGACGACATCCTCGAGTTTAGCTGCGCCATTCCCGTTTCCTCCATCTTCCTCTGTCCCTCTTGCCGCTCCCGTCGGGTTCTCCATCCGATTGTTTTGATTCGGTGGTGTATCGTCGTTCTGGTGGGGAATTAGGGACAGTCGGTTCAGTCCCTCCTGGTTCCGGATTCCGATGTGTTCGAGCATGTGGTCGGCGGTGGTCGATTCCCAATTCATGGTTAAATTGGGAGCATTGGCGTCGACAATACTCTATTCGGAGTCGGAATCCTCGACTGCCGACGTGCGAGTATCGTTTACGCCGATCACGGTCGCTCCGGCGGAGTTGCGGCGCCTTCTCTCCTTGTCACGCAGTTCCCGGCGAGCTCGATGGACATCTTCCACCAATTCCATCAATTGTAGCTCGCGTATTTCTTGGCCGACCGATTTTACCGACATCGTTCTCTTTTAATTTACCTTAATTTATTTTCAATTGCCGCTTTGACACAGCCAATTCCTTTTTGCTCGAGCCCCACGTTGGGCGCCAAATGTAACAGGAGCAAATGCCTCTTACAATATTTCTCCGTATTCGTGCACCTCCTTAAGAGGGACGGGCACTCAAACGGAAAGATTCGTGGACTCGAGCGTCTGGGAATTATGGGTTGGTGTGTCAGAGACGTTTTTATACGGAAAAGTAATAATTTTTATTCATAAATTGACAAGCTTTCATGTAATTACAAGTCTTTCTCTTTCTTGAATTATTTTGTTTCTGTATTCTCTTTCCAAAATATTGTGTCAATTGATAACCGAGTACATAAAATTGATTATTCTTATATTCGGATCTTATGTCTATTTATCTTGTTGGATTTATTGCTTGAAGTCGAAATATTACGCGGATAGCATTTATTCGCGTATCGGTCACACTACGCATGCGCGGGCAGCTTCTCTATCGTCGCTGACCCCAGCGGTCGACGCGCTCGGCTGTCTCGTGGTGACGTCACGGCGCGGCGAGCGACGGAGACAGCCCGCTCACCTCGCGAATTGCAATTGGGGTTAATTTACGAACTGGACGTTTTTACCTGGAGCTGAGGGTATCTCCGTCTTCCGGAAATGTGAACGTTTCCCTGGGTACGCCTTTTTGTGTCCTGGGACTCGTCAAACTATTCCTCGATACTTGCGGTTTTCTGACGGTCACTTTTGGTCACTTTACCGGTCCACGCTGAGTGTCTCGTTTCGCGGCTCAGTCGCTTGAGATGATTAGCCAGACTTGTTCACCGTTAATGTTATAAATCCACTTCGGCATAAATGTTCTAAGTCCGACTTCCCACAATTTTATAAGTTCACGAAGGCACAGTTTTTATAAGTCTAAATCGCCCAGATTTATAAATTCAAATCGGCACCGATTTTATAAGTCCCAATCGGACAGATTTATAAGTTCAAATCGGCACGAATTTTATAAGTCCAAACCAGCACAATTTTTACAAGTTCATATCGACACAGATTTGATAAGTTTAATTCGGCACAACTTTTATAAGTCCAATTCGGCACAGTTTCACTTTATTTCACTTTTACTCACTTTGCACTTTTACTTTCCACTTTTAGTCCTGGAGAGTTGTCCGCTGGTAAGGTAGATCCGATCACTCATAACCGACTGCCGAAATCGCCGTCTTTTATACCCCGATTTTCGACTCCCACTCCGTCGGTTTGTCAGATTTCTGGCGGACTCGCGTCTGCGTGCGGTCGCGTGGTTATTAATTTTCTGATTGGCTAACAGCCTTGTTCCTTCTCTGCCCTCCAATCCCGGGTCGGTATGTTAGTGACGATCATCCGGTGTTACCCGCCGAGCTAATGATGTGCTCTTAATCTGCTCGGTCGGTGCCGTGTGCAATTCGTCGTGTCGTCATTTTCGTCCAATCAGCGAGGCCGATTTTCCCTCGTTTTCGCCTTTCGTTGACCTTGAGCGTGCTTTCGCATCGGTTCCGCAGCACCGCGCCGCTGTGCTTCCGAAACCTCGCTCGTGCTGGTGATTGCGCGCGCGCGTCGTTAACCATCGATCGGGCCACCGCTCGATCCCGTCGGATGGCGCCACTTGGCTCTCATCTGGCTCGTCTGACAGCAGCTTCGGATCTCGCCTAGCTGACCGTGCCTTTCGGGCTCTCGCGGTGTGACGTCACCAGGGTCTCGAAGGAGAATTTATTGTGTAGAGGAGTTACAAGTATTCGTTCGTTAAAAGTTAGTAGCAATTTGTAAAAATCGTCGAGTTTTTTTCGGAATAGTGATGTTACGTCAAAACTGTCGATGGTTTTATTTCGCTAAGTTTTACGCAACTGTTGCCCCGTTTCTATTAACACTCTCTGGTCAGAACGATGAAAATCGATCTTTACCACACCCGGTATTAATCGCGGTAACAACTGCCCATTTTTAAGCCTAACCTTGCGGAAAATTGCTTGGGATAGGGCCCTAGGAATGCCTGTCGTTTCTAAGGTCGTAGGGTACTTTCTGAACTCCTGATCCCTCCTGATTCGATTTTATCGTTTCCGGAGAATTTAAAATGATAAAAATGTTCGCTTCAATTTGAGAAATGATTGAAAGTCTTTTTGACGGTGGGTTTACTCCAGGAAACTGATGAATGGGTTAGGAGAGGATCAATTAATAAATTTATGCACTGGAAATGACTGATAAATGAAGAGAAGAAAATATTATAGTGAGTAAAATAAAATGTATGTCGCTTACGTTTTTCACTGCTGGTTTTTCGTCGGTTTTTGTAATAATTCGTAGAACTTCCGATGATTCCGTTGGTAAAAATAGATTTTGTTTCGAATAAACAATTCACGAAAAGGTACAAAATAAATCGGACAATGATTCTCGAACCTGGGGTTCGGACAAAAATGTTTCCTTAACTCTCGGTGATCGAATTAAAATGCGATGCGTGATTGAACAAAGACAATTTGGTTAATCGAAAACGTAAACGATTGAACGACGCTAACTGGGTCGATCGGATGATGGTAACTGGCGAAAACGAAAGACGTTAACTTCGTCGATCGGATGATGGTGCGTGTGCCCTGAGTACAAGATTTTGGGGCTTTTTATACCCTTTTCTAGGTTAAAATAAGTGGGAGTGATCGCCTGATCATGTGTGTTTTTCCTCGAAATGTCATTAAAAATAGTTGCTAGGTTGGAAGGGAGGTGCAAGGATAAAGGAAAAAGGGGTGATGCGTGGAGAGACGGGTTTTCTGTTTCGTCGATCGGTGCTTAACTTTAGATATTCGGGGAGATGGTAAAGGTCTCGGTGTTTGACTCATAATTTCCCTCGGTGAAGGGAGTCGCGTTCGAGTCCCGTCATAAGCCCGTTTGGCTATGAATTTATGTCCTGAGACCTTGCTTTTAATTCGTGACTGCCATCGGATGCTATCGTGCTTGCCGTGAGTAAAGCCCGTCGCTAGCGTCGTTCCACCGAAAGTCGCGGCTTTCGTGCATCTCGCCAAAGCCGTCCGCGTTGTTCTTTTGACGATGCGGTGGTGCGCCGCGGGATTTTTATGGGGTAGGCCGAGAGATGGTTTTTCCTAACATTGATTTCTTCCTACATATTTTCGGTGAACGTTCTTAAGAAGGTGTTAGTGTTTCTAGGTGATGGTAGTTTACACGTGTCGATTCATTTCAGGAATTATTCCTTTCGTTAACTTAATAATTATTGGATTAAATAAACATACATGTACTCGTATACATATATGTATATTTTGTCCTTTCCTTAGGCTAACTTATAGATTGCCGAGAATATTCTGGTCCCATGTTCGTGCTCATTAGTTTTCTTTTTTTTATTAAACATCGAGGGACTATTAATCCATTATTTCAATTCTCCTCATGGGACGTAAATCCTTCGGATCTTCTTTACGACTAAACGGGTGTTAAACAACTAAATTCCTTAATTCATAAGCAATTAAAAATAATAAGATGATTATTAGTGGTTATTTAGATTTTTAACAAAATTTAACTCACTTTATTGAGGACCGGTTGAGGGGACCGAGGCTCCCTGTGGTGCCGTGCCATCGATTTTGCCGCCCGGCAACTCAAGTGTTTTGTTCGAAAAGTTCTTAAAATTTGAAACTTATTCTATGTGTGTTGGTTACTTTTAATGTTAATTTATTGTTGAATCTACTAAAGTTGCTAAAAGATCGTTTGTTTGTTCTTGTTTAATTCAAACCAAAAATAATCAGGAATTATTTCTTTGTGCTGTTTAAATTATTATTTATTCCCTAATTGCTTTCAATTTTCCAAGACCTGGATTCCGAATATTTTTAATTATGGATCTGTCTATGTTATTTTTCCTCATCTTCATTTTTTGTTTGAAGGCTCCTTTAGACTGCCTTTATTGTAATAGTTATTATGAAAAATGGTTGCGAAAATTCTCTCCCATAGTTTGGAGAAAAAGGGTGTGGTAAGTCGTTTCTACCGTGGCGTGACTTTGTCACCTCATGGCCTTGAGGCGCTAAGCTTTGTGAATCGGAAATATCGATAGCTGAAAACCCTAAGGGCTTCCATAAAGCTGCGGACAACTGGTCAAAGCGACTGGCTTAGGTGGGGATCCGGCCCCACGGCAGATCACTGCGGGCCCCCAAATGGTTCCCCGGCGATGGTACAGAAGATCTAACGATCCTTGAGATCTGTGAGTGTTTCGTCGATACTCGCACCTGACACGGTCGCGAGGTATCGCAAGCGGGTTGGCCTTTTGCTCGCCCCAAAATGGGGCGGCGCTGGCGGTCATAGACCATTTTTGACAGCCTTCCTTTTCTACTATTTGTCCAGATCTGTTTGACCATGCCGTTAGATTTGTGACGGTCAAGTTTGACCAGTCTTTTTGTGCCTATCGAATGTACCGGCTGAGTTCATTAAGTTGGTGCTTTGGCAGAAACGAGTCATTTATCTAGCTTTCTACTATTTCAGGTTATCTGGGCGATTTTTGTTCCTTCTTTTTATTTTATTTTCTGAGTCCAGTCGCAGTGTGAGGAAAAATAATAAAGAAAATTTATTCGTTACGCTGGACGTAACACCTCCCCCTCTTTTAAGACGATTATTAGGAGAATCCGAATAATCGGCTCATTTTCCGAGCGGTCCTTATTTTTTTTTTTTTTTTTTTATATATATGGAATTCTCTCCTTTTTTATCTCGTTAATTGTGCGTTTGAAATGATTTTCCTGATTATTCATGTTAAGTTGATTCGACTTTAAATCTATTCCTGAGTTAGTATCTATAGAGAGAAACTCTTATATTAGATTATGTGTATATCTAAAATGCGATTAATGTTGCCCTTGCGTTTTGTTCTGAACGAATACTTCGTCATACTTATTATTTTTTTCCTTTTTAACTTAATGATACTTATAGGAAGGTGGTATGTTGTTGACGGTCCTGATGTTCTCGGCGATCGAGAGTATCGAGTTCGGAACTCGGAGGGCTGGTTCGCTGGTTCGGATCTTCTTGCATGGATCCTAGCTTGCGACGTCAGGGGTGCTGTATTCTGTGCGTGTGGAGACGTGCATCGTCGGTAGTTGCTACTGCGAATCTGTCCAATGGAATCGACACCAGTTGTTGTATTAGTAGCCAGTACCGATTCCCACCTATTTTTTTCGACCCTGGTTGTTTTAGGTATCAAAAGATACTTCCTAGCCTTTAGCTGGTATTCAATCATTATCTGTGAACCATAAATCGTCCTTCATCCATTAATTTCGTGAAACACGATCGTCGATTAATTTTCTCCACCTCCCTAGTAATTTTTATTTTACATAGGGCATATGTGTTTACGTAATTTACCATTATTGTCTCCCTTTTACTTTGTATATATATATATTGTTTCCCCCTTTTTTTCTGTGATTTTTTTTTTTTTTTATCTTTTTTTTTTTCTTGTCTCATTTTTTTTTCAGAATCTCTTGTGATTTGATAAAGTGAATATTACTGTGTGTTTCCTTTTCTTCATTTTTTGCATTATTTGAAATAATGAAGAAAATGGAGAAAATTTTCACACTCCCTTATACTCGAGTTTCCAATTCTCTTGGGTTCTCGTATCCTAGTCCGCCATCTCTGTTGTCCGTGCGTATTGGGCCTTCGATGGCTCCGAGGGGCGTGATCGGGTCGCTGTACTGGTTGATGAAAGTGTTCATCAAGCGAGTGAGTCCCAGCTCCTGTAGTTGTGGGTCCCTGTTACCTGGAGTCCGTGGTGAAGTACAGGGTCGTTCAGAAGATGCCTCCTCTTCGGGTGACTCCGTGTCATCGTACCTCCCTTCTCCCAGGTATTCGATGCTATCTGGATTTTATCCATGAGGCACGATTGTATCGTGCATCCAAGAGTAATGAGTCTCCCCTAGTACAATGTGTTGGTCTGGATTAGCGACCAACTTCCGTGCCCACATTCGTCGTGTTTTGTCGGTCAATCGTCTCCACTCTGGCGGGACCCATACGTATCGCCTTGGTTGCAAGGTTCGTGGCAAACGCATTTGCCAATAACACACCACTCTCCCCATCCCTAAAGAAGGTAAAAGCGGTGCGCGATTGATAGTTATTGCCAATCGTTCCGTCTCCTGTTTGAACCTGGCTGTATTCCAATACGGGACCACCTCTGCAAAATTCGGCCATCCGTTCCTTCCGTGTATCGGGACGGTAGTATAGACTTGACGTGAAGGTAACAAAATGTCTATTGCCCAAGTGTATCTGGTTCGACCCAACACGACTTCCTCGTACGGATTATCGCGTAGTTTTCCCACCCAACTCTCCAGTGTTTCGGGAGTCAGCCATCTCCATTCAGGCGGGACGTACAATTCAATGTTCTTCTGGGTTAAATCGATGTACATTGCGATTTTCCAGTAACAATAGAGTCTGGTCGTGCCTGGGACGAGACAAGGGGTCACCTTGGTGTGTATTCGTATCGGTAGATGTTCCTCCGGGCTAAGAGTTTTATTCGATCTCTTCTTCCGTAGCTCCGCCCTTTCTACCGCGTGCGGAGATCGAGAATTTTTTTTTTTTTTTTCGCTGTTTGTAGGTTGAAATTTTTTTAATTAATAAAGTAATTTAATGCCATTCTCTTTAGGTGTTGGTACCCTGGTTAGGAAGAAAGGAGAAACACGGGTAGAGAAGAGCACGACGAGATTTCGTCGCGAATACGTCAAAGTCCGGTGCAAACCCGGCACTCCGTTTAGGTGATGATGCAGGACGTTGGAGAACAGGCGGAGGTTTTAGTACGGTCCGGGCAAGATCGGAACACCTTGTGCTGTGTTTTAGTTCAGAGAGAGAGCCTTGTTTTCACGTAATGAATTAGGAGTAACGATCGCGACGAATCTCAAAATTTACCGCGTTACGGTTTCGGTTCCCGCTTAAGTGACGCTCTGGAAAGAGTTCAAGAGGGCAGTAGCTATCGGCTAAGGATCTCGCGATAATCATAACGCTTCGTTAGAATATCGTCATAGGCTTGTCAGTCTGCCGAGAGTCGTCCTCGAGGTTGCTCGGACCTCTCGTGCTACCGGTGTTTACGTTTGGGCTATTGTCTCGTGCGCTGAGTCGTTCGCTCTCGCTCGCGCTGCCGTAGACTCCGGCCTTCGCTCTCGCTTCGGTTCGCGTACCTCGCTCGCGCTACCTGTCACTTCGTACGTTCGGTTGTTGACTCGCGTAAGCTGTGTTTCGTGCGGATTCGGTTCCGATTTTTACGACCGATTTTTCTGTGCTCGAGATGCGTCTGAGGGATGCTCTTGAGGTGCAGTGAGCGTGGTAAAGTTCTCGAGGCATCACGAGGTGCAGTTCCCGCTCATTATGGGATTAAAGTATGCTGATCCGGTGAGTTTATCGTTTCGATAATTTTCGATCGCGTATCGATCCATTCCCGTTACGCTCGCTCCGACCCCCCGGTCAGCCGAGCGCTCCCGATGCACGAGTGTGCGATCCCGTGGCTTACCAAGCCAACAAATTAGAGTTCACGTTAATTAAGAGATTCGGGATTCCGATATTTGAGATTTCGCGTTTTCGATTTCGCGTTACTTATTGGCGAAGGATCGCGACCCTTCTACCATAACCCGCATCCTGAGGAACCGTGCATTTCCGCAACCGTTCGCTTTCGCGAATGCATCGGCGTTAGTTCTCGTTCCGTTAAGTTCTCGTTTGTGTGATCTCGTTCTTTTTTCGTTCTGTCTTCGTGCATTTCGGTTGCGGAGGTCGGCCTGTTCCACCGACCTCCAGATTAGTCCGGCTTGGCGATTCCGGCGAAACAAAGATCGACCCTGCGGAGGTCGGCCGTTCCACCGACCTCCAGTTTAGCCCGGTTGTTAATACCGGCGAAACAAAAATCAACTGGCGCCCACCGGGACGTCGATGCATCCGTAGAAGCGGGCGGCCGAAGGTGACGTTTCCTGAGTTTTCGTTTTCGCGCTTCGCTCCCGTTCGGTTTGAGCTTCGGTTTTCGCGTTTTCGGTTTTGTTTTTTTGTGTTTTTTTGTGGTTTTATTTTTCGCGTTGAGATCCAGGAAAATACGTCACAGTTGTAATAGTTTTTCTATCGAAAATTCTTTGACACATATTCTTTGACACATATTTCCGTTTTTTTATTATACTAGGCAAGTAAGAAGAATGACAAGGATTTTCCACCGTTACCACCCACGGGGAATCCCCCATTTACGACCATGTGGGTATATTCGTAAGTTTTTTTTGTTCTCAGTATTCTGTGCAATGTCGAAATGTATATGTAATGTCCATAATTCTCGTTGCTCTCTAGATCAAGGCTGCCAGAGGATTCCAGTGAGAGAAATTCGCGCATGTATGTATTTAAAAAATTATTACAAATGTTATCAAATCCTTTGAAATAAATCACATTGCAATTTAAGTTCATCTACTTGGAAAAAAGCAGCGAAATTGCAATGCAATACAAATATTTGATAGTGTAATCGAACACTGGTATAATTTTACAATCACCTCTGGGAAATGGTATCTTTCAATTATTATTGAGCTGTGCCTACCCAAAAGAATAAATTAAACCTTTACCGCAGACAGAAAAAATAATAAATTAAACCTTTGACGCAGCCAGAAAAAAAATCTGAGGCATTAAATTTAATTAAAAAAGCCTTGTATAATAAGATTTATTTTTGGGATTTTTTTTTTACCACTGCGTTGAAGAAGTTGTGAATAATCTTTCATTTCTTACCACTGCGTCGAAGGAATTATGAATAATCTTTTCAATGCGTATCAGGATTTGGCGAATGTTATTTGCATGGTATGTCTACGCAGAGACCGCTGTGACTACAATCCTTTACAAATCGAGCTGAGGTTATTCCCAATATCAACTTTAGACCTTTGCACAGAAAGAAATGTGAGAATTTCTTAATATCGTACCTCTGAACGTTTGTGGTTGATGTGGTTTTTGGTCCCATTTGTCAAATTGCAGTGCCGAAGAAGCATCATCGAAACTATCGTGCAGACAAATACTCCAAGATGTTTTTTTTTTTAAAGCATTTTATTCGGGTTTTTATTCTGTTTGTTTTCACCATGGTCACCATAATATAGTTACATGTATCGATTATATGATCATGGACGGTACTAAATCTAAATAAAACAATTTCGTTGGTTTCTTAGCCAAACTGATTGAATGCTACAGATACACTAAGGAGAGATCGGAAAGAAATGTAGTTTAAATATAAAATAACCCTAGCAAGTCAAGCGACCGTCTTTAACGACTATGAGAAGACCCAAAAAAACTACCAGTCGTCTTATGCCACTTTTCGGCGGGAATAACGACCGAAAAAACGACCATTTGTTAGGTTGAGGATGGGTCGTTTTTCCATCAATGACCGCAAAATGACTATAAAAACGACTGATGTATGAATTACAGTCGTTTTTATGGTCACTTTGCGGTCATTGCTGGAAAAAACGACCCATCCTCAACCTAACAAATGGTCGTTTTTTCGGTCGTTATTCCCGCCGAAAAGTGGCATAAAACGACCAGTCGTTTTTTGGATTTTTTTCGATAGTCGCTTGACCTGCTAGGGAATTATTAGTTTTGAGGTCCAAAAGGTAAAACAGTAACGCTTTAAATAAAAAAAAATAGTTCAGCAGCTTTCAATGAATTTGTTATCAAGGTGTACCACGAGAAGGTGAACCAACATCACACCTCACCTGTAACTCAGTAAATCATATTTAGCACCCGTAAGACAATAGAATAATAGTGTAAACAATTTAATTATAGAACAACTTACCTTTTTATATAATCCAATCATATTATAGGCCTTGTGGTGATATCAGCTGACAATTTTCAGATTCCGTGCCTTAAACATAAATAATTATATATTATTCTTCGTAAGGGTTACTCGTGGTGTGAACATCTGCGTATCTCATCATCGAATTTAGCATCAAAGAGCAACTAACAGTGTTCTACACCACTTCAAATGAATCTTTACTGACCTGAGAATTTTACACATCGACCATGGCGCTCCGTAATGAAGAATCGCTTTCAGCGATAGACTCATACCCCTCGGTTGCTTTGCGAAGGCGTTCCAGTTCTTCTAATGCTCTACCATCATGAGGATGATAAAACAACTTTCTCCTATCCAAGTCACATACAACTAGACCTGACATAGACCGCACGCGGCTAAGTGCTACATATGCTTGTCCTTTTGCAAAAACCTTTTTTCCTAAATAAATTACAGCTTTATCAACAGTTGTACCTTGTAATTTATGTACTGTTACCGCCCAGCTCAGAATCAATGGTAACATTAGACGTTCTATGTTTCCAAAGCCCGTTTCCCTGGTAGGTCACACTTACGGGTGAAATTCCGACAAATCCATTGGCTTCCTTAAAGCTGCATCCGACTAAAGGATCATCAAACTCTATGAAAACCTTTTTTGGCAATTCACCATCCTCGAGTTGATCCCTGCGCAAAGCTACCCACTGAAAACCGCGCACAATTCCTAAAGCTCCATTAACAAGGCCTTCAGTGACTCGAATGTTGGTCCTCAGCATCACTCTGCATCCAATAGCCAACTTGATTGAATTAAAAAACCCGCCGGTATTATTTGGATCTGTTGGCACTGCAGAAACGGGAAGTTTCTGTCCATAAGTTTGAGGCTCTCTAGATTCATCACGAGCATTAATAATATACATTTTTTCACGCGATGCCACCAGGTCCATTATCTTATCATTATACATGTCAACGAGTTTTAATGTGGGAAAGATTCGCACTGCTTCACCATCAGCGAATTCATTAATCTGCGGTACTCGGGTCCTGCTTAACAACATTTCATACTGCTCCATTGTTATTTCGCCAACCCGCAAATTGTTAAGCAAGTCAACAAACGCTCCATCATTTTGTTGGCGCATATTAGCACGCAATTCGCATAAGCCGAAGTAACGCCATAAGTGTGGCTCTGCTAAATAACTTCGAGGTTGAATGAAACACCAACTTCCTTTCACTGGCGGCAATTGCATAATGTCTCCGAATACTAAAATATGAATACCTCCAAATGGCAGATTATTGTTTTTGAATTCCTGCAGTCGCAAATGAATAGATGGTAAGATTTCGTACGATACCATAGAAATTTCATCGATAATGAGCCATTTTATATATTTCCATTTGTGCCGTAGATCTTCCAGTCGTTGTCCTGTTAGTTGCCTATAAACTGATGCTTTTCCTTTTTCAATTGCTAATGAAAACGCATTATGCAGCGTTCGACCATTAACTAAGCGGGCTGCAACGCCGGTTAACGCACGCACCTCTACAAAGCCGGCTTTTAGAAGTGGATCTACTGTTGGAGCATAGCATATCTTAATCTGATTAACAATCATTTCTAGTAGAAAAGTTTTTCCACAGCCTGCACCACCAGTAATGAAAAGTTTCAAAGAGTCAACTTGTTCCGGCTTCGGACGGAGATCCTTCCGAATTTGATTAGTAATTGTGTCGAACAGTCTCTTCTGTTCTACGTTCATGCTGCGAACACACGCCGCAAATTCTTCCGCTGTAATGAAACGGTCCTCTCCATTCTCGACACCATCGTCTTGAACATCGATATCTACCAATCCTGGCTCATATCCTTCAACGATTGCCTCTACTTGATCGTTTCTTTTAATTTCATTCGGACCCTGTTCTCGTCGGTCACGGGGTGCAGTTTCTTCCAGTGCCAAAACCTGAGCTATAACTTGCTGCAATTCTCGCTCTACATGCTGAAACTCCTGGACCGTTCCCCCTTGCCGTATAGGTCGGAGAAGATGATATTTTGCATTAAATGCGGCTGCCGCACTTTCATGATTTCCAATTAGTTCTTCTTCATTTCTAAATGGGACATGAGCAACAAGATAGCTATAGAAATATCCTTCTCGATCACCCGCTTGAGTGTAATGTCTCGTTTTCAATATGGCATTCCTAGTACGTTGTTTCATGCGCATGCCATTCTGAAGCTGAATTACTTTGGACCGAGCGGTAAATTCCTGTGCATCTTCATAAACTTCACGGTCTCCTAAGTCTTCATCCCCGTAATTCGAATTTGTTATATGTTCGTACGCTACAGCAAATTCTGCCAAAGACAATTCTTCCAAAAAATCTGGTCGGGAAACATATCGATCGAATATATTTATATGTACCTGTCCTTCATTATTATGACACCTTAACATACGATATCGTTCTTCTGGTCGACGAGTGTTAACGAATACAACTTTTCTCGAGCTGTCCCTCAATCTAAGGTGGCACAGTCGAAATGCACATTCAGACGCTGACACTTGCCTGAATCGAAGAATAGCCATTGAAACGGCGAAAAGTTGTCTGCCTACATCTCCTCCGAAACGCTGTACTCTTCTAACTGCTTCTTTTACAGCCTGTCCGACATCCTGTGGTTCATGCTTGGAAGCATATTTAGCGATGTAGTAGGCCACGGCAGTAACATTTCCACACGGTTGAATGTCCATGTTTCCACCCCACAACTTTAGAATCGCAGGATTATAGTTGTTGACAAATAGATCTGCGGTCCCACGTTTCAAAATGCAGAAACGTCCCTTATTCCTGATGGTTTGGTCAGCATCCAAAATCTTTGTGCTCTCACTGAGTTGCCTCGGAAAATTAAAGCGACATTCTCCATCAGAGCGATTTTTATAACAAGTCGCGCTATGGTGGTGTATTTGTACTCGCTGGACGATTGTGGCAAGACTTTCATTGTCCGGTTTGGCAGTGCATGAAACCACTTTATCAATTACTGTTACTCCTGCGGGAGACTCGAATGATGGTATTGCTTCATTCCAGCACAACATGTGTAAGTGAGGACTTCCTCTATTTTGGAACTCTATTCGCCACCAATAATCCACTAATCTTCCTCCTAAAATCTCGTCATCGCGTTTCAATATTCGCATTATTGCATGCAATCGAACCATAAACTGTCGGGATAGCGTAACAGGATGTTGCTCTATTAACTTCATTTTATCTTCCCATTGTAAATCATCACAATTCTCTTCACGTCGACCAGCTGCGATTAAGCAAGCTGTCAGAATATCCTTCCAGTTCAAGTCGTTACAGCTTAACGTTACAAACCAAGTTGGGGGCCCTAAATTACGTACCATCGCTACCAAATCACTGCATGCGGATTGCCAGTAAGGGTTCGAACCTCGCAAACCTCGCATATTTAAATACAAATTCTGGACCAAGCCGTCAGGTCTTGTATCGCCTTGACGCAGTCTTAGGCATACGCCCACATTTTGGCGAGCTCGGTAGTATTCCATGACAGACAGGGCATAAAATAGATAGTCATTTCTTTGGAACCGTCTATCGGCACTCATTACTCTAGCTTGACAGTAATCAAGTGGAGTAATTGGAATCGGTCGGGTTGGCTCGTGAAGACCATTTCGTCCGTTCGGAAATAAATAGAACCACGCTAATTCCTCAGCCCTTCGTTCAACATGCATTTGCAATGGTGGTGCTGTCTTCCGCTGCAGTGTGCGTAATGGTATATCATTTATAGGGCCTATCTCTTCTATTGGATATCCATGAACGATTGAGTCTACCTGTGGAATACATTCGTCAACAGGTCTCAAGACCGATGTCATAATAGGGAGATCACCGTCAACGCTTTCAGAATCAGAGAGGATATTCTGTTGACCAGCTAGTTCGTTATCGATATTGCCATGTGTTGTAGCTGGTAGTTCTTGTTCGATACGATGTACTATCACTTGGACTGGCACTAATGAATACTGATTACCAACTGTTTCATCGGCGGATTTAGGTATATTACATTTAAATAATTGAAATAATGACTGGATTGATTCAAACCTCATTAAACAAGCTGCACCGTTTTTATTCGTAGCTTTTCTTCCATCGGGTCCACGTGCACTTAAATCAAACATCCAAAAATAATTGTCTATTGCAAAGAGTGCAAGCAAAATATCATTTGCAATCAATATTCCATACCGATGGTTTATGAAAAAAGAATCCAAACCCTTACGCAAATTCGGGAAGCCTGATTTTAGGTAATCTTTGATAAGGTGCCCATAAATGCATTGCTCATCGTCAATGACTATATTGCACAAGTCTCCAAGTAATTCTAGATTCGGATGCAGTTCAGTCACAGCAAGAAACATGAACTCGTTTTCATCGATTTGAGACAAGTTAAGATTCGATATGCTTTCTGTATAAAACCTGTCACCATTGATTAGAACCATATCAACCGTGGCTTTAGTCCAACCGGAGAGAGGTATGATGTGTGACACGGCAATTGCCACTGCAGCATTTGCAGTACACTGCTTTCCGCGGCTGGTTTCAGGGAAATGTTCATTGCCCTGGTGAAGCGAACCGGTAACAATTCCTCAAGAACCTTTTATATCTTTAATTCCTTGAGACGAAGCCTTCGGCAAAAGCTTATCCCGAACTGAGTTTATCCGCTCCGTATCACCGACTACAATCTGACAGATTTCAGACAAATCGAAGTTTGTATTGGTGTAATTAATCTGAACATTTCTATATAATGCATTGTTTTCTTTTAACCACACAAGAGCAGACCAAAGTTTCTCCACATCAACTTGAAATTCACGCATCCGGTTGACTTTTTCGAGTTTTTCACAAACAATTGCAACACCGGCACTGGTAATTGATAGAGGTAATTGCTCAATTACTTCTCCTACATCTTGTGCAAATAATACTGCTTGACCCTTGAAGCCATACTGACCGAAACGACCCCCCAACTTAATTATTTTTATGAAAGGCACCACCATACATATGAGCCTCCTCTCCATATCTG
Organism: Amblyteles armatorius; assembly: GCA_933228735.2. Classification (NCBI taxonomy): domain Eukaryota; kingdom Metazoa; phylum Arthropoda; class Insecta; order Hymenoptera; family Ichneumonidae; genus Amblyteles; species Amblyteles armatorius. Next base: position 8,048,951 of record OW121690.1, read on the forward strand.
TCAGGCTTGCAATTACTTCAGGTATCGGATCAAGAAACATTGCGTTCCAATACGCTTGTGTTGGGCATTTACCTTTTTTCATTGTGGTCGCGCATCTATTGCATACGGTTAAGCGTTCACTGTCTTTCAGTTCTGTGGGTAAAACAGAACGTGCTAAATCGTTAATGAGTAAGGTGCACACTTGCGGCTTATAAAATAGTTTGTTACAACTAGTGCAAATGATATCAGCAAACTTCCATATCTCAGCGTGAAAATTCCGTTCATGTTTGCTGAAATTGTCGGGTGCTTGGCCGCAATCTGTTCTTGACGGTGCTTGTAATGTCGATGTCTGACTTTGTGGCAACGAAACTGTTGGTTCCTCAAAATTTGCCTTAACTACTGATTTATCTTTTGGTATTAGTTTTACTTTTTTTCGTTTATTTATTTTTTCAGGTTTCTTACGCTCGGACGTTTCATTAAATGTGGAAGATTTAACGACATTACCTATCGTAGTAGAACATTCATTCTCATGCCGTTGTTGCTGTTGAATTTCCTGCTCCTGTTGTACTTGCTGTAAAGGTGGGGAGTGAACATTGTCATATTCATGGCTAAAAGACTTTGGAACAACTCCGATTCCATTTCGTTCTGCACGAACAGGATTTACTTGACATTTTTTTTCATCAGTATTCTGAACAGCAAAGACTTCCGACAAATGTACTGGTATTATACTATACTGTTCGTGGGTTTGAGAATCATTTCCAGGCACCATACCAAGATTAGCCGCGAGTACATCAAATATATCTTGGAAATCCCGGAATCTCATCAAGCAAGCTGTACCACCCACGCAAGTCTGTTTTCCATGTTCGCTACGTGCATGTGAGTCGAATACCCAGAAGAAACCATCAGCTTTGAAGATCGCGAGTGAGATTTGTTTTGCAGTTAAAATACCTTGAGCATTGTCATTTAATAGAAATGAATTTAACCCGTTCCTGAAATTCGGAAAACCTGGGTAATCCTGAATCAAATTTCCATCGATCGACATATGTTGATCGATCATCAGCTTCATTTTCATCCCGCTTAATTCTAAGCATGGATTCAACTCGGTAACCCGCAAGTACTCGGAATTCATTTCTCTTCTGTCTGGAATCTTACGGTTCAAAATACTATGAACGTACAATCCGTCCCCGGAACGCAAAACGCTGTCGATTGTGTATTTTGTCCAACAAGATAGTTCGATGACGCGTCGCATAGCAATTGCCACAGCGGCATTTGCAGTGCATTGTCGCCCTCGACTAATGTCTCCAAATTGTACATCTCCTTGGTGGAATGTGCCTCTAATGACTTCTGATCGAATAAAATTTCGTTTTCCGGCTGGTTTTTTATTATTTTTCGTAGGTACACCTTTTTGCTTATTATGTTGAATATTATCATCCGCCCGTGCGCTGGCCTTTACTTTAGCCTTTGCATTCTTGCGCCCAATGCTTGGTTTACGGCGAGTCATATTTTAATCCTATTTCTTATTCTATCTTATCTTGCATCCTTATAGTCTGTAAAAATGAAACAATTCTTTTATTATTATTATTTCGACATAATGACCACAATTATACGCAAGTATCTATATTGATTTTTCATTTTTCCCTGACATTATTATGAATAATGAAAAAACGAATTTTATATTTAAAAAAAATAAAAAATTCATTGATAGAATAAAAAAAAAAAGTTGAAAATTGAAATTTTCATATGGCTTCCTCATAAAAGTAGAAAATTGAAATTTTCACATCGCTTTCTCATAAAAGTTGAAAATTGCAATTTTCATATCTCTTTTTTTGTCGCGAAGCCTCTTCTATGAGGAAGCATTGTCTGTATTAATGGCTTCCTCGTAGAGGAAACTTCGCGACAAAAAAAAAGAGATATGAAAATTGCAATTTTCAACTTTTATGAGAAAGCGATGTGAAAATTTCAATTTTCTACTTTTATGAGGAAGCCACATGAAAATTTCAATTTTCAACCTTTTTTATTGTGTTAAAAAAACATTGATTAAAAAAAAAACAATGATTGGTTTTTTAGCCAAACATATTTGCCATAAAAATACAAAAATACTCAGTATTGTAATAATCGATAAAATAATCGTCTCTTGTGAGGTACGAATTTTCTGATTTTTTGGTTTATTTTATAAAATTTTAACTTTTCGACCGATTCTTGCCAAATTTAATAGGGAATACGAGTCCATAATAGCTTATTTATGTACAAATTTGTAGGCAAATATCTCGAAAATTGTAAAAGCTAGAGTGAAATAGATATTTTTTTGAAAAATCGAAAATTTCACAAAACCGAAGCACTCGACCGATTCATACCAAATTCAATAGCGGAAATTGTTTGATGTCGGTCTACTTCTGTAGAAAGTTTCAGCCCAGAAGCTCAAAATTTGCGAAGCTAGAGCGCGGACACACTTTTTTCAAAAATTTCAAAATCTCATAAAATCTGAACGAATGTTTCAATTAGTGCATACATTGTAACAAACAGAGGCACTCAACTGCTATACGTGTGAGCTAAATTTCAATCCGATTTATAAAACCGTTCGTGAGTTATAGACGATTGAATTTTGGAGGCCTGGCACACACACACACACACACACACACACACACACACACACACACATCCATCCAGACATTTTTCTAAATGTGATTTTTTGATGTTTTCGAACATTCTGAACACATTTTCATTAAAATCACGAAATTTTTTTTTTTCACCGAAACGAAGCTTCCTCTATGAGAAAGCAAAAAAGAAACAAAATGAGATCTACCATTGAACGGTGGATAAAAAATATTTAATGAATATTGTAGTGAATCTGGATATATAGTTGCCATCGACAGATGGCAACAAGTATCGCAGTGAAGAAAGTCGCAGTGAGAACTTGAAATGTAGTTGCCATCGATCAATGGCAACAAGTATCGCAGTGAAGAAAGTCACAGTGAGAAGTTGAAATGTAGTTGCCATCGATAGATGGCAACTGTATTTTAACTACTCACTGTGACCTTCTTCACTGCGAACAAGTATCACATTCAATATCAATTCAATTCCAAGCCCAGCAGAGCTTAGCGACAGTTTGTTCACTATCGGTGGAGTTCAATCATCGATGATTAGTCCATCAGGGATTGGCGGTGAATCACTGTTGGTGCAATTGAATCGTTGGTCCTGTTGTAGATTAGCATTCCTTGGAGAAACCTTGTTCGCTATCAGTACACTTGAGTCGTTGCGCGGCTTAGAGTAGCCTTGACCACTGTCAGCGCATTCCAGTTGTAGATGACCGAAGCTTGGAGAATCCTTGTTCATGGTCAGCGCATTCCAGTTGAAGATAAGAGTAGTTTAGCAAAGCCTTGACCACCGTCGTCAGTCCATTCCAGTTATAGATGAGTGTAGTTTGGAGAATCCGTTTCACTGTCAGCGCATTCCATTTGTTCATAAGCGCGGCTTAGAAAAGCCTTGACAAGTATCAGCGCATTCCAGTTGTTACAAAAAATTATTATAATAATAATTAAAAAAATAATGAGCGCGGCTTGGAGAAGCCTTGATTACTAACGGTATATACTCCATCGGTGTATATTCCATCGGTGTACATTCCATCGGTGTACATTCCATCGGTGTATATTCCATCGGTGTACATTCCATCGGTGTACATTCCATCGGTGTATATTCCATCGGTGTATAATCCCTCGTTGGTATGATTGCGAAGTCTGAACAGCTGATGTAGCAGAGACTGAAACTTCCTTCGTGGATGATGACAATGAAGCTTCCCCATCATCCCTAAACTTTCGTCGATGAAAATGATGAAACTTTCCCATAGTCCCTATTCGTTCGATGATGATAATAGAAATAATCGAATAATCGAAAAGACACAAAACTATGTGCGGAGGAAAACGATTTTCCATGCATTTAATTAAATATATATATTAAACTCAAGAAAAAAAAAACTGCGATTAGACCTTCGACTACAAGTATGTAGTTCATTAATACTATGCTAATATTTAATTTAATAACTCACGTCTGAAACGGTAATTGTGATGTTTCTCTGATGATGAAAAAAAAAAAAATGGCAGCACTATATAATAAATAAAAAAAACACGCTTAAACAAATTTTACATAATAATAATAAAAATATAAATAAAAAAAAACAAATTAGCAGAGACACAGCTCAACGCGTAATCGAGGTTATACTACACGCTGAGTGAATTCACGGCACAGACTACACGTAGCAGACGACAAAAAAAAATAATCGCAAAGGCAAGAGTAGATAATGGCGGGCGCCTGTCGATATATCTAAATAGGCTTTTGGCCCTGTTGTGCCGCAGAAACTCAGGTATTTAATCTGGGTTCTGTGCGCGAGCCGTTGGCTCGTAAGGTTGGGGATGTGCTCAGTAAAGGGTTGGAACCCAAGTGAAGTACAAACGTATTATTTATTTAGACTGTGTTGAACAATGTTTGTTTAACAATATATTTAATAGGTTTAACAATATATTAATATTACCGGTGATTGTTTAACAATAGGTTTAACAATGTATTAATATTACCGGTGATTGTTTAATAATAGGTTTAACAATATGTCAATGTTATCGGAGATTGTTTAACAATGTTCATTTAACACTATATGTAATGTGTTTAATATTATGTTAATATTATCAGGGATTTACCAGGGTGACATTGTTATATCTTTTATATAACAATGTCTACCGAGAACCTTCGACCGAGGTTCGCTTTTAATGTCCGATTAACGTTCCACTTGTCGTTATTTTATCCCTTGATTTTAATGCTCACTTAATGCTTTATTAAGTTAGCCGTTAATGCTTGATTAATTTATATTTCGATACTTCATCGTTAATGCTTGATTATTCCACTGTATGGACATTGTTCTATTTATGTGTTATCTGTTGATACGTTAGTTTAATCGTTGAAGCTCTATTTATGCTTACGTCTGCCCTTTTTGAATTACCAATCGTAGTACAGTTTGTACTCTTGTTACACCGACTGGATTACCGTCTATCGTGCGGTAACCCTTCACGATAAGGGTCCAGTATTCGCACAACCCACTTATCGCGTTTGAGCTTTACTCGTATGGTGTATCTGTAGTCAACCGTAAGAATCAGGAGTTCCGAAGAGACTGATGAGTGCCTGCACTCGATCCCTTATATACGAATAAAAGAGCAGGCACGTCAGCTTAATATTATTTAGATGTTGATGGTTTACTTCTTTTCTGTAAACAGTTATCTTTCCAAATCCTCGCTTCTTCGAGAACGGGATTTGGAGCATGTTTTTATTTCGACATAAGCGCCTCGGTAATTCCCGAGTCGATGCTCTAATTGCCGAGTCGCCCGTGATTGCTTAACGGCTGACTCAGGTTTTTGGTGACCCTCGTTGCAGCGACGCGCGCTCGTCGCGTGCCGCTGCATACCTCGATATTGCGCAACCGGAGTTGCTCCACTTTTCGGACACCGCTGTCCGAACTGGAATGCATACTACAATACTATAATATACCACGCTATATTATTACGATGATCTTATAATATCACACTATTATGCGAATATAGTATAATATTATATTGTTGCCCGAAAATGCACAATAATGTTTAATATAGTATAACACTATATTAATTATATATATATATATCAATGTTACTACATTATTCTATATAATTATACTAATTATACTAATTAATGTTACCACATTAATTAATTATATCAATTAATTACTGTCGTATTACTGCCCCCTTAATAGGGTGCTACTACCCTATCCGGGGTACAACATTCCTCCCCCCTAAAAAGAAAAGAAACTTCGTTTCTTTTCGCTCGTCTCCGCCGAGCTTTATTTTTAGGATCTGTGTACCCCGGGTTTCATGTTACTAGAGAGGCCGAATAGTTACAGAAGTGTAAATAGATACAACCACCTACCCAAAAAAATTTTCCCCGGAGTTACTCTAACTCACCCGCACGGGGAAGTATAATATATACTTTTTTTTTTTTTTTTTTTTTTTTACTGTGGTGAAATACGGGGAAGGCCTCCGCCGCTATTGCTTTCTGCTGATGGCCCGGGTCGATGCCCGGTGACTTGACGCGTCTGCACTTTTTAGGCTTTATTAACCGCCGTTTCCCTGGTGGTTTCAATTATTTGTTTCCGGCCGCCACACACGTTACTTCAGACATCAACAATGAACTCAGGACGTAACCCGAGCCCGCCCGCGAAGGTAAGACTTTAACTCTACTACAACTTTCCCAAATATATAAAAAAAAATGTTCCCCTTTTTTTTTTTTGTCTTGTGTTGCTAATAATTTTTTCCTTCTCTTTTTTTCAGAGGAGACGTTACCCGTCCTGTGGGTTCGATCTGCCACACCGCCCCGCGGGGAGCCCGCTGGAGTCCGGCCGCAGTAGTCCGGACATCGAGCTTATCGAGCCAGCCGTGGTGCCCCTCCACGGTCGGTCTGCTGGGCCCGCTAGGCCTCCCAGCCCTGACGTGGAGATCGTTGAGTCCCCTGGACGAAGTTTCCTCCCGGAAAGGGTTCATCTGGTGCCGTCAGCGCCGTTCCCGCGAATCCGCGTGCTGACCCCGGCTATGATCAACCTCCGGGCCGCCCGCGTTCGCCTTCAGCAGTCCGGAGAAGTGAGCGGGCTTCGCCATCCCGCCCCTCAGCCCCGCGAGTACTCCAGGCCGACCATTCGCCCCGCGGGAGCCTCCGACTCCGAGGATGAGGACGAAGAAACTCCGGCGTCAAGGCGGCGGAGAGCTGCGAGGGGCCGGATGAATTGGCGGCTAGCCGAGTGGGCATAGTCGCTCTTGACCCTCATTTCCCTTGTGTACCCCTTTTTGAATAAAAAGAGTTGTCGGAATTTTCCGGTGTTTTTCCCCGGTTACTCTCCTTTCCCTTGAGATGGTCCGCGGTCGTGCGTCCGAGTCGTCCCCGGCGCGATCGGGGATTCCAGTACCTCGGAGCGGTACGGCCCCCTTCCCCAGAGGGTTGGATACCGTGGCTTCCTATTCCGCGATCCGGACGTTTCCCGTCCGTGGAATTTGCCGACTCCGTGCCTGCTTTCCTCGCTGACGCACCTGGCCTCAGCATATGATCGCTTCGGGGTCGGGTTACTGGGGCACCTGAGCCGTCTTGGCGCTGCTTCCATCATCGGACGGTTTTCGGCTACCTCCGTGCGCCGCGGGTTACTGACCTCGGGACGCGTTGCGCACGTTCGTTTTTTTTTTCCGTCTTTTTTTTTTTTACTGCGTCGGCTTTTTCTGGAGGCCGGCGCACCCTGGCTCATCACTGCGAGATACATACAGCCGTTACTGTATGCGGCGCATATTTTTGCATGTTTCAGGTTCCCCAGGATTTATCTTCCCCTTTTCCTATTTTTCCTGAGTCCACTTCTAATTTTCCAGTCCATCGACCGGGATAGGGGTGGCCGGTTACGAATGGCGTTGAATATGCACGTCATGGAATGTATACATATTCGGCTTTCCCAACATTTTTTTTTTTTTTTTTAAATAGCCCTTGTCGGCTTCCCTACCCTCTTCAAAATTCCCTTAATCCTTTCTCGGATTGGAAACTATTTGAACAAGTTTAGGGGTCTTTTCTTTCCCCTTTTAATGTCCGCGTTCTAGTTTTTCCACATCCGATTTATCTGGACATTTGGTATGACATGATCTCGAATTTTTTCCATTTTGTCCTTTCTCTTTTTTTTCCTCGGGTTGATCTTTTTCTTCCCCAGGGGATCTGGTTTACCCCCCTCTGTCCAGCCTCTTTCCTGTACCGCTTAAATTGCTCCGGGTTCTTAGCAATAGACTTTGCTTAAACATGGGAGCCATTTTGATGGGAATATCCCTACTAGTATTCCCCTTTTGAACAATTGAGAATTTACCCCTTGCACCCATGTTGCTATACTTTTCACCAAAAGTTCCATCAAAATTTCAATTTTGTGGGTTGTTTTTCTTTTTCATGGCTTCTGGCACCCATCTTCTAACCCCCTTTTTCCCCTTTGGGGCATCAATTAAGCAGCAGTCGCAGCTGGACTTTGAATTGACCTACGGGTATCCCAAGTATGTCGAAAGGGTGTTAATATATTATTCAGACCCTCCGCGGCTTACGTTTCGCTTATGCCCGGATGTCCGCAGCCTGACCGGCTGAGTTTGTACTCTTACTCGTCGGTCTGACCATCCGCCTGGCTGCACTATCGGCGGGCCTGACTTACAGCTGCCGCAGCACCGGTTGCCCTGTTACCGGCACCTTTTTGTATTCGTCGGTGTTCTATATTGATTGAACCCGGGGTTTAGATAGAACACCTGACGTACAATACTTCGCGGCCTATTGTTTGCTGACCGATTTATGCGAGAACTTCCCTCGTCACCTTTCGTTCAATTATTCTTCCTGCGACCGCGATCCTATTTATTTTACCGTCAATACTCGAAGAGTTTTCCTTTTTGATAACAGCGCGTCCAAGCATTGACTGGTTGGCAATGATGACCGATTTCAATTATCCACATTTTCTTGCTCTCCATCGAACAGTTGTGATTTTACAGCTTTTCCCCTATTGCTTCTTTGCTCCACGTTGTTCCTATGATTTTTTTTCCCATTGCTTCTTCCCATCCCTTCTCACCTCGTGCTTTTCCCCTTAGTGCCCCGCGGCACGATTATTTAATCCAATGATTCGATTGGTAATGGGGATACACCGTAAATTTCGTTTTCCTTTTTAGAAAGTGTTCTCTTGGGGAAGAATATGTCGACCTAGGGATGGCCACGACTGGTAATCATGACCAACTCCTACCTTTTTCTTGACACTATCTTCTGCGTGACGTTATAAATGTACATATTTGTGGATACAGATTGTCTTGCCGGTAACAATGCCCTGACGTCGAGGTTATACTTAGACGATGCGTTCTTTTCGTTTTCTCCCAAATATGGGACTACAATGTTCCGTCATCATGCAATCACGAGGAGGGTTAAAATGCTACCGATTCCCAATTTAATTTTACCTTGCTGCGGAAAGAAAGTTTGAGACAATTAATAATTTTCGGCTTGTTGCCACGGGCACTCTCTAATCCGCACTTTAGGCCGCAACGTATGCTCCCTTCCCCCCTTCGGGCTTTCCATTCTAATATTATTCCCTGGCCGAGGGACCCTCTCTGATATTAATATCTTAAAGGTACATGCTTGAGGTGACGTGAACAGGATGCCTACGGTAATTTCCATTTCCCTCTAATTTTGGTCGTTATAAACATTTTCCCTTTGACGTCACTTCACTCGAGGTTATCCCTCGTGGGTCTGTCTGTGAATCTCGGGGGTAAAATTCCGGGCTTTGCTGTGTGACGCACAGCCATGTGACATCGTGCCCAGGCTGCTTATTTTTTATTTTGCTTCCGTTTTCCGGCTCGGACCGTTTCGACCTTTCCAACGCAGCCGATGATTGCCTGTTTAGATGCTTAAGCCTGGTCGCACCCAACCCGTTAGTATTGTCGCCAATTTTAATTCGTAATATCGATCGAGGAAGGTCACGGTTGTGATATCCTTTCCAAATAATTTTTCCCCCCCCGCACCCGAGTGCGATATTGGGCGATATTTTGATCGTATATTTGCTCGTGACCGATTCCCTCAACCTTCACGTCGGGGGTAATTTTTTTTTCTTTTAGTTCAATTCTTCCCGACAGATTTTCATTCTAACTCGTGCGCGTCATCGTTTCTACGTTAAACGCTTCGCCCCGTGCCAGGGGACGTGCAATGTCCCGAAGCATTTTTAGTCGTAAAGATATTTGGACCTCGGGTTAATTGACTGCTATTCGATTCCGTCATCTCCTCGATAAGGGCCGTTACCCTTGCGTCGGTTTCCGTGTTCGAGGTAGATAACTATTCCCCATATGCGTCCTGAAGCTCGGTATACGGAATACGTAACGCCATATTTTTTCTCGCGGAAAGGCTCATAATTTGCTATCCATATTTGCTGAACAAATTTGTTCCTTTTTAAAATAAGCCTCCTTTGGGATTTCAAGTATCTCCTTCAGCATTCTGAATCGTATGCTCGGAAGGTTTTTGGCCAGCCGCGTCTGGATAATCGCGGTTAGAGTTTTCCTCCCAGGGGTTTCAACAGCTGGTCCGGCAGCTCTACAATATTCCGTGTACGTGCAGGCGCTACGGTTTTTACCACCAAAATTTTATTATTAATAAGCAAACGGTTTTATGTCTCGATCCCGGTTTAATATAATCTACGTTATTGAATTGTATGACTTTATTTTGCCAGATGTTTGCGTCTTTTGACCCTGTCACCGAGCCTCTTGATCGGGTGAGGTTATTTTATTTATTTACTTATTATTGTTATTATTTTTAAACTATTTTCCCTCGAACGCGGTAGGTTCGCCTGAATTATTACTTGTTTGCTTACGGACTTTCTCACGTACGATACGGTGCTGAAACGAAGGTCGCCATACGGTAGCGTCTGCCCTAGCGCTGCTTGCCGTGGGGTTTGGCCTTGACAGTTCTGTTGGCCCATGGCGTCTCGTGTTATCTCCTGAGGACCGCTGTCTTCCCTGCGTTGCCCGGCGTTGGACTCACCCCGGGAGCTGGCTGGCTGGTACCACCTCGCTGATCGGGATCAGCAAGCGAGGGTCTTCGGTTCACATCTTTTCCGAGTTGAAACCTCTCGACCGGGTCGGTCAGGCTACTCAGTCCACCCGACCGATATCCGTCGAACAGGCAACACGCGAAAACGGGTGATGAACCAGCACGGGTAAAAAGTTTTTTTTTTTTTTTTACCCAAACTTGTATATGACGTGACGATCGTATCGTACCGATCAATTTACCGTAAATCGGGTTATCCGCCGATTTTAAATTTTCTATCGGTTTCAGCCTCCTCTATACTCACGCATGGAGTTCTACGTTCCCGATGCTCTGGTTTTTCCTACCATCAGTTTTCTCAGCCCCGTTCTGCCGTGGTCGTTGCCCTTCGTGGTCCGATTGTTACGGCGGAGATTTACCGCTGCTCTGAATCCCGGAGTCTGAGCCTACACACTTTCCACATATGTCCCGGCCGTTTGCAGTAATTGCATATGATACCTGCCGATTCAATTTTCCTGTTTCGGAGTGTACCCGGTGGGCACTCCCGTGCAAGGTGTCCCACTCGTCGGCACACATGACATTTTTTATTGTGTTTTTTATTCGGGTCCGGGACACGTCCGGTAGCGATGAACCCTTCGAGCTTCTTTGCTACCATGGATTTGACCATCCCAGGTGCGTTGTCGCTTTTTTGGGGTCGACGGTTCGACCCTTCAAGTCGCATTATTTCCATCATCTGCTCCAGTTTCGCCAGACGCTCATCTAAATCGGAGGCTGGCAGCTCCGGAGTAGTGCGCCTCGAGTGGTATGCTTCAACTTCTTCAGCCCAGTCGAAGGCTTCCAAATGTGGTTGTTCGTGGCCAAAACTTCCAGCTACGGGGGATGCCTTGCCCGAGGACCCTCCCCGGTGCCCAGTGGTATCACCTTCTATGGTTACCGGTTTCTCGCGTTCTGCCGTTGTGGATCCTGGATCCTTGCGGCCCGATACCTGAAGCTCGGGTACCCATGCTGCAGGTAACGGAACATATTGGTCCGTTCGGATTTTTCCCTCCAAGGTGCACTTGTAGACCTCCCTTGTGGACTCATCCGTCCCCATGGTGGTACCCTCGTGTGATACTCTGATCCTATTCCGTTGCGCGGAGTTTTTACTCGTTTCCGCCTCTCGCTGCTCCTCCTGTTTATCTTTCCTGGCCTTGAATCGTTTACGGTGCTGGCAATCCTTCCAGAGATGCCCAGTTCTCTTGCAATAGTTGCACACTTTATTCGAGACGTCGAGGTCCCTTGACTTCGGTGATGGGGAATGCCGGCGCTGGGACGGCCGGCATTTTTCCGCCCTCAATCCGTTTTCGAAATTTATTCGCGCACACTTCCAGACGGCTTCCGCTATGTAGCCAATGCCCGGTGCGTCGATTCCTTCACATAGATGGTCGATCACTCGCAGGGTGATATTTTCGGTCCGGGCGGCGTATGCTTTCGTGTTTTCTCGCGCACCCTGCTGCAACGTAGCAAGTTGGCGCTGCAAGGAGACAAACGACTCACATTTCCCGGAGCCCGTCCCTGTCCCCGACCCTGAGCCCTGAGGCGTGTCGATTATGCCGTGACGTGTTTTTTGCATCACTCGGTCTTCCAGCTCGCAACTCCGTACCCTGCCGGTGGCTCCTTGCCGCGCACTTTCCGCGTACGGTGGTTTCGCGGTATCCACGTAGCCTTGGTTGCTTTTATAGAGTGGCCCTGTGCCCACCACACCGTGTGTCTGTTCAGTCAGTCTGGACACGACTTGCTTGGGGCTGGCTGCGACATGCAGCGCTTCGCCCTCTGTCCCAGTAGTTGTCCGACGTTGTCCTGCTTCGGACGACAACCCTGGCGCATGCTGTATACTCATTTTCTTGTTTTGGCGGTGTTTATATACCCCTGTTAACTAGCAGTAGCGTCCTACATGCTGTAACAGTGCTACACGTGTTTTACGCACTCGTATCAAACCTCAATTAAGTCATGTGGGGTCACGGTGTGCACCCTGCACATTACGGGATGCCTTCCAGTCATTGACGTATTACCCTTTCGGTTTCAGGCTCCCTTGCTGATTCTGTTTTTTCGTCCCAGTCCTTGGCGACGCTCTTCGGGATCCTGCAGCGATCCCCGAAGACGACGGTTGACTACCTTTCCGTTATCTCACCTGAATAACGTGATCCACGGTGATCTGATGATCACACCCGTGGTCCGCTTGAACACTGGTCGACCCTGGTTCGCGGAACTTTCTATTTGCTCGCTCTCCCGCGGAGCCAAGACTTTACCGCAATCTGCGAAGGTTAGCGCGATTGGTAATGCGTTACTTTGGTTTTTTATTTCACTCTGAGCATCCCACCGCTGCCACCAATGTTGTGCCGCAGAAACTCAGGTATTTAATCTGGGTTCTGTGCGCGAGCCGTTGGCTCGTAAGGTTGGGGATGTGCTCAGTAAAGGGTTGGAACCCAAGTGAAGTACAAACGTATTATTTATTTAGACTGTGTTGAACAATGTTTGTTTAACAATATATTTAATAGGTTTAACAATATATTAATATTACCGGTGATTGTTTAACAATAGGTTTAACAATGTATTAATATTACCGGTGATTGTTTAATAATAGGTTTAACAATATGTCAATGTTATCGGAGATTGTTTAACAATGTTCATTTAACACTATATTTAATGTGTTTAATATTATGTTAATATTATCAGGGATTTACCAGGGTGACATTGTTATATCTTTTATATAACAATGTCTACCGAGAACCTTCGACCGAGGTTCGCTTTTAATGTCCGATTAACGTTCCACTTGTCGTTATTTTATCCCTTGATTTTAATGCTCACTTAATGCTTTATTAAGTTAGCCGTTAATGCTTGATTAATTTATATTTCGATACTTCATCGTTAATGCTTGATTATTCCACTGTATGGACATTGTTCTATTTATGTGTTATCTGTTGATACGTTAGTTTAATCGTTGAAGCTCTATTTATGCTTACGTCTGCCCTTTTTGAATTACCAATCGTAGTACAGTTTGTACTCTTGTTACACCGACTGGATTACCGTCTATCGTGCGGTAACCCTTCACGATAAGGGTCCAGTATTCGCACAACCCACTTATCGCGTTTGAGCTTTACTTGTATGGTGTATCTGTAGTCAACCGTAAGAATCAGGAGTTCCGAAGAGACTGATGAGTGCCTGCTCTCGATCCCTTATATACGAATAAAAGAGCAGGCACGTCAGCTTAATATTATTTAGATGTTGATGGTTTACTTCTTTTCTGTAAACAGTTATCTTTCCAAATCCTCGCTTCTTCGAGAACGGGATTTGGAGCATGTTTTTATTTCGACATAAGCGCCTCGGTAATTCCCGAGTCGATGCTCTAATTGCCGAGTCGCCCGTGATTGCTTAACGGCTGACTCAGGTTTTTGGTGACCCTCGTTGCAGCGACGCGCGCTCGTCGCGTGCCGCTGCATACCTCGATATTGCGCAACCGGAGTTGCTCCACTTTTCGGACACCGCTGTCCGAACTGGAATGCATACTACAATACTATAATATACCACGCTATATTATTACGATGATCTTATAATATCATACTATTATGCGAATATAGTATAATATTATATTGTTGCCCGAAAATACACAATAATGTTTAATATAGTATAACACTATATTAATTATATATATATATATCAATGTTACTACATTATTCTATATAATTATACTAATTATACTAATTAATGTTACCACATTAATTAATTATATCAATTAATTACTGTCGTATTACTGCCCCCTTAATAGGGTGCTACTACCCTATCCGGGGTACAACAGCCCGTTTTTTCGAAGTTAATTATCTCTGCCATTTCACATTTATTTTCTTATTCATTTGCCACGAACACACTCCCACATACACAGAACTAGTGTGCCAAATTCTGTCAAGAGACGTTGCGCCGTTCCGACAAACACTGGAGACAACGAAAACAGCAAAATCGGGGGGCCTCCGTCAAACGCATAACTCCCGTCCTTTTGCCCTAGCGGGCAGTCGGGAGTTAAAAATAGTTTGTGGAGACCTTTTGTCAACAGGATGTATAAATGCATATACATGTATATTTATAATTATTATTTTCTCTCTTTTCCCCCTTTTTTTTTTAATTGTGGGTTTGTTTCTCTAATGACAGAAATATTTGCTTTTGTATCGGAACAGGGGGGTCGATAGTGACTTTCCTTATTTCGTCTAGGGTTGGGTAAAGAACTTGCGTTTAAACTTCCTTCTTTGATTTCCTTATTTCCTCTACGGTTGGATAGAGAACTGGTGTTTTAACTTATTTTCCTGATTTTTTTATTTCTTCTACGGGGGGGTTCTTCTTTTGTTTCTTTACTGGAAATGCAGGTTTGGGGTGGTTCACTGCCACTTCCCTCAGGGGTTGGAAAGTGAAAGGTTTCTAGTCGGGGTAAGGAATTAAGTTCGGTTTCTGGAGGCGTTGCAGCTTTTCCTCTCGTTATTATCATATATTCCGGAGGGGTATTGTAAAATCCTTCATCGATACAACGGGGAACTTTGTAGATAGGTTCATCTACTCCGGTGGGTCTTTCGCGGGCCCAGATAAAGTCTCGCGGTAGTGTATTGTATTCCGGTTTGTATCCGGGACTCAGGCGTGGGGGTAGAGTGTCGCCGTAATACACCCGAACAGGTAACTCGGAGATCGGTCTCGTGGTGTTGCAGCAGCGAGTCTGCGGTAGGTCGTGTGCCTGAGGTCCAAATCTAAATTGCAAAGGTTCGACCGGTGTCACGGGGCAGGAGTTAACAGGGGCGCAGGGTGGGTGATTCTCCGGCGGGGTTTTGGGAAGCAAAGGCTTTCCACCCGTTTCTCTGTCTCCGTCATTATCCCTATCTCCCTTTGAAGTCTGTCTGTTGAGATGCAACAATAGATAAGTTACCGAATCCCAAACGGCTCCGATGAGGTATAGAGACCATCCGTATGTTACGTCCCGATCAGCAATTTTCACTCCATCTCGGTCAAGGAGAGTTTACACCCTCCCTTTACACGTTATTCGGAGATGACGCTTTATCGAGGTTTTGGCCCTGTTTTGAACCTAACCTTTCGGAAAATAATTCGGGATAGGGCCTAGAGTGTATATATTTGATAATGAGGAAATTTTATTCACGGTTAATAATCGGAATTTACTGGATTTTAAGTCACGATTTTAAACTGGACAAGAAAATTCTGGAAGCTGACTCTTTCTACCGAATGAAACACGGTACGCAGCTATCTCACTCTCACGCGTCTCGCTCGACGCACGGCTCGCGACGATTCGCTATCACACTCACTCACTGTTTTCTCCTGACATATCCTAATACTTTAACGCGCGCTACTATAGCTGAAATAAAATTGACCAACACGAATATATATTGTCCAAGAAAATATTTTAACCTTTCAGGTGACTGAACAAACATTGATAAATAGACATCGACAGTTAAATATCCAGAAGAAATGAATGTTTGAGATGTAGATGATACATTTTCCCAACTTATAATGTGATTTAAATGGTTTTACCTCAGAATGAATGGTCGAACGATTCGATTGATGAATGTAGAATAACGATATCGAAATGGAACGTCCTTCCCAATCTGGATGATTATTCGAATAAGAATCGAATGATGATGACTGATTTCCGAAAATAACGTCCTTCCAAAGTGCCGAATACTCGAATCAGAATCGAGTGATGATGATGATCGACTCCGGAAATGAACGTCCTTCCCAGATTTTAATGATGTAGATTGATTATTCCGACGAAAAAATGATTTTCAGGAGGAATATACTTGAAATTGATGGAATAATTCGGAAAGATATGATTTGTTTATTGAAGTTGGTTAAAATGAATACTGGCTCAAAAATTTGACAATCGATTTGCAAGTTCGGTTTGTTAATAGCTCTAAGTACTATACAGAATTGAGGTCTTTGCCCCGGTCACGAAGAAGTCGAAGAAGTAGTAACAATAACCCCGAATGGGCGGTGGGCGCGCGATTAAATAACCTCGGTGCCGGACACCCCCGCGTCACCGCTGTCATACCCGCGCCTCGTCTCCCCACTCTCATCACCTAATTCCCTTCTTTGCCTGTCTAATTAAATATTACCAATTTCGTAGGTTCTCAACAATTTTGACAACTCAATCTGTCATTACTTAAATTTTATCGCGGATTTTATAAACATACAAATTTAAATGAAAGTTGTACGACCTTTCATTGCGAAGTTAACATTTGTTGACACATTTTTATCCTGATATTTATCTAATTATTTTCCTGA
This sequence comes from Amblyteles armatorius, assembly GCA_933228735.2. Lineage (NCBI taxonomy): Eukaryota > Metazoa > Arthropoda > Insecta > Hymenoptera > Ichneumonidae > Amblyteles > Amblyteles armatorius. The sequence goes on from OW121690.1 coordinate 8,065,823, forward strand.
TTTCCGGCGTTAACGGTTTACATTTCTTCCCTACTTCCATAATTTTCTATATTTTTCCTCGTTATTTGCTATTTGATTATTTATTGATTATTTATTGTTTTTATATTTATTTCTTTTTCTTAATTTTATTTAATTTCCATATTGAATGATATCATGACGATATGGCTTAATTTTCTTCCCTTACTTCTTGATTCTATTTTATTTCCCGATTCTATTATTAATTATTTCCAAAATGCCATGTCAATTCCGTGTATTCGTCCCTTAAACTTGATTTCTATTTATTCTTCTATTTACTATTTCAACAATGATACTCCTGGACTATAACGATGATCTAGCTTCATCGATATTCATTGTCCAGGAGGTGCTGCACTCATTACGCCCGACGGTCACTCTCAGCATCGTGCCCTTCGTGACACGCGCCGTACAAGCAGGCCTATGTTCGACAACTGCGAGGAGCACTCCGCCGATATCCTTATCTGCATTCCTGCGCCTCAGGTTACCGACTCTCATGCGGTTGACCTGCTTCGTACAGTCACCTCTGTACATCAACCTGTCGCACCTGAAGGCTAATTATTTTTACCAAATGGATGATTTCGCCATTCGGTATTTTATTTATTTATTGATACTTTAAATTCAACAAATTAAACAATGGCAATTTCTCCAATGTTTATTTCTAGCGATTTGATATATTTCAAAATTTGCTTAATTATGTTCGAAATATTTTTCGGGAAAATTCCCAGGACGTAACACCTCCCCCCTTAAACGAGCGCTGCTTCGAAGAACATCGCTCGACCTCGGTAGAGGCTGATAAAAAAAAATTAATTATTAAGCCATCTCGTCAAGACCATAATATTGTTTATTCGATTAATTATTCGCTTAACTCGTTATTTATTTATGATTTCCCCTACTAGTTTTTATTAAACCAACTATTCTATGTTTCCCTTCTATTGGACTATTTGTCTTTGTTATAATATTTCATTTATTTATCTATTTATCTTCCTCCTTTTAACCATTCTCTTTTCAAACTTCCCAGTTCTTCTCATGCATTTTTGCACGGACTATACCATTCCTCTTCCCAACGAAAAATCTGGCTTTGTCTCTCGACGGACCGACACTCAAGTGTTATCGCCGGGCCTTTTTCTAAACATCCTCCAAACTCTCGGTGCGCGACTCTCGCCTCTAGCCCTTGTTCCTCATTCTCCGTTCAGCATCTCAACTACGAGCATCGCTTTTTCACTTCGTCAGCTTCACAGGAAAAAAAAACTAAAGTAAGTAACAGTTCATATTTGTTTCTTTTCCTCCTTTCTTTCTTTTTTTTTTTTTTTTAATTATATACTTATTTATTTATTTATATATGTATTTTTTTTTTCTTTTTTTTTTCTTTTCAGATTTATTATGGATGCCTCGCTGGTAATTGATGGTCCGTACGGGGTTATCTCCTGCTCCGGGCCACCGTCCCCCTGGATTCTCCAGAAATTGGTAAGTTTTCTCCGCTTATTATTATTATTATTATTTATATTATTATTATTATTACCCCTTTGTTTTTTTATTTTTTTTTATTTTTTTTTATTTTATACATGTGTACACATACACATATATATACACACACATACATACATACATACACATACACACACACATATATATATATACATACATATATATATATATTTTTTTTTATTTTTATTATTTCATTTTACTTTCCTCCATTTTATTTTTATCATTATCATTCTCATTTTTATTTCTATTTTTCAGGAGGATTTCATCGTACCCTCCCGTCGACGCCCGTCGGACGCGGTAAGGGAGATGTTGACCATCCGCGTTTCTCGGTCCCGACAACATCGTGCTATCGCGATTCTGTGGGGCGACACCGGGGACGAGGGTCTCGATCAGGACCACCCCGAGGACTTCTTGCGGCTTCGGGCCCTTTTCTCCCTGCCCCGAACGCCTCGCGTGGCCCCACTTCGTCGACCCCGACATCCTCCCGCCATCATAGCAGCAAGGGAGACCCTCGTTGGGCGGCTTGACCCCCATCTCGAGGCTGAATTCGCGACCTCAATGGCCCAAGGGATGACCGACAACCCCGAAAATCACTCGGCCTGGCCCTGCCTGGCCTGTAATCTAACTGCGGTCGGCTTCCTGTTGGCCACCCTTATCCATTAAAAAATATTATATATATATATACATTTTCCTCGTTTTTTTTTTCATTATATAGTTTATTTCTTATTTTACCTTTAAATCTTTTAAATAAAAAATATAACTGTTAATTTTATATATGGTCCAGTGTTTTTTTTCTTTCCTTCCCTCTTTATTTTATTTTAATTTATTCAATTTTATTTCCTTTGATCCCTTTTTTTTTTTTTTTTTTTTTTTTTAAATATATATATACGGGTGCGACTGTACGCTCGTAGTACAGTCGCCCTTTTTAATATATGCCCGCGACTCGCCGTGAGCGGTGTATGGCGCGACGTCACGTCACCAGCCGCTCTCGGCTTCTCCCTTTTGTGCGGCTATTCGCCGTGCTCTACCGTTCTCTCTCTCTTCCTATACCTTTCTCTTTCCTTCTTTTTTATATATGGGTGCGACTGTACGCTCGTAGTACAGCTACCCTCTTTAATATATGCCCGCGACTCACCGTGAGCGGGGTACGGCGCGACGTCACGTCGCCAGCCGCTCTCGGTTTCTCCCTTTTGTGCGGCTATTCGCCGTGCTCTACTCTTCTCTCTCTCTTCCTGTAGCTTTCTCTTTCTTTCTTCCATGAGCCGCATCTAGGAGTACGCATGTAGCTGCGTCTCCAGACGGCTACCTTACCATCCTGTCCGGTAATTTTTCCCTTCGATTTCTCCTACTGCCCTAATGCTACTCTTCGCTCATTGGACCATCCCATCCGCGGATGACCAATGGCATCTCCCCAAACTATTATTCCCTGGTTAAATTCTATCGTCTACTGTATTTCGTTTAGATTATTTCCTTTAGGTATGCAATTTCTATTTATTATTATTATTTAATAATTCTATTTATTTATTAAATATATATATATATATATATGTATATATTTTTTTTTAAATTTATTACGGAAGCCGTGGGTATATACTCCCCTTTTTACCATTAACTGATTGAACTCCCTTATTCTGATCTTCACCTGTCTGTCCTTCATACTCTCCTTCTTCCTCTGATTCTTATTCTCCCTCTGATTCTACTTTACCCTTTTCTACGCTTTCTGTTTTATCCTCTTTCTTTTCCTCATTCCCTTTTACTCCCTTGTTCAGGTGCAACAGAAGATTTGTAACTGAATCCCATATTGCTCCGATCAAAAATAATGACCATCCATACACGGTGTGCAACGCATATCCATGTATGAGTGTGTCTATTACCAATTTTACTGCCCTTATTATCATAATTACTCCTATCAGACCTGCACTTATGTTGCCGAATGCAACTAGACTTTCCAACATCCTTCTCCACGCATTTTCCATTAGCTTCTCTAGTTCTGGTCCGTCCAATAATTTTACGAATGAACCACCTTGTGCCACGGTTGGTTTGCCCAACAAACCCCTAGCCACGGTGTTCAGCACCGCAGGTCTCTCAGCCGGAAACATGATGTGCTCTCGAAGCTGCTCCAGTTCCGATGTCGTGTAGATCCCGCTGGTTGCCAATGACTTGGTGCTTTTGTAGGTCCACGTAGGCTTGGTGTTCGGTTTCATCTTCTCAGGTGGATATATGAGTATTGGTCCAGGCATCATTGCATACCAATCCTCATCAATATAATATGTAGGTGCAACCATCTTGTTGCATGTAATTTGCATCCCGGTTTTCATTAAAATATGCGTCTTTGGTGTCAAGAAATAGCTGTTGTTCCCCTCAGTTACTGGCAAATGCGTATAACATTCTTCTCTTTGCTGTACTCGAACTTCCTTTGGGATGCATTTTATTATATGCACCACCTCCCCGGATATTACAGCCATGTAACCTGGTCCTTTCATCAGATGATATGCGAATTCATCCGGTATCTCTGTAGCTATTGCCAAACGATTTTTCAACATTTCTTTTTCCAGTTCACACTTGTGAGTCAGGAGATCATGATATACTTGTTGAGTTTGTGTTTGAATATGTCGTTCAATGTAGACGAACTTTGAGTTTACGTAAGTGTACATGTCCATATTTATCACTTCCAATGATTGTCCTTGTAAAAACGTTTGTCCATTTTCGATCTCATATATAAATAATTTAGGGTGTTCCGTTCGTACTATCGTCTGTCCACATACATTTGCTGAACCGCGTATTACAAGCGCAAAAATTATGTCCGACGTAGTAACGGTATACAACACTTGTGACTCCTGGTCTACACCTTTTTCAGCTATGCCTTCGTACAACACTCCATATTGTCCATTACCGCAATTTCCGACAGGAACAGATTCCCAAAAAGTATGTCCTCCTTCCATATCTACACATTGTCCTTCGTTTAGTTCACAGCGTATTCCCGATTTCAAGAAAATTTTATTGGTTTTTAGAGCGATCGTAGCACGATAGTCTCTCAAAGTGATTTTTACTTCAGCCAACACTACTACTTCATCCCAATTACCGAAAGGATCTGAATATGCCGTTCCCTTACAAGCACCATCTTGCCCTACTTTTCCTGCCATTGTTACAGGATGAGTTACGCTGTGATTACCCGTTATTCCCATTGTCAGAGTCTTTTCTACTTGAAAGGATCCGTGCTCGTACATTCGATCACACGCGTCTCGCGATACTTCGTAAACGTACGAAGCTTTTCCATTCGTTACGTCACTGGTATGCGAGAACATCCCACACTTTCGAACATCTCTATTAATCTCAACTTTGCACTGTCGCACGTGTACAGATGCATAATCGTTTATCTGAAGCAGTTGAATTCGCACTGCCGTAACATTCAATGTTGGTGACGGAATATCGCATTCCTCCACCTCCAGAAGCGATACAGTTGTGATGTTGGACTTAGCTGTTCCACAATCGTACCCGATCATCCCCATACATTGCCTCGATAGCAGAATCACCCCTATCACGAACAAGGGTATTTTCTCTCTCATCTTGATCTATACAAGAAAGAAAATGACGGAATTATAATAATTGTTTGTTTTATTATCTTAACCCTTTTGTTTAGTTGTACATATGGATTGTTTATTAGTAAAATTTTTGTAGTAATACACTGATATTGTTGTGCCGGTTAGGTTAAATATTTGTTAATTTGTTGTCGATGTATATATATTCCCTTTACCTTAATTTTATGCTACCGATTTTTCCCCTAAACTAAAATAGGTTTTCCCAAAATCTACGTTGATACTACTATTCTTTCCCGATATTTCATAAGTTATTGATATTAATTTTTTTTTTCTTTTTTTTTTTTTTTTTTCTTTCTCTTATCCACGTTCTCCCATCATACTCATGATTTTAGCACGTACTTTTAGAAGCATGAACTTCAAAGCCTTCATCTTTATAGTCAACTCGTCAGTGCCAAACTGCACTACGATATCCGGTTCTCCTTCTCGCCAAATCGAGATCATAACTATTACATGTTCCTTTTCCCCATCATATTTCTGGAGTTCAAGTTTCGCGTTCAACTCCTTCATGGCTTTCCCTGCGTTCTCTATATATTCCTCGCAGTCACTTTGTCTAATGTGCTCTTCATTGCCATCAATCTTATCTAATATTGAATTTACCATCAAGCTAACTAAACGCATCACTCTACTCTCCCATTCTCCATCACTTTTCCCCTGAGCCTGATCTGCTATTTTCCTTATCAAAGCACTAGTGGCTATTCTTCTAGCAATTTCTTTATGTTCCCCCATTCCTTCAGCACGAAATTCCTCAAAGATCGCCTCAACTCGAAACTTCTTTCTTTGATTTGTCTGTCTCGGCATCTCCTCGTATCGCACCATCCTTCCTCTCTGCATTGATGTTATCGCCCGTACTGCATTCCTTCGTCCACTCATTCCACTTCGGTCCGACATTGTTCTTAGTTTGTACAGTCTGTAATTGTCATAATTTGCGTTAAACATTATGTATTTATTCCGGTATAATGTGTGAAAGTCTCAGTCGGTTTGCATGTACTATCTGAGTATTTTTCTTGGTTTTTATCTTTATATTTTGATTTCCCATTATTTCGACCACCTCGTGTGGTCCAGTATACTGATCTGCTAGTTTTTTCGGTTTCGGTCCATTTTGCAAAAATACATAATCACCTATTTTGAAAGATTTTACATTTAATCTTTTGTCGTGTCGTTCTTTGGATCTGATTTTTGCTTCTATTAGATTTTCTCTAGCCATTCTCCGAATTTCATGTAATTGTGTTACCAATTTAATCAAATAACCACTGTACGTTGGAAGTTCATCGTCTACTCCCAACGGTTCGCTAGATGGTACCCTTGCCAACTTCCCAAACACCAATTCGTACGGGGTATGCTTTGTACCCTCATGCACACTGGTATTATAATTGAAAATTGCCAATTGAACCCATTCGTCCCAGTCAAACTCCTTATCAGCGTATTGTTTCAAATATTCTCCTAATGCATGATGTGAACGTTCCAATGAACCGTTCGACTGCGGATGAAAAGCCGTTGTCCGAATTCTTTTTATTTTAAATCTTTTAGCTACTCGTCTGATTAATCCACTGAGAAAATTTCGACCTTGATCTGTTAATACTGACTTTGGTGGTCCGAAAATACTGATAAAGTTTTTGACCATCGCGTCCGCGATAGTTGCTGACGTTGCGTTTGGTAAAGGAATAGCAAGGCAGAATTTCGTCAATTGGTCCTGTATTGTCAAGATATACTCGTTACCGTCTTTTGTCTTTGGTATTGGTCCGACTATGTCCATAGCTACCTTGTCGAAAGCTGACCCCAGTGTATCGGTTAGCACCATTGGTTGCTTCGTTTTATTTCTCACGCATTTCTTTAGTTGACATGGTAAACATCTCTGTATGTAATTTTGAATATCTACTTTCATCTTTTCCCAAAAATAATGCTGTCTGATTCGATTAAAGGTTTTCGTAACCCCTCTATGACCTCCTACAGCCGATCCATGCATCTCCTGTATTATTCCCTCACGCTCCTGTTTACTAGGATATCTGACAATCCCATGACAAACTATTACTTTGGTTGGACTTCCCAAGAATCCTAAGCGTAATTCCGTCGCAATTCTATCCCACGGAACATTTTCTACCGAATCTGTCCTTGATAAGCTTACACTCTGAATTTCCAATTCCTCTGTTAATTTTTTCAAACTGCTCATTACTCTTTTGATGTGGCCTAAAATTAGTGAAGGTCCCTCTCCTGAGTTATCGCTAACCGGTAATGCTATATGATACCTATTTCCCTTTTTTACTGCACTAGCCTCCCCTAACTGTAGATCCGGGAAATACGGCAATTCGTTTCGATCTGCCAACTTCCGTGATCCTGAATCAAGAGATTCTCCTTTTGTGTTAAAAAAATAACTAAGTGCATCCTTGCGAGTAAAGAAAAGATCACGACTCTGTATGATATTTCCCGGTGAAATTTTCTCGATTTCCTCTTCTGATTGTCTTTCTTCATCCTCTAGCTTCTCATTGTCTGAATTGTGGTCCATGTTATTGTCATCTCCTTCCTTATCATCATCTTCAGATTCACTGCAGGACCTTTCCTCGTCTGATTCCGACACTTGTGGAATCTTCTTTCTTTTTCTTGTTTTCACTACTGATTCCTCGTCTGTACTGCTTTCTTCTGTCGTTTCTGAAATTTTCTTTTCCTTTTTCTTCTTCCTTGGCTTTCGAGTTTCCTTTTGTGGTTTAGCTTTTTCTTTTGTATTTGTTTCTTCATGTTTTTCTTGTTTACTTTGATTTTTCACCTGTCGTCTAGTAGTCATAGCATGACGTTCCGGTGGATCCTTGTTTTTGGTCTTTTTCCTAGTTGATTGTCCTGTTTCATTTTTCTTCTTCTCCTCTTCTATGTTTTTGTCATCCTGGTTTACTATTGGTTCCTTATCAGCATTCAAATTATGTAAAGTTTCCTTTGGTGTTTTCTTTGGTGTTGTTACTCCAATTATTTCTGCCAGTTGTTCCTTTGTCAGGGACTCTCGCCACTGTTCCTCAGGATCCTCTTCATCGTTGTATTCCTCATCTTCCTCAAATTCAAAATCATCCTCTTCATTTTCCAAGAGCCTTATTATTTCTTCATTTGTCAATCCATCATTGTTTCTTTGTCGTAGTGCGAATATCTCTTGGTCCATATCGTTCTTACTTTTGTCTGATTCTACTGGATTTCTGGATAATGCATCTGCATTTACATTTGTCTTTCCCGCTTTGTATACTACATCGTATTCATATTCTGCCAATTTCAATCTCCATCGAAGTACTCGTGCGTTTCCGTCTTTGCAAGTTCTAAACCAAACTAAGGGCTTGTGATCTGTCACGAGTGTAAACACTCTGCCATACAAATACGGCCTGAAGTGTAAAACACTGTAGACAATCGCCAACGCCTCTTTTTCGTATGTATCATATCGTGATTCTGCGTCATTTAATGTTCGCGAAGCATATGCCACCGGTCTATCTGCACCAATGGGTCCCTGTGAAAGGATACCCCCGATTGCGTAACCGGACGCATCCGTTGTTACAACAAACGGCTTTGAAAAATCCGGAAAAATCAAAACTGGTTCTGCACATAATTTTTCTTTTAATTCTTGAAAACTTCCCTCTTGACTTTCTCCCCATATGAAAGGAGTTTCGCTTTTGAGAAGATTTGTCAGTGGTTTAGCCAATTTTGCATAACCTTCTATGAATCGACGATAATATTCCGTTAGTCCCAAAAATTGCCGAATACCCTTGACGTTAACTGGTCTTGGAAATTCCCGAACTGCTTCTACTTTCTTTGGATCTAATTTTAGTCCTTCCTCACTGATCACGTGACCTAAATATGCCACTTCCCGTTTCAAAAATTCACACTTGTCCGGTTGTAAACTCAAATTAGCGGTCCTCAGACGATCGATTAATTTCCTGCACTTCTCGTTGTGTTCCTCCAGAGTTTTCGCGTAAATCACGATGTCGTCGAGATACACGAATAATTCCTGTCCTTGTAGTCCCATTAATACCATGTCCATTGCTCGCTGAAACGTGGGAGGAGCGTTTTTCAATCCCATAGGCATTCTGACGTACTCGTAATGTCCATATGGAGTTGTGAAAGCTGTTTTTCGACAATCTTCTGGATGCATCTTTATCTGATAGAACCCTGAAGCCAGATCGAACACCGAAAAATACCGAGCACCGCCCAACTGATCTAATGTATCCACGATATTTGGCAAAGGATAAGCATCTCCTATCGTTTTTTCGTTCAATTGTCTAAAGTCAAGAACTACTCTCCATTTTTTATTTCCCTGCGAATCTAATTTCTTTGGTACTACCCAGACTGGTGTGTTATACGGAGATTCCGACTGCCTGATTAATCCTGCCTCTAAGAATTCAGCTACCTGTTTTCGTATTTCCTCTTTGTGAATCTCGGGAAACCGATATTGCTTTGAATTTACCGGAAATTCATCCGTCGTTGGGATCCTATGCATTACCACATCTGTGGCGCCTAATTTTTCTCCTTTGATGTGAAATCTATCTACTCCATATTCGATGATTTTATGCACAGCTTCTTTTTCTACTTTATCCAAATGCTCTAGTCGTAGCAATTCCAAAACTTTAGAGAACCGTGCTTCATCTTTTTCTCTTTCCTTTATAGCAAAACATTTTTCCGTCATGAATTTCACTCCGATCAAACAATCAACAAACTGATAAGAATTATTTCTCCATTTTACTTTATTCCCCTGTTTCGACATAAACCTTGGTTTTAGTTCTTCTATTTCCTTTGATTCAATGCTTTTATTTGTTTCTCTGACTGACTTTTCAAGTTTTTCCTCTGTTTCTTTGACAACTTGATTTTCCTTTGTATTTTCCGAACTTTCGCTCGTGTGTAACAATATATCTCCTATAGACGTTTGACAATTTACTCCGGTGTTTGCGTTTACCGCCACCGTAAAATCCTTCAATGTTTTTCCATCATTTTCTTCTTCCTTTTCCTCAATTAATCTTTCCGACTCATTTATCTCAACTTTCCATTCTTCTTCAGTGAAAATTTTATCTAAATCCGTTACCTTTCCTTCTTTCCTTCCGAATGCAGAACCATCTGTGTTTATCACAGAATCGGTTTTACCCTGATCTTTCTCCGACTCACCAACTTTACCCTGATTTCTTTCCAACTTTCCGAATTTACCCTGATTTTCCGACGACTCTCTGAACTGCTCCGAATTCTCCGACTTTCCGAACTGCTCCGAATTTTCCGACCTTCCGAACTGCTCCGAATTTTCCTGTTTTATCTCCTTACTGAAGACTGGATCACCTGTAATACACACTGAATTAGTCATCACACTCTTGTTACAATTTCCTCTGTTTTCTCCTTGTGGAGCTGCTGTCAATTCCAGGACGGGGATCTCTATGTGGACCCTTTCGTTGCGATGATTGGTTACGTAGATGTAAGCTTTTCCACCAACGTTTTTCACCAATCCTTGCTCGATTTCTATTCCCTCATCAACTTCAAGCCTTGGTAAATATCCCTCAGGAACGTTATCGTTTCTCAAGCGGACATAGAATAGCTTTGTCGTTTTCGGTGGGAACATCATACTTTCTCGAGTATGGAACTCTATCTTTTTGTCTCGAACTTCAAGTGTACTGTTTTCATAATCAATTTTTGCCAAATTATCACGAAAATACTCAGTTGACAGTAGTCCTCCCTGCTTGGTCGGAAAACTGTTTGGTACCACGTGGAAAAAAGTTTCTCTTCCCAAAGTACTAATTATGACATACCCCAAAGTATATACAAATTCGTCTGTAATTCCGCTCAATCTTAAGATTTTATCCCTATACAATTCAGAATTATTTAATAAACATCTTTCTTTCAGAATATTTTTACTAGCACCTGTGTCCAACATCATAATTACTGTTTCCGAAAGCTCCTTACTTTGAAACAAGACGGTAGGAGCTATTACGCCTTTTTCTGGATTTATTAAATAAACGTCGATTATTTCTGGTTCTGACCCAAATCGGTACAAGCCTTGATTGTTAGGGTTGGGTGCGCTTGAGTATTCACGCTGGCCTGTGCCTGGGCACCCTGTGCTGGTCGGCCGTCCGCGTTTCCCTGTTGCGCTGCCCTCCGGTTGTTGTTGCTAATGCGGATCTGACAATCTGTTAAATAATTACCTGGATTTTTACAATAGTTGCAAATTACTTGATTAGTTTGGTTTTGTTGTTGATTAATTGAATTTTGTTGTGTCAATGCTTGCGAATAATTCATTGCTCCTGCAACACTTTGATTTCCAATATTTCCCTGTTTCTGTTGGTTACATGCCAGAGCTGAATGTCCCCAACCGTTACAGATTTGACATTGTATTTGAGATGTCTGACCTTGAGAAATTTTTGGTTGATTTTGCTGAGTTATCTGATTGAAATTATTTGCTTGATTCTGTATAGGTTGTTGTACACTACGACAGGACTCGGGCGAATGGCCCTTTCGACCGCAATTTCTACACGGATTACTGTAACACTTGTCTGCCGTGTGTCCCCTCTTTCCACAAATCTGACAAGTCATGATTGTATTTGTTTGTGTGACCAAACCAGAAATTTTAAAACAATTATCTGCAGAATGACCTGATTTTTTACAATATTGGCAAATTAATGCAGTCTGAGGCTCGATTTTTCCCGACGCTTTGCATTTATCAGCTGTATGACCTAGTTTCCCACAAGTCTGACATTTATTAGGTGGAGTTGCGCCTGGAGCACTCCAACAAGTCGTAGCAAGGTGTCCTTTTTTTCCACAAATTTGACAAAGATTCACCGCTGGAGCATTGGTGTTTACCACGGCTACAGTTGATTCTTCCTTAGCTTCCTCGATGACTTTCACGCTTGCTTTCTTTGTAGTTTTCTCAGGTTCTCTTTCCGGTTTTTGTTTCGATTCTGCATTTTCTCTCAATCTTTTCATATCTGCCAGTTCTCGTTCAATTCTTTTAGCCTCATGAATCGCTTCGCTGAGGGTAGTTTCTTCTTTTCCCATTTTATCTTGTATTTCCACTTTCAATCCTCTTTTAAAACAACTAGCTGCCATTTCATCTATTATATCCAATTCTTCCTGTCCCAAATATCCTTTCTTGTAGTAATGTGCCTCGTTGATTTTTTCAGCTAGTTCCCGAATACGATGCGCGTACTGGTCTACTGTATCTGCCTTCAGTTGTGCACTGCTTCCCAATTCTCCTTGCAACTGATAAATATCCCTCGGTGGATCATAGGTTGTCTTTAAATATTCGATATATTCTTCAACGTTCTTGAACTTATATTTCGAAACTCTATTCCACACGTCTCCCATTAACTTTGACCTTGCTAATTTCAACAAGTGTAGTTCATTTTCCTCTCCGACCATTTCGAGACCGTCTTCCAATCCGCCGATATACCGATCCAATGAGCTTTGTTTACCATCGAACTCCGGTATCAATTGTAGAGCGTCTCTCAGGGTTCCGAGTCTGCCTGCATTCAAATCTAACACTGGTCGCGTTACATCCGGTGTCGTTCGACGAAACGGTTTTTTGTTCGGGTTATCATGATCCCTTCCTCCCCTTCCGCCGTCGCCACCGCCGTCGCCACCGCCGTCGCCACCGCCGTCGCCGTCGCCGCCGCTGCCACGGTGGCCACCGCCACGCCCTTCGTTGCTACCTGCATCGTCGATTTGATCATAGTCGATATTTCTGCTATTTTTACCTGTATTCCCAGTTTCACATTCTCTACTCTTTTTCATTCGCTGAACAGATGACATGACTGGTGCCATTTTTTTAGACAAATTTTGTACGACCTTTCCCGATATTCTCTTTTTATGTAACACTTTAGAATTTTGACTCGAATCTTTCCTTGATCGCAATCTATTAACAGTATATCCCGTTTTCCTAGGACATGTTTTTTCTGACAATGATGCCAATCTGGAAAAACTATTGAATCCCTTTGAAAAATTTATCTCTGATCTTGACTTGTTTTTGATGATTGAACCTTCTTTTTTATCACCGATTAACCCGAATACTGTCGCTGCCTTTACAAAGAAATTTTCACTACCACCTGGTGCACTTTTCCTTCTGGGTGAAACAGATTTGGAACAGGATTTTACCAAAGTTCTTCTTCTCGGTGTTGTATCTATTTCTGAGGATCTCGATCTTAACTGTGTACCTGAACTACTACTCAATCTCAACCACGGTGTGGTTTGTCCAGTTGCTGACGTAAAAGAACTTTCAGAATCATTTAACTGATTAATTACGGTTTTGTCTATAATTTGCGGTTCTACCGCTTTTACTTCGACTGACTCTGCATTAAGAGTTTCACTTTTTGAATTTGTCGCAACTGGATTCCCTAAATTTGGATGAACTGTATCAGGAAATTCACGTAAATATTCATCAATTGTCTTCGCAAGGAACTTTGTCTCTTGTCCAAGAGCCTTAGTTGCGTCGGATTCAACTCTATTTCCCGAATTTTCCGATATTTTCTCCGTATTTGCTAAAGAATCTTTGGGATATGGAGTTGAAGTAACTAATCTGCTTTCCTCTTCAAATTCTGGGATATCTGTCACTTGCGTTGATTTTTCTTCCGGTTCTATTAATTTTCTCACTTTCCTTGTTCCCGATTTTTTCCTGTCTTCTGGATAGGCATGCAAGATCTGATCCGGAACAGTACATTTTGAGTGAGTTGAAGTCATTTATGATTTTATTTTCCCTTTACTACTCATTTCACGAAAAAAAAAATATTATTTTATATATTTATTTATTTATTAATACATTTTTATATACACTCTTTTTAGCATCCCGGACGAGCCCCCAATTTTTGTTACGTCCCGATCAGCAATTTTCACTCCATCTCGGTCAAGGAGAGTTTACACCCTCCCTTTACACGTTATTCGAAGATGACGCTTTATCGAGGTTTCGGCCCTGTTTTGAACCTAACCTTTCGGAAAATAATTCGGGATAGGGCCTAGAGTGTATATATTTGATCATGAGGAAATTTTATTCACGGTTAATAATCGGAATTTACTGGATTTTAAGTCACGATTTTAAACTGGACAAGAAAATTCTGGAAGCTGACTCTTTCTACCGAATGAAACACGGTACGCAGCTATCTCACTCTCACGCGTCTCGCTCGACGCACGGCTCGCGACGATTCGCTATCACACTCACTCACTGTTTTCTCCTGACCTATCCTAATACTTTAACGCGCGCTACTATAGCTGAAATAAAATTGACCAACACGAATATATATTGTCCAAGAAAATATTTTAACCTTTCAGGTGACTGAACAAACATTGATAAATAGACATCGACAGTTAAATATCCAGAAGAAATGAATGTTTGAGATGTAGATGATAAATTTTCCCAACTTATAATGTGATTTAAATGGTTTTACCTCAGAATGAATGGTCGAACGATTCGATTGATGAATGTAGAATAACGATATCGAAATGGAACGTCCTTCCCAATCTGGATGATTATTCGAATAAGAATCGAATGATGATGACTGATTTCCGAAAATAACGTCCTTCCAAAGTGCCGAATACTCGAATCAGAATCGAGTGATGATGATGATCGACTCCGGAAATGAACGTCCTTCCCAGATTTTAATGATGTAGATTGATTATTCCGACGAAAAAATGATTTTCAGGAGGAATATACTTGATATTGATGGAATAATTCGGAAAGATATGATTTGTTTATTGAAGTTGGTTAAAATGAATACTGGCTCAAAAATTTGACAATCGATTTGCAAGTTCGGTTTGTTAATAGCTCTAAGTACTATACAGAATTGAGGTCTTTGCCCCGGTCACGAAGAAATCGAAGAAGTAGTAACAATAACCCCGAATGGGCGGTGGGCGCGCGATTAAATAACCTCGGTGCCGGACACCCCCGCGTCACCGCTGTCATACCCGCGCCTCGTCTCCCCACTCTCATCACCTAATTCCCTACTTTGCCTGTCTAATTAAATATTACCAATTTCGTAGGTTCTCAACAATTTTGACAACTCAATCGGTCATTACTTAAATTTTATCGCGGATTTTATAAACATACAAATTTAAATGAAAGTTGTACGACCTTTCATTGCGAAGTTAACATTTGTAGACACATTTTTATCCTGATATATATCTAATTATTTTCCTGATTTCCGGCGTTAACGGTTTACATTTCTTCCCTATTTCCATAATTTTCTATATTTTTCCTCGTTATTTGCTATTTGATTATTTATTGATTATTTATTGTTTTTATATTTATTTCTTTTTCTTAATTTTATTTAATTTCCATATTGAATGATATCATGACGATATGGCTTAATTTTCTTCCCTTACTTCTTGATTCTATTTTATTTCCCGATTCTATTATTAATTATTTCCAAAATGCCATGTCAATTCCGTGTATTCGTCCCTTAAACTTGATTTCTATTTATTCTTCTATTTACTATTTCAACAATGATACTCCTGGACTATGACGATGATCTAGCTTCATCGATATTCATTGTCCAGGAGGTGCTGCACTCATTACGCCCGACGGTCGCTCTCAGCATCGTGCCCTTCGTGACACGCGCCGTACAAGCAGGCCTATGTTCGACAACTGCGAGGAGCACTCCGCCGATATCCTTATCTGCATTCCTGCGCCTCAGGTTACCGACTCTCATGCGGTTGACTTGCTTCGTACAGTCACCTCTGTACATCAACCTGTCGCACCTGAAGGCTAATTATTTTTACCAAATGGATGATTTCGCCATTCGGTATTTTATTTATTTATTGATACTTTAAATTCAACAAATTAAACAATGGCAATTTCTCCAATGTTTATTTCTAGCGATTTGATATATTTCAATATTTGCTTAATTATGTTCGAAATATTTTTCGGGAAAATTCCCAGGACGTAACACGTATATAGTATGCAAAGCGTACCCGTGTATTATCGTGTCTATTATTAATTTAATTCCCCCAATGAGCATGACTATTCCGATTAATCCTGCACTGACTGTCCCAAAGGTTGAGAAATAACCCCAGGATCTTTCCCAAGAAGTTTCTATGATTTGGTTAATTGCTTGTTCGTCGATTAAATTTGCAATCGTTCCCCCTTGAGTTACTGTAGGCTGCCCAGCTATTCCCCTGGCTACCGAGTTTAGGATGGCCGGTCTTTCCGCGGGGAACATGATATGATCTCTCAAGTCGTCCAGGTCTTTTTGTGTGTAAATGCCGCTTGTCGCAAGATTCTGCGGGTTGCGATAAGTCCAGGTCTGTTCGGTCAATTGTTGGAGAATTGTAGGAGCTACAGCCTGAACAGGTCGGGGTTCTGATAAATACCATTCACCCGCTATTTTGTACATAGATGGTACCAAGTTGTTGCAAGTTACCTGGGTTCCTGTTCTTTTCAAAATGTGGGTACGGGGTGTCAAATAATAAGAATGATTGCCTACTCCCACGGGTAATTGCGTGTAACATTCTTTTGTCTCCCTGACCCTTACCTCCAGTGCCATACATTTTACTATGTGTGCCACTTCCCCAGCTAATGCGGCCATGTAACCTGGACCTTTCATAATGTTATATGCAAATTCGTCTGGTGATTGTTTAGCGAGTCCGATTGTGTTTTCTAATACTTGTCTCTCGAGATTGCATCGTTGGACCAGAATGTCATTATACATTAGTTTAATTTGCTTTTTTATATATTTTTCTACGTACACGAATTTGGAATTTACGTATGCAAATAAATCGAGGTTGGCAATGGATAAAGCGTCTTTCTTAATAAATGGGTTTTCTCTATTGGTTTCTACTACCAGGAGCTTAGAGTGTTCTGTACGGATCAAGGTGTATCCGCAGACGACTGACCGATCTCGGGCGGTCAATGCGAAAATTACTGCGCCTTCCATTAATGAGTATACTGTTTGTTTGAAATCCGTATTTCGGTCGGTAGTCAGGATAGCGCTTCCCTCGTAAAGTACCCCGTAGCGTTTACTATTGCAGCTATCCTCGGGATAGGGTTCCCAATACGTGTTCCCACCACCTATGTCTGTGCAGCGGCCCTCATTGAGCTCGCACCTTGTACCTGACTGTAATTGAACTTTGTTGGTTTCTTCTTTGTTGGTATAATCGCGTAAGGTTATTTTCACATCTCCCATGACGTATACCTTTTCCCAATTGCCGTATGGGTCGGTATAGTACACGCCCTCACATTCGGAATTAGCTGTTATTGTTCCGGCTATTGATACAGGTCGCCTTGTCGTACCGTTAGGTTTGATTCCTGTTATCACTGTTTGCCCAATTTTTATACGCCCTTCTCTACATATGTCGGTGCAGACATCACGAGAGACAGCGTCCACATATGAATATTCCCCATTAGGGACGTCCATCCCATGTGACCACATTCCACACCGACGAATTACGCGATGAATTTCTACCTTGCACTGTCTTACATGTATTGATGAGTATTGATTGATTTGGAGTAATTGTATGTAAACGGCTGCTTCATCGACTTCTTGGCGAGGGATGTCGCATCCTCCGACTTCTAGTAGCGAGACGGTTTTGATATTTAAAGTGGCGCCAGTGCAATCGTATCCGATTAATCCTTCCGCGGGGCAGGACTGGGTTAACAGATGAAGTACCACGAATCCCCATATTAGGTGGAATTCCTTCATCTGTGATATTATTGTTTTTATACTTGCTGGTATATAACTCCGGTATTTTTAGTAAAACTCTTTCCTCCCCCCTTTTTTTAAATTGGTATTGAGGGATTTTCTCACGTAGGCGGGGATAGTTAAACATTGGGGGTCTAGGAGAGAGAGCGGGTTAAAACCTGTATTGGTCTTCTGCCTAGTCCCCTCATTTTTTTTTTTCAATAAAAGCCACGGTATCCTGACATTTATTTTACTCTCTCTTCTCCGTTCGCGCGTGATTCTTGTTTTGTTTTTAATTCGTCTCGTCGGTTTCCTATTTTGTGAAATGGTGCGTACTCGCGAGCCGATGACTCCGTCCTTACAGAGGTTGTTAGATCCCCACTCCCCAGTGAAAGGTGCTATTATTATTGAGGTTCAGCGTGGTAAACGTCGGGTGCGTTGTATTCGTCGGATGTTGAACGACACTGCGTAAGTATAATATATATTGTGACGTGGCACGTCACAAGTCCCTTCCGCTGCCTGGCTCGGAGTCCCACCACTCACCTAGGGAATAAACGAGAATTAAGCCTACAAAATTAAGCAACGATTGTAACTATTGTTAACCCCCTTCCCCCGACTGACCCTCATCCTCTAAGCCCCGTCAGCCCTCCAACTCACCCAACGAAGCCCTCGCCACTCATCGCAGACCCGTCGAAGACTCACCGCAGACCCACCGAAGACCATCGCAGACCATCGCAGCCCATCACAGCCCATCGCAGACCACCGAAGACCTCCCCACCAGCTGATCGACCCTAACCAAGGCCGCCAGACGAAAAACTACCCTGCGGGACACGGAAAATGCCCAAATTAGCACCACCACACGACCGTCCTGGCACTAACCTCCAAGCTGCCTCGACACACCAGAGGACCCAGCAGCCACCGTCGTCCCGTTCCCGAAGATCGCACCGGCGAAGCTCCCCTCACACGACCAGATACGGACCGTCCCGGAGCCCGACGATACCCTCTCGGCTCGAAATAACGAGCTCAAACCGACGAGGTGTATCGTGCGGGCAAACACTATCCCTCCGGCACTCGAAACGTCAGATGCGACGTTTCGCCAACGCGCCGCACGGAACCGCCACCTCCCGACAAGAAGAATTGCCCGTCGATCGATGGGCAAATCGATGACGAGGATGCGCGCGCCGAACGTCGCGACGAGTCTTCCGTCGCGACGAGATATTCGCACGGCCGCGCGGCCAATCCCGACGCCCATCGACAGTCAGTCCCGGATACAGCCAATCGGATTTCTCCACACCGTCGTTACATACAAGACCGACCTTACGGTCGGAGAAGAAGCCGGAAGCGGCGAGGCTGACGGCACTTCGAGCCCAGGCTTTGTGAGAGAGAGTGTGTGTGACAGGCGATTGAGCAATTATTACGGATATTATAAGGATTATTACGACGACTCGGCTATCCCATAATTTCATTCCGACTCCATCCCGGAGAGTATCGACCCATAGGCGAATAACCAAGGACACGATTTAACCTGGAACGGAATATCGACGACCAGGCAAACCCAGGAATATCGAGAGGAACGCCGAGAGACATTCGTTTGTTATTTGAGAGGCCGTTACCGGAAAAATTGTAACTGAATAGTTAAGAGTGAGCGATTGAGTGAGTACTGCACAAGTTTCCCTGCCCGCCGACCCCTTTCGAAAATTCCCCCATCCCCCAGACATCCCCTGAGAATTTACCCGTGCCCCTTTTTTGTAGTTTTAAGCCGTTCTTTCGTTTTTTGGAATTGTATAATTTTCGATCGTCGATTACCGGCCGCCACGTGCGCCGACATTTTGCTGTTCGAACACGTGCGCGTGAGTGGTGGTAGCCGCGACACCTTCCAGCGTGCGTACATTATTAGTAACTTTTCCCCATCTCCCGAGACATATTATTGAGCGTTTGGCAATCTGTATTATTGTAAATTTTTGCAAGTTTTTGTATGTGCCGAGGTAATTTGTCAAGAAGCCCTGGAACAGTGTCCCCGACCTGAGAAGTCTCATCCCCCTCCCCCCCCGTTTTTTCCTGCTAGCCGTGTGCCGCGCAAGTTAATAGTTTTCTTTCCGTCTTTCTCCCTTTTTTTTTTGAGTTACGGTGCTACACCGAGAAAGTAGCTGGCGCCCAAGTAGAGATCGACATTTTTATGAGTTTTTGTTCTTTTTGATTCCGATTTAGACCGACCGCTTTTGTGTAGAGTTTTTCACCGGCCAGCCCCCCCTTTTTTCCCTGCGATTGACCCTTAAGAATTATTACCGACTCCTGCGTATTGATTAAGTTTTCTATTTTCTGATTTCCCTTTTTTTTTTTTGTATTTCCGATTTTTGCTTTTTTCCATTGTTTATTTTTCGAGCCCAGTATTATCATTATTATTGCGAACTTTTCTCTTTCCGACTGTTATTAAGATATTTTGTTATTTTCAAGTCCCTATTCATTTTCTTTCGTAATTTCTTCGAATATTAAACGACCACATATAATAATTTTCTACACAAAACCGTGTTATATTATTTCCCCCTTTCCCTCGCCCTAGATTTCCCCAGCGTGTCCCGATCTGGGAGACTGAATAAAAGGAGTATCGTCACAATATATATGTATATATATATATATTTTTGGGTACCCGGGTTCTTCTATGTGTTTAGGTTACTCCTGCATCTACTGACTCTTCTCCCTTTTTCAGGTGGGATTTCCAATGCGAAGACGTTTTTGACCTGCAGCGCCTTTTCGCAGTGGATGCACAGGTGCCTCCTGCTCCTCGCCGCGCGCCCCCTAATCCAGAGGTGCACCCGGTTTGGCGCCGGGCCTTATTGGATTGGTTCTGGTGGGTGTATTCCCTTGGCTTTGATTGTGAACCCCTCTTTAAATTTTTTTTTTTTTTCTTTTTGTTTCTTATAGGTTTCTCTGTCGATTCGTCGTTTTCCTTCTTCTCCTTCCTTTTTAGATTTCCCCGATAAGATTTGATTTATTTAGCCCTTTTTTTCTTTTTCTTTTGTTTCAAATTGTTTAAATTCCATTTTTTTCTAATTCTATTTTATATTGGTGTATTTGTCTTCATTTTTTTTTCGGGTCTTGAGAAATATAGGCGCTTCCTTGTGGGTGAAATTTTCTTTTGTGTCGGAAAAAAAAGGAAGGGGTGTCCCGCCTTAATCTCCCTCATCTCTAGATCCCCTTCTTTACTTGTTGGTCCATTGGTTCGGTGGAAGGATTTTCCTCCATCTACTTGGCTATTGGTTGATTTTCTTTCTCGAATTTGCATATGTGGAGGGGTTTGATTGCTTTAAGGCAGTAGTCTGCTTTAGGAGCCGAAAAAAAAGCGTTTTTTCAACAATTTTTTTGAAAGGGAAGGAAATGATTGCGGTAAACGAAATTTTGAGACGATAGTATATTATATTCAAGCTTTAAAAAACAATTTTTATTATTACAAATTATTGAAATTTGCCAAAGTTGTAACGATTTTTCTGGGGCGCCTGGAGTGTGCACTCGTAAATCGGTGCCGGTGATGGAGGTCGTGCGATGCATCTGAAACAGTAGAACCAAATTTTTTTTTAGTTTTTATAAGTTCCTTTTCTATATGAACTAAAAAAATACCGAAGAAATGACGAAATTCCAAATTTTTTCGAAGTTTAAAAAAAAAATTCACTTTTTTGAAAAAAAAGATTCACTTTAAGTTGCAAAACAAGTAATTTAAATAGTACTTTTGTCCAACTTTTTTAGTTCAAATAGAAGATAATTCAATACTGAAGCTAGATCACTTTGGTTTTTTTCGATCGGACATATATTGTTTTTACTATCGCCGGCACCGTTTTCCAAAACTTGTGAAAATGAAAACTCGAGAAAACGGGCTCTAAAGTTTTCGGTCCAAAAAAATGTAAGTTTTTGGATACTTACACTAATTAGATGTTAATCGGCTATCCCCGGGCCATACAATAATCCTTCCTCTTCTTCAAAAAACTCGTTTTGGCGGAGGCTTTCCGATCTTCGAGCTGTACGAGCCTCCTTGCTGGAAAGTGATGCGCGCCGGTTCTCCCGCGTTATGCGCTCAGCATCGACGGTGTCAGCAAAATTTTTGCATTGCTGCCCGATGACAATATCGAGGAGCTGCATGGTAGAAAGCACAGCTGAATAACCTTCGTTGAAAATGCCTGTAGCCATATTTGCTGCTATTTCGACGATTTTATAGCCGGAATTTACGTGTTTCGGATTTAGGCGCCACACAATCGAATTGAACGATTCGTTCGAATTTTGAGTGTGTCCGCCTAAGCACCGCGTCAATAAATCGTCATTTGAAAGTCCAACACACTCATTTTTCGTCACTGTGCACTCGTCCCCGTAAGGATTGCTATTTAAGATTCCAGTAAAAGTTTTGGAGTCGCCATCGCCGATATAATTACTGTACATAACTCCGAATTTCTCGACGGATCTCGAAAACATCTCTGTTATGGAATCTACCTCCATCTTCCCAGACGAACCTGTATGATTTGAGGAGCATGAGTCTTTATGATCCTCATACCACTCCTCAAATGCATCTTCATCCAAACTATTTTTGTGTATGGTACACGAATGACAATAACCACTTTTTACAATCAGATCGATTACTTTGCCACTGTAGTATCCGATGAGCGTTGTTACACCGTACAAAGAAGTATAACCGCGCTTTTTCCACGATCCATCGCCCGAAACCTTCAAATGATTCGCAGGTCTTCCATGTTCAACGTTTTTTTCTTTCTCTTCCGTGACGGCTTTTTCGCAGGTACTCTCGAACAGTGTCTTCGACGCTGCGTACAAATGCTCAACGATTTGTTGATAAGTAGATTTTGCAAAACCTGCAGAAATATCCATAAGGCCGCAGAATACGTTTATCCCTTCTCGTCCGATACCAAGAAGCCTCATAACAAAAACAATCCGTCTGTTGATTTCGTAGCCGGTATTTATAAATGGTCCTGACTGGATTTCGCGTCGACCACACCTACACTGAACAACAATTTTAAATCCTAGGCCTCGATGACCGCTTTCTGCAAACGTTAATTTTTGTTTGCATGATCTGCAAATTGCGATTTCCGAAAGAGCGAGAAACACCGATATGAATTCAATAATGCGGTAGCAGTGCGATGAATGAATAATGATATCATCGCTGCTTGCTGCCTTCAACTTTTGCTCACTGCGACTCGTGTGTAAGTCTCCGTCGTCCGATGATACACTGGTAAAACGATTGCCGTGAAATTTTCGCTTTCGCGGTTCCGCAGCACGCTGTCTTTTACATCGATCACCTTTCGGGTAGCTTGACATTTCGATGTGCGCTCGGCAAAATCAAAAATGAAACTGAAAGCTGACGCTACAAATAGCAGTGTAGAAGCCGATTCCGAGAGCTATAGTTTACCGTTATATTGTATACCGTTATCCCAACAACTACTCAACACAGACCTTCTAGAACCTCCAAATAATATTTCAAAGGACCGTTCAATGCTTTCAGGTATATACGAGTATAGTCAAACAATAGAATACACGAAGGGGTGGAGCGCGCGCGCTCGGGTCTGCCCGAGCATTCGCACCTGCTCGACGCTCGGCCACTAAAACTGATCTAGCTTCGAAAATATGTCAAATTGGCCTCTAAAATTTTGAACACATATTCTTGGATAGTTTTGGAATAGATTTAAGACAAAAACGAAAAATCGATTTTTTGAAGCCTGTAAAGCAGACTACTGCCTTAAAACCAAATTTAATCCCATCCAACCTAACTAAACCATTCCCACTAACACGAACAAATAACAGTTTTCTTAGATTGTTACAGATCAGCATAGAAATCAGCATCCATTATCTAAATATATTCAACAACGAGAGTGTGCCGAAGGAAAGATAAAACCAAGGGAAAATAATTAAAATAAAACCAAACTCGGACGACAACAAAAAGGACCAACCAACAACCAACAACTACCGAAACAAAATACACAAAAATAACACAAGTACACAAAAAATGAAAATATTAAAAAAAAAAAAAAAACCCAAAACTTTTCATTTATATAGAATCACACTTAACAACAATTATTAAATGTAAATTCTGTTCAACATCCGATGCGGGGGCATCGTTTTCTCTGGAGGGGGAGTGTAACGGCTCCAGCCTTTCTTCGCACCGATATTCATTTCTTTCCACGCAGCGATATTATTTCGCTGCGTTTCATTCATAGAAGCCCTCCCGGGTTATCTACATCCGGCCGCACGGCTAGAGCCGTGAGAAGGCCCTTATCGCGGGCGTCGCGACAGTCCGTCGCGACTTTGTTGCGGGGTCCGAGGCTCTCAGCCTTGCACCTCCGAGAGCCAGTCCAGCTCGAGCTCTCAACCGGTACACTCTCCGTTGCTCTCAACAATAATTACGCTGCGACTAATAAAGCATTCAATCCATCAAATCACATCTCACGTTCAATCATTCTATACCCGCAACCGACCATCCGTCTCATGGCGTACAAAAAAACGACTAAACAGTTTTAGACGAAATTTTGCAGAAACATTGACTATTAACCACACAGGCTGTTTGCAAAATTTCAGCCTGATCGGTCAAGGCGTTCTCGAGTTATAGCCGTTTGAATTTTTCACGTCCAATTCACACGCACGCACGCACGCACGCACGCACGCACGCACGGAACATTCTGAATACGTTTTCATTGAAATCTCGACAAAAAAGAAATGATCACCATCACAAAGCTTACACTATGAGGAAGCAAAAAAGATAAAACTTAAGATCTTACATGTCTGACTAGTTGAACATTTGTAGCGACCCAGTTTATAAAGATGTATGTATTTAAGAAAATATTATATATGTATTTAAGAAAATAAACGCTTGTTTATTACCGATAAGACCTCTAAAATCCGATTTTTAATTGATACGGGCTCGGACCTGTGCGTCGTTTCGCGGTCGTTGGCGCGCGGGTACAATAGGAAATCCGAGTATACGTTATTCGCGGCTAACGGTAGCCCGATCGCGACGTATGGTATTATCTCTCTCTCGCTAAATTTCGGTCTTCGGCGCGAGTATACATGGCGTTTCGTGGTGGCCAGCGTTACGAGACCAATAATCGGTGTAGATTTCCTTGGATTTTACGGTTTACTCGTCGACGTTCGAAATCATCGACTTCTCGATTCCATTACGAACCTCTCAACGCAGGGGTCACGCGTCTCGGGCGTGTCAGTTGCTCAGATCAAATCTGTCATTGGCTCGTCCCAATATCTCGACCTGTTGAGGTAGTTTCCGCGCCTGACTAGGCCAGACGGAATGTTCACCGAAATCCAGCACTCGACAAAGCATCACATCAAGACCACCAACGGCCCGCCGGTATCCTGCAAGCCGCGGCGACTCGCGCCGGATAAATTAAAAATTGCTCAAGGTGAGTTCGAAGCAATGGCGAAAATGGGCTTGGCGCGACCATCGAAAAGCAGCTGGTCTTCGCCACTTCACCTTGTGCCGAAGAAAGAAACGGGCTAGTGGGGACCGTGTGGAGACTACCACGCGCTAAATGCACGGACTATTCACGACAGCTACCCACCGCGAAACATTCAAGATTGTACCGCAGATCTCGCGGGCAAAAAAATCTTTTCGAAAATCGACCTCGCGCGTGCATTCGATCAGATACCGATGGCTCCTGAGGACTTCGATAAAACGGCGATTATCACGCCGTTCGGTTTGTTTGAATTCCCGTTCATGACGTTCGGACTTCGAAATGCGGGGCAGACATTCCAACGATTCATCGACGAGGTGCCTGCAGGCCTCGACTTTTGTTTCCCGTATACCGACGATATTCTGGTTGCGTCGCGCAATGAGGCCGAGCATTTGGAGCATCTCCGGACGTTGCTCGGGCGCCTCAACAAGCACGGCGTCGTGATCAACGTCGCGAAAACGGAATTCGGCAAGTCGGAGGTCGTGTTCCTGGGTTTCACGGTCGCAGC
This sequence comes from Amblyteles armatorius, assembly GCA_933228735.2. NCBI lineage: Eukaryota > Metazoa > Arthropoda > Insecta > Hymenoptera > Ichneumonidae > Amblyteles > Amblyteles armatorius. Next base: position 8,091,483 of record OW121690.1, read on the forward strand.
CACCGGCGTCAAACCGCTTGCAGAGCGAGTGAAAGCTATCGCCGATTTCAAGGCACCGCCAACGATAAGACAGCTACGAAAATTCTTGGGGATGGTGAACTTTTATCGCCGTTTCGTCCTTCGAGCAGCAGAGCATCAAGCGCCACTCAACGAGTGCCTCAAAGGACCCAAGGTCACGAACAGTCAACCGATCACCTGGTCACCGGACCTTCAGGAAGCATTCGTACGTGCAAAGATGGTCTCGCCCAGGCAGCGATGTTGGCACACCCGGACTCGTCTCTACCGTGGGGGTTGTTCACCGACGCTTCGGACACCGGAATGGGCGCAGTGTTGCAACGAAAATCGACAAACGGCTGGCAACCTTTACCATACTTCACGAAGGGTTTTACACCAACTCAACGCAAGTGTAGTACGTATGATAGGGAGTTATTGGTCATTTACGCGGCGGTCACATATTTTCGACATATGCTGGAAGCACGACGTTTCGCGATCTATACGGATCATAAACCGTTAGTATTCGCGTTCCAACAAAAGCTTGATAAATGCTCGGTACGCCAGTTCAGGAACCTTGATTTTATCGCTCAGTTTTCGACAGATATTCGTCACATTGCCGGCGAGGATAATGTTGTCGCGGATACTCTCTCGCGCACCGAAGCCATCGAGAGGCCCGTCGATTTCGAGCAACTCGCCGCAGCACAACAAGAGGACGAAGAGTTGCAAAATTTAATCCGATCGAATACGCAGCTGCAGCTCGTCAAGGTACAGATACCAGAGTCCAAGGCCGACATATACTGCGACGTCTCGACAGGAGTGTTGCGCCCTTTCGTAACAAGACAGTACAGACATCGGGTGTTCCTATCATTGCACAGCCTCAGCCATCCCGGTGTGAAACCGACGATCAAACTCGTCACAAGCAAATTCATCTGGCCATCGCTCAGGAAGGATTGCACTGCCTGGACTCAAGCGAGCATCCCATGCCAGCGATCTAAAGTCACGAGACACACCGTGTCGCCCCTAGGCAATTTCGTGCCACCTAATTCAAGATTCGAGCACATCCACGTCGACTTCGTCGGACCTCAACCGTACTCGCAGGCAGCAAGATTTTGTTTAACGGTGGTAGATCGTTTCACACGCTGGCCAGAGGCGTATCCGGTCGAGGATTCAACAGCGGATGCGCTGGCTCGAACGCTGTTCAGTCAATGGATCGCTCGTTACGGAGTACCTATTCGGGTAACATCTGATCGTGGTCGTCAATTTTTGTCTACACTGTTTCAGGCCCTCGCAAAGCTTTTCGGCGTTAATCATCTGCGGACCACGGCTTACCACCTGGCAAGCAATGGAATGGTCGAAAGGTTTCATCGACAATTGAAGTCAGCGATCGAGTGCCACGAATGCAGATTCGTGCACGAATGCAGGCCGACATGCTGTCCATCGTGTTGTTGGGATTCAGAGCCGCTTTCAAAGAAGACGTCAAGTCGACACCGGCAGAGCTGGTCTACGGTGAAACGATCCGCATTCCCGGCGAATTGCTCGCGACGCGTACGACGGATAGTACATCGCCCGACAGTAATTTCGTCGAACAGCAACGGCGACATTTTCGCGCGCTTTAACCGGTGCCAGCCTCCAGGCACGGTAGTAAACAAACGTTTATTTTCAAGGATTTGCCCACGGCTTCTCATGTGTTTATCCGTCGCGACGCTGTAAATCTCGCGTTGCAGCAGCCCTACGAGGGCCCCTTCGCGGTTATAGAACGGGCCGCAAAATACTTCACTATCAACGTCCGCGGGAAACGCGTTACAGTATCCATTGATCGACTAGTTCCAGCATTTATCCTCGCGGATGACACGGGCGATTCGGCACGGATTCCGAGCGATGAGACGTTTCCGAGTGAAGAGACGATTCCAAGAGCGACGAGAGTCAACGATTGCCCGGCATCCGGCAAAGCGGGAAAGCAAACGCGTTTCGGTAGAATCGTTAAAATACCAGATCGTCTCGGAATATAGTAAACAAAAAAAAATTTATTATTATCGCTCCTTAGCACTAAGTCACTGCGGGGGGAGTAATGTAGCGACCCAGTTTATCGATCGTTCGCGCGATATTTCAGTACCAAATCGATAGCGCGTGACACCTGGGTACAATTGGCAACCACGCGAATTTGGACTCACGGAATCCCGACTTCCGGAGTCAGTCAGCGACTCGGCGATAACGAGTCAACGTCGAGCTCCACGAGCTCGAACGCTATTGTCTGTAACGCGCCTGTGCCCGCGAGCGAAATTTTGTACCCTAATAAATAAAGTGAATATCATTTATAGTTAACCCGACGTTCTCTATTTACACCAAGTTACCTATTCTTACACATTTTTCTAGGTACGCGTACGGTGTGCAAGTACACGTCATACGCGCAATTGCGTAATGGTTACTCTTTGGCTTTTTTTTCTTGTTGTTATATAAAAGCACTGAACTCTGTGCATGGTGTTTTTTAAGAATTTTAACACTTCATGTGGCCCACGTTAGGCTGTTAAAAAAAAAATTGTGAGTCGTCTATTAGTAGTTCATTTAGATTGATCGAGTTAGGTTGGTCCTCGTCCGCGACGGCACTGAGCATGCTCCCTGCAAATGTAACGGGTTTAAAAACATTTTGTTCACTTATTTTTAAACCAGAGAAATAAAAATCGGTATGTACTCTTTTTAATTTTTTTTATGTCGTGCGCGTACCATGCCCGACGAAAACCGTCGGCAGGCTCTCGACACATTGGGCATCGCAGTATCCGACGCTCTTTCGTAGCCAATTGCACATATGCCTCCGTACAATCGTAACAAAATGATACATGAAGACATGGAACGCATGCGAATTTAATCACGTTGATCGGGCAAATGACGCAGAATCTACCTGCTGCAAAAAAAAGAGACACATATAAAAAATACCGTATAATTGTATCTGTGAGCGGCGGCTCAGCCACAGCGATTGTTAAGATTGTATTTGACCAAAAACTTACCAGATCTTTGCGCGTTTTCTATTGTGATTCTTTCGTTGACGTTGTCAATGTGTTCGCCATTGGCGTCGATGTGGACGTCGACGTTGTTCTCGGGATTAACGTTGGCGTTGACCGCGGCATCTTCGAATACTGTAGCATGGGAGAAACATGTTATTATAATTTTCAATGAAGATTATGTGAAACAACGCCGTCAGTAACAAAACCGTCGGATAATACATGCTATTTTTTCATGGCAAATAGCTGAGGAAAAAAAAAATTGCGATTCTTCGCGAAATTGGCAGGGAAAGACAATTTTCTTTTTTCTGAGATATTTATAGTCTCACAGCGGCATTCAATACAGTTTTTGTTCCTAACCGGGTACGAAATGAAGCCACTTACGTTCTTCTGTCGGTACCACTGCGGTCTCGATAGGCTTGAAGTCCTGCACGGGCGGACTTTTTCGGAAAATTAAAAGTGCGAGCAAAGGTTCCAGAAGGCTGGAACAGATATGAAGGAACCTGCCGACCGTCATTTCTTCAAACTGTGCTTGTCGCCACATACTCTGGACGACTGTTTTTTTTGCGACGAAATGTACCCGCGGGGTAACTGTCACGGCGGTGCCCTGCACAACTTGCTTCGCGTCCGTACGCTCTCGAGCGTATCCGGTGACCATAGCATCTGTAACGGAAAACATAGTACAATTCATTACGCAATTAAATTGATAAAAATATTATTCGCCCTCATTCTGTAGTCCTTTTGTACTTACGAACGAAAACTCCCGTGCTTTACGCCCCAGAAATGCGATTGACAATAATCTGGGAGTTTGTGGAAACGCAGTCTACGATAGCATCATAATTTTCGAAAACGCTGCATTTTTCGGGGGTCACAGTTCTTATCCACGTATCCAGGACGTACGCATACAACGGGTCAAGAATGCCGGCGTGCGCGCCTTTCCGGACCTTTCAATAGCTGTGAATCCGTCGCGGATCAAATTCGGCAGCAAGAGAGCGAGTCCGAAAAGCTTTTTCACGGGGCCTCGAAGTACAGCATCGTCCATGTTGAAGTATGTGGTCTGATCCAGTGTTACGTCCCGATCAGCAATCTTCGATCCATCTCGGTCAAGGAGAGTTTACACCCTCCCTTTACACGTTATTCGGAGATGACGCTTTATCGAGGTTTTGGCCCTGTTTTGAACCTAACCTTTCGGAAAATAATTCGGGATCGGGCCTAGAGTGTATATATTTGATACTGAGGAAATTTTATTCACGGTTAAAAGTTGAAATTTATTAGATTTTAAGTCACGATTTTAAACTGGACAAGAAAATTCTGGAAGCTGACTCTTTCTACCGAATGGAACACGGTACGCAGCTATCTCACTCTCACGCGTCTCGCTCGACGCACGGCTCGCGACGATTCGCTATCACACTCACTCACTGTTTTCTCCTGACCTATCCTAATACTTTAACGCGCACTACTATAGCTGAAATAAAATTGACCAACACGAATATATATTGTCCAAGAAAATATTTTAACCTTTCAGGTGACTGATCAAACATTAATAAATAGACATCGACTATTAAATATCCAGAAGAAATGAATGTTTGAGATGTAGATGATAGATTTTCCCAACTTACGATGTGATTTAAATGGTTTTACCTCAGAATGAATGGTCGAACGATTCGATTGATGAATGAAGAATGACGATATCAAAATGGAACGTCCTTCCCAATCTAGATGAATATTCGAATCAGAATCGAATGATGATGACTGATTTCCGAAAATAACGTCCTTCCAAAATGCCGAATACTCGAATCGGAATCGAGTGATGATGATGATCGACTCCGGAAATGAACGTCCTTCCCAGATTTTAATGATGTAGATTGATAATTCCGATGATAAAATTATTTTCAGGAGGAATATACTTGATATCGATAGAATAATTCAGAAAGATATGAATTGTTTATTGAAGTCGGTTAAAATGAATACTGGCTCGAAAATTTGACGAATTGATTTACAAGTTCTTTGTTAATGGCTCTAAGTACAATACAGGATTGAGGTCTTTGCCCCGGTCGCGAAGAAGTCGAAGAAGTAGTAACCCCGAATGGGCGGTGGGCGCGCGAATAAATAACCTCGGTGCCGGACACCCCCGCGTCACCGCTGTCATACCTGCGCCTCGTCTCCCCACTCTCATCACCTGATTCCTTTCTTTGGCTGTCTAATTAAATATTACCAATTTCGTAGGTTCACAACAATTTTGACATCTTAATTTGTCATTACTTAAATTTTATCGCGGATTTTATGAACATACAAATTTGAATGAAAGTTGTACGACCTTTTATTGCGAAGTTAACATTTGTTGACACACATTTTTATCCTAATATTTATCTAATTATTTTCCTGATTTTCGGCGTTAATGGTTTACATTTCTTCCCTATTTCCATAATTTTCTATATTTTTCCTCGTTATTTGCTATTTGATTATTTATTGGTTATGTTTTGTTTTTATATTTATTTCTTTTTCTTAATTTTTATTTAATTTCTATATTGAATGATATCATGACGATATGGCTTAATTTTCTTCCCTTACTTCTTGACGCTATTTTATTTCCCGATTCTATTATTAATTATTTCCAAAATGCTATGTCAATTCCGTGTATTCGTCCCTTAAACCTGATTTCTATTTATTCTTCTATTTACTATTTCAACTATGATACTCCTGGACTATAACGATGATCTAGCATTCATCGATATTCACTGTCCAGGAGGTGCTGCACTCATTACGCCCGACGGTCACTCTCAGCATCGTGCCCATCGTGACACGCGCCGTACAAGCAGGCCTATGTTCGACAACTGCGAGGAGCACTCCGCCGATATCCTTATCTGCATTCTTGCGCCTCAGGTTACCGACTCTCATGCGGTTGACTTGCTTCGTACAGTCACCTCTGTACATCAACCTGTCGCACCTGAAGGCTAATTATTTTTACCAAATAGATGATTTCGCCATTTGGTATTTTATTTATTTATTGATACTTCAAATTCAACGAATTAAACAATGGCAATTTCTCCAATGTTTATTTCTAGCGATTTAATATATTTCAAATATTTGGTTAATCAACCAATTGCCTGATGTAAATGTCCAAAATATTGCGGGAAAATTCACAGGACGCAACACCTCCCCCCTTAAACGAGCGCTGCTTCGAAGAACATCGCTCGACCTCGGTAGAGGCTGAATAAAATAAAAATTAACTATTAAGCCAACTCGTCAAGACCATAATATTGTTTATTCGATTAATTATTTGCTTAACTCGTTATTTATTTATGATTTCCCCTACTGGTTTTTATTATCCAACTATTCTATGTTTCCCTTCTATTTGACTATTTGTCTTTGTTATAATATTTCATTTATTTATCTATTTATCTTACTCCGTTTAACCATTCTCTTTTCAAATTTCCCAGTTCCTCTCATGCGTTTTTGCATGGACTATACCATTCCTCTTCCCAACAAAAAATCCGGCTTTGTCTCTCGATGGACCGGCACTCAAGTGTTATCGCCGGGCCTTATTCTAAACATCCTCCAAACTCTTGGTGCGCGACTCTCGCCTCTAGCCCTTGTTCCTCATTCTTCGTTCAGCGTTTCAACTGTGAACATCCATTCACTCTTCCTCAAAGATCTCAAGTAAGTACTGAATACATGCATTTTGCTTTTTTTTTTAATTATTAATTTTTTTTATTATTATTATTATTATTATTTTTTTCCTTTCTTTTATTTTGATATGTTAATATATATATATTTTCTTCTTTTCTCTTATTTAGAACTACCATGAACGCTTTCCTCATAATTGATGGTCCATACGGGATTATTTCCTGTTCCGGACCACCGTCCCCCTGGATTCTCCGGAAATTGGTAAGAATTTCTTGTTTGTTTTTTTTTTTTTTTTTTTTTAAATATATATTTTATCTCATTTTACTCCATTTTATTTTTATTATTATCACGATTATTATTATTATCATTCTTATTTTTTTTTTTTTTTCAGGAGGACCTGACAATCACCAACCCCCGCCGCCGCCCATCTGACGCGGTGAGGGACATGCTAACCGTCAGGACATCCCGACTCCGCCATCGTCGTACTATAGCCATTCTATGGGGAGACACCGGGGATGAGGGCCTCGACCGGGACCACCCCGAGGATTTTCTGGGGATTCAGGCGCTATTTCGCCCTCCCCGTACATACCCCGTGGCCCCCCTGCGTCGACCCCGTCACCCCCCGCCAGCGTAGCCGCCAGAGGGCTGCTCCGCGGCCTCGCCAATCATCATCTTGAGGCTGAATTGCCCCTTTTATTAATCGAAGGGATCGTCGAAAACCCAGAAAGCCATGTGGCCTGGCCCTGCCTGGCTTGCAATCTAGCGGCAGTCGGGTTTCACTTGGCCACCCTTATCCCCTAAGGACATATATACAGGGTGTAAGGTAACTATTGTACGATCGGCAAATGGTAGACAGCTGACATTGCGCTGTACAAAAAAGTCCTTTGGCGAAATTTGATCAGAGCAAAAATGAGCGAGTTATCAGTGTTTATAAGTTGATATAAGTTGACCAATCACAACGCAGCGAAAGTAGGTCCTGGCGACAGCGCTTCGACGCCTCGAACAATGACGAACTTCATTGGACTTCTCGGCACTGTGGTAAAAAAATCGACGATCGATAGTGAATTCAGGTGATATTACGATCCGACAGACTTTTTGTTTTAACAAAATGAGTACCAGGATATTATTTTCTTTTTTTGACCCGATCGTCGAAGATATTGCAAGGAGGGGTCCAACCTGGACGATGATCGCGTTGTCCATGTCTCAGCAGACGATTAGTCCAGATTGTTCGACTATGGCTACGCGGCTTTTCGCGTCCCGGTCGTCGAAAATGTTGCCTCGAGGCGTTATGTCAAACCAGGGTAATCCTCGTGGTGTCCAGGTCTCACTAGGTGAGTCCTCAAGGCGGAGCGACATTGGCTTCGTGGCTTTTCCCGTCCCGGTCGTCGAAAATGTTGCCTCGAGGCATTGGTCAAACCAGGACGATGCTCGCGGTATCCCGGTCTCACTAGGTGAGTCCCCAAGGTGGAGCGACATTGGCTTCGTGGCTTTTCCCGTCCCGGTTGTCGAAAATGTTGTAACGAGGCATTATGTCGAACCTGGACAGTGTATCCAGTATCCAGGTCTCACTAGGTGAATTATCGACGTTGAGCGACTATGCCCCGATAAATAGCACTTCGATAAATAGCACTTCCGGTCTGCTGCTGGACCGGTCACATTCCAGCGCGTATTTTCTGGTTCTAGTTGCTCCGAAAGATCACTCGAATCTACGATGAACTTTGTATCACCGTTTCAGACTCTCGGTGCATAATTGAGGATTTCGAAAAATCCCATACACGTCGATAAATTCCTATACAGGTCGATAAATTCCCATACACGTTGATAAATTCCCATACATCTCGGTAAATTCCCATACATCTCGGTAAATTCCCATACATCTCGGTAAATCCCCATACATCTCGGTAAATTCCCATACATCTCGGTAAATCCCCATACATCTCGGTAAATTCCCATACATCTCGGTAAATTCCCATACATCTCGGTAAATCCCCATACATCTCGGTAAATTCCCATACATCTCGGTAAATAATACTTCCGGTCTGCTATCTGCTCGGCCACATTCCGGCATGCATTTTCTGGTTCTAGCTGCTCCAAAAGATCACTCGAATCTACGATGTGCTTTGTATCACCGTTTCAGACTCTCGGTGCATAATTAAGGATTTTGAAAAATCCCATACACGTCGATAAATTCCTATACAGGTCGATAAATTCCCATACATCTCGGTAAATCCCCATACATCTCGGTAAATTCCCATACATCTCGGTAAATAATACTTCCGGTCTGCTATCTGCTCGGCCACATTCCGGCATGCATTTTCTGGTTCTAGCTGCTCCAAAAGATCACTCGAATCTACTGTTGTACCCCGGATAGGGTAGTAGCACCCTATTAAGGGGGCAGTAATACGACAGTAATTAATTGATATAATTAATTAATGTGGTAACATTAATTGGTATAATTAATTAATGTAGTAACATTGATATAATTATATATAATTATTATATATAATTATATATACAGGGTGTCCCAGAATCCCCGCACCACCTGTAAGTGGAAGGTAGCTGGTGGGCGCCGGAGTCCCCTCGCGGAAGCGGGTCGCTCAATTCGCAATAACTTCGGCGTAACGAGCGATTGAAGTTGGCCAATCAGAGCGCTCCGATTCCGCGAGACCGAAGCCGAAGCGGGCGTTCGAACCTGAGTGCAAGTGGCGATACGCCCTTGTTTCCGCGAGGCTCACCGCGCGGGTCTCGGATGTAGCGGGCAGCGAGGCGGCTGCTGCTGCTGCCGCGGTATAGGCTTCGCTGACGCACGATCAGCCGGATAATGTTGTAATGTTAGCCAAAATAATAACAGGGTTATTACGGATCCAAGATTAATTATGTATTTGTCATTAATTAATAAATACAATACAATTAATAATTAATTAATTATTAATTGACAGTAATAAAGAATAAGTTATTAAATTTTCACTAATTCTGATAAGGTATGTATGAATTAGAGATTGGCAATAATAGTATTATTAACAATAATTATTTGTTCAAAATAAATCCTTAAGAGCATGTGAAACACGTTCTCAGCGTGTCTCTCTCGCTCCGCTGAGAGCGCCACTGATGCTATCTCTCTCGCACTCCATAGTGTTTCACATGCTCTTAACAATTACAATGACTTCAGCAGGATAATTAAATTATAGTTATTTTTTTTAAGTTGACAATTGAAATTTTCATATCGCTTTCTCACAATGTTCTTTTATTCGCAACGCTTCTTCTATGAGAAAGCCTTTTCTGTGTTTTTGGCTTTAACATAGAGGAAGCTCCGCTGTTTGAACTCCAAATTGCACACGCACACGCACACGCGCACGCGCACGCACACGCACACGCACACGCACACGCACACGCACACGCACACGCACACGCACACGCGCACGCGCACGCGCACGCGCACGCGCACGCACACGCACACGCACACGCACACGCACACGCACACGCACACGCACACGCATTTTTTTATAAATGTGATTTTTTGACATTTTGGAACATACTGAACAGGTTTACATGAAAATTTCGAAAAAAAATTGTTCTTAAAAACAAAGCTTCCTCTCCATGAGGAAGCAAACAATTAGCTCGAGAGATCTAAATTCATTTTATTTAGAGTAAAACTGGTGATTATACTACAGAAGAACTTCCAGCATTCCAGCATACAGAAGAACTTACAGAATAAGTCCAGCATTTGGCACTATTCGAGGATACCGTAATCATTATCGTTTAATCATTCATGACGGCAAGGAAATTAGGATGAGATTATAAATTTCAATCCGATCAAAATAAAACCTATGACGGTGTAAAGCTCCGTCTCACTGCGACTGTGTCGTGGAGAGTGCAGGCGCCTGTGTGTTAGATTGCAGGTGGGATTCCTAATTTTTGTCAAAAAAACTAACATTGTTGCAAGTTCCGCGAAAGAGCTATTTTTATTCTCTCGATCGCAGGATAACAAAAAGCGATCTAACACACAGCCGCTTACGCTTTCCACCAATAGCGGAAAGTCGCGGCTGAACGAAGCTTTACACCGTCATTTGTTTTATTCCGATCGGATAGTGGATTCATCACCTCGTCTCAGTTCTTTCGCAGTCATGGGTGATTACGGTGTTTTGGAATATTACCGGATGCTGGAATTATATTTTACGTGCAGAGGAAACGCGAGTGAAGTTGCTCGAAGATATAATGTTCGAGTGGAAGCTAGGAACGCGAGATTAAATCTCCGAAACGCTCGTAGGGAACGTCTTATTGATAAAAACGTCGTTCTTCGCCTTATCAATCGGGTTCGCACATGGGGTGTGTTATTGCCAAAACGGAAAGGAGTCGGGGCTGGTGCTCCTCGGACTGCAAGGACTCTGAGGAACGAGCAAGAAGTGCTGCGACAAGTCAACCGAGACCCGGAGACCAGCATCCGCAAGATTGCCCGTATTTTGAATCTGTCACGTATGAGCGTGCAACGGACGCTGAAGGAGCACCGAATGCATGCCTATCACATAATACGCGTGCAGGCCCTCAGACCGCAAGATTTTCCCGCTCGTCTCGAATTCTGTAGGACGATTCTGCGAATGCGCGACGAAAATGAAGATTTGTTTGATAACATCATTTTTACCGATGAATCGTCTTACGAAAGAAATACGACGTGGAATACCCATAATTACCACCAATATGCCAGACGTGGTGAAAATCCGCAAGCGATCGCCGAAGTACGGACTTTCCAGACGCGCTTTACAATCAACCTGTGGGCTGGTATAAAGGGTAATCGTCTCGTAAGTATTTTAATTTTTCAGTGATGTAACAAACCCCTTTATCGTGCATGGTACATAACCTGTGCTCTATTTCGTAGATTCATGGTCTGCGAATTTTATTTGAAGATCATGAATCTGCTTTAGGCCCACTCCAAATACATTGCAGAATTATCGCGCACGTTCTTGTCCACGTATCACGCACCCACTTTCCTGTGTACCTGAATACATACATCTCTGTCACTGGCTGCATTCAAAATATATTTCAGACTTTTTTTTTGTTCTCTGTATTGACACTTCCTGTTTCAAAATCTCAGTTTTCAACGGAAAGTAACGTCATACGTGAGAACATCACTTAAGGATTGGAAATTTCGGTTTTCAGCCGGAAGTGGCTGCATGCAGAAACACTTCCGGTTTCAAAATCTCAGTTTTTAACAGGAAGTGACGTCATACAGAAAAACGTCACTTCCGGTTTCAAAATTTCGTTTTTCAAGCGGATATGATGTCATACAGAAAAACGGCACTTCCGGTTTCAAGATCTCACATTCAATAGGAAGCTTTTCCAGTAGAAAATTGAGATTTAAAAATCAGAAATCACGTTTTCCTGTGGTAAGACGTCACTACCGGCTGAAAACCGAAATTTTGAAACCGAACGTACTGTTCTTACGTATGACGTCACTTTCGGTTGAAAGTAGAATGTTGAAACCGGAAGTGACGACGCATTGAAATTTTTCGAAAATGTCGCCTTGACGTCAACTTCCGGTTTAAAAATAAGATTTTCGACCCGAGAGTGACGTTTCAGTGGAAAAATTTCACTCTGTTGTAGAATGCATTTCGAATGCAGCCTGTGAAAGCAATGTGTGAGTTAAGAAATACAGGAACGTGGGTAAAAGGACGTACGTGAAAAGTCTCAAATGTATTTGGAGTGGACCCGAGGCAGATTCATGATCTTTGAATAAAATTCAAAGACTATGGATCTCCTTCGAGTTATTCCAAATACAATTGAGACGTATCCCGCACATTCTTTTACGCACTTTCCTGTGATCCTTAATTCGCACGTTGCAGTTACTGGATGCATCCGAAATACATTCTAGAGCAAAATAAAATATGTTGTGTGTAATGTCACTTACCGTTTGAAATCTCATCTTTAAACCGAAAGTGACTTCACGCAGACATTTTAGAAATTTACGTTGGGACGTCACTTCCGGTTTGGAAATCTCGGTGTTTGATCGAAGAATGTTTTCAGATTTTACTCTGCGCCATCACGTTCAATTTGAAAACCTCAGTTTTTCGAAAGAATGAATGAGGTTACTACAGGCAATTTCTTTTGCAGATCGGACCCTTCGAACTTCCTGCGAGACTCACGGGTGCTGAGTATCGACGTTTTTTGATACGCCACCTGCCGGATCTTCTTCGAGCTGCTGGGGTCAATGCAGAAGCACAATTGAATGCGTGGTTTCAGCATGACGGAGCACCCGCGCATTATTCTGCAGCCGTACGCATATGGTTGGACCATGCGTACCCTAATCGGTGGATGGGCCGTGGCGGAACCGTTAACTGGCCTGCAAGATCCCCAGATTTGAATCCCCTGGATTTTTTCTTTTGGGGATACATTAAAGAGATCGTATATCGACACGCTATCGAAACCCGAGACGAATTGAACGAGCGGATCTTCCACGCCGTGAGGACGATTACGCCGGAGATGATTTCGAACTGCAAACGAAGCTTCTTGCGAAGAGTGGAGTGCTGCATTCGAGAAGATGGTGGACATTTCCAGCAACATCTATTTTGAGGAAAATTATCCGAACGAGATGTCGTATTCATCGGGGGCGGCTCGACAGCGAATTGTCCGACGAACGATTTAACTGGAATCAAGATCGGATAGTCTCGGAGGAATGCTACGACTACGTTCCTGCAGCGGTCGAGCATGGAGAGTATCGACATCGGAGATAAAAAAATAGCGAGTCTGTGGAAGATCTCATGTTCAATATGACGAACATAATAACGGAGCCCTCGGCGAACGTCGGTGAAACGACGATCGGCAGCGTCGTCGGTACGATCGAAGAGTACGGGGATTCGTCGTGCTTAATAAAATCTTTTTTCGAGCCTGGACAATCATCGAATCACCGACGAATTTGTTCACCGACAAGCCTCAAATACCTCATGCTCAGTCATGGGAATTTACATGGTGGTTGCGTCATGCAAAATAGCAAAATTAAAATTATATAATAAATGGATATTCCCTCTTACATATAGCTCCTAATACACAAGTTATTTAACTGAATTGACAGCTTCGAATTATTATCCTGTTCCCGTTATCTTTTACATAATCAAAATAAATTCTGAAAAGCCTGAAATTTTGCAACAAATTGTTTAAACAATTGTTATTTTGTTTATAAAGTGACCTCTTATCGTGACCGGAACTCGTCGTTTTGTTCGTAAGAAGGGCCCATCCACACTCGTACTTTAAACTGTACCGGAAGTGACGTTATATCGGGGGTTCTTCACTTCCCTTTCGAAAATCTCGTTTTTCAGCCGGCAGTGAGGTCATACCGGGTAACATCACTTGCGGGTTGAAAATCTTATTTTTCGACCGGAAGTGACGTCAATCCTGGGGAACCAGGATCGCCGCGGGATCGTCGCGGGATCGTCGCGGGATCGTCGCTGGATCGTCGCTGGATCGTCGCTGGATCGTCGCTGGATCGTCGCTGGATCGTCGCTGGATCGTCGCTGGATCGTCGCTGGATCGTCGCTGGATCGTCGCTGGATCGTCGCTGGATCGTCCCGGGGGTGGAAAGCGGCCGATTCTGGACGAACGGGCAAAAAAGTGATTTAGCGGCAGAAAATAATACAATGAAATTAAAAAAAAAAATTCAAAAACTAATTAAAAATTGCGAAAGAATTGCAAAAAAAAAAATCCAAAAAATAATTAAACATTCCAAAAAATGTAAAATTGTAAAAAAATTAAATATTACAAAAAAAATAACGATTGCAACAAAAAAAATAGAAATTGCAAAAAAGATAAAAATTGTAAAAAAAAATTGTAGCTCTACAGCTGAAGATTGTGCCGTTGCCGGCATAGAAATATGGCCACTTTTTAGCATAGTCGAGAAAGAAATAGTATATGCCACTTGGGAGGAAGTGTATTTTCACCTCGTGTAAATTTCGTGATGGGGGCCCATTTGTCCAGAATTCGTCGTTTTGTTCGTAAGAAGGATCCATCCACTCGTACTTTGAACTGTACCGGAAGTGACGTCGTATCGGCGATTCGTCACTTTCGGCTTGAAAATTTCGTTTTTCGACCGGAAGTGACGTCAAACCAAGGATGTTTTTAGAGATCGTCCCCGGGACGATCTCCGGGAACATCCTTGGTTTGACGTCACTTCCGGTCGAAAAATAAGATTTTCAAACTGCAAGTAATGTTACCTGGTGGTATGACGTCACTGCCGGCTGAAAAACGAGATTTTTGAAAGAGAAGTGAAGAACCCCCAATATGACGTCACTTCCGTTACAGTTCAAAATACGAGGGATGGGCCCTTCCTAGAAACAAAACGACGAATTCTGGTCAAATAGGTCCCCCATCACGAAATTCACACGAACTGAGAATACACTTCCTCCCGAGTGGCATATACTATTTTTTTTCCCGACTATGCTAAAAAATGGCCATATTTCTATGCCGACAACGGCACAATCTTCAACTATAAAGCCTCAATTTTTTTTACAATTTTTATCTTTTTTGCAATTTCTATTTTTTGTTGCCATTGTTATTTTTTCGTAATATTTGATTTTTTTACAATTTTACATTTTTATGCAATGCTTAATTATTTATCGGATTTTTTTTGCAATTTTTAATTTGTTTTTGGATTTTTTTTTAAATTTCATTCTATTACTTCCTTCCGCTAAATCACTTTTTTGCCCGCTCGTCAAGAATCGGCCACTTTCCACCCCCGGGACGGTCCGGCGACGATCCCGGGACGATCCCGGGACGATCCCGGTACGATCCCGGTACGATCCCGGTACGATCCCGGTACGATCCCGGTACGATCCCGGTACGATCCCGGTACGATCCCGGTACGATCCCGGTACGATCCCGGTACGATCCCGGTACGATCCCGGTACGATCCCGGTACGATCCCGGTACGATCCCGGTACGATCCCGGTACGATCCCGGTACGATCCCGGTACGATCCCGGTACGATCCCGGTACGATCCCGGTACGATCCCGGTACGATCCCGGTACGATCCCGGTACGATCCCGGTACGATCCCGGTACGATCCCGGTACGATCCCGGTACGATCCCGGTACGATCCCGGTACGATCCCGGTACGATCCCGGTACGATCCCGGTACGATCCCGGTACGATCCCGGTACGATCCCGGTACGATCCCGGTACGATCCCGGTACGATCCCGGTACGATCCCGGTACGATCCCGGTACGATCCCGGTACGATCCCGGTACGATCCCGGTACGATCCCGGTACGATCCCGGTACGATCCCGGTACGATCCCGGTACGATCCCGGTACGATCCCGGTACGATCCCGGTACGATCCCGGTACGATCCCGGTACGATCCCGGTACGATCCCGGTACGATCCCGGTACGATCCCGGTACGATCCCGGTACGATCCCGGTACGATCCCGGTACGATCCCGGTACGATCCCGGTACGATCCCGGTACGATCCCGGTACGATCCCGGTACGATCCCGGTACGATCCCGGTACGATCCCGGTACGATCCCGGTACGATCCCGGTACGATCCCGGTACGATCCCGGTACGATCCCGGTACGATCCCGGTACGATCCCGGTACGATCCCGGTACGATCCCGGTACGATCCCGGTACGATCCCGGTACGATCCCGGTACGATCCCGGTACGATCCCGGTACGATCCCGGTACGATCCCGGTACGATCCCGGTACGATCCCGGTACGATCCCGGTACGATCCCGGTACGATCCCGGTACGATCCCGGTACGATCCCGGTACGATCCCGGTACGATCCCGGTACGATCCCGGTACGATCCCGGTACGATCCCGGTACGATCCCGGTACGATCCCGGTACGATCCCGGTACGATCCCGGTACGATCCCGGTACGATCCCGGTACGATCCCGGTACGATCCCGGTACGATCCCGGTACGATCCCGGTACGATCCCGGTACGATCCCGGTACGATCCCGGTACGATCCCGGTACGATCCCGGTACGATCCCGGTACGATCCCGGTACGATCCCGGTACGATCCCGGTACGATCCCGGTACGATCCCGGTACGATCCCGGTACGATCCCGGTACGATCCCGGTACGATCCCGGTACGATCCCGGTACGATCCCGGTACGATCCCGGTACGATCCCGGTACGATCCCGGTACGATCCCGGTACGATCCCGGTACGATCCCGGTACGATCCCGGTACGATCCCGGTACGATCCCGGTACGATCCCGGTACGATCCCGGTACGATCCCGGTACGATCCCGGTACGATCCCGGTACGATCCCGGTACGATCCCGGTACGATCCCGGTACGATCCCGGTACGATCCCGGTACGATCCCGGTACGATCCCGGTACGATCCCGGTACGATCCCGGTACGATCCCGGTACGATCCCGGTACGATCCCGGTACGATCCCGGTACGATCCCGGTACGATCCCGGTACGATCCCGGTACGATCCCGGTACGATCCCGGTACGATCCCGGTACGATCCCGGTACGATCCCGGTACGATCCCGGTACGATCCCGGTACGATCCCGGTACGATCCCGGTACGATCCCGGTACGATCCCGGTACGATCCCGGTACGATCCCGGTACGATCCCGGTACGATCCCGGTACGATCCCGGTACGATCCCGGTACGATCCCGGTACGATCCCGGTACGATCCCGGTACGATCCCGGTACGATCCCGGTACGATCCCGGTACGATCCCGGTACGATCCCGGTACGATCCCGGTACGATCCCGGTACGATCCCGGTACGATCCCGGTACGATCCCGGTACGATCCCGGTACGATCCCGGTACGATCCCGGTACGATCCCGGTACGATCCCGGTACGATCCCGGTACGATCCCGGTACGATCCCGGTACGATCCCGGTACGATCCCGGTACGATCCCGGTACGATCCCGGTACGATCCCGGTACGATCCCGGTACGATCCCGGTACGATCCCGGTACGATCCCGGTACGATCCCGGTACGATCCCGGTACGATCCCGGTACGATCCCGGTACGATCCCGGTACGATCCCGGTACGATCCCGGTACGATCCCGGTACGATCCCGGTACGATCCCGGTACGATCCCGGTACGATCCCGGTACGATCCCGGTACGATCCCGGTACGAGCCCGGTACGATCCGGGTACGATCCGGGTACGATCCCGGTACGATCCCGGTACGATCCCGGTACGATCCCGGTACGATCCCGGTACGATCCCGGTACGATCCCGGTACGATCCCGGGACGATCCCGTATTTTATCGGATCTCGTGCGAAAAACGTTTTCTGAACTCGAGTGATTGCAACACTCGCCTTCGGCTCGTGCTGCGAAGTCACACTCGTCAGAAAATTTTTTTCGCACTCGTATCGAAATGTACTATTCTTTTTACCATATACCTTATACTACACGGTATTTGTTTTCTTATGGGACATCTATATTTTATAGTGTCCGTATAGTGGGATCGGACGCGTTTCGAATGACTCAATTGAGAGAACAAAAAAAATTATTAATAAATTACTATTTCAGAATGCGAATATGGCCCAGATGGAGGGATATTAGACATTCCGCTACACCGTGAGATATCATTATCTCAAATTAAATGAAATATTATTCGGGGGTTTAACATGAATGATGGAAAAACGATGATCAATTAGAAAACTTCATGTAGCGTTTTGAATTTGCTTGTTCAAATTGCCAAACAGAGATGAGGATTGTCAGGATTGACGAGTACGACTGTTAGAGTAGTCGGAGCGACGGCGGTTGTGACGACAGGAGCGGTGAACATGCTTGAAACTGTCGTGCAGGTGTTCGTTCCACTCGATATAAGACGAGAGTCGAGTATTCACACATTCTCGCTCGTAGGCCCTTTTGCAGAGCGTTCTTGGCGCTGCTTCGCATGCCGCAGCCACGATTTGACCTTGTCGTCAATATCGCCGGTTTTCATGTTTTTCCCGGCACTATCCGATTTTACAGCTCCTAAAGAATTACGGTATATAATGTTCATATAACCAGTAAATTGAAGAGCAAATCGTAGAACAAAATCTTACGTTTTACAATTTTCGCTAAAGCAAGGTCCGAAAACGACTCCTTGGAGTACTTGCCCGTATAATTATAAGCGGCAGCGAGACTGTTGGTGAAAACGATCGAAAGGATTCGAGGTATGCATGTTTTGCCCTTGAAGGTCACGTGCTTCGACAGCTGCTCAATCTATTTTTTTTTATTACAAGTAATTTAAGTAGAAGTTTTAATTAATGAATTTATTACTTCCACGTAATTTTCTAATTATAGTTTTCCAGTGTTTTGGAACATTCTGAACACGTTGACAATAAAATATTATTCTCTTTTACCAAAAAGACTGTTAATTAGTGATCACTAATATTTACCAACGATCTCCGGTAAGATTTGTCGGTTCTGAGACGAACTTCCAAACGAGCGACTTCGTCAATCGAATTCTACGGGAATCCATCGAGTGTCGATATAGAACTGTCACTGTCGGAGTTGCTGGTACCGTCACTGTCACTGTCACTGTCACTGTCGTTGTCATTATTGCGGTCGTCCACGGCGGGAGCTGCACTGGCTGTCGCTGTTGGCATTTTTGGCTGAGTGTGAATGGCCTCTCGAAGGTTCCGTACTTCCTGTTGAAGGGCCTCAACTTTCCCACTCAAACCGGCCAGTACAGCCAGAATGGCATTCTCGTGATGGTCCGTACGTTCTAATGCACGTGAAGAATAAGTTATGTATAGTAGCTAATTCGTTCAAAACGTTCATGAATATGTCGATCAATGAGTTGATATTAATTAATGGCTCGTAATCCTAGGATAGAACTGCATAAATTACTATCGTTCTTCGATGATGTAGGCGCCGATGAACAGGAGCCGCGCAAAATCTCATCAAATTTCGCTCTACATTCTTCATATGACGCTTTAAAAGACAAACCACAAATTTGAATACCTTGTTATATTTCCAGATTATACTTTGTTTAGATTTTTTTAATAAAAAAAAACTTCTCGGAAAAAACTGAAAAAATTCCCAAAAATGCAGTGTTGAATTTACACGCAACATTGCATTTTTGGGAATTTTTGCATTTTCGGGGAACGATCAAGCAATAATCTACAGGCGACACATTTTTTCTAATTTTTTGCACTGTTTTTTCGATGAAAATTGGAAAAAATAGAAGGTGAAGCAGGTCCACACCGGCTCAAATCTTAAACATTTTTATATACGACACAATATTTATCAGAATTTTTTCAGATTTTTAAATTGTCGCGATCACTAAGTTCATTTTTTTTATCATAAATAAATATAAACAAATTTTTTAAAAATCTAATAAACAGTCTGATTGCTTTTGAGAGGTTATATAACAAATCGCGGCCCCAATACACGATGTCAAGGGTTAAGCCAAGATCGAAATGGTATGGAACACCTCATAAATATCATACAAGAATGCTAGTTACCGAACGAATGCAGAATCGAAGTCACCACACAGACCATCCAATCCTTTTCCACAGAGATAGAATTTTTTATCGCAATGTTCAATTTTCGCCGGTTTTGTATTCGCGGAAAGTGACTCTTCTTCCGACTCTCCAACAGCCACCCGTCTGGCACCATTTCGATGGTACCGTCATCAAATTGAATGACGTGGAACTTTTCCATAATTCTTAAACGTTTATATTTAATATTTAATCCTACGCACAAATAAATTTGGCAAGAGCCCTTACCGATATCTTACACGTCGCACGACAGTAAAGGATTTGACAGATAAAATAAACATCAGCATGTAGCAACGTTCTTGTTTTATAAGAGAATGTTTTTAATAACGATACGGTACCTGGGACTCGTCAGAGGGATCGCAGCTCTGGTTAAATGACGCGGAAGTATCCGCGTCATTAGCCCCTGCGGATTAGCCCGAGGACGATTAGCCCACGGTTTATCCAGGGGACGATCCCGCGGATGATCCAGGGGACGATCCCGCGGACGATCCCGGGGACGATCCCGCGGACGATCCCGGGGACGATCCCGGGGACAATCGCGAGGACTATGCCAGGGACATCCCTGGTATGACGTTTTTTCATATGGTAATGAAACCATTGATTTATTATGTCATGCGTTCGAATTTTTATTTGAGTAAAAAAAAAGTTGCAAAGTAATTTGCTCATGGCTTCCCCATTTATTACAATTTTGGGCACAGCTATCTCCATGAGAAAGTTCTTTGATCGATTTCAGCGTCCTCATACACGAAGCTGTGCACAAATTTGAAATAACAATTTCTATGCAGTTTTCGGACGATAGCTCAACATTTTCGGAGGTTAGAGCTAGCACATATTTTTTCTTAAATTTCAAAATTGCGTAAAATCTCGAACCGCGTCTCACTCGTGAAAAGTGCACCGAAGAAAGAGACGTGATCACTCTACTAGTGTACCAAATTACAACTTGCTATCTCAAACCGTTTGCGAGTTACAGTATTGTTAGACGATATAAACACGCACACGCACACGCGCACTCGCACGCGCACGCGCACGCGCACGCGCACGGGCACGCGCACGGACACGCACACGCACACGCACACGCACACGCACACGCGCACGCGCACGCACACGCGCACGCACACGCGCACGCACACGCGCACGCGCACGCACACGCACACGCACACGCACACGCACACGCACACGCACACGCACACGCACACGCACACGCACACGCACACGCACACGCACACGCACACGCACACGCACACGCACACGCACACGCACACGCACACGCACACGCACACGCACACGCACACGCACACGCACACGCACACGTCAGCTAAAAATTACATTTCTCGACGTTGTAGACTATTTTCAGTACTTTGCCATTAAAATCTCGATTAATACATACCTCATTAGAATTTCTAAAAATTTAATCATTTATTTTTTATCATTGACAATAAATTAATAATAAATTAATCATTAATTATGGATCCGTAATAAGCCTGTTATTATCTTAGCCTAACATTACGACGTTATCTGGCCGATCATACGTACTTCGCAAACTCTGCCGGGTGATGCCGGGTACATCAGCGAAATCGATCGAAATACCGCGGCGGCAGCAGCAGCCGCCTCGCGGCCCGCTACACCGGAGACCCGCGCGGTAAGCCTCGCGGAAACAAGGGCGTATCGCCACTTGCA
Source organism: Amblyteles armatorius (assembly GCA_933228735.2). NCBI lineage: Eukaryota > Metazoa > Arthropoda > Insecta > Hymenoptera > Ichneumonidae > Amblyteles > Amblyteles armatorius. The sequence goes on from OW121690.1 coordinate 8,113,255, forward strand.
CTCAGGTTCGAACGCCCGCTTCGGCTTCGGTCTCGCGGAATCGGAGCGCTCTGATTGGCCAACTTCAATCGCTCGTTACGCCGAAGTTATTGCGAATTGAATGACCCGCTTCCGCGAGGGGACTCCGGCGCCCACCAGCTACCTTCCACTTACAGGCGGTGCGGGGATTCTGGGACACCCTATATATATGTAATTAATATAATGTTATACTATATTAAACATTATTGTGCATTTTCGGGCAACAATATAATATTATACTATATTCGTATAATAGTATGATATTATAAGATCATCGTAATAATATAGCGTGGTATATTATAGTATTGTAGTATGCATTCCAGTTCGGACAGCGGTGTCCGAAAAGTGGAGCAACTCCGGTTGCGCAATATCGAGGTATGCAGCGGCACGCGACGAGCGCGCGTCGCTGCAACGAGGGTCACCAAAAACCTGAGTCAGCCGTTAAGCAATCACGGGCGACTCGGCAATTAGAGCATCGACTCGGGAATTACCGAGGCGCTTATGTCGAAATAAAAACATGCTCCAAATCCCGTTCTCGAAGAAGCGAGGATTTGGAAAGATAACTGTTTACAGAAAAGAAGTAAACCATCAACATCTAAATAATATTAAGCTGACGTGCCTGCTCTTTTATTCGTATATAAGGGATCGAGAGCAGGCACCCATCAGTCTCTTCGGAACTCCTGATTCTTACGGTTGACTACAGATACACCATACGAGTAAAGCTCAAACGCGATAAGTGGGTTGTGCGAATACTGGACCCTTATCGTGAAGGGTTACCGCACGATAGACGGTAATCCAGTCGGTGTAACAAGAGTACAAATTGTACTACGATTGGTAATTCAAAAAGGACAGACGTAAGCATAAATAGAGCTTCAACGATTAAACTAACGTATCAACGGATAACCCACAAATAGAACAATATCCATACAGTGGAGTAATCGAGCATCAACGATGAAGCATCGAAATATAAATTAACCAAGCATTAACGGCTAACTTAATAAAGCATTAAGTGAGCATTAAAATCAAGGGATAATATAACGTCAAGCAGAACGTTAATCGGTCATTAAAAGCGAACCTCAGTCGAAGGTTCTCGGTAGACATTGTTATATAAAAGATATAACAATGTCACCCTGGTAAATCCCTGATAATATTAACATAATATTAAACACATTAAATATAGTGTTAAATGAACATTGTTAAACAATCTCCGATAACATTGACATATTGTTAAACCTATTGTTAAACCATCACCGGTAATATTAGTAAATTGTTAAACCTATTAAATATATTGTTAAACAAACATTGTTCAACACAATCTAAATAAATAAAACGTTTGTACTTCACTTGGGTTCCAACCCTTTACTGAGCACATCCCCAACCTTACGAGCCAACGGCTCGCGCACAGAACCCAGATTAAATACCTGAGTTTCTGCGGCACAACACTACGATGTGCTTTGTATCACCGTTTCAGACTCTCGGTACATAATTAAGGATTTTGAAAAATCCCATACACGTCGATAAATTCCTATACAGGTCGATAAATTTCCATACATCTCGGTAAATCCCCATACATCTCGGTAAATCCTCATACATCTCGGTGAATGCCCATACATCTCGGTAAATTCCCATACGTCTCGATAAATTATACTTCCGGTCTGCTATTGGCCCGGCTACATTCCGGCATGCATTTTCTGGTTCTAGCTGCTCCAAAAGATCACTCACATCTACGATGTGCTTTGTATCACCACTTCAGACTCTCGGTGCAAAATTAAGGATTTTGAAAACTCCTGTACACGTCGATAAATTCCCACATACCGCGATAAATAGCACTTCCGGTCTGCTATTGGCCCGGCCACATTCTGGCGTGCATTTTCTTGTTCTAGCTGCTCCGAAAGATCACTCAAATCTACGATGAACTTCAAATCACCGTTTCAGACTCTCGGTGCAAAATTAAGGATTTCGAAAAATCCCATACAGGTCGATAAATTCCTGTACACGTCGATCAATTCCCATACACGTTGATAAATTCCCATACATTTCGGTAAATTCCCATATATCTCGGCAAATTCCCATATATCTCGGTAAATTCCTATACATCTCGGTAAATTCCCATATATCGCCATAGATGACATTTCCGGTTTCGTATTGCTCCGGTTAAATTCTGAGGTGCATTTACGTGATCGGGCTATATCGAAAGCTCGCCGTAATCTACGATGGACGATGCATAATCGTTTCGGACTTGCACGTGATGAAAGAAAGATCTTGAATTATTCCCATGGATGACAATTATAACGTATGAGCAAAGTTAAAAATCTGAAAAGATTCATACGTGATCAGAAAAATGAACGAATCATTTTCGTAATAGAAAAAAGTTGATTTGCGGGGTAATTTGTTAAACAATTAATTTTTTGATTAATTTGTTAATAACATCTTGGAATTATTATTGTGCGAAATTAGTCTTTTAAGTGCCTATAATAAGTATGCATGTTTTCAAATTTTTATAACATCGGGAAGGGTTTGCAATTCTTGCCCGAATTTCTCGAATTAAGGCGAAATGAACACCACTCGCTGGAGCTACCTTAACGAGACAATTATAAATTTCGCAACCTTTGTGGGCCAATGCTTTTCGATGCCGCAAGGCATCGCAATGCAACGATACGTCATCAGTACGTGTGAGGATTAAAAAAAATATATATACATCGACATTCGGCCAGACACGAACTCAGTACTTCCAAATTATCAAGCCATCGCTCTAGTCATTGGACCACTTCTAATATGACTAGTCCAATAACGATTTGTCCGTGTAAGTTCATCCGTATCTTTGCTAGGAAATTTTTTTTTTAGGGCAAAAGCGATGGATTATGACCCTAAGCTCATAATTCATCACTTTTCCCCTAAATAAAGTACATTTTGATCTCTCGAGGTTTTCTGACAGCTCATAGTTTTCCCAGAAAATACTTTAACTTTTCTGGGACACTGAAAAAGATTCAGTGTACCAGAATAATAATTCGTCTATTGGATAACCAAAACAAAAATTCAATTCATAATCAGTAGTCCATGGCTGATAACCCATGGACTGTATTCTTTTGCAAGCGCTTTGGTAAACGCCTCGAGTTATTCGCCAAATCCTTTGACAGTTGGCTGTCACAGTCTTGATTTGGGACTGCCGGGCGATCAGTTAGCTCACGAGCGTCGTGAAGCATGCGCATTTGGCGCACCGGTCCGATTCCGCGGTTTCGCGTCCCAAAACTGAATCGGCTGCTAAAAGTAGCAACTTTAAAATCAATTATCTACGTAAAAATATCATCAAATCGATCGGCTCACGTGTGTTTCGTATTCAGCTCTTAATCGCATTTATGAATATGTTGTCGAAATGTATTTTCCTACAAATTCCGAATAAAAAATGTTTCCCCCTCAAAATCTATATATCCTAGCAAAATACAGTTTGCTCCATCGAAGAGGGCTTGAAAAGTCGTTCAAGAACCAGCCCTCAGCCGAGCCCAAACGCGCGCGCAAATGCCCGAAAAACAGGTGTCCACGTTATAATTTTCACCCATAAATCTTACTTCTGGTTTGCAATTCTTTTGTTCGCTTTTCCACTTGGATTTACTTGATCTGGCCGCTTCTAAAACTTACTGCAGTCATTTCAGACGCTCAGTACTGAAATAAGAATTTCGAAACATCCCGTACCCGCCGATAAATTCCAAAAAAAAATCAGACGCCAGATGTTCCCAAAAAATCAATTCTTAGGATAAATCCTAAAAAAGAACAGGCGGTAGATGGCAAGAAAGACAGCGAGGAACACGCTGAGAAATATATCGAGGAAGTCGTCGAAGAAGATACTCAGAGAAACAGCGAGAAACACGCTAAGAAAGTGCTGAAGTAGATGGCGGGCGAAACATGCATACAATACATTGGAGACAAAAGAAATGAACACGTCACATCCGGTCAAAAACTAAGATGTTAATAACCAATAACTATTTTTCTGCTGCAAATTGGTTTTATTTAGTTGAATCTTGAATAATATAAACTTAAATAATTGGGAGTGAGTGAGCGTGAGCGAGTGAGTGTGAGTATGATCGTCAGCGTGAGTGTGAGTGGCTTAGCGCTTCTTCTTATACGGCTTGGGGTTGCGCATGGTGTTACACATTAGTGTAATGACCCGCATGTATTGTGCCTGATTGATGCGGCAATTTTCTAGAACTGTCTCGTTTACATATTCTGAAATTAATAAATGTTAGAAATAAATTATCAGAATGTGTAGGATATACACAGGAGTGTACATGGAACTATCTAACATACGTTCGACAGCCTTCAGAACATTTGCTGGAATTGGTTTGAATCCATCACGCAATCCTTTCGGCGTCATTGCAATTAAATTTTCTTTGCCGACCACTGCCTTCATGATACGCCGGCAAAGCTCCCGCGGTTGAGTCGACCACCGATCTACCATGGTGGTTAACTCGTTCGGTTCAATGAAAACATTGGACTCTGGTACGAGCTCAATCTGTAAATATTTGATCAATCAACAATGTCAGTTAATTTTGAGAATGGAGGCAATCATGAAGCGAATGAGTAATTAAATAAACTATTACATAAAGTAGCGATCAGATAAATGAATAAATGAGAGACTGCCTGAATGTATGTGAACGTGAATATATTCGTACAAGAATTAGTAAATAAAGAATAAGGTAATGGAGACTCAAATAAAGAAGCGGATGTACGAATGAGGGGAGAGACGCGAAAGGAGCAGTCGTACTTGTGAATTTCAATGTCAACGACTGACGTACACCGAGTAGCGTATGATGTTTGAAGAAGTAAACTACCTTGTTTTCAGGATTATTAGGATTAACGTTCAGAATCTCGGAAGAAGATTGACGCGAAACATTCTCTCCTAAGTCTTCGTCGACGTCCTCATCGTTTGCCTCAAGTTCCAGTTGAATGTTATGCGACTCGAGGCGTGGCCATCCACGCCAACCGTCCTCTTCTAAGACTTTGTCGGCCTCCGCCTTTTCCGTTCCTTGAACTCTCAAAACTTTCTCTATCGATCCTTCATCGGCTTTCTCGAGAAGTGCAGGCGCGTGCATTTAGCGCGGCCACCCTCGCCAACCTTGCTCTTCGTCCTCACTCAATCTAACCATGTTTTCGACGATATTATAGAGGACTAGTTCCCGAAAGCGAACTAACAGACAACTAAACTCACGGACATCGATGAAATTGGATGCAAGATAGTCAATGTTCTTTTGTTTCTGGCGACGGTGTCGGGTCAGACGGTGGTTCGTAAATAACACACGAGGCAGTATAGGCAGCGACAAACAACAAAATCGAAGAACCTTGACGAGAAGGACGAAAAGGATTATGAGTCTCTGCTCGATGGCGAAGGCGGACAGAAGCTCCAAGTCAGATTCGCGAGCGGGACTAACGGAGGGGATGTCGAGGGAGCCCACGATTCATTTTTACAGGGATAGGGCTATGTCGACAGCTCGCTCGAATCTACGATGGATGGAGCAGCACTGTTGCAGATTCTCGGTACAGAAACAGGGATGTTGAAAAATCCCATACACGTCGTTAAATTCCCATCCACCGCGATAAATGGCATTTCCTGTTTCGTATTGCTCCGATTAGATTCCGACGTGTATTTACGTGATCGGGCTATGTCGAAAGCTTGAATTTATGATGAACAATGCCATTTCGGACTCGCACGTGAAGAAAGAAGGGTCTCGAATTATTCTCATACACACCGATAAATCTTATTTCCGGTTTGCAATTATCTCGTTTGCATTTTGCCATGGATTTTCTTGTTCTAGCTGTTCAAAAACTCGCTCGAGTCTGTGATGGATGATGCAGCACCGTTTGAGACTCTCGACACAGTAATAAGGATTTTTAAAAATCCCATACACATCGATAAATTCCCATACACCTCGACAAATCACACTTCCGGTATGTTATTGGTCCGGTCACATTCCAGCGCGCATTATCTCGTTCTAGCTGCTCTGAAAGTTCACTCGAATCTACGATGGACTTTGTAGCAACATTTCAGGCTCTCGGTAAAAAATATGGATTACGAAAAATCCCATATACGTCGATTAATTTCCATACAAGGCGATAAAAATAATATGGAAGAGCGGGGCAAAATGGGATAGACAATCCGGATGTATCAACAGGCCAAAATGGGACATCCAAAAATGATTGCCAACTTGCGTTTTGCTTACTGACCCGTTTTGACTCACTGTCCCATTTTGCCCCGCTTTACCCTACTTCCGGCTTGCTATTTGCCGGTCACGTTCCAACGTGCATTTACTTGATCTGGCTATGTCGAAAGCTCGGCGAATCTACGATGGACGATGCAGCACCATTTCAGACTATCCCTTGAAGATTTATCGGCGTGTATGGGAATAATTCGTGACCCTTCTTTCTTCACGTGCGAGTCCGAAACGGTACTGCATAGACACTGTCGCCCATGTTGGTTCCGCCATTAACGAGACTTTGCTGCAACTGATAATCTCCCCTATCATGCTGCAGCCGTTTTCCTCGGTCGGCGAAGATGCCGGTTAAATATTGCAGTCCATTGAATTCTTACGCTTATGCCGTTATGTGCTTGGAAATATTGACCGGAACTAGTAGTTTCACAATCTCGCGTAATGAAAACGCCCCACCTTCGCCTGTTACTTAGTGTTTCGAGCTTTGCTATGCAAAAAAAAAAAAAAATGGATCTCGACACTTTCCATACACGTCGACACAAATATCACTTCCGGATTGCCATTGGCCCGGTGGCATTATGTGCCCAGGTCTGCACCGTTTGAGGCTCTGCTTCGCAAAAAGACCTTTTTTGTTATATTTTTATTACTTATTTCTGTTACCGATAATGAAACATTTCGGAGCACCAAATCTTACATTTATGTTTCACAAAACGCATTCACATTGCTACGGAAATATCTATGGGTGGAAATAATATTCTTGGTCCTCATGACAAAGTTTTTCAAATGTTGTCGAAAAGCCTGTTCAAATGTTGTATGGGAATTGCATAAATGTGTTCGTCGAATATGAATCATTGAAATAAAAAAAAGAATGTCTCAAGTTTCTGCGCTGTGCTGTTTCACTATTTGTTTTCCATATCGACAACTTTTTTCGCGTTAGTACTTTCCATCTCGTTGCCTCGATCGGTTCGTTATCGTAAATCTCATCGATATCGAGATGGATTACAATCGTGGGGATTATCTAGATATGGTTGAATGTGTGGGGTGGGCGGAGGGAAACGCTGCCGCCGCGGCTCGACGATATCGCGATTTGTATCCGCGGAGAGAACGCTTTCCGGGTCCGCGCGTAATCGAGGACGCACGTCGACGTGCACGTGAGAGGGTCGAAATCATACCGCGTAGAGGCGCAAACGGAGGTCCTCGAGTGAGGCAACGGATCGCAGTACGGGAGGAATTAGTGCTCGACGCTTTTGCAAGGGATCCGTACACAAGTTCACGCATCGTTGCTCGCGAACTTGGAATGTCGCACATGACTGTGAACCTGATCACACGAGCCGAAGGTCTTCACCCTTTTCATTTGTGCCCCGTCCAGGAGTTACACGGTGGCGACCCAGAACATCGTCTCAACTTTTGCCAATGGCTTGTTGATCGTCATGAGGAAGACGATCAATTCATCTATAGGATATTGTTCAGTGACAAATCAAACTTCGAACAAGTGGTGTAAGAAATTGCCACAACGAACATTTTTATTCTATCGAGAATCCTCACATGACCCGATCGAGGAGCCACCAAATCCGGTTCAACGTGAACATGTGGTGCGGTATCGTCGGAACTAATATCGTGAGTAATTAATATCTATAATGGTTGCTTATGAATTTATACGATGCATATTTACAAAATTTAATAAATAAATAAATAAAAAATAAAATAAAATACTAAAAAAAGTCGAGTAAAATAAACAAAATGGAACAATCAATTAAAAAATAAAATGTATAAAATATGAGGCAACAATTGAAAAAAGTAGCATACAAAAAAACAAACTAAAAATAAATTCATTTGTGGTAAGAAATAAAAACTCACATTTGTATTACAGACTCGAGCTTGCGAGCTTCCAATGCGCCTCACTGGTCGAGCATACCTCCATTTTCTTCGGGAGCAGCTTCCGGAATTGCTCGAGGATGTGCCGCTCGATCGACGTCAGGGAATGTGGTTCCAGCATGACGGGGCACCTCCCCATTTCACGAATATCGTCCGAGATTGGCTCGATGAGAGTTTTCCCAACAGGTGGATTGGTCGGGGGGGTGCGGTGAACTGGCCAGCCAGATCACCGGACTTGAACCCCTTGGACTTCTTCTTATGGGGTCACGTGAAAACCCACGTTTATGGTCGTAACCGCCCTCGGGATTTAGAGGACCTTTGCGCTCGTATCCATCGAGCAGTGGATTCCGTCACCGAGGAGATGCTCCGTTGCACACTGAACAATCTTATTGTTCGAGCACGCAAGTGTATTGAAGTAGGTGGGGGGCACTTCGAGCAATTGTTATAAATGATTCATGCCGTTGACACGATTCATTTAGAATTTTTCTTAACGATTTTTGCATGAATCTTTTTCGTTCATTTGCAGCTATTTTTTCTACATTTGCATGTATGTTAATGTATTGACTGATATGGAATTAGTATTACTGTTATTGTATTGAATATGTTAGCGATACATAAAAATAAATTTCAACAGAAACATAAATATAAGTGTTCTGTAAATAAATGTACAGAAATAAGGAAGCATGTCGCATTAATGATTGTGCTCGAACCATCGCGTCCGTTGCGTTATAACTGACTCTGATAGGCAGGGCCCGAGATAATTTTTTTATATATAACGAGATAGTACCGTAATGAATGAAAAGATTTTTAATTAGTCCTTTGAGAATATAGACGCGCACGTCTCGTCGCATAGACTATACACCTAAAAATCGGGAAGGACATATATCCGGCGCTGTTATAAATTTTGCAAACTTTGTGGGTCAATGTTTGTCGATAGTGCACGGCGTCGCAATGCACCAGTACGTCATTCGTTCGCGAGAGGATAAAAAAAATAAAATAAAAAGAAAAAAAACTCACTTCCGGCAGGACTCGAACTCAAGATCTCCGAATTTGTAAGCAAGCGCTCTAACGATCGGACCACTTTTTTTTTTTCTTTTTTTTTTTTATAACATCGTTTATTTGTCAAGGTACATGGCTTGTGAATAAGTACATGAAAGCTCGGGAGAACGATGGGGAACCGAGGATCTAGTTGCTAAAGATTAATAATATCTACCTGCCCTCAAATAAGGGTCTCGTAGATACGCACTGAAGGAGAATTAGGGTGCTTGCGCGAGAATAATTACAGCCCAACCTATGAGGCTGGGGAACTTACATGAGAATGGAATATAGCGCAGAAAATTAACAAAACTGCTCTATTTTGAGGAGCTCACACTATGGCGGCGCTTATATCTAAAATATTGCTAGAACTAAACTAACTAAAAAAAAAAAAAAAAAAACTACTATTTACAACACTTATACTAAACAAAATGTACACTATGGTACAGGCGAGCACGCGGGGATAGTCGACGTTAGCGACTGATAACTGACTAAGGAGCGGGATGGTCAAGCCACCAATATTTTTTAATATTTTTTTGATAATTATCCGTCTTATCTTTATTAGGTAGATTTGTGTCATGTCTTATGTTGTTATTGGTATTATCACAGATCGTATTCGGCTCATAGTGAAATGCTTTTTGGTTGCTGCCTCTTAATATGTGATATATCGTTGGAACTTTGTTTCGGTCTTGAATTAGACCGCGAGAGTCTAAATAGGTAAAGGCTTCAGGTGGAACATAGCCTGAGATTGAAGCAATTTTGTGGTACATGTATTGAGGGTAGAAAGGACCGAATATGAGACTGTTGAATCTAGATTTAGACGAAGTAGCTATGTGATTTCTTATTAGTTTTAACATGTGTAGATCTATTCTGTTGACGTTCGCTGTGTTATACAGTTCTAAGTTATTGCAGTATCTGGTGAAGTTTGAGCGTGTCGATCTGTGCATAAATAAGCAAGCTCTTAGACATTTTCTTTCGAAGATTTTTATTTTCTCCATCTGCCTCGCGTTTATGTTAAACCATATCGGACAGCTATATGTAATGATGGGCCGGATTAGAACCAAGTAGCACGTTATTTTGATTTTTCTGTCGAGTTGTTTTGAATAGAAAAGGCGCGAACAGCTTTTAAATGCATTGTTGGCTTTTTGCAACTGTATATCAACATGTTTTTTGAAACAAAGGGCGGAATCTATTGTTACTCCTAAATACTTGACTGCTTGCATATGTGGGATTTTTTGCCCTTGCGTCCCCTTTTCTTGCATGCTAAATGTTTTCCAATTCTTTTTAACATCCCTTCCTACAAACTTGAGTTTCGGTCTGAATAGTATCGTTTCGCATTTAATAGTATTGATTTTTAATTTCCAGGCATGGAAATAGTCCTGGATGCGTATAAACAAGTCCTGGAGTAACTCCTGGGTTTCCGTTACTTTGGCAGCGCACGTGTATATTAGCAAATCGTCCGCGAAGGCTATTTCATTGCTTTTTTGTTAAGGTCAATGTTAAGACCAAATAGTGTGAGCAAATTACTCGTAAATATATTAAACAAAATAGGGGAGTTGACCGTACTCTGTTGGAGACCGTTTCAAACTGCGAATGGCTTGCTGGAAGTGAGAAGCCCATCGCACACGTAGAATTGCTTACCGTGGAGCATGTTCCACAACATTTTTATTAAATGATCCGGAAAATTTTTGTTTATGAGTTTGTAGAAAAGCCCTGGCAACCATACGGTATCGAAAGCTTTCTCCAGATCGATAAAACATGCTCCGACACATTTATGATCATTGAGCGACCAATTTATATCAGAGACGAATTTGTTTATGGCATGGATAGTTGAATGCTTGTGCTGAAAGCCAAATTGTTGTTCCGGAATGATCTTATTGGCAGAGCAAAAAGAAGTTAAAGAGTTGTTAATAATCATTTCGAAGACTTTACTGATGTTGAGTAACAGACTTATTGGTCTGTAGCTTGACGAGTCCGATCCTTCTTTGCCTTTCTTTTGTAAAGCTATAACTTTTGCCGTTTTCCATTTTGCCGGGAAGTATTTATTGTTGAGCGCGTTATTGAAGATTATTGCATACTGCAATACTATAACTACCGGAAGTCGTTTCAGAATGCAGTTAGGGATGCCATCGAAACTGTTTTATCTTTTATTATTGAGGTTCCTAAAAATTTTTATAAGAGATTTTGCCGAAGTAAAGTAATTTTTAAAGGCCTCTTCTGAGGGGTCATAAGCTAAGTTTTGTATCGAAAATTGCGTGACTGAAATTTGGTTATCTTCTTCGAAGGCAATTTGGTTTTCGAGTGAAGCAATTTTCTTTGTAACTAAATCCTCAATTCTTGTTGCGCCTAAGTTAATGTTTTGGGTATTGGCTGCTGCAAAATGAGCCCCGATAATGTTTAATTTGTGTAGTGGATTAGTGACGATGAATTTATTGTGAGTGTCCAATGCTAGCGACTGCTTTTGTATCTCTGCATTATCCAAAAGAAATGTCTTGTCCTGTGAAATTTTCAAAGTTGGAATGTCGGAGCGGCCTTTGTTCCTGAATATTCTGTTAACTTGGGGGAACCATTTTTTTGGATCTTCTATTGAAATGCTCTTTATTTTGTTATCCCAGTAAGAATTTATCGATTTTGAAAACTCTGCTTTTAGTTTCTTTTTAGTATCGGCGAGGAGACCCTTTAAAATGTTTAACCTTACAAGATTGCTTGTCGTGCCGGCCCTGTGAAGTCTATTAATGTTGGTGATAAGAAAACTTTTATGCTTTCGTAGTCGAGTTATGAGTGCATTAGTGTAAGCTTCGGACGAATTGAATTTTTTCATTTTGGGAACTGCTATATCTATTGCTCGAACTATATTTTCTTCTAAATAGTTTAGGGCACTATCTATTTCGTTGTTCGAAAGATTACGAACAGAAGAGGGCACGTGCGTCGTTGCTTCTATTACTGCCTCGGAGAATTTCTGCCAGTTTATTTTATTAAAATTATATTTGTGCCCTTCGGAAGCTTTCTCCAGCACAAACGGATTAGCTCGTGATATTCGAATTCGAATCGCGTTATGGTCACTATCATAAGTGAGAGTTTCCAGCCTGCTCGAGGTCGAAAGATTCGTAATATTTAAACGACTGTCGGACATGCAGATATCGAGAAAAGAATTCCCTCTGGGAAACGAGGGTAGCTCAGATCCTGCGAAACTAATTTTGAACGTAGATTCGTTCTCAGAAATCCACTTTTTGAGTGCCACACCTCTAGGATTATTTGCAAGGTTCTGTCAGTCTGAATGTTTCGCATTGAGATCTCCAGCTATGATGTAGTAATTTGCGGGAGATTTTAATTCGAGTTCCACGAATAAGGCTTCAAGTTCTGGAATGAATTGTCTTTTATTGCTCCCGGGCGCATAAACCGATATCACTATGAGCGACGTGCTGTCCGGTGCTTAAACTTCTATGACTGTAGCCTCAAGACATACATTGCTCACCAGACTATTCGGGAAAAGTCTTGTAAATTTAATCGAATCTTTTACTATGATAGCTGTACCTCCACCCTGATACGAGTTTCTTCTATCTGCTCTTACTATTGTATACCCTTGAAAAGAAATGTTGAATCTGTCACTCAATTTAGTTTCCCCTATCAGGGCGAAGTCCGGTTTATGATCTTGTAAAAGTTCTAATAGCGTAGCTCTTCTTTGGTTCTTGATAAGAGAATTTACATTTATAGCGATGATGTCAAGCTCATTCGCTAACATGAATTTCGGCTTGTCCTGCGAATTACTGGGCATCGTGAATGAAGTGAGGATCCAGTGCGCCGTATATTGCATCTATTCTACTCGCGTTCATAGCAACAGCCGTTGCAATTTTGCCTATCTGCTCTAGGCAGCTTTGCATTTCGTTTCTCAGCATTTCGAAGTTCCCCGCGGGGTCGGGAGATATTGGATCTCTTGTTCGTTCCCGATCGGCCTGCGACGCGAAGATGCCAGCTTGCGCCTGATTATTCTTCACTACTGAGTTAAATGGGACATTAGGATTAACGAATCTCTCTATATGTTTGATTTTTCTATCTCTACGCGCGTTCGCTAATTCAATCCTCGCTTTAATTTTTTGTCTAATTTCGACTAGCTTCGGGCAACCACGGTATGATGCGGGATGGCCTTCACCTTTGCAGTGTACGCATTTTGCCTTTACCCACATGGGATCGTCAGGAGTGAGGTTAGAATTATTTACTGGACATTCCCCCGGAGGATGCTCGTCGATGCATTTCACGCATCTTGGGGTGAGATGACAGTTTGCCGCCGAATGACCTTCCCTCTGGCAACGCCGGCATTGCGTTCGGTTTGTTTTACGGAATTTCTCCCATTTTATCTCTTGATACAAAAGCCTTTTGATCTGCAAGAGGTTACCCGTTTTGCTCGACGGTGAAAGCTGAACTATGAACATCGGTAATGTTATATTCTTTGCGGTCGAATGTTTAGTCGTGAACGGCGAGACGCTAACAAATTCCAAATTAGGGACCTGAAGCGCTGCTAGCTCCCGGAGAACTTCATCTTTATCAAAGTTACCTTCGAGATTTTTTAGTAAATATGTCTTTAATTTCTCCTCCTTCGGGGTGAATGAAAAAAATTGTTTACCCTCGTTCTTAAGTATCTCCAGGACTTGTTTATATATCGCTAAGTTCTCCGTGAGGATTACGTGTTTGTCTGGCGTTACGCGCTTCGACCAGAACTTACCTGCAGCATTAACCTTAGCTTTAATAATATCTATCGATACGTGTGGCTTACTCCCGTATACGTTGATTGGCGGGGGTTTCGGGGTATTTGGCATCGCTGTTGCGTCGGACTGATGGGCCTGCGGTCGCTGCTGTGTTGGAGTGTCGTTAATAGCGATCGACTCGCTCGGTTGCTCTGCTGGTGCCGTCGCCTGCGAGGACGGGCTCGATGCTGTTCTTTCTTTTGCTTGAGCCTGTTTAGGGACGGTGCCCGTGGGTGCCTTTGCTTGCTGCCCTATGATCTTCTTACCGCTTTGAGTAGATATACAAGGCGGGTTCTAACGCACGAGCTCTGCACCGACATTTACCGACACTTTTTAGCTGAGACTCGAACCACTTAGCTCAGACTCGAACCACTTGGCGGCGGGCGGTGGGTGGGTGGTTGGGTGGCGGTGGGTGGTGGGTGGGTGGGGGGGGGGGGAGTTAAGTGATTGAATTATTATTAATTTTTTTTTTTTTCTTGGAATGACACACACACACACACACACACACACACACACACACACACACACCAAGGTGGGTGGTGGATGTGTGGGTGGGTGGGTGGGAGGGAGGTGGGTGGGTAAGTGGTTGAATTATTATTTTAAAAAAATTCTTAGAATGAATCGCTTGGTCACACACACACCAAGGCCTGTCAATCATCACCTATAATATAAACATTAATAAATAAATAAACACACCCGAGTTAAATTCGAATTTTCGTCAAGTGGTTGTTTAGACGATAATATATACAAACACTACAAATATCTTAGGCCACTTGTCACTCTTGAAATTTATGACTGCGATAAACATTTATAAACAAATATTGAATAGAACAGTTATACCCAATGAATGGATAATGAGTCAGGCCTTTGTTCGTCGTGAGACGTGGAGCTCATTTCTTAAATCGATACACCCATCGATGAATCAGACCCTTGTCCTCAAAATTTCTCATAGGGGGGGGGGTTTAAGTAAACAAACATCGTCGTACCGAATATTCGACGCTTTATATCGTGGTGTGTGTTTATAATATTGAGTGTATAAGACTCGAGAGTCGTGAGACGTGAAGCTCATTTCTTAACTCGAAGGCAAGATGAATTCAATCGATGGAGTACTCGCGGTTCATAATATTAAAAATCAGTGGGAATTAACGAGGGCTGAGCCGAAAAATATCACGAAACCTCAGCTTTTGCGGCATTGGAGCAGGCAAATTCATCAGCTATGGGATCGGCTGCCCGCGCATCTCCATGCGGATGTTGAATTAGCTTCATACTTGCCCTGTATGGAGCATTGGAATACGCCTGATATGCGAACGCATATCGATGGACCAGCACCTCGTCGTCGAGAATGTGAGAAGTGTATATGGAAAGCTGCAATGAATGCAAAGATAATAAGAGGGTGTTAAAGTGTTGATGACGAAAAAAATAACAAAGTTTGTTAAAGAATAAAAGGCGGAACTTATTGATGGGGCTGTCGGGATTTTGGGGAGGGGTTAAGCCGGAAAATTGGTGGGGATTATGGGAGGGGATTAAGCCTGAAAAAATCGGATGCTGCAAGTTTCACTCAGATCAAACCAGAACGTAATGCAAGGCAGACGTGCAGAGCTCAAAGAACGTATCCGACTGCTTTTTGAACACATCGAAGAAGTTAAAAGTTTGATTCGTACAAGAGAAGACCTGCATCTCTTGGCGCAAGAAATTTCGACGCTTCGCATATCATCGAGGGTCCACGTATCAACGGAAAATGGATTTCTCTGCAATCAACGCGGTGGGCAAGATCGCGGAATTCCTTCCAACGAAGAAGCTGAAAGATTGGGAGGTGCAGCTGGACCATCCAATCACTCACATCAAATTCGTAGAAACGAAATACGGCAACAGAATCGTCGTCGAGGTGGGCAACGAATTCGCCACATTCCTTCCTGCCAGACTTGTGAAAGCTCTCGACGAGGATAAAGAACAATTTCAAAAAATTGTGAAAGCTGCACAGGCTGGAGAACTCTACATGAACTATTACGGTGGAAGATACAATAGTGTCGAATTCAAAAGCCTGTGAACCGATGGTGACAATGTACAGGAAAACGAAAATGTAGCAGCAACAGCAGCAGCAGCCGTATGCGATTCAAGCTGCTAGATTTGTGACAGAGATGACGATGAACTGTTTCACAACGTGTGTGCGTGCATTGAAACGAAAAAAAATCTTTGATCTCGAGTTGGGGGCTTCGTTATATTTGTGAAAGCCCCTAATTATATACATATATATATATATATATATATATATATATATATATATATAATTTTGCTTAATTTTTTAATACTGTAAACAAATGTTTGGGTGTGGGTGGGAAAATAAAATATATTTTATGTAGTATATATCGTGTTTATTCATTTCTTAGGAAACCTCTTCTGTCTTACATGAAGTTTGAGCTGATTTAAGCCAATTCTTCAAGGATTTCACGTTCGCTTCGGCACAATTATATTTCAAGATATTAGGGTGATGGGGGCATCCGTTGGTCGATGGGATGGTCTGTAATTTTCGCAGCGATGGACAGTCCAACGATTCCATATCAACGATGGATGATGGTGATTTTTCGATGAAGCTTGCTATCCATCTCTTCTTCTCCAGACCTTTCACGAAAATGGTTCTCGCATGTTGTAAAATGGATCGAACTCTCTTTGCTGCAACTTGGTAGGATACATCGCCGGAGGTCCAGGATATTCCGTGATAATTGCGTAGAAACCAAGAATTCATAGCCTTATATTTTGCTGGTAAGGCTGACCACGCACCAGGCGGTTTGAGTAGAAGTGTCAGAGGTTCGGTGCTTCGTCACTTTTAACTTCAATAATGGAAAATTCTTTCAGAACAAACTCATCGAAAGGTTTCTTGAAGCCCTGAACGTCAACGATGTAATCCATCTTGAATGTCACTAACTCGATTCACGATCGAGGGTCGGCTTTTATACTAATTTTTTCACCCCACCACTGATTGGATTATATTCAACTATTCGATCATGTATGATTAGACAATATGCGGATGTTTCAGCGGGGAAATTATTTTTTGCTTCAAACTCGAGGCGAACGTCAACGGGGCCAGATTTAAGAGATTCATTCTGTTTTGAACAATCGATTACGATTAGCGGAGCATAATTTTTAAAATCACTTTTGTTCAGCAACGGTTCGGCATCTTTACTGTAATAGCTAGATTGGAAATTCGTATACATTTCATACAGCAAAGCGTACTGATTTTGACCAATATTCAGATTCAAGTTTCCATATGGATAACATTGTGAATTCAAGTACAATTTCACGTCGCTAATGTTACAATGATCGAAATGGTTGACATTTTTAAGTGGCTTATTTTTCCTGCTTGTTTGAAAGCCTAGAAGTACATATCGAGGTTTCTCCAGCTGGGAAGATGTTTTGACGGTCCACACATGCTTCGTAGTAGTCGGGAGTAACGGATACTCATACAATTCCCAAGTACGAAAACTCATGGGAATTGGAGGATCTTTGGCAATCAAATTTAGTAGTCGTATTTTTCGTTTGTCTGAGATTGTCACATATGGTATAAGCCATTCTACTTTATGTATAAGAATTTTAAAACCTTCTGCAGCTGTTTGTATAACAGCATTGTCATCACTTTTTGATCGGGATAAAATTAACTCGTGTTTAGCATTGACGACAATTTTATGATAATCTTCGGCAAATCCAAAGATCGAACTGAGTGGTACGCATACGTCGAAGTACCCTGCACTGGTTAAGCTCTTATTTTCTTCGACATCCAGCCAACCAGCATTTTCCAATAACGAACTTTTGCTCGGATTTAGAGACACATATCCTTTCATAAGACTTGTAATCCCAACGTTTTTGTTGCGATCAATTTCTATACCGTTCAGTTCATAGCGAGCTTCCTCAAACAAATGACAAATAGCATTATTGGCGAGGCTCGTCGTAGTGACGACTGCTCCATCTTCCTTTACGAGTCTTCCACATATGTGAATCGAACTCTTGCTGGGTAGTAAGCTGAGATCTTGATGCTGAACGGCAATTCGTATCTCATCACTATTGTTGAAAGTTGATGATGCATAAGGTTGATGAGCATGGACCTCACAATGTATTATGGATTCATCGAAGACGATGGGTGTCTGAATATCGAGTATTTCTTCCTCCATCGTATGCAGCAGCAGACGCAAAATATGCGAAGTAAATATCGATTTATTGTCTTTTTCTGCCTTGCTTGACCTTCAGGCCCAGACTCTTTAGAAGCAGTATGTTCTGATGTGTTAACGCCTTGGGAGCTGGCCGTCGACTGATCGGACTCGCACATGATGGCTTATTATAATAAATATTTTTTCTGTTAAACACTATACCTATTATTACTGGGATTTGATGTGCAGTCGAATTGTTATGACTTCGCCGCGGAAATTAACCAAATTCCCATCCTGATCTACTATTCGTAGCTGAATATGGTCAATTATCTTGCCGATGATTGGTAGATAAATGACGTGCGATGGCACTTCAATTATTTTATATCCCGGTGGAACGAATGGAAAAAATTCGTGAATCGTATGGACTTTTCGCTCGTTTATATATGCACCAGTCGTGAGATTGCATTCGACTCTTAGTGCGTTTACTTCAAGAATGGCTACGGGGAGGTCAGACTCGTAGCTTTTATTCGCCGTCAAAATACGCTGAGTGAATCCCAGTAGCCGACCAATAGAATCGCTCGGTCTAAAGTCTATGTCACGAGTACACCTAATTTCACTGCGAAGAGTATTATTATTTGGTTTGATATCGATAACAATATTTTTACCAATTAAAACTTGCTTCATGTAATTTTCGATATCTTCGATTTCATAACTACCAGTAGGAATGGTTATTACTTCATCTCCAATGTAAAGTTTATTATTACCAACATCTATGTTCGGAATTGAATTGAAGGTTAATAATTCAAGAAGTCCGAGAGTATGGTTTTTATATGCGGAAAGTTCGATGGGCGGAAAATATTGTGCTTCGAGAACGGACGATGTTCCCGATATAGTTAATGTAAATGTATCGCTCATGATGCTGACGCATACATAACTGAGCGTATAGCATTATGACGTGTGTTTATATAGAAAATATTTTTCTTTACGATCAAGTTGATTACAAAGAAATTTGAGGCATGAATGTCCGCACTCTACGGTATGATAGGACTGATGTTGTTTGTAGTTATAGTTAACGCTGCCAACACCCGCGTAACTGATGAATTCTATTGGTGGTTGAAGATCACCGAAACTAACAAAGTAAATGACGTTGTTATTAGATTTCTTGTACGCTACCCAGTGCGTACCGGATCCGTCATTATCGTCAAGATTGATAATCCCCGACTCATGCTTGAATGGACCACTCTTCGGTAAACCATTTCGCATGAAAACTCCACGAAAATAGGGAATTTTCATAATTTTAGCATATTTGAATAAATCGGTATCAGTTAGCGGTCGATGCGGCAGCGTCACTTTCCGTTTTTTGATGCGATATGAAGTCCGAATCCTCTTTTGTAAGGTGTTAGATGCAAACCTTTGCCCAAAGCAATTGCCTCTATCGTTTTATTATGCCGCTTACTTTCCTCTAAATCACGCTTGGCTGCTTGAGCAGCCGTAACGGCTTTAGCTATGCTAGCTGCACCGCCGGACAGCGCACCGGCAGCGCTGAGGCCCGCAAATATAGGTACAAGAAATGGTAGGAAACCGCCGATTTTGCGCGGTACAGGGAGAATGCGAGGCGTACGCAACTTGCTCTTGCCGCCAACCTTTTTGACTGCTTGTCGCGCACCTTTAAGAGCGGTCTTTATGACCATACTCGAGTCATTACTCTGAACCATCGCTTTCTTAGCAGCTCCAATTATCTTTTTGAGCCCTGCTGTACTCGGTTTCCTGACGCCCATACCAAGTTTTCTTTTAGCTTTCATTATGGCTGTTACACTCAGCGCCGCTGCCTTCTCACCAATTTTCGCGTCGTTGGCTGACACACGCTTCCAGGCTTTCTCAGCCAAAACTTTGTCAGCTGCGTTCCGAGCGGAAATATCCTCTCGATTTTTTGAGTAAGCAATATCGTGCTCCTTACAGGCTGCGTCGAGCGGATTAATACCCGGATCGCCGCGCGCGAGACGCTTCGTCAGATTCGTACCAGGCCCGCAGTACTGATAACCGGGCAGATGCAATTCAACGGGGAGATTATTAATGGCGCTATTAACCAAGCCCTTACCGCGCTTTTTGGCGCGACTCTGCACACTCATATCCACACGAAGACTCATGAGCTACTGAGAAAAATTACTTATGACTCTCATATTTATACGATGTTTCCTTAGTCTTCGTCAAGATGAGGTTCAAGACACAATCCACGGATTTACCCGTGATAAATTTCGATCAGTTTGCGCAGAAGGAGAGGATTGAGAAACGTCATGGTAATCAATTACCAAATACCGTTCGAGCAGTGTTCTGTGGGCCGTCGAACTGCGGTAAAACTAACGCGCTGCTTACACTCATAACTCATCCCCATGGATTACGATTCGAAAACATTTACATATACTCTAAATCTCTCAAACAACCAAAATATAAGTTACTAGAGAAATTGCTTGAGTCTGTAAACGGCGTTGAATATTTTCCATTTAATGAGAATGAACAAGTGGTGCCACCAAACGAAGCTAGACCAAACTCGATATTCATTTTCGATGATGTAGCCTGTGAGAAACAGAATAATATTCGAGCATATTTTTCAATGGGAAGGCACGAACACGTTGATTCATTCTACCTCTGTCAGACATATGCGCGTATTCCTAAGCATCTCGTGCGTGACAATGCCAATCTGCTAGTACTATTTAAGCAGGATGATATGAATCTGAAGCATGCATACAATGATCATGTAAATACCGATATGACTTACACCGAATTCAAAAACTTGTGCTCAGCCTGTTGGGTCGACAAATATGGATTTATTGTGATCGATAAGGACAGCGATCTTGAGGAGGGGAGATATCGGAAAGGGTTTGACTGTTTTGCATGCATGAACATGGCATAAATATTCCCTGACTAGACGAGTGAGAAGCAGTAGCATTCGTGACGCAGCTCCGACAGCATGAAGACCGAAAAAATATCCAATGAAAAAGACGTTTTGCGTCAAATCGTTAAAGCCAGCGATGCAATTCGTAGGAAACATAAAATGTTAAAGTCAGGTCGAGAGGCCAATGAGCAGGCAATGCAAGTCGCCTTCAAACCAATAGTGGAGCCATTAGAAAAATTAGTGCGTTCGTCTGATACAGCCGACAATCATGATAAAACACCAGTGAAGAATGAGATCAAGGAGAAAATAAAAGATGAAATTAAAGACGAAATGAAAAAAATTAACCGAGAAGATTTTGGGGAATCGAGTCATAGCGAAGTAAAAAACAAAGACGATGGCGACGACGATGATGGCGGCGGCGACGACGACGACGAGGATGATGAAATGAATTCTTCTTTTAAATCGGCTGCTGATGCTGATGATGCTGATGATGATGATGATGATGATGATGATGATGATAATATCGCCGGTGAAACCGTGGTGAAGTCAGGTGTTGAGGAAGACGATTTGATAAACGAGTATCTTGCATTGTTACGATCGGATAACAAAACTACCTTAGATTGTTCGTATGGCGTACGAAGGCTTGCCAACGACAAGTTTATGATCGGTGATACACCGATAGAATTTAAAAAGTCTTCTATAAATATCGGTGACGCAAAGTATGATAAAACTATCGGGCTCATCGAATTATTGTTCAAAAAGGAGCCCGATGAGGCTAATATGAACAACAGTGATTTGGAAAATTATAAAACCATTGTACTTCAAACAAATGCTCATAAAAAGTTTTATAAAGCTGATCAAGCGATCCGTACGAGTAAGAGTTTCAAATTCGATTATTATATTCCAAAATCGTTTATCCCCAATCCGAAGCGAACTGGAAAAGGTATGCCGAAGTACAAGGTGGCAAAGACAAATATTCAGATGGATTATGTTTACTGGGACGATCCCAATGAATTGGTGAATCGCCTTCGTCTGCTCCTAGCATCTCAAGCAGCTGGCAACTCATCTCACAGAAATGAAATTATGTCTATTATTGAGGAATTACGTGAGGCTCAAATCATATATCAATCCATCGATTATCATGATTTTAATCATTCGCAAGATGAGTGTCGATGTGTTCGGACGACAGCTGGATAAGAGTGCAGTTGTAAAAAATCGTGGTCCACCAGGCAGCCCGGGTGTCGGATTTAAGCTGACCGCGGATGACCATTATGATTTGGAGAACAAACGACTCTGCAACGTTGCCAATCCGGAACAGCAGAGTGATGCCTCAACGTTAAACATCGTACACCGCAAAGTACATAACACAGTCAAGATTTTACGAAAAGAAATGAATGATAGTAGTCTCCTATTGGTTCAAGGTCTTGAAGCGACGATACAGAATATTGTTAAAACTCTAAACGTTGATCTTAAAACAGTACAAGACTTGGCAACTCGAAATTCTAATGCCATTTCCGATTTGGATTCTAGACTGAACGTTTTAAAAAATGAGCGTGCACAAGAAAGCGCTCGTAGAGGAGTTGCATAAATCAGCTCGACGTAATTATCCTCGTCGTCATGTCGATATTCGTGGTCTCGATGAAACTTGGCAAGCTGATCTTGTTGATATGTCAGCTTACGCAAGTAAAAATAATAATTACAAGTATCTGCTTACTATAATTGATATATTCTCAAAATTTGCTTGGGCTGTACCAATGAAGAGTAAGACAGGTAAAGATACCACTGACGCAATAAAATCGGTACTTATTCAAGGTCGCGTTCCATCGAAACTACACGTGGATAATGGCGGAGAGTTTTACAATTCGAATTTCCAATCTCTCATGAAGAAATACAATATTCATTTATACTCTACATTTAGCAATTTAAAAGCTTCAATTTGTGAACGATTTAATCGCACATTAAAAAATAAAATGTGGAAACAATTTAGTCTTCGCGGAAGTTATAAGTGGATGGATATTATAAATGATTTGGTTTCATCGTACAACAGCACGATACATCGTACAATTAAGATGAAACCAAAAGATGTTAGCGAAAAAAATGAAAAGACTTTATTAAATCGTATATTCAACAAAGCCCAAATTAATTATGCGAGCAAATCTAAATTTAAAGTTGGAGAGAAAGTTCGAATTAGCAAATACAAAAATGTTTTTGCCAAAGGTTATACTCCCAATTGGACAACAGAAATTTGTACGATATCTCGGGTTGTCAAAACTACACCTGTAACGTACAAGCTAAAAGATTATCAGGATCGATCAATCTCTGGTGGCTTTTATGAGCAAGAGCTTCTCGCGGTTAAATATCCGGATATTTATTTAGTAGAGAAAATATTGAAGACAAAATCCAACAAACTGTATGTAAAATGGCTTGGCTTTGATAGCTCTCACAATACTTGGATCGATAAGTCTGATTTATAATTTTTATAACGAGGTATCAAAGGAGTAAAAATATTAATTATTCTGCCCGGTGTGGGATTCGAACCCACGCTTCCTCAGAGGGAAATCGGAACTTAAATCCGGCGCCTTAGACCGCTCGGCCAACCGGACAGGGTATTCTAGAGGAAAGGAAAAGACATTTTTTAAATTTTCTAATGTAAAAACGTATTTATTATTTATATTTTTCATTTTCATTTTCATTTATATATTTCAATATTCCACGCTTTCGGAGCTCTCGTAGCCATCGCCCAACAATTCTGCGACACGCTCCCTCGCAGCCAAATCGTCCGAAAATGCCGAAGCGTATCCTGTAATGAAAAAAATAAATTAGAAGTTATAATCATAACACACCATTTTTATCGGATAAATCTTATTTACCCGAATCTTCCTCTGGAAACGTCGGCGCCGCCACCGCCTCCTCCTCCTTCTCCTCCTCCTCCTCCTCCTCCCCCTCCTCCTCCTCCCCCTCCTCCCCCTGTTCCTCGGCCGCGCCACGGTCCTCTGCCTCAC
Source organism: Amblyteles armatorius (assembly GCA_933228735.2). Classification (NCBI taxonomy): domain Eukaryota; kingdom Metazoa; phylum Arthropoda; class Insecta; order Hymenoptera; family Ichneumonidae; genus Amblyteles; species Amblyteles armatorius. The sequence goes on from OW121690.1 coordinate 8,137,159, forward strand.
CACGTGCTTCCTCTTCCTCCTCCTCCTCCTCAGCCTCGCTGGCTGAGTCTGCGAGCATCGCGTCTCGTGCCGCCTCGTTCGCCTGTCGTGCCTCGTCCGAATCGTAATTTGTCGATGAATCATCATCATCATCGACAATCACATTCATAAGCGGCGGTGATGGTTGATATTGGATGCGGATCCATTCCCCAGCTACTTCTTGCGGTGCAGGTGGATGCTCCTGCGGCCTTGGGGAATGAGCCTGGGCTTCAATCCCGACTGCGTTAGGAGGCCCTGCAACTGCCCCGTCATTCTGGACGAATACGTTGTTTGGACGCCGACGAAAATTCTCAAGCGCGATCGCCACATCATAATCGTATTGAGTTTCGCGGCGTCCTCCTACGTTGTCTCCGAGCTGGATGAAGCCGTTTGTGGGAGGGATTTGAATAAACCCCTCATCGATTGCAGCAGCAGCATCGCTGTCATCTTCATGGAGTCGATCATAATCGACCCTTCCCGCGTAATCTTCACGATCGTGGTCCCACTGGGGTAATGTCTTATAGACATTGTCTAAAAATGAATAAAATTAAGCTTTATATATATATATATATATATGCGCGCGCGCGCGCGCGCGCGCGTGTGTGTGTGTGTGTGTGTGTGTGTGTGTGTGTGTGTGTGTGTGTTTTTTTTTTTTTAGGAGGAGTAAAAATGCATTATGCACCATAGGGAAATGACAGAAAAGCATTTCCCCGTGTGCCGGACTCTCACCGGCTAAAAACCCACCTCCTCTCATCGACCTGTATAGCTCTCCGCGGAACGACCGTTAGGTATTACTTCGCGGCAGAGCGGTCTCAGCCGAAGCTCTTCCTCAATTTGCATGGACCATTTCTTTCCTCTTCCGTTCTTCTCGACGCAATTCCTTCAGGACCTCCGCAGCGAAAGTACTTATTGCATCCCATCCTGTGGCCGATGCCAGCATCGCGTTTACCACATTATCCGCGGCTATACGGACGCCCAGCACTTCTTCGAGCTCGCCGTGGCGAGCGTGGCGTGTTGAAGCGTGGACACTGGAAGAACACATGTTCCGCATTCTCCAATACATCTTTACAGTACGGACAATCCGGTGACTCTTCGTGCTTATACTTGTGGAGGTATGCTCGGAAGCACCCATGCCCAGAGAGCAACTGTGTTAGGTAGTAATTGACTTCCCCGTGGTTCCGGTTCAGCCACACGTTTACTTGGGGAATCAGTCGATGAGTCCACCTTCCCTTCGAAGACGTGTCCCATGTTGTCTGCCAGCGCACAAGGCTGCTGTTTCTTACCTGGGTCATGTTCTCATTCCGTCGCACTACTGTCAGCTGTCTCCGTTCATACAATGATCGCCGCTCTTCTGCCAGGATGTTAATGGGCATCATTCCGGCGATAACGCATACTGCGTCCTCGGACACCGTGCGGAATGCACCCGCCACTCTAAGAGCGCTTAGACGATAGACCGCTGCTGCCTTCTTACGGTATTCCTCTATTTTCATCGCGTCAGACCAGATTGCTATGCCATATGTCAGCACCGAGATGATCACTGATGTTAGCAGTGTTCTTCTCCTCTGCTTCGGGCCACCGATGTTCGGCATTAACCGCGACAGAACTGCTCCTACAGTAGCCGCCTTCTGGCTAGCGTATTCCACATGCGCTTTGAAGTTGAGCCGCGTGTCTATCAGGACCCCGAGGTACCTGATATGGGGCTGCGATGTGATGGTGTGATCGCCAACGGTCAGTGTGATAGTCTCGACTACCTTTCTACTCGTGATCAGTACAGCCTCTGTCTTATGCTCGGCCAGTTTTAAACCAACTGAACACATCCAGCGCTGTATCTGATCGTATGTTTCCGCGAAGATACAATGGATCTCTTCCAGGTACTTTGCTGTAATGACCAGTGCAACGTCATCAGCAAACGCTACAAGTTTCACGCCATCCTGTGTCCTCAGCTTTAACAGTCCATCATACATGATGTTCCAGAGGAGAGGCCCCAGTACAGAGCCTTGGGGAACGCCCCCTGTGACTTTGTATTCTCGTGGGCCATCATCCGTATCATGTTTGAGGGACCGGTTGCTCAGGTAGTTCATTACTATTCTCCTCAGGTATTGGGGCATTGTTAATCCGCCCAGGGCGGTCCAAATGCAGTCCCATCTTGCCGAATTAAAAGCGTTCTTAATGTCAAGGGTAGCCACCAAGCAATACTTCTTGGCACCCCCCTTCCATCGCTTTCCTGAAATGGCTTCCTTGGCTGTATTCACGACGAGCCTGATTGCATCGAGCGTTGAGCGCGACTTCCTGAAACCGTATTGGTTATCAGCTAGGGAATCCCCAATAGCGGCTTCTATCCTATTATAGATTATACGTTCTAGAATCTTCCCAGCTGTGTCCAGCATGCAGAGCGGGCGGTACGATGATGGTTCGTCCGGAGGCTTCCTCCCTTTTGGGAGAAGCACGAGCCTCTGCACTTTCCATGGGTCGGGAAAAACCCCTTCCCTGAGGCAGGCATCATACATATCTGTAAACAGCTGAGGTGTGATTTTGATCGCCATCTTGAGGGCAGCATTCGGGATGCCGTCGAGCCCTGGCGCCTTACTCGTTCCCACCTTACTGCAGGCTTTCGTCAGTTCTTCGGGTGTGATTTGTGGAATAACTTCACCCTCCTCTAAAGTCAGTCGGTATTCGTGCTCTTCCTGCTGTGGGAAGAGTGTCGAGACAATCTTCTGCAGAAGGTCAGGACAGGTGGGCACTGGCATCGGCTGACCTTTAAGCCGAGACATGACCACTTTGTAGGGTCTGCCCCAGGGGTCCTCCTCCACCTCGCTGAGTAGCTCGTCCCAGCACTGCTTCTTGCTGCGGTTGATAGCCTTCTTTAGCCTGCAGCGTGCTTTCCGATATTCCTCTTCGAGCTGGTCGAACATCCTCTTCCCACGGGCGCGCTGGGAAAGTCTTCTCGCCTTATTGCTTATCGCTCGTAGCTCCGCTATCGTATCATTCCACCAGTATACGGGAGGATGACGGTTGTTCTTCCGCTTTCTGGGCATAGTGATGTCGCATGCCATGGTGATTTTGCCCATGACCGCTGCCATCTTTTGCGTTGCGTTGCCTTCCATGATAGTGCTATCCTCCATGGCTATGCAGAACAGATTCCCATCGAATGCACTTGTCTTCCAGCCAATGGAGTTTGTTCTCTTCGGTACCGGCCGGCTGTGCTTCTGGTGCCCCACCTCCCATATGATGGCGCGATGGTCACTATGTGTATAGATATCACTTACTTTCCAGATACTATTCCTGCTTGCCAGGCAGCTACTTACGAAGGTAAGGTCTACTATGGAGCTTGCTTCTCCCTTGCAGAAGGTTGGTGTAGTACCTCTGTTAAGGAGGACCAGGTCTAATGTGGCTAGTGTCTCCAGGAGGGCCTGCCCTTTCCTGTTTGTCAACACACTGCCCCACTCTACTGCCCAGGCATTGAAGTCACCTGCAATCGCCACTGGACTACGTCCTTGAACATCCGCTGCAAGTCGGTCGATGAGGTCTTGGAATTCCTCAAGTGACAGGCTAGGTGGGGCATAACAACTGTAAACGTGGATGCCACGAATCTTGACTCTGACAAAGCCCACTTCAGGCTTTTTCATGGTCTCCTGGAAAGGATACTCGCTGCACGACCAGATTGCGGCTTTGCCCGTTGAATCTGCTTCCCAGGGTTTCCTATCGAGGTCTCTGTGTTGCTCTGAGATTATCACAGCGTCCGGTCTCAACTCCCGCGCCGTCTGTATGAGCAGATCCTGTGCTGCCACACAGTGGTTGAGATTGAGCTGTAGAATCTTCATTGTCTTTTTTGGGTGAGCTCCTGGGTTGCCCTCAAGTAGGCTGGGCATCTGCTGCTACCAGCTATATGCCCACAGTTCATGCTGCCTTTCTCCTCGCATAGCGCACAGTGAGCCTCTCCTTGGCACGACCCGATCTTGTGTCCTGTCTTCCCACATTTCATGCAGCTATTGCTTCTGTCGCTGTCGCTTCTGCAGTTACGCGCCAGATGACCGTACTCCCAGCACTTGTAGCACTTGGTGGGGTTTCGTTGCTCGCGGACACGGCACACTACCCAGCCAATGCGTATCTTCCCGGCGTCTATAACTTTCTTCGCTAAGTCCGCAGCTAGCGTCACGACCGCCGTTTGAGTATCTCCATAGGCTTTGCGGAGACTCTTGATCGGATTATCAAGAGACTCCGTGTCGACACCCAGCTGTTGGGCGAGACTCTCACAAATCTCATCTTTGGTCGTTGCCTCATCAAGGTCCTTGATCTCGATGCGAGTCTCCTGGATCCTACTTGTGACCGTGGCTTCCTGGCGGAGTGCTTCCTCGATCGTCGAGCGCATCTCCGCCGTCTCCGTGGGGCTCACTTTATTGAGGATGAACATGAGATCTCCAGCCTTTGTTTTGCGAATATTTTGCACTCGCTTCCCTACTCTTTCGAGATAGGGATCTTTTTTCACTTTGCTCAGGATTTCGGCGTACGTCACGTCCCCCTTCTTCTGGATTACCAGAGCGTTTGGGAGAGCAAGCCTTTTGCGCGGCTTACGCGGCTTCCGGCGAACCTCTTGCCATATCTGACTGGGCTTTTTGTTCTCCTGCGGTCCCTGATTCTGCGTCGGTTCCGTGATCACCTTCAGTTGAGGGTCAGGCACGTGTTTCTGCTCCCTCTTCAGCTTCCTCTTAGCCGTCTTGGTCTCCCGTGAGGGTGGCGTGCGGTTCTTCCTCTTGTTGCTCTGGTCCACTTGTACCGGTGTCGTCGAGCTCTTCCTTACCGTCGCATTATGCGGCTGGCCGAGGGAGGGAGTAGTCTGCGTCTCCCCCACCATGGTAGCCAATGGAGATCCTGTATTGGCCAGTCCTCCATCGATAGCCCTTTCGCACTCATAGAGCTTGTTGAAGGCGTTTTTAACGGACGCGGCCATCCTCTTCGCTTCATGATGGATATTCTTCTTCTCCTTCATGAAGTCATGGAGCTTCGTGATCGGGTCTCCTAGCCTTTCGAGCGCCTGTTTCTTGCTTCCGTCCCTGCTGTCAAACGCGGCTTTTACTCCTGGGGGTCGAGCATCGCCATTTCTCGTGGAGGCCTCTTGTATCTGTCCCAGATCCATTGGTTCGTGTGTCTCCTGGCTGGGATCTTGTACTTGGCCTACTCCCGCACTTGTAGCTGTATATGCTACGGGAACCAAGTCGCCCATTCCTGTAGCACTACGGTCGTTTGATGACGACGTCCCGGGGCCCGCTTGCACACCCCCGACAGACGCCGGTACTGAGGATCCGGGCCTCTGCACCGTAAACGGTATCTCTTCCGTCGTACCAACCATAGATGATTTGATATCGGGGTTTCTTCCCCTAGTCCACTTTTGGTCCGCGGGAGGTATTTGATTTCCCTCCTACCCTCTATATCTAGAGGGCGTTCCCCTATCCGCCACCCGGGGACGCGCCACGTAGGGGTCGGACATCCCCGCGTGGTGTGTGTGTGTGTGTGTGTGTGTGTGTGTGTGTGTGTGTGTGTGTGTGTGTGTGTGTGTGTGTGTGTGTGTGTGTGTCCACTTACCACGTCTCCAGAAAATTGAGTCGAAGATCGGTGATTTGTCCCATTGACGGCCTCGAAGTACCCGCACAACTGAATCTAACAGGTCTCGATTCCAGAACAGACCATTGCTATTCGCGTGACTAATGTCCTCCATCGTGGCCGCAAACAAAACCCCGCGCAACTTCCATAAAACCATGTTTCGATTCATCATGCGAATCAAATGCAACTTGCATCGCGGCCAACGACGTCTAAGACCAGGGTTCCTCTTAAGGAGGAAGACCAATAAAACATACACACTCCAATAATTGAAAACCATTGTCAAAAACTTTAAATGTGAAATCGAATAGAAAACTTTGAAAAAACCTTTGAAAAATTGTAAGACAACACGTAGAAACTTTGAACTAAGCCCTCTCGATTGAAAAATGCTAAGAGAACACGTAGAAAATTTGAACTGAGCCCTCTCGATACTTTGACCGCCCTCGAAGTATTTTTTCTTTTTTCGTTTTAGCGAGGGTAGTAGGAGAGAGGGAAAATGGCTAATTTTCCCTGTCACTCTATTGGTGCTGGACCATATGCATTTTGTCAAGTGCTCCTCTTGGACTTTCCTTCGACTGGATATATAGGCGAAAGAGAGTGGGAGGGATATGCGCAGGGATTGTGCATGCATGCATGGCGGGAAAATAAACACATTGTTCCGTATTAGCTTGAAATAGAAAATATATATATTCATAAATCGCACTCTTTAAATTCATACAATTTATAACATTCATATATATGTATATATTCATAAATGGCACTCTTTAAATTCATACAATTAATAACATTTGTGTGTGTATATATATATATATATATATATATATATATATTATCATTGCCGATATCCCCAAGGGAGAGTATCGGTACAATCGCGCTGTAACATCCTTTTGTCATCATTCCAACTTAAAGATAACTTATTCTGGACAATCGTCTCCACATCATGTTTCCGACTTCGGATCAAACATTGTCTTTTTATCAAATTTCGTCGATCGAACAGGCATCGTTTATAATCGTCGAACGATATCCTCTTCAATGTCGATCCTTTAACGCCTTTGGCACGCTTTTTCTCTCTTTCGTCACCCTGAACTTTGTACGAGTACAATTTCGCTCTCAAACCCACGAATTCGGTCACAATTTTCCCATTGTTCTCATCCTTCATGAGACCTACAACTTTCTTGTTCACGAGGGGCATTCCGTACCGATTGTTTTGTGGATAGTCGGAAGTATCAAATTTGTGTACATCGTTCTTTATTGTCTCGAATATATCAGGAACTGCGATGTGATAAATAAGACTGTCTGTGTCGGTGTAAAGTAATTTCGCCTTGTCCTGGAATTTATTTTTCATATAGTTATAATGGAAATCGTAAATGTAAATTTTCGATATATCCAGAATAGTGAAACCCGCATAAATTGGCTTGTAAAATTTAACTGAGGCTCTATTCAATTCTATAATCAGCATATCACGATCGAATACGGTGCTGCTGTGAAACGTTGCTTTTGCTATGAGAGCTCGGGCACCATATCTTCCACCCCACTCGGTAACGATTCTAACATCACGATGTTTCCTCGGATTCTCCATCGTTTTACCAAAAACTGCGTTGTTCATCAGTTTGAAAAATTTTTTGGCAAATTCATCTAACGCCTGTTGTCGCAAATTTGTATTTAAATTAATGTATTTTTTCAGCCAGGGAGATTGATCAAATTGTAACACCCTATGAATTTTTCCCACCTTTAAACCCAAGTTGAGGCACTGCTTTAGATTCCGATAATGGATGACATATTTCGTCTTAGGTGTTAACGTGGTCATAAGTTTTGAGCTGTTACGACCAGGTATGGGCGGCGTGAAGCGTTCGGGAGCTAAAGGCAAATCTTTATGGCTCTCATGAAGTTCCTCGGGATAATCGAAATCGACTTCGAATATGTAGCCCGTCGAGGCATCATCCGCAATATTTTTTATGTCGAGACTCTGAAAATCCTCCACCCATTGGAAAGAACCATAGGGTAACGATTCACTCATGGCTGCACCATACAAATTATTTACGTCGTAGTACATAATGTACGATTCTTCGATAGCTGCGTCAAAATCTTCGGTCATGTATCGGTTATTCGCTTTAGCGTACCTGTTCGAACATTGCGCAACACCCCCACGAATACCCTTTTCAATAAATAAGAGCATCTCCACATCAGTTAACAGTTCGAGCTCAACGTTGGTGCACTTTAGCATCGCATCGAAAGCCAACCCTGGCGCCGTGTAATAATGAAGAGGGTCTAAATCATAAGCTCTCTTACAGTTCCTTCGGAAATTTTCAAAGATATCCACCAAAAGGAGAACGTCAGTCTTCAAATACAAATCGGAATATTCACCCAAAGTTTTGATTTTACACTCGCGCCAAACGTTTTGTGCATGCGCATATTCATCATCATCGATTTCAGCATTATTTAATTGTGAAAAAAAGTCGGCTTTCGATGGTAATGTCGTTTCATCAAGTTTACTCCAACTGCTGAGATAATCGTACGGAAAAACACCTTTTCTACTTAATAATGCGAATTCCTCCGCACTCTCGCAATGCTTCCGCGTAACCGTCTTTTCTCCGGCGTCTAGATACGATGCTAATCGCTCAATACCACTCGGCATAAAACGAAATGAATCGAGGAATCTGTAGTGCACCACTTTGCCCTTAACCTGCTTCGTGGAGGAAATATATTTTTCCTTGTTGATAGGGAGAAGTTGAACCGACCCTTCGAATCCCGTCACTAATTTTTTTATCAAAAAATGCGCATCGTAACCCGATAAATTATGAAATATCACCGGTACAACATGCGAATTCTGATAATTTAAATTGCAGCTGTTATGTGCGGCACCTCGATATTTGCCAGTGAAGTGGCAGTGATCTCGAACTTTGACCTCGTTTTCATCGTTAGCGAATGGTTTCTCGCACACATGACAATTTATTGCGTTTTTAAATTCACGACGCTGGGCAATACTTAGTTTCTCCATCCGTTTGACATTGAGAAATTGCGTGGTAAAGAAGTCAGCTAATTGATGCAACTCTCCCATGAACCAATCAACACAATCTTTACCACGATAGGATTTATATTGACAGATTGCCGCGTCGTGTGCACAGTGAATATAAAATCCGATGCTATGAGGCACGTGTTTTTGATTAGCCGAGTTTAGTGCTTGCTGAACTGGCTCGAGAAGACACTCAAGGTCAGCATAGATCGCGAATGATACGTCCTCTTTATTTTTTGTCTCCAATTTTGTCTCCTCTTCGGGGAGAACAACTTTGCAGCCATTGATGATAAAACAATCATCCGCATGTTTTTTCCACAACTGTTCGGATTGAAAATGACAGAGGCACCTATCGCAAAGCCAAGTCGCCCCGTTATGTCGTGATATTTGCGAGCTGACTAGTCGAGATAAATTTTTTATCCACGCGAAGTGATGCACCGGAATATTTTTATTATCAGGCTCGATTTCGGTCTCTAACATAAGCAAGTGTATCGTTGGATTATTAGACCTTTCCCTACTTAAATAAATTGGTACAATTTCCGATCTCTTCGTCCTGCACTCCACGCCATAAACATTGATCGAGAGCCCATTTAACTTTTCGAATCGTGGAATTTGATTTACTCGCATCGGATAACTAAATTTGTCCCAATCGAGCACGTTGGTAAAATTTGTATATGAACTTGATCGATCACTATCCCTCGCCGGTGGTGGTGAAAGAGCCGCTGTTACTGCCCACAGAAAACAATAGGGATCCCTGCTCCTGATGTTGACAACGGCACGCTTCAGCTGAATATCTTTCGGAACTGCGACATAGGTGGACAATCCTCCTCGTAGTGGCACGTATTTGTTAATATTAAAGGTCAGGCTGATTATTTCAATCATCGTCCAACCAGATTCTTTTTGTTCGAACTCCTCAACCCTTAACAGCAACTTTTCTTTAACATGTTCCGTGAACCACTGTTGCAGGTCCGTTGAACGAAGAATTACTTCATTGCACGTGTTGAATGTTTTGGTCTCCTCGATGATTTCTTCACTTTTTGAAACGCTGAACTTGCATGCCAAGACAACGTTCACTTTCAAGTTACGCCCTCTGTTCTTACGCGTTCCATTTATCAGTCTCTTTACTTTCGAGATGACTAGACGTCTTGAGTCCTCCAAAAAATCAGCCAAGTCAGTATGTTTTAGATTTATCACTACACCAGTTCGTATTCGCCTCCTAAACGCGCTCACCGTGTCAACCCATTGCACTTTTTCCACCACATCACCAGAGCCACGTTATTTAAATTTTGTCAACAACGACATTAACTGCACTATAGTCGCTTGGATTTGGATTTTTTGGCCAACTGTCAAAATACTTCCTTGCAACATTTTACCGAGGAGATTCACATTTCGATGGCCGAAGTTTATCCACCTCTGTACTTCGGCTCGCGAAGATTTGTCTTTGAGAATGGAGTACGCACTCTCCATGATACGAACAAGCCTTTTGCACTTTTTCGCTTCCATTTTCACTCGTAAATACACACATGAGAAAAGATCCTGATTGTGATTGCACGCAGTGAAACTCTATGTCGGAGGATGGATGTAGACTAAGCAGCGAAGCTCAAAGTCAACGATATTAAAACCTAACTCCCCGCCACGAACCTTAACAGGATATTTGTCAATGGTTTGACATTATCGAGACGTGATATAAATATGTTTGCGAGAAACAGAGATAATCTCCAAGTTCTCATAGCGCTCGGGGTGGGCCTCTTCAGCAGCATCAATGCATGCAGCAGTATATCATTCAGTTAAGGGTCCGCTAGCTCATGTTCTGCAGCTATAACCAAACATTGCCGTATTATCTGTTTAGTTTTAAATCTATTAACTTTCCTCGAGATATTGGACACCACCACAACGGTCAGAGTCGAAGACAGAACGTTAGGCGCCTCACGCGAACCCAAGTTTCAAGTGGAAAGGGACCTTAGCACCGTGGGGTGGCGGTGTGCAGGTCATCGAGTGATGCGTACTCGCTGGCACGTTCCTATGCACTTGAGAACAAGGGTCCGACTCATCGACGACTGTATTGGGAACGTCTGCAGTGGACCCACCAGCGAGGCTAAACAATATCATCGACTAGACTCGCACCCACTTCGTCGATTTTTTCACACCATAGTGCGGATATACTTTATTCTTTGTTTATAAAATACTTATCACCGTAATAAATTTTGAAGGGTGACACGTGGGTATAGGATGCTGAAAAAACAAGGGTCCGACTTATCATGCATTCATTTGGTATAACTGTTCTATTCAATATTTGTTTATAAACGTTTATCGCAGTCATACATTTCAAGAGTGACAAGTGGCCTAAGATATTTGTAGTGTTTGTATATATTATCGTCTAAACAACCACTCGATGAAAATTCGAATTTAACTCGGGTGTGTTCATTTATTAATGTTTATATTATAGGTGATAATTGACAGGCCTTGGTGTGTGTGTGACCAAGCGATTCATTCTAAGAATTTTTTAAAAATAATAATTGAACCACTTACCCACCCACCACCCACCTCCCTCCCACCCACCCACCCACACATCCACCACCCACCTTGGTGTGTGTGTGTGTGTGTGTGTGTATGTGACGAAGCGATTCATTCCAAGACAAAAAAAAAAAAAAAAAAAAAATTAACAATAATTCGATCACTTAACCCCCCCCCCCCCCCCCCGCCACCACACCCAGCCACCCACCCACCACCCACCGCCACCCAACCACCCACCCACCCACCACCCACCGCCACCCAACCAGCCACCCACCGCCCGCCGCCAAGTGGTTCGAGTCTGAGCTAAGTGGTTCGAGTCTCAGCTAAAAAGTGTCGGTAAATGTCGGTGCAGAGCTCGTGCGTTAGAACTCGCCTTGTATATCTACTGCTTTGACGCTTGTCTAGCGGCTCTTCGGTGCCCTTTTTCGGTGTAATGATCACTTTGTCGGCGTCTCTGTCGAAATCGTCGGCTGATGCGAGAACATCGAATCTGTTCTGAGTTCGGACTCCCAAGTTGGGCTTCGGGATCGGCTTCCTCTGTAATTTTTGCTGCAGTGTGATGATTATACTCTGTTGAGCTTTTGTTTGTTTTTCTAGTTCCATGATCTCCGAGCGCTGCTCTAGCAAGATGCTTCTAATTTCCGCCGGTAGGGTGGAGGCTGCCTCTGTCGCTTCGTTGGTCTCCATTTTGTTCGACATTGCTGTGTCGGTAATGTCGTTTCCTTTCATCGATTTCGGTATTTTTTCTTCCGGAATTGCGTCCTCGTTTTTCCTTTTTTGTGTTGATAGGGTTTCCTTGGAATTGTCCAGCTTTACTGTTACTTGATTCCATGTGAATTTTCCGGATTTAATCGGATTCAGAGAAGGTGGAACGCTGCTTGCCGCAGCTTCGCTGGTGGCGCGAGCGCCTTTGTCCTCTTGTCTGTTAGATTCTTCGGACGGGGGGCTAGCCCCGTCTAAGTTGATTTCATCACTTTTTACTGGCTTTATTATGCCTTGTTTATTAATAACTGATGTTATATTGTAAGCTGACACTTTTTTATTTATTTTTTGTTCTTGACAAAAAGATTTGATACTCGTGAACTTTTCACTGAAAGTCGCAAGAAGGCAGAGATGGTACGATGACGAACCGTCTCCGGCCACTGCTCAGCGAAGAATGAAACGATCGGACCACTAATCACATTTATTTTCCAATAATGATTTGTCCTATTGTTCGTCCATAACTTTGCCAGGAATTTTTTTTTTTAGGGCTAAAGCGATGAATTATGGCCCTGAGCTAATTAGAATGGGCGATAATTCATCACTTTTACCCCAAATAAAAGACATTTCGAATTCTCGGGCTTTTTTGAAACCCCATCATTTTTCCAAAAAATACTTTAAGATTTCTGGATTTAAAATTTAAATGTTTGACGACAAATTTTGAATTTCATTATCGATACGCAAGAAATACATTGAGAATTATATCGTGTCTCAAAGCGCGAGAAAAATACCGACTGATTCACAAAAAATAAAATAAGAAAAAGTTAATAACCTCCGGCAGGACCCGAACTCGTGACCTCCGAATTTCGCAGCAAACGTTCTAGCGATCGGACCACTAATCACATGACCATTTTAATAACGATTTGTCCTATGGTACGTCCGTAACTTTACGAGGCAAAATTTTTTTAAGGGCAAAAGCGATGAATTATGGCCCTAAGTTCATTAGAAAGGGCTATAATTCATCACCTTTCCCCTGAATAGAAGACATTTTGAATTCTCGGGCTTTTTTGAAAGCCCATTATTTTTCCAGAAAATAATTTAAAATTTCTAGATTTCAATGAAAAATGTTTGACAAGTTTTGAATTTCATTATTGATACACAAGAAAGACATTGAGCGAATCTAACTGAAATCACATTCGCGAACGGAAATAACGGAGATATTTTTTTACGATAGCGTTATACACAGTTCCAAAAAACCAATGTCGATGAAACTAATGAACTGAAGGTGAAGGACAAAGGTCACTTTTCTAGATGAAATCTCGAGCTTCGTGGGCGTTACCATTGACTTGACCGATTAAGAATTGCAGCGTAAATAGGGCTCACCATTCAGCTCTTTATCCGGAACGTTTATCGGCAGGATGCGGATCGATATACATATTTTTATGAAATATTCTTGTTAAATAAAACAGACTCACATTTATTTTAATGTATCGTTAATATATTTAATAAAATATCGATAACATTCATATTATAGAACTCAATACAACATGCATTGCATGTTTGCATGTTTGCATGTTTGCATGTATTAAAGTGCATGCAAACATTCTTTATTCCGATTAACAAATACGGCACGAATGAATCCGGTCAAGGGCATGAAGCTATTATCGGAATTACTCGAAATGCCCCCGCATCTACTTCAATACATTTACGAGCACGGACGATAACATCGGCCAGGGCGCGGTGGAGCATCTTCTCGGTGACGGAATCCACAGCTTTGCGGACGCAAGAGGATAGATCCCCTTCGTCCCTAGCCTGATCACGGCCATATACAAGGCCTTTCACATAATCACACAAAAAAAATTGATGGGATTTAGGTCCGACGATCGAGCTGGCCAGTTAACGGCACCCCCACGACCGATCCATCCGTTGGGAAAATTCGCATCCAAGTAGTTTGGACGTTCCTCGTGACATGGAAATGTGCCCTGCCGTGTTGGAACCATGTTTCCTCACGATCGTGTGGCCCATCCTCAAAGAAGTCCGGCAACTTCTCTCGAAGGAAATCGACATAGGATTGGTCGTTGAGTCGCATTGGCAGGTTGTGGACTCGAAGCTGAAATAAAAGAGAACATTTGTGTCGTTTAACAATTACATTTTTTATTTATATTAACTTCTTAGTTTTGTATATATTTCGTTTTTTTTAGGGTTTTATCGTTAAAAGATTTCATTTATGTATTCATTCGTTCGTTCGTTCGTTCGTTCGTTCGTTCGTTCGTTCGTTCGTTCGTTCGTTCGTTCGTTCGTTCGTTCGTTCGTTCGTTCGTTCGTTCGTTCGTTCGTTCGTTCGTTCGTTCGTTCGTTCGTTCGTTCGTTCGTTCGTTCGTTCGTTCGTTCGTTCGTTCGTTCGTTCGTTCGTTCGTTCGTTCGTTCGTTCGTTCGTTCGTTCGTTCGTTCGTTCGTTCGTTCGTTCGTTCGTTCGTTCGTTCGTTCGTTCGTTCGTTCGTTCGTTCGTTCGTTCGTTCGTTCGTTCGTTCGTTCGTTCGTTCGTTCGTTCGTTCGTTCGTTCGTTCGTTCGTTCGTTCGTTCGTTCGTTCGTTCGTTCGTTCGTTCGTTCGTTCGTTCGTTCGTTCGTTCGTTCGTTCGTTCGTTCGTTCGTTCGTTCGTTCGTTCGTTCGTTCGTTCGTTCGTTCGTTCGTTCGTTCGTTCGTTCGTTCGTTCGTTCGTTCGTTCGTTCGTTCGTTCGTTCGTTCGTTCGTTCGTTCGTTCGTTCGTTCGTTCGTTCGTTCGTTCGTTCGTTCGTTCGTTCGTTCGTTCGTTCGTTCGTTCGTTCGTTCGTTCGTTCGTTCGTTCGTTCGTTCGTTCGTTCGTTCGTTCGTTCGTTCGTTCGTTCGTTCGTTCGTTCGTTCGTTCGTTCGTTCGTTCGTTCGTTCGTTCGTTCGTTCGTTCGTTCGTTCGTTCGTTCGTTCGTTCGTTCGTTCGTTCGTTCGTTCGTTCGTTCGTTCGTTCGTTCGTTCGTTCGTTCGTTCGTTCGTTCGTTCGTTCGTTCGTTCATTCATTCATTCATTCATTCATTTATTTATTTATTTATTTATGCAAACATAGATCCAGACAGGCAAATTCATAACCAAAGATTATAGATAATTATTACTCACCATGTTGGTACCAACGATGCCGCACCACATGTTCACATTTCTTGCACCTCTGAGGTAAAAGTTCGATACGTCGCTAAATGAATTCGATAGACAAATTGATCGTCCTCCTTTTGACGATTGATGAGCCACCGGCAAAAGTTGAGCCGTTGTCCGGACTCGCTTCGTAGAACCTCCTCGTACGTGGGAAATGGTTCCAAAAATTGGGCTCGTCGAAAGGTGAAATTCGCTATTCCTCCGATTCTGCCAGCAATAATTTGGGAACGTGAGAGCCCATCCCTCTCGACATCTGCGAGCTTTTGTTTCTCCTGGTCGGTAACTAGATCGACCCATTCGTTGTGTGCACGTGGACGTAGATGGTTCATCCTGCGCCGATGATTCATCTCGATACGGAATTTTTTTCATAGAGAACCGATCGGGGCAACGACATGGAGAGGACTGACGCGAAAAAAGTTGTTGATACGGTAACAAATGGTGAAACAACACAGCGGAGGAAAACGAGATGTTCTTTTTTTTCCTCAATGATTTCTATTCCACAAATACATTCGTCTCATACGCATACTGCGAAAACATTTGAAAAGCTTCTTTATGACTAGTGGAAAGCACCAGTCGGAGACTCGCACGAGTTCTCAGAGCAGTAGAAACTAGTGAATGCACGTCGGAATGTGACCGGGTCAATAGCAGACCGGAAATTATATTTATTGCGGTATATGGGAATTTATCGATGTATATGGGATTTTTCAGAAATCTTTTTTTTCCAAGGGATGGTCTGAAATGGTGCTGCATCGTCCATCGTAGATTCGGCGAGCTTTCGACATGGCCAGATAAAGTAAATGCACGGCGGAACGTGACCGGGCCAATAGCAAGCCGGAAGTAGGGTGGAGAGCGGGGCAAAACGGGTCAGAGAGCAAAACGCAAGTTTCCAATCATTTTTGAATTTCCCATTTTGCCCTGTTGATACATCCGGATTGTCCGTCCCATTTTGCCCCGCTCTTGCCTATTATTTATCGCCATGTATGGGAATTTATCGACGTATATGGGATTCTTCGTAATCCTTATTTTTTCACCGTCTGAAATAGTATTACAAAATTCATCGTAGATTTGAGTGAACTTTCAGAGTAGCTAGAACGAGAAAATACACGCCGGAATGTGACCGAACCAATAGCTGACCGGAAGTATTATTGTTGCCCTGTATGGAAATTTAACGACATGGGATTTTTGAAAATGCTAATTTTTTCACTGAGAGTCTAAAACGGTGTTACAAAGTTTACCGTAGATTCGAGTGAACTGTCAAAGCAGCTAGAACGAGAAAATGTACGCTGTGGAATGTGATTGGAACAATAACAGACCGAAAATATAATTTATTGCGGTGTATGGGAATTTATGAACGTGTATGGGATTTTTCTAAATCCCTGTTTCTGTACCGAGATCCTGAAACGGGGCTGCCCCGTCCATCGTAGATTCGAGTGAGCTTTCGACATAGCCCGATCACGTAAATGCACGTCGGAATCTAACCGGAGAAACACGAAACCGGAAATGTTATTTATCGCGATGTATGAGAATTCATCGACGTGTATAGGAATTTATCGACGTGTGTGGGATTTTTCGAAATCCTTAATTTTGCACCGAGAGTCTGAAACGGTGATTTAAAGTTCATCGTAGATTCGAGTGATATTTTGGAGCAGCTAGAACCAGAAAATGCACGCCGGAAAGTGGCCGGGCCAATAGCAGACCGGAAGTGCTATTTATCGCGGTATATGGGAATCTATCGACGTGTATGGGATTTTTCGAAATCCTTAATTTTGCACCGAGAGTCTGAAGTGGTGATACAAAGCACATCGTAGATTCGAGTGATCTTTTGAAGCAGCTAGAACCAGAAAATGCACGCCGGAATGTGGCCGGGCCAATAGTAGACCCGAAGGATTATTCATCGAGACGTATGGGAATTTACCGAGATGTATGGGAATTGACCGAGATGTATGGGAATTTACCGAGATGTATAGGAATTTACCGAGATGTATGGGGATTTAGAGAGATGTATGGGGATTTAGAGAGATGTATGGGAATTTACCGAGATGTATAGGAATTTACCGAGATGTATGGGGATTTAGAGAGATGCATGGGAATTTACCGAGATGTATGGGAATTTACCGAGATGTATGGGAATTTACCGAGATGTATGGGAATTTGTCAACGTGTATGGGAATTTATCGACCTGTATAGGAATTTATCGACGTGTATGGGATTTTTCGAAATCCTTAATTATGCACCGAGAGCCTGAAACGGTGATACAAAGTTCATCGTAGATTCGAGTGATCTTTCGGAGCAACTAGAACCAGAAAATACGCGCTGGAATGTGACCGGTCCAGCAGCAGACCGGAAGTGCTATTTATCGAAGTGCTATTTATCGGGGCATAGTCGCTCAACGTCGATAATTCACCTAGTGAGACCTGGATACTGGATACACTGTCCAGGTTCGACATAATGTCTCGTTACAACATTTTTGACAACCGGGACGGGAAAAGCCACGAAGCCAATGTCGCTCTACCTTGGGGACTCACCTAGTGAGACCGGGATACCGCGAGCATCGTCCTGGTTTGACCAATGCCTCGAGGCAACATTTTCGACGACCGGGACGGGAAAAGCCACGAAGCCAATGTCGCTCCGCCTTGAGGACTCACCTAGTGAGACCTGGACACCACGAGGATCACCCTGGTTTGACATAACGCCTCGAGGTAACATTTTCGACGACCGGGACGCGAAAAGCCACGTAGCGAATGTCGCTCGACCTCGAGAACTCACCTAGTGAGACCTGGACACCGCGAACATCGACCAGGTTCGACATAATGCTTCGCGGCAACATTTTCGACAACTAGTACGCGAAAGGCCACGTAGCCATAGTCGAACAATCTGGACTAATCGTCTGCTGAGACATGGACAACGCGATCATCGTCCAGGTTGGACCCCTCCTTGCAATATCTTCGACGATCGGGTCAAAAAAAGAAAATAATATCCTGGTACTTATTTTATTAAAACAAAAAGTCTGTCGGATCGTAATATCACCTGAATTCACTATCGATCGTCGATTTTTTTACCACAGTGCCGAGAAGTCCAATGAAGTTCGTCATTGTTCGAGGCGTCGAAACGCTGTCGCCAGGACCTACTTTCGCTGCGTTGTGATTGGTCAACTTATATCAACTTATGAACGCTGATAACTCGCTCATTTTTGCTCTGATCAAATTTCGCCAAAGGACTTTTTTGTTCAGCGCAATGTCAGCTGTCTACAATTTGAGAGAGAGAGAGAGAGAGAGAGAGGACTCGGAGCAGTTTAAAGAAAGAGTAAGAGTAAGAGAATGGAGAACAACTTGAGCGGAGAGGAGGAGAACAAGATGAAAGAAAAGGCAATGAGCAGAAGGCAATGATAGACCATTCCACGACGATGTTTTGTTAGTATCAAAAAAATGTTCACTCATAAGAAAAGTTAATGAAGAAAGTGTCAGGAACCTGTACTTGTTAAAAAATTAATTTATATATTATTATATTATATATATATATATATATATATATATATATATATATTATATATTATATATATATTATATATATATATATATTATTATATATATTATATATAAAAGATGAAAATAATAAATATGCAACAAAAAAATATTTTAAAATTTCTCTACAAAAATACGACAACTTGCGACAAAAAAGTTCATTGCATTTTTTGTTACCGACTGAGCCAGGGTTAGAAGGAAAAGAACCGCTCGCGTGGTAAGACCGACCGGTTACCGACCGGTCACCGACCGGTCACTGACCGGAGACCGACCGGAAACCAATCAAGCTCCAAGAACATTTTCACCGACAAATAATGCACAGTGGGTTTCCGGTGGGTTTCCGGTCGGTCTCCGGTCGACCTTACCACGAGAGAGGTTTCGTTTCTTTCTAACCCTGGCTCAGTCGGTAACAAAAACTGTAATGAACTTTTTTGTCGCAAGTTGTAGTTGTTCGTTAGAAATATAGTCTCATGGGAAGCAGACACCGGATATCGGATTTATTACGAAAAAAAGGAGTTACAATCTTTTTTTTTGGTGGTACAAATTATTAAGCTTAATTTTTTAACATTCAGCAATTTTTAAGGTCACAATACCACGGCCGATAATAAAAATTGTAATTAATTTTTTGTAACAATTCCGATGTCCGGTGTCCGTTTCCTATGAGACTATGTTTTTAACGAACAATGCTACCCGGTGCTAATACTACTGGGTGCATCACGAGTTTGGTTCAAACATCAATTTATTTTTAGTGTATATAAATCGGTTGGAAAACTTCAAAGTAGATTTTTTCGAAAATTTCTGCAAACGACGTTGAACCATGACTAACGTCAATAAATGAAAAGATGACCTTTAAGACGGCGCGGAATATCTTCCATCCCTCTTAGCCCTGGCTCAGTCGGTAACAGAGACTGTAATCTAACTTTTTTTTTGTTCACGAGTTCCGGTATTGAGGGTAAAAAGCAGAGTTTCGTGCAGAGGCGACCTCTTGTTTTCCGTTCAAGACTTTCTTACAATCGTCAATACCAGCAACTGTAGATAAACAATCGAGTACAGTCAATACCTTCGCATCATTTTCAATTTCGTTAAACGTTCAGTTTCATTGATTCATCTCTCGATATTCCAATTCGTCGTTTCACTAGAACAGTCGGATTTTTGTAATTTTTTGTACTCATGGTATAGTGCGACGCCATATTCAGAAATGATCGAGAAGCCCAACTTCGAAGTTTTTTTTTAGGTATTTACGTGAACCAGAGATGACTTAGTGATCGAACCGAATTCGTGGCGTATCCAGTAGCGTTCGAGTCTAATGTTCGCAGGGACTCTTGTTCAAGTTTCACTTCGGGTACTTTTTTTTATTCGCATTCCTCCCCAACGTTTGCCTTTTCCGACTTAAACAAAAAAAATTTATAAATATTGATAGTTAAAAATGTATGTTTACAATCAAGACTGCAATTTTTTAAACAAGAGAAATTTAAAAATAAGAGCTGCTTTTTTTATTGAATATAGATATCCGTGAATTAGTATAGATTTTTTACCTATTAATATTTGTAACAAAATTTTAAGGACGGAAAAACAAATTTCGGGAGGAATGCGAATAAAAAAAAAATACTTGGAATGAGACTCGAACCAGAGCTCCTGCGATCACTACACTCGAGCGATACCGGATGCGCCACGAATCCGGTTCGAACAATATTCCATCTTTGATGCAGATAGGTGGCTCAGAAAACTTCAAAATCGATTTTCTTTAAATTTTCTGAATATGGCGTTGATCTGCTTCGGGAAATTAATATCGAATATTATTTTCCGAATATTAAGCTCTGAGCTATTAAGCTCATCATTAAGCTCTCATCATTTTTCCTCCTCATTCGAGTACGAAAAATAATAAGAAACCGACTGCTGTAGGGTCGTCTTATCAGCTGGACTCTGGGGACTACCGAAACCGTACACCAATCGCGCATTCACCGCTGTCGTTTCAACATGTAAAGCACAATTTAGAGCTACCTGTCCGTTAACCATGACACTATGTTCATGCATTTTCCCAAACCATAATGTTCGGTTTTCTTAAGGACATGTGAAATGACTCAGTCGGTAACCAAAATCTATAATGAATGCGATTTAGATTTCTCGGGAAAAAACAAAGCATTAGCGGATGTACAATTTAATACCTCATCCGATGATGCTTTTGTTTGATCCGAAACATCAACCGGTTTTAAATGGCATTGATTCGAAAATTGCAACTCTCTCTCGCACTCATATGTCACGTGGTACATATTTCACATGCCATTCATTATTTATAAGTTTTTAATCAAAATTCGACAGTACACTAAAGCGCTTATGTCGCACCATATGACAGCATATTAAGTATATTATGAAAGATTTTGTCGGAACTGAATAATCGTTCACTTCCGTCGGTAAAATAGGTAAAAACAGGTTTAAAATTTTTTTAAACAGCTCCAACATCTCCTTAAAGATTCTAGAACACGCTACTTCCGGCCGAAAAGTAACATTTTCAAATCGATGGTTACATCTTGTTAATTATTCCTCCATTACACCATTCCTTTAAATTTTCAAAACCCGAAATAAGAATTCACGTACATTTTTTTTTTTTAATTTCATTTCACATTTTTCGTAACATTTCTGTTGTATTTTTATTTTATTTTTCTTTCTTCACAAAACACCAGACATTCTTTCTCTCTGTTAATGCTGCTTCATTTTTTGACTGAGAATAATGTCCATCGAAGCGCGAGCGATCAGTTGAGCGATATGCGTACCGGGTGGAAAAACAATTCCATTCGTTTCATGAGAATTGATTATGGTGAATTTACCGGTTAAGAACGTTCGCAACCATTTTTACTTATAAAGTTATCGATAAAGCAAACAGTTATTTAAGAAATGACTGTGTTACTAAGAAGCGCACTTTAACTTTCAATTTAAATTTGATAAAATGTCTACGGTATTGCGGATCATTTTATCAACGTTTATGTTTTTCAGTAAAAGATTCCTGGTGACTATTGAACGATCCTTATTACTTAGAAACTATTGAGAATTGGTTAATTTGTTGTTCACCAAAAATAATGTAACATATTCAAACGTTGAACATAGTCTTTGCACTGTTTACAATATCGACTGTATGGGAAACGAACGAGTTAGATCAAGATACGTTCATAGGGTATAGAGTAGACGCGTGATTGAATAGTGTAATACAGAATCTTGCAAATTTAATTTACGCCGGGTTCGGTAGTGCTAACCACGGAATAAGTTACCGTCGGTAAAACACGTTGGTAGCCACGGATAATTAACCGGTCATTTACCGGGCAATTTAATCAGTTATTAATCGACTCACATCACTAGCCATTGATGTTTTTTAAGCTACGTTCGGCGGCATATTTTCGGTATGAGTACTAGGCATGTGTCATCTAAGTATAGTATAAAAATGTTATCACACTCACGGATAACTTCAAACAGTTCGAATTTACGTGTCGAGAAATCAAACCATAATGCCACGAAACACCATCAATATCTCGAGAAAGGATCCTTATAGATTGATCCAAGAGGGTCAACTTGTAAAGTACGTTGTAACGAGTCAAATAATTGTATATTTTAATGGTAAAAGCCTAAAAGTGACTTTTATCGAAGCATTTAATAGAGACATCAAGACACACTTTAAATTAAAAAAGCGGCAATTGGGTGTCTCAAAATGTTGTGTGATTCTATTAGTCACTTTTGGGTTTTTATAGAAATGGCCTTAACCGATTTTGATCCGATACTATTAATTCGGTAGCATCAACGGATATGTTAGTTCTCATGTGGGATTACGCACGATTAACGGTAACGAGGCCTTCAAATTTTTTCTCGGTGATCGAATTGGATTATACACGATCGTTGTATTCGATGAGCCAAGGCGGATTGAAAGTCTTACATCTCTTAACGAGGTTGATAACCGAAGCGCTAAGTTTTCATAGACTACCTACCTATAATACAATACATATCTTTTGTCATGAAATTGTGTAGTTTTTACGAAGAGTGAATGTAGCATAATCATTTCGTTTATTACAGAGATCATTCGAATTGATTCTGCAACTGCGAGATATCGAAGATCGTATCGAAATTTACTCGTAGAGGGAGTATCCCATTTTGAGCTCCACATCCGTTCCTCCACGCAACTAGAGTTTTTCGGAACTTCAGAGAGTATGGAGTTACTCGAAACCGGATTGCGTATTACGATAGAGAATGAAGAAGATTATTGATGGAATTCAGGCGATATATTCCGGTTAATGGCTATACCACTTTCGTATTTTTTTTTTTTCGATAATAATCTTTTTTCTATGACTCGCTTACACCCATCGATTTCCGTCTCATTCATCACCTTACACAGAAGTTTGAGCGTAAATAAAAAAAAAGGTTTTGTGGAACAATCCTTGAGCTATCCGTCGTCTGAGAATGGCGACTGAACATGTGAAGCGCATATTATTTTTTGAACCTTCATTGTCCGGATTAACAGAATAAGTAGATCTTAGACGGAACTCGTACGGTCTGAATTATGTGAAGCAAAATTTTCTAGGAAAATAATAGCATTTCCAAAAAAAAAAAAAATTTCATGTCTGCTCTTGGTATGAGTAACAAAATAAGGATATTGAATACCGCAGTAGGTAATAAAAATTGGAATTGATTTTTTTTTAATAACAAAGTTACATAATTCTGTATGGAACAAGTCTCTAATTCGTTGAACACTTGTTTCTATCCTCAGTCACAAATCTGGTTTACAACGATGTGTATCGATCAAACATGAACAATTTCATTTCTACGGTATATCGCACGTAAAGGTAAGTATTTAAAAAGGGTAACTACTTTAAAAAAAAATTGCGAAAACCGCTCGAAAAAGTGAAAAACCAAAAAATATCGACGCAAAATTAAGAATGGGGAAATTACGAGCCAAACGTGAGTGTATTGTAACGAAGAGAGAATTAGATTTAAAAAAAAGAAAGAAATAAGAAAAAAGAAAAATATTTGCTACATCGATAGTAATCAGATTGGCAATGAAAATGTAGGAAAATATAGAAGGATAAACAACAAATACAGAAAAAATAAAGTTTATACAGCAAATAAACGAAAAAAAAATGTAGAAAGAATGAGAAAAGTGCGTCAATTAACTGCGTATAGAGAACCGGTGAAAGTAAAAAATGTAGAGAGGATAAAAGAGATACGACAGGAAGCTGCATATAGAGAACCGGAGAAAGTAAAAAATATTGACAGAATGAAAGAGATACGACAAGACCAAATTTATAAAGTTGACGAATGTGCTAAGAATAAAAAAATAATAAGAGCAATTAGAAATGATTCACAGTATACGATAAATAAACAGATTAACAACAAAATTAAAAAAAGGAAACTTAGAGACGATCCTGACTTCATAATGGACGAAAGAAGGCTTGACGTCAAGAGAAAGAAGAAGTTAAGACTTGATGATCTATTCAGATATCGCGAAAAATATAGGATGATGATTAATGATCACAAAAAAAATAGAATTTATGATGATGATTATCAAAAACATATACTTATTCAGAAATATTTTAAAAACGAAAATATTGGACCAGACATAATATGTGTCTGTTGTGATAACTTATTTTTTCCAAAATCGACTAGAACATTTCAAAAATTTCAAATAGAATCTAAATTAAAAGACACGGTTCCAAACATTGATGAGTTTATGGAAAACGTTGTGAACAATTCATCGGAATTTATGTGTAACATGTGTTACAAGTATATAGTATCAGGAAAAATGCCGAAAATGACAGCCAACGCCGTTTTGAGATTTCCAACATTGCCAGAGTCAATACGTAGCTTAAGTGCAGTAGAGGAACGAATGGTATCGCCATATATTCCATTCATGCAATTAAAAGCATTACAAAATCATGCTATTAACTCTCAACTGTCGTTAAAAGGGAGTATTGTCAATATTCCTGTAGAAATTAACGAAATGATTAGTACCTTACCACGAACATTCGACTGCATGTCAACTGTACCAATCAAATTAAAACACCATCTAGATCACAAGTCGGACTACATGTACGAAACTATAAAACCGTCAAAAGTTTGTGATGCTCTAAAGTATCTTCAGAGGACGCCATTGTGTGTGCACAACAAAGTAAATATCGATCCGAAATTTTTCGATAAATACGAGAACGATGCTGATATTGAACTGGACTTCATTGTCGATCATAATGATACCAACGATAGTTGTGTCCATGACAAAAATAGTGCAGTAACAAAACCGAGTGATTGTCGAGAATCAGATTCAGAATCTGATTTAGACGAATCAGATTTGTTATTAAACGACGAAGTTCTCATTTTGGATAGAAATCAAGAAATATCAGCAAATGTTCAAATTATTGCTTTTGGACAAGACACATTTCCGATCCCATGGCATTTAACATAAAATATTGATGAATTGTGTTTCCCAAAGATATTTGGAGGTGAGATTTTAGGTAAGAAAAAAAGGTTAACCTACTCTGATAGGGTCAAATTTGAAGCCAGACATGAAGATAGAAGATCGTGCGACCCTACAAGAATTTGATTCATGGCTAAACAAAAATTAGAAAAAAGTGTTTTATCAAATATCAATATTTGTTTGAGAAAAGTAAAACACTTTACGAATTTAACAGCTGAAACGGTCGAAGATTTGGATTTTTTAAATGATTCGATACGTCACGATGATGGTTATCGATTTCTAAAACAAATCAGATCATCGCCATCGTATTGGGAAAGTAAAAAAAAAACATTTATTGGGCATGATTAGACAATGCGGAGTACCGACATTATTCATAACTTTTTCAGAATGTGAAACAAAAAATGTCGAGTTGTTGAAGATCTTGTATAAAATTCGATACCAGGAAAAATCAGCGCAACAAAAGTAGTAGAGATGGACATGACAGAAAAAACTAAGTTAATAAGAGATGATCCTGTGACATGTGTTCGATATATTGAAGAAAGATTCAATAATATTATGTCTATTTTGGAAAATGAGCACGGTCCGTTCGGTAAAAATTATGTAGTTGATTATTTCCAACGACGGGAGTTTCAAGCTAGAGGATCAGTCCACACTAATAATTTGGTGTACTGCAAAGACGCTGATTTACAATGAGGACGATCCGAGTTCTATAAATTCAGTAGTAGCATGGATCGATGATATAATATCATGTGCATATGAGACTAATAATCCGTTGATAATGTTTCAAAAATATCGACACGCACCAACTTGTTATAAAGGGAGAAAAAATACATCGTCGTGTCGGTTTAACATACCAATGTTTGTAATGAAGTGAACAATGATTCTTACACCACTAAGCGATGATGATCGAACGGAGAAGGATAAAATAAATTTGGAAAAAGTCAAAGAAACTATGAAAGAATTTTTCGAAAATGATCAGTTGGTAAGTTTTGAAGATATGCTGAATCATTTATGTATGTCTGAAGAAGATTATATCCGTGCAATTAGAAGCTCTTTGTCGATAACGAAAATATTTTTAAAAAGACGCAGCAATGAAGGTGCAGTCAATGCGTATAATAAAACAATTCTGACACTTCTGGAGGCGAACATGGACGTACAATTTGTTCTAGATCCGTACAGCTGTGCTTCGTACATTATCAATAACGTCACAATAATAGACGCCGGTCTATCTAGACTTTTAAGAGAAACAGCTAAAGATATAGAAGCCGGTAACGTGAGTACTAGACAAAAATTTAAAAGTGTTGGCGCAGTAATTCTGGTTGTGGGATTCGACGGCGACAACGCACGGAATAAAACGCAACCCGCGGATGTTTAGCGATAACAGTAGTTTAATCGTAAAAGGATTACATATCTTATGAACACTTTTGCAGGAAGGAAGAACGAGCTGAGGAAGAAGGAACAGTAACCGCGCGCATGCGCTTGAGTGCGAGCAGCGCCGCATGGCTTCGCACAGACGCGAATAGCGCGAACGATCGAAAATCAATCCCAACACACCCTACTCGATCCGAGCACTATTGGGACCAATTATCGGATTTGCTTAACCCCGAGTGATTCGATACATTTGAAATGCTTTGGCTTCGGCAATGCCTTGGTAAACACGTCTGCCGGCATCTCGGCCGTCGGAATTGACTCGAGCGAAAGAATGCCGTCCTTAACGGCTTGGCGGACGTAATGGTGACGAACGTCAATATGCTTCATGCGACCGTGAAAAACAGGGTTCTCGGCCAAACACTTTGCCCCACGGTTGTCACAGTAGACGGTGACACTGTCGAGCCCATGGAGCTCAAGCTCCCGTAACATCATCTTCAGGTATGAAGATTCCTTGGCGGCCTCGACCAGGGCCATGTACTCTGCCTCGGTCGAGGAAAACGCAACGGTTTTTTGCTTTTGCGCCTTCCAGCTAACTGCTGCCCCGTTTAGGATAAAGGCATACCCAGTGTATGACTTCCGATCTATCGCGCAGTTCGCCCAGTCTGCGTCCGAGTAACCACGGATCCCGTCGGTAGACTCCCTAAAACACAACCCGTGATTAGCCGTGCCCTTGAGATAGCGCAACACACGCTTTGCAGCTTTCCAGTGCACTTCGGAATGAGAATGATTAAATTGAGCGAGAAAACTCGCGATATACGCAATATCCGGTCGTGTGGCGATCACCAGGCACATCAGTGACCCGACAAGCTCAGAATAAGGCCTCACGGAATCTTCCTTCTTGCCCGTTGACACCTCGGCCATCGTGAACCGGGCTCCGACTTCTCCAGGTGTAGCCACGGGGTTTGACGCTTCCATGTGAAAGCGCTCCAGCACCTCCATGATGTTCTTTCGCTGGCTCAGCGAGATGGTGCGCTCGCCCTGAATAAACTCGATTCCAAGACAGTACCGGGCCACACCAAGATCCTTAACCTCGAATTCCCGAGATAGACGTCGACCAATGTCCTTGATCCATTTTACATCCTGCGAACTAAACCAAATATCGTCAACATACACCAAAACCAGCAGGGTTATCTTCCCTCGTTTAGCGTAATATAGACACGGGTCAGCGTCTGTTGGAGTCAATGCTAGGTTGCGGATAACGGCATCCAGACGAGCGTGCCATTGACGCCCCACCTGTCGCAAGCCGTACAATGCTCTCTTCAAAAGACAGACCTTATTTCCGCCCTACGCCGACCGCAACATCTTCGCCGCCTTGGCTCCAATTTCGCTGTCCTGTCCATCCTGTGACACGATCTCTTGCAAAATCTCCTCCAGCATCTCAGGCTTTTCCATGTATACCTTTTCATCTAGAAAACCGTTCAAATATGCCGTGACAATGTCGAACTGGTGAATAACCATTCCATGCCGCACAGAGAGCGCCGCCAGAAGCCGTAACGATCCCAACCTCGCGACTGGCGCAAAGGTTTCAACGGAATCGACCCCAGGACGCTGCGAAAAACCACGGGCGACTAAACGCATCTTTCGACGGCTCAGTGTACCATCGGGCTTCAATTTGTTCGTGAGAACCGGACGACAGCCGATTACGGCTCTTCCTGTCGGCCGATCAACAAGATCCCAGGTGTCGCGACTGAGTATGCTCCGAAACTCAGCCACCATGGCGTCCCTTCATTCACTCGCCTGTGGTGCATCCATCACCTCACGAAGTCGGACCTCCGTCGCATAGACCGATGCCAAATTCGCCTCGTGAAAAACGTCATCCTCGACGAGCTCGGACTCTAATCCCTTCGGTGTGTCCTCGTGCCGCGGAACCCGTCCTCCCGACAACCTTGGAGTACCAAGCGAATCTCCGGACGAAACACTAACAGTTCGATACTCTTTGCGAGGTCGACTGCGGCTTCCTGTATGAACTAAGCGGCGGCCTCCCAGGTGCTCGCCGTATGACTGTCGATTCTTCCTCATCCACATCCCCGGAAGGATGCGTGCTTGGTCCTGCCTCGAAATCTCTCACCTCCGCTTGCGTCTTCTCGGCCATTCCCTTGTCGCAGACAACCTTATCATCCACGAAATCCTCAAAAACGATATCTTCCTTTTTCGAAGTTTCAGTTTCCAGTTCCAATTTAAACTTTACATCCCTCGCCGTAACGACGCGACTCTCAGAGAGCATCCAAATCCGGTACCCCTTCGAAACTTCGGAATATCCGACGAGTATTCCTGCCTTGGCTCGCGCATCGAATTTTCCCTTCGCTGGATTTTTGTCGAGCACGACCGCTTCCGTGCCGATCACTCGAAGATGCATCAAATCCGGTATCTTTCCGTACCATGCTTCGTACGGCGTCTTTCCGTCCTGGCTTCTTGATACACAGCGATTTCGCAAATTATTTGCCGCATTCACCGCCTCGGCCCAAAACGACGGCGATGAATTTCCCTGAAACAGAATGCAGCGAGCCATATCAAGCAAGGTACGATTTTTCCGCTCGGCATCCCCATTCTGTTGTGGAGTGTAGGGTACAGTGAGCCTCCGCCGGATACCGTGAGTCTTCAGAAAAATATCAAAAGCCTCGTTGCAAAACTCCCTTCCGTTCTCGCTCTGGACATTCTTGATCTTCTCGCCGGTTTGCTTCTCGACATATGCCTTGAACTCTTTGAAGCTTCCGAGAAGGTCGCCCTTTCGCTTGATAAAATAAACTTCGCACCATCTCGTGCAATCGTCGACAAAGTGAGTACATACAATGTACCACGTTTCGATTGGACCCTCATAGGGCCGCACAAATCAGTGTGAACTATCTCCAGCTTCGTCGTGCTCCTCGAAGAACTGTGCGGAAACTGCGACACCGTGAGTTTTCCCTTCATGCACACGTCGCAGGGCGACAGACTACGTGCACTCCCGAGATTCACGCCCGAAACCATGTGTTTCGCCGACATCTCCACCAAATCTCGAGCATTTAAGTGACCCATCCGCTTGTGCCACAACTCAAGTTCCATTCGGTTTCCATCGCCGGAGACCGTCCGAGCCTCCTCTTCACCACGTACGTAGTACAGATCACCGATACGATCCGCCACCATCTTGGTCGCTCCATCCGCCTCTCGCACGACAGCATCCCGTTTCCGAAACAAAACTTCGTGTCCGTCATCGGTGATCTTCGACGACGAGATGAAGTTTGTCCTTAGATCCGGCAACAAGAGTGTTTCCTCCAGATTTATCCTCCGAGCCCTCGAGCCATCCGTGGTTCTCAACTGAACGATCCCTTTCGCTTCAATATCCGTTGAAGCATCGCTCGCCAAACTCAGTTTTCCACGCTCAGAATCCGTGAATTCCATAAACGCCCCCTCGTCATGACATACGTGCGAAGTACTGCCACTGTCAATACACCATTGACCGTAGATGTGATTCAAGCTAACCTTGAGCGCAGTGCCTTGCTTTTCTTCACTCAAAAAAAACGTATCGTCGGCCTCAGCCGCTTTGGCTTGACTTCCCGTCTTCTTAGGACAGTCGACAGCCTTATGCCCGAGTTTGCGACACTTAAAACATTTTATTTCGGCATTCGAATTAGAATCATTTTCAGGCTCATCACGCTGCGTCGGATTTTTCTTTCGCCACCTACCTTTCGGCTTTCGCCACGCAGCCATGGCTCCTGGCTTTCCGTCGTGCGACTTCTGACCTCGAGCCTCGCTTTCCTCCAAAATCTTTATCTTCAGGGCCTCCGCCGTTGGCAGTTCATCTCGCGACTCGATCGCGCACCTGAAGTTCTCGTAGGTCGACGGCAGACTGTACAACAGTGAAATGCTCAACAAGTCTTGATTAATATCTACGTCCATGACGGATAATTTATCCACGGCATCAAAAAAACGATTCATATGCTCACGCACATCCTCGCCCTCCTGCAGTTTTTGCAGGGCTAATTTTTTCAGCAAGGTCGCTTTGCGAGCCGGCCCTATAGAGGCATAAATACCCTGTAATTTCAGCCAAATCTCCCGCGATGTGGCACACCCACGTATATGCTGTAATTCCACCGGACTGATCGCCAAAATTAAATCGGATTTTGCTCCTTTGTCGGCCCTGATCCACGCTTTCGCCGCCGCTTCCGATGCCGCGTTGCCTGCCGTAACCTCAGGAGCCGGAGTTTCGCCGCTCACGTACGCCGGCACGATTGCGATATCTCAGGCCCACCCAATTGGTGGTTGTTTCTCGATATTTGAGCAGAAAGAAAACGATTTGCAAGAATAAAAAAATGTCGATTTCGGCTTAGTTTTAACGTAACAAGCGATTTTCGAAATATTTGAAGACACGTCAGATATACCGTCAATAATAATAATACTAATAATAATAATAATAATAATAATAATAATAATAAGTGACTAATCAATAAATCCATTAATCAATTAATGAAGTAATTAATTAATGCGAAATTTCGTGTGGAACTGCACTCCACGGAGCTTTGCTGAGTAATACTTAATTAATGAATACTTAATGAACACTTAATTAATTAATACTTAATTAATTACTAAAAAAAAATCGTGGGAGGGCTCCGCCCCCCCCCCCCCCCGTGGCGCCCGCTCCCTCGCCCCCTCCGCCCGCCGCGCCCCCACCCCCCTCGCAACCGTGCTTGCCACGAAAAAAAAAAAACAAAAAAAGGGGGTTCCGCCCAATAATAATAATGATAATAATAATAATAATCATCCCCGCAGGTGGCAGGAGGGCGGGAACCCCCTCTCGTTCGGGATGTGACGACCCCGCGTACACCGAGTAAGTTGAGGGGGACTGATGTCGGCTCGGGTCCGACGGACGGCCCCCGAGACGACCCCAGGCGGTAGGAGGACGTAAAACCCCTCTTGCTCGGGATGTGACGACCCCGGGGATTCCGAGTAAGTCGAGGGGGACTGAAGTCGGCTCATGCCCGACGGAGGACCCCCAAGGCGATCTCAGGGACCGGGCCACGTTCCGGCACGGTACGGGGAGTCGCGCCCCCGAGAGACCCTTAGCAGGAAGGAACAAACATCAATGGAATGCACAGACAAAAACAGGTAATACCTCAGGTGGTAACCCCAACACAAGGGCAATCCACCCTGGGCGCCGGTCGGGTTGAAGCCCCGGCGGCCCATGGCAGCGGCATGGATTCTGAGGGCCGCAGAAAGTGCACTGATTTGGCAACGAACACGGCGACGACGAAGACGGACGCGAAAAACGAGAAGGAAGACAGGACAACACAGAGTCTGCTGAGACGCGGCAGGACGGCTAGTGTGTCGAGCACAGGAAGCGTGGCAAGCGGCGTCTCCGCGACCGACTGCGACGGAAACAGAAAGCGGATCACCACGTCACCGAAACGAGACCAACGAGACCTGACAGAGCTACTGCAGCTCATACACAGAACGGCAACGAGCATGGCCGAGGCAGCGGCCGTACAGAAGAACATGAACATGACGGTCAAGAACGAGATCAAGACAATCCTCGAGGCTGCCGAGGACGCACTGAGCAAGTGCCCTAGGACAGCCCCGAGAGGACGCATAACGGAGTACGACACGACAGAGACAGAAACGGAGACGAGAGACCAAGATACGCCACGGACGAAACGCAAACGGGAGGCGACCGGGACCACCCCGGAGGCCTTGCAAAAGAGAACTCCGAGACCGGAAGCGGCCGCACCCTGGCAAACCGTGACGAAAAAAAAAAGACAAGAGCGACAGAACGGCAAAGCAAAGCGAACGAGACGGAACGGAACAACAAGCCGAACGAGACGAACGCGAACACCCAGACTGACAGGCGCGAACCGGCTCCCAAATACCGGGGAACGACTGTGACAGTCAAGCCTGAGAATGGCAAAACATACTCAGACATGGTACGGAAAATACGGACGGAGGTTGACCCAAAGAAAAGTCACGTGCAGGTGACGGATCTGAGGAAGACAAAGAAAGGGCTGTGTCTTCTGAGGATACAGTCCAACCCGAAAGGACGAGAGGACTTCCGACGCGCACTCCAGGAGGCGATCGGGGAAGAGGGCAGCGTCAGGGCCAGGACCTCCAAGGTCCAATTGGAGATCATGGACCTTTACTGCGTCATGACAGAGGACGACGTGAAACGGGCACTGGAACGAGGGACAGGACGAGACGCGGACTTTAGTGTCCATATCTTCGGTTCGAACCGGGCGGAGCAGTACATGGCGGTGTGCGACCTCGAATCGCACGAAGCCAAGGTGCTGCTCGGCCGGGGGCGGATAGAGATAGGATGGGCGCGATGCCGCGTCCGAGAACGACTGACAGTGACGCGGTGCTACAGGTGCTTGGACTATGGGCACACGAAAGCGGACTGCGCAAACAAGAACCGGACAAAAAACTGCAGGAAATGCGGTGAAACCGGACACTTTGCTACGGACTGTACGAACCCACCGCTTTGCCCTCTGTGCACTGACGCGGGACACACGGACGTGGGGCACTTCGCGGGATCCGGGAAGTGCGCTGTGTTTCGGGTTGCGCTGGAGGAGTGCAGGAGGCGAGCCGGAAGACGGACAGAATAATCCAGGGAAACCTGAACCGAAGTAGGACAGCAGACATGCTACTACTACAGATAGCAGACGAACACAACGCTGACATACTGATCCTGTGCGAACCGTACAGGACGCGGCCAACACAGGATTGGATTACGAACGAAACCGAGACAACCGCTATCTGGGTGAGGGGTACTGCCCGATCTCGGATAACCGATCGCGGCGTGGAGGACGACTACGTCTGGGCCAAGGTTGGCGCTGTCACTTATGTCAGCGTCTACCTGACCCCAAACTGCACCGCGGCGGAACTCGAGAGGAAGGTGGCGTCCCTCGAAGACGGAATCAGGGATCTGCCCGGAGACGTTGTGGTCGCGGGAGACTTCAACGCGAGGGCGATCGAGTGGGGCATGACAAGGACAAAACAAACGGGGACGGCTGCTACTGGAGATGGCCGCAAGGCTAGACCTAGTGGTAGTAAACACGGGAAATACACCCACATACAGACGACCAGGATTTGGAGATTCCATTCCAGACATAACGATGACGTCAGACAGAATACTGCCACTGGTGGGGCGATGGCGGGTGGTCGAGGACTACACGGCCAGCGACCATCAGTATATCGCCTTCGAAGTGGCAGGACGGACAACGACGGCACGGACGAGGATTCGGCACCTCCCGCGGTGGAACACGAACAAACTCGACGTACAGAAGTTTTCGGAGGAATTGGCGGCAGCGCCGGCCCCGATTACAAACGTTCCCCCGGAGCTGACAGGTCGGCGAAGGGCGGAAAAACTGGCAGACGAGACGGCCAAACTAACGGAGCGGCTGTGCAACAGCACAATGCCGAAACGACAGCATAGAAAAAAGAAACAGTCACAATACTGGTGGACGGACGAGATAGCCGAACTGCGGAAGAACTGCCTAGCGAACCGAAGACGGGTCACAAGGGCCGGCGGTAGGCCAGAAAGGGAAGCCCTTCAGGCCATGTACAAAACAGAACGGAAAAGACTGACGAACGCAATAAGAGACAGCAAGGCGCGATGCTGGAAGAAGCTCTGCGAGGAGGTGGACCGGGACCCGTGGGGAACTGGCCACAAGATCGTAACCGGTAAACTGGGGGCCCGAGTCCCACCGGAACTCAAAGACGCCGAAACAACACGACGGATTGTTGACGGACTCTTCCCGACACACCCGACACGCACGAACCCAACGGACGACAACGAGACAGCGGCGGTGCCCGCCTTCACCGCGGAGGAGCTCACCAGAGCATCCAACGCGATGAGGACGGGCAAAACACCAGGACCGGATGGAGTACCGGTAGAGATTATCCGGCTGATGGTTAACCTGAGGCCAGAGATATTTCTTGACCTGTACAACACGTGCCTGAGGACAGGAACTTTCAGCGACCGCTGGAAGGCGGCGAGGCTGGTCTTTATCCCAAAGGGTAAGGGTGACCCCAGCGCGCCGTCGGCCTACCGGCCGCTGAGCTTACTAGACACGACAGGGAAACTTTACGAACAGCTACTGAGACCAAGACTCACAGACGCGATACAGACCGGAGGTGGCCTCTCCGACCAACAGTACGGCTTCAGGAGGGGTCGATCAACGATCGGAGCAATCCAGAAGGTGGTTGACTCTTTCCGAGACACAGACAGGCACTGTCACGCAGCGCGACCAGTCGTGCTGCTGGCGACACTTGACGTTAGGAACGCCTTCAACTCGGCCAGGTGGGTGGACATCCTGGAGGCGCTCAGAAACGGCTTCAGGGCGCCACCGTACTTGGTTCGGGTAGTGGAGGATTACCTACGAAACAGACGAATAAACTACGAGACAATCGAAGGACAGGTGACAAGACAAATCACCGCGGGGGTCGCCCAAGGATCCATACTTGGACCAGACTTTTGGAACGGAGTCTACGACAGCCTGCTCAGACTGGAGCTCCCGCTCGGCGTTCTCCTCGTCGCATACGCCGATGACGTGGCGGCGGTGATCACCGAGCGGTCTCCGGAACTGGCGCAGCTGAAACTGAACCAGACGATGAGACGAGTAGACCGATGGATGACAGACCACGGACTACAACTTGCGACAGAAAAGACGGAACTGACGTTTCTCACGAGAAGACGGACGAGACTACCCATGAGGGTTGGGACTCACGAGATCGAGACCGGAGGGGAAGTCAAGTACTTGAGGGTGACCCTAGATACGAAGATGACCTTCCGGCCTCACATACAAAAGACAGCCCGAAAGGCGGCTGAGAGGATAGCATCCTTAAGCCGCCTGATGGCAAACACGACTGGACCAAGACCGGGGAAACGGCGACTATTAATGTCGACGGCCCACTCGATCCTCCTATACGGCGCTGAGATCTGGGCGGATGCCCTGAAGACGAAGAAATACTGCCACGCAATGACGACAGTACAAAGACAGAGCGCGCTGCGGATCGCTTGCTCTTACCGGACTGTCTCTGCACAGGCCGTTCTGGTGGTGGCGGGCGTGATCCCCATAGACCTTCTTGCTTTCGAGCGCAAGAGGATTTATGAAAGGACAGCAGACACGAGCCGACAGGACGCGGCAACGACAGAAAGAGACAGAAAGAGACAGTACGATACAAACCTGGCAACAACGCTGGACAGAAGGATCTACAGGCAACTGGACGAGACGACTGATAAAGGACCTGAGACCGTGGATTAAAAGGGAGTTCGGGGATGTAAACTTTTACGTCACCCAGCTTCTGACAGGACACGGTTACTTTAGACGGTACCTCTACAGGATGAACAGAGTACAGACGCCGGACTGCAAATACTGCGGACATGACCGGGACGACGCGGAACACACGTTCTTCGAATGTGACCGCTGGACAACGCTCAGACGGAGACTTGAGACGATCGTGGGTAACATCAACCCAGACAATATTGTCGAGGTGATGCTCCACGCAACAGAGTGGTG
The DNA here is from genome assembly GCA_933228735.2 of Amblyteles armatorius. Classification (NCBI taxonomy): domain Eukaryota; kingdom Metazoa; phylum Arthropoda; class Insecta; order Hymenoptera; family Ichneumonidae; genus Amblyteles; species Amblyteles armatorius. Next base: position 8,173,065 of record OW121690.1, read on the forward strand.
GCAACTAATTGCCACCTACACAGAGACGATACTCAGACGAAAAAACGCAGACGGCTGCCTCGAATAACAGAGCAGACAAACTGACGTGAGACGAAATGAATAGACAGAACGAACAGACGTACACAGACAGCTCCCCCAATCAGAAGTAATATTAACATAGTTCCTGGTTGAGGGAGGACCGAAAGGAGAAGGTGGTTTAGTGGGTAGGCTACGGGAGTCCCACATATCCACCAGCTGGGCTGATGGAATCCGTAACTTGGATTCCGCAAATTCCGTTTTTCTTTACGGAACCCTTAGAGATTCCGTAGAGAAAAAAAAAAATAATAATGATAATGATAATGATAATAATGATAATAATGATAATAATGATAATAATGATAATAATGATAATAATAATAATAATGATAATAATGATAATAATGATAATAATAACAATAATAATAATAATAATAATAATAATAATCCCGTGTCGGGTTGCTGGTCCTGCATCGGGCGCCTCCCCGGGTGGCGGATAGGGGGACGCCTTCCAGAAATGGACGGTACCGAGATTTTTCGGGGTGGACCAAAACCAAGCTACAATTCAACAGGCTAGCATGACTCATGAGTAACCTGTGAAAAAAAGTGATGACCAATGATTTGAGGCGAAGAATTTTGGAACAGAAAAAGGATACATGTATTTTTTAACCGCGGCTTTTGTGTGACTGCCACCAAGAATAAAAAATTCAAGAACCCATCTACAGTTAAATCGATTTACACGTAAATTGTTTATAATAGGCATGTTGTGATATGATGAATTTATTTAATGATACTAGTTGATATACGATTTGTAAGCTTGGTATTCTGAAAGAGTGTATTCTGTATCAACACAGGTTTTCCGCAGTTTCCCTGTGTTATTAACCCTGATTATGGAAGGCAATGTTAAAAAAAAATGTTCCTCATTATTTTTACTGTACATCTATGTTATGTATATTTTACGCGACCGATGCCAATATGTTACATTAATGCTGTCTACTTGTAAGAAGTATGATTTTTAATAGTTCCTCGTGTAAAGGGTTAAACAAATGTGATACACTAAAATGATGACGGCTGCAGACGCAAGATAAATATATAAGATGTAAATAGTTATCAACCGGTCATAGTATGGTTTTGTTTTTCTAAATGTATTTTATGTATTTTATAAAATTTACATAAAAAAATGAAACACGAATTGTGGGGCCTTTTGCGTTAATCAAATACGCATGGAACAAAATTTATTTAAAAACAATAAAAAAAGGATACTGAGAAATATTGATATGAATTCACTTTAGATATATTGTGTAAGAAAATCAAATCGATAAAACTAGTAACTGGGCTACGCAAATGTGCCTCCTGTTAACCACGATAGGCGAAGGAGCGCTATTCAACCATCATCCCGATAACGCAAGGGCAACCGCGGCAGAAAGAAACAACCTAATAATGAAATTTAACAATGACTGCCTTAGCACCAACATCAATAAAATCCTCAACTCAAACTACAACCCACTCTAACGTAAAATGAGTAGTCTAAGCAGATGCGAAGATTATTTAACATGGCGAATGCCCATTGCGAAGGCGAGAATTGCTGCCCAACTACGCCTGCGCAACAAGAATAGTTGTAAATTCAGGCACAAGGGTTGTACGTACATTTTAGACTCCAAGTAAATCTGCTCCCTGTGTAATCTGTTCCAGCAAGACAACTTGGCGCATTTTATGTTGCACTGTCCTATCTTCGTTGCGTATAGAAAGCACTACGTAGAGAAATATCTGCGCCGTGAAAATCGGAACGATGAGGAAATGCTAACCGACCTACTCAGTGTCACCAGTCATGGTCACTTAAACGATATCTATCTGTATGTCATTAAGTCACTTATGCTAAGGACATTTATAATAAATGAATAATTGGAGAATCTCTTGTAGAATAGCCGTGTAGTTTGTAAGGAATAAGACATATATAATAGTTATAAAATCACTGTCGAATGCAAAGCGAAAAGCGTAAGCACTATGTATCCACGAAACACCTATACCATGCGACGGACGAAACTCCACTTGTATAGGCTTTTGCCTCTCACAAATAAACTATCTATCTATCTATCTATCTATATTGTGTAAGCATAGACTTTTGATCATTTGACTAGACAAAGATTTAATGTTAAAAAATTCAATTCCTCATAGATGCGACGACAGGCCAGTTCTTTCGCCGTTTCGATGTGGCACTTTGCCGTTTTATTATTATATCTTATACTGTTTCAGTCCAACTGCATTCAAGCATGCAAGATTCCGTTTTCGTTGAGTTACTGAATAAGGCGAATACGGCATTTGGCCAATCACATTAGTCACACGAAGTAGTTAGTCAGACAATCGGTAAGTAACCACTATTTTTCAACCTTCAAAAGTGTTTACTGGTTTTTTTTTTCAATTCAAATAATGATTTTTCATGAAGAATATTATCATTGCTTTAACAGATTTTGTGAATCGTAAGCCCAATTCTTTTACTGTTGAGTGTTCGACGATTGTGAAAGTGCAACTGGATTCTGGCCAATATCATCAGGATTTTCGGATACTCGGAGAGTGTTGCTCAAACGGAGGGACTAGCATTTTTCAAAGCAAGAAGTGTAGGAAACTGATGTGATAAGTGTGTTGAGTTCGTGTAATCGGTAATTGCAACTTAATTGTTTTTATTTCACAGAGTTCATGCACCAACGCTCTCCGTCCTGCACTCACGACTTTCGGAGAAGTATCATGTCCACATGATACTTCTCCAAAAGCTATCAACGCCGGAACGCCTATCAATCAACCCAGTTCGTCCGTCGGAAATGTGCATTCCGATCTTGCCAATGACGCTGAAAGACAACGTATAACGAAACAAAAACTGCTGCAGGATTCTTGGAAATCGCACCGTTCTCAAAAAAACAAAATTTTGGTAAAGTAATCCTACCAATACTCGAACACGTCGCAGTCATCGAACACTCTCATGTAGATTTGATTTATTCCAAATTTAAATATCACAAATCCAATTTGACAGTTGTAATCATATCTACAAAAATTATTTGATGCCCAGAAAAGAGTTACACAAGGTTTAAACCTAAATTATTTTTCACTAACAGATTTGAGTAAAAGACCGACAATATAGTGTCCGGAAATTGGTACAAGAGTTACTACATATGCGACCCGATAATCGGACAATTCGAACACGTTTGGCAGCCAACTTTCTTTGTAGCTTATGTTCAATGTTCATTGGCTTTAATGTGATTTTATCATTGATTTAATTAATAAATGACAAAGAAAATTCGTTAGTTAATATGAACTAGATGAGTTCGTACATTAGAATTTTCGAAATCTATGATTGTCCAAAACATTGGAACATACAATGGTCGAATATTCTGACGTATCGAAAAGTTACGCCCCAAACTGGCACATTTGGACCCTGATATATATATATATGTAATTAATACAATATGTATCTTTTTATAACTTATCGATGTGTTAATAATGTTATTTAACATTAATAAAAATATATATTGTAACGACCAAGCAAATGAACAACATGCGTATTTAGTTTGGGGGCGGATATTATTAATACAATCGCGTCTAAATATCCCGAGCACATGCTGTCACACGTCTGTTCGGTCAGACGTGTCAGTCTAGACTGTTTAACATGACGATCGATCTTGTATCGATCGTCCGTTCGTCCGTCTATTGTCAATCCTAACTAATATCGTGTTTCTTAACGAATAGTCAGCTACATATTCGTTACAATATATAACCCTTCTAGTACGATGGAAGCGCTAATTGGGTTATGGGGATTCTTTTTTTCAGTTAATTGATATGTTGTACGCGTCTCGATCCCATAGCGTTACGGAAAGTTTACCAAGTGAGGACGTTTATGCCGATAAACTAAATAAATTAAATTAAAACAATCCAGGGATCGCTAGTTTCTAAATATTTCTTTTCGAAAATTTAAAAAATCGATGTAGAGGCACGAATTCAAACATGTTTCAGTACCACGATTCTATAGTACACACATAAAGTTTCGAGGCGATTGCGCCAACCGTTCCGTAGTTATGGCCTTAAAAAAAATGTCAATAGATAATCAAAAAATTGTAGTAAATTCTGAAAAAATTTATGTGGCTTCAAGAAAATCAGAATTTATTTAAAACGAGAAAATGAAAGTTCGACGATCATTTGTTGAACAATTTTTTTTAGCAATTTGTTAACAGCTTTTTGACATTATTATTATGCAAAATTAATGTTGTTGACAACTTTAATACAGTTACTTATTTCAGTTTTTATACCATTAGGAAGTGGTCAAATTCTCACTGAACCTCACTTTTGACTGGGAACGTACGTGTGAAGCATCCTTAACAGGAGCGTTTCTCTCGCGGCATAGGTATACAGCAAAGATTTTCTCGAGATCAGCTTGAGGAGAGAATATCTTTTAAGATCTAGCTTGAGGAAACAACGTTCTAAAACCTGGATCGCGAAAGCAATGCTCCGGTCAAATTAGACCGAGGAACTTATCGCGATGCACCTAGACCGCGCGAGAAACGCTTCGATCAAGCTAAACCTTGAGAAAGTCATCGTGGTACACCTAGACTGCGGTGGTAATTTAGACCTCGAGGAAGGCTTCAGGGTAAACCTAGATCGCGAGAAAAACTCTTCGGTCAAGCTAGACCTCGAGGAAGTCTTCACGATACACGTAGACTGCGAGTGAGACGCTCCGGTGAAGCTAGACCTTCAGGAAGTCTTCAAGGTAGACCTAGATCGCGAGAGAAATGCTCCGGTCAAGCTTGACCTTGAGAAACTCATCGCGATGCACCCAGACCTCGAGAAAGACGCTCCGGTTAAGCTAAACCTCAAGGAAGTAATCGCGGTACACTTAGACCGCGAGGGAAATGCTTTTGTTAAGCTAGACCTCGAGAAAGTCGTCGCGATATACGTGGACCGCGAGAGAGACGCTCCGATCAAGCTAAACCTCGAGGAAGTCATCGCGGTACACTTAGACCGCGAGACAATCGCCCCGTCCAAGCTAGACCTTTTGGAAGTTTTCGTGTATTAATACTCGTGCTACAATCAACATTACAATATTCAACAGCTTCAAACAAGCCTTTCTAAGTGTTTAAACATTTCGACAGGTCCGAACAGTTCGACGGGATCGAACAGTTCGACGGGTTCGAACAGTTCGACGGGTTCGAACAAAGTTCGAAGAAGTGCCGAACTTTAATGGTGAGCTCGAACAAATTCGAACACTTTCGTGCACATCCCTAATTGCGGACTTATTAAAGTGAAACTTCTATGGGCGCGTTTGAGCGCGAGAGCATTACGGGCGGAACGTTACGGGCGGAGCGTTACGGCCGAGCGTCACAAAAAATAGACATATCAATCGATCAATCTCTCCTCTCCCTCCCTCTTAATCTCTCGCTCTCTCCATCTCTGTCGATTTCCATCTCGATCTCTATCACTTTCTCTCTTTTTCGGTCTTCACCCGGTAAAAGTTAAAGTACTAGCCGGGAGCCACGAGCAAAGTCCGTTTATGCAAAGGTTTCGGACACCGGCTAGACTGCTCACTCGCTGCTGAGCAAAAGCTAGCGGCCTTATTGGTTGAACACTGGTCGTCCAAGAATCCGCAATCGCGGTCCTACGTGGTGTTTACATGCGGCCACTGGCGCATGACTTGACCTTATATATATGGACCTTGGCTTTGAGTACAGTCATCATACAGTATCTGTCAACAAAGCATCGAAAAGTGAAAGACGGTCAATACTGTTCTACTTTAAAATGCTTTTAACATAAAGTGCTAAGAGATAATCAAACAAGCTAATTTGACAGGTAAAAGAACATGTTTTTGGCATTTACTGTGTATTGATTTCGAGAAAATTAATGCCGTTTATCTTTAAAATCGTTTCTATTATAAGAAAGTGTTTTCTGACATTCAGTTGTTTTTAGGTTATGCTGTACGATTAGCACATCTGTAATGTGAATCAATGGTAATTAATAGAAATGCCAAGATCAAAGGTGAACGAAGATCAAGAGTCGCGTAAGAAAAATCGCACTGCTGGCAATAAGATAAAATCTCCGGGGAATAGCGCTGCAGAACGTGCACGTGAGTATAGAGCTCGGAAGAAAGCATTGCTTGGCAAGACCGTTAGAGAAAATGCGACGAAACCTCCTGCAAAAAGTGCAGCTGAACGTATGCGGGAATATAGAGCTAGAAAAAATGCCGTACTTGACGATAGTGTTACCTCGCCGATAGCTGTTACTTCAAGAACTCCGGGAAAAAGTGTGGCGGAACGTATGCGCGAATATAGAGCTAGAAAAAATGCCGAAGTTAACGAAAGTGTTACCTCGCCGATAGCTGTCACCTCAAGTACTCCGGGAACAAGTGCAGCGGAACGTATGCCCGAATATAGAGCTAGAAAAAATGCTGTAGTTAACGAAAGTCTTACCTCGCCGATAGTTGTTAGCTCAAGAACTCCGGGAACAAGTGCGGCGGAACGTATGCGCGAATATAGAGCTCGAAGAAGAGCATTAGTAACTAATAATTTTGAATCCGAGGGATCGGAGGGATTGCAAAATATAAATGCACTGCGTACAGATTGTCTTCCGCTTTAAAGTACTTATCGTGAACGTAAAAGTGCTCATAATGAATTTAATAAGAACTTGAAAAATAATACGTTCGGCTATGCGTGCTCAGTTTGTGATCGATTGTGGTTTAAAAACGATTTAAAAAACCCGACTGCTCAAAATAACGAAATTTTAAGAACAATTCTGCCGAACGTCGATATGGGGTATGGAGCGATATGTTCAAGCTGCAAATTGACGCTGGACAAACAAAACATTCCGGCACTATCTGTGTACAACGGTTTCAAATATCCGGAGATACCGACGCATTTACCTGCACTAGATTTGGTGTCAGAGAGACTTATTTCTCTGCGGATTCCATTTATGCAGATAAGGCGACTGCGACATGTTCATGGTCAACATGGTATCTATGGACAAATTATTAACGTACCGGTTTCAGTGAATACAATAGTCAATCCATTGCCAAGGGAAATGAACGATGACCACTGTATCAACGTTCATATAAAACGCAAAAAAATCCACAAATCTAGTTACGTACATGGTTTGGTCAAGAAACGTACAATCAAGGTATGGTTGCAACATTTAGTGACTACTCCCCTTTATGCATTGTACGATGTTTCAATAGATGAATCATTCTTCAACACTGATCTCAATTTCCAACAAGTCCCTCGAGATCAGATAAGCGAAGCTATTTCTATTGAAGAAAGCCTCACTGCTCAACAACAAACATTGCTCTGGAATGACGAGAAAGTTTTACGCATCGCACCAGGAGAAAAAAACATCCCTGAAAGTTTACTGTTCGACGAGCATGCTGAAGAACTTTCTTTTCCGGCAATTTGCATCGGTCAATTTCGCATATTTAGAGAGGGCGTGCGAGTAACACAATTCATGATGGCTACCAGCGAATTAAGGTGTTCCGGCCAACGTGGAGTAACTCCCCATCATTTGCTATATATGGCGATGAAAATATTGAGATTGCGAGTTCGAGATGCTCTCACCGTTGCTTTCAAACACGTCGGTAAGAGTACAAATATTACGAGGCAACAAATAGAATCAGAAGATTATATAAACAATTGCATTGAAAGCAATCTTGCCTTCCTTCGAACTATACCCAATTCTACTTGGTACTGGGCAGAACGAAAAAGGGATCTTTTCGCTATGATTCGGCAGCTAGGGAAACCTACATTGTTCGTGACTTTAAGTGCCAACGAAATTAGATAGACTGATTTACTACAACTGCTATACAAGTTGAAGTGTTGAAGGGTTCAATGGAACCGATATTTCTGAAGACGAAGCCTCGCAGTTGAATTTTATTGAAAAAAGTACGCTCATTAATGAAGATGCAGTGACTTGTGCTATTTACTTCAATAAATTGGTCAGTGTTATGTTAAGAATTCTGCAATCGAAGAAATCGTCGCCATTTGGACAGTATCGAGTAAACAATTACTTTAAACGCATCGAATTTCAACACCGTGGTAGCCCACATGCACATATTCTGCTGTGGCTGGAGAACGCTCCGTCTGACGCACTTGGGGATAATTATCAAGATGCTGTAGAACTGGTTGATCATTTAATCTCAGTTTGTGCATCAGAATCTTCTGGAAATATGAAACTGCAAACCCATAAGCATACATTTACTTGCTACAAAAAAATCGTTGCAAATAAAGAACAAAAATGCCGATTTGAAGCACCTTTTATGCCTTGCCGATCGACATCTATATTAGCGCCAATGCCAAAGGCGGAACCTGGATTTGAGCGTTATGCTCAACGTTACAAAGACCTCAGGGTGAATTTTGAAAAAGAAGACTATGCTGATATTGATAAATTCTACGAGTTAAACGGCATAACCTCCGACGAAGATTATTTAAATGTACTTCGAGCAGGAATTACAAGGCCAAGAGTTTTTTACAAACGTACCCCGAGCGAAAAGTGGCACAATCCATTCAATCCCTTTCTGCTCAACGTTGTAAAGTCAAACATGGATATCCAGTTTATCACTGAAGAATACTCTTGTGCGGCTTACGTCGTAGAGTATGTAAATAAAACCAACAGAGGTGTGAGTAACTTGCAGCGTAAAATCATTCAAATCATGGATGAACATCCCGAGTTCGACATCGTAGAAATAACGAGAAAAATGAGTGTCGATATGCTCAATAGTGTCGAAATGTCGAGCCAAGAAGCTGCCTGGTTTTTGCTACGTGAACCTATGTCGAAAAGTTCTGACGTAATAGTTTACGTTCCGACGGTTTGGCCGATTGAACGCCAGCGAATAAAAAAAAACTCAGAAAGAATTAGAGGAAATAGATTGTGACGCTGATTCAACAAACATTTGGAGAGAAAATTGGTTCGATAAATATGAAAACCGACCAGAAAATCTGGAAAATGTTACACTCGCGCAATTTGTCTCAAAATATACAAAAAAATCGGCAGAGATTTACACTGAACGAAAAGATCCGCGAATTATTCGGTACCGAAATGACGATCTATCAACGGATTATGATGAGTATAAACGAGAAAAGGTTACTTTACATATACCATTCAGAAACGAAGAAGAAGAAATTCTAGCCAATATGAAATTCATTGGCATTTACGATGAAAATCAAGACTTAATTTTACAACGGTGCAAAGAATTCGAGTCGAACTTGGACATCAATAAAACTATTGAGATTTGTCGACAGTTGTGTCGCGATGATGGCGCCCCTAACGACGAAGAAGAGATACGAGACGTAGCCAACAGGTATCCGGAACCTAATCCGTTCGAAGAATTATACAACAATCCAAACTCCGATCTTAACAGCGATCTTCGCCTTGCAACATTGAATAAACTTGGGGCAATTGCTAAGAGAAGAGAGAATGTGCTACCTCATGATAAATTCTGTAAACTGATGAGAAAAGCGAATGAAAAACAACAAGGACTTTTACTTCATCTAATCTCGAACATTCTGTCTGCAAATCGCTCACCACTACAAATATTCTTCACTGGCCCGGCGGGATGTGGTAAGACTTTTGTCATCAAGCTTCTCATGGAAATTTATAATCGGTTCACTGATACTGATTCATACTGTAACGCCTATATAACTTGTGCTTCAACTGGAAAAGCTGCCGTGATGATAAATGGATCCACTGTCCATACTGCTTTGAAGATATCGCTTTCAAAACTACTTCCTTTGTCTATTGAGGTTGCCCAACTTTACCGAACACTTTTCAAATACGTTCAAGTCTTGATAATTGATGAAATCAGTATGATTGGCGCTGAGCTATTGTCACAAATCGATTCAAGGCTAAAACAAATCACTGGGAATTTTGAAACAAATTTCGGAGGTCTGGATATAATTTTAATTGGTGACTTGCGTCAATTACCACCAGTTCGGGCTACACCAATCTAGAGACAACCAAAACAACGGATGGTGGGTCCAATTCTGTGGCAAGGATTGAAATTTTATGACTTGTCTCAAGTGATGCGACAATCAAATGAAGCTTTTGCGTCAATCCTAACTAAAATCGGTAATGGCACAGTATTAGACAATCTCGAAATGCAACTTATCGAGTCCCGATTTTTCACCATAGAAGAAGCTAACCGACTATGTCCGCATGGAATACGCCTTTTTCTCACGAACAACTCTGTTACTGAGTACAACTCCTCAGTCTTAAACAGTGCAGAAAACAAACTTTTATCTACAGCAAAAGACGTCTATATTGGTTATCATAACGCAGAACAAAATGCCTTCGTGAAGCAAAAACTTCGTAAAATGTCGGTAATCGACGCTGGTGGATTACCGTACGAGGTTATATTCGTTATGAAAAAATCATATATCATAACAACAAGTATTGATGTCTCTGATGGATTAGCGAATGGTGCTGTGGGGAAGTTAATTCACATTGAATGTAATGAAGATGGAGAAGTTACCCGTGTGTGGCTAGACTTTCCCGACTCACCAAAAACTGGTCAAAAAATAAGGAAAAAATCAGCTGCCTACATCACGAACAACAACATCAGTCAGACCGCTGTTCCAATAGATCGAACAACAGCGACCATTCCGCTGAATAACAACAAAACTATTATCGCGAAGCGTAATCATTTCCCTTTAGTTTCTGCTTGCGCTATCACGATTCACAAATCACAGGGAGGCACGTTTAGCGATATAGTCTACGAGTATGATAAGACACATTCCCAGAAATTAGTATACGTTGCGTTGTCACGGGTGACAAATATTGAAGGACTCTACATCGTGTCGCGACGTAATGACTGCACGTTTTATCACGGACGAAGAACACCAACATCGATGGTCTCTCTGCAAGAGGAATTCCGCAGATTGTCTCTAAATCGACTAGAGACAATAGCCAGATTAATGGTAGATTTTATTGACAACAGAAGAGGGTTATCCGTATTCTCTTTAAATTGCCAGAGTCTTCGAGCTCACTCCGCAGATCTCACAGGTGCTGTGGCTCAGCGGTCAACAGTACTGCTTCTCTCGGAGACTTGGCTCAATAATGAGGATAACGTGGATATACCTAACTTCGATTGTGTCGTCCATTTCAAACGTACAAACGTTCGGGCTGGAGGAGTGGCAATATTTCATAATATCAATGACAGAGCAAACATTGTCACAGCCCATATGAATTGGAGTTTTAGAGAAACACAAGCCTTAAACGTCAATACATCGGCCATCGGTGAATGATGTGCTGCTGAATGCATCACGGCGGATAGAAATGCAATACTGATAGTAGTTATTTACATTTCACCCAATCAGAGCATCGAGAGCATTAGAGAATTTATCCATCGATCATTACTAGCATACACGGTCGATGGTGCTGCACTGCTGGATTCCAATTTGGACAAGATACCTATGATTCTCAGCGGTGACTTCAACGTTAACTTTGCCTTGGAGGAATTACAGCCATTGATCAAGTTTTTACGAGAAAAGTTACAACTAATGATGTCAAACGATCCGAAAGAAGCAACAACGAGATCTGGGACAACCAGATCTGGGACAACAATCGATGCCGTATTTACAAGATTTCTTAACAACTTTCAGTCAAAAATGTTCATTTCGTATTTCAGTTATCATAAACCCATTATTCCATTATCAGAATCACAACAAATGGAAATCGATTAAAATGTTCTTGTCAGCAAAAATAAATAATTTGGAAACAATATTCGAGGATTCGTCACAATAAACCTTATTATCACATGAGCGTAAGGACATTGTAAAAATAATCCATCTACTTTTTCAAATAAACTATACTGATTTTTACTCCGCATCTGATTTTCTCTAAACCTAAAAGATTACTTATATCGGAACAGCTGCTCGCTTTTCCACGGAAGTTTCACTTCTACCGTGTGGTCATTAGCACACACCATTTTTTTTTGCGAGGCAATTTGAATCGGAAATCTTTGAAGAGTTATGCTCACTTGATGCCAATGGAGGCCCTGGCCCGGATGGTAAGCCGCCGATTCTCTTTAAACAATGCGCCTTTACACTTGCAATTCCATTGCACTTGCTATTGACAGAGTCCATCCGTATTGGATTTCTTCCCGACTGCTGGAAGGTCAGTCTTGTAACGCCCATATATAAATCCGGTGATAAGTCAGCTATTGAGAAGTACAGACTGATCTCTGTACTGAGTACTATTCCGAAGCTTTTTGAAAAGATAATAACGAAAAAACTAACGTCCAGACTTAATCCGTACATTTCGCAAAACCAACATAGTTCCATCAGCGGCAGGTCAACCATCACAAATCTTGCTCTTTTTACGACATTCATTACGAATTCATTCGCGGACGGGACTCAAGTAGATGCGGCATATACTGATTTTTCTAAGGCCTTTGACAGGGTGAATCCCCGGATCCTCTTGAGTAAAATGCGAGCGTACGGTATCTCCGGGTCCCTTCTAACTTGGTTTAAGAGTTACCTATCAAATCGTGTCCATATAGTGCATATTAGAGGGGCCGTGTCTCGTCTGATCTCGGCCATCTCGGGGGTTCCACAGAGTTCTCACCTGGGTCCGCTTCTCTTCAACATGTACGTGAACGATATTGTTAGTGTTATCCGTAACTGCCAGTCATTGCTTTTTGCTGACAATTTAAAAATCTTCACTCGCGTCAAGGGGCCGGAGGATGCTGAGCGGCTTCAGGAGGATCTCGAAGCTATTGCCATATCACAAAAAAAGTGTCATGTGGTAGCATTTACGCGACATAGGGAAGCGTTAGTTTTTAACTATGCAATCAACGGAGTGACTCTTGGACTCCTCAAGTCGATTCGTGATCTTGGGGTGACCTTGACGGTCAATTAACATTCGGTGAGCACCAAAGGAACATCTTAAGCGTGGCTATGACAATGCTGGGCTATATAAAGCGACCGGCAGCTTTTTTTGAGGATTCAGTAGCGTACAAATTTTTGTATACGGCTCTGGTTCGCTCAGGCCTCGGATATGCATATCCAATATGGAACCCGTATACGCAGTGCTCAATACTGGGTCTGGAACGCGTGCAGCACAAATTGTTGAGATTCGTTGCGTATAGGTTGAATGGGCCTATGGATTATTGGGGTCATGAGTACGAACCCATGCTCGAACGACTCGGCCTCTAAACTCTCGAGGTTAGGCGTTGCAGTGCAGATCTCATGCTCCTTTTTAATCTATTGAATGGGTCCATTATCTATTCTGATCTGCCGAGAGAGTTTGTCTACAACGTCCCAGTTAGGCAGACTAGGAATCCGGAACTTTTTCGTTCATGAACGCAACTTACGAATTTCGGTTATAATAATTTGATCCCACGCATTACTAGGCTAGCAAACGAATTTGCGGATATAGCGCAGATAGTTGGGGTTCCTCGTAGGGCTTTCCGCACAGCACTGTTATTGCGTCCGCGGCTCTAACGCTTTAGATTGTAAGGTATCGTTTAATGCTTATATAGATTCTTTGCATTTTGGACAAAAATTATGCACGAATGTCCTGTGGCACGGATTCCCAACGGCCGCGAACCTCGAATGCTCTTTCCCCGTGCTTAGTTTTCGGGCGCCAGAGAAACGCGACGGCGCGTCAGAACACGGTAATATCGCGATCTCGACGGGTATCGGTGAGGCCGACTCGATGGCTCCTACGGCGGCCTTGAAGCCCGCTTCCTCTCGGAAAGACCGATTCCCGCGCTCGCCGACGTGAATGTAATATCGCAAATCCGACTAACGGCACTGACTCGATACAGATAAAATAAAACAATAGTCCCCGGGACGGACACGCTCACCAATTTTCTGCAGACTCCAGGCCTTGAACACCCTGGAAGACGTCCCGTGCCTCCTTGATACGCTTGAATCTCGGGCTTTGTTCTCGTCGCACGTCCAATCGCCGTTCCACCTCAACGGAGATTGCCCCGAGCTACCGAACGGTCTCGCTCACGTGGCCCTATCCCTACCCGGCCTAATCGCCTCTCCTTCCGCATCCTCGGTAATTTCCGCAGATCATCGCGGACTTACGGTACCCGGGCGCTCGACGTGACGCTGCCCACCGTCCCGCCGGGTGCACAAGTACTCGGGACGGTGGTGAGTTCCTTCGCACCGATCTTCGCCGTTCGAGGGGAAGTTTCTTCCCCGATGATCGGGCTGGCTGCAACGATGCCACACTTCCCGAGGCGTGGATGCAATTCTCGGTATTAGCACTCCAATCCGAGGTAAAGGGACTTCTCGGACGGAACGATGCTGGCGACTTCCGACTGCCGGGCAGGGAATATCTCGCGAGCGGCGGCGGACTCGGCCAAGACGAGGCGGACTTCTACTCGCGACGTCCTCCCCTCGACGGCACGGCGTCTTCGCTCCCAGATGTGTCCCAGTCTCGGGAATGCTCTCCTCTCAGCTGGTGCGATGCAGGCTCACGCGACCGCCCGGGGTTACATGTAATAAATTGACAGCCGTTAGCAAAACATTATTTCCCTATCAAGCTGGACCCACGGAGCCCCTCCTGAGCTGTGACGGACGACGGACGGCCATTGGCTACTATCCCGAGGAAAACGACCGTCCTCACTCTTTTTAAGTAACAAGGCAATTTGGCCACGTTACAGTGCACACCTGTATATTATTTTTCCTGTAAACATGGCCTTGGCCCGTGTACAATATAATAAATAAATAAATAAATAAATAAATAATTGATTATATCGAGTCGCACGTGTCACAGCAGTGCCCCGAGGCTTACACGGAATTACCCACGTTCGAACCGAACGAATTCTCCCGAAACGAGGTAATAATTAAGAGCCGTCGAGGTCAACAAGAACTCTTTTGCAACCCTGGGAGTATCGTTATTCGAGTCATTCCCGTTTTTTCTTTCTTTTTTTGTTGTTGAATGAAATCGAAAATTCGATGTCGCCGTGAAGCGACTGGCGCCCATTAAAATCAAAATCAAACTTTCACTTTTCGCTAATTCAATAAATATTCTTTCTTTTTGTTTCATTTGCCGATTCATTATTTATTTCGAATTCCCCGCCGCCTTTCCCGTCCCACCGCGTTGGAGATAAATAAAACCATTACAATGTATATGCATTGTAATGGAAATAGTACATTGTAATGGCGTATGCAGTCATATGTACATACGATTGCATACGCAAGTAGGTGATTGATTTAACGTTTTTTTCGATCTCTTTATTGTTTTCGTAAATAATAATTTTTTGTCAGAGAATATAAACTTTAAGTGTTTGGCGCACCATTTTCCCTTGCTGAAAAAAAGTTCTTTTGATTCTTCATATTACTTCCAGATCGTTTTAATGACGAGACACTATTTGACCCGATATCCCCTGGCCGTCCACCTTCGCCCCTTGCTGTTGAATTTCCTTACCTTACTACGTTCAGCGCTTTGGTCATCAATCAATTCTCTGTTTCAGTATCACTCTCGATAAGGTTATTTCTCCGAGAAAGGCAATGCCTGTACAGCGGTTCGTTGGTTCGCACGAACCATCAAATATTCACTTCCATGTACATAAATAATGTTCCTGAGGTCAGATTTGCTATATAATACGGAACTCACATACCAGATGACTATAATTTTACGTCATGGTATTGAGCTTCAAGCATTGCTGAACGATCGATAAACGTTACGTAGAATATTATATATACTTGGGCAATTGGCATAGTGGTTAGTAGTTCGGAATCATGCATGATGGAAGCTATCGCGCTGAAAAACGACTCCTCATAATTTTTTTCTTTTCTCAGTGAAGATAAATGTGGCGTTGTGGCGGAAATTGGGATGCAAAATATGGAGCTGTCGATAATATATCTTTTGTTATTAACTATACTAAAAAATGCTGGTGCGAATAAGATTAGTGCAAATTTAACAAGAACTTATTATTTGGATCGTAATATACACCAATTAGTTGTGTTCAATTGTTGGCACCCAAGAGGTACGTTTATGTTCGACATTTATAGGTGACTAATGTATATTATTGATCATTAACATAATTTCGTTTAATTGTGTTTTTTTTGTAAGTCAATATAATTTTATCTCTGGTCATAAAACGTCCATTTCATTTCAGACAAGTTTCAATTTGCTCGAGATATTATGGAGTTGGATATACAAATTTCATTTGTGCCTATAGTCTCAGATCTTGATATGACGGAAATTTTAAGAGTGAATTATTATCGTATCGGAGTTATACTCGATTTTGATTGCCCTCAGAGTGAGATCATCTTCAAACAGTTTTCGCAACAACGTTTGGCTTTCAACGAATCTTACCACTGGCTCGTATTCACGGAGTTGATTTTATTTCCCACTAAAACTCTCAAGAATATTCCATTTACTGTGGAGTCAGAAATGACATTTGCCAATCTTCGACAGGACTCTTATGTGCTTCATGACGTGTACAATCCGAGCTATCGTCACAATGGAGCACTCAACGTAACCTTTAAGGGCGTTTGGTCACTTCAAGACGGTCTCAGTGATGAATTCACTCAATACAAGTATATTCGTCGCGGAAATTTTCACAGGCTGTCTCTGAACTTTTCAATCGTGGTATGAATTAGTATATTATGCCACAAGAGAGAAAAGTGCGTTTTTTCACCGAGTATGAAGTTTGATGCCTGAGCGAACTGACGGCAGAAATTCACACGAGGTAAAAAGGCACTTCCTCCCGAGTGGCATACGCTTCTTTTTCCCGACTGTGCTAAAAAGTGGCCATATTTCTATGCCTCGAACGGGGATAGAAATTAGTCGAGTTTTGATAAGCGGGAAACGTGATTTAGCGGGAGAAAAAGTGAACTTTTCCTTCCGCTAAATCACTTTTCCTTCCGCTAAATTACTTTTTCTCCCACTGGTCAAGAATCGGCCACTTTCCACCCCTGTTACAGGCATGAAATAAGGCCTTCTCAGAGTAGTCGGGAAAAAAATCGTTTACGATTCTTAAAGGATTGTCAATGTAAAGCGAAATGAACTTATTCGTCAATTTTGTATTTGTTTTTATATATCTAGTGTCACTAATTAAAAAAAAAGATCCCGCGCTCCAAACCTCCCAAAGAATGTGCCATCAAGATCTTTTGATGGCGCTTACACACATGTCCTGATTTTTTTTTTTTTTGCATTTTCCCCTACTTATCAAGACTCCAACTTTTTAGGGTTTTATAGCGGGTCGGCCCGGCTTTCCACACATTATTATTCTATTATTCGTCATCCGAACCATTTCTGCCGCGAGCCAGTCCCCCCAAAGTGCGGCCGCATCCGTCTTTCCCTCCGTATAGCATTTGCCACGGCATATTTACCACGGGCATAGGAAAACTGCGGAAAACCATATGCCGATACGGTCGGTCCCAAGTTCGCTTCACGGCGCCGGAGCTACGCCATGCCTAAGCCGAGAATGTAAACATGGACTATAGCTATATATACGTGACGTATACACGTACAGGTATGTGCAGATGACTCGTATATATATATCTGGAACTTTGTCTCGCCCATATTTTCATTTTTCGACTGAGCGACGGCACCGGGATTCGAACCCGCGACCTGCCGGTGCTCTGGTCTCGAGGCAAGCACGCTAACCACTAGTCCACCGCACCGGTTCACATGTCCTGATTAATGTATCCCATAAATATATTTTGAAACCGATAAATTCCGATTGAGTGTAAACTGAAATGAATAGTCTTAATCGACGGGCAGATTGCAATGAACATTTTAACTAAATCGGACTGAGTCATTGTTAACTGATGAAAAAGATTTTTTAATACAAATATTTTATGTTGAAATTATATCGCGTAACTACGATCGGGAGTACATATTTCCTGTGTATAAGCATTAAGATACGTGGTACGTCTCAAGGTGAAGTATTTTTTTGAAAAGGATTTCTTTAGGCAAGCCGCTATAATGAATTGTGACTGCCAACTTTTCTGGAATCTCCCAACGATAATTTTTGGCCACCAACAGCGTGCCTCTCGACCGTCTTTATTTTTATTAATTGCGCGCCAGCCGATTACCTGTTTAATCGGCACTGTTCGTACCGATGATGATTGAAGCACGCGCTCTTACTGCTCCGGCAGCTGCAGCTAGGCGAGGATAGAGGGATGAGGGCGGTGGAAATTTGCGCAAAGTCAAACGAACAGATGACCAGTGAATGGGCAAAAAATATCCGGCCGAAGCCACCCGATTTATTACAATTTTACAACAACCAAAAGCCGGGTACAAAATTGTCCCTGCCAAATTCGCCCCAGCTACTCAATTCACCGTGTTGAATTTCCACGCGTTGTTGAATTCTGGCCCGGTAAAATATCGCAAAGAAATGCAAAGAAATATCCTGAAAGAATTACAGACAATACGATATTAGGGAAAAATAAAATAATGCGACGTCGCAGAGAACAAAGAAAATATTAGAGAGTGGTTGAACAAGAAAATAATACCAATTGTGACGCGGTATTTTTTTGGTCGCGTCCCAGATCCTCGTAAACTAAGAGTTTGAGCGAGCACACGGGGCCTATCTCGCCGCTGAGAGTCCCAGGCGATCTCAAGGGTAAAAACTATTGTAGAGGCAGAATATTAATTCCCAAGGACTTCATTTTTATCGTTTTTCGGGATCATCGGGAGCTGAGCTAACCACCGCTGCGGACTGTTGACGGCATGGCTTTACCCATTTTCACCCGCTGGCACGCACGCTTTGCTTTTCTACCTATTCGCTGCATCGTCTTTCGCCCAGAATTTCCGTGAGTCGCAGCCTGATGGATGCAGTCAACGAGGATATCCGGTACCGTTGGACCGACGGGAGACGCTAAGCTCCGACGCGCGGCATAGTTAGCTGATAAGCGATGTATTTAAAGCGACGTATTTAGGTCGCGCGCGTCGAATTAATGACGCGAGGGAGGCCTTGTTGGGAGAGGTGCCTGGTACCAGACACCGGCCAAAAATCGGGGAAAGTGGGGAGCGAGAGAGAACGCGAGGGAGGCGGCGAGCACGACTCCGAAAATTGGGTCGGGACTCTCTTCTGTAAAGAGACGACGATAGGACGTGTGTGCTCGCCGTACGATTATCTGCCGTGTCGTGCTCGGGGTATCATCTGCACTCGTGCACTCAATCGAGGCTTGACTGATCTATTCGGGATTTGGGATTGTCCGGACGGATACTGTGGTAGGACGGTGGAATTGATACCGGCAAGGATTTTCTCGTGATCATCTGTTCTCGCGGTAAGCCTTCTAATTTTCGATAAGAATCGTCGGACACGCGGTCTGTCATCGGTTCTGCGCGCATTATTGCCGAGCGTATTATTTTGTTCGTAAAAATCCCTTTCGCGCGGTTAACACGAGACCTTCTGGACCGATATAGGTACCCGTCGCACCACTATCGACGACAGCGGGTAGCACTTCCCCAAAAAAATCGAGTAGAACCAAGAGCACAGTTCGTGGCGTGTCGGGATCTCTTACCGCATGACATAAATCGTTCCAGAGGCGAGAAGAAATTATCGGTACCGCTGCAAGGACCTTTTCCAAGGTCGAATGAATCGTAACGGCCTCTATTGACGATCACCGTTCTCGTTTTTCTTAGACTTGTGAGAGGTTCGGATGGTCTCGTCCTTCTTGCCGTACTG
Organism: Amblyteles armatorius; assembly: GCA_933228735.2. Lineage (NCBI taxonomy): Eukaryota > Metazoa > Arthropoda > Insecta > Hymenoptera > Ichneumonidae > Amblyteles > Amblyteles armatorius. Next base: position 8,192,701 of record OW121690.1, read on the forward strand.
GTAACAGCGAAGTCTCGTCAGTGCGGTACATCCTCGAGCCAAATGTCCTCACTGGCTACAACTGAAGCAAGTGATCGGTGGCCGGGCCGCCTGAGCATTCGACGATCTACGAATCACTTCCGGTGCAGATGTAAAAGGTGTAAAAGGCGTGGCCGATGTCGACGCGTTTGCCCCGGGGGACCGAGCTGCAGTGCGAATCGGTTCCAGGGCTCTCGCCGGAATTCGTGCTCATGCGGGTGTAGCCGGACTCGTGGCTAATGCCGATCTCGGCGGAGTCGTCGGTACCGTGTTCCACGTCGGCACGTTGATTGGCGTACGGCTCCGGTGGTCTCCCGAGTCAAGCAAGATCGGTCGCGGTCGGTGCTTGGATGGGTGACCGCTTAGCCGTGCGCTAGCTGGCGCATCTACCGTTGAGCGGGAGTCGCTTTCTTCTGAAACTTGAATGTTTCGGCACTTTACTCAAAGTGCAAAAATACTGGAGGATCAGTAGAATATGGCCGTCTGTGCCGGCACGGGTTTTCCGTAGTTTCCCCGTGTTCCCGGCAAATGCGGTACAGTATATCTAAGTCGGCTACGGACGCACTGGAAGTTAGGTAGCTTAGCTGAGTGCGGGTAGGGAGTGCTAGGGGAGGAATAGGGATGGGGTTCCGTAAAAACCCAGAAGGGTATACGGTGGAAAAAGGAACAAATATAAAAAAAACTGACAATCAGTCATACTCGGTTTTAAAGAGGGTGTATCGTTACATTTCCGGGAAAAAAATGATCATACACTAGCACACCCCGATTTTTCTAATTGCCCCTACTAAACGCCACATATCGACCGCGTGGCTGCGTGGAAGGGGAAACGCCGAGTTGGGCCTGATAGTGCCGGCGCTAAACGTGTGACCTCTTACGGGCGGTTCGACGTAACCTTAAGGCGGTCCTCTAGTTTCTCGGGTCGACAAAATCGATTTTTTTTCATAAATCACATCTACAATATGTGTTGAAAATGTGTGCCAAAAGATTTTCCGATATTCGAAGTGGTTCACAAGTTACGGCCCTGGAACGGAGTAGATATACAGAGCGCGCGCCGCGCTGCTCCGAAGGCCGAGCAGCGCTAACCATTGTATTGATATCCCTAAATCTAACTGCTACTTGAACCTTTTGTGAATTAGGCCCGAGTAAAGGGGAGCCGAGACCGTTGACAGACGCTTTCGAATATTGACCAAGACGCCGTGAAGCGTCGGTTAGTTCAGTTTTTCTGTAGCAGTTGCGAAGCGTACTATATTCTCTCTTGCGAGTCGCACGTAGCTGATTTTTTGAAAATAGTTTTCAAAATGTTAAAGAAAGGAAGTAGAGACGCCCCGGCTCGTTGCGATCGACCTTAAAAGCGAAAATTCGAAGTGAACGTTGGACAGACTGTTTTGTATTGTATTTTGAATTTTGAGAGTGTATTTTCAACCATTTCTTCGGCTGTTATTTGTAAAGAGTGCAAAAGTACGGTGACTCTCCATCAACGTGATATACGAGGATTGGGCTTTAAAATTTCTATGGCGTGCAAGTGTGAGAAAGAAAAAGAAATAGATTCATGCCCAAAAATCGGTAAAGCCTACGAAAATAAATCGTCGCTTAGTTTTCGTGATGCGTTTGTTGGGAGTCGGTTATGAAGGCTATAGAATTTTCTGTGGACTGATGGATATGGGACAAGGTTTTGCTTTGAACACGTACTATTCCATATTAGAAAATATTCACTCAGCTTCTCCGGCTGTTTTTGATACAGTGTTGTCGATTGCGGTTAATCAAGAAAAGAAAGTCCTTCAAGAACAAGGAAAAGCAGAAAATGAATTCACCGTATCTGGAGATGGCACACGGAAAAAAAGAGGATTTTCATATTTATTCGGAGTTTTGACTTCAATTACCAAGTACACCGGTAAAGTGGCTGATGCGTGTGTAATGAGTAGTTTTTGTGCTGGATGCAATTTGTGGAAAAAAAAAATAGTGATCCAGTTGGATACGCAGGATGGCTCGCTGATCATGAAGAAAATTGTATTCGAAATCATACTGGAAGTTCTGGGAAGATGGAAATAGATGCAGTTGTGAAAATGTTTTCTCGTTCAGTAGATAAACATCAAGTTCGATATACGACATACATAGGAGATGGTGACAGCAAGACATTCAACGGTATTTTGAAGGCAGAACCATATGGCGAAGATTTAAAAAAAGAGTGTGTCGGACACGTTGAAAAGGGGATGGGGACTCGGCTCCGAAATGCAAAAAATCTAACAAAGGCATTGGGAGGAAAGGTGCGGGACAACTCACTGATAAATTGTGTAACTGTCCGGCTGTCCCCGAGCACCCGATGATTAGTCAAATCCACGGATATCCACAATAAATAAGAGAGCGCGAGGTGTAAGTGGCGCCACCTGCCACGATCGAGCAGCGGCTCGATCCAACGCCGCGCATGCGTAGCATCACCTAAGACGAAAAGATCGGAAGCACAGCGGCGCTGCCGAGCGGGCTTGCGACGAAAGCACGCTCAAGGTCGAAGAAAGGCGAAAGCGAGGGAAACTCGGCCTCGTTGATTGGACAGAAATTACGACATGAAATTTGCACACGGCACCGACTGAGCACACCATTAGCTCAGCGGGTAACACCGGATGATCGTCACAGCAGTATCGACACGGTATTGGAGGGCAGAGAAGGAACAAGGCTCTTAGCCAATCAGAAAATTAATAATCGGGCGACCACACGCGGACGCGAGGCCGCCAGGAATCTGCCAAACCGACGGAGAGGGAGTCGAAAATCGGGGTATAAAAGACGGCGATTTCGGCAGCCGATCATGAGTGAACAATCTACCTTACCAGCGGACAACTCTCCGGGACTAATAGTGAAAAGTGAACAATAAAAGTGAGGTGAAAAGGGACTAAAGTGAAACCGTGCCAAAAAGGACTTATAAAATTTGTGCTACTGTGGACGTATAAAATTCTGTGCCGAATTGGACTTATAAAATTCGTGCAAAAATCGGACTTATAAAATTTTGTGTCACGCCGGACTTATAAAATTTTGTGCCGAATCAGACTTATAAATTTGTGCTGCTTTGAACTCATAAAATTTGTGCCGATTTGGACTTGTAAAAAGTGAGCCGTTTCGAACTTATAATATCGTGGAAATTGGACTTATGACATTTCGCACCAAGTGAACTCAGAAGAAACGTGCCGGTTCGGACTTAGAACATTTGTGCCGAAGTCGGGTTTATAACATTACCGACAAACAAGTCTATCTAACAATCTCAAGTGACCAGAGCGGCTAAAAGTGACATTCAGTGGAAACTGGTAAAGTGACCAAAAGTGACCGTCGGAAAAGCCTCCAAAGTCACGGAGTAATATTCCAACGCCAAGGACTGGAAAAAGTCACATCCAGGGGTTCGTTCATTCCCCCTGAAGGCTCCTATACCGACAAAACAAGGTAAAAACGTCTTGTCTCCATTTAACACCAATTGCAAATCGCGAAGCGAGCGAGCTTTCACCAACGATCGCCGTGCCGTGACGTCACAGCGAGACAGCCGAGCGCGACGACCAGCTGGATTCAGCAACGATCGAGGAGCTGCCGGCGCATGCGCAGTGCGACATACGCGAATAAAATCTGTCGCGTAATATTCCGACCTCAAGGAATAAAATTATTAACGATAAATGGAAATAAGATCCGAGCATCAGAAGAACCGATTTTCACAAGTTTTGGTTATCAACTGATGAAATAATTAGCTTGAAAGATACTAAAGAAAACGAAACAATTCAAGGAAGAGTAGAACTTGTAATTACCCGAGAGCTTGTCACGTTACAAATAAAAATCATTTTTGTTTACATAAAAAGAAAACGTCTCTGACACACCAACCCATAATTCCTAGACGCTCGAGGCCACGAATCCTTCCGTTTGAGTGCACGTTCCTCTTAAGGAGTTGCGCAAATACGGAAATTATTGTACGAGGCATTTGCTCCTGTTACCATTGATTGGTGCGATGACAACGTATTATGGATTAGCTATTCGGAGACATCCAGATTCTATCGAGGAAATGAGAAAGGAAATTTGGGAAACATTCTTTCACAAGATTTCCACAGACAGCAATCCACAGCATCAAAATTGTCCTGCAGGCGAATCTAATTGGTGCAAATGGCGCAGAGCTGAGTTTCCCGGAGAGGCTGAGCAATTCAAACACAATAAACCACCTCTTTCTGAAGCAGTTCAAAAAGTTATAAAGCCAATTTATGAGGATTTATCCAAAGAAGAATTGTCAAGCAGATGCCTGGGAGCGGAAACTCAAAATAATAGCGAGTCGCTCAATTCGTTAATCTGGACTTTTGCTCCGAAGCACCTCCATTCTGGGCCAAAAGTGTTTGAAATCGCCACGTTTCTCGCTGTCATAATTTTCAACGAAGGATTCAAATCTATCCTGAAGACCTTGGAAACCATGGGAGTGAAAATCGGCCCACAAGCTAAAGGATATATTCAACAGCGTGATAGCTCCCGGATCGACGGTTCAGAAAGGCGCACGAGTGATGTTGTAAAACAGGCCCGAATCGCGAAAAGGGAAGACGGAGCAGCTCTGCGTGACTTCCAAGAAGAAGAGGAAGGCCTATTGTATGGTCCAGGCATAGCAGATTGACGGTGAGATGAAATTTTTAGTATAAATCACATGCGCGAACTTTCAAACGCGTTTTTCTCGAAACACCATTCTTCGAAACGGTGACCACGATATTTCAGAAAATACTGCACCGATCTTGTTCAAATTTATACAGCATCTTTAATATGTTTCAAACCAGCGATTGAACTAGGATTGTCATGATTGCTTCGATAGTTTTTTTTGTACGAGCGAAAGACTTAAGAAAAAATGAGTAAAAAATATAATGTAATTTTCAAGAGTGTATAAAAAAGTAAATTTTTGTAATTTAGTATTCACTCCAGTTCAATCGCTAGTCTTAAATATGAAGATTAAAATGCCGTTTGGTTCTTTGATTTTAGATAAGCAGAACAGCTGCAATCTTGGTCACCGTCAAACACCTCTTTTACTTGATGTCTTCCTGTCGGCCACTATAACTTTCATTCTATTATATATTTTGAATTCAAAAAATGTGTAAAGCTTACTTTAATGTTAATAAGGTTTATGCAAAAACAATGAGATTGATTATTTCGATGCTTTGCCCGTAAAAAATTATTGAAAACGTCGCAAAAAAACAGCCGAGAAACTAGAGGACCGCCTTAAAAAGTTACGGGTAAACGGTACGGCACTGTTCGCGACGGTGGCCGAAACCGCATGGGCGGGGCAAGCGCACGCCTCGTGGTGGAGATTGGAGATGCCGCCCTGGTGGCGTCGCTATTAGAAAAATCGGGGTCCTAGTGTACATGTTCATATATGGATCAGATTTGATTGATCATATATGGATCAGATCTGATTGATCATATATGGATCAGATCTGATTGATCATCTATGGATCAGATCTGATTGATCATATATGGATCAGATCTGATTGATCATATATGGATCAGATCTGATTGATCATGTATGGATCAGATCTGATTGATCATTTATGTGTCGTACTTCCTCGATTATTTTTCTTCTACCGATATTGATTTTAAATTATTGCAAAATGACGATTCTTTTATTCAATAACTCGATACAAAACCGTTCGGTTTCACGATTGTTACGTCCGGACGAGCTCATGTAGAGTTCGTGCTGAGTGAACGTAACGGCGGTCTCTCTTTCGAGTCAAAGCGTTGGCCCTTTACACTGGGAACGCAGACCTCGCCTTCTACTGCCTAAGATTTATGATGCGTTGACAGGGTGCCTGAGACTGAGAGTCTTGTAGCACGTGGGGGAGAGCATGCAGGGATATACGAAGAGTTGTTGAACCGTCTTAAGTACACACGATAAATGTTTTATTGCACGTTGATAAGCGTTGTTACAATTGTTGCGATACTTCCGTTTAATTCTTACTCCGCAAGAGCATCGTCGAAACTTAGCCACGCAGGACTGTTCCAAGAGATCGTCGAGACTTAGCCGCGCAGGGCTATCGGAGATTCACGTCGAACAGAGCTTTGCTCGCCCCGTAGAGTACAGCGGAAGTGTTGCAGCTTTTAAGGCTGGTGGAATAACTGATTCTAGCCGAAAAAGGCTTAGCTTATATACTAGTACGTTCCCTATACTTCCTGTGGTTAGTCGTGTAGCATGGTGGGGTTAAAGCACTTTCCGAATAAAGTTTTAGGTGTGACAAGGCGGTGCATTTGTTCTGAAGGAAATAGTAGTAGATTCTTGGTATCGGTGCCCTTTGACCGCGGTGGGCCTAGAATTTTGGTCTTGTACAGAGGCGACAAGTCGCGTGCCGTCAATGAGTCAGGTGGGCTGCTAGTGGCTAGGCGCGTGGCTAGAAGAAAATGTGTATCGCAGTTTGGGGATAGCGTACGCCGCTCGGCATGAATGGCTTAGGCCGGGAGGGCCTATGAGATTTATTCAAATGCGTAGTATTCAGATGCGTAAGGACGCTGCTCAAGAGAGCCTATGATATTCATTCAAGACGCACTATCCGGGTGCGTGGGGATGCGTTCTAGCCTCATTCACAAATATTGCTCGGGAGAGCTTACGTTCAGAAAAGTATACCGTGTCGTTACGGGGTTCGTAACATAATAACAGAGGTGCGAGCTCTGAATACGTGGATAGTTGTCCTCGCGCACAGGCTACTCACACTCATGGCAAAGGCCGTTACCGTGCCTTGACTTCTCCGATTCCGCGTCAACGATGGTGAAGCCTACCGCTCTCGTTCTCGGCTTCTGTATCGGCGGATGACAGGCCAAATCGGGATCCAGAGAGTACTCCTCCCACGCCCTCTCCAGCATGGGAGGAACATGATAATATTGTCCGGCCCGATAGCTTCTTTTCGCCATGGTTGTCATCCTCTCCAGCCATTCAAAGGTGGAAACATCCGCGCGAATGATGGCAATTTGCAATCTAGGCAACATATTGCGGTGAGCGTAATCCAGTTGCCCGACTCTCTCATTGGTGGTACAACGCGCTCGAACTTCGCTCTCAAGCACGTGAGAAAATCGGAAACGGGCTTTTCAGCGCCCTGTGTGCGTCTCAGAATTTCCTTGCGTAACGAAAACTGCATCGTCGGGTCGCAGCATCTCGTGTGAAAGGCAGCCTCACACTCTGACCATGTGAGATAACGCATACTCCCACTTCGGAACCAGATACGCGCCATTCCCGGCAGAAAGAAGGGAATGCAGCTCAATAAAGCGGTATCCAAAACCGGTACTAGTCGACACCCTTCCTCTATAAGCAATAAAAATTCCTCCACGTCCTCGCCGCGCGCTTCCGAAAATGTCAGGTCCCATTTTCGCATCGTATTATATTCTGACATTCCCGTGTTCGGTGAATCTTGATGTCCATGGCCATAACCTGCAGATCTCGATCGCGAATCGGCGGCATAACGGCCGAAACTCGACATAACCTGTCGCGATTCGTCGAAATCGCGGTTGCTCCTAGCAATACCGTACCGCGAGACGTTAAAGTCACGACCGAAGTCCGGATTATTCCCTCGCGGGTCATGGCAGCCACATCTCCAGTCGTTCGGCGCCCTACGTGGAATCGGCGAAGATCACGCGAATCGGGGCGAATAGACACACCGTGAGTCGTGTGTCGTGGCTGTAACGGTCGATGGGAGACGAGCCCTTCGTGAGTCGTGAGTCGTGAGTCGTGCTCCGTGGTTATAATGGGTGATGGCGAGTGAGCATTTCGTGTATCGTGGCTCGGGGGTCGTGAGTCGGTTAATGATCGTGTGCTGTTCGAGTTATAATTAACGCAGGAATATCGAGAATATAGCATATGGGAGTGATGTAGGATTTTTTAATTCTACTGCAAATCCTATGGGGAGGGCGTGGGGAGGAGGGGGGGGGGGGGGGGGGGACCCAAACATCCAAACCAACAAACAGATCTACAGTTTTCAATATGTATAAGATGTACCGTAATTCCGCATGCCACTAGAAATTTGTAAAGTATACCGCCATACCGTGTATGGTATTTATGCCATGGCACGTCTATGTTACTTCGTCACAAAAACGAGAACCACAAGTGCGAGAGCAGGCTGTCACAAGCTCTCACGGCGCACAGTTCCACTGTCTCGGGCAATTCCGCGGGCTCAGTATAGGATAGGAAAATTGGTATTAATTTAATTGAATAATGTTCATGGCCAATCACTGCGAAAATGGAGAACTTGAACGAAGACCAGATGTACCGAACCGGTAGACCGTAGTCTACCGGTTCGAGAAGGCGAGACCGTATTAAGAGGGTGATCGGTACGAGGAACGTCATAAGGAAGGCACAGTTTCCCGTCCACATCGAAGAATGGATGTCTTCCCTTGCACCGGGATGCTCATCGCTCCAAGCAAGGAGCAATGAACGATCATCAGCGACCATGTATTTGGCTATTGCCAAAAGCTTTTCGTCGCCGTATCTGCGATAATTCGTCGGCTGACGGCCGCTGGGTCATGGAAATTAGAGTAGGCTCAAGGAAGGTGTGGTCGCGATCACGATCGCTGAGCGACAACCGTTTTTCGGAGATTCTCTCGCGAACGGTGTAGCGTGACGGTTTGGACGGCTCACTCTCGGACTACCGTCTTGGAATTCTACGCACCCGAGCAACCAAGGCATTTTCGAGCTTCCTTCTCGTCCTTGGATTTTGTTTCTCGATACCTTTCGCAACCGATGTATTTTAATAGTTGGACGTTTAGTATCGCAGTGGTTGTACCTTTTGTATACGTTATTGTGTTTGCCGTAATTAACGTAAGACTCGGTCGCGGCGTCGGGTACCGTCTCAGGCTTTTCGATTAGTCGTACGCGTTGGATTGAAATCGCGTCGGGAAAGTATTAGACGGGCTCGCGTCGCCTGTGTATAGTTTCTCTGCGGGATTGGCGGGCAATCGCGAGGGTTTCCATTTTGTATGATTGTGTGTTTGTTAACGGCAAGACGTGCGGGTCTCTGCGCTGTTCTTTCGCGATTGACAAATTTCGAGGCTTCGGTCAACGGCGGCAGCTGTTTGACGGGCTAACGGCGAAATAAAAGCGAGAACGGCGGGGATCCGTATCGCCCCGGCTTCTCCGGGTATGCCCAGTACTTTCCAGTGCAATTTTGCCTGCACTTATTACTGGTAGCTAAAGAAACGCTGCTTTATTTCGTGTGTTTCTCGCGTAGGTAGACCATCACGTCGTCGCGCGTTCGGGTTTTCGCTGGCGAGCAAGGGTCCTTCTGACCTTGGTGTGCGACCGCGGAGACATATCGCCGATCGTCGTTTTCCGTCTCCTTTGGGTATCGCGTATTATTTGAGAGTGTCTGTGTGTGAGTCTTCCGAAATTTAGCAGAGACCTAGGGAATTTTATTGTTAAATTATATGATTATTTCTTATTGCGTCATTTAATGTCATTCTGCACTAGGCACTACTCTCGACGGTGAACTGAGTAGCTGCCGAGAGCTTAGCAGGGACTCGATGTACACTGCCCGTCATTGATGCCTGGTTTTTCTGGTTTTTCTATCTTCCTCGATATCTTTCTCGATATCTTAACGGGGTTGAACATATCAGGGAAGACATCTAGCACAACCGATGTCTTGCTGGATAGCTTGCTTGATGTCTTCAATTCCGTTAAGACATCGAGGTAGATATCCAGAAAAGTCAGGCATCAAAGGCGGGCAGTGTACCGGGTAGCTCATAAGTTCTGAATTGATGGAAAAGAGAGCGAGGGACTTTAATTTATTTTATTCTTACTGTTTTACTTGGATTAGATTCCTATTCAATAAATGATTATTTTCGTCTCTCTCAATGTTATGTTGTGATAATCGATCCCGTTTCCACTCAGCTCGAATTCACCGGACGCCCCTCTACCACCCTCCCAAAGCTGCAGCTAGCCGCGCGCAACCTTATCCTTTTGTTAACATCTTGGCCGAGCGGGTCGCACACCGTGTGCGGATGGCGCCCATGATTAAAATATAAACCGATCGAGGGACGGGGCTTTGTCGTTAATTACCGGTAGTGGAGGTTTCAAGGATTTTGCCCTCCACCCGGAAATTTCTCTCACAACCGTAGTACCGTATACCAATAAAGACCTGAAAAGTATACCGTAGTACGATGTACGGTACGCGTCCCCTGGCACGCATACGGCATACGGTTTAAAGAAAAGGCTGTAAAGTGTACCGTTATACCGTAATATCGTATACCAATAGAAACCTGTGAAGTATACCGTAATACCGTGTATGGTATGTGTAACGTGGTACGGTCTGCGGTATAAAGAAATGGCTATAAAATATACCGTAATACCGTATACGGCATGTGTCCCGTGGCAGGGTATACGATATAAAGAAAAGACTATAAAATATACCGTAATACTGTGTACGGTATGTGTAACGTGGTACGGTATGCGGTATAAAGAAAAGGCTATAAAGTATACCGTAATACCGTGTACGGTATGTGTCCCGTGGTACGGTGTAAACAATAGAAACCTGTAAAGTATGCCGTATTACGGTATACGGTATAAAGAAAAGGTCGTAAAGTATACCGTAATACCGTGTACGGTATGTATCCCGTGGCATAGCATACGGTGCCAACAACAACATATAAAGTACTAGCAGTTATGTTGGCGCGCGCTGTGCGACCTCGCATGGGTTTCCTTAATTAACATTGCTTTTATTTCCATGAAAAGATTCGCCACGAGTCTCTTAGCTTCACCAAAAAGGTTGAATCACCTTCACCGAAAGCGCGACGGGGCTGAGGGGGGGGGCTACAGTTTTCCAATATCTCTCTATAATATAAAAAGATTTCGCCGCCGCCGCCGCCGCCGTGGTCACCGTGTCAAGAATCAAGGGGGGGGGGGGGGGGGGGGGGGGGTTGTCAACCGAAGGGGTGATTACCATAGCAACCGGAGGGGTCGTTGTCATAGCAACCGGAGGGGTGGTTGTCATACCAACCGGAGGGGTGGTGGTCATAGCAATTGGAGGAATGGTTACTATAGCAATCGGAGGGGTGGTTACCATAGCAACCGGAGGGGTGGTTACCATAGCAACCGGAGGAGTGGTTGTTATGGTAACAATCCTTAAAGGGCCTTGGAATAATAAGGGCCTGAGTCCATTCTCCGCCGTCTCAAGAATCGAGAGGGGGAACAGGACTTGGATGGGTGATCACGGTCACCCATCCAAGTGTTGAACCCGTCTTTTCAAGGGGGGCTCGAGGGGGGGTTGACGACACGCCGTCGTCGCCGCGTCAAGAATCGAGGGGTTGGAAGAAGGCTTAGAATAATACGGGCTTAGGTCCATCCTTAGAGTGCCTTGGAATAATAAAGGCTTAAAGGTCTACCAAGCTTAAGGGGGTTTGGAATAATAAGAGCTTAAGTTCACTGTCACGTCCTGCCCCTCGGACGACCCTGTTTTATTAATGCTAGAAATAATTTTATTTAAACTTAAGTTAATATTATTCCCACGAATCTCGTCTCCGCTAAATTCAGAATTAACATATTCAGTTTTAATTTCTTTCTCACGCTCGATTTATGCCCACTCAATTTTGCCGTCCGGTCTTTCGATTTTCTCGCTCACGACCGGACGCTAATATCATATTTCTGCCAATCCATATCCGCTCGCGCCAGACGCGAGCATTCGCTTTATTTTATTTCACTCTTTTTTGAGTCTTTTCTGTGCTCGCGCGTGGCGTGCGAGCTCAGCATTTTTGGCCGCTTCACGGCAACTATCGCCACCGAAATTAGTCAGTCTTTGACAAAACCTCGAAGCGAACAGTCGGACTGGTCTTCCACCAGTCCGCGATAAAAGTTAACGGACTTAAAATGAATCTCAGAGAAAACCCTCGCGAATATTCCATGTGCTAACACCGAGACTAGCTCGATTAAAATCAATTTTATACTATTTACGCACGGTAATTCTAAGTCGTCAGTTGTAAAGCCGCAATTGTTATTTAAATAAATCTGCAATTTTATCACTATTTGTTGACGGAACAGAGTAATTATTCCGTACGGAGAACGGACCCGTCTTTATCTCGTTGCGTCCGCGTCATCAACTTCCTCGACCTCTGAGGCTCTCGAGCGGGCTCCCACCTCTGAGCCGCGAGCGATAAAGTTAAAGGGACCTCTCATCGCTGCGGACAAGTCATTCGCACGCCCTTGACTCGACGAGCATATGTCTCGTTCATAAACAGACCGTTGAGACGTAACATATACCAAGCTTAAGGGGGTTTGGAATAATAAGGGTTTAAGTCCATTAAGCTTAAGGGGCCGCAATAGTGGGGCTTAGAATTGTGAGGGTATACGTCTATTTAAAGAACTTAGAATAATAAGGGCTTAAGTCCATGAAGGGGTGCTCGCGCGCTTCGCGCGCGAGCCATCAGCCCCACTAGTATATATATATTGTAACCGTATTTTGCCCAATCTCGAATGTACCCAATCGAGACGGCTACAAAACCCGTCTCGCTTGGCCTTAAGGGCGCCAGCCGCGAGAGCGAGAGCTCGCGACAAAATTTTAATTTCAAGAGCCGAACGAGAGACGAGAGCGACCGGGCGTCGCTCAGCTTTGGGAAATTGGTAGAGGGGGTGGTTCGGTCACCTCCGCGAGGAGGAAACAGAGACTGGGACGAAAATATGGAAACTCCAAAAGATATTTTATTTGAATGAATATCGGGAGCGTGGTCGAGAAGCGAATAGCGTGCACGCTCGTTTCCTGGATAACCAATCTTTTAACAAACGATAACAATAGTTCTCAACGACATTCGGTAACTCTAAAATGGTAACGGATAACCGACGACAACGGATGTTCGATAGCCCGACACTAATCCCTCATACGCCGAGCGTGGATCGCAGCCACGGTACCATGCACAACATAACTTTTACTCCACCCGATCGCAGCGGGGAGACGACGTCACAAAATCTAATCTTCGCCCGATCGCAGTAAGGATACTACGTACTTAACGAAAATACTGACTTTACTGACGGAAGAAAATGATATGAGCAATAATTAGTGAGAAAGACTTAAAGATTCGTTTCAAGAGAATAAAAAATAGGCTACGAGGTAGATCGTTAATAAACGGAATAACTCTCTCGATGGACGAGAGCTTCGAGGCGGCGGGGAGGCGGGAGCAACCGGTCACGAAAGGCGCTAACGGTTCTACATCCAACCCGAATATTCACGAAGCTAGGTTCCCCGCCCCTGAACTGACCTTGACGAACACTAGCCTATGGACTCGCACGTGGCGCAAAAAGACTATTGAAGTAAATGAAGCTAATTAAATGAGAACTTTCCAGGCAAAATAGATACGGAAAAAGAAAAGTTACAATCGTGAATTTACTAATGTTCCCCGAGAACAAAACCCGCGGGACGCGCGCGAAAGCATGCCATTCCCACGATAACGCGTCGAGCTTGTCCTATTCAATCTCTAGTCCCAAACCGAACACGTACGAAGGTCTCACCGGATTATGTTGCAGTTGCGGGAGCCTCTCGAGTTATTCTCGGCCAGAAGTCCCGCGTCGCGATTGATGAGATGTCGGTATTCTCGCAGAACGTTTTGCACGGATCGACTACGGACCCCGTCCTTCCTTCTCGGGAGCCTACGCTTGAGTCCCCGAGAGAAGTAACGCTCTCGCGATCGCGGGTCCTTTTTCCCCCCACCCTATGCCTGTCTTCGTTTCGCCCTCTACTCTATTTGTCCGAGTTCCTCGAATTACGGAGATCTCGCGCGGTTCTTTCAATTTCCTCGCGTTCGTGGTATCGTGAACGCGAGCAGTTGAGTACGCTCGTGGTGGGAGGTGAATCCACGGGCGTCGTTGCGCGTAGACACGGGAACTTCGGTAGGACGAGCGAGGCGCTGACATGGCGACGAGCCGGACGCTGTAGATCTCGGTAGCTGGTGGCTTGTCGTGTCCGGGCGGCTTCGGAGGGTGGAGAGCCCGTTGTCGGTAAAGTCGCGCGCTACCTCGGTAGCGGCGCGGCTGAACGGCTGGCGACGTGTCGAGGTGCTGGCCGGGTGTGACGGTGTCGAGGTCGGTAGCTAGGCTCCAGCCTGCTGACTGTGGCTGGCTGCGGCGAGATCGGTAGCAAGGCTCCCGCTGTATGTCGCTGAGATGCGTCGAGGTGTTCTGGCAGCGGTAACGATCGCCGTACGCTCGAGAGGAGTATCGAAAAGAAAAAGATAACAAAAATTAGTCGTGGAAAGGGTTGGCTCGCGTTTGACCGTGTCTGATTGCCTGGAAGGGACTCTTCCCGGGACGGAGGAAGCCGTGCTTCGTGTCGATTTGTGCGAGAGCCGGACATCGGGCTCTCTTTGTAACGGGAGCAAAAAAAAACCCCGTTACAATATATGTTACCCGATTACGACGTGGTTTAAAACGTAAATTACGATTATTTTTAATAGACTGGTGGAAGACCAGTCGACTGTCCCGTTCGAGGTGTAGATGAGGACTGACGGTAGAAGACCGGTCAGTTTGAGTATTCAATGTAGACTAGTGGATTTTGGTAGCGATAGTTGCCGTAAAGCGGCCAAAAATGCTGAGCTCCGGACGACAAAATTGAGTATGCATAAATCGAGCGTGAGAAAAGAAATTGAAATAAAATATTTTAATTCTAAATTTAGCGGAGACGAGATCCGTGAGAAAACATTAATTTATGAAAATTAAATTATTTCTAATTAGTGAAACGGTGTTATCCGAGGGGCAGGACGTAATAGTGGGTAAGGCTCGAGGGGGAATCATAATCCCCCTCGAGATGCTCGTTCAGTTGTCGTGCATCCAGACACAGCCGCACGTCCCCGTTGGTTTTGATAACGGTTACCACCGGGTTAATATAGGTACTTGTCAATCGTTGAATCACCCCTTGTGCGAGCCTTTGTTAATTTCGTCCGTTACTTTCCCTCGATAGGCCATTGGAACCGGATACGAGCGAGCCGCGAACGGTTTTTCGTCTTTCAGAACGCGTCGATGCTCGTACGCTTGCATCCGCCCCGGTCGTTTCCGAAATACATCCCGATATTCTTAGACCAGTTTTTTGAACGCTTCCTGGACTTTGATGCTCACTTCCCCGCATTCTCGGAGCTTCTCATCGACCTCCGCCTCCCGAAGACACTCTGAGGCGCGATCGTGTATCTCTCCGCTCATCATGTACCTCGTGTCTGTTTCCTCTAGGTCTGTTTCGACGTTGGTAACCTTGATTTGTGCGAGCATCGCTCTGCTCTCCCCCATTTTCTTGGATTCTCCTAGGCCATCCTCCTGCCTCTCCCCCATCTGCCAGTATCCTCCTACTAAGCGTCCAACCGTTTGACCTCGTACCTTGATGCCTCTTTCGTGCATGTCTACGTACACTCCGAGCACTATCATTGCGTCGATACCGAGGAGCAGCAGCGTTTTCAGCAATCTCGGCACCACTAGCAAGGTCACATCTCCTTCGGAATTGTAGACCTGTGCCCTCATCATTATCTGGTGCTTTATTCGCCCTGAGCCCCCTCCGAACGCTCCAACGATACTCGTTGACGTCACCGGTAGGGTCGGGCACTCTCTAAATGCCTCCAGATTCTGTCGATGAAATTCTTCTGAGATGCACGACACCTCGCTACCACTATCGACTAATGCACTGGACATCACCCCTTCAAGGTCGATCGGGACCTCCGGACACATTGGTCGCGTCTCATCATGTTTCGCGCCCCCTCCCGGGACCTCTATATCCAGGAGGTAGTCCTGTGGAGTCTTGAAAATCGTCCCCACCTGTATCCTCCGTTCTTCATTGTCTTCTCCTCCGAGTCCCAATTTTCTGCCGATGCCTTCTCCATAGTGCCACCATTGCCCGTTCGTTTCTTCGGAATGGCTCCTCCCCCGTGAAAAACGATTTCCTTTTTTGTCGCCTTGTCTCCTGTCGGTTTGAATGCAGGTTGAGCCCGAGATTGTCAACCTTCCGGGCTGTTCTCGCGAGCACCGACAGTTGCCTGCTCCGGTACCTCCGCGTAGACCTTTTTCCACAGATCCGTTTCCTCCCCCGGTTTGACTGTCCCCTGCATCTCCAATCCTTCCGGTTTTTCGACCACGTTGTCCATCGTCACTCTCTCTTCTAGATTTGCCGTGCCCTCCTTCCTGCTCTCCGCTCTCTTCCCTTCCGCCTCGTTTCTCTCTTTCTTTTTTCTCCAAAATTCCACCTTCTTCCGGTCGTCCCTTTTCTGCTTCTTCTCGTCCTCCTTCTCTTTTTCTCCTCTCATCTCCACTGTTGCGCCTCGTGGTCCTTCCGCGTACCTTACGGACGCAACGTTTACGTGTTTCCCTAGTTCGTGTTCACAGGATTCGCGTTTACACTTGGTGCCGGCTGCATCATTGGCGCAAGCGTTTGGGGCGGAGTCACGGGGTAAAATGGCGGCAGGACCGAAAAATTCGGTGTGGCTGCAGCCACCGGTGGTCCCTGTCACGGATGGTAATTCTGTGGCTGGCCTGGGGCTGGACCAGACGCTGCATTCGGTCATTGGCCTTGCGGTTCCCCCCGTTGCTGCCAAGGACGCTGTTCTCCGCCGTTTCCTCGACCATTTCCCCGATGTGCCCCATATCCGCTCCCGTTCAGCCGATCGTTGGTGCGACTCGCATTCGCCGTGCCGCCTAGGTCGTTGCTTTCGAGCAACTCGACCAGCGCGCTCAGCTTACTCACCCTTTGGACAAGAATCGCGGTCCTTATATTTGCGTCAAAGTGTTTTGCGAGACGGCGGATCGTTTCGGTGTCACTGATGGGTTCGCTCAGATCGCGAGCGTTTCCAATCACCCGGGTCGCATATTCTGCCTTCGTTAGGCACTGTCCCTCGACAAAGTATGTGCCATATTCGAGGTGACGCTTTACTTTATCTTGCAGTTCACGACCTCAATATCGTGCGCGAAACGCCTCTTCAAACTGTGCGATACTCGAAATTTCCGGTGCTACAAGATGCCACCAATCCCTCGCCGTTTTGATCATGGCGTCCCCCATCAAGCACCGGAATTCCGTGGCTTCGGGCTCCATGGCACTGAAATGATCCCTGAGCAATTTTAAGTAGTGCATCAGCCGCTCCACTCCATCGCCTTTGAACGTCGGGAGCTTTTTCGAGGCTACATAAGCTTTGCTGGCGTTCAAGCCCCCGAGCATCGTTGTTCCGAAGGTCGATTGCGACATTGCCCCTCTTGCCTGGGCTGCATATTCCCGCACTCGTCTTGCATTTTCTGCGGTTTGTAGAGCCTTTTTCGCCACGCTTGTGACCCCTTCTACGCGGTCGATCAACCTCCCCACGGCCACATCCTGTGCCGCCAACTGCTCTCGAGTGTGGTCGTTGATCGGTATCTGTTCGTCCCGGATCGACTCCCGCATTGTGACGATTTTCCGATGTGTTTCTGCCTCGCTATCGTTCACTGCGCGAGACAGGGCGGTTAGCATCCTGTCCTGAACCTGCTTCGTACGCGTGATGCAGGCCGATGCCTGGCTCACCTGCGTGTCGTGTAGCTTCGTTACCTTCGTCTCAACCTGCATCAACACCTGCATCAGTGCATCGTTCGTGGTTCCTCTCGTGGTCGTGTCCCTGATGGGGTCGGGTTGTTGGTTGTCTTCTCTGTGCCTGTTTTCGCTTCCCTCCCGGGTGGTGGATTTGTCCTCAGTACCCCGCCGGTTATCTATATTCGTCTGGGGAATCACTGAGAGGCGATTCATCGCGGCTTGGCTTCGGATACCATTTATTCCCACTAATCCGTCTGCCGTCATCGATTCCCAGGCCAGGGTAAGGTTTGGTAAATTCGCGTCCACGAGGCTTCTGTCGAACGATTCTTCCGACGCCCCCGGGGTCTCGTTCTCGTTTCCGGCTTCTTCCGGTCCCGGTAGCTTGCCATCATGGACTGACTGCTGTGCTCGAAGCCGATCGCTGCGCGCTCGGGCCGCTCGATGTGCGTCTTCTTCCGCCGCCATCAATTCGAGCTCGCGCCTTTCCTCGGTGACAGATTTTCCCGCTATTTCACTCGGCAATCTTTTTCTTTAATTTTTTTCAGACGGTTAACTTCCTTTATTTAATTTTACAGCCCTGATACAACCAATTCCTTTTTTCTCGAGCCCCACGTTGGGCGTCAAATGTAACAGTGGCTAAGATTCCTACATTGATTTCCGGATTCGCGTGCCTCCTGAAAAGGATCGGACGCTCAACCGGGAGGGATTTCTCGGGCTGAAGAATCAAGGAATTATAGACTGTGTACCAGGTGCGAGATAATGAGTAGATTTTTGTTTTTATTTCTCCCGTACAGATCCTTGAGTAATTTGTACTGTCGTTTGCTCGTACTTCTTTTTCGTGTATGGCACGATTGGTTCAGCCTCGTCCATTCCGGTTCCTGTCGCCGCGTACGGGTGCGCCTCTCATGGGAGTCCGAACCTTAGTCCGGGTTGTGTCAAGATGGCAGCCGCGCGCCGCTCAGCTTGCCATGACGTCACGGCGCTCGGTGCGTTGGTGACAGCTCGGTCGCTTCGGATTTTCTTCGTCGGATTGCCGGGTTTCTTCTGCTCCTTTTTCGTTGCCGCTTTGCGTATGGTATCCCACGACGTGCACCTCGCGATTTCCGTTAGCGTTTCCGAATTTTTCGCGTTCTTTCTTTTCACCGACATTCCCCCGGTCACTTTCGGTAATTTACCGGCGCGCTTTGGTCTTTTATCCCGCGGTTTGAATTTTTGCAAGTCTTATCTGGCACAGTGAAATCCTTATAGGTGTTAGCACGCGTACCGGGTATTTTTTTAAGTCGTATCAGCACCGCGAAAATTTTATAAGTATCGGTGAGCACAGGAGATATTTTATGGGTATTATTAGCCCAGCGAAAATTTGATAAGTATTAGCAAACACAGGAGATATTTTATAAGTATTATTGGCATAACGAAAATTTTTTCAGCGTTAGCAGGCACAGCGAATATCAAGTCAATTTACAAGTCGATTTAGAGCACATTTAATATTTTACAAGTCCTTTTTATTCACTTTTTAAATTTTTTCACTTGCCCGTTTTCTGCTGGTCGTCCTGCTGGTGTTGCTTCCGGTGATTGTTGTTATCGTTGACTGATGATTGATGGGCACTTTCTGGCTTTTTTATATGCAAATTTACACCTCCCTCCTGGTGTAATTTGCATGTTTTTGGCGGATTTGCGGCTGCGCCTCTGTATTTTTCGGGTCTAATATTGCTATTGGTTCCGAGGGGTTTTTTCTCTTCACCCTCCAATCCTCGATCGCTAATTCTGTGACGTCTTCGTCCTTGTGCCTTTTCGGTAATCGGGTATCTTTCGTCCTCGGGGTGTCGTCATTTCTGGCCAATCAGCGGCGTGGCTTTTCCCTCGCTTTAATTCCGGGTGCCCTTTGTTGTCGTTGCTGCTTGTGGCCGCTGTACGTCACTGTCGGGCTTGGCATGCTCCGTGCTGTTGGGCCGTGGGCGCATGCGTCGCTCGAGTATCGATCGGGTACCGCGTGATCCCGTCCGATGGCGCCACCGGTCCCTCTGGCGAGCCGTCGTGCTGGATCGGCGCTTGTCTCGGCACGCGCTTACCTTCGTTGGTGGGAGGGGGTTACAGTGTGCGTGTGTCGTCTAAATAGCAATTTTTCCTTGGATCCCACTCCTGACACCATGTGATGGTCGTCAGGTATGGTCGAGAATAAATAATTGTATGATGTCGAAATACGGTTAAAAGAGATTTATTATGTGAGTAAAGGAGAGTGAACGTCTTACAAATCCGGGGCTCTGAGATGAACTGAATAAAGGGCCTGGTGGAAGCAGGGCCCTCGCCTATTACTACGCGCGACAAGGTATTCTTACGCACTGATAAGACGTTGCTCGCACGTGGCGGCCGCAGCGGCTGGACCGTTACCGTGACAGCGTGAACGTTCGCACGGAAGGTGCTGACGGTGCAAAGATTAGCGAGAATTTAGATAAAATATTAAACTTGAGTTTCGTGCGCTAAAAATAGTAACTCGAAATATGGGACCGTCGCAGGGACGAGATGAACGGGAATACCCTGGTTCGTCAATCGACATCTGGCTTAAGACCTGGCTCAAAATCTCAGGACTTTCACTACGAAGATTCTCTGTGAACGAGGTATTTTCTGGACGTTTCGAACTGATTTTCCGGACTTGTCGGTTACTCGCAGTGCGTTCCGAAGTCAAACTTGTCGGAATGTTTTCGCATGTTCCTGCTACAGATTCTGACTCCTCGTTGAAAGACGCAAGCGAATTCGTGTGTGCCGCCGCAAAGTCACGATCGGTAAAAACATCTCTGTTGAATAGCCAAATCCCGGGTTTTTTAAACCCATTGACTGTATTTGATAGCGATGCTGTATGCATGAACGCCTCGCCAAACAGTTCGGCGATTTGATACTGCGTAACAACGGCTCCAGCATAATTACGCAGCTACGTCTTCACAGCAGCCGAATAATATATATCGATCGGTCTCATTAAGCTAACATCTAGCGGTTGCAGTCTGTGTGTACAGTGGGGCGGAAAAAACAAAATGATGATTCCGTTCTCTCGTGCCAAATCCAAAACGTTCAGATTCTTAGTATGTGAAGCGTGTCCATCTAATAAGAGTAGCACCGGTGTTGTCTTCGTTGCTCCCGAAAAAGCGGAAAATTGTTTGTACTACTCACAAAAAATGTCCGTTGTTATCCATCCCGAAGGATTATATTGGGCCCAACTTTGATCCGGGGCTCCATTTAGCAGTTCGGCCTGTGGTGTTTTGCGAGGAAAAATAAACACGGGTGGCATGTAGGCACAGGGGCGGATTTCTGCTTAGGCCAAGTAGGCCATGGCCTAGGGCGGCAAAATGTAGGGGGCAGCAAAATTCTGGCGATTTTTTAAAAATAGTCATTACACTGTTATTGCAAATAATTTATTGATTCTGACGGTTTATAGTTGATTGAAACTTTACACCTCGAAAATAATTTATTTGACGGGCACCTGCAAATGAATATTTATCCGGCGTAAATAAATATTTTAACTAATTTAAACAAATGTTTATTTAAATCAAATAAATACACATTTAAACTGAATAAATATTTATTTGTGGGGCACCCGTAAAATAAATTCTTTTTTTGGGTCCAGAGTCAAGGTTTGTTTACTTGTGCACCTATTACGATGTATCGTCCTCTAACCGGCGGCAGCGTGCTCAGGCCGGCACGTTCTCGATACTTCTAGTCAGCGCGGAGGCGGTATTCAGAGTGCTAAGTATTGTCCCGGATAACAAACGTTGATTGAGACACGAGCGAGTTGTATGAAACTTCTCAGTAACAACATTTTTTTAGTGCTTTAATATTTAGTGATCTTCGTACTATAATTTATTTTGAGAAGATGAGGGATGGAGGAAATAGTTCAGCGGATTTGAATTCAGAAAGCGAGCGAAAGAGAAGACAGAAAAAGAAGAAAATGCAATTTAAAAAATGAGCAAGTTGGTCACGTTTTTCACGAGGTCTGAGTCAAATCGGAATGATCTGGACAATTATTGCTCTTCTGCTGCTCCGAGGACAAGTACTAGTGGAAGTATCAGAATATCGAATCCCCGAGTACTAGTACCTGCGGTGAGCCTACTGACTCTGCTACGATTAGCGCTGTGTCAAGTGCTAATAGTCCAACGGAATCATCAAACAACTGACAGACCGAGTCCTTTCTACTGAGTAAAGATCCAGCGAAATGGACTTCAAATGATAATACCAGGGACAACAAAGCGATGAACGGCGTGCAGCAAAATTTAGATTCAGATTTTTCTCTCAGCAAACGTGAATACGACGATCGTGCCCGGTACTTGTCGAAGTCTGTTCGAACGAAAGCTGTTGAATGGAGATTTTTCTCCATTCAACCAGCTTCTTGGGGTTTTTGCCCCAAGAAGCTGGTTGATCTATTCAGAAAGCACTACGCGAGTTTATTGTGGACCATGTCTTGCGTTTGATGGTGGATCTCAGTTTGGCTCAGTTTAGGATTCAATGACTGGAAGAACGCCGCCCATCGAGTTGCTCAGCACGAAGATTCTTCAGTTCATAAATCGTGTATTATTAATATGAAGAAGAGAGGTAACATCCTTTGCCGTGTCGACCGTCAGCGGACAGCACAACTCGATGACGAAATAACGTACTGGAAAAACGTACTGAAGCGCGTGGCAGCAGCCGTGAAAGCTCTTTCATCACGAGGACTACCATTCAGAGGTCATGACGAAAAATTTGGGTCGCCGAACAACGGCAATTACCTGATAACGCTGGAGCTCCTCGCTGAATTCGATCCATTCCTTGCCGATCATATTTCACGATGCGGTAATTCGGGCAGCGGTCACACTAGCAATATGTCCAACGATCTGCGATGAATTCATCCAACTTATGGCAAACACAGTGACCGGTACGATTTTACCCGAGATGAAGTCAGCGAAATACTTCTCGATAATAGTTGATTCCTCGCCAGATATAGCACACATTGATCAACTAACGTTCGTTGTGAGATACGTGCAGAACGATGGTTCACCAGTTGAGCATTTCTTTCAATCCATCATCAACACCGGACATAAAGCTATCGAGATGACCGACGGAATATCTTTAGCCATGAAAAAACTTGGAATTAATATCGCGAATTGCCAAGGCCAATCATACGACAACGTCTCGAACATGTCTGGCATTTATAATGGGTTACAAGCGCAAATAAAAAAAATTTCCCCGCGTGCTGAATATGTTCCTTGTGCAGCCCATTCTCTAAATTGGGTTGGGCATTCGGCAGCGGAAAGTTGCGAAGAGGCTTGTTCGTTTTTCGGACTTATACAAAAACTGTTTAATTTTTTCTTTTTTTCTTTTTTCAAAATTTTTCTTTTTTCACGAATCTTGAAGGGTTAAGCCCGGCAGAAATCACGGCGAAAGCAACAGCGTTGAAAGAGACTTACACTTCCGATCTCGAAGAAAGCTTTGTAGACGAGTGTCTGCATTTCCGGTGTAAGTTAAAGACAACTCGAGAACGCAAAGAGATAGCGGGGACATTATTAAAATGGCTTCGCGATCAAGATCTCCACACTGTTTATCCGAATGTCGACATAGCCCTACGCATGTTCGTTTGTACCCCCGTTACAAACTGCTCCGGTGAACGGAGTTTCTCATGTTTGCGGCGAGTAAAAAAATACCTCCGATCTAACATGAGCGAAGAAAGATTAAAGGCTCTCGCGATTCTCTCCATCGAGTCACGATTAACGCGATCGTTGAATTGTGATAATTTGATTCCCGAGTTCGCAGCTCAAAAAGCGAAAAAAAAAATTGTTTGTAAGTCATAATAAAGAGGGGAAATAAACGATCAGTTTGTTATCTGCTGTTTCCGGCATTTCGATTATAAATATACTCTTTCCTGCTTTTATTACTACAGAAAAGGGGCGGCAATCTTCCGGCGGCCTAGGACGCCCACGATGTTAAATCCGCCCCTGGTGAGAGTCGAGTAGTCAAACGCTACGCGCGATGGGTTGTAAGACAAAGGAGAGCCACATTCTAAGGCGCGTTGTACGAAACAAAACCGGAAACGTTTCCCCAAAGTACAAGTCAATACTATACACCGACTATTCGCTACACATAGGAATATTTTATACCACGCACTAATCTTTATTAACAGCCAACTGTGGATCAAGATTTTCGGGCGAGGGTCGTTTTCGGCACATCATATTGTTTCGCTGCGGCGAGCAACCCTATTTTGCCGGCTGATGCACACATCATTAGACGTGTCATAAATTCTTCGGTCCACGACTGTCCCGTGGTGTTCCTTTTATAAAGGCGTACCATTTTTCGATCTATTAAAGAATTACGATTAAGAATACGACCGGTCATAAAAGTAATGAATGAAATTGGTGTAATTGGTGGCGCCACTGGCGGCGTCACTCCTGGCGCCACTAGTGGGGTTACTCATGGCGCCACTGGTAAGCGTCCGAACTTCACAATTAAAGTACTAATCTCGATAATTAAAAGAAAAAAAAAAGTATTTTGCTTCCTCATAGAGGAAGTTTTGTTATAGTGAAAAAAAAACGTTTCGAGACTTTTATGAAAACATGTTCAGAATGTTCCAAAACATCGAAAAATTACATTCAGAAAAAATGTCCGGGCGTGTGCGTGCGCATGTGCGTGGGCGTGGGCAAGCGCATATGCGTGCGCGAGCGCGTGCGCGTGTGCGTGAATCGGACGCGAAAAATTCAAACCGCTATATCTCGAGAACGCCTTGACCGATCAAGCCGAAATTTCACACACATGATGTATGGTTAATAGGCAATGTTTCCGCAACATTTCGTCCCAAAATGTTCAATTGTTTTTTTTTGTACGTCATTTTTTATTTCTTGAAAAATGTTGGTCCGCACTCTAGTACTAACAATTTTTTAGCTATCTGGCTAAAAACACATGCACATATGAAATATGATCACCCGAAGACCCCATTAAAATTTAAAGAGATAATTAATAATAATAAATAAATAAAAATAAATAATAAATAAAATTAAAATCGATTCAACCGTTTAAGTTTTATGTCATTTTGAATTTTTTGAATTTCACGCAAAATAAGCACATTATTTTAAATGCAATTTTCCTTAATAAATATTCATTTATGACTAAAATAAGTGTAGGATTCGTGATCATTGTGAAAAAAATACATGGAATACAATCCCGAAGTGACGACTAACGAAAAAGTTTATCGGGCATTTATATCGCCAAAATTACAAAAATAGGTGATTTCGCGTATTTTAAAACAGCGATTTCTTTGGTTCCCAATGGCATCGCGGAAAAACCTTGGTGCACATTATGTATAATGTAATAATGACAACATTTAATGTATTTTTCTCTGGTGATCACGAATCTACCACTTATTTGATCCATAAATAAATATTTAATACAGAGAAACTCAAAAAAATTCAAAATGACATAAAATTTAAACGATTTAATCGATTCTTCCCAAATTTCATAGAGATTATTGGGCGATCATACTCTATCTGTAAAGAACTTTTTATCCCGATAGCTAAAAAATTGCAAGAACTAGCGTGCGTACATACACTTTTGAAAAAATAAAAAATCTGCGATTTTTCATCGTGCAGCGACACATAGTCTTCCCTTCTCCCATTTTGCTCAAATTCTCGTGTACCGCGACGTTTTATTTTTGCTTATCCCATTTTGCCCCGGTCGCGTTTTTCCACGATCCTATCGTTTCACGCCGTGCAAGTTTCCCTTGTCCCATTTTGCCCCGATCCCATTTTTCCCCAATCCCATCGTGCCCGGGTACCATTATCGTGCTCCGGTATGCCGTTCGGCCCCGCTCTCCCTTAGTCGGAATGGTCCAAAAAATATCCTTCGTGTCTCGTCTCTCGTATCTCGGGTTTATTACTTAGCAAAGGGTTAAAACGTTCTTTGTGCCTACTGTCTCGTGCCTCCTTTTTCGGAATAGCGTTCAAAACTCCTTCTTCGTGGCGCGTGTCCCAAAGCTCGAGGCTCGTGGCTCGTGGCTCGTGTCTCGTGTCTCGTGCCTCGCGCCTCGCGCCTTGTAGCATAGTGTTTAAACGTTCTTCTTCGTGGTTCGTGGCTCGTGGCTCGTGGCTGGCATTAGTCGGAAAAGCGCAAAAAATGTCCTTTGTGTCTAGTGTCTCGTATCTCGGGTGTATTACTTAGCACAGGGTTGAAACGTTCTTCGTGCCTAGTGTCTCGTGCCTCGTTTTTTCAGAATAGCGTTCAAAACTACTCCTTCGTGGCGCGTGTCTCAAAGCTCGAGGATCGAGGATCGTGGCCCGTGCCTTGTGCCTCGTGGCTCGTGCTTGGTATTCTGAGTAATAACTCAGAATGACGCTGAAATGTTATTTGCATCTCGTGCCTTGTGCCTCGTACCTTGCAGCATCGTGTTAAAACGTTCTTCTTCGTGGCTCGAGGCTCGTTGCTCTTGCCTGGTATTAGTCGGAATAGCGCCCATTTGTTACAGTAATTGTTGCCGACTTAGTCTGTAACAAAGTTTGTCTGTGTCTGAGACTGTCTGAAAAAGCACAACGTTAGCGGATGTAGACTTTAATACCGCGTCCGATGATACCTGGGAATTCTGCGGGATGTTTGCGGGAATGGAAGTTTTTGATAATCTTTTATCGGGAGCGTGAGTAGAATTTCAATTATTAGGGAACTAGTATTATCAAACACTAATATGTAGGATGCGCGCAGCCGAGCAGATAGGCGCGTGTCTCATACGCAGTCGGCCCAGGTTCGATTCCCGGCAAGCACCAAGAATTTTCTGTGGTGTTTTTTCTGCGAAAAAGTGCTTCGGAACCCATTATAATAGTAGGTCCAGAGGACAGGTCCAGCGCCTCAGTATGGGAAACCGAACCGACTGGAAAGTGTCGCAGGTTCGATCCCCGAGACTGAAGTTACCGTAGGTGAAAAGAAAACGGACGGAGACGTATCCGGAAAAGGAGCCCGTAACCCTTAGGGGATCGGTGTAATCACACAATACCCAAATACTAATATGTGTTTTTTTATGCAAAGAGATTCGGCTAAGGGAAAAATGCTCGGTATTTATCATAGCCTGGTCATATTTTGCTAACATAAAAAGTAATTATTAAAAAAATGCTCAAAAAAAAAACCAAAAACAAGTTAAATCATAAGCTAAATAGTCGTCCCCCGATTTATACATGTGTATATATATATGTGTGTGTGTGTGTAAGATAGGAGATATGTAGTAAAAAGTGTTTAAATGTTTATATGTAAAAAAAGTGTTTAAAAGAAATCGCAAACAACAATACTCGATGTGCCTTTTTTTATGCAAGGAACCAACTTTATTTGTATTCCAAGGGTGGACCAAGTATTGTTTTTTCTTTTTTTTTCTTTGAGAATAATAGTTGTAGAGTAATATATGGGAAGCGGAAAATGGTTTTAGGTCCTAAAGCCTGATACTTTCGTACAGAATGACTTTTTGCAAATTTTAAATGCCGCTCACTGCTATCGAAGATTGCATAAGCAATTGTCAATGATAGCGCTAGGAATGCTTTGTGAAAATGTTTTTTGTTGACGATTCTGTCCAACATTGGAACAGAAACGGAAACCAACCATTTTTAGACATAGCACAATATATATTTTATTATTCGCACTAACTATTAGTCTCAGGGGACATGCCATATTATTTTACTTGTATAATACGAGAGAAATCACAAATTGCCTCGTAACTTAGAAAGTAACACTTCATTTATTAAGGTAATAGTGAGTATTGATTGAAGTAGAACCTTGACAATAAATTAACAAAAAAAAAATAAGGAATGAAAACTTCTGATACATAAATGCTGCATTTATGCATCGCCACGGAATATTTCTCCCTTTTCGTATGGTTATCGTTAATACGATTGTGTAATTCGAACAACAGAAAGTTTTCTCGAGCTCATACCTGCCGTGGGAGACAGTTCGGACAAAACCACTTTTTGACTCTCGGTGCCCGTTTGAATCCATCGCATTGTAGCGATTCGCTACCTTTATAAATAACCGACGGATCTATCGGTCAAATTCAGACAACACTCGCGCACTCGAATTCCGCCTACGTAGGGATCGATATGATCGATCTACTATCATCCTCAAATTGTACTTGAATATTCCGGGATCCGAGGTGTCGAAATCCGGTCTCTCCCTCGTCCCAGTCGTCTAACTACCGCCATGAAAGAGACACGCTCTCCGGTCGACCTATATACCAAGCAATATTGTCTGTAACCCGAAAGGGCATCGTTGAAACCGCCAACGGACAGTGGAACCGGTTAAAAGTTATGTGTAGATTGCGCGGCGACGTATAGGAAGAATTATTGTTCCGGTAAGCCTAATCATTTATTAGTCTAAAATCGCTTAAATGTACGCCGAAATTAACGCGTCCACACGAGGTCGCGCGAATTAATGTACCCAATAAGACTGACGCCCTCACAGAACATGAGCGGCTGGGGTTTAATATAATTCGAGCTTATATTCTGGGAGAACGACAGCGAGCCGAAATCTATCTCCATACTGAATCACACCCATTCGATTCCACTCGTCGGAATCTTTCGTCTTGCGCTAATGTGAGCCGGCTCCGAGGGGAACAATCCCGACGTAAACACGATCCGAGATAAGTCACTATTGATATCACTCAATGTATGCCGCTATTATTGTTTTCGTCGTTACCTTCGAGGTGATAATTGATTTGATGTCGCAAAATTATTCTGCCGTGCGTTAAGCACTCGCCGGTCGAAACTAGAGTTAACTAATTAGCCACAAAGTATTCATTCAATAAGGATAATTGGGTACAACGAGAATTATTTAACAGAAAAGTTAACATATGTGGAGTGAAATATTTTGTACGTTTAGGAGGAAATGATAATGTGTGTGGAATTGTATAATATGATGCGAACATTTATGAGTCTTATAATGTAAAAAAAGAGTTAAACAAAAGAAGAACCATTACGTTGACAATATTTACGAAGTTTTTCCTTGTCGGCCCTCAGTAATGAAAGTTTACGTTTCTTCGTGTTGGATATATTCAAATAAACAGGTCAATTTCGTCCAACAACCTTGATTTTTTCTGACATTCTTTTTTTTCAAATCGCTGTCAGTCGAAAGAAGTCAGTTGTGACTTCTTTCGATGAATCCAAACAAGATTCGGTCAAGCAGCAACGTGATTCGAGTGTTTCGCAGAAATTACTATTACCATCTAATACCGTCTCTGGAGTTATTTGATCATCGCTTCCTGTAATTACAGTCTTGCTGTTGTTACTTTGGTCATCGCCAATTCTTGTAACGTGCACTTCATAGCCTTTCCGCCATATATCGCAAATTTGCCGCATCACTTTTATTTTCGCATCAAAGCGCGGTCCACCTGACAGACTTGCCAAGTTGAGCATTTCGTTCGTTAAGGGTGCTCCTTTTTTTCGTTTCTCAGTTACCGTTATCGGCCTTCTGGGTGTTACTTTGAATATGGTAGGACCGCAATTGCTAATTTCAGCATCGGATTCTAGTTGCGGAGAGCGGAAGCGTCTTTGATTTTTTATTGCATATTGCTTCGTGCATCGTGGCCGACACAGCTCTTTGGCAAATAATCTAAGCTTGAAGTAGCTGCGCACAGCGAAAATATGACGGCAAGGTAGAAAGTCTGATATCCAAACTGAACATTGACTCAATGACGGTGTGACGGTCAACTGAATATTATTCGATTTTACGTAACAAACTCCGGAACTTTCATCATGAAATACGATGTGTGCAACATATCGATGTTCTCGGATTTTTCCAAGAATGATGCCTATGCGATAAGGGAGGAATATTCAGTGGCGAAGTTTTTATTCCTTATTTTTTTTTTTTAAATTTATTGTCAAGGTTGTGCTTCAATGAATACTCACCATTACATTAGTAAATGAAGTGAACTTTCTAAGTTACGAGGCAAGTTGTACTTTCTCTCGTACTATACAAGTGAAATAATATGGACAGGCGGACAGGCGGACAGGCGGACAGGCGGACAGGCGGACAGGCGGACAGGCGGACAGGCGGACAGGCGGACAGGCGGACAGGCGGACAGGCGGACAGGCGGACAGGCGGACAGGCGGACAGGCGGACAGGCGGACAGGCGGACAGGCGGACAGGCGGACAGGCGGACAGGCGGACAGGCGGACAGGCGGACAGGCGGACAGGCGGACAGGCGGACAGGCGGACAGGCGGACAGGCGGACAGGCGGACAGGCGGACAGGCGGACAGGCGGACAGGCGGACAGGCGGACAGGCGGACAGGCGGACAGGCGGACAGGCGGACAGGCGGACAGGCGGACAGGCGGACAGGCGGACAGGCGGACAGGCGGACAGGCGGACAGGCGGACAGGCGGACAGGCGGACAGGCGGACAGGCGGACAGGCGGACAGGCGGACAGGCGGACAGGCGGACAGGCGGACAGGCGGACAGGCGGACAGGCGGACAGGCGGACAGGCGGACAGGCGGACAGGCGGACAGGCGGACAGGCGGACAGGCGGACAGGCGGACAGGCGGACAGGCGGACAGGCGGACAGGCGGACAGGCGGACAGGCGGACAGGCGGACAGGCGGACAGGCGGACAGGCGGACAGGCGGACAGGCGGACAGGCGGACAGGCGGACAGGCGGACAGGCGGACAGGCGGACAGGCGGACAGGCGGACAGGCGGACAGGCGGACAGGCGGACAGGCGGACAGGCGGACAGGCGGACAGGCGGACAGGCGGACAGGCGGACAGGCGGACAGGCGGACAGGCGGACAGGCGGACAGGCGGACAGGCGGACAGGCGGACAGGCGGACAGGCGGACAGGCGGACAGGCGGACAGGCGGACAGGCGGACAGGCGGACAGGCGGACAGGCGGACAGGCGGACAGGCGGACAGGCGGACAGGCGGACAGGCGGACAGGCGGACAGGCGGACAGGCGGACAGGCGGACAGGCGGACAGGCGGACAGGCGGACAGGCGGACAGGCGGACAGGCGGACAGGCGGACAGGCGGACAGGCGGACAGGCGGACAGGCGGACAGGCGGACAGGCGGACAGGCGGACAGGCGGACAGGCGGACAGGCGGACAGGCGGACAGGCGGACAGGCGGACAGGCGGACAGGCGGACAGGCGGACAGGCGGACAGGCGGACAGGCGGACAGGCGGACAGGCGGACAGGCGGACAGGCGGACAGGCGGACAGGCGGACAGGCGGACAGGCGGACAGGCGGACAGGCGGACAGGCGGACAGGCGGACAGGCGGACAGGCGGACAGGCGGACAGGCGGACAGGCGGACAGGCGGACAGGCGGACAGGCGGACAGGCGGACAGGCGGACAGGCGGACAGGCGGACAGGCGGACAGGCGGACAGGCGGACAGGCGGACAGGCGGACAGGCGGACAGGCGGACAGGCGGACAGGCGGACAGGCGGACAGGCGGACAGGCGGACAGGCGGACAGGCGGACAGGCGGACAGGCGGACAGGCGGACAGGCGGACAGGCGGACAGGCGGACAGGCGGACAGGCGGACAGGCGGACAGGCGGACAGGCGGACAGGCGGACAGGCGGACAGGCGGACAGGCGGACAGGCGGACAGGCGGACAGGCGGACAGGCGGACAGGCGGACAGGCGGACAGGCGGACAGGCGGACAGGCGGACAGGCGGACAGGCGGACAGGCGGACAGGCGGACAGGCGGACAGGCGGACAGGCGGACAGGCGGACAGGCGGACAGGCGGACAGGCGGACAGGCGGACAGGCCGTCAGGCGGACAGGCGGACAGGCGGACAGGCGGACAGGCGGACAGGCGGACAGGCGGACAGGCGGACAGGCGGACAGGCGGACAGGCGGACAGGCGGACAGGCGGACAGGCGGACAGGCGGACAGGCGGACAGGCGGACAGGCGGACAGGCGGACAGGCGGACAGGCGGACAGGCGGCAGGCGGACAGGCGGACAGGCGGACAGGCGGACAGGCGGACAGGCGGACAGGCGGACAGGCGGACAGGCGGACAGGCGGACAGGCGGACAGGCGGACAGGCGGGCAGGCAGACAGAGCTTCTGTGAATTATGAAAAGATTTTTAAAGTATAAAACGATATTGCGTGGATTTATTGAAAGAAAAGGAGAACATCTAAGATTCAGTATCGTATCTTAATTATCCATCACATATCATATTTTTACCATACTAATATTTGGACCAACGAAGTTAAAGTTTTTTTGAAGATCTTTTTAAAGATCATCTTTTTTAAAGATGAACGTTCGGTCATTAGCAATGTTAGCAATTAAGCCTCGCTAGCGTCTTCGTCGGCGAATAATGTTGTTGCCTCAAGTAACTCGTCGGCGGAGTCTTTTTGCTTCGAAGTTCCTTGTTCCGTCGGCAACGACGGCAACTGCACATCATACATTTTCGATGTAAATCTGTGGTACATCATGGGGGATGGTATGAAATATTTGCAGCATGTACCGGTCGTGTGGAAGAATGTGCGAATTCTTAAAATGGCGTCGAGCAAATCGAAGCTCATGTTGTTACGCGGCTTAGTTTTTGCCGCGTTCATGATCGAGAAAACTTTTTCTACCACTGCATTGCTGAGAGGCAATGATAATATTTTTGAAGCAAACCGCGCCAATTCTTTGAATTGCTGAGTGCCGCCAACGGTTTGATGACTGTAGACTTTCACCCAGAAAGCTGACGAGCTGGACATGACTTCGGCAGGAAAAAGTTCTGACCAATCAATGAACGGGATCTTTCGTAGTTGACCCTCAACTTTTGAAATGTCGGGACCGTCAGAGGAGTTATCGAGTAACGTTAGAGGCAAATCTGCGATCTCGAGTTTCCGTGCAGTGCTGAATACTGCGTTCGGTGACAGCTTTGTGGACGATTTGAGCACTGACATATTGTTGGGAAGACGTTTCAGGAGCTCGGTCAGCAAGACGATTGAGTATTGCCGACATCTACATTTGACTTCGTCCATCTGGTCGGATCTCATATTGTACGCAGCAACAGTATTTTTAAACTCGCTCCCAAAATCGACCATTCTCGCTGGCTGTATAGCCAAGTCGTTCTTCAACGCTTCCTCGATATTTTCGAACTACTTTTGTGCCTTATCCATAAATACTGGCTTGATTATACGACTCGCGACCGATAAGACGAACGAGGATAGCGTTTCGCAGAGCTTTGTGTTGTCTTCGGGCGTGCTTTGAAACAGTATGTTTG
Organism: Amblyteles armatorius; assembly: GCA_933228735.2. Lineage (NCBI taxonomy): Eukaryota > Metazoa > Arthropoda > Insecta > Hymenoptera > Ichneumonidae > Amblyteles > Amblyteles armatorius. The sequence continues at coordinate 8,225,386 of OW121690.1, forward strand.
CTTGATTGACATCGTAGAGAATCGATTTGAGGAAAATGAGGTACAAATGATTCGCCGGGTCTTTGTACATACTCAATAGCGTCCTCGCCGTATAACATTTTTCTTGACCGCTGCCAATCGTCTTGAAATGCGTCTTTAGCTCTAGCCATTAGTACAATATCCGGTTTGCTGCACCTTCCCACGCTACCCACCGGGTCACCGATAACTGGACGAGATTGATAAAATTCTTGTTGTTGTCGTTTATTAGGTGACACAAGTCGGCGTACTGTGCACGTCGCAGTGCACCATGTCACCCATGGTACGAGAAAGCAGGAATGGGTTCACCACCCATTCCTGCTTTCTCGTACGAGAAACTCGAGTGAAGATGGCAGAACTTCGGATGCCTTCGAGCTACATAAATGTAGTGAGTGATAGACACATCGCACAATTTGCAGATTCGGCAACGGCACCCGTTCCTTTAGGAGTGTGAAGAGCGAATGATTCTTGTCACATAAATTACTTGCTCCAACCGTCCCTCTGCCGATCAAGTTTTTAATGGGTGAGTCAATCTCTGTCAAATACCCTGCGAGGCGCTCGTACAAGGCGATGGCTGTGGTCTCGACAATCTGGATAATGCCGAGAAACTCGGTCATTATTTCAGCCTTGCTCAAGCTAAAGTATTTTATGCACACGGCCATATATTTTTGAGTTGAGACATCCGTTGATTCATCGATGATGAGGGAATACGATTCATCACCGACATCCTTCACGAGGTCGGCCAATGGAGCCGGCGAGATGACGTTCGCTATCAATTTCGAACATTTCATTCGGTGAATACGTAATGATTCGAGAATCGATTTTTTCCCGAGATCGACGAGTAAATCGTTCAGATGATCAATGCTGCGCACCGCACTATGGGTGGCAACATATGCGACCAGCTTCAAATCGGCTCTCTTGCTTTCGTCCGAAGCGATGGCGATGCGGCAAGATTCGAGCGTTTTCTGACTGACGAGCTTGGAAGCATTTACGCGGTGATTCTTCGTGTTGCTGTGCTTCTCTAAGTCGAACTTTTGAGCGCGTAATGCGGTCTCGCAAATTCGGCAATACGCCTCTTGATTGCAATTAGTCTCGTGTTTATTCTTTTGCATCCACCCTACAAATAATGGACGGAATATAAAATCAATGTAACAGGTTTTATGCACACTTTGCTTCCGTAAGACGTCCATTTGTATACCCCTTGTGAAGCAAAGAAATGTTTGTGACATGCCTACGTTGTAACAGGAGCAAATGCCTCGTACAATAATTTCCGTATTTGCGCACCTCCTTAAGAGGAACGTGCACTCAAACGGAAGGATTCGTGGACTCGAGCGTCTAGGAATTATGGGTTGGTGTGTCAGAGACGTTTTCTTTTTATGCGAAACAAAAATAATTTTTATTTGTAACGTGACAAGCCTTCGGGTAATTACAAGTTTTTTTCCGTCCTTGAATTAATTCGTTGTCCTTATTACTGTTCAGGATATTATGTTAATTAATAACAATCTTTGTGGAAAACGATTATTCTAATACCCGGGTCTGATTTCACTTTTTGTTGCATAATTTCAATTGCTCGAAGTCGAGTTATTAAATCGGCACAAATTTTATGAGTCCGGAATGACACCATTTTTACAAGTTCCAATCGGCACAAATTTTATAAGTCTAATTCACACACTTTTTACAAGTTCAACGCAGCATATTTTTTTACAAGTCCTTTTGGTACAATTTCACTTTAATTTCACTTTTACTCACTACTCACTTTTAATCCTGGAGAGCTGTCCGCTGATAAGGTCGATCGTTGAACTGATGATTGATGGTCAATTTGTTGCCTTTTTATATGCAAATTTTCACCTTCCTCCCTGTGACTTTTGCATATTCTTGGCGGACTTGCGCCTGCGTGCGATCGACCGATTATTAATTTTCTTATTGGTTACCCGCGGGGAGCTCCCCTCGCCCTCCAATGCCAGGTCGATATTCCCGTGATGCACTTCCGGTGTCAGTCGGTGAGCTAATAGTGTACCTGTTGGTGCCGTGCGATTTTTCTGTGTCGTCACTTTTGGCCAACCATCGGTTCCGGTTTTCCCTCGCTTTCGCCTTTCTTCGACCTTGAGCGCGTTTCTGTATTGACTCCGTTGAACGGCGCCGTTGTGCTTCCGCATCCTCGATGTCCTAGGTTCCTGCGCGTGCGCGACGCTCGGCCATCGATCCAGCCGCCGGTCGATCTCGTCGGATGGCGCCACTTACACCTCGCGCGCTCTTACTCGGTGCTTACAGCCGCGGGATTGGTTAGGTTTCGGGTGTTCGCCGATAGTCAACACGTCTCAACGTATCAAGTCCATGTTTAATGCATCTGAATACCGATGCAGATCTTCCCATGATCTTTTATATTTTTTCTCATATTTCCCGTACTTTCCCATGTTTGTCGTCGACTTCTCGATATTCGCGATCTATTAGGGTATTCAATATTTCGTTTTAATAAAGTATTCAACAATCCAACGGTGACATGAAAGATGCTCAATGTCTCACTCAGTGCAGCACGGCTTGTTTCTCTTGTTTCGTATGAAATTGTTTAATATGGCTACTACTTGGTATACAAGCTGACTCGTGGTTAAGGCATAGAGAACGGCGGGACACATCTAGAGTCGAAACTCTCTTTTGCGATAGTCAGCGTTGCTATATACATAGTTATGATGTCGGCCGTCGGCGGCGTTAGCTGTTTTCGAGTAAGGTTCCGAACGCATGCAACTGACCATCTAGCACACAAAGTTAAATACGCAAAAAGATAAATTTGAAAATCGGCTCCAAAGCTCGAGAAGCCCAATACTGCCGAGAAAATAAATGGTCGTCTAATATCGCCGAAAAAAATCAGGTCGCCCAATTGGGGGATAGGCGACTTACCCTCCATTTCTTGTCGCCGTTTTGTCGCCGAGATCGCCCAAATGGGCGATCGGTAGGGCGGGGGTCGGGCGGTGATCGGTAGGGCTTCGGTCAGATCGGCACGCGAACAAACCACAGTGCAGCTATCGTCGCAACACAACCTCAACGACTCTTCTCTGTGATGGGTTTCGACACGGTCGTGCTGGAACCACTCTGGCACAGCAGACGAACAGCTGGGTTTTGCCCGGCCGAATCTCTACTTCGCACGATACTCCGCTTTCTCAAGGGACAGCGGCGCACTCCAGTCATCTTTACCTCAATCGTCGAGCATCACGGCATACAAGTAGCGCTCATGGCGGGCGGCATCACCCCATCGGACACCGTTCATTTCGACGTACGACGAGGTGGGCGGAATGTTCGCGACATCAGCAGCAGATGACGGCGCCACCTGTACCTCAATCGGGAAACTATATTCATGGTATCCATGCTCGTTGACAGCCTACGGGAACGTAGTTTACACTTGATATGATTACCTAATGATTATCTTTTGTGTGATCGACTTGCCGACGATTTCGCGATATTTGGAAAACTTGAAAGGATCGGTGTGCTGTAACAAGAGCAAAGCTTCCTCACAATAGTTTTCATGTTTGTACGCCTCCTTTATGGGAACGGCCACTCAAACGAGGGATTTCGGTGACTCGAGCGTTTATGAATTAATAATGGCGTGTCAGAGATGGTTTTTATGTTCAAATTCTGTTTTTATCGCAAATTGACAAGCCTCAGTGTGAATATATTCGTTTCCGTTCTTTTTACTTAAATCGTTTTATTTATTAAAGCTTGAAATATTTAAATAAATCAGTCTTGTCGGTTATAAACAGGTGAAAAGCGAAATGCGTCCGGGTCGAAGATCCTGCCTCAGAATAATTTCTCTTTTTATCGAATTTATTTATTTCTTGACGTTCGAATTTGTTCAGTCAAAAATATTCATTTGTGTCGATATCGTAGGACGCGTGCGCGGGCAGCTTCTCGGCCGTCGCGAAGTCCAGATGGCCGCCGCGCTCGGCTGTTCTCACTGTGACGTGACGGTACAACAAGCGACGGTAACAGCTCGCTCGCTTCGCGATCTTCGATCGATGTTTATGCAAGAATTATTCGTTTTTATCTTAATTTGAAGGTCCCGAATCGATCAGGGGAAGTGAACATAGCCCTGGATGTGCCTTTTTCGTGTCCTTGGAGGCGGATTAATATTTTCCCTCCGTCACCGGTAACTTCTCTGACTGATCACTTCGGTAACATAACCGAATCGCACGGCGTATTATTTAATGTCAAAAATTGATCCGCTCACGTCACTCGCGATCGTTTGAGAGTCTTGCTTCTCAAATTGGCATAAAGTTTCATGAGTCTAAATGGCACAATTATTATAAGTCTAAATCGGCACCGATTTATAAGTCCAAACCTGGCACGATTTTTATAAGTTCAATTGCGACAATATCGACAATTTTTATAAGTCCGAATCGCACTAAATTTATAAGTTATTTTTTATTTGACACAGAATATTATGAGTCGTTTTGGCACTATTTCAATTAATTTCACTTATTTCACTTTTACTTTTCACTGGTACTTTTCACTTTTTACTGGCAGTCCTGGAGAGATAGAGGATGGTAATGTAGATCGTTGAACTAATGATCGACTGTCGAAAACGCCGTATTTTATACTCCGATTTTGGACACCCACTCTGTGGGTTAGGCAGATTTTTGGCAGACTCGCGTCTGCGTGCGGTCGCCTGATTATTCATTTTCTTATTGGCAGAAAGCCTTGTTCTTCCTCTGCCCTTCAATCCCGGGTCAGTATCATTGTGACGATTATCCGATGTTACCCACTGGGCTTTTCGTGTCTTCGGTCGGTGTCGTCTACATTCTCGAGTGTCGTCATCGGTGGCCAATCGGGTGCGTCGATTTTCCCTCGTCTTTGCTATCTTTTGACCTTGAGCGCGCTTCTACAGTGATTCCGTCGAACGGCGCGGTTGTTCTTTTGACTCCTCGATGTTCTAGGCTCTTGCGGCTGCGCGACGCCCGGCAGGGATCCAGCCGCCGCTCGATCCCGTCGGATGGCGCCACTTGTCTCTCAGCGGGCTTGTCCGACGATCTCCCTCGGCTGGCAGTGCTTCCCGGGCTCTCGCGGTGTTGCGTCACCGGGGCCACAGAGGAGCTTTTAATTAGCAACTCAGGGGAGTTACAGCACACTCGTGTTTGACGAATGTGCTTTTTAGAATAATTTTATATCGTTCAGAACAAATGCTACTCATATTCAAGCGGTCATGTTGGTTTTCGGGACTATTAGTAATATTTGACTTTCTTTGTTTTTTGTACGTTTTTAAGTGATATTCGAGTGCACACCGAAGCGTTTATAATAATATTGTTCTGCCGCAGAAACTCAGGCAGCCAATCTGGGTTCTGTGCGCGAGCCGTTAGCTCGTCGGGTTCGCGATGTGCTCAGTAACGAGTTGGAACCTAAGCGATGTATAAATGCATAGATTTATTTAATAAGCATTTGACAATGTTTTTTTAATAATACATTTAGAATATTTAATATGTTTAACTATATATTTATATTATGTGATTTACAAAGGTAGCATTGTTATATCCATTATATAGCAATGCTTACCAAAAACCTTCGATTAAGGATCTCTTTTGTCTGAACAGTGTCCATTTGACGTTCCACCTGACGTTAATTTGAGGTCGGACAAACGAGCAGCCTTGATTAATGATCAATTAATGTTCTGCTATCGATGCTTTTTTACTGTTCTGTTTATGCTTCATTAACTTTTAATTCGTCTATTTAATCTATTCTTTAATTTATCCGTTAATTATTTGATATTAATGCCTGACTTATGCTTGCTTATGTCCTTCCGAATTACCACTCGCCAGTACACTTTGTACGCTTGATACACCTTCTCGATTGACGGCAATCAGTTTTTCATATTTACGCTACCTACAGAGTTTCATATTTACGCTACCTACAGAGTTTCATATTTACGCTACCTACTTATCAAGTTACGAGCCTTGCTCGCAACCTGTGTATCCGTAGTCAACCGTAAGAATCAGGAGTTCCGAAGGGACTGATGAATGCCTGCCCTCGATCCCTTGAATGTGAATAAGAGAGCAGGCACGTCAGCTTAGTTTTGATTAGATGTTTACAGTTTACTTTACTTCAGTAAACAACTATCTTTCCAAATCCTCGCTTCTTCGAGAACGGGATTTGAACCTTGTTTTTATTTTGACACATGTGACTCGATAATTCTCGAGTCGGTGCTCTAATTACCGAGTCGCCCGTGACTGCTTAACTGCTGACTCAGGTTCGGTGGATTTCGTCGCAGCGACGCGCGCGACGAATTATTATATTAATTACTGCTGCTACCCCTACCCGGGGTACAACAATCTTTTAGTCGTGTAAGATTTGAAGCACATAAAATCATGAGAAAGAAAGCATATGAAGCATCAGAAATCGCTTTTTTCAGGCGGTAAAACAGGAAGGTTCAGCGGTCTCTTAAGGGGATACCCCCTTCGAAATCGAGTGTTGTTTTCTTTTTATAATTAGCGCTATGACTATTGTTATATCCACAGAAGCTCAGTTAGCTACTCTGAGTACTGCGGGAGCCGTTAGCTCAAAGGTTTTAGGATTTATCCAGTAAAGGGTTGAAACCCAAGTGAATTATAAAAGCACGATTTATTATATCAATATTAATTACAATAGTTTATTCAAGATTATTTACCAATAGTTGTGTAGTACACTCTGTACGCTTATCTTCCTTCCGAAGAGAGTATAGGTCTTACGGTATAACTAACTGACCGTAACGTTGTTGAGATTCAAATCAGACTGTCGAGTACCTGCTCGTGGTCCTTTCTATAGGGGTGCGAGCAGGTATGTCAGCTTAATTTTGACAGTGTCAGCTGTTTTGTAATTGTTTAAACAATTATTGATTCCGGATTGCCTGTCCGGTTCCCTGTTTCCCAATAGCTGACTCGGGTAATTAATTATTCGGCTATTGGCAGCCGAAGCATAGTATAGCATTTAAGAATTTAAATGCTATGTCGTCGGTTACTTCCGTATTTCGCAACGATGCGTCGCGCGCTCGTTGCCTGCCGCGATTATTGGGTAAGCGCATTCCTCGAATAATCGGGCGTTGACCCGGGGTACAACACTATTTTTTAGTTGTTTCACTTTTCGTCTGGAATGTCGATAAGGAGCCAACATTTTTTTACAAAATCGAAAACAAGAAATTAAAAAAAAAACACACCCTTTTTCAGATGCAACGGAAAACCCGATCGTGATCTTTTTTCAAATATTATTTTCGATTTAAAAAAAATTGGGGAAGAAAAAAGTCAACATTCGCGGGTGTCGTTCCTTTTTGCTTCCTCAGAGGAAACTATGTTTTCGTGAAAAATTGTTTTTCGAGATTTTAATGTCAGCGCACTAGAAATAGTCGAAAACGTCGAGAAATGTGATTTTTAGCTGGCGTCCGGATGTATGTGTGCGTGCGTGCGTGCGTGAGTGTGTGTGTGTGTGACAGCGTGCACCGTTTAGAATGACTATAACTCGGAAACGGCTTGAGATAGCGGGTTGAAATTTTGTACACTAATAAAGTGGTCACGACTCTTCCTTTGATATAATTTTTATGAAGATTGAGGCTCGTTTCAAATTTTTACGCGAATATGAAATTTTTTTAAAAATCCTGTGGTAGCTCTATCTTTCGCAAATTTTGAGCTATCGTCATAAAACTGGACACGTGTATAGTATTTTTATCAAAGACCTTTGGTATTAAATTTGGCCGAAACCTACCTAAGGGATCAGATTTTATCGAATTTTAATTTTTTTGAAAAATTACTAAAAATGCTCCAATTTCAGTAAATATGGAGGTATCGAGCTTAAATTAGGCACAGGAATAGACTAACAGTGTACAATGTTTCGTATTAAATTTGGCAAAAATTGATCCAAACGTTTAAATTTTATGAGATTTTGAAAATTTTGAAACTTTCAAATTTTTTTGACAGCAGTTTCTGAATCAAACATCACGCAAAGAGTAAGATGAGTTATAGTTTCGTAATCAGCGCTGAAGATTAGATTCAAAATTGGCTTAAAACTTTTTTTACTGTGTTTTAATTGTAGCTTCCTCTATGAGGAAGCCAAAATGGCACAACGGAATTATCATAGAGGAAGTTATGAGCAAAATCGTAAAATATGAGGAAGTAATTGTGCAAATCACGTTGTTTAATAAAAAATAAAAATAAAAATTTACTTCCTTTTCCCTACATTGGTTGAAAAGTCGCCGAATTTTGTTTTCCTGTCCCTTTTTATATTCAGAATATTATCACGACCTGATTCACTATAATGAACTAAAAACTGATTGAAAAAATAATAATTTCAATGCTTCGGACAGTCAGATAATTTCGTGATTCACTTTGTTTTTTATAATTATGTCTTAATTTTTTTATTTTGCTTCGACTAATTATTTCGAAAGAAGACCACACTTTTTTATTCGTATTCTGCCCGAAATCATATAGTGTTCTATGACAATTTATCACAGCCGGAATATAAAATTGTTATGAATTTGACGTTTGAGCATACCTGATTTTCGAAGCCTCCTTTCCTTCTGTTTGGAAGCGTCACTAAATGCACACTGTAGCAGAGTCGCATTGATGTCCCGACGCATTCCATAAACATCGCCTTTGTTCCTGCGTGTGGCCTTGTAATAGTACTCTATAACCTTTACAATTGTCCTTCCCGATCTGGATGAATATTCGAATCAGAATCGAATGATGATGACGATCGACTCCAGAAATGAACGTCCTTCCCAGTTTTTAACGATGCATGATTTCGATGATAAAATGATTTTCAGGAGGAATATACTCAAATTCGATGGAATGATTTGGAAAGATATATATGATTTATTGAACTGAGTTAAATTGAATACTGATTTTAAAAGTTGACTAGTTGATAATTGGCTAATTGTTTATTAATGATTCTAAGTACAATGCAAAGTCAAGATCTGTGCCTCGGTCGCGAAGAAGGTGCAAAACAAGTTAATGCCGAGTGGGCGGTTGGCGCGTGAATAAATAACCGCGGGGCCGGACACCCCCGCGTCACCGCTGTCTCACCCACGCCTCGTCTCTCCACTCTCATCACCTGGGTCCTTCCTTTGATTGACTAATTAGATATTCCTAATTTCGTAGTTTTACAATAATTTTAACATCTTAATTTGTTAATACTTAAATTTTATCGCAAATTATATGAACATGCGAATTTGAATGAAAGCTGTACGAGCTTTCGTTGTGAAGTTAACAATGGTTGACATACATGTTTGTGTTAATATTTATTTGATAATTTCCCTGAATTATTGTATTATTGGTCTTACATCTCTTCCCTATTTTCGTTATTTTCCATACTTCTTCTGGTTATTTACTATTTGATTATTTGTTTATTATTTATTATTTTTGTATTTATTCCCTTTTTAATATTTTATTTACCTTCTATTCTGAATGTTGTCAGGACGATTTGACTGCATTTTTTCTTTCTTATGGTTGGCTCTATTTTATTTCCCGAATCTATTATTAATAATTTCCAAAAATGCAACGTTAATCCCGTGTTTTCGTTCCATAACTTGATTTTCATTTATTCCTTCATTTCTTATTTCAAGTATGATCCCCCTGAACCGGTGCGGTGGTCTAGTGGTTAGCGTGCTCGCCTCGAAGACCTAAGCATCGGGAGGTCGACGATTCGATTCCCGGCTTCGTATGTTTCGACGAGAAGGGAAAAAAACATGGACGAGACGAAGCTCCAGATATATACATCGGTCACTCGCACACGGTAATCCCAAGTGTGAGTGTCGGATGTATATAGCTGTACTCCATTGTTTTCATTCTCGGTGAGACGCGACGAAAGTCCGACGTCGGGAATCGAACCTGCGACCGCATCGGCGTAGGGGACGTAGCGTACCCATCGCCCGGGACGCCGAGTTTGTATGTATCAGACTCGGGGCTCCGCAATAGCTATCCCTGGCCAGAGTGTAAGCTATCGTGCTCGGGCTTCATTGCACCGGGGTATGGTGCGGCATAACGATGCTTCTAGGTATGCCAGGCGACTAACCTAGAATACTTTGAGCCCTGCCTCCTTAACCTGGGGCTCTGAGGAGGCCGACCATGTTTCCCTAGCTTGACTACAGATAGGGATGCTGGGGGACGGGGGACTATGTATTGATACCCTGTGCAACCGGTAACCCCAAGAAGGGATGCCGGGGGGCGGGGGACTGACCATGATACCCTGGGCAACCAGCAAGCCCTACGAAGGAGTCAAGACGCAGAAATAGGTTGCGTTAAAAGCCAAGAAAGACCCGAACTTCGCCTCTCGGTTGTGTTCCGCGTCTGAGGAACACAACGTGGACAATTAAAAGGCATTGCGAGTGCCCCACAAGGCCCGAGTACAATGGTCCAGCAGGACTGAGTGCTCGTATCGCTCCACAACAACAACAACAACAACATGATCCCCCTGGACTATAACGATGATCTAGCATTCATCGATATTCACTGTCCAGGAAATGCTGCACTCATTACGCCCAACGGTCGATCTCAGCATCGTGCCCATCGTGACACGCGCCGGACAAGCAGGCCTATGTTCGACAAATATGAGGAGCATTCTGCCGATATCCTTATCTGCATTTTTACGCCTCAGGTTACCGAGCTTCATACAGTTGATTTGCTTCGTACAATCGCTTCTGTACATCAACCTAACTCACCTGAAGGCTAATTGTTTTTAACAAATGAATGATTTCTCCAATTGGTATCTTATTTATTTATCTAAATGTTGAGTTCAACAAATTAAAATTAAATGTTAATTTTTTGTGATTTCGTATATTTCAAATATTTGGTTAATTAACCAATTGCCTGATATAAATGTCCGAAATATTTCGGGAAAATTTACAGGACGTAACGTTACTATTGCCGAAAGTCAGACATACCCGATTCAAGAGAAATCAATATTAATGAGAATTAGATGTAGCCAAAGGGAGAAAATACCAAAAAATATTATATTTGTTGTTCCAATTCCACCGTATACCCTTGTCGGGTTTTTACGGAACCCCATCCCGATTCCCCCCTAGCACTCCCTACCCGCACCCAGCTAAGCTACCTAACTTCCAGTGCGTCCGTAGCCGACTTAGCTACACTGTACCGCATTTGCCGGGGACACGGGGAAACTACGGAAAACCCGTGCCGGTACAGACGGCCATATTCTCCTGATCCGCTGGTATTTTTGCACTTGAGTAAAGTGCAGAAACACCAAAGTCTCAGAAGAAAGCGCCTTCCGCTCAACCGTCGATGCGCCAGCTAGCGCACAGCTAAGCGGTCACCCATCCAAGTACTGGCCGCGAACGAATCAGCTTGACTTGGGGGACCACCAGAGCCGTGCGCCAACCGCGCATCCACCGCTGTCGGTTCCAAAAAATATTTATTGCGGGGAAACTGAACAAGACTAAACTCAACCTGGAGGCGAAATTAATCTTACGGAGACGTGCGGTACGAAAGTTTTATCGACAAATAATTAACCCAGACACGAACACGCAGAAGGCAGGAAAGAAAAAGAGAGAAACGACATAGGCGCGATTGCCAGAACATTTTGTCCTAAATGAAGCCAATTCACCGGTACACTGGACGCTTTTAAAGCATCTGATAGTACCTATGTTTATGGTTAATATTGTAGAAATAAATTTTGAAAAGTTGTGAACATTTTTCTAAATTATTTAAATATGACATTCAAAATCATTTTATGCATAAAAGACCATCACATACTTCCGCATATGCGATCCGTTATTCAGTAACATAGACATGAGTAAGGTTTTTTTGTTCTTTTTCATTTTGTAATGAGCAAAAGGCTAAATAAACCGATTTACTTTCATAATCAGAAAATTGATGATCACTTGAAATAAGAAAACTTTTGTTACATTTAAATCTCGCTGAGAATGAGAATAATTAAAATGATAGGTGGCAGCGTAGCTGTAAGGTTCCAGGTTATCGTGCGAAAGGTGCCGGGTTCGAGCCTAACTTCAGGTTATTCGGTTTATTTCTTTCTCCAAATGTAGTATTGTATACTAAATTGATATAATTCATGATGACAAATCAATCAATTTTGTAAATATTGCCAAATCTTTTTTCGGTACGTACTAACCACCGTAAAAAGAAATTTGAATGAATATGTGTCATGTATATCTTTTATATATCTTCGTTATACTTTTCAGATACATAATGTGGCAAAAAGTTCTATATCTCACACATATATTGGATACACAGTATATATCCAGTATATATCTCATGTATATATAACATATATCCAGAAATATATTTCTGCATAAAGGGTAAAAGTGGGGAATATGGACCGGTCCATATATCATTGATATACGTGTTAATCGAGGTGGGCCATATTCACCACTTTTATCCTACTTTATTTCCATGGGGGAAGCTTCCTCAATGGAAAACTTCACCACGTCGAGTTATAACAGTAAAAATATACGTTTATTTATAGCAACAAAAAGATGATAAACATGCACGAAAAACACTGTACAAGAGCGTGAGAGTTGCCGAAACAACAAGAATAGTAATAATGAGCGGTCCAACACAAGTACACTCCGATGAACCCATTTAATTATATAAGAATTGCGTTAGCCGTCTTGTGAGAAAAGGCACGCGACTTTGTATCGTCGCGAACCACGTGTTGAGTACGTGAGTCTTTCCCGAGTGACTACGCGTACCGCGTAACCGAGAGAATCACTTACGTTATGGCTCCGTTTGAACGCAAACGATATCTCGAAACGACGATACGTTTTGACCGGGATGAGATGTACCGTGCTGAGCAGAACCGATGAGCAAATTGAGTAAATACTGCCATGAAAAGACCGGTTGTAGACGGCGATCTTCTCCAACGCGTGGTGTCCAGTGTCAGTCATTTGCCGCAGATAAGACTCGACACTTGTTGCGCACGGAACATAGGTTGTGCCGCCTGCGCTGAGTGCCGGTATGCGTGCGCCAACGGCGCGCGTGAGTCGTGTCGAGGCGCGGCCGGGAGGTGCTGTCGAACAGCGGCCGCTCGGCTGTCGTTCTTCGGCTACGTTGACGCCTAATTCTCGAACACTGTTTTTTTCTATCAAATTAATAACATTCGTATCGCGATCGAGCGTCTCGATTTTACCTCTCTTGAAGAATAAGTCTCGAAAACGTTTCGATTTTCGGCGCTTATACATTCTTCCTGGTGAAGGACTTTTTTTTACCGCAAAATGAACTTGATGTGAATCGGCGCGGTTACGTGCACCAGCTCGAGCGGCCGGCGCTCATCCGACGCAGCACGGGTTATGTGCCGCGTGCAACAGGTTTCGCGCTCATCTTCGCGTAATGGCTGAGACGGGTCACCACGCGCTCGGGTAGATTGCCGATTTGTTCGGTTTCTCATCACTGTTCAGCTCACGGGTCTTCTCAGTTTATTGGTATATCAACACGGGAACTAGGTATCATCGGTTTCGAGATATCGTTCGGCTCATCCGGGGCATAGCGTGAGTGTAAGGTGAGTTACGCGACCCACGCCGGTACACTGGATCGAATCGCGTTCTCAACGGTCACCTTGCGGCGTTACAGTAAGCCGCAGGTTCTTTATCGATGGACTCAAGCGATTAATATAATTCAACGGGCTCATCGGGATGTGCTCAACACGAACGGCTCATTATTTTTATCATCGAAATTCGATACCGCTTACATCTTTGCTGTTACTGAATAAATAGTATATTTTTACTGTTACCATCGGCAGTGCTACTTCATTTATCCCCGTTCTGCTGTATCTCATCCTGGAAATTCTCAAACATTTGGTCCTTCGAGCCGAATAGCGGAGCGGTGGGGAGCGAAAAGTGCGCGAAAAGTGTCAGTGCATGTGTACTCATCAGGACATCATCTGTGAGGTCCGGAGAGAGCGCGTGTGTCGCGTGTCTCTCTCTCGCAGTGGCTCTTGAACAGCTCAGCGGATAGCGCTTTCGCTTGCAGTCGAGCGCACAGGTACATCTCACCGGCCGGCTCTCATGCGAGGAGAGCTGTCGTGCCGTGTGCACCTCTCCCGCGTCTCGGACAGTGCGAACGACTCACCGGACTTTCGTGCGGTGAGAGCGCGCGCACGTTCATGCCGCGATCCCGCGTTCGGCCATCTCGGGCATCTCATCAGGCTCTCTCGTGGCGGAGAGTCTCTCCCTACCACCGACGGTCGGGACTCTCACGCGGGCGGTACGCGTTCGCTGTCGCTGTCAGGCGACACATCGAATGCTCGGACAGTGACTCGTGCGCTCTTCTCTCTCACTCGCTCTTGAGCATTTCGGACATCTCATCGGTCTCTCACACAGTGAGAGCTCGCGCCTTATCTCTCTTACGTACAGTGACAGTGGACTTTCTCATCGGTATGGTGCGCGCTCCGACGCCGTTCTCTCACGCTCGGACATTTCACCGGTTCGCGCATCGTACCTCGTTCGCGCGTGTAACATTTCTCGATCATCTCACCGGTTTTCTCGTGCTTTGAGAATTCGCGCGCTGCGCTTCTTTCGCATTTTTCGTGACATTTACATCGGACTCTCGCGCGGCGAGCACCCACGTGTTCGTGCTTTGCTCCCGCGTTCGGCCATTTTGGATAGCTCAACTGACTCTTGTGCGGTGAGAGTTCGCGGGTCGTGTCTCTCGCCCCTCCACTCACAGTCGGGATCTTAGCTGTACGGTGCGCGACGGGACTTGGTGTTCGCTCTCTCGCTCACTATCAAGCATACGGACGGTACAACGGTTACATATGGTGAGAGCTCGCGTGCCGCGGCTCTCTCGCGCTCATCGTGACATACCTCGTTCGGCTCATCGGTTTCGCGCATTAGGAGTTCATCGGTGGTGTGTTATATTTTTCACGCAGGTTAAAAAAAGACTCCCTCGCGCTCAGATAATAACTCACTGGTGCCGCGCGTAGTATCATTCACGCGCTAGGGAATTCTTTGCGCTCTTAATTTCCATCTCGTGCGTGGGGAGTTTTCGGTTCACCGCTCTCGCGCTCGATCGGGCTCTCGGGCAGCTCAACAGACAGTCACGAGGTGACGTCACGGTTTCGCGTCGCCTGGACAGTCCTCACGTGATTCGCGCTGCTCATTCGGATTTTTGTTCGGTTCTCACGGGGGGGGGGGGGGGGGGGGAGGGGGGAGAACAAATGACCTTGTACGATTCGGCACATGGTTCGTCGCTCAATCGACTAATTGAGTGACAGGTGACCTCACGAGTTCCCGTCGCCTCAACGATTTTCATTCGGGTTTCGGCGCTCGGTCACACTTTCGGTCTGTTCCCTCTTCCCGGGTTCACGCACATGAGTTCCGCGTCGCGTTGACGAGGAATTTTCGGGTTGGTGTCGCGTGTGCGATTATTTCATAGTTCTAAGTCGCTCATACGGACATTGTTCGGACTCACGTCGTGTATATCACTCGGACATCACTCGGACAAGCTCAGGCTTGCCGATTCAGACGCTCTCCCGCCACGGTCTACCAACGTTATCATCGGAGCAGTTTGCTATGGACAACTCATTCGAGTTGGGCATCATCTGAGGTGCCGCGACGGCACTGATCGTTCACTTGTTCATCTTTCACTGGTTGGCGCTTGGACCGGTAAAAGCTGTTCACGTACCCGCGTGCACAGCGCTCACGTCAACGGTCCATCAAAGGAATGTTCTTCTCTACGAGCTTCTCCCGAAGTTCTGGACGCAAGAAGAATCACCACCGGACACATCTGGACATCTCACTCCGGAAGAGGAGGAGTACGATTCTCACTTTTGGTCAACACGCTCATGAGACTCAACAGGCGGTGCAAGTTCCCCTCGAGGCATGGCTTACGCTGCTGGGAAATTCTTCTTGCACAGCTCGTCGATGCCTGGAGCAGGTGCTCAGGCAGCTCTTCCGGGATGAACGCTACAGGACGGGTTATCGTCAGTTCATGGAGGGATACGAAGACCTTGGTAACATGGACAAGGTGTCGGGTACTTTCTCAGCCGGCAGAGTGCGGTACTATCGGTCTCAACACGGAGTTCTCATGCCAGACCGAGACCTCCTCAAGGTCAACAAATTCAACAACTCGGTCGTCATCACCTCCGGACACTCTGGAACATAGCACATACACACAAGTGCGATGATTGAGCTCAACCTCCCGGACGTTCTCATCTTGCTTCGGCTTCACCTGTGTCTCGTTACACACGGTCATCAAGCATCCTGAAGACTGGCGTCTACAACGAATGTTGTCGACCAACGAATAGTCCAACACTGTGCCTCAACCGACAGCACAGGTGGAGGGGTGGATACATCGGCTCAGCTCATCAGTTGGATCACCGGAAGGACTCGTGCTATGCGGGCGGGGTCTCGCTAGCTACCTTGCGACCATCAATCAACTTGGGCTCGTCAGGGGTTCTTTCGCGCTCACGGGCACGCTCATTACGTGGATCATCATACAAAGTGGGAATAGTCAGAGATCTCAACTCCGTCTCGACGATCGCGACTTGTGCACAGATGTTCACAGACAAGAGCAGGGCTCTTGTCGCACAAGGTCGGCTGCGACAATACCTTTTCGTCTCAGGTCTCAATGTGATGGCTCACGCTCAGAGAAGTACTCACATATCTGGCCAGATTCTCGTTGCCTCAGTGACAACACACGGAGAGACTCAACGATGGATCAACACGGCTTCTCTGGTGCCTCTCAACGAGCGATGCCGACAATCGTCCGCATCTTCGTCAGCTCACCGTCCACAGCCGCTCAGGCGGTCTTGGCGTGCACCAAAATCCAGTTAGCACAGCTCAACCGGCTCATGATCCCGAAGTTGGAACGCACAGCAGCGCTGCTAATGACGAAATTCGAAGGAATTGGTCAACCACGTCCTTAGACTACACTGCGCCTGGACGTGTGAACAACTCATCTGTGGACAGAATCACATTCAACGCACATGGATCGGATCTCATTCTTCAAGGTGGAAGGACGTCGTCGAACACGACGTCAATCAACTTCAGGAGCTCAGCGCAAACGCACAATGGCGGCACATCTCGGGAGTAATTAATCCGGCTGATTGTGCCCCCAGGGGCGTCACCATCGCGCCGCTCGGAGATCGCTCATCATGGTAGAACTCGCAACGAGTCGTATCTCACGACTGGAGAGAAAGTTTCGAAGAAATCTACTCCCTTCTGCATAAAACCTCTCGCGCACAAACGAGCCTTGAAACGACGAGCTTCGCCGTCCTTGTTCTTGATTCTGAAGACCCATTTGGAATCCACGACCTTCATGCGCGCTTCTCTCTTCACGAGAGACCAGGTTTCATTTTCTCGATGCGAGCGCAGTTCCGAATTAATGGCTTCTCGCCATTCACTCGCTTCTCGACTTTGAAGAGCTTCCTCGTACGTTTCAGGAACGTTATACTCGACGACGTTCGTTTCGTACCTCGACGGTCTTCTTATCTGCGCCCGGTCACGAAGATTTCTTCCGTCGTTGCGTCGCACTTCCGGTGAACCCTCTTCTCGAGGTTGAACTGGAATTTCCTCGGCCTGCTCGAAGACTTCGTCGTCGTCGTCATCCTCTTCATCCGACTCTTCTTCCGCCGGAACTCGACCCGCTTCCTCGATTTTTGGAAGAATAAAATCTTCCCCCTCGTCGCTCGTCGTTGGCCCCGTCGGCCCGATCGTCTCTCGAAACGTCACGTCCCGTGACACGGTGATCTTCTTCGTCGCTGGATCGAAGACTCGGTAGTTCGACGAACTACCCTCGTATCCCACGAGGATCATCTTCTTCGCACGTGCATCGAGTTTCGTAAGATGCTGCTTCGGCACGTTCACATACGCCTCCGATCCGAAAATTCTGAGATGGTTCAGATCCGGTTTCACACCAAACCACATCTCGTACGGCGTTGCTTGACTCTTCACACTTGATGCGCCGGCTCGATTCATCAGGTAAACCGCTGTGCTGCACGCTTCCGCCCAAAGAAATTTCGGGAGATTTTCCGCCAACAGCATCGTCCTCGCGCTCTTGATCAACGTGCGATTTTCCCTCTCAGCCTTGCCGTTTTGTTGCGGCGTATACGGAGCTGTGAATTCTCGCTGAATTCCCCGTGAGTCCGTATATTCTTCAATCGCACGATTTTACAACTCGAGTCCGTTGTCCGACCGAAGAACCCGCATCGTCCTGCTGAACTTGTTTTCGACTAGCTTGTCGAACTTCTTGAATTTTTCCAGCACATCGCTCTTGTGCTTCAAGAAGTACACGTAACGGAAACTTGTCGCATCGTCTTTGAAAATCAAAAGAAAACGAGCACCCCCGGGTGATTCTACAGTCATAGGCCCACACAGATCGATGTGTATCACCTCGCCTGGTACTGTTTCCGCGCGCACTCGAATTTTTCGAAACGCTCTCCGATGCGATTTTCCTTCTTGACACGATTCACAAAAGTCCTCGGCACTTTCGGAACACTCGACTCCACTTATCAACTTGTCCTTGACAAGCTTGTGCATTGCGCGACCGTTAACGTGACCCAGCCTTTCGTGCCACACTTTAGAGTCTGCTTTACCGACATTCGCCTCATCGACATTTTTCGCGCACTTCGTTTTAAAAACCATCCGATAAATGTCGCTGCCCTGCGCCACGCCGTATCCCGTGACGAGATTGTTGTTCGCGATACAGACAAAGTCCCCGAGAAACAACACACCGAGCTTTTTCCTCGCGCACACACGAACCGAGAATAAATTCTTTGTCATGTCCGGGACATACAAAACGTTTTCGATTCGCGCCGGTCTCCACTCGCCTCGCGCGTACTGTTCGATCTCGACCGTACTGACCCCCACCACGCGACACTCTTTGTCGTCTCCGAGAGATACAGTGTTACCATCGGGTAACTCCCGAAAGTCTGTGAGCCACTCCCTTCGGAAGGTAATGTGCCGCGAGGCCCCGCTGTCGGTCAGCCAGCTGTCGCGTTTATCGGCCGTCAGCACCGCTTCCACCACGTCCGTCGGTACACCTTCGATTTCGCTCATACCGACACTCGACATTTCTCCGCTCGCGCCCTCGACCACATACGCACATTCCCGCGCGCCCTCGTCGCTACGATCACTTTCGCGCTTTTTATTTTTACACTCGCGCGCGAAATGTCCGAGCCCTTGGCACTTGAAACAACGAATTTTTCCCTTGTCTTTTTCCGGTTTCTTTTTCGTTTTTGTTTCTTTCGAGTTCACTTTGTCTTTGCCCTTCGACTTATTCGTCGCCACGAACGCACTCTCGACACTGTCATTTGCTGACATACGCGCTTCTTCTCGAAGCAATCTTTCTTCCAGAATTTCCCGCGTCTGTGAGTCCGCCGGTACACTGTCCCACACTGTCCGGAAGGTAGTGTATTTCGGTGTAAGACCTCCGAGAATTTTTGCGATGATCAGCGATTCCGGCACGGTCACTCCCACATCGAGAATCTGAGCAGCCATGTTCACCGTTGCTACATGCTGCGTGATAGAGTCGTTCGCCGACATCCGATACTGAATGAACCTGGTTTGCAACAGTAAGCTGTTCGACGACGATTTTTGTTCATGGAGTGCGGTCAACTTTTTCCACATTTCACTCGCAGTCTCGTAGATGAGCAACGGCCTCCTCTGATCTGGAACGAGCGCCGACGACAGCAAAAACATCGCGCGCGCATTGTCTACTTCCCACGTGTCGAAATCAGCCGCGCCGGCTGCCGGTCTCGGTTTCGACCCGTCGACAATGCCCCACAGCTTATGAGCCACAAATAATTGCCGCATTTGGAACTTCCACCCCTGGTAGTCGTTCCCGTCGAATTTGTCCACGCTCTTTGTCGAGATCGCCTCGGCCATCGCGGATTACTTTTCTTTGCACTTCCCGCACGAACGCGCACACGAGCCTCGACGCCAAGATGGCTACCTTTTTTCGCTCGACGACCGCTTCTCGCTTCGTCACTCCACGCACCCGAGATCTCACTTTCCACAGCTCTACGCAATTTTTCAGTCAGCGTGACTGGGCCCATAACCTGTTGAAGTAATTTATATATTGCGCAGAGATTTGAATTGAGATCTCGAGGGGAGAGGAGAAGGAAAAAAGTTTCTTTTATTCCGCGGGAAATAAATTTCACTTCACACGTCGAATAACTTTGTATAAATGCTTACTTTTATTTGACAAGAAAAATATAAGATCAACTGTTCGTTTTTTTTTCCAAGAAAAAAGCTATCGACAATGCAGAACGCGAATAATGCTTTTTTTAATGTTTCTCTGTGCTTCGCACACTCCGAAAATTACTCGCGTCTCGTCGTCAGCGGAAAACACCATTAATTCCACAGGTGGACTGTGACTGACGCTTGGCAACGCGTTCCCTTGCTCGAGCGATGCCGGGAGTGGGGAGACGGGAAGCAGACACGCTTCTGGAACGTTCCAACTGCTGCTCGCCTCCGATTGGCGACTAGAAATAAGGCGGACCCGCGACGAACTACCTCAATATGTTCATATTCAGAGGAAACTTCTGCACATTGGCCATGCTCATCGGTCGTTTTCACCGGCCATGCTCATTGGCTACTCTTATCGGCTCCTGCTCATTGGTCAAACTCATCGGCGCTACTCAGCGTCGCTCAATTCAACCCGGCTCACCTTGGCTTGCATCCACCAGGACCCTGAGATTCATAGAGAATCAACCCTGCGACGTCCCACATCTTCGGGGTCTGGCCTGTGCCCGACATGGAGGGATCTGTGCTCATCATGTGACGGGCCAACTAGCTCTGTTCCGGGTGGCACTCCCACCCTCGGATCGACTTCGGATACGGACTACGCAGGACCGCTCACGCTCAACATCATTAGTAGCGCTTCATCTCTACAAGGGATCAACTCACTGAATCGGATAATCACGACCATCTCATCATCAACCCCGTCGCTGATGGCGGGCGGAATGTTCGAGAATCAGCGCGGTTACGTGCACCAGCTCGAGTGGCCGCTGTTCGGCAGCACCTCCCGGCCGAGTCCGGCGAGGCCGACGCGCGCCGCCGACGCACGCGCACCGGCGCTCAGAATTGAATATTGGACGATGTTCTTTCAAAGAGACTCGGCAACACACGAATAATAAGAAAACAGTGTTTACATTTTGTCCAGTGTGTAATACAGTGTTGTACACTGAATAAAAAGTAAACACTGTTTCGCTATCCTTCTTGTTTATGCTCCTCACTTGTCTAGCAGTGTGTTGTCATGTCTCGTTTCAAGTCTATAATATTCAGTATATAAATTCAATATATTCAGTTTTTCATTTGGGCCGAAAGTCGAGTTGCTTCCCAGTGCTGTCAAGTGTTTCGGGAGACGTAAAATTGAGACGCCCTACGCATTAGTCGTGTCATGGATTCAATCGATAGTGAAAATATAATAAACGAGAAAAGTTATAGAGCATAGTCAGTGAACTGGAGACTTGAACTGGTGAAATGACAACTTGAATTCGAGAAGAAAATAATAACGAGTCTTCACTAAACAAGCGAAATAAAGAAACAAATTTTAGAAGAAATGTATAGTATTTTTTAAGTGCACGCTGACGATGAAATCTCTGAGTTGCGCTTGATCCAATTGACGAATAGAAAATCGCAAGTCTTTCTGTCCGCAACAGCATCGACAAGTGACTCCAACCACTTCTTTATTTTTATGGATTTATCGGTTCTATAATATCTACTTTGATTTGCAGGGTGTGTCGAAGCATCCCTGAAAATAAAAATAGGAGAAAAAGGATTGGTTTTGCTGAGGATATCATTCTCGTGGGCTACGACGAAGTTTGCGATCGCTGTGGGAATAAAAATTTTCATAGAGTACACTCATTGGGGTCTGATAATATGGTGCGCGAGACCGGTTAGAAGGCATTGCAAAAAAAACCGTAATGACGCAGACAAAAGTTCACGATTTATAGGACAACGGCAGATTATTGATTTACCTCATAATTCTCAGTGAAAATAGCTATGAATTCAACGGATCCTGGCATAGTTACGAACATTCTTCTCAGCATGGCGTTCGCTGCGTTATCACGGTCGATACTGAGAACACGATCGACGTAGAAATCAAGACGGAATACTGCCAAGCGTACTGTAGTCGCCAAATCGAGGTAGACTGAAAATTTGCCTGAATTTCTTTCCTGGTCAGAAAGGGCAGCGTCGATTATACAGGGTCCATAGAATTGTTAGATCCGCAAAAATCGTGCCAACATTCGGAGGCATACGGACTGCAAAATATGACATTGCTCTCTGCCGGCGACTCGAAGATATTTGCTCATCTGAAGAGTCTTGCACCCTACGGCATACAGGGTGACAATTATAAGGTGGACACCTGTTTTTTGGGGCATTTGCGCGAGAATTTGGGCTCGGCTGAGGGGTGCTTCTTGAATGATTTTTCGAGCCCTCTTCGATGGCGCAAACGATTTATTGCTAAGATTTACAGTTTTTATGGTGGAAACATTTTTTATTCGGAATTTTTGGGAAAATACATTTTGACAATATATTTATGAACGCGATGAAAATCTGAATACGAAACGCACGTGGGCCGATCGATTTGATCGTATTTTTATGTAGATAATTAATTTTAAAGTTGTTACTTTTAGCAGCCGATGTAGTGTTGGCACACGGAACGACGGAATAGAACCGTTGCACTACATGCGCCTACTTCACGACTCTCGTGAGCTAGCTGGCCGCCCGGCTGTCACAAATCGAGACTGTGACAGCCAACTGTCCAATAATTTGAAAAATACCTCGTCGCGTTTACTAAAGTGCTTGCAACATTGCACTCCATGGACTACCGATTTAGAGTCGATTTGTTTTTTGGTTATCCAATCGACGAATCAATAAGGACAATAAAAATATATTTTAAACAGAAATTCACCGTTTAGTAGAAGTTTGTTCACTCAGTGAACCAGTCGGCATTTTTCTCGTGCTTTCACACACGATATAATTCTCAATATTTTTCTTGCATATCGATAATGAGATACAAAACTTGTCGTGAAACATTTAACTTTGAAGTCTAGAAATGTTTAAGTATTTTCTGGAAAAATAATGCGCTTTCAAAAAAGCCCGAAACTTCAAAATGTCTTTTGTTTAGGGTAAAAGTGATGAATTATAGCCCTTTCTAATTAGCTTATGGGCATAATTCATCGCTTTTGCCCTAAAAAAATGTTTCCCTTGCAAAGTTACGAACGAACGATAGGATGAATCGTTGTTAGTACAGACATATGGTTAGTGGTCCGATCGCTAGAGTGTCGGCTTGGAAATTCGGAGGTCCCAAGTTCGGGTCTTGCCGGAGGTCAGATTGAATTTTTTTTTTATCCTCACGCGAACGGATGACGTACCTTGAGGTAGTTCTGTCGCTTCGCGCTTATTTCGCATAAGTTCGAGAAAAGTAAGAGAAAATTGCAAGTACTTCTCGATAGTATAAAAACCTGAAAAATGCATGAATATTAAAGGTACTGAAACGATTAATTTTGCATAAGAATAATTTCAAAATGTTATTAACAAATTAATGAAAAAATTAATTGTTTAACAAATTACCCGGCAAACCAATTTTTTTTTACGAAAATAATTCGTTCATTTTTCTGAACACGTATGAATTTTTTCAAATTTTGAACTTTGCTTTTAATTTTGTGTTTTTTCACGCGTTTTTTCCATATAAAGAAAAAAAAATTAAAAGCAGATTTAAAAATCTGCAAAAAAATCATACTTGTTCAGAATAATGAACGAATCATTTTCGTAAAAAAAAGTTAGTTGGCCGGATAATTTGTTAAACAATAATTTTTTTCATTAATTTGTTAATAACATTTTCAAATTATTATTATGCAAAATTGATCTTTTCAGTACCTTTAATATGCATGCATTTTTTCAGAATTTTATACTATCGAGAAGTACTTGCAATTTTCTGTTACTTTTCTCGAACTTATGCGAAATAAGCGCAAAGCGACAGAACTACCTCAAGGTACGTCATCCGTTCGAGCGAGGATTTAAAAAAAAACATTCAAACTGACCTCCGGCAAGACCCGAACTCGGGACCTCCGAATTTCCAAGCCGACACTCTAGCGATCGGACCACTAACCATATGTCTGTACTAACAACGATTCATCCTATCGTTCGTTCGTAACTTTGCAAGGGAAACATTTTTTTAGGGCAAAAGCGATGAATTATGCCCATAAGCTAATTAGAAAGGGCTATAATTCATCACTTTTACCCTAAACAAAAGACGTTTTGAATTTTCAGGCTTTTTTGAAAGCCCATTATTTTTCCAGAAAATACTTAAAAATTTCTAGACTTCAAAGTTAAATGTTTCACGACAAGTTTTGTATTTCATTATCGATATGCAAGAAAAATATTGAGAATTATATCGTGTGTGAAAGCACGAGAAAAATGCCGACTGGTTCACTGAGTGAACAAACGTCTACTAAACGGTGAATTTCTGTTTAAAATATATTTTTATTTGTCCTTATTGATTCGTCGATTGGATAACCAAAAAACAAATCGACTCTAAATCGGTAGTCCATGGAGTGCAATGTTGCAAGCACTTTAGTAAACGCGACGAGGTATTTTTCAAATTATTGGACAGTTGGCTGTCACAGTCTCGATTTGTGACAGCCGGGCGGCCAGCTAGCTCACGAGAGTCGTGAAGTAGGCGCATGTAGTGCAACGGTTCTATTCCGTCGTTCCGTGTGCCAACACTACATCGGCTGCTAAAAGTAACAACTTTAAAATTAATTATCTACATAAAAATACGATCAAATCGATCGGCCCACGTGCGTTTCGTATTCAGATTTTCATCGCGTTCATAAATATATTGTCAAAATGTATTTTCCCAAAAATTCCGAATAAAAAATGTTTCCACCATAAAAACTATAAATCTTAGCAATAAATCGTTTGCGCCATCGAAGAGGGCTTGAAAAATCATTCAAGAAGCACCCCTCAGCCGAGCCCAAATTCTCGCGCAAATGCCCCAAAAAACAGGTGTCCACCTTATAATTGTCATCCTGTATACGTTTAAATTAAAGTTTATACTCTGCCAACCATGTCAGAAAGAAGTAAGTAATATTCGAAACGTAAATGATTATGGAATTTCGTTGAAGATATATCTATATATTCGAAAAATAATATGCAAGCAACTGAGATACTGATGATATGATATGATTCGTTGCGAGAAACAGGTTGGAACTTCTCCTTGTATTCGGGGGACACTAAACATTTACGAGGATAGTGATTGTCAGTGGCAAAATGTGAATGATCTATTGAAAGCAACTCGTCTCTCCGGCGCCTGCTGCAGAGCTAGCAGACTGCCTATGGACGCCTTATCGACACCTTTGTTTATAAGATGGACATAGAAGACCCTTTGTGGACCTCACACGAAGGACCCACCTATCTCAAGTACTAGGAGGAGACGCCTCGCGTCGCCGATCTAGCGAGACATTCTACGAAGAGTCCCCAAAGCGTGCACATCTCGTCTCAATATTCGAACTTGTATCCAATAATATCTTTTGTCAACCAACGTACGACTTCATATTATCCATGGTCTACGGTTTCTTACACTATCCAACTTTTTGTCGCAAGCATTTGTTTCTTATACGGCGCATGACATGTGTAAAGTGCAGTGAATAGGATATAATGTAATGATTCCTTACAGTTCGGTTACTGGTATTTGCAAAAATTAGGAAAATTATCAAACTTATGGCTTTACACTGAGTGGTAAAAGACATGGTATGTTGGAAGACTCTACGATTGTAATGCTTCCACAGTACCAGTACAAAGCTATACGAAGGAATCAAAGCTATGTTATAGAAACATCAATGCGAACCTGCTGCACTGTGCGTTTACTGATGCGAAGTATACGCATTCACAGCGCCCTTCTGGTTAAGCATGGTGGTGTTTTTATCAAGCTCTAGTTGACAAAACCTCAAGACCAAGACACGTACGTAGCCGGCGATTTCTAAATTCAGGTGCGCTCATAAGTCAAATCAACAATAATCTAAATTTTTCATCTCATCTATGATAAATTGTCATAGGATGCATCCCTCACGTAATTTCGTGCAGAATACCTTGTAACAGTAGCAATTGCTTTGTACAATTATTCCGTACTTGCGCCCTCCTTAAGAGGAAACGACACTCAAACGGAAGGATTCGTGGACTCGAGTGTCAAGGAATTATAGATGGTGTGCCAGGCGTGAGATAATAAGTGAATTTTTATCTTTTATTTCACCCGTTACATATCCGAGAATGCTTTCCACTGTCGCTTGCTCGTTTTTCTGCTCAGTGCGTCAGTGATAGCTCCATCGCTTCGAACTTTCTGCCTCAAATGATCGAGTTTCTCCTGCTCCTTTTTCGTCGCCCCTTCACGGATGGGATCCCGGCACGTGCACCTTGCGATTCTATTTACGTTTCCGGATTTTTCGCGTTCCTCCTTTCCGCCGAAATTTTCCAGTCACTTTTGGTGAATTACCGGCGCGCTTCGGTCTTTTACCCCACGGTTTGAGTTTTTACGGGTTTTATCCGGCACCGTGAAATCCTTGTAAGTATCGGCAGGTACAAGAGATATTTGACAAGTTCTCTTAGGACGGCGAAAATTCTATAAGTTTCAGTAGCCCAGCGAGGAATTTATAAGTATTATCGGCATAAAGGGAATTTTATAAGTTGTAGCGAGTACTTTAAATATTTTACCAGTTTTATTAGCCTTGCGGAATTTTTATAAGTCTTAGCAGCACAGTGGGTATTTACAAGTGTTAGCAAGCGCAACGAATTATTTATAAATTTTACCAGGCACAGGAAATATTTTTACACGTTGATTTAGAGCACCTTTGAATATTTTACGAGTCCGTTTTATTCACTTTTTAACTTTTTTCACTTGCCCGTTTCAGTTGGTGGTCCTGCTGGTGTTGCTTCCGGTGGTTGTTGTTATCGTTGACTGATGATTGATGGATAATTTCCGGCCTTCTTATATGCAAATTTACACCTCCCTCCAGGGTAATTTGCATATTTTTGGCGGACTTGCGCCTGCGCCTTCGTATTTTTTCCGGCCTGATTTTGCCATTGGTTTTTTCGGGTTTTCTCCCGTCGCCCTCTAATCCTCAATCAGTAATTGTGTGACGTCTTTGTCCTTGTTCCTTCCCACTAATCGGGTCTTTTTTTCCTCGCGGTGTCGTCATCTCGGGCCAATCAGCGGTCTGGCTTTTCCCTTGTCTTATTTCTTGGTGTCCTTCGCCGTCGTTGCTGCTGGTGGTCGCCGCGTGGCGCTGTCGGGCTTGGCATGCTCCTTGCTGTTCGGCGGGTTGCGCATGCGTCGCTCGAGTATCGATTGGGTTGCCGTGCGATCCCGTCCGATGGCGCCACCGGTCCCTCTGGCGAGCCGTCGTGCTGGATCGGCGCTCGCCTCGGCACGTGATCGGCTTCGTTGGTTGGGGGGGGGGGGAGTTAGAACCTATTCCGCGGGAGGAGTTAGAACCACCTCTCCCTGTAATTACCTCTGCGAGTTTCTACAAAGGGATAGCCCAGCTCGGATCGAAAGCAAATTTTAGGTTTGATTCAGGCCTCTTAAGCCAGCCCAGGTCCTGTCCAGTCAGATCCCAAGGCTCGACTGTATAGGAAGATAAAACCACACAGTGCAAATTGTTGTACCCCGAGTCAGCGCCCGATTATTCAGTCAACGCGATTGCCCAATAATCGAGGTATGCAACGAGCGTGCGACGCGTTGCGAAATACGGAAGTAACGAAACCAATACCGACAAAATAGCATTTAAGCAATTCGTAATTAATTAGTCGAGTCAGATATCGAGAAATATCGAAACCGGGACCCGGACAGGTAATCCGGAAGCAGTAATTGTTTGAACAATGACGAAATATCTGACACTGTTAAAATTAAGCTGACGTGCCTGCTCTTACCCCTATATAGGGGATCACGAGCAGACACTCTGCAGTCTGATCTGAACTCGAACATCGTTACGGTTAATTAGATACTGCTATGCGACACTGCAAGCGCGCGAGCCAATATAACCACCAGTTCATCTTACAATTGTTATCATGAATAGCAAGAACGTTTTTGTAAAAATAAATAAATAATACCTATAATGCAGGGGTAACGAAAACCAAGTACGTGTAAACTATAAGTGTATTGTCGGGAAAGTCCCCTTAGTGCTATGCCTATTAATCATTCTACACTTATTTTGTTACAATCAAAGTTGGCGAATCCACCATTACCTGACCTCAACACTTACCTTACAACTCCGACGAATCGTCATTTGGACACGATGATTCGATACCACTGGGCCTTGATTATGCAGTTAAAAGACACTTACAACTTTTCGTAATAATTTTGTACTAAAAAAATATATGCGTTTAGCCGTCGCAGTTGGAAGCTCGATGATTCATGTGATTTATATTTAAAAATTACCAGAATAAATTTGCAACATGCTAAAACCTGGGGATATCTAGTCAATGGAACATGGAATGGAATTTTGGCAGACATGCAAGCTGGGCTAGTCGATATAAGCGCCTGTCCATTTCAGTTCAAGGAAGAAAGAATGGATGTCTGCGAATTTACTGTGGTAACTTATGTGGTCAGGTAATTAAATGTTTGGGATGAGTTTATTCACAGTGCTCGTTATATCACATGGATATTGTGTTACAGAACATGCCTTATTTTTCGACATCCTAAGAAGAGTGCCGTACGAAATCCCTTTCTAAAACCTTTCACGAGCAACGCATGGTTTATGATTGGAACTTTTGGAATAATTTGTTGGCTTCTATTGCTTCTTACTGCACAAGTCGAAAAAAACTTTCGTGTCGCAGAACCGAGCTGCACTCTGGATACACACCCCGCTTCCGAGACCTTTCTCATTAGTGTTGCAGCTCTTTCTCAGCAAGGTTACCATTTTTCGTTGAATTAATCATGCAATGTTGTAATGCAATTTTCTATTTTGTTCTCAGGGTTAAGTGATGGTTCACGTATAATTTCCGGCCGCATGGTATTTATTTCCCTTTATCTATGGGGTCTTCTGCTATATCAATTTTATTCGGCTTCCGTGGTGGGTTCGCTTCTTGCCGAAACACCACGCTTCATCACGACAATGAAAGATCTTATGAACAGCGACATCGATGTTTATTACGAAGACATAGCTTATCATCATGATTATTTTCGGGTGAGTGAATAGTAAATGAATTATTTTAGTAAAGGAGCCACGTCGTGTCACAATATTTTTCTGCCAGCAAGACTACGGCACCGGGATTCGAACCCGAGTCCTGCCGATACATTGTTCTCGAGGCTAGTACTCTAATCACGAGACCAAAGTGATCGCAAATCATATTATCAAACGTGCTTCAAACTTCAATATAAAGTGGTTAGAAAACTCAGCATCGTGAATTAAAAGCATGGAAAGACGCACAACACCTTAGCGTTTCGTTAGTATTCCACAGTTTCACTATAGGATTGTTTACAAATTGATGATGAGTACGCGTAAATTGTTACACACCCGAGTACAACAATTTTGCTTGGGAAGTGTCTGGCAGCTCGTGGTAAGCTGATCCGGTAATTAGCGTGCGTATGGCATAGTGTGGCTTAACTCTAGCTTATAAAAACCAGCTTTGAGCGCCAGACCCTCGTTGCGGATTCTATCTGGCATCTCATTGGACAGTCAAAGGTGCACAGCTTGGCTTAGCCTTCGGCGAAAAGTTAGGCCGGTCACATCGTGGCTATTCTTTGGCAGGTCCTTGGCTTGGCCTGACCCTACGTTATTACTTCGCTGTGGAAATAAATGAGTTGTCTATGGCATTCATGTGGGGATTCCACACTGTGGCTAATTATTGGCAAGACTTTCGCTCGGTTGAATACGAATTCTTTCATTTTCAGGTTACTATGTGTGATTTCAGAATCCCAATATTGATCTGTCATTTCGGGTGACCGGTTTTCGAGATCGTTTGTGTTTTTTGTAGTGGGTTTATTTTTAGGCTGGATGTTTGGGACTTTCGGATTTTCGTTATCAGCTAACATTTTGTTACGTCTGGTTGGTTCTTTTGGCGTTTTTCGAGTTCGCTTTTTCGCTAGTGTAAGTAATCGTTTCCCTGATCGCTGATTGTTGTTTTGTGAGAATCTGGTGAACGAAAGTTCGGTGGCCCTTCCGTTTCACGCTAGATCCGTCGTTTTTTGAGTTCTTTGTTTTTTGTTTTGTATGATCTGAAAGTTGGTTGAACGGGTGGTTTATTACTATTTTCGTCGCTGGAGGATTCTCCGATGTTTGTCGGCAACGGTTTGAATCCTTGTTTGTTGATATTTTCATTCTCGGATTTTGTCTCGTGTTCCGTCTCGTTTTTCATATTTCGTGCCTTAGAGTTGTCGTTTTTGTTTTGAGTTCCATTATTCTTTACACTTTTGTCACCGTACAAGTAACCGGTTTCCCCGTGAGGGCTGACTTTTTCGCGAATCTCGTTTTTGTTTAGCTGCGATAAGCTTTCTATTTCATCTGGCCTTGTTGGGCTTCCTGCTTTTTGTTGCCTCGTTGGGGTTTTCGTTTTTTGTGGATCTCGTTTCCTATCTTGTTTGCGTGGTTGTCGTTTATCCTCCTCGTCGTCCATTGTGTCGTTTGGACGTCTTTTGGCGAGTCGCTATTGTGGCTGCGTATTTTTCTTTGAGTTCAGCTCCTCAACCATTTTTTTTATTGGTTGCATAAATTCACCTTCGCTAGCCACTTGACTACCGGCACCGGTGGTCAAGTGGCTAGCGTACTAGCCCAGTACTACCGGCGACCGGGAGGCTCGGGTTCGATCCTCGGTTTGGGCGAAAGTTTTTCCGTGACCAGCAGCGCGCAGCAGTGTACAGTGTTTACTGTTGTATGTCGGGGCCACGCTGTACACGATAAACTCGAGCTCCGGGGATCAGCCTGTGGCCGGCTATACTCGATGTAGGTTTTCTGTGGTTTCCCTACGTCTCAGGCGAATGCGAGTATTTCTATCAATCTTAAGACGGCCACAGCCGCAAATGCACGTTACCCGAGTTCCAGCATTGGCACGGAGTGTGATGCATGGAACTTGTGGGTGCAACAAAGTAACAAAAGGAATACGGCCCGTAAATAGTAAATGGTAAACAGTAAACAGTAAATAGTAAACGGTAAACGGTAAACGGTAAACATGTTACGACCGGGGTTCCGACTGCGGTCGATGTTGAGCGAATTTTAACCGCTTATATATATATATTTTTTTTCTCATATGCGTATAGAATATAAGTACGACTCGCTAATCTCGCTTCTCTCGGGAGTCAAGAGCAGCGAGTTGCGAGAGCGATTCCTTATCACCAGAGTATAAGGTATCCGAATACCGTGCGACGAAGGGTCCGAAACGTTTCCTCGCATGTCGGCACATCCCTTCGAGGAATCGAGGCGAGCACCGTGCGACGACTAAACACCTCGCTGTAATCGTCAGCACTTTTTGATAAATTAAAAGTTGGGAACAGAGTCGTAATGGCTAAGCTCTGAACGGAGAACACCAGTACCACCGAGAACTCCGAACCGCGAGAATAAAAAAATTAAAAACCCTCAAAGCTAAGTACATAAGTGAAGCCCGGGGTATACGCGAGTGTCATACAACAAATCCGTATCCATCGACGAAGAACCCGAGGTGAAGTCGGGATACGCATTGCTCGTCTCGATCACGAGTGCTCCCTCGAACACATCGAGGAAATTTCTTTGACTTGTGCCGCGTGACGAATGACTGGTTCGGTTAGCGCGTTCAATTTACAATCTCGATATATCTCGAGAAATAATCCTACGATTTAGCGATTAAGTGGTTATTTTATTTTTACGTTAATAAACAGTAAGATGATATTTTCGAATCGTGGTTCAGTGGTGGTAACGAACTACGCTATCCTTCACCTTACCTCCCCTGAGCTCTACTAATAACGAAATATTCTAAAATCTACTTTTCTCTAGTGAATTACTGTGCTAGATCGCTTTGCACGTAATTCACGAAATCTATGTAGTTGTTTCGCTGTGCTAAATCGCTCTGCACGCGAGACAAACACCCTAAGCGTCGTCACGCCGGCTGTGCCTGGTGTACGAACTTACATTTTCAAATACTGCTGTGCTAGATTGCATTGCACGCAGTATCAACATCCTTTTCTCGATTGGCTGTGCAGCATTCAATTTGCACGCCAGGAGAGATATTTCCGTTTTAAATATTTGAGACAATCCCACTCTTTATTTTCCTCACTAAGCGTTGATGGGGAAGAAACGCCGAAGCGGTGTTAAATATCAATTGCGTCGAGCGATCGCGATCGCCCTCGGAGCCCCCAGCGGTAACCTCGCTGGGAATTCCGTTGGTGTTTCCGCCAGTGATCGTTCTGATACAAACGCTCCATCTACCAGTAATCTTGCTGGTGGTTCAGCAGCAGAAACCTCCGACAACCCTAACCAGGTGGAAACGGTGTTACGAGACAATTTTGAACTCGCTACGCGTGCCGAGAAGGAATTCGTACCAATAGCGCGCGTGTTGCCGACTCCGGTGCAACGACCGACGTTCATATTCGACGTATCCGAGCCGTACGTTCCAGCGCCGGTACGTCCCGAGGCGGTGCCGCCGCGCCCGTATAATCCGCAACCGATAGCGCCGACCCCGAGTTCGGACGACGAAGATTCGGACGCATCGACAGTGGAGATCGTCACCCTGGAGTGAAAGCGAATCGCCGAATAAAGGTAAGAAGCGAAATATTAATTACCATCACTGGTCATTCCCCAAAACCGGTGATATGGATCTGGGAAAGGTGTATCCAAACTAATCCATCGCTAATCGAATTAACAGACGCTTGCTCCTGTCCCAAGCTTGGACTCAAGCTTAAAAAGGAGCGGCTCTCAATTAACCCGTTTGCGTGAAAAAAGGGGACAAATAAAAAGAAGGGGGAAAATTAACCTGCCAAAAATCCTACGACGTAACAACGGTAAACGGCAAACGGCAAACGGCAAACGGCAAACGGCAAACGGCAAACGGCAAACGGCAAACGGCAAACGGCAAACGGCAAACGGCAAACGGCAAACGGCAAACGGCAAACGGCAAACGGCAAACGGCAAACTGCAAACGGCAAACGGCAAACGGCAAACGGCAAACGGCAAACGGCAAACGGCAAACGGCAAACGGCAAACGGCAAACGGCAAACGGCAAACGGCAAACGGCAAACGGCAAACGGCAAACGGCAAACGGCAAACGGCAAACGGCAAACGGCAAACGGCAAACGGCAAACGGCAAACGGCAAACGGCAAACGGCAAACGGCAAACGGCAAACGGCAAACGGAAAACGGCAAACGGCAAACGGCAAACGGCAAACGGCAAACGGTAAACATTAAAAATAGTTTTCCGATAACTCGGTGATTGATGTTTCGGTATCTAAGATTAAATAGTCTTTTGTGGGTACAATCTCCATTTTTTGTCTTTATTTTGTCTTTCTTGGTGGTTGATTTGTTTCTTGTTGGGTTTGTTTCTTTTTTTCCATGACTTGTTCCATTGATTCGTCAGAGTCTGTTTGGTACATTAGCAAATGCCTTGTACAATTATTTCCGTATTCGTGCACCTCCTTAAGAGGAACGGGCACTCAAGCGGAAGGATTCGTGGACTCGAGTGTCAAGGAATTATGGGTGGTGTGCCAGGCGTGCGATAATGAGTGCTTTTTTTCTTTCTTTATTTCTCCCGTTACAGATCCTTTAGTAATTTCCACCGTCGCTTGCTCGTTTTTCTTCTTCGTGTATGGCACGATTGGCCGCGACCTGTACAATGCGGTTCCTGTCGCCGCGTATGGGTGAGCCTCTCATGTGAGTCAGGGCCTGAGTCTGCACTGTGGCAAGATGGCTGCCGCGCGCTGCTTAGCTTGCCGTGACGTCACGGCGCTTGGTACGTCGGTGACAGCTCGTTCGCTTCGGATTTTCTTCGTCGGATTGCCGGGTTTCTTCTGCTCCTTTTTCGTCGCCACGTTGGGTACGGTATCCCGGGTCATGCACCTTGCAATTTCCGTTCGCGTTTCCGAATTTTTTGCGTTCCTTTCTTTCGCTGAACTTCTCCGGTCATTTTCGGTAATTTACCAGCTCGCTTCGGTCTTTTATCCCACTGTTTGAATTTTCGCAAGTATTGGCCGGCACGGTAAGATTCTTATGCCTTGGCACGCACAGTGGATAGTTTGTAAGTATTATCAGCACAGGAGAGATTTGATAAGTATCATTACCACAGCGGAAATTTAATAAGTATTGGCAGGCACAGGAGATGTTTTATAAGTGTTATTAGCACAGCGAGAAATTTATAAGTATTAGCAAGCACATGAGATATTTTATAAGTGTCATCAGCACAGCGAGAAATTTATAAGTCTTCCTGGCACAGCGACATTCTTTGTAAGTCTTCTTAGCACAGCGAGAATTTTATAAGTCCTTTTTATTCACTTTTTAACTTTTTCACTTGCCCGCTTTCTGCTGGTGGTCCTGCTGGTGTTGCTTCCGGTGGTTGTTGTTATCGTTGACTGATGATTGATGGATAATTTCCGGCCTTCTCATATGCAAATTCACACCTCCCTCCAGGATAATTTGCTTATTTTTGGCGGACTTGCGCCTGCGCCTTCGTATTTTTCGGTTTTAATTTTTCCATTGGTTCTTTAGGGGGTTTCTCCCTTCGCCCTCCAATCTTCAATCGATAATTCTGTGACGTCTTCGTCCTTTTGCCTTTCCACTAATCGGGTATTTTTTGTCCTCGGGGTGTCGTCATTTCTGGCCAACCAGCGACGAGGCTTTTCCCTCGTTTTATTTTTTGGTGTCCTTGGCCGTCGTTGCCGTTGGTGGCCGCTGCGTGGCGCCGTCGGGCTTGGCATGCTCCTTGCTGATCGGCAGGTTGCGCATGCGTCGCTCGAGTATCGATTTGGTTGCCGTGCGATTCCGTCCGATGGCGCCACCGGTCCTTCTGGCGAGCCGTCGTGCTAGATCGCCGCTCGCCTCGGCACGCGCTTGCTTTCGTGGGTTGGGAGGGGGGAGTTACATTCTCCCCCAAACCACTGGTGTCCGGTTTTCCCGGACGCCAGTTGTTTCGTCGTCCCTTTTTCTCTGGGATTGGTGCGGGTGGGGTATTCATGTTTTCTGTTTTTCTTTTTTTTTTATTATTTCTTATTTACATGTAGGAGTCTTCGGATGCGGCGTCGTCGCATCCGAGATCGTCGAGGTGGAAGTAGATCCGCGACGGGTTTTTTACGGTGAGGATCCCGACGTCTTTACAGCTTTCTTGCAGCGTCCGGGCCGGGAAACACTTGAAGGTGTTCATTACCGATGAAGCGTCTCGCTGTTCGTCTGTTTTTTTCTAAACACTTTTTCTTTTCTTCTTTTATTAATCCTTTTTTTTTTTCTTTAGTAACTTTTTTTTCTCTTTAATCACTTTTTTTTTCTTTTATTAATCCCTTTTTTTCTTTAATCACTTTTTTTCCTTTTATTAAACACTTTTTTTCGTTGATTATTCTTTGCTTTTTATTTTCCTCACCACGTGCTGCCTACTTCTACTTCTGCCTTTGTTTTAATCGTCCATGTCGTCTCCAAGGTGGGCCAGGGGTCCCTTACCACTCCCCCTTTTCTTCGGCATCTTTAGCGAGTTTGTGTGTTTTTTGACTCCTTTTCTTGGCCTTGAGCTTTCAATCTTCTTTGCTTGCGGTTTATCGGTCCCTTATCCATTCCCAGTCCCGGTAATTGGTCCGCTAGCTTTATCTGTCCGGTCATCTTCTCTGTTATCGACCGTCGCATTGATCTTCGATATCGTGCGCGTGCCGGCCTTCCACGTTAGCCTAGGTCGTACCCGGTGGTGGGGGTTCCGCCTTGGCGCCGTGCTGTCTCGTCTGTCCCTCCGTGGCGCTCACCCGGGGGGGGGGGGGGGCTCGTAATATTCGGGTGTGCCTTTCCGTGCGCTTGGCCTCGTTGTCATAAGTTCCGCCTATGCTGCCGCTGTCAGTCTTAGAAGCCCTGGGTTGTGCGTCGCTGCTCTACTCTGGCTGCCGGTGGCTTGCCTCCTGGGCCCCGCGTCCCGTTCTCGGCTTGTCCGCTTTGTGCGGCTATTCGTGCCTGCTACTTCGCCGTTGCTCGGTGGGGAGTCTTCTTCTGTCGGGATCTTGGCGCTTGTCGGTAGTATTCCCGCGGCGGACGTCGGGCTCGGTGCTTCCCGTCGCGGTCGCTCCCGGCTCTGGTTGATTTTTTTCAATTTTTTAAAATGATTTTTATCCTCTTCATCCGTGTTCTTCCTATCGATATGTCTATAGATATACATGTATTTTTTTTCCTTGTCTAGATGACGATCTTTCTTTTTTATGTAAATGGATACATATATTTTTTTCCTTTTTTTTCGTTGCCTTTCTCAGTCTCATGTGTCGTCCTCGGAATCTTCGAATTCCTTCGCCTTCTCTTTGTATTTTTTTAAGGGGCTCGAGGAGAATTTCCCGCGGATTTTCCTTGACGCCGGATTCTCGAGCGTATATGTTGCTAATCCCACGCAGTTGCCGATCCGGTACGGTCCCTCGAACAGCGGCATGAATTTCGCAACGACCTGATCGTTCTGGCTTGACACATTCAACGCTTTGACAAGGACTAAATCACCCTCTTCATATCTCGTAATGCGGTGACACTCGTCGAATTTCTCGGCCCGTCTTCTTCCCTTACGTAGGATTGTAAACCGGACTTATTCCAGCTTTTTCGCATGGTCTACAATTTCCTCGCCCTTTTCCCTCAACGCCGGGATCCAATTTTTCCATAGCGGGTGCGGTCGTTTCTTCATTTGTAGTTCTGTAGGTGTATACTCGGTGGTGTCGTGGGGAGAGTCGTTTATGCCGTCCTGGATTATTGGCACCCACCTTGCCCATGCGGTGTGTCGGTCCGTTAATAGGGTTCGGAAAAATTGTCCGAGTTCTCTGTTAACTCGTTCGACGATTTTTCCCTGCGAATGGCGTATCGATGAGAACACCCCTTGGATTCCTTCGTCCTCTAACCATTTCTCCCATGCCTTTGCCGCGAATTGCGTGCCGTGGTCGAACTGGATTCTTCTCGGTTTTCCGTGTTTCGGGATGTAATCCATGCTGAGTTTTTTATGACCGTCCTAGTGTTCGCTTTTTGCATTGGGTACAGCACGACGAACTTTGTGAAGGCATCGAGTGTTACGAGAATATGGCGTACTCTACCGGTTGACTCCGGTAGTGGACCGTAGAAGTCAATAGAGAGTAAGTCCCCGGGTCCCTCGGGTACGATGGTTTGCACATTTGCATAACTATTTTGCACGGCGCATTTCGTTCGCTGGCACGTGTCACAGGTAGCCAGTTGATGTCTGATACTCTTCGCGAATCGAGGGTAGGCGAAGTCCTCGTTTAACATCTGGAATACCTTGTTCGCGCCGATATGGCCGTACATAGCGCGGCATTCTTCGACTAAGCTTTCCTTTATCTCCCCGGGCAGCGCGACCTTCCATTGTCCTGTTTTTGCTGCTTTTTGTAGCACACCTTCCTGAAGGCGGTAATTCTTCAGGTGGGTCTCGGCCATCGGGACGGGTTGCGAGCGAGCCACGAACGGTCTTTCGTCTTTTAAGACCAGCCGATGCTCGTATGCCTGCATTCTCTGTGGGCGCTTCCGAAAGATGTCTCGGTATTCGTAGACTAGCTCTTTGAATGCTTCTTGGACGTCGCTGCTTACCTCCGCGCATCCTCGGAGATTCTCATCGACCTCCGCCTCCCGGAGACACTCTGAAGCGGGATCGTGTATTTCTCCGTTCATCACATGCCTCGTGTCTATCTCTTTAGGTCTCTTTCGACGTCGGGAACCTCAATCCGTGCGAGGATCGCTCTGCTCTCACCCATTTTCTTGGTTTCTTCTCGGCTCTTCTCCTGGCTCTCCCCCGTTTTCCAGTATTCTCCTACCAAGCGTCCAATCGTTCGACCCCGTACCTTGATGGCTCTTTCGTGCGTGTCTACGTTCTCTCCGAGCACGTTCATTGCGTCGATACCGAGGAGCACGGATTTCAGCAATTTTGAAACTACTAGCCAGGTCACATCCCCTTCGGAATTACAGACCTGCGTCTTCACCATCACCTGGTGCTTTATTCGCCTGGAACCCCCTCCGAACGCTCCAACGATACTCGTTGACGTCACCGGTATCGACTAATACACTGGCCATCACTCCTTCGAGGTCGACCGGGACCTCTGGACACATCGGTCGCGTCTCATCATGTCTGGCGCCCCCTCCCGGAGCCTCTATATTTAGAAGGTAGTCCTGCGGACTCTCGAAAATCGTCTGTACCGGTATTCTCCACACTTCTTCTATCTCCTTTTTCGAGTCGTAATCTTCTGTCGATGCCCTCCCCATCGGACCATCCTCGCCCGCCCGTTTTTTCGGAATGGCTCCTCCACTGTGCCTGATTACTTCCTTCTTTGTTGCGTCGTCTCCTGTCGGTTTGAATGCAGGTTGGATCCGAGACTGCCGACCCTCCGGGCCGTTCTCGCGAGCACCGATAGGCGCCTGCTCCGGTACCTCCGCGTCGATACTTGTCCCGAGATCCGTCCCCTCCACCGCTGTAGCTGTCCCTTGCATCTCCAAACCTCCGGCTTTTTCGGCCACATTTTTTTTCGTCACTCTTTCCTCCGAATTTGATGCGCCCGCCTTCCTGCTCTCCGCTCCTTTCCCGTCCGCACCGTTTTTCTCTTTCTTTTTTCGCCAGAGCTCCACTTTCTTCCGGTCGTCCCCTTTTTGCTTCTTCTCGTCTTCCCTCTGTTTCTCTTCTTTTATCGCCGCCGTTGCGCCTCGTGGCTCTTCCGCGTACCGTACGGACGCTACGTTTATGCGTTTCCCTGGTTCAGGTTCCTCCGGTTTGCGTTCACTTCTGGCGCTTGTTGCGTCATTGGCGCAGGTGCTTGGGGCGGAGTCATGGGGTAAAATGGCGGCGGAACCGAGAAATTTGGTGTGGCCGCAACCACTGGTGGTCCCTGCCACGGATGATAATTTTGTTGCTGGCTTTAGGCTGGGCCCGACGGTGCATTCAGCCATTGGCCTTGTGGTCCTCCCCGTTGCTGCCACGGGCGCTGTCCTCCCCCGTTTCCTCGACCATTTCCTCGCTGTGGTCTATATCCGCATCCGTTTGGCCGATCGTTGGTTCTACTTGCGTTCACCTTGCCGCCTAGGTCGTCGCTCTCGAGCAATTCAATCAGCTCGCTCACCTTGCTAACCCCTTGGACGAGAATCGCAGTCCTTATATTCTCGTCGAAGTGTTTTGCGAGCCGGCGGATCGTTTCGGCGTCGCTGATGGGGTCATTCAGGTCGCGAGCATTACCGATCACTCGGGTCGCATACTCCGCCTTAGTTAGGCGCTGTCCCTCGATAAAGTACGGGCCATATTCGAGGTGACGCTTCACTTTATCTTGTAGCTCCCGACCCCAATATCGTGCGGGAAACGCTTCTTCGAATTGTTTGATATTCGAGATTTCCGGCGCCACCAGGTGCCACCAATCTCTCGCCGGTTCGATCATGGCGTCCCCCATCATGCACCGGAATTGCGCGCCTTCGGGCTCCATGGCACTGATATGATCTTTTAGTAATTTTAAATATTGCATCGGCCGCTCGACTCCATCGCCTTTGAACGTTGGGAGCTTTTTCGAAGCTACATAAGCTTTACTGGGGTTCAGACCCCCGAGCATTGTTGTCCCGAGTGTTGATTGCGACATCGCCCCTTTTGCCTGGGCTGCATACTCCCGAATTCGTCTCGCATTCTCTTCTGCAGTTTGTAGCGCCTTTTTCACCACGTTTGTGACCCCTTCTACGCGGTAGATCAACTTCCCCACGGCCACATCCAGTGCCACTAACTGCTCTCGAGTGTGGTCACTGATCGGTCCCTGCTCGTCCCGGGTTGACTCCCGCATCGTGACGATTTCCAATGGGTTTCTTCCTCACTGTCATTCACCGCGCGCGACAGGGCGGTGAGCATCCTGCCCTGGATCTGCTTTGTTCGCGTAATGCAGGCTGATTCCTGACTCACCTGCGTGTCGTGCAGCTTTGTGACCTTCACCTCAACCTGCATCAACACCCGCATCAGTGCGTCGTTCGTGGCGCCTACTGTGGTCGTGACTCTGATGGGGTCGGTTTGTCGATCGCCTCGTTCGTGCTCGTTTTCGCCTCCCTCCTGGGTGACGCACGTGTTTCCTGCACCCTGTCGGCTGTCTTCGTTCGTCCGTGGAATCACGGAAAGGCGATTCATCGCGGCGTGGCTTCGGATATCATTCCGTCTCATTAATCCATCTGCCGTCGTTGATTTCCATGCCAGGGTAAGGTTCGGCAAATTCGCGTCCACGAGGCTCCCGTTTAATGACTCCTCCGATGGGCCCGGAGTCTCGTCCGTATTCCTGGTTTCTTCCGGTTCGAGTGTCTCATCATCATGGGCTGCCTGCTGTGCCCGAAGCCGATCGTTGCGCACTCGTGCCGCTCGATGCGCATTTTCTTCTGCTGCCATCGATTCGAGCTCGCGCCTTTCCTCGGCCACCGATTTTCCCGCCATGCTGCTCAGCAATATTTATTTCTGATCGTCTTCCGCTTCGTCGTTTTACTTTATTTGATTTTCACCGTCCTAGCACAACCAATTCCTTTTTTATCGAGCCCCACGTCGGGCGCCAAATGTAACATTAGCAAATGCCTTGTACAATTATTTCCGCATTCGTGCACCTGTTACGTGCCGGACAGAGAGAGAAGCTTCTCTCGCACGCAACCAAGTCAATCTCCGTCTGAAATGCAGAGTTTTATTTATTTTTCTTCGTAGGCTGCTCTGCTCCGTCCCATATGGGCCCGGTCCTCGTATACCTGGAAAAGGCTAAGGTCGACTCCCGAATAATTCAGCGGACAAGGTTTCTCTCGGCGAGCACAGGATCGTGTATTTATCGACGCACAATGTCAGTTAGAATGAACCAATAATTCCCAAAATAATAATGAATATAATTTCCAATAATAGTCATGAACATAAATCCCGATAATAATGACGAATATAACTTCCAATAATAACAATGAATATAAATCTAATATTCTATCGAGTGCTAGCGGTAACTATCTCACTCATCCTTCCATTCTGTATCGCTACTCACGGTCACAATAATCCCTTAGGCCGGGGTTCTTAGTGTCGTGCACCACAGGAGGGTGAGTCACTAAACACGATCTTAACACGATCTTACGCAGTCCTTAGTATGTCCGTTTCACCCCTTTTTTATCTTATTCACGCCTGGTTGACGCTACGGCGGAACACACTCCCGACGGCACTCACGCACTCTATGGTTCCCGCTGGAACAGAGTGACGCAGTGGACGCGGAGATTCACAGACCTGGGTAGCAACAGTACGCGGAGTCCTCTGGACCGATCTGCACGGATTCGCTGGTGTCTAAAGACTGATTTCCCCCGATCCGCGATTCTTCCACGGTCCGTCCGGGCCGTGGAAAAGGAATATCAAATTCTTTCCGACTCAGCGTCGCGAGGCGCGGGCCCCGCGGCCCCCACGAAGTCCCAGACAAGCCGAGGAGCACACGTCCTGCGAGCTGAGCGTATTCTGATCCTTACCGGCATCCGCTTATGCTGAGGCATTTCCCGGAGTCGCGCAGCGCGTCCGCGAGGGCAGCCGCGGTGTTAGATGGCACCCCGGATGCTCAGCGCGACGCACCGCTCGACCCGTGGGAAACGCTCATCAGCAGGCCCATCCCCGGTGAACATTGTAAAAATAAAAAAATAAAAAAATGCATCGAGAGATCGGAACGCAACACCCCTCCCTCCTTACCGTTGTCGACGCCCCCGTCGACGTCAATGCTCCGGCTCATGAACCCCCACGATCCGCACTCACTCTGCTCTTTTCATGGATTCCATAAGGGTGCGCACGATGGAGTCCAGCGTCACCTCCGGTACCGGTAGGGTAATTGGGACCGCGATGTCTTCCTCACGAGGGTTGTTGCTTCCACCTGCTTCTGTCGCGCAGGAACCTTCCACCGGTATCTCTGTACTGGTCGCCCCATCTTGGTGGGCGTCAGTCTCGCTGCCGTCGGACTCGACGGTGCGTGTTGCTCCGTTTATAGCCTCGGCGAGGAGGTCGGGTTGTCCGGTCTCCTCGACATCAGCCGGATGCTCCGGTTGGTTTTCTGAGGGGTGGAACGGGTCGAGTTCGGCAAGACTATCCTCCTCTTTCACGCCCTGGCTGTTTTCACCCGAGTCGACGCCGGCGCGAGGCTGAGTTCCCAGATCGAGCAGTTCTTCGCCCATGAGGTCCTTCTGTTCCGGGAGTGGCACCAGATGTTCGTCCCCTGGTGGGGCAGCCTCCTATGAGCCTTCGATGAGGTTCGCGATCTCGTTGTCTCCAGTATTCCTCCATTTGACGAATTCCGTTCTTGCCCCGGGCACCAAGACTATTTTTTTTGTTTGGGTGCTCGAGTTTAGGGTCGTCTTCTCCGTCTGAGTGCTCACTGGGATCATGCGGATCTTCCCAGGGCCCCTCCCCCCCCCCCCCCTCCCCGCCGGCCTCGACGCGGTCCTGGGCCATTGGTGCGCGCCGGGTCGCGGATGGCGCTCGGCTCGACGGGGGAAGACACCCCGGGTCATGAGGTTTGC
Source organism: Amblyteles armatorius (assembly GCA_933228735.2). NCBI lineage: Eukaryota > Metazoa > Arthropoda > Insecta > Hymenoptera > Ichneumonidae > Amblyteles > Amblyteles armatorius. The sequence continues at coordinate 8,267,962 of OW121690.1, forward strand.
TCGTCCCCGGTTGCTCCGTGATCTTCAGCAGATGAGCCGCGTTGGTTGGTACGGCGTCACTGCCTGGTCCCGTTTTTTTTTACCTCCTCGTACAATTCCCTCGCACGTGCTTGAAAAAGGACCAGGCAACGGCCGATGTGTCCCCCGTACTCCGACCCGAGCAGCCGCATATTGCAAAGCCCGCAGGCCATCTCCTCACGGCTGCGTCGGGAAGGTGGCAAGGAGCGTTGCACACACGCGCCCAGGTCCGGACACCTTTTCATCTCCCTTTTGCAGACGGCGCAATAGCCCCGGCACGTAAATTCCCAGAGCGCCTGGTTGATGCGCTCGAGATCCGACATTTCCGTCAATGTAGGGGGAAGAGGGAAAAACAATTTGCTTACGCACTCGGTCCTATGGATCTATACTGATTTTATCGCTAAACGTCACGGTCCGATGTTCACTGTTCACCGTATGTTTTTTCCTTTGTTTTTTCTTTTTAATGTATTTTTTCTTTTTAACGTTCGCACTGTCCGGATTTTCCTAGTGTTGGCCCCTTCTCGCACTTCTCACCACGTTTCAAAATTATTTTTTTTCTCTTTTTATTTTCTGTGTATTGCCGGAGCGAAAGTCGGGATACTAATGAGGCGACTCAGCGTTCCAGCTTCGCTCTCCAGGATGATTACGTTTCTTGAGGGGGTAGGATGCGGGGATTTTTATTTTCTGTGTATTGCCGGAGCGAAAGTCGGGATACTAATGAGGCGACTGAGCCTTCCAGCTTCGCTCTCCAGGATGATTACGTTTCTTGAGGGGGTAGGGTGCGGGGAGCGATATTTGGTTTTACGGCTTCAGATTCGGGTCTCGGGCGCGCTTCGAACAACGGTGACGGCAGCGGTACGCTCGGCATCGGGCTGACACTGCCGTCCCTTATCTCAGCCACGTTCGGGTTACCCCGCTGTGGACTCCGTTGTCGACGTATCTTTTCGCACTGCCCAGTGACTCCGTATATTAGTTTCCTGCGGCACAAACAAAATATGAGACTGATTACTATGGCTGCCTGTGCTACGAAGCCGGCCATGAAAAGATTATAATGTTGCTGTCTTTGTCTTCTGTGCGTGCCGATGGCCTGAATTCTTTCTTTCAAGTCGTAAATCGATTCACCGTCTTCAAGGGCCCTCCATCCCCGCATGGCGTTGGTTCTTCCGGACGGTTCATTTCTTGTTTCCTTCGGGAACAAGAAATCCATGGCTGTCTCGGGAGCCTTTTCCAAGACTGGGACCACATTGGTGATATTTAATATTATCCCAGGCTCGTAGTAGTATTCCTCACGATTCTCGTAGGTGCGAATCCTCGTTAGCGTGGTGGTACTGCGTGTTTTTTCAATGCAGTTCGGGTTAATATACAGTATTCCGGCCCCGGTTAATTCCACATGTCCGTCGGATTGTCCCGGGCACAGGATATGTATCGTTTCGGACTCCGTGAAGGAGTATAGCCAGCCCCCTTGCGCCGGTAGGTGCGTCCAGAAGGGGTCGTGTTAGAGTCGCAAACGTACATTGCAGCGTCGTAAGGCGTCGGCCGAAAGGCTGGTGAGCATCTGTATCTCGCACTGTTCCGATGTTGCGACTTCGTGTACCGGAATTTCCATCGCGCATATATGCTTATGGTCGATCATTTTGCAGCTGTTGATATAAATTGCGTCCGCGAGGAAATAGGCCCGATGATCGGTGGAAAGGGCGATGAACGGTGCGGCGGGAGTCACGTGCGCCGAGCCCGTCTTGTTATCAATGAGCTGCGGGACAGGCCAAGAATGCATCCGGTAGAGGTGATACACGGTACGATCTAGCAATGGGATATGTATTATGATCATGACTCGACCCTGATGGTACAACAAATCGGTGTGCGCGATTAGGGCTGACGTCTCCGGCCGCAGATAATGAGTGGAGATGGGGAATTCGAAGTTCGAGGCCCCCAGCTGCACTTCTCGTGAGACGGCCATCAGCTGTTCCGTAGTTAGCATGCTAGGCTCGAAGCGCTCGTTGCGCGCGGTGGCTATGGCACGTATATAATGTTCGCAGGTGGCGACGTATCGTTCAACTTTCCTTTCCACTCGGAGGGAGTAGGTTACTAGTGTGCTATTGTATCTCTCCCGCGAGCTTAGCTTGTTTACTGACACCAGATCCTGGTTGTACGCCCGTGCGACCCACACCTGCGTGTCGGTAACACGTTTTGATTCCAGGAGATGCTCCTGGTGCAGATCTTGCAGCTTAGAGACCATTATGTGCGTCTGCCGGCCGATAAGGTGCGTAAGATTGGTCTGATCGGCGAACAGGCGGTCTATTTGGCCGTTGATGTACTCAGCGTCGTCCTCGGTTACCGTGCTAAATAATGATTTGCTTACTGAGGCAATAAACCCGAAGGGGGCTGCCCTTTTCCGCATTCCCCTTGGCAGTTCCTCAACCGGGTTGCGGGTCAGCTGTGAGTCTTCTGAAATTCTTCGCAGGTCGTGAATTCGGGCCTCAGCGTCGGCGAAGCGGTCCTCCAGCAGTCCCATCCGAAGTAGGTCCCGGCAAGCGTCCTGCGAGATCAGTTTCCGGCACCCCAGAAAAGTTCCAATCAGGCCCGGCTCGTCGTTGGGGAAGCCTGAGATGAATTTGTTCACCTTGATGAAGATGGTGACCCGCCAATCCGCGTGTTGCAAGCGCGGAGGCGTCATTCGTTCATAGTACAATCCCGAAGGGTTATCGATCTTCATCACGTGGTGCGTCTCTTCGTTGGGCTGCGTGCCGGCAGCGCAGCTGAGGGCCAGCGCGAGCAGCAGGCGGCTTACTTGCAACATCACCAGCGCTCCGGAGGTTCGTCCGTCGTCCTTATCGTCACTGCAAGATGATACTTTGTCACACGCACACCGATGGTGTCATCGAGCTCACGTTCATTCTGCACACCTACAACCTTTATACATAGCGGCGGATAATTTATTCTATAGCTATTTTCAATTTATCCATGTGCTTGCGGATTAGTCTACCCCTGTCCGTCTCGAGTACGGCGTTTTCCCTGTCTGACATTTCGGTTATTCTGTGGGGGCCCTCCCAGCGATTATCGAATTTATTAGTTCGGACTTCCTTCTCTGCGAAGACGTGATCCCCCACCTTTCCGTTCAAGGGACGAATAGTTCTATCGTAGTAGTCCTTGGAGCGTTCTTTGGCTCGGTTTAGGTCTTTTTTCCCGCCATTTCGCGTATTTCAATTAGTCGCTTGATTAGTTAACTCAAGAAGGAATTGTAGGTTTCTAATTTCTCATCAACGGGGAACTGACTCGGGACGCGAGCCAATTTCCCGTAGACGATCTCAAAGGGTGTGAAATTCGTTGCCTCATGAACGCTCGTATTGTACGAAAATTCCGCGAATGGCAATAGGCGGTCCCAATCATCGTATTTATCGGCATAGTGTTTAATGTACTCTGCCAGCACTATGGCTTCTTTCGAGAGCGCCGTTTGTTTGGGGTCGGTAACCAGAGGTCGTTTCCTGTTTGACCTTGAATATTTTTGACAATTCTCTCAGCAGGTTGCTCGTAAATGCTGCACCTCGATCCGTCAATATTGCGCGAGGAGCGCCGAACTGGCTGAACAAGCGCCGGGCTATTGCCTCAGCAATTGTGGTGGCCTTGAGATCGGGTATAGGCTCGGCCAAGCAATATTTCGACAGATTGTCTTGCATTGTTAGTATGTGTCGTTGCCGTGTGGCGAGGCGGGCGATGGGCCTACCGTATCCATGGACACCTTATCGAAGGTGTCGACGGGAGTATCGGTTATAAGCATAGGCTCGCGCGTCTTGGCACGAACGAGCTTTTGCTGCTGACAACTTTTGCGACCCCGTACGAAGTCTTGTACCTCGTTTCGCAGGTGCGGCCAGTAGAACCTTTCCCGAATCCTCCGGTAAATCTTGGTCACGCCTTTGTGACCCCCTGCGGCGCTCTCATGGAACTCCGCTATTATTCCTGGTCTATCCTCGGGCTTGGGAGCGACAATTTTCCCAAAACACAAGATCACGGACATTTCCTGGCTCGAGAATACATCCTTTAATATTGTTAGGAACGCGTCCTTTGGCATTACGTCAGAGAGGTCCCCGGCTCGTGAGAATCGTAGGGATTTTACACCCGAGCATCCCAGTACCCTTTTCAAGTTCTCTAGACCCAGGATAATATTTTCTATACGCGTCTCATGAAAATACCTTGTTTTTACGACTACGCTATATATTTTATATTTTCCGTACGGCGTGACGGCTACTTGGCCTATCTTTAGTTTTTTGTTTTTCAGAGATTAAGAATCGATCATGCCTAATTCAGACAATAATTTCCCGATCGACGTGGTCAACTCCCCATCCGCCGAGATAAAGTGAGCGTAATTGTTCTTCCTGCTTGTTAAACTCTCTCGGGTTCCGGTGAGCGCGTTTCCATCCTCAATGAGTTTGGTCCTTGGGTCTTCGGGGGTATTGTTGTTTTTTTTTCGGCGGTTTCTGCTCCGTCTGTCCGGACGCACGCGTGGCCGGCCAGGCTCCATCGTGCGCTGCGGCGTCGGTGTGGTAATTATACGGTGCAGGCTCCGCGTGCGCTATGTCGGGAGATGCTGCGGGGCGGGGACTCGCATTCGGTGCTGACCCCGCACTTGCCGCGGGCGGCCATGCTGGTTGCCGCGAAGTTGCGTTATCTTCCTCACGAATCCGAGACAGCGAAGGTCGACCATAAAACGGTGTCGAACGCGCCGTAGGTTTTAAACTGGGAGCAGGCGTCGAGAGGGAATATCGTGGCCCAGAAATTATTGTTTTATCAAGTGCGGGGGTACCATCTGGCCCTTCCACATTTCCGGGTTCCTCGCTTTCGTCATCAGCGTCTCCTTCCTCCTCGCTGTTCGGCACGTCCCCCGGCGGCGTTGAGGCCACGTCGAAGGCTCGCTGCTGCTTCGCCACTGCTTTGACGCGCTCAGCCAGCTTCTGGATGCGGCGCGAAAGCTCTCGGTCTCCGTCCTCGTCGGTAAATGGGTCGAGGTCAGCGAGAGCGGACTTAGTTTGCTCGTCGAGTTCTTCCCCGTCGGATACGCAGACTGGCAACTCGACCATCGTTGGGTCCTTGGGCTTCGATTTCCCTGACTAAAATTTTTCTTCAAGTCGGGAAAGTGAGTCCTGAAATTTATTGAACGATGCTTGCAGAGAATTTTGTATCGCCGAACTCTCTGCCGCCTCTTCACCCCCTGATTGATTCTCCTCGGAATCGCTAATTCCGGGGCTGACTAGAAGGTTATACTGTCTAGAAGGATTTCTTCCGTGACAGCCACGTCCTGTATCTTCTGTTCAGGGCCTACATCTTGTGTTCCGGGGCTCCTTGAGGCGGCAGTGGTCCCTTCGGAGGCAATAGCGGTGTTGGTAGCATACTGTGGTGTAATCGTTGTATCGGGGGATCGGAGATTTTTTCGGGGCTGGCACCGTCAGTGCCAACCTCGGCCGTCTCCGCGGCCAGATCACCGTTCGTGACCGCGTGCGCGTTGCTATGGCGCTGCGCTCCAGTGGGGTTTGTCTGAGTATCCTTCGGGTGGTACCGTGCAAGGGAGGTTTGACGGGTACCGCAGCGCTCCGCTGTGGCGTGGAATGCAACCTAGGCCTGCCCCGACCCCTCAGGGGGACCGTCGCCTTCGGATCGGGTTTTAGGGGTAGAACTCGCGGATCCGGTGGCTGCTGTAGCGTTTCTGTGTCGCTCGACTCCGAGCTCGTGGTGAACGATGTCACAGGGTTGCGCGATAAGCCATCGGCATTGGAATTTAGTCGGCCGGGCTTATAAACGAATTCGTAATCGTAGTTTCATAATCTCATACGCCAGCGGACGAGTCTCTTCCCGGGATCGTTGGTAGAGCTGATCCATTTTAGGGGTTCATGATCGGAGATTAATTTGAACCTCCGACCATATACGTCCGTATATATAGGCCAAAAAGGTAGACAATGGCTTAGTTGAGAAAGTGAAGAAAAAAAATGAAATAAATAAACATGATATTGTGATAGCTATTGGCCATCACTGTAAGGAGTCAAAACACGCGTTCAGATGTGAGCGTGTGTGTGTGTGGGACAAAGTAGGCCAGAACAGTTAGTCGGCTACGAGGCAGCGTAAGGCACGGTCTGGGCATAGCGCCGGGCGTTAATAAATCGCCGCAGTTATCTGGTGTTGGGGAAATGAATAAATATACATTGGGACAGAAGACAAAAGGAGCCTTATTACTCCTGACACAAAGATTCCTCAGATATTAATATTATATTGATTGATATTGGGATATGATTGTTCCCATGCGTTTTTTTTTTTAGTATAAATGGAAAGTTGCCGTCTTTAGTTTTTTCTTTGTTGCATTAAAATGCGCGTGGCAGAGCATGTCTCAGTGTACTCATACACCGCATATACTCATGAATGTGTTTATTTGTTAGGTTCTCAATGTCTCAATTTTGTTTTTATTTTATTTGTTTCCGTTTTTCTCATGTTCGGGTTTATGAAGTAAGTTTGATAATTAAATATATATTGTATGCTCAATTATATCGCACTAAATGTAGCTTAAATATATTAGCGAATAAGTATATGGGTTTTGTGTGTATTTATTTAGTTGTGATTTGTTTGTGCGAAATATAGTCCTATTACTGTAGATTGTCATATTTTCTGGTAGTTAAAAAAGAATTTGAAGTTTGATTGGTTCTATTAAGTATCTGGGTCATTACATTTTTTCGAATGTTTTCAGTGTGTAACAGTGTTAGTTTTCTGTACATTTTGGAGTTTATTTACCTTATATCTAGTCTTAACTTGAACGCTAATGATCATTTTCCTATTTTTTGTTTTTTTTTGTCTATGATCGGTATGTTTATTTAGGCCAATAATGCATATCATGCGCTTCCAGGCGATATTCTGCGATTTGATGTTAGTTTCGATAGAAGATTGCTGATCGTTTCTGGTAGTGCTTCTTTGCGTGGTATGAGGGTCATTGGTTGATAATTGTTAGCTTTCGATCCATCCATTTTTACATCACTATGAAGTATTGACGGTGACCTAAAGTTCGGTCACACCGGTGTTTGTACTGAACGTTGCTCAGAATCATTTGTTCGTTCGGCCTTTATTGATGGTACATATTCAACAAAGTTGAAACGCAATGGTAAATTTTCAAGTTGTATAACTTTTGTGAAGATGGATGGTGATCGGAAGTTCGGTGGCACTTCCTGTGGTATGCTGCGTTCATTTTTCGCCGATGCGCTTGTTTCTCGATGTCAAGGTAGATCAAACTGTCGCGAATCCAGTGTCATTGGTGGTGATAGTGTTTCATTTGCTGTATCGCTATTTACTGATTGATTTTCGAGTTTCGCGGCGTCCTCATGTTCTCGTGTCAGTTCGGTAGTCAGTTGTATTGATGGTTGTACTAAGTTTTCCGAATTTGAAATTTTTTCGTCGCGAGTTGACAGAGAGCTGTCAAGTTGAACTCGTATCTTTGCAGTTTTCGGAGGGCTATCCTTTTCCTGTGCAGTTGTTGGAAGCGATCTGAAGGTTGGTTTTACGGGTGGTTTACCACTATTTTTGTCACCTAACGATTCTCCGATGTTCGTCGGTAACGGTTTGAATCCTTGTCTGTCGCAATTTACCATTTCGCATTCTGTTTCTTTTTCCGTTCCATTTCCCTGTTTTTTCGCATTAAAGTTGTCGTTTTTGTTTACGGTTCCGTTGGTTTTTTCGCTTTTGTCACCGTATACGTCGCCGGTTTTCCCATCAGGGCTGAATTTTTCGCAAAACTCACTTTTGTTTTGCTTTGATAAGCTTTTTGTTTTGTTTGGCCATGTTGGGCTCCTCTTTTTGTTGCCTCATTGGGCTTTTTCCGTTCTGTTACCTCGTTGGGCTTTTTTCGTTTTCTTGTTTATGTTTATTTTGCATTGCGTTTTTTCCTCCAAAGTCACTCACATGGGATATCATCGTTTTATTTTCTCGTTTCCTAATTCGTTTGCGTGGTTCGTTTATTTCTGCATCTTCGTCTTCAGGTGAGTCCGATAGACATTTTTCGATCCGTTTTCGTTGTAGTTTGATTATACGTATTCGTTTTAATTTTTGCTTGGTCGGTTTGCATGTAGGTATTTCTGTGAATTCAGCTTCGTTTTCTGATGTTTCAGTTTGTCGTGTTTTGTAGTCAATGGATGAATCAATTTTTATGGGTACACTTTCCGTTAATTGTTTTGATTCTGTCTTTTTCGGCAATTGGTTTGTTTCTTCTTGTGATTGCTTTATCTGTTTAGGGAGAACTTGTTTAGTTGTTTCGGCACTTGCGTCGCTCACTGTTGAGACTTGATTACCGTTGTGAAGTCTTGTGGAGCACGTTACTTCTTTCGTTTGAAGTAATCGTTAAAAAATCTGGTCGATCTGTGCCATGTCGAGGCTCGGCTGTTGATTAGATGTTGCCGAATTTCGTGAATCGCTGAGCCTGCTATTTTGTGATCTGGCTCGATAGTTCTGGTCACGTGATTTGTCTCGATAGTTTCGATCATGTGATATCCTGGTCGTTTTGACCACGCAAGTTGTCACAATAGTTTCGGTCGCGCGAGTTATCACGATATTTTCGGTCGCGCGAGTTATCACGATATTTTCGGTCACGCGGTTCGTTTTTGTAATGTCGGTTTTGGTATCAGGAAAAAATGGTCGAGGAAATAAAGGCCGCGGAAAAAATGGCCGAGAAAAAAAGGCCGGGGGAAAAAAAGGCCGCGGAAAAAAGGCCGGGGGAAAAAAAGGCCGTGGAAAAAATGGCCGCGGAAAAAATGGCCGAACTCGGCCAAATATACTCCAAATGGCAGGCCAAACGTTTGAAGATAATTTTCACACTTCAACTTTAGGATGTTTTTCACTTAGGGACACTTAGAGGATTTTTTTAGATTTTTAAATTCACCTTGAATTTTCTGACTTTCTACACGTTTTTCCCATATAAAAAAAATTCATACGTATTCAGAAAAATGAACAAACAATTTTATTTTTAAAAAAAGTTATGTTCCCGGGAGATTTGTTGAACAATTAAATTTTTCATCAATTTGTTAATAACATTTTGTGTTCGTGTGTGTGTGTGTGTGTTCGTGCGTGTGTGTTCGTGCGTGTATGCAGAAGAATATTGCGTGTGTGGGTTTGGGTGTGGGTGTGTTCGTGCGTGTGTGTGTTCCTGCGCGTGTGTGATCGTGCGTGTGTGTGTTCGTGCTTGTGTGTGCTCGTGCTTGTGTGTGTTCGTGCGTGTGTGTGTTTGTGCGTGTGCGTGTGTTCGTGCGTGTGTGTGTTCCTGCGCGTGTTGGTTCGTGCGTGTATGTGTTCGTATGTGTGTGTGTTCGTACGTGCGTGTGTGTTCGTGTGTGTTCGTGCGTGTGTAAAGTAGGGGATGAAAGTTTATTAGTTAATTCAGTTGAGACTGATGACGCGATATAATTTATCTAGCATGATTCTGTAATAGAAATTAAATACGTAAGTGCCTATTTGAAATACAGAATCATGTTTTCGGCATTATTGATGCATTCTGATTAATTCGACCATTTTTTCCGGGGCCATTTTTTCCGTGGCCTTTTTTTCCCTCGGCCATTTTTTCTCGGCCATTTATTCCACAGCCTTCTTTTCCTCGGCCATTTTTTCCTAGATCCGTCGGTTTTGCGAATCATTTCTGTTATCTCTATCTTGACAGTTATAATTTTTATTTTCGTGAATTGTCTCTACAGTTTTGATATCGCGAATTATGTTTGTAATATCGAGAATTACTTCCGTAATTTCGGTCTCGGGAGTTATCGCGATAGTCTTCATCGAATGAGTTACATCGATAGTTTCGGTTGCGCGAATCATCTCGATAGTTACAATTTCGTGAATCTCGATTGCAATAGACGTATGTGTCGTGTGAGTCCCTGTCACTATAATCGATTTGATCGCGAGCATTTCGGTCGCGATTTTGATTGTTGTTGGGTCGCGAATTAATCTTCTTGCGTATCCTTTTTACTGAGTAGTGATCTGATGGTAATTGCATTGGATTCTCGAGGCGTTTTTCAAAAAACTTCTGTCCATATTGCACGTTGGACTGTGCGTAAAAAATTTCCGTTTTATTCGGGCTATTTTCTCTCGATTCGAATTTTTCGCGTCTGATGAAGCGTTTGCCTACGCGCGAGTTCGTTTTATATATTTATTGCTTCGTCGACTGCATCGTTGAGGGTTAGAAATGTGTGTAGCATGAATATGCTCGCGATGGTTTTTTTTTTTTTTTGTTAATCACCGAGTTGTATTCGCTGTTGGTTTTTTTATTTGGTAGTTCACTTTATTTCTTTTTTTTCGCTGCGTAGTGAAGTGCTAGCTACGCTCGAGCACGATCGGTAAGATGGTGTTTTTTTTTGCAACGTATTATTGTGTTGCTGTCTGTATCGTGCGAACTAGGCTCGACTACGATTGGTCGAATGAGTATATCTTTTTTTTCTGTGTCACTATTCGGTTTTCCTACTTCTTTTTTTCACTGTAATATCGTTGTTGGTTTTTTGTTAATCGCTGTATTTTGTTCACTGTTGGTATATTTTTTTTCACTGTTTTTTTTTTGTATCTGTGTGAGTGCGGCTCAAGCACAAGAGTGCGTTTGTTTTTTTTTTTTTTTTTTTAATTCAAACATTTTTTTTTTAAAAGGTTGGGAGAGAAAAAAAATTGTGTGAGCATGTTTATTTAGTCCGCTGCTTCTGACACCTTGTAATGGATGGTCGATGCGGTCATAAATGACTGCCGAGATGTAATGAGTATAGGTAGACAGTAACACAATATAGGTTGGCTTCATTAGTCGCAGCGTAATATTCGGGAGAGTATACCGTACCGAGGTCTGATCTGAACTGACGCTCGGAGGTGCGAGGCTGAGGGCCTCGAACCCCGCAACATAGTCGCGACGCTCGCGATAAGGCCCTTCTCACGGCTCTAAGCCGTGAGACCGGATGCAGATAACCTGCAGGGCTTCTGCGTATTAAAACGCAGCGAAAAATAATGTTACAGTGAAAATGACATTGGTGCGAAAGAGGCTGGAGCCGTTACATATCCGCAAGATCCTTGACGCTTGGGACTCTGGCTACCACGGTCGGTAAAAAAGATCGTCGCGCGGGTCCCGCTCTCCACCAGCCCCGTGTCCTATGAGATCCCGGTACGGAAAAACACGCTTCCGCTGCAACCAATCGGGCCTCCCCGCGAAACTATCCCGCTACACGAGTGCCCCGTAAGGGAGATCCCTGCTCCTGCCATACGAGCGGACGCCCGGATCGTTTCTCCTCAGAGTCATCCTCGCTCTTCTCCACCACCGACCCGGAGGACCATTCTGCTCGAGGCTCCACCGACCAAGGGATAAAACCCGAAAAAACAATCGGCCCTTTACAGGGCTAACATAAGCAATCCAAACAAAAGTCCCTAGGCACTGTCTACGTCGACCAATCACCTGGCGACGCGTTGACACATTGTCCGAGGCAGGACATCCATCTGAGTCTGACTCGATGCAAGTTCCGCTGACGGAACTTAAAGTCAAGAACCAGCCTACACAGGTCGACGTGAGGGCGGGCGAGATACTTGAATAAATACGGCGTCTGCCGGCACCGGAGCTAACAGTCGTGTGTCTCAGACTGAAATGAGAGCCGAAAATCAGCGAGGCTTCCGCACCAGACATCTCGAACGCCCGGTCGCAAGTCGCACGGTTATCGGGGGAAGCTTGGGCCTACCTGGAACTACCATTGCTCCGTCCATCAAGGTCAACCCGCTACCGTTAACCGCGATGCCATCATTCGATATGGTTCTCCGAGAACTCGACGTGCCACCATTGACTAATACCGCGATAGTATTAATCAAAAAGATCGTCACGACGAGAGCCGAGCACCTGATGAAGAAACTTGAGTCCAATAAGGTCGATCAAGGGACACAGATATATCACGCACATCGGGAAGCAATACTCGGCGGGGTGTGTTAACTGCAAGTCCGAGGAACACTTCTTTAAAGATTGCCAACTTCCATTTCGACCTGGATTTTGTAAGGTCTGCGGTGCCGAAGGGTTTGACGAATAGGACTGTATTCACCCCCATGGTATTGAACACGAGTTGGCACTCGGACGCTGCCCAGGGTGCGCTAGGGACCTAAGTCTCTATTGTCCAGACTGCCCGGACTGCAACGTCCGCTACGAGGGCCTCGTAGAATGGCTACGACTGAATTATTCGACATGGCCTACGTGGAGGTCTTCGTCAGATCACCGTTACCTCGTCCATGAAGTTCAGGGCGCCTTATCCAAACGAATCAGAGCCAAGTTTGACAATCAGAGGCATCGATCAAACGACATTCGAGCCTTCCTCATTAGAGAGAATGCCATCACGGCTGCAGCATCATCCATCTCCACAGTCAAGCGTGCTGTCCATGTATTGTCTGAAGAAAAACGTTGACTCGCCGTCAAGGCACTTCAAACCCCGCTGACGACCAAAGCTTTGGACCAAATATTCAGAGAGCGACTAGAGTTACACAACGGCGAGGCTACAAAGGTCATCACACCAACGGTCTACAAGATACACTAGACCTATCGGTCAACCCCAGCCGGAACATTATGTGGGAACCTCACGACTCATCGCAAACCGGAACAGACTTATCGTGGCACAACGATTAGCTTTAATGAGAGAAATTACTAACCGGTGTGTTTTTTTTTTTTTTTTGCTGCAAGAGCAGTTAAGTCCATTCTCTTTATTGTACCGTAACATAATTATGCTTTTGTTTTCTTTCGTTGCTCAAAAAAGCCCTGCCAGTAACTCTTGCGCAAGGACTTTTCATGTAGCTTGAGTTCCATCGAAAACCGGATATTATAACAGACCCTTCAGTTACGGTCAGTCTAGGAACTTTGATAAAATTTATATTGCGCAGGCAACCATACTTTGATTAAAACTAGTTATTTCGAAACCTTGTTGTGTTATTGTGTTATTCTCCCGTAAAAGTTGCAGAAATAATATCGCTCATTGGTCAATGGGCGACGGCGTGCGGGTCGGTTATAGGTTTACAGGTCACGCGTCAGCAGCAGTCCAGTTTCGTCACGACGTCAAGGTTCGCGGGAGGAGAATTGTAACAGAATTCCAGTTGATCGAGCGTCGCCTCAGCGTAGAACGACACGTACGTCCAGAGAAATTATTACAGGTCTAAGTATTAAGAGCGCAGAAGTCCAGAAATCGATTCCTGAACCCCGCAACACCCGGGTGCCGCAACCGGTGCCGGGACTTACTCGACTCTCGGCCGTTCTTGCACGCGCGCGCTGTCAATAGAAAAGAAATCGATCGCCACGAGCGAAGAAATATATTCTTTTATATCGTAGACCTCAGTGGTCCATAGAATCGGTTCTAGTGGAATCGGAGGAGCACGGTTTACTGTTAAAGTGAGGCGCTACAGTGTGGACAAAATTGTTGACCAATAAATTGTAAGTAAGCCCATAATTACTCTCTACGCTTTTATTTCTGCAATTTTCCCTTGGGTCTCCCAGATGGAACCCTTCCTTTCGTCTTTGGTCAATGGATCTACGCCGCAGTAACAAATTATTGGTTTGTTAAACCATTCGGCGCCCAACAATTATAAAATCATTTTGAGCCCTGAGAGCCTCCGGCTCAGGCCGCGCCAGGTTAAGGTATTTTTTTCATTTATTTCGTTTCTTATAACTGTATTCCTGTACAATAAGTAATCGGTGTAGTTTTTACATCTAGTTGACTTGACTTTGAACGCGAGTTTGAGTACCTCCCCAGTGAGAAGTCTCAATAGCTATGATTTGCATTTCTTAGTCGCTCACGTGTCAATAACGAACTGGAGGAGATCACGAGGCTAGCGGCGCTTCAGTCGTCGTGTGGGATTGCCAGGGATAGTCCTAGGCCTTATTGTTCAATGAACAGGTTGGTGTGGCTTGCTAGTTTTGCGTAAAAGTTTTCGTATCTAATAGATATGAGATCGTTGACAAATTTTACGTTGAGGTCTTGATGCAGGGTTTGATTTAAGACATAGTTAGGACAGCTTGGTATTTTACGTAGAATCTTTGATTGAAGGGTTTGGAAACGATTTATGTTGGACTTCTTTGCTGAGCTCTGTATTTCAACCCCATGTGCCCAAATCGGCATGATCATAGTCTTATAGAACAGGATCTTGTTGGACAAGTCTATTTTTGAGCTCCAGTCTAGTTGTCTAGGTATCATTTAGTATCGTCTGTGTGCGTCGATCCGCTTGAGTCGTGTGTGAGGATTCCAGGTGAGCTCTTTGCCGAAGTGCAGTGCGAGATATCTTACTACCTCTGCTGATGGAAGAGGAGTATTTTTGATCGACACTTGTCGGCAGACTTTGCGTCGAAGTGTGAATGTCACTTGTATACATTTTGTGATATCTCATATTTTCCTCCCGCTTCCTTCCCCTCTCCTACTTCCTCGGTACTTTGTCCCACGTAGATTTTGCGCTGCCGTCCGCGGCTTTATCAGAGGCTTCTATTCTATTCCTCCGGTATCGTTCTATTCTATTCCTCCAATACCGTCTAGCCCTTCGTTTCAGGGCATTGGCCAGAGCATCATCGGGTTCAATTTTCTCCTTCTTGTTTATGTTTTCGGCTCTCGTCCGTGGAATTTCTTATCCTTCGGCGGAGAGTCGTGGGTAGTTGACACGTTGCACGCGCTGTTCGCGTGCTGCTTCTCCCGTTGCACCGTTTCTGATTATGGAGTCCACAGTTGCGCACCGCCCTGGCGGTTATCAACTCCGCGCCGGAAGGGATTTCCGCTGTGCCGGCTTCCTTCGGCAGCCGACGCTCACCGTCTTGACGCTCGGTGATACACAGTCATTGTTTTGGCGGCCGCATTTCGTAGCGCCCGTGCCGTATTTGAACTTTGAACGACAGGTCAGTCATCCCTGACCTATGGTACGGGGTATGCGGTAGTATTTGCCGATGATATGTCCTTTTTTATGGCCTTCTTGGTTTTATTTACCTCCGGCAAGGACTGAAACGTAAATTGTTTATGTATTCCTCATTATGAAACAAAATATATTTCACTTTGAGGAATTTTTTGAATCGATTTTCCATAACTTTTCCCATAAGGACTTTCCGGCAACCCATTTTCGAAGATGGTTTTTTTCTTAATTTATTTACAGATCCCTCTTCGATGCCTTGTCTAACCCGGGCTCCATACCAAATTCTCTCTTATTCTTCTGTGTGTTCTTGTAGACGGTCTATATTCCCTTTGACACTTCGCCGCTGTTCGAGAATCAACGCGGCTACGTGCGCTAGCTCGAGCAGCCGCTGTTCGGCAGCACCTCCCGGCTGAGTCCGGCGAGGGCGACGCGCGCCGCCGACGCACGCGCACCGGCTCTCATCCGAGGCGGCACGCGTTACGTGCCGCGTGCAACAGGTTTCGCGCTCATCTACGCCTAATGGCTGACACGGGTCACCACGCGGTCGGGTAGATCGCCGAGTTTGTTCATTATTCTCACGGAATAGCTCAATGAGTTTGCTCAGATTTCGGTTAATCTCATTTCGGGCATCCGTATCGTCGTTTCGCGAGAGCATAACGGAGCATAACGCGAGTGATTTTCTCGGTTACGCGAAACGCGTCATCACACCGGAATTCCTCACGTTCTCAACGGCTACCTCGCGGCGATACAGCGCCGCGGGTAGATTTGCACACTCGGAGGTCAAAGTGATCCATATAATTTAATTGGCTCACCGGAGTGCGCTCACTTTTGAACCATTCGTCATTGTTAACCTGGACTGCTAATTGTTCTCTTCATTTCTGTTATTCGGCACATGCTCAACGGTCTACTCATTGTATAGTGTTTTTCGCGAATTTTACCATCGTTTTTGTTATTTAATAAACAGTTTATTTTCACTGTTTAACATCGTGAGTAATTTTATTTTACCCCCGTTCCGCTATATGTCATTCTGGCAATTCTCAAACAGCCGCCCTTGGTGGATCCCGCGATTGCGCGAGGGATGTGGCCATTTCGTTGTACAGAAGAACCTTATCTCTTGTGTATTATTTTCCGTGCCGTACTTTAGATTCTCGCGTGCTGCAGACCAAGCAACAGGCGGATGTGCGCAACGCCTGTGCGCTGTCGGTTGTTGAGTATGTGGGGCTGGGCCCTCTTCGAAGGGCTGTAGATAAATCCGCGTTTTCCCCCATGTACCAAGCAATAAGGGTGCATCCAGTTGACGTACGGTTCGTCGTATTATATGTAAACATAGCGTATGGTAGCCGTTCGTCCCAATTTCCGTAATCCTCGTCCACGAATCCCTTTAGGTACCTGGCGAGTGTCCTATGCGACCGTTCCAAAGCCCGTTTCCAAGCACTATTTAACTAGGGGTGATGCATCGTTGCCTATATTTTTTTTTTACAACAGCTTGCAACCTTTTTAAAAAAAGCTCCCAAAAGATTCCTACTGCCTTCACAACCCCGTTCGCTTGCCTGTTTTCCAACACACGGATCTTGATCCGTGGTCCTTGAAGCCAACAGCGCCGTCAAAGGTTAATAGTCTGTTGACGCAGTGGACGAGTGCCCTAAAGGTAGGGGCGAAACGGCGTGATTTCTCAGACTCTGGTGACGAGCTCCTTCCCATCGTCAAACAACTCTGTTAAGCCTGACTCAACGTTATGCAGTTGTAACCGTTTCGCAGATCAACCCCTATCACATCATGAAATAGTACTGCCCCTATGGTCTTGTCAGACGCGTCCGTGATAACCAGAACGTCCTCTAGGGCTCCGAATACTGGGGCACGGGTGCAGGTGTCAGTACCTGCTCCAGGTCTTTCAATGTATTACGTCCTGATCAGCTTTTTCCTGCATCTACGGTCAAGGAGATTTCTCTCCCTATTCCACGTTTATCGCATGTGACGCTTTATCAGGGCAGTGCCCCTTTTGAATCTAACCTTTCGGAAATTTATTCAGGGATGGGCTGAGAATGCATGCAGAAAGAATATAGGTCGATGATCACTATGTGGTTTTTACTGTGGCTCGGTTTTTAATTCTACTCAATGCGTACTACGATGTTTACTACGCCGAACTGATACTACACTCCGCGTGGCCCTGACATACCGTAGCAAGGCTGTGTTATTAGATCCCTCACGGTCTCGCAATGATGGCCGCCACTAACTGAAGGCTAGCGTTATCAAAAGCTGTCGGGTTCATTGCTCTATACCCTGATCCTCTTTAAGAAAGATCTAAAATCTCGGCTTCTAAGTTCTTAGTTATCACCAATTTGATCTAGTAAAACCCCGATCGGTTATAAAATATCTTTGAATGATTTTTAAAATAGTTAATGGCTGCTCAAAGGAATAAACAACCATAAAAGCGAAGAAACAAAATAAAATAATATGTTCGGAGACAAAAGGGCGAAATAAAGTAATTGGAATTTAAATGATTCAATCACTTACGGTGATTGTCAATGAATGACACGTGGAAATGAGTCGAGACGATTAAAATGGATGAACGATGTTGATTTTTGAACTCTAAATTCGTCCTTCCTTCCTTCCTTCGTTTTCAGATAAAATTCGTTGAGTCAACGATGGATGATGAATAAATGTTGATGATGTTGAATTGTGAAGGTGATGAAATAATTTATCGTTGAATTCTGATTTAATTATTCGATGATAATCCGGAATATTTATTTGATTTTTAACTTGAAAATTTAGACTTCAATATTGTATTAAATTTTAACTGCATTGATATAATATTCCGCGAGAAGTCAATGACTCCTAGACAATAGTTATTTTTCACGAAGACAATAAAGAGGTGACGATAGACTATCGTTTCGCGAAGTGGTACCGTCCACCAAGTGAAGTATGTGCTAGTGGTACTAGTGGTACTAGTGGTACTGTCCGCTCTTGGAGGCGCCTCTTTTATCGTTTTGATCGGGGGGCACTCGCGCCACCAAGTTGTCCGTTGCATCAGCTGCCCCCTTCTTTGGTCAATATCGATCGGTTTTGGCGTCTTCCGCAGCTTATTTTTATAATTACAAAATTCTGGTTTTTACAGTCAATTTCGAAATAAACAAATCACTCTGATGAATTTCAATTTCAATAATAAGATTTTACAAATTTGAACGAAGTTTCTACGATTCTCCTATCGAAAGTTATAATCCCGATTTATGAAATTGTTACAAATATTAACTATAAATTCCTGATTTTCAACGGATAATTATTAAACTTCACTTAAATTAATAATGATGCCTTCAAATATGTTGGCATGGTTCGAGCAAGAGTCCGATTTTACCGGTCGCTCAATTAGTCGAGTTACCGGTAAACGACGCGAGAGGCGTCGTACCAAAGTACAGAGAGAGAAAGCCTTTCCCTTTCTCTTGCAGTTCGTCTCCAGCTCTAGCAAGGAGCAGTTGACAATTTAAATTCATTACGAGTCTAACTTTGTTAACTAATTTTCGCTTACCACTTAAATAAATCATTATTATCGAGTTGTTTAATATCGTAAATCTCGTGTTATTATTTATTGAGAATCAACCACCTCTTTCCAATTTCTATACCACAGATTCTATCTCAAAAGAACAAATTGACCTTTCTTTCCTTCCCGGTAAGATATAAGTCAATAAAATATTTTCCCCAGATGCTAATAACTAATTCCCTGCTATTGACTATTTTATTTTACTATTCTATGGATAATAAAGCATGATTTAAAAATATTAATTAATTTCTCTGATGATTATAATATGGATAATGTATATTCCTTAATTTTTATAACAATTTATGTTAACGACCTGACCCATTTTATATTTCATTCGTGATTCTACTGGTTAATTACTTCATTCATTATTTTCTGACCGAATTCCCATGTCTGTTCCATTTTAACGTTGTTTCTATTAGCAAGGTTTGAAGATGTTTTCAATACTAATTGGAATAATTATGCCCCGAGAGGTGCTGCACTCGTTAGCGCCGACGGTGATTCTTTTAATCAGTCGCCTCGCGACAGTCACACGGATTCTCTGGCTGCACCGCTGTGTGCGTATGTGTATCACTTCGTGCTATGTATTGGAGCGATAAGGCTCCGTCTTCCGATGCGTACAGCTAAGGCTTCGGATTGCCCTTTCCGGTCTCAATTAAAACAATGGGATCCTCGGGTAGCCTAAGGCATGCTCGCTACCGATGATACCTCTCCAGCAACCCGAATATTCCCTTGCGATATTTTTCAGTTACGTGACTTGTTGCTATGCTAATCACTAAATAGAATCATTCGGTGTTGGCTGACGTAATAATTAATTAATGAACACGTAATTACTTCTCAGCGATTACCTGTGTTCCATGCATTTCTATGAGTTTCTCTTGGTTTATTATTGTTATCATATTATTGAATTTTGGTGGAATTTTTGGTCAGTTGCGTCAGTGAATTTGGTCGAAAATTCACCGGACGTAACAAATGTCTGCCCGTGCTAGACAGTCCTATTGAATGCAACGCCCCCTTTTTTATGAGCCCCGTCAAGGGCTCGGCGATCTTCGAGATTTTCCTCATAAGTTCCTCGTAGTGCCCGGTGTTCGAAGGACTGCACGTTCCTGACGTCCTTGGAGGGTCAGGAGGCTCCTTTCGAATCCGCTTAACCCGAAATGGAGATGTACTCCCTCGCGGGAACTCCCGTGTCCGGGACAACGTATTTTCAGTTGCAAATATCAACATTTTATCGGTTGAAGGCCTAACCTCGTCGTCTGTGGGCGACGGAATACCTCGCGGAGCCGATCATACCGCTCTGTCGAATTTGTAGCAAACGTTACTACGTCCTCGAGGTAGATGTTGCTTTTTCGCCCTTCCAGTCCTGCCAGATGCGCACCCATTTATCCCTGAATTGTCGATGGGACATTTTTTCAGTCCCTAGGCTATCCAGGAGTACTTGAGGTGCCGTTGCTGGGTGTGGAGAAGTGGGCTCTCCTTGTCTTCCTCCGTCATCGGTATTTGGTGAAAACACGATGCGAGGTCGAGTTTTGTAAAATAATGTGTTCGTCCCAGCTACCGTAACCTTTCCACGATACACTGCAGCAGGTACGAGTCACCGATGGCAACTTCGTTCTACTTACAAAAGCTCATTACTAGACGCATTTTTACCTTTCCTGTTGCGTCACGGTTTAACGAGCAGAGGGTGCTCCCCCTGGCTCCTGCTCGGATCCATTATGCCGTTTTTTAGCATCTTCAGCACTATCGATTAGTGCTCCTTTCAGCAGGCGATCAGGGCGTACCCCTTGCTATGCTCCTTCTTGAATGGGATGTGGTGTTTCACCATATTTGTACGAGATCGCCAGTACCCCTTGAGATAAACTATTTCTGTGAAATCATCGCATATTTCCAACAGCGAATTTTCCTCTTCCTGTCTGAGGTGTGAAACGTCTATCCCCTGACGTAGCTTTCTAAGTCGTGTTCCACCTTTCTTTGTTCCGACCGCGTTTATTTCGCAACTCCAGACGGCAAGCTCGCTTAAGCGGCTGCTCTGCTGACGCTAACGGCTTAAGCGTCGCTATGGGTAAGTTGACAAACCTCGGTGACGCTGCTTTTTCCGATGATCCTCTCATCCGCACGCAATGCCGAAATGAACGCAATGTCTTCGTTTGGGGGATAGCAATGCTATTCTCGAACTCCTTTCCAGCAGGTGTATGCAGTGCCTTTTTATTCGGATTATGTCGACTCCAGTTACGTATTTATTTTCCCTTGCTTTACGTACGTGTAGATGTACCCTTGCTCCACAATTTTCTTTTTATTATTTTTTTACCTTACTTTCCGGCTTACCACTGCGGTAATAACTGTCGTTTCAACTTTTCCAGTCGGGCTCTGCACACCTTCCATATTTTCCCCGATGTCTTGCATGTACCACCCACCAAATTAACCCTTTTATTTCGGGGTCATTGCTGTGCACGTTCCCGTGTTGCCTGCCCCATCTACGGCATGCACGGCCCCCTTAGCTCCGTTTCCTGACCGTACTCGGAGGCGGTCTGGGGCTGGTGCGCCTCATGCGCTTTTTCGTTGCTACCTCCTTAAGCCTTTCCTTATTCGCCACCGTTTTTCCTGTGTCCGTATATCCTGCGACGGTTTGACTATTGACGATCACCCGATGCCGAGTCAAACTCGTGGCTATCGGCACCGAGTAAAAGATCGCGAGGTGTAAGTGGTGCCATCTCTCAGGATCAACAGACGGCTGAATCGATATTCGATCTCGCACATGCGCAGAAGCACGGAACATCGAAGAATCGGAAGCACAGTGACGCCACCCGACGGAATCCTATCGGTATCACGGTTAAAGCCGAATAATATAGAGAAACGAGGAAAAACCGGCGCAGATGATTGGCTAAAGGTGACGATACTGAAAAATCGCTCGACACCGATCGAGCACATCATTAGCTCGGCGGGTAATACCAGAAATGCGTAACAACAATATCGACCCGGCATTGGAGGGCGAGAGGAGAGCCACTCGAGCAGCCAATACGAACATTAATAATCGGGTGACCGCACGCAGACGCGAATCCGCCAGAAATCTACCGAACCGACGGAGAGGGGGACCAAAACTGGGGTATAAAAGACGGCGTTTTCGGCAGTCAATCATCAATGAATCAGTAAATCGATCATCAGTTAAACGGATCTACTTTACCATCGGAAAGCTCTCGAGGACTACAGGTGAAAAGTGAAATAAGTGAATTTAATTGAAATACTGCCAAAAAGGACTTGCACATTTTGTGCCGATTATGACTTATAAAATGTATGCCCATTTGGACGTATAAACTCTGTGCCGAACTTGGACTTATACATTTTGTGTCAATCTGGACTTATAAATTTTCCGTGAAAGGTGAATAATATCTTATAAAATTTGGTGCGATTGGGACTTATAAATTTGCGTGTCGTATCAAGACTTATTTAAAAAATGCCATCAGTGGTGAGAAATAACATACATTTTTGTGAAAAGTAGAATGAGGACTTACATATTGTTAAAGACTATGACAATTAACTTATAAATATTGTGAAGTGTAAAACAAAACTCATGAATGATCTCGAGTGACACGAAACAATAAAATTTTAACACCGAAATAACACTCCAAGCGACTCGGTCGGATAACCAAAGTGACTGGTCACAAAGGTTACCAGCGCCAGAGTGAAAATAGTATTGAGACACCAAAGACACTCAAAGGCACATCCAGGGTTAAGTTCATACCCCCTGAAGGATCCTATACAATCAGCTAAAGGTAAAAACGTCCAATTTCACCATAAAAATACATCAAAGGTCGCGAGGTGAGCGAGCTGTCACCGACACGAACCGTGTGAAATTCATGCGCAAGCAGGCACTCAGGATTCAGTTAGTTACTCAGACAGTTAGTCAGAAAGTCTGAACTGAAGTCTCTACTGAACTTCCGATTCCGTGCGGTGAAGACGGGTGCATTACAATTACGAACAAGGGCTCTTAATACAACCCGTACATGCAAATAACCAAAAAAGTGCTCCCAGTCCAGTGGTAAGCGACACTACTGGTTTATAGAAGTTTGAAGACCTTCCACGGAAAGAAAAGTGTACAAAGTGTACTCGAAGTAAGCGAACGAACCTTGTAATAAAAATAATGAACTTTCTAAAAATAAACCTAGTGAGTATAATTCACTTGGGCTCCAACCCTCAACTGGATATTTCCCTACAAACATTCGAGCACTGAATCTGGAGTAACTACCAGGGTTCCGGCAGCATACCAGGTCTCAGAAAAACATTTTTTTAATCATCCAATATTCGCCGTTTTGTGGCCATGTCTAATGTACTTTTCCCCACTGATTACGAATCTCGAACTTGTTTTACTCTTGGAGCGATATTCGATGCAGAAACTCTCGTCGGACGTAAAATAAACATTTTTCGAAATATTAAAAAATTTCAAAATCTTATAAAATCTACACGGTTCAATCCATTTTCGCCAAATTTATTACCAAACATTGTACAGTGTTAGTCCATTCCCATGTCAAATTTCCGATCGATACCTCCATGTTTACTCGAATTAGACCTTTTTTTAGTCATTTTTCAAAAAACTCAAAATCCCATAACATCTTACCATTTTTATGGATTTTCACCAAATTCAATGCCAAAGGTCTTTGATGAAAATAATATATTCGTGTGCAGTTTTAGGACGATAGCTCAACATTTACGCAACTTAGAGCTACCACAGAGAACTTGCAAAAAATTCAAAATCACGTAAACCTCCAATTCGGCCTCAATCTTCACGAAAATAACACCGAACGAAGCGACGCGATCGCTCTACTGGTGTACCAAATTTCAACTCGCTGTTTTAAGCCGATTCCGAGTTATAACCGTTTTGAACAATGCAAATCTGTCACACGCGCACGTGCACGAGCACGAGCACGCCCGCACGCAGATGAACGCGGGCTGTAGCTCTTTTATCAGCATTTGTAGTCTTTCTAGTCTTGGGTAGTATCCGTTTATGTTCCACTGGAGTATGGCCATTTCCTTAATTCGTTTGCTTGCCTGCTGAGTTGGATCCCATTTGGCCTTTCTCTTCAGACTGATTGGTTAGAAGTATTGATTGTTCTTCCAGTTTGTTTGCTAGTTTTGTGAACCAAGTTTAGTAGCTCTGTTTGAAATAATTGGGTGCAAATTTCTGATCATGGCTGCTAGCTTGTCGACGTTGTCCATGTACGAGTAGGC
Organism: Amblyteles armatorius; assembly: GCA_933228735.2. Lineage (NCBI taxonomy): Eukaryota > Metazoa > Arthropoda > Insecta > Hymenoptera > Ichneumonidae > Amblyteles > Amblyteles armatorius. The sequence continues at coordinate 8,291,621 of OW121690.1, forward strand.
CACCGTTATGGGGCGGAAGTGACCTAGTGTTCCGTCGAGGAAATTTTTGAGCTGTAGGAAGAAGAGAGGGTATTGCTCAGAATTTTGCGATATTTCGCGTTCGAGGATTGAGCGATTGTCCGTTTTGCTTTCTATCGGAGATATTTTAGCTTTCTTTTTTTTTATTTATGTTTTTGGAGGTAACTGTTGTGTAACGCCCGGCAGTGTCTGATGAGTCAGTGTCGGAGAGTTCCTTATCGATTCGTCTGGCAAAAAACCGCTTGACGGTGACAAATGGCGTTTAGCGGCCTTCGCTCCCTCAGGGTACTTCGGTTCCGTCGGGTAGGGCTTGTTTCCGTTTGTGGCAGGCGAGGGCGTAGCTGAGGGGTCGTTTCGCGGTTGGGGGTGGAAGAGAAGAATTCTTTGTTACGGTTTTCGATGGGCAATTTTTCGCAATATAACCGTTCGTTTTGCAGATAAAGCATGACATTGTCTTCGTCGATCCAAAGATTGCATAATTTGTATCCTCGACTTTAATCCGGAAGGTGACAGGAAGTTTCGTGTCGTCTTAGGGCTGGACGTAAACCTGGCGCCGAAAGCTGAGGATGTGGGATAGCCCTGGATCAGAGAGACCCGCTCTGATGAACGTTATAGGGCTTAATCGGGCATACATTCGAGAGTATGATTCTTTTATTTCGAGAGATTAGTTCACTGATCGGGAGAACGATATTGTTTACTTTTATTTGCTTGTGTTTGTCTACTAGGTCGTCGGCAGTTAACTTGTTGACGAGATAGATACAGACTCGGTTATGTTATATTCGTGCGGCAAAACTGATGAGGTTGGGATTTACCAGTGATGCAACAGCGTAGCCATAGCATAGTCCTTGAACTCGACACTATCTGCGGAGTTGATGATAATGACTTGGTATTTTTTGGGAATTAGGAATGGGGTTGCTTTTGATGCACGTCATTTTGATTTTTTACTGGATTCACCCTCCTCAGGGACTCCCAAGTGGTTGGAGAAGATGGACTGAAGCGTGAGCGGTTGAACGCGCCCGCGTCAACGGCTAGCGTTGCTGGAAGATCACTTGTACCATTTGTTTACATTATCCATACGTACACATAAGTTGAACGGCTCACACAATAATATTAAACTGACAGCTCTATGAGCACCACGGGGTCTAAATACGACCGATCTCCACTGTAGCCCATTAGCGACTGAAAACATGGTTTTTGTTCCTGACTTACATTTTGTAATGGCTTTATTTATCTCCAACGCGGTGGGAAGGGAAGAGGGAATTCGAGGCGAAATAATGACTGGGAAAATAAAATGAAAAGAAAGAATTATTTATTGAATTAGACAAAATTGAAAATCCGAATTTGATTGTAATGGGCGCCAGTCGCTTTCACAGCGACGTCGAATTTTCTATTTGAATTAACAACAAAAAAAGGAGAAGGGGGGAATGACTCGAATAACAATAATCACAGGGTTACAAAAGGGTTCTTGTCGACCTCGACGGCTCTTAATTATTAGCTCGCTTCGGGAGAATCCGTTCGGTTCGAACGTGGGTAATTCCGGGTAAGGCTCAGGGTACTGCTGTGATACGCGCGACTCCAAATAATCAATTATGGGACTTATGAGAAACGGACGAAAAACTTACGTGTACTGCTCGACTCTCTCGCCGGCGTCGCACCGCGAAAACGCACTTACAATATCACACGAACACCGGTCCGCCCATGTCTCGCACTCTCATACACGGGATAACGGGAGGGGGGGAAAGGGGGGGGGGGAAGACACTTTTATAATGAATAGGGGATAAACTTTACCTTCACGCTGATTTTTTTAACGGGAGGGAAATGTTTCGGAGACGCTCAGACTCAATATAATGCTAGCGTAGGAGCCGAGTTCGTTACAACGCGTCTCACCGCGCACGTGGCTGAAAAACGGAAGATGTTTATCTCCGTCGCTGATCGATGTTGAAGGGGTATCCCGCTTCTCCGATCGCCACCGTTCCGATAGGGGTGCTTTATTCGTTTCGTTTGAGATCGGCCTATTCTACTCTCCGTCGTTTTGATCGAGGGGAGAAGGCCGATCGAAGCACTGCGCGTTGGCGAATAGGTCGGAAGGGCCTCCACGATCTCCAGACGACGTTCGGTGAAACCGAAAGAATGATATAATACCCCTTTGTACGAACGTCCTTCCCTCCTTCGATCGTGACGGTACGGATCCTTGAATTGACCACCCCGGGCGGGGCCTCGTCGACTCTGTAGCGCTCGCTCGACGTCGCTCGGCTCTTGGCTACCTCAGGAACGAGGGGGGGGAGAGGGGGATGGTCGGTGAACTACATTTCAAAATACGGCTGCTTATAATAATTCGAAATAAAATATCTATTCCGTCGTGTCACAGCAGCCTTCGGGCAACCCTTTTCTTCCTGAATTGTTTTTGTTGCAATTTTTATTTTGTTCAGTTCCCTGTTTTGATTCTCTTTCGAATCTAGCTTCCGGTTTTTTCAGCATTTTTTTAAGCAGTTCCGTACTCTCGATGCTACTCCCCATTTGGAGAGCTTTTGCCAATGTCAGCCCGATCTTATTATGCTTCGTCAGGGGTTCCTCGTGTCTCTTGCACAGGTATCGTTACAATTCCTCATCTCAGATTCCTGCAACGAATCGATTGCGTAGCGTGATGTCCAAGGGCATTTTTTCTTCTTTACCGCCGAATTTGCAGTCTCGAGCAAGTTCCCTCAACTCGTACTCAAACTCCAAAAGATTTTCGCCCCGCCTCTGGTCTCGCTTTTGAAAACGTGCTAGAGCAGTTGATTAACCTGATGACAGAAATGAGCCTGGCATTTTTCTTCAATTTGAGCATTTATTACCGAGCCCGGCATTTCTGGAGCAATGAGATTCTTTATAGCCTCGCATGTCTTCGAGCCCACCGCCGTCAGCAGCGTGCAACGTTTATCGCTGTCCCACGTTATTTGGTTAGCTTCGGTAAAAAATCAAACCTATCGATATATCTGCTCCAAATTTCCTTGCTAGCGTCAGGTATATAGTGCCTCAGGTATATAGCTGCAGTCCATGTTTACATTCTTGGCGAAACACGACATAGCTCCGGCATCGTGAAGCGAATCTGACGCCGACGGAGATTGGGTATCAGCATAGGTTTTCTGCACTTTCCCGATGCCCTTGACAGTAATGCCAAAGCGAATGCGATGCATTGGGGACGTCGGCAGCAGCCACAATGGGGGGACTGACTACTGACTCAGGCCGACTCTGTAAACAGGCACAATGGCTGTAAACGGGGGGAAATTCGAAATAAATAACAATTCTTCGCATGCTGCGATGAATTAAAAAACTGATTTTATTATGAGAATCCACCGCTGGGTGAGTGAAAATTAAAGTACTCACACAGTTGTGCTAACTTGAACCTCCCATCCGGCGAGAGTAATGACCTCACCTTTGAAATTTTAATTTTTTCAATTTTGGGTGACACATCACTTTAATTAATTTAATAATTTTATGATCACTTATACTAGGTCATACTAGATTACATTCACCGGAATTCGATACCCCCACCGCATTTGACAGATGAATTTTAGCCAAATGCCGTTCCATAGACACATTCTTAACTGCGCTGTAATTGATTAAGTTTAAGCGTTAATAACTCGGTTAATTGTTAAGGGTGAGCGTGGCCAAGTGGATCGGAGCGCGACTCACGCAGTAGGTCCGGGTTCGATTCCCGGCAAGCACCAAGAATTCTCTGTGGTGTTTTTTCTGCGAAAAAGTGGTTCGGAACCCACTACAATAAGTAGGTCCAGAGGAAACCAGTGCCTCGGTATGGGAAACCGTAAGGCTGGAAAGTGTCACGGGTTCGATTCCCGAGACCGAAGTCTCGTGGGTGAAAGGAAAACGGACGAGGACATAGCTTCGGAGATAGGGCGTACGACCTACGACTGTATCCGTATGTCCGAGACTACTGACACCTGACGAGGCGCGACGAAGCTTCGGACGCAAGAATCGAACCGGTGACAACGGATAAGGAAGGAGGAAGAGAGAAGTGAAAGGAGCCCGTAACCCGTAGAGGATCGGTGTAACCACACAATACCCAACTCGGTCAATCGTTATCGTAGATCAATTTAACAAAAGGAAATTACTCGGGGTGACGTCATGTTAGAATAATTATTAATAAGAAATTGCCGCTATTGCAGACCATAAAAGACCCCTTCATGCTCTCTTTCTATGACAAAAAAGTGAAACCGACGAAAAAGCGGCCGAAAGGTTCATACACGGATGTCGAGCGTGGTTTGAGACTAGTGAAGGAAGGGGGCCACGCATTTCACGTTGATACCGCGACTGCCTACAAAATAATAAGGGTAATCCCATTTGATATAATTGATCATTCCCGCGGTAGTTTTAATGTAATTTTAAACATTTCAATTTACCAGGACACCTTCACTGATGATGAGATTTGCGACCTCCAAGAAATTGAGATGCTGTCACCCAGAACAGTTACATTAGTCACAAGTAAAAAGTCTCCATTCAAGAAGTTGACAATATACGGGTACATGTCTAATTCAATGGCAACCAATCAGTACACTCATTAAATATAATGATGTCACTGATGGAAGATTATTACTAATTTTCAGGTTGCGTGGTATAGTGGAACGCGGCTTGACTTCTGGTTTGCGTCAAACTTGGCTTGATAGACGTCCTGAGTGTCCTCAAAGTCACAACTCAAGGCCTGTGCCCGTACAAATCGAAGAATTTAGTCCTGCGCTCTTTTTTATGCTCATTGGATCGGCCTTTGCCACGTTTGTTATGATTCTTGAACATTGTTACTTTCAAGTGAATGTGCTGATACAATGAATTTTCTCACCAATGAACGTCGGATATATTACTAGAAAATATCTAAAGTAATATAAAAGCTCTTGATGAATGCTTAGATTCTGTAGACAATCCATAATAATTACAATGTGTATTCAATGCTAGAACTTATATCGACTTATAAATATAAATTATAGCAGTTCACCAGAAATTACATTATGTATTGGGTTGATGGAGGTTGTCGTTAACGACCTGGTAATGAAATTGCGAAGCAGGTCGGTAACAATTTTATTTCTCTGAGAGAGAGAGAGAGAGACAGAGAGAGAGAGAGAGAGAGAGAGAGAGAGAGAGAGAGAGAGAGCGAGAGAGAGAGAGAGGGAGAGGGAGAGGGAGAGGGAGAGGGAGAGGGAGAGGGAGAGGGAGAGGGAGAGGGAGAGGGAGAGGGAGAGGGAGAGGGAGAGGGAGAGGGAGAGGGAGAGGGAGAGGGAGAGGGAGAGGGAGAGGGAGAGGGAGAGGGAGAGGGAGAGGGAGAGGGAGAGGGAGAGGGAGAGGGAGAGGGAGAGGGAGAGGGAGAGGGAGAGGGATTGATTAATTGATTGATTGATTGATTGATTGATTGATTGATTGATTGATTGATTGATTGATTGATTGATTGATTGATTTTATTAAGCCCAAGTAAACTAAACGGCAAAGTTACAAAAGTCGTAGGATACAGTGGTAATTAAAAATGAAGATGAAAATAAACATGAAAAGAAAAATAACGGAGAAGATGAGTACTATAGAAAATAATTAAATTAGCAGTACCAGTAAATAACGATTACAGTAACGACTTAAACCTAATAAAGAGAAAATAAACTGGAAGAAACAAAGCAATATAAAATAAACTAGAATGAAATAAAATAAAGTATCACTCAGCGACTCAAATAAAATATAGAAATAGAAAACAAGTTCAACAACGGATAGCCAGTTAAATTAAGTTTGACGCAGCTGTTCTATCTCGGTTTGGAAGAGATGGTCAAAGAGACGTCACTTGAAAATAGATAGAGATGGTGAAGACACAACCAAATGTGGAAGGGAATGCCAGAGGTAAATTGCCGATAAATGAAACGCACTCCGATAGGCAGCTGAACGGTGAAGTGGGATAGCGAACGTGAGATTTTGTTGAAGTTAGCGAGTAAGTCTAGGGGTTCGGCTGGTCGTCTGGCAAATAGCTCGCTTAAATACGTGGGTGACTGTAAGTTTAGAATGCAGTACACTTGAATCGCAATAAAATAGCACCTACGGTTCCTCACAGAAAGCCATCTTAATTGGTGACGATAGGGTGTAATGTGGACATCAGGACGCAAGTTGAAGATAAAGAAGATGCACATATTGACAAGGCGCTGGAGCTTTGTATTCAATTCGTCCGTTAGACTATGATAGACAGCACAGCAGTAATCGACGTGTGGGAAAATTAGTGTCGAGACGAGTTTGATGCGGAGCGAAGTCGGTAAAGAGTTCTTGTGATACTTTAATTTATGAAGCGATCCATGAACTTTCTGGGAGATGTGAGAGATGTGTTTATTCCAAGAAATATCAGAAGAGAGGTGTACCCCTAGGTTACACGCTTCACGAACAAAAGGAATACGGATATCATTGATGATTGCAGGTGGCAGGGTGTCAGGCTCAAGGCTACGTACATACGCATTACTACCAAGGATCATTATTTTAGATTTCTTTAGGTTAAGTGAGAGGCCACTCGCTGTAGCATAGTTTGCAATGACCCTGATGTCGTGATTGACGAGAGACATGGCATTTCTGATGTCGGAGGGTGAGCATTGTAGGTAGTGTGACGTATTTTCCTGGAACTCAACGCGAAAAATAAAAACACAAAAAAAACAAAACCGAAAACGCGAAAACCGAAGCTCAAACCGAACGGGAGCGGAGCGCGAAATCGAGAACTCAGAAAACGTCACCTTCGGCCGTCCACTTCTACGGATGCATCGACGTCCCGGTGGGCGCCAGTTAATTTTTGTTTCGCCGGTATTAACAACCGGGCTAAACTGGAGGTCGGTGGAACGGCCGACCTCCGCAGGGTCGATTTTTGTTTCGCCGGAATCGCCAAGCCGGACTAACCTGGAGGTCGATGGGACGGTCGACCTCTGCAACCAAAATACACGAAGACAGAACAAAAAAATAACGAGATCACACAAACGAGAACTTAATGGAACGAGAACTAACGCCGATGCATTCGCCAAAGCGAACGGTTGCGGAAATGCACGGTTGCTCAGGATGCGGGTTGTGGTAGAAGGGTCGCGATCCTTCGCCAATAAAGTAACGCGAAATCTAAAACGCGAAATCTCAAATATCGGAATCCCGAAATTCTTAATTAACGTGAACAATAATTTGTTGGCTTGGTGAGCCACGGGATCACACACTCGTGCATCGGGAGCGCTCAGCTGACCAGGGGGTCGGAGCGAGCGTAACGAGAGCGGATCGATACGCGATCGAAAATTATCGAAACGATAAACTCACCGGATCAGCATACTTTAATCCAATAATGAGCGGGAACTGCATCTCGTGATGCCTCGAGAACTTCAACACAAGTTGAAGTTCTCCACCGACCTCCAGTTTACTGCACCTCAAGAGCATCCCTCAGACGCATCTCGAGCACAGAAAAATCGGTAGTAAAAATCGGAACCGAACCCGCACGAAACACAGCATACACGAGTCAACTACCGAACGTACGAAGCGACAGGTAGCGTGAGCGAGATACGCGAACCGAAGCGAGAGCGGTGGCCGGAGTCTACAGCAGCGCGAGCGAGAGCGAACGACTCAGCGCGCGAGACAATAGCCCAAACGTAAACACCGGTAGCACGAGAGGTCCGAGCAACCTCGAGGACGACTCTCGGCAGACTGACAAGCCTACGACGATATTCCAAGGAAGCGTTATCATTATCGCGAGATCCTTAGCCGATAGCTACTGCCCTCTTAAACTATTTCCAGAGCGTCACTTAAGCGGGAATCGAAACCGTAACGCGGGAAATTTTGAGATTCGTCGCGATCGTTACTCCTAATTCAGGACGTGAAAACAAGGCTCTCTCTCTGAACTAAAACACAGCACAAGGTGTTCCGACCTTGCCCGGACCGTACTAAAACTTCCGCCTGTTCTCCAACGTCCTGCATTATCACCTAAACGGAGTGCCGGGTTTGCACCGGACTTTGACGTATTCGCGACGAAATCTCGTCGGGCTCTTCTCTATTCGTGTTTCTCACTGCTTCGAGATTCTCTCCACCGAATAGATCCGAGGCTTCCGACCTGAACTGAATCTTTTTAACTTATCTCAAAGCTTATCCCACACCCAAGCTCATCAGTAAAGTCTAAACGGGATCGTAACCGTAACGCACTTTACTTCAACGAGAGCTAGACGGTACCTGGTCAGCCGAGGAGCAGTAAATCGAGAACTATAACGGGCTGACTGAACTAAATCGCTAGCCGCATCCGTAAAACGTTAATTTGTGTATCTTTTTGTGACGGTGATCAAAAAATCACGTCACAACTCCTCACCTCTTAGGGGTGGTTTCGACCTATGGGTCGAAACGGTAGCCAGTCCGAAGACTGCGGGAACTCCGGGATTTTCTCCCTTGAGTTTGAACCTAAAAGGTTGCGGGAACTATTCGAGATTTAATCCTGCATAGGACGTATCGGTAGCTATCGGTTCCTTCCGCGGCCTGGCACAAGGACTCACGAGTACCGTCGTGTGTCGGCCGCGCGGGGCGCGCGAGGGCTGGCCTCTCAGCGCGAGAACCTTTAATAAAATCACTGCCCACAATTTGGTCGCAGCGATCCCTCAACCCTGTTACCAGTCGGGAGCTATTAAATTTAGGGCGAGGCGAGATCGTCACGAGAGCCCATGTCTCGATCGTGGTTCGAGAAAGTGATATAACGAAGAAAAGGGACAACACTTTTAAGGACGACCACACGTAAGCAATCAAATGTCTACGTTACCCCCTTCCTGCAGCGTTGTCTCCATCGGCGGAATCCTTGATCCACCGTTTGATTTTCGAGAACTTCGGCCATTCGGCCAGGTGCGAGAGCCTGGGCCCTTGGTCCAGTAATCGAGATCCGAGATCCGGGGGAGACCTCCATCGTCGGGAACTACGGCCGAAGCCCGGTGCGGGAACTTGCTCTTCCAGCTCATAATCGAACGCCGAGACCGAAAGGTCTGCCAAGCGCGAGCTATGGCCGAAACCGTGACTAGAACCCAAAGATTCTAGTGGCACCCGAATCCATGGGAGCCCTTACGGTGCGTCCGTAAGTGTCGACATCGACCCTAAAAGCGATCGCGCGACCAGTGTAGTCGCATTCGCTATAACGTCGCCTAGTGACGTGTCGGGAGCTGGGTCTACGTCCGGTAGCTGCCTCTGTCTTTGATTACGAACGGGAGCATGGTGACAGGGCTTCGATACGCGGGATCGTGTCGAGAAAATATTTTTAGGGCGAGAACTGTTTCGAGATCGGCAAAAAACGCGAACGCTGCATTTCTCGAAAATCGAGAAACATTTCAAGATCAAATTTCAATTCGATCTCGAAATTCCATGAAGGCGAGAACTGTTCAAGTCGAATGTTATCCGAACCAGAAACTTCGAGAACGTTGCCAGCGGTCGGACACTCACGCGTCCGTCACGCTTCACGTCGGGACCCGGTCTGACTGCGGCCAGCAAAATGCTTCGCTGTCGACCCGTACCCAATCGGGGGATCGGTGGGGATCCACTCCCTCGGGCGAGCAGGAAATTCGCCGTATCCTTGCAAGATCGCCTGACCAAAAATCGGTATTGGACCGGGATCGACCTCTTTTTCAGCGAGCCGGGAATCCGTCGTATCCCGGCAAGATCGCCTGATCAGCCTCTTCAAGATTGTCAAGAGAGACTAAACTCGAGGGCTTACGGTGGTCAGAGCGAAGGGAACTTCACTCGACGACCGATCCGAGAACGGTAGCCGAATCGGAGTGACAATGAGTCCACTCGACAATTCTTTCGTGAGTCACATTGAATCGAGCGAAGGTGAGCGTGCTCAAGACTCACTTTGGCGCGAGATCGGGAACCGCTTCGAGCGTCGAAAATCGATTCGATTTCGAAAGCGAAAACGAGGATTCATTCGAACCTCGAAAATTAATTCGAGTTCGAAAGCGAGAACGAAAATTAATTCGAACCTCGAAAATTAATTCGATTTCGAAAGCGAGAACGAGAACTAATTCAAACGTCAGAAATTACATCGAGTTTGAAATAACGGGAATAAAATCGAACGGCGAAAATGAATTCACGTCGACGACACAAATAACAAACTTCGGACAAACAACGAACAAATACGACAATCACACGACTGAACAAACACAATAAACAAATAACAAACTCGAACATCGAAAATTAATTCGAGCTCGAGTAAGCGGGAACAAATTCCGAACGGCGAAAATTAATTCGCGTTCGAAAGAACGAGAGCAAATTCGGACCGCGAAGATTAATTCGCGTTCGAAAATCGAAAATTAATTCCGAACTTCGAAAATTAATTCGCGTTCAAGAATCGAGAAAAAATCCCGAACCTCAAAAATTAATTCGTGCTCGGAGACGGGAATTAATTCGCATCTCGAAAGTGAATTCGAGGTCGAAAGACGAGAACCAATTCGAACTGTGAAATTCAATTCACGTTCGAAAAATCGAAAATTAATTCGAACTGCAAAAATTAATTCGCGTTCGAAAATTAATTCGAACTGCGAAAATTAATTCGCGCTCGAAAATTAATTCGAACTGCGAAAATTAATTCGCGTTTGAAAACGAGAACCGGTTCGCACAGCGAAAAATTAATTCGCGTTTGAAAACGAGAACCGGTTCGAACAGCGAAAAATTAATTCGCGGTCGAAAAGCGGGAATTTAATCTATATCGAAACTTAATTCGACCTTGGAAAAAATCCCGCGAGCGAGAACTTCATCGAAATCGGAAATCAATCCGAAGTCGGAAATTGATCCGAAACCGAGGAGTATTGCGAGGGCGGAAACTTCGATCGAAATCGAAAATTAATCCGAAATCGATAATCAATCCGAAATCGAAAATTAATCCGAAATCGGAGATTAACTCGAAATCGAACATTCATCCGAAATCGGAAATTGACCCGAAATCGAAAATTAATCCGACATCGAAAATCAACCCGAAATCGGAAAATATTGTGAAAGCGAAAATTAATCCGACATCGAAAATCAACCCGAAATCGGAAAATATTGCGAAAGCGAAAATTATTCCGACATCGAAAATCAACCCGAAATCGGAAAATATTGCGAAAGCGAAAACCTCTTCGAAATCGAAAATGAATTCGAAATCGAGAAATATTGCGAGATCGAACATTTAATCGAACTCAAAAATTAATTCGAAATCGATAAATACTGCGAGAGGGAAAGTTTCATCGAAATCGAAAATTAATTCGAAATCAAGACTATTAGACTTATTGCGAGATGGAAAAATCACTTCGGCATCAAAAATTAATTCAAGTACGCAAAGCGATTCCTACGACAGCTTATGAAGGATCGAAAACATCTCCGAAAACGGGAGCTTTCGACCGTTCACGGCGGTAGTCCACGACGAAGTGGCGAGGAGAAGCGGACTCCTCGAGACTCAAAATTGTTTGTCACAATTCGAGAACCCTCGCGATAAGGGCCGAAGCTTGGCTAACGGTACCTACCCCCACTCCAGCGTGTGTGACGCGCGAGCGTCCAGGTGAAAAAATCCGTCAATTTCGAAAATTCGAAATTAACGAAAATCTCCGGGAACCTGCCATCGAGGCGTAACGAGAACACCATGTTTTCCCCCAAAAGATGTTTCCCCCTTTCAGGGGTTCGAGAACGGACGAAACGACCGAAAAAAAAATTTATTAATATAAAAAAATGAAAAAAAAAAAAAAAAAAAAAAATTAGACGGTCTTTGCTCGTCATCGGGAACGCGTGGGTTCGTACGAACATCCACAGCGAGAGCGTGTTACCCGGTAACGCGAGAAACTTCGAGGAAAAAAGAAAATAATTATTTTACTCGATCGGGAGCGAAATCCAAAAATAATAAAAAAATATATATCGGGAGCTGTTACTTTATTGGCGTGGCCCCACGTTGGGCGCCATTTGTGACGTATTTTCCTGGATCTCAACGCGAAAAATAAAGACACAAAAAAAACAAAACCGAAAACGCGAAAACCGAAGCTCAAACCGAACGGGAGCGGAGCGCAAAATCGAGAACTCAGAAAACGTCACCTTCGGCCGTCCGCTTCTACGGATGCATCGACGTCCCGGTGGGCGCCAGTTAATTTTTGTTTCGTCGGTATTAACAACCGGGCTAAACTGGAGGTCGGTGGAACGGCCGACCGCCGCAGGGTCGATTTTTGTTTCGCCGGAATCGCCAAGCTGGACTAATCTGGAGGTCGATGGGACGGTCGACCTCCGCAACCAAAATACACGAAGACAGAACAAAAAAATAACGAGATCACACAAACGAGAACTTAATGGAACGAGAACTAACGCCGATGCATTCGCCAAAGCGAACAGTTGCGGAAATGCACGGTTGCTCAGGATGCGGGTTGTGGTAGAAGGGTCGCGATCCTTCGCCAATAAAGTCACGCGAAATCTCAAATATCGGAATCCCGAAATTCTTAATTAACGTGAACAATAATTTGTTGGCTTGGTGAGCCACGGGATCGCACACTCGTGCATCGGGAGCGCTTAGCTGACCGGGGGTTCGGAGCGAGCGTAACGAGAGCGGATCGATACGCGATGGAAAATTATCGAAACGATAAACTCACCGGATCAGCATACTTTAATCCAATAATGAGCGGGAACTGCATCTCGTGATGCCTCGAGAACTTCAACACAATCACTGCACCTCAAGAGCATCCCTCAGACGCATCTCGAGCACAGAAAAATCGGTAGTGAAAATCGGAACCGAACCCGCACGAAACACAGCATACACGAGTCAACTACCGAACGTACGAAGCGACAGGTAGCGTTAGCAAGATACGCGAACCGAAGCGAGAGCGGTGGCCGGAGTCTACAGCAGCGCGAGCGAGAGCGAACGACTCAGCGCGCGAGACAATAGCCCAAACGTAAACACCGGTAGCACGAGAGGTCCGAGCAACCTCGAGGACGACTCTCGGCAGACTGACAAGCCTACGACGATATTCCACGGAAGCGTTATGATTATCGCGAGATCCTTAGCCGATAGCTACTGCCCTCTTAAACTATTTCCAGAGCGTCACTTAAGCGGGAATCGAAACCGTAACGCGGGAAATTTTGAGATTCGTCGCGATCGTTACTCCTAATTCAGGACGTGAAAACAAGGCTCTCTCTCTGAACTAAAACACAGCACAAGGTGTTCCGACCTTGCCCGGACCGTACTAAAACTTCCGCCTGTTCTCCAACGTCCTGCATTATCACCTAAACGGAGTGCCGGGTTTGCACCGGACTTTGACGTATTCGCGACGAAATCTCGTCGGGCTCTTCTCTATTCGTGTTTCTCACTGCTTCGAGATTCTCTCCACCGAATAGATCCGAGGATTCCGACCTGAACTGAATCTTTTTAACTTATCTCAAAGCTTATCCCACACCCAAGCTCATCAGTAAAGTCTAAACGGGATCGTAACCGTAACGCACTTTACTTCAACGAGAGCTAGACGGTACCTGGACAGCCGAGGAGCAGTAAATCGAGAACTATAACGGGCTGACTGAACTAAATCGCTAGCCGCATCCGTAAAACGTTAATTTGTGTGTCTTTTTGTGACTGATAAAAAAATCACGTCACAGTAGATTTGGGTGTCGTCAGCAAAGATCATGAGGTCACAATACCGTAGCCTTTCGGCAATGTCATGAATAAATAGAGAGAAGAGTAAAGGTCCAAGGACGGAGCCCTGTGGGACTCCCGCAGAGGTACTGAGCCACTCGGAGTACAAAGTATCCTCACCGACAACGGATTGCGAGCGACCAGTTAGATAGGAGAAAAGCCACGTTAGGACATGTGGAGTGAAGCCGAGACGCCGTAGCTTTAAGAGAAGAATGGAATGAGAGACGATGTCAAAGGCTTTACTGAAGTCAAAGAGGACAAGGATCGTGACTTTACGTGAGTCAACACCGATATTGATATCGTTAAACACTTTCAGGAGAGCAGACTGGATGCCGTGAGCAGAGCGAAAACCCGATTGCCGAGAATCAAAGATGTTGTTAGATTCAATGAATGCAGTAATCTGACTGTGGACTATTCGTTCAAAAAGTTTGGAGAGCTCACTGACGTTCGCGATAGGTCGAGTGTCGGATGGTGAGAGGGGTGTTTTTATTTTGGCAAGCGGACGGATAAAAGCACGCTTCCATACAGATGGGAAATAGGCTGATTGCAAGCAAAGGTTAAAGAAGATAGCGAGAGAGGATGAAATAACAGGTAATACATTGTAAATGGCGAATTGAGATAACCCATCCGGCCCTGAGGAGAGAGATTGGGACGAGAGCAAGTGTGCGAATTTTAGTATGTCGTCGATCGTGACCGGATGGAAGGAGAAGGAAGGACCCATTGGAGGAGGAGACGACAGTATGCCAAGGAATTCGTCGCGTGTCAAAGCAGGGGTGGGATTAGAAATCGAGGCATAGAAAGCATTAAGCTGATCGGCTGAAAAGAAGTGCAAGGGTGATGAGAAGTTGACTTTGACCAACCCTAAGTTTCCAAGTTCTCTCCATAGTCTCGAGGGATCTTCAATACCGCTCAATCGACTGAGGTAATATTGCTGTCGCCGTGCGCGCAAGTTAACAGTAAGTTGATAACGGTAATTCCTATAAATAGCAAATCCTAAGAGACCATTAGAACGTTTTACCTGTTTATAAAGTCGGTTGCGCTGCTTAATACGCGTTTCAAGAGCGTTCGTAATCCAAGGTGATGGAGGCTCGCGGATCGGAAAAGTGCGCAGAGGAGCGTGCATGTCTAGGGCTTGATGAATGGTGATCGAAAATCGAGTAACGTAGGACTCTAAATGTTGGGATGCAGTAGTTAGTGTCGGAAGAATATTTGGAATTTCAGGCAACAGCGAGGTTATAGAGGCAGAGTAATTAGCTGGATTAGTTTTTTAACACACGACGAGAGATTGTACGGGGTTCCGATACACCCGAGTGAAACGCAAAAACCAACTGAAGTAGGTCATGACCGCAGATGAAAGGGACGTCCGATTTCGTGAAGGAGACGAGTTTATCTTCGCTGTCAAGAATCATGACATGGAGCCAAGAGTCAGAGGTGGCTGTGTGAAAAGTGGCCGCTGACTCAAGAAAAAAAGGGACGACGAAAAAGTAAAATCACGTAGGTATTAAGCTTCAAAATTGTTGTCGACAACCGTTCGAAAGGGTTCGTTCCAACGTTAGAAAAATGGTTGGCCCTAAAAAGGACCGTTTAATTTTTGTTGCCGCACGATACTCCGGTAAGTTTAAACGTTTATAGATCATCGAAGATCACTGGTTCAAGAGTCCGGAAATCACCGTTTACGTAGGACTGTGATCCCCGGACTCCCATAATTTCCGACAGTGTTCCACGTTTACCTCAGTTGAGTGTAAGAAGCGGCCGACGACACATGGTCTCCTCGCTCGTGTTTATAACGACGTGCTGAAAGTTCACCTTGGCAATCGCGCTACAACAATCTGCCGTACAATAAAGTTTTCAGTAATATTAATCAAGGAATCGACCTCGTAGTTAATTATTTTTCCCGAGTGAATCGCGATTCTTCGCACCGTATCCTTTCCTGCGGATTTAATAAATTGTTTCTGTGTGCACAAAGCGAAATCGTGCACAATTTTTCTCCGCCTGCCCTCCTCAGAGCTCGATCTCTGACATCTCCTCCTCTTCTCACGGGGAGAGCTGGATGCTAAAGGCCTCCTTTCGGCCGTTGATCTTTTCCGTCGGGTTGAAGAGCAGATCGAGTTTGGCAGCGCGACGTCGAGGATCTTCCCGATGCGGGCTCTGACAGTAGGCCCGAAGATCGGTTCGAGCCGGTGGCGCCACCCGGAGGATGCAGGGTCGATAATCCGTGCGGACCCTGGGCTTCGTCTCCCAGGATTTGGGATCGTTCGTGGTGGATGGGATAGGGACAGATGGAGCGATGTTAGAGCGGGCGGAGGAGTGGTGGGCTGGTGATTGTAGGGTGCTGCAAGTTTGGGAGACTGTAAGGAGGTGGGTTCGCGGTTGTTGGTGCGGCTGTGGGGATCTTGAGCTTGGGCTTGATGTCGTAGCCGGCGTCTCTCAGCGCTTGCTGGGCGGCCCGGTAGGCTAGTAACCTAATCAGGCGCTTCCTCCCTGCTCGCTTCCTTGGCATCTTCTTCCTCTTGTCCGTGGGTCTGCTTTGCTGGAGGGCTGGCGGTGGACTGATGTTAGGCCCATGGTTGAGCCGCTTCTTATACCCTGGGGAAACGCGCTAATTGGCCGATCCAATTCGGGGAACTGGCTGATTGGCCGACGTTCGTGGAGCCGCGGATTCGCGGGTTTCTGCGGCGGAACCCGCTAATTGGCCGGGCCCCGACTCGGTCAGATGGCCGTATCCTTTCTTCCCCGGATTCGGGGGATTTGGAAAAAGCAGGGTAGGACTTAATAGGCGGAAAGGTGAGGCACGTAAATCGATGCTCTCGCCCTGTGCGGGAAAATTGCAGCACGATAGTCGTGGCGGCAATTTTTCGCACGTGGCGGCTTGGTGCGGGATAAGTAAGGCCCAGGGCCAACCTCTCGGCACGGCTTTGTCCCGCGGAAACAATTGAGTCACGTTAGTCGGTGCTCTCAATTCCTTCAGCGGAGTTCGGTGCGGGAGGAGCGAGGCTGCTGCCTCGCTCTCGGCACGGTTTAATGCGGGAAAAATCGAGGCACGTTAGTCTGTGCTCTCTATTTTTTCACGACTATCGGTGCGGGAGGGTAACGCTCGAATTCGGAGCGCTGCTCTCGGCACGGGTTTTCGTGTGGCGGGTTGAAGCGCGTTTGTCTGTGCTTCCACCCCGGGGCACGCGGCGGCGAGGCGGAAGGCCTCGTTGGTATGAGAGGAATGAGGTATGTTTAAAGTTCCGCTCTGAAGAGAGCAGAACTATTTCCGAACGACAAGCTGCTCTGAAAAGCGCAGTTGAGTAGTTGCTACGTTTACGGAAGCGAATCCCTTCGTTCTGAGAAGAACGGGGAGATTGCCGTCCGACGAGTGGTTGCTCTGAGAAGAGCAGTGATGAATGATGAAGTCCCTTGATGCCGGCCTAGCGGCCGAGTAGAAGGAGCGTGGATAGGAAACAAACTTTAGCAACTACTGTATTTCGTTTATAGGAGCGGTTAGACGCTTGTAGGGAGCTCCGTACTCGGAGACTCGCTGAGATCAACTAACTCCCGCAGCGGCGGTGCTGCGCCTTTTATAGGCCCGGCCGTCGAGCCCAGCGCGCCGAGTTCCCCCACCCGCGACCGCCCGGCCAATGGCGCGTGGCATCGCGGGAGCTCGGAGATCTCGCTGCTTGGGCCTATCGGCGCGCGAGGCTCGGCGCTCGGACCTCTCATTGGCGGATAGAATTCGCGTGGTGATTTCCTGCTTTTAGACTTCAACTTTGCCGTTTGAAAAAAGAAAAAAATATGTGCCATGTAGTGGCGTATAACAAAATTATTGGCAAGAAGATTGCAATTTAAACCCCCGGAAAGAATGATATTTTTATAAGCATGACTAAATCTAGATAAATCGGTGACAAAATCGTTAAATAGTAGGGCCTTTGGTCGTCGATAAATCGAAGAAAATAAGAGCGACTGGCCGTTCTAAGAACTAATTCTTAAAATTAAGTATTCTGGTGAGTTAGAAAAGCTGCTAGGCGAAGCAGCCAGGACTTGCGCTGACAACGAGTTATGAAGAAAGCATGCAACACCACCTCCTTCTTTACCCTCGCGATCATTGCGAATAAGAAAATAATTGTCTAAATTTACAAGGGCATCATGAATATGCGAATGAAGCCAAGTTTCGGAGATAGAGATAATGTAAAAAAAATTATAACTAAAATAGTGTCGAACATAATCGATGTGAGCGAGAAGACACGTCGCATTGAATTGAGCAATGTCTAGGTTAAGTAGAGGAGGCAGTGCATCGATCAGAGCCGAAGACGCTGAATTATCAGGGTTTGCCGGCGAGAGTCAGGCAAGCTTGGCGAGATCACTAATGTTATGAATATCAATTATTGGCGTGCCGTTGTCCTTTCTGACGCGGATAGTACCATTGCGGACCCAGACATGCTTATAATAGGTTTGAGAAGCACGGGTTTTAATTTGACGAAGTAAATTGTACAATTCTGGGGAGAGCATTTCGTTGACGAAGATATTACCAGGGGCAGCGGTACCGAGGTCTTCACTAGCTGTAAGGTCGCGTTTAGCCCTCTTTGCATCTATAACGACGTCGCATACAGAGTTAGAAGTTGAGACGACCACAAGGGTTGTCGAGGTACGAGTTACCCCACCTGGTGTTTTTTTTTGCGCAAGTACGCGAGCTCCTAGGACGTAGTTAATAAGCGTGCCAAGACCTAAAGCAGTTGGGACCTTTTTTGCAAGATCGATTGGAGGATCCGGGTGATTAAGAGGAAATCCCGACATGATGAGTTCAGGTTTTGAGCTACTCGATTGTCGAGCTAGCAGCGACTGAAGGGAGGAAACTTCTTGTCTAAGCTGTATGTTGTCCTGTTCAAGGTTAACAATGCGACTAAAGTTACCGTTGACAGTTTGGATAAGTTCTGGCAAGTCTTTTAGTTTAAAACTGAGCTCATTGTTAACATGCGTCTGAGATGTAATAAAGGCTGACATTCGCGCATCAGAGTCCCTAAGATAAGCAAAAACTGCATCGAGTGCAACAGGTTGTGTAACAGGTCTGAGGAAACGGGCTCGGTGGCAAATTAAAATTGTTAGGGGCGCTATTAGACATCTCTTGGCCGAATGACTGACGACAACACGGCGGAACTGATGTGTGTGCGAGATAATACTTGAGGCAGCCGGGATGAAAACTTCGGTTGCACTCGAGGCAGCTAATTTGATTTCCAGCTATAGATTTCGTACACTTGAAGCAGGGTGCAGACATGCAGAATATAATTTATCGCGAATAAGCACAGATGGTTATGCAGGAAGCAGCGCGCGGGAGTCCGGTGAAGGTAGTAGTCTGTAAAGTAGTAATACAGACAAGCGTTGATTGATGATGGGCCGATGGCCATCGATAGTCAATCGATGCGATGTAGGCGTCGCTGACGGTGGAAGCAGTAGAGACTAGTGAGTCTGCGCATGCGCAGTACGCAGCACACAAAGATAAGGTAGATGTCGCTGAAGGTGTGCGAGGTTGGTGATTGCGAATTTGGGCATGTGCACTCGCGTTCGTCAGATGTGGCGCATGCGCAGCCAAGATCTGACGAACTCCAAGAGGGATGGAGAGTACAGTCCCGAATTGAGGTTATGAAGATAGCCTGTTTTCCAACGTAGATTTACTGACTATGCCGAGAGGTAAACTCCAAGTAAGTTGATAGAGACAAGTAAGCGTAGAGAGAGAGAGAGAGAGAGAGAGAGAGAGAGAGAGATTGATTGATTATTTATTCATGCCATAGTGACCTGTGTGGCAAATAATGTAAAGCACAGAGAACAATGAGTGTAAAGAATGGTTGGTAGATACAGCTAAGAATGCGGTAGTGACTAAATACCTAGAATGTATCGCAGAAAATTAACCAACAAAAGTTATAATAGAAAATCAGAATGAAAATAATTCAAATAAGCAATAGAAATTAACGTAAATAAAAATTAAAATTAAAATAAACTAAATAAACTCTGCTGCACTTCTATGCACAGTACTCGACTAGCGGGTGCATAGTACATAACATATAATAATATTAATCTATAATATATAGTAGAAATAATAACAATAATAGCGAGATATGTCGTGTGCATAAGTTAGGCAACGACTGCACCCTCGAGTGTTAGCAGATAATTGTAGAGACGCTGCTTGAACAAAGACAGCGTCCGCACAGAGGTCAAGGAAATCGGAAGAGAGTGCCACAAGTAGATCGCCGAGAGGTGAAACGAATTACGGTACGCTGAAGTTCAGTGGAGCGGGATATGAAAATGCTCAGACGTAGGAAGCCGCGTAGAGCGGCGTGCTTCCGGGCCTAGGGTGGTGAAAAGCTCATTAAGGTACCCTACTCCGTTACCATGGCGGATTTGGAAAATGTACGCTCCTAAGAAGTACAATCTCCGATTTGTAACCGATAGCCATCCCAACCCGTGTCTATAGGGGGTGATGTGCTCATCCCGACAAAGGTCGAAGATGAAGCGGATGGCACAGTTGACGAGCCTCTGGAGCTTGGTATTAAGTTCTCCCGTCAAATCATGATACACTAGACAGCAATAGTCAATATGTGGGAAAATCAGAGTGCTCACAAGTTTACTCCTTAGCTGCTGCGATAAACAAAACTTGTGGTACTTGAGCTTGTGCAGGGTGAAGTGCACTTTCTGAGAGATGGACAAAACGTGGCTAGTCCATGAAAGGTTAGCACTCATAGTCACCCCGAGATTGCGCGCCTCATTAACACAAGGTAAGACCAAGGTATTCACCGTGATATCAGGGAGTAGGCAGGTGTCGAGGGAACGAACATAAGCATCGCTGCCAAATATCATCACCTTAGATTTAGTGAGATTGAGCTTCAGACTATTGGCACGGGCATACTCGAAAATAGCAGCAGCGTCACAAGCAATACGATCGAGACCTTGCTGTAGTAGCCTAGGTGGTCAGTGAAGGTAAATCTGAGTGTCATCTGCAAAGATCATATGGCTCGAGTGTTGCAGGCGTGTACTAATGTCATTGATGAAGAGTGAGAATGGCAAGGGACCCAGTACAGAGCCTTGCGGTACACCCGACGTTACCGGCTGCCATAGCGAGGTGCTGTTGCGATCGTCAAAGACGGCTTGAGTGCGCTCAGTGACGTATGAATAAACCGAGGTCAGAGCAGAGTCAGTGAAGCCGAGGTTTTTTAGCTTCGTCAAGAGAAGAACGTGCGAGACTGTATCGAACGCCTTACTGCAGTCAAACAGAATAAGTATGGTCAACTCTTTCTCTTCGATACCTCTTATAATGTCATCTCCCACTCACAGCAAGGCTGACTGGGTACTGAAGCCTGGCCTATACCCGGAGTGCCTAGGATCTAGAAGATCATTACGAGCAATAAATTGACGAATCTGCTTGTGGATGATTCGTTCGAGAATCTTGGACAACTCAGGAAGATTAGCAATCGGTCGCGTATCAGAAGGAGAGAGCGGCGTTCTAATCTTCGATAGCAGCCTGATGAGAGCGCGCTTCCAGGCGGATGGAAAGTGCGAGTGGACAAGCGAGCCGTTGAAAAGATTTAGGAGAGCCATAGAGATGCAAGGCAGACTGTGACTAATGCAGAAGAAAGGGATGCTGTCACAACCGCTGGTGAGCGAGTTGCACGGTGAGAGAGCGATGGCTTCATGTAAGTCACCAAGCAAGATGTTGCTGAATAAAAACGACGGTTCCACATCTGGGACTAACGATATCGCGCTCGTATAATCGTGCAACGAACAGGCAGGAGCAGAGTTCACAACAGACGCGTAAAATCGATTTAACTCATCAGCCGAAAAGAGTTTTAGGGGGGAAGAGAGATTAGTTTTTACAAGACCAAGACGAGCAAGCTCTTTCCAAATCTTATTCGGATTAGTGATGGAGGTCAGGCGATCGTATTGGTAGTTGGATTTGGCTCGCTTAATGTCGAGATTGAGCACGTCGCGAGTGTGCCTGTAGACCGCGAAGCCCAAGAGACAATTTGCGCGTTTGGCCTGTTTGTATAAGGAGTCTCGATTTGTATAAGGAGTTTTGATTTTAGTTCAGCCGTAAGCCAAGGCAGCGGTAGTTTCTTCGCTATAAAGGAACGCAGTGGAGCGTGTGTATCGAAAGCGAGAGAGAGAGAGTCTGGGTTAGCGCGCGAGTTGACGTTTCGACACTACTGGGAGAAGACGCAGGTTCTAGTGATACTTGCAAACGCATTTCATCTCGAAGAGTGTTGAGAAATTGTTCGGGACAGAATTTGCGAAAGTCCCTCCTCGTGAGAAGCCGCTGCTCAATGGGTGAAGCGTCAAACTCGTAGAATAAATCAATTAAATCATGACCAGCGATGAATGGACCGTCGGATATATTGAAGGCACATCGATATCAAGATACTTTAGATACTGCAGATACTGCAGATACTTTATCGGGGCTGTCAATAATAAACACGTCGAGACAGGAATCGGCCGACGCCGTATGAAAAGTTGGTCGGGAATCCACAAGGTGTAGTGATAGTGAGTGGACCCAGTTGACTCATAGCTGTCGCGAACGAGGTTGCAGTTTAAGTCACCGGGGATAACAATATTGCTATAAGCGTGCCAAAACCGATTTAAAGATTCAGAAAATTTGTCAAGCAGGAGACCTTTCGGGCGACGATAGATGGATGTGAATAGTAACGGCTGAGATGTGTCGGAGCGTATATCCAACAACAGGGAGAGGGAGAGGGAGAGGGAGGGAGGGATGTACTCTTGACAGGCCCTTTCGCACTCTACATATTTCTTAGCAGCATCCACAGCACGGGCTTCGTTGCATGACCGTCGCCACACGCACGTTTGACTCGATCGGAGGATCGGGCCGCAAGTGGACTTTACACCGCCGTGCTATACCCAACACTTTAATGCACGCTCGACTAGTTTAGTTTAACTAGTTTGCGACCGATTTAGATTTTAGCACCGACGTGTTTATTTTATAATTGTTCATTTATCCTATAAAAGATAATAATAATAATCGCACTATGAAGCATCAATCGGTTCGTTTTCCAGGCTGTGCAGAGTAGAGTAGATCCTACCACCCACCTGCCTCCCACCTTCTTGCCACCCACTGCATGAAGCTCACCGAACACACGAAAAAAAATACCAACTACTCACCCTCTACCACCCACACACCCACCCACCACCAAATGGTTCGAGTCCGGACTCAGTAGTTCGAGTCTGAGCTACAAAGTGTCGGTAAATGTCGTGGTAGATCCCGTGAGTTAGAATCTGCCTTGTTTATCTACTTATACCTTGTGGCAACGCGAACGGCAGGCACCCATGAGGGTGCCAGTTTTTGATGACCGGCGCTTTGCGCGTCAGCGGCCGCCCAGCATCGACGGTACATGCGATTCTCAGCAGCAATCGGGCCTCCCGCTCCCAAATGAAAAGCAGTAACAGATTGTAAGTTTGGTTAAATTAATAATAATGTTTATAATATTTACAGTATTTTTTCTTTTTACAGGCTGCTTCGACACACCAGGAGGCACCGAGGGACCAGACCGGGCAACGCAGACAATCTTATAAAATTAAAATTATTCTATAAAATTAAAATGATTATTAAAATATTTATAAAAATATTTTTATTAAAATTGGTTACTGCGGGACCAGGCTGACTCTAATTCTTCGATAATAAAAACATCCGTGGGTGCACTATGGCGACAATTCACGCTCATATTCCCACTACCTCACCAACCCACCTCCACAAACGCTCTCGCCGAGCTGGACGAGTGTGGATTGGAGTGGGGATGGGAGTGGGGGGTCGCCATAGTGCACCCCTTACTACTGTCAAATTATTGCCAGTATGACCACAATCGTTTGACATCTCGACGTTTTCCTGAAGATCAGCAGCTCCAACGTATTTGGTTGAAGTCCGTTCAACTTGTTCCAGATCATCCTTCTGCACTGACACGAAACCACGATGCTTCTTTGTCCGTTGTGAGTTCAAAAATTGCCACTGATCTTCCGTCAGCGTGTTCTCAATGTCATGATTTGCGATATCAAACAATTTATCGAGTTTCTCCATGAAATTTTTTCTCTGAGCCATTCTTGGCTCATTCCATGAGCCAAGAATGGCCCAGCACGCTAACCTTCCGGCGGGATCTCTTAGCGTTTGTAACCACCAAAGACTGTGATGGTCGGTGATTACCGTTTTTGTACCCCGGATAGGGTAGTTGCACCCTATTAAAGTCCAATAATATATTGATAGCACATTAATATATTATTAATATAATTAGTATAATAATGTAATAGCATATTAATTATTATTATACACTTTCGTGAAACAATATAATATTATACTGTATTCATGTAATAGTATAATATTATAGTGCCAATAACATATCGTATAAGAAAGTAATATTATAGTAGAAGAAGTAGTATACATTCCAACTCGGACAGCGGTATCCGAAAAGTGGAGCAACTCCGGTTGCATAATACCGGGGTATGCAGCGGCACGCGACGAGCGCGCGTCGCTGCAACGAAATCCACCAAAAATCTGAGTCAGCCGTTGAGCAATCACGGGCGACTCGGTAATTGGAGCATCGACTCGAGAATTACCGAGTCACATATGACGAAATAAAAACATGCTCCAAATCCCGTTCTCGAAGAAGCGAGTATTTGGAAAGATAATCGTTTACTGAAATAAAGTAAACCATAAACATCTAGGCAATATTAAGGCCAGCTTACTCCAAAAACGTAATTTTTTTCAATACATTTTATTTATAGTACAAAACATGTTGAGTAATCAATTTTTTTACATATGAAAGCACATATATGAAATTACTTGGAATTTTTTTTTTTTTTTTTTTCAATATGTCGGTCCTGAAAATGGCTGCTGAAACTCATCTGATTCGTAGATGGATGACATCATTTCTTGGAAAAGAATTATCTGAAAGCAAAAAACAAAACGGTTTCATGTTCTGTATCGAATTGGCAATGGCCTCAAGCAGAATGAAACATTTTCAATGAAAAAAAACAAAATGGCGGACTTTTGCATTTTTTTAACCCTTGTTTTCACTTTTAATTGTTTATAACTTTTTAAAATAATAATGAAATTTCTGGTTCTGCTTGAGGCCATAGCCAATTCGATACAGAACATGAAACCGTTTTGTTTTTTGCTTTCAGATAATTCTTTTCCAAGAAATGATGTCATCCATCTACGAATCAGATGAGTTTCAGCAGCCATTTTCAGGACCGCCATTTTGGAAAAAAAAAAAAAAAAAAATTTAAGTAATTTCATATATGTGCTTTCATATGTCAAAAAATTGATTACTCAACATGTTTTGTACTATAAATAAAATGTATTGAAAAAAATTACGTTTTTTGGAGTAAGCTGGTCTTAAGCTGACGTACCTGCTCTCTTATCCATATATAAGGGATCGAGAGCAGGCCCTCATCAGTCTCTTCGGAACTCCTGATTCTTACGGTTGACTATACGGCTACACCTCGAGCAAGGCTCAAACTCGATAATTGGGTCGTGCAAAGTGTAAACCCTTATCGTGAAAGATTAACGCCGGAGTGTCGTTAATCGAGAAGGTGAGTTAAGCGTACAGAGTGTTTCAGCGATTGGTAATTCAAAAGGACAAACGTAAGCATAAATAAAGCTTTGACGAATAAACTAAAGTATCAATGGATAACAAATAGAGCAATATCCATACAGTGGAAGAACCAAGCATAAACGGTAAAAGCACCGAAAGATAAACTAATAAAGCATTAATAGATAAAACAATAAAGCTTCGAGTGAGCTTTAATCAAGGAGTAAATTAACGTCAAGTTGAGCGTTGATTTGGCCCTGTTCGGGCAAAAGAAGGGAACTTTAATCGAAGGTTCCCGATAAGCATTGTTATATAGTAAATATAACAATGCCACCGTTGTAATAAATGACTTGATAAGCATATTAAATATCTGGACACCTTGTTTCACAGATATAACTTGTTAAATAAATATTCAACAATATATTCAATAAATAACTATAAATATATAAAGTAAATATTCCTAATTGAATAAATCTATATTTTTACTTCACTTAGGTTCCAACCCTTTATTGAGCACATCTCCAAACCTTCCAAGCTAACGGCTCGCGCACGGACCTCAGATTACCTACCTGAGTTTCTGCGGCACAACACCGTGAAGCGGTATCCCTCGAGGTAGGCGCGGCATTTTCTAATCGACCAAAGGATGGCTAAGCACTCCTGTTCGATCGTCGAGTAATTTCGTTCGGCCGCCGAAAGGGCTCGGCTCGCGTATGCGATCGGGTGTTCGACGCCCTTGATAGACTGGGTGAGTACGGGGCTTAAGCCGCTCATACTCGCGTCGGTGTGCAGCGTGAACTTTGCGGTAAAATCAGGGCAAGACAGTGTCGGAGGGTTTACGAGAGTCTCGCGTAATTTCTCGAACGCCGATTGTTGTTCTGATCCCCACGTCCACCGTCGACTCTTTTTCGTGAGCTTCGTGAGTGGGGCGGCGATTTCCGCGAAGTAGGGAACGAACCTCCGGTACCATGAGGCCATACCGAGAAATCGTCTCAACGGCTTAATCCCTGCTGGCACCGAAAAATTCCGAATCGGCTCGATCTTCTCGGGATCGACGTGTAGACCGTGGCGGTTTACGCAGAACCCGAGGTATCTTACTTCCGGACAGCAAAACTCGCATTTATCGGGGTTAATTAGTAGACCCGCTCCCGTGATGGTAGCGAAAACGCGTTTGAGCCACGCGAGATGTTCCTCGAAGGTCTCGGTTACGATAATAATATAGTCGAGGTACGCGAACGCGTGTGGCTCCATATCGGGCCCGATTAAGCGGTGTAAAAGTCGCTGAAAGGTCTCGGGAGCATTTGTTAAACCGTATGGCATACGCGTGAATTTCAAAAGTTCGGGCTGTGGTACGGTAAACGCTGTGATCTCTCCCGACTCCGGACTTAGCGGAATCTGAGGGTACGCTTGGCTCAGGTCAAAGGTGAAAATATATTTTGCAGAACGCAACCGATCGAGAATTTGGTTCATGTACGGGAGCGGATAGGAATTTCTTCGTGACCCTGTTCACCTTGCGGAAGTCGAGGCAAAACCGGTAGGTGAGATTCGGTTTCTTCACCATAAAGATCGGTGTGGACCAATTACTACTCGATGGTTCGATGACGCCTGCTTCGAGCATTCGATCTACTTCGGCATTCATCGCCTCGCGGATTATCGGGGTGACGGGATAGTAGCGTTGTTTAATCGGCGCGCTATCCCCGACGTCGATATGATGAGTAATTAAATCGGTCCGTCCCGGTGCAGCGTGAAGTTTCGGTAACTCGTTGTTTAGGAAGGCAGAGAGCCGTTCGCTCTCTTTGCTCGAGGTCGAAGATACCGAGGAGAATCCGGAAAAGGTTTAAAGGAGGAGAAGAAATCCGGAAAATCGTTTAAAGTCGGGAACGCGTTAGAAGAAATCGGTTTCGGGTTTTCGGGAGCCACCGTCGCGCTCACGGGTGGCGCCGGGACGCGTTTCCCGAACACTCATGGTCGTCGGTGGTTCGCGCGTCTTTCTTCTCGCATCGATAACAAAAAACGGTTTTTGGAGCAAGACATCCGATCGATCGATGTCCCTCTTTCCCGCAATTCCAGCAGGTTAATTCTTTGTTCGTCGTGGCGTCGCGTGTCCCCGTCCGTCCCGGCGTGGGTGAACGGTAGGCCTCTGAACGGTATTCTCTCGGCGGCGTTTTCGATCGCGTCGCGGGAGATCTGGCCCGATCTCTTTCGTCGGCGTAACGGACGTGTCGCGTCGTGGAGTCGGAACGCGAATAGGTTTGACGCCCGTTATATTGCGGGGTTCGGGGGCCTGGCGACCGGTATCGGGAGCGCTCATCCTCCCTTTCGTCCCGCTTTGCCGGCGTACGCGCGCTATAGTTTCCGCGATCGGTTCCCTTCTCCGGAGTGCGGCCCCGATAACCTTGGTGGTTGTCGGAGGGCGATCGATCCCCCTTACGCGCGTCGCGAGAGTCCGGCCGTCGTGAGCGCTCAGAGCTGGGCACGCGCGCTTCCCCGAAAACCGCATAATTTGCGTCGCTTCGTCGTTGATAGGATCGCGACGGTCGGTACGCGAGATCGGGAAAGGCCGATCGTTCCGGCGGTGGAGGAGGTTAATAGTACCGATCGGCTAGGTAGCTTCGCTCTACTCGTGCGGCGATGCGTTCGAGATCGGTGAACGAGTGGAAGTCATTTCGACAGATCGCGATCTGTAACCGCGGTAGCATGTTCCGATGCGCGTAATCGAGTTGTTCGCGTAACGGGAACGGAGGGACTTCCCGGTCTAATAAGGCTCGGAGACATGTCAGGAAGTCGAGGGTATCTTCCCCCTCTTCCCGTGTATGGTGCAACAATTCCTCGCGGTGGGTGAATTGCAGATCGGGATCGCCAAACCGAGCTAAGAAAGTATCCTCAAATTCACGATACTGGCGTATGCGTGGTCGTTCTCCGCGGTACCACGTGAGCGCGATGCCTACCAACACGAGGGGTATGCAGGGGGTAGATCGGCGTCAGAAATTGGTACGATCTCGCGTGCTTTCTCGATGCGCGTGAGGAAGCCCATCGCGTCCTTCCCCCTTCGACCCGAGAACCGTAGATCCCATTTCCGCAATAAATCGGCGACCGAACGCGAGTTATTAAATCCCGAAAAATTTTGCGTATAGTCTTGCGTATAGAATACGGCGGCATCACGATGTCATCGCGCGAAAGAGGCTGAAACTTGCCGGCATGAGCTAGCCGCCACAATCAGTAGTTACGGCTGTGACTCCATGCGCTGGCCACGGCGGCTCACCGGCTCATTTTTCGGATTGTAGCTATCTATTTTTTTTTTTTTATTCCAACAAGTAATTCTTATGTATTTTTATGTGCCTGATTGAATGGCACTATGCAATTCGTAGCAACAAGTATTTTTAATAATAAAGCCCGATGAACAATTTCTTAGGAGCGCCGTGGAACATTTGATGACTCGTACTTAAAGGCTTTGCATTTTTTTCATTTTGCTGCAATAGCTTATGCTTATATATTTCCATGTGTCCGATCGAATGGCATTAGTTACAATCTGTAGCAACCATTCTATTTCATAGCCAAGCCCGATGAACAATGTGCAGCGCCGTGGGATAATCGATCACTCGTACTTGTTTGATTTTCTGCCGATTTCGTTTGATTTTGCATGCATTTTTGCACGGACGGCAGAGAAACTTTCTTTTTATTGTAATGTACTTTTTCGAAACATCCAATAGCATTGACTGACCTGTTTTTTCATAATCGCGCGATGTCACCTCGGATACAAGTATTGTACAATTTGTGCCTATACTTAACTGTCGATAAATGGGTGTCTCCAGAAGTCTTAAAAATATCCATATCATCTTTTTTTCAAATTGAGAACGGATTTTCGAAGTTAAAACTACGCTTCGAATTTTCTCTGGAACATTGTTTTCGAGATCAGCTGCGTTGGCGCTACTCTCGTGCGGGAGGCGGGCCCGGCAATCGCCTCCACTTGAAAACTCACCGCACGCGCAACAAGCAGCGGAGCTGGTGGGGCGTCTCCACCAAGAAGAGAAAGTAAGATTTCGTTACTGACTACGGAAGCGATGCGCTAGAGCAAGTGCGGAGCGTATTTCCCCATAAAAAAATTTCGTTAGTCGTCCTAGAGTTCGGCTCCTATGACCATTTCAGAGGAGGAAGTGGCGAAAGCCCTTTTTCATGTCCTTGAAACGACAACCTCGATATTTTCAGGGATTCCAAAGAATGTAAGATTTTAAGAAAATATGGGTGTGTCTGGGTAAAAGTCGTAAAATACTTGTATCCGGTCTGTCATCACACGACGATGAGGAAAAAAGTACTTCGCTGGTATTGGGTATTTCGCAGAAAATATGATCTGATAAAAAATAATTTCTGTGCCATACGCACTAGAAAACTTGCAAAAGCAACTGAAATCGACAGGAAATCGAACAAAATCGATGAAAAAGAAAAATCTCTCGATTTTTCATACGGAACGATATTTGATCGCGATGATCAAATGTCAATTTTATCGTTCGATCACGATTCGACGCTCGACCCATATTTCTCTGATGATTTTTTGGAAGAGCACTGCGGCGAAGGCCGAAAAAACATTGTCGAACCATCAACGACTTTCATGGATGTGGAAAATCCGGCTATCACCGAAGACGTGGTAAATGGCTCGATCGTAGATGATTGCATGGAGGGATCAGAAAATCGCACTATCCCCGAAAAGCCTAGCGTAACTTCCGCCCCAGATTTTTCAAATATCGCAGGAACGAGCGTAACAGCCACAGCCACGTTACTTGGTCAAACCGATGTACGGAAGATAGCTGTACCGGAGATTTCGGATGACGAAGTTATCCTGTCCACGATAAATAGTTCCGAAGGAAATAGTTTGACGAAGGAAATAAAAAAACTGGAACTATAAAGAACGGTTGAAGAAAGGCTGGGGTGATGAATTTAATGATTTTTTAAACTTGAATTCCCGTATTGCGTAGTCACGTTCAAAGACCACGGGTGCAAAGACGGCGCAAAACATCACAAGTCGTATTTCCATGCTATTGTAAGGTGTAAGAACTAGTTGTGTACACGATTCACCTTCGTCGCAACTATTCCAGTTGACGAGCCGTTTCACGACGTGAAGGTAACTATAAAAACGGACAGAGCGATTGAACACAAGCCCGATAAAATCCAACGAAGATTCATAAAAGGCAACAATAGAATTCACCTCAGGGAACTATTACGCAATCAAAAACCAAATACGATAAAGCTATAATTGCTCGGGCAGGCTCCTGTCGATATGCTTGAGTCAGGGAATCGCAATGACCTCCCAAGCGGCAGTCTTCTCCAAAGAATGTCCAGTGACAATCACGTAGAAAACGATTTGGACAAAAACTCATTCACGTACTTGCAAAAGCTTCGAGGGGAATTAGTAGCTAAATGGCCCGACCGAACTTCTCCCGGATATATCTAGACTATCGCTATGTATCCATTCTCTGTGGTACTATTCACAGGAAAACGAATCGATCATCTTGTATCTCTGGTGAAGGGTGGTCCAGTTTACCTGCACCTCGATGCCACAGGACGGATAATATCGCAGGCAGAGGGTTCGGAAGGGCCAGTTGTGTATTATGCACTGACACTGCCGGGAAAGGCTAAGGAGTACGGAGCATTGCCTGTTGCTGAACTAATATCGAGTGTTCGCAGTGTGTTGTACATAACACAGTTCCTGATGATCTTCAATTTCGCGGTAAAAAAACGCACATCACGACATTGTGTACTGAACAAAATTGAAGTAGATTTCAGCATCGCTCTAATTCAAAGTGTGATGAGATCCTTCAACGACACAAATCTAAGTCGATATTTGGATGACACCTTCGGATCTAAGAACGAAAAGGAATCCGGCTTACCATCTTTTACCGTTGTGCATATTTGATCCACGCACGCACTTCGTACGGTAAAAAAAGGTCCACTCCTTATCGGAAGATGTCTAGTTCCGAGATTTCGCGAAATGTTTAATTTCCGTAATAATCCACTGCGATACCTTGCCCAAAGCTCGTAGTGTGTTCCGACGAGCCGTGATTGTTCTTACGACTTTTGAAAGAACTGCTGAAGTCGATGATTATGTTGCTCAGTTCAAAAGTCGTAGTAGACACAACGACAAAAACGACGCTGAAGATGACGAGGAACAAGAGAATGACCTCGAAAATGAGCCTCAGATAGACCTAGAGTCGAAACTTCGGCACGGATCTCCATTCTATTCATTTTTAATGGCGTATATTTGGATTTCGTCGGGAAGAAGGAAGGGTGTTCCAAAGACGACACGCCTCTAGAGAAGAACCGATTTTATCTTCCGGAATTTATAGAGTACGTACTAGAACATTTAACACCGTTTTTTCCACTCTGGTCCGGAATTATTATTTCACGACTTCGACTTTACAGAGACAGCAATGCCGTTGCTGAAAATTGGTTTAAAGTCGTGAAGCACATGGTCTTCGAGGGCGACGTTTACCTTCATCCGGCGAGATTTATTCAGAAAATGGAGAGCTATTTGGAGCCCCGACTTCGCGAAAAAAAAATGTTCGTTAAGGACGGAAAGAGAAAGACGGAGTACCGAAAAAAGAAGAAGCGAGGAATCGCAAAGCCAAAAAAAAAGAAAAACCAAGACTGCAAGTGTCTCTTGGGATTTGGTTAAAGAAAGCTGGTAAAGAGGACCTAATAGGTACTTCGTCCAACCGAAATACGTCGATGCATCGACTTCGTTGGCAAACGTAAAAACTCCAGCTATTACGGATCACGAGGAAGTCGTAACCAATGACACGACTATCGAAAACGGTATAAAAATCGCGAACAATGGCGTCGATCTCGCGGCATATCGCGGGGGTGTTGCGAAAGCTTGCGCAGTCGGCACTGCTATAGTACGCGACATCACCGAATCTGACGAGATGCTTAAAAACGATGTTCAGGAAATAATGATGTGCAAAGTGACCGCGCAAATTCACAAAAAATTTCACACGCCAAAGAAGTGAATTACTCCGAGTTCGACACAAATCTAGCGCGGCGAACGTCGACTTATTCACAAGGATTTCCGCACAAACATCGTACATTGTACGATATCAAGAGACGCGGTAGCGTCTCGACGCCAAGAACTTAAAAAAAAGTTTTTGAGCGAGTTGAACGAGACGCTCTCAACTTTAGATGCTTCAAAAAGCCGAAAGCTGATTCTTGCTTCTCGATTTTCTCGAAAACGAAGCATCGGATCGGAATTCCGTCGACACTTTTCTGATATATATAGGACACGAGCTTTCCAACGCGCCTAGTTACGATCATAACTGTTAGGTAGACGCTGAAATACGGTAATCGTACCCCTCACGAGGTCCGAAAATATTATAAAAGTGTCCTGTGACGTAAGGCCTCGCGTCTACTGCGCGTGCGTCCGCCAGCTGGCGTGTGTGTGTGTGTGCGTGTGTGTGTGTGCGTGCGTGCGTGCGTGTGTGTGTGTGTGTGTGTGTGTGTGTGTGTGTGTGTGTGTGTGTGTGTGTGTGTGTGTGTGTGTGTGTGTGTGTGTGTGTGTTGTGTGTGTGTGCGTGCGGGCGTGCGTGCGTGCGTGCGTGCGTGCGTGCGCACCTTTCAGGTACTCGGGAACCGGGCCCGTATGGGACGAAGCGAAGCGATCCACATCAAATAATTAAATGTTAGTCGGCTACGTTCGAAAACGAGCTTTGCACTACTTCGCTTATAACATTCGGACACCAAAGCAATGAATGAAAGATGATGAGTGATTTTTGTGACGGTCCAGCATTACATACATGGAGGCAACTCGAAGAATAGAAAAAAATGTGATCGTAGCGAAGGGGTTAACGCTCTTACCCAAGTAGCAGTATTGTCAGATTGCCTTCCATAAGATAACCTTTATAAGTTATCTTTCAGATTAATCCGAAAGATATCTTTAAGGTGTCTTTAAATTTTCATCCATGTGTGCGTTGACGTAATGCTTCAATCTTTTTGTTAACATAAATATTCGACACAAAAGTGAGCCAAAAGTCATCATATGATTTTGTCTGAAAGATAACAATTATCGGGCACCGAAAAGTTGACTATGTACGGATAACAAATATAGATATAAAATAAGATGTCCTAGTGATGTCCATTTTATGTTATCTTAAATAGTCTTCATAAAAGTGCTCTGAAAGTCGTCATATGATTTTGTCAGACAGTCGATTATAGGGAACCGAAAAGTTGACTATGGATAGAAAACAAATATAGATATAAAATAAGATGTCCTAGAGATGTCCATTTTATGTTAACTTAAATAGTCTTCACAAAAGTGCTCCGAAAGTTATCATATGATTTTGTCTGATAGATACTCGATTATGGGGCACCGAAAAGTAGTAACAACGTATATGGATAGGGAATATAAATAAAAGACATCTGGTACGTAAAAGTCATCCGAATGGGATACATAAGTCCACCCGAATGGTAACTATACGCTATCCAATGTCTAAAAGTTAACTTTGGGACGTAAAATGATAGCTCATGGTTACCATTCGGGCGGACTTATATATGTATCCCATTCGGATGACTTTTTCGTACTAGATGTCTTTTTATTAATCTTGGGATAGCAAAATATGAATATAACTAAAATATGTTGTCCTAGAGATGTCCATTTTATGTTATCCTAAAGTCTTTTCAAATATTGTCCGAAAGAAATACATTTCGGACAACTTTTTGACTTTGTTTAACCCCAAAAGTTGCAATTTTTCAGATGTTACGAAAAAGTTATCCGTTGGTTGACTTATCGTGAAATGTTATCCGTAAGGTAACCACATTTCCCAAAGTCAACTTTCGGACATGACAGTTGAAGGATAACATTTGGTGATCATAAGTCATCTAACAGACAAATTTCGTTTGGGATATCGCGTCTCGAAAATATGTCGTCCACATGTTAACTTTACAATTTGGCGCCCTTTTCCGGCATTGAACATCTATTGTGAACTGCGGTTATCCGTCAGATAACAGATGGATATCTATTACCGAAGAACATAGCCATCATACACCCTCCATTTTCAAGCGAATAATTGTGACTACGAAAATAACGTGCTGCGCGTAAAACGTATTACACGTTAGGTAAGTACACTACGTATGTACGTAATTAATGTATAGTCAACAATAAAGATTGCAGTTGTTAATATATGTTATGTATTGTGTGGTTACACCGATCCCCTCAGGGTTACGGGCTCCTTCACTTTCCTCTCTCCTCCCTCCTTATCGGTTGTCGCCGGTTTGATTCATCAGTCCGGAGCTCCATCGCGCCCCGTCAGGTGTCAGTAGTTTCGGACATATGGATATAGTCGTAGTTCCCACGTCCTATCTCCGGAGCTACCTCCTCGTCTGTTTTCCTTTCACCTACGGGGCTTCAGTCTCGGGAATCGAGGTCGCGACACTTTTCCCAGTCTTTCGGTTTCCCATACCGAGGCGCTGGTCCTTTTCCTCTGGACCTACTATCATAGTGGGTTCCGAACCACTTTTTCGCAGAAAAAACACCACAGAAAATTCTTGGTGCTTGCCGGGAATCGAACCCGGACCTACTGCGTGTGAGTCGCGCTCCGATCCACTCGGCCACGCTCACCCTTCAGTTGTTAATATAATATAATATATTAATATAATATAGTATATTAATCGATGAACCCGTTTGCTCGTAATATATACCCTTTATGTGTGCGTTTTTAAGGTTAGTAACCGGGAGAAAATTAATAACACGATAGAAGTAGAATTTTTTTTTTTAACCTAATCGCAATCACATTTTCGTCAATGAGTTTTGATAATAATTTCGTATTTTTATTTTGTTGCAGATTTACTTCATCGCTGGCCAAAGATCAATATGCAAAACAGTCACCAACCTATTAGGTAAGTAAATGGTGCCATATTCAGGATCGTTCAACACAAAATAATATATAAAATAATAGATAAATAGAAAAATAATACATAAAAGTTACCAAACTTTCATCTTTTTTTACCCCGATACACCAATTATTCTTCAACATTTTTTTCAGCGTCCAGTGGATTTTTTCGAACAACTGTGTTGAGCATCCCCATCCTCGTGGGAATTATCGACGGATCCTCGAATATTCAGCTTAATTGAGTGAGTACTAACATACACGTATAATAGTTTAATTTAAGCATGGGGCCGCTGCTCAAGCCATACTGTGAGCTGGGGCCAAAAACAAGATCATACAGAAACAATATTTTTTACATTTGCATTTTATACTGTTTTCAGAAATTGTACGCACCGTCTTCAAAGATTCGAAAATAACGTTCATCGAGGGAAAAATTGCGGAGTGGCTACGTCGCGGGGATGACCGCGCAAAGGCCGCCGAAAAACAGCGTGTTCGTGAATAACGGAGTCCAATAAACTTTTTTTTGTGAACGTCGGGATAAAAAAAAGGGGAGAAAAAGTCGAGATATCCTCGCGACGAGAGAGAGAACGTGTTACGGCTGGTTCGGATAAACAAAAATAAAATATTTTTTTACTTTGGCACATACATATGCGTCATGCATCGATTATTTAACGCCATAAATTCAAAAAAAATTAATATCGATGTTCTAACGCAAAAAGAGCATGAATACTATGTTTACACACAGTCTGTATGCTTTTAATCATACACATTGTGTGTAAACATAGTATTCATGTTCTTTTTGCGTTAGAACATCGATATCAACATTTTTTTGAATTTATTTATCCTTATCCATTCCGAATCATCCAAAGGATATCCTTTAGACATGTCTATTGGACGTCATTTATTAGGTATCGTTCGGTCAAAATGTCAAGTTTCAACTTTTATGAGGAAGCGATATGAAAAATTTAATTTTCAACTTGTTTTAACGTCAAAGTCGTGCTTGCCTTTTATGCGAAACGACTGGCCGATTCAGGTTCAGCGCGAAAAAATACACCGATGTCTTCGCTTTGTTAGATCCGTGCACCTGCTTCAATTAACGAAAACACAGGGTTTTGGAAAATGATTTTTTTTAAATTATTAAGTATTGTGCCGTTTTGTGGCCACGTCTGATGTATTTTTCCCCCACCGATGACGAGTCTCCGAGTTATTTTACTCCTAGGGCGACATTTGATACATAAATTCGTGTCGGACAAAAAATACAACTTTGTCGAAAAAACAAAAAAATTTTAAATCTCATGAAACTTAAACGATTAGATCGATTTTCGCCAAATTTAATACCAAACATTGTACAGTATTAGTCCATTTCCGTTTCGAATTTAAGATCGATACCTCCAAGTTTACTTAAATTAGACCATTTTTAGTCTTTAATAGAAATAGTATATTTATGGGCAGTTTAAGGACGTTAAAGGTCTTTAATCAAAATAGTATATTTATGTGCAGTTTTAGGACGATTGCTCTAAATTTACGGAAGTTAGAGGTACCACGGAGAATTTCCAAAAAATTGAAAATCGCATCAAATCTCCAATTGGGCCTCAATGTTCACGAAAATAGCACTGAACGAAGCGACGTGATCGCTCTACTAGTGTTCCAAATTTCAACTCGCTGTCTCGAGCCATTTCCGAGTTATAGGCATTTTAAACGATGCAACTCTATCACATACACACACACACACACACACGCACGCACACACACATACACACACAGACATACATCCAAATGCCAGCTAAAAATCATATTTCTCGACGCTTTAGACTATTTGAAGTATTCTGACATTAAAATCTGATTTTTTTTTTTTTACGAAAACAAAGCTTCCTCTATGAGGAAGCAAAATGTGTCGGAGCGACGCTCGAGACGCCGTTTATAATCGATTATTTCGGGAATCGTAACTAGGAATGATATACGTTGAATTATCGCGTTTAAAAGAAACAGGATATTCATAAATATTACTCGAGATTGGAATAATTATCAGTAGGGCTCGAAGCTCTCTACGTTATCGACCTTCTTGTACAAAGAAACTAAGAATGAGAATTAAGTTAGAGGCTCGGATGTCGTGTCGTCTTACCGTAAATTTACTTAAATCTCATTTCGGTTTGAGTGAGATTGAATAATACGAAAAAGGTGCAAAGTTATTTGAACATGGCTTCCTCATTTATGACAATTTCGCGCATAGTTTTCTCTAGGAGAAAGTTCGCTGATTGAAATTGGTTACCTCGTAGATGAAGCTATTTGCAAAATTGTTGTGAATAAGAAAGCAATCTACAACGTACTTTCCACCGTTTCTTCAATAAATTTTATGTCACTTGTAAGAAGTTTATTCGTTTATACGTTTCCCTAGCAGACCTGGCCAACAACCGAACCACCTTCGAAACTACCATGGTGGTTTTGTGTAAAAAGTTTACGAAGAATTTTATGGAAACCACTACGCCAACCAGCGCTCCATGATACGCGTATTAAAAAGTAGTTTCGACGCTGGAAACGACGGAATATGCCACCAGTCACACAATTTTGTGTGACAAGGGTTTGGTAATGTTGGAAAAAATTGGTTTGAATTTTCATAATAAATTATACCAATATGGGATATCATATTATGCATTTCGGAGAAAGTAAAACCTTACGACCTAAAATTGAGCTTGAACCAGGGACCTTACGCGTGTTAGCCTAGAATCCTAACGGTGTGCTAATACCGCCTGTTATTCGAATTTATCTCATTCCTAGAAAGATTTGAACGAAGAAAAAATTCTCTTATGTGAAGTGAATGGACAATAAATATTTTGTTTATTTATTTATTTATTTATTTATTTATTTATTTATTTACTAAAATTATTATTGAAAAGGAAAGGTATTATATGTGTCCTACGCAAAGCTTCTTTTTATTAGTATTTATTTTTACATGTAATTTACATGTATTTACACAATTACATTTTTACATGTAATTTACATGAAGAAAAGAGAATAAAAATGAACTTTACAAATGACGCATATAATAGTGTACATTTCGATACGAGTGCGAAAATAGTACTTTGCGATACAGTGCGGAAAAGCGCGCCTCCTCTCGAGCTACAAACGTCACTCGGCTTCGAATCGTGCCGTTGTAGCTCTCGATCCGGCTCGTGCAGCCAGCTTCCCAACCTTCGTCGAAAGACCGCCTTTCCGTACTAGTGTCGCAAAGTACTATTCTGACGAGTGTAAGTTTGTAGCACAAGCCAAAGGCGAGTGTTGCAATCACACGAGTTCAGAAAACGTTTTTCGCACGAGTATCGAACAAAATTTTATTTTACGAAGTTTGAAAATGGGGTTTTTCGCACGCGTAGCGCAAAAACCGCTATTTTCCTACTAGGTGAAATAATAATATATTGCGATACTAGTTCGTAAAAGCGGACTTTCGGCGAAGGTTGGGAATTGGCTGCGCGAGAGAAGGCGAGTGCGGCCGCTTCACAACCGCCGTCGGGAGTCCGTCAGGAACCGCAAATAAGCTTGCAGAGCGGTCATTATCGACAACAAGTAACCGTGAAAATAACTTTCAAAATAACCGCAGGAAAGAGGTCCGACAGTTATTTTCAGCTAAACTAACCGCATCAATAACAGCAAATGAGTCGGCAGAGCGCTTATTCACGACAGGTTACCATAAAAATAACTTTCAGACTAACCGTAGGAAAGTCACTTAAATTTCTTTTTACACTGTTTAAAAAAATTGTACATTTAATGTACCGATGTTGGAAGCTTTTATGCATAAACCAGCATATTAAATTTAATGTACAAATATGATGTAACATTAAGTACTTTCAAAGTGGTTTTTTAATACTTTGAGTACTATTAAAGAACTTTTATTAAAGAACGTATTGTCATCGTGAATTATGTAAATTTATGAAACAATACCCGCGCAAAAAAAAAGTATTAAAAAAATATAAAAAATGAATGTATTGAAAGTATGTCGTATTGGACTAAATAATACTCTAATTACAGTTCTCTAATCCATCGGCGAAAAGTATTAAGTATGAAGCTAGTATACGAAAGAATATTCGGGTATGAAGCTAGCATACTTACGAATATTTGGGTATCAAGTATGAAGTTAGTATAATAAGAATATTCGGGTATCAAGTACGAAGCTAGTCAACGTTAGAATATTCGGGTATCAAGTACGAAGCTAGTCAACGTTAGAATATTCGGGTATCAAGTATGAAGCTAGTATACGTAAGAATATTCGGGTATCAAGTACGAGGCTACTATACGCAAGAATATTAGAATATCAACTATGAAGTTAACATACGAAAGATTACTCGAGCATGAAGTATGAAGAATGTATTAGGGCGAAAATATCTACATACATTATATCTCTATTTTACCGATATTTTTTACTCGGCTTTTTTAACCGTTAAAAACATAAAACCATAGTTAAAAACAGAGTGAAAGAAAGAAAACGTACACAATCCTATTAAGGTAAACGTCCCAGTGACCGAACACGTTCCAGTGGCCACGCAAAGCATGCGTCCAAGAGAGACGCAGCTACGATTTTTCATGCATGTCCGGGAACTGGCACTTGGCCCTTAGGTGTGCGCCCACTGGTACTTTTACCTTATAGGACTATAGGACTTTTTTCATGGACTATATAATATATTTTTTATATTTTTTCTGTTCTTAGATATTATCGCATTAAAAAAATTATAATTTTTTTTTCTTTAGACATGTAGTGAGGAGAGATTTTTACATTTTTTTTTTTTACGCGTTTGGAGAAGACGCTCCGGATTTTCCCCTTGAAGCTCGAGGTGACGCGTGGCTGTGTGATGCTGTCGGCGCGTCGTTGGGGGATTGGGATGACGATGGACGACCTGCCTGCATATTTTTTGCTGCCAGGACTTTCTTTTTCTTTGAAGCGGAGGGATCCACATAATAAATTGTGTGTCCGATTAAATTCTTCATCTCACAATTCTTTGCACCCGGCTTTCGTATTTTTTTCAACGAAACCTATGAGATAAGAGCTGGGTAAGAATTTCACCAAGTAAAATTCGATTACAGGCTAATCGTTTGGATGATTTTACCGACTTTTTTTTACTGAATTTTGTTACCGACATTGAGCTGAATTCCCATATAAGCAAGCGCAAGTCCGTTCAGAGACAAAAAAAATAAATGTCCCAACATGCGAGAATCCAAAAATTGAAAAAGGATGTTGAGAATCCAAAAATGAAAAAAGTTTAACGTCCGTTATGGGTATGAACGTTCAGGAGGAGAGAGCGAGGCAAAACGGGACAGTGGGGCAAAACTGGATGCATCGATGCGACAAAAAGAGACGTCCTAAAATGATTGGGAAATTGCGTTTTTAAAAACGCTATTTTTCAATCATTTTCGGACCTCCCGTTTCGCCTCATCGATGCATCCCGATCGTCAGTAGCGTTTTGCCCCACCCTCCTGCATGC
Source organism: Amblyteles armatorius (assembly GCA_933228735.2). Taxonomy (NCBI): domain Eukaryota; kingdom Metazoa; phylum Arthropoda; class Insecta; order Hymenoptera; family Ichneumonidae; genus Amblyteles; species Amblyteles armatorius. The sequence continues at coordinate 8,332,167 of OW121690.1, forward strand.
TACTGTGCTCGGCACACAATGATTCTCTTTGGTCTGAGTAGAGTAGACCGGGGCTAATCGAAACATGGGGTAAGTTGGAACAGACGCAGTCAAAAAAAGAGATTCCGTGGATCGAGTATGGTACTCTTAAGAAATAGAGATCACAGTATGCACTCTAATTCCATAGAGTGGCATACTCGCTGCGTCGAATATCATCTTTTCACAACGTCGGTTACAACTTACCCCGTGTTCCAACCTGCCGGTCTACTCTATATTTCCTAAGAGAAATCTAAAATCTTTTTTTTTATCTACTTTTTTTAATGATGCAAATACTCATTATCTGAAAAACATATTCATTGGAAAATTTCAGCTATCTCTCCCGCACCAGTAACCGTTTTATTTCATCTTAAATTGAAGGACTAATGTGAAAATGTATACTGGAAACTGCCGTTCGAGATTTTTTTGGGATGGCTTTTCTGAAGCCTTTGCCTCTGGCGCTCATCTGGCGTAGTTCCGCGTCACCAACTAATATACGCATCAGCTTTCAAACCATGTCCCGAGGGTTGTCATTATAACTTATCACGTTAAGGAGCTCCTTCTTATTCATGAAAACTCCAGATTTTTGACGTGGTTCAACCTGATTTAAGGCAGTAGTCTGCTTTAGGAGCCGAAAAAAAAGCGTTTTTTCAACAATTTTTTTGAAAGGGAAGGAAATGATTGCGGTAAACGAAATTTTGAGACGATAGTATATTATATTCAAGCTTTAAAAAACAATTTTTATTATTACAAATTATTGAAATTTGCCAAAGTTGTAACGATTTTTCTGCCGGTGATGGAGGTCGTGCGATGCATCTGAAACAGTGGAACCAAATTTTTTTTTAGTTTTTATAAGTTCCTTTTCTATATGAACTAAAAAAAATACCGAAGAAATGACGAAATTCCAAATTTTTTCGAAGTTTGAAAAAAAAATTCACTTTTTTGAAAAAAAAATTCACTTTAAGTTGCAAAACACGTAATTTAAATAGTACTTTTGTCCAACTTTTTTAGTTCAAATAGAAGATAATTCAATACTGAAGCTAGATCACTTTGGTTTTTTTCGATCGGACATATATTGTTTTCACTATCGCCGGCACCGTTTTCCAAAACTTGTGAAAATGAAAACTCGAGAAAACGGGCTGTAAAGTTTTCGGTCCAAAAAAATGTAAGTTTTTGGATACTTACACTAATTAGATGTTAATCGGCTATCCCCGGGCCATACAATAATCCTTCCTCTTCTTCAAAAAACTCGTTTTGGCGGAGGCTTTCCGATCTTCGAGCTGTACGAGCCTCCTTGCTGGAAAGTGATGCGCGCCGGTTCTCCCGCGTTATGCGCTCAGCATCGACGGTGTCAGCAAAATTTTTGCATTGCTGCCCGATGACAATATCGAGGAGCTGCATGGTAGGAAGCACAGCTGAATAACCTTCGTTGAAAATGCCTGTAGCCATATTTGCTGCTATTTCGACGATTTTATAGCCGGAATTTACGTGTTTCGGATTTAGGCGCCACACAATCGAATTGAACGATTCGTTCGAATTTTGAGTGTGTCCGCCTAAGCACCGCGTCAATAAATCGTCATTTGAAAGTCCAACACACTCATTTTTCGTCACTGTGCACTCGTCCCCGTAAGGATTGCTATTTAAGATTCCAGTAAAAGTTTTGGAGTCGCCATCGCCGATATAATTACTGTACATAACTCCGAATTTCTCGACGGATCTCGAAAACATCTCTGTTATGGAATCTACCTCCATCTTCCCAGACAAACCTGTATGATTTGAGGAGCATGAGTCTTTATGATCCTCATACCACTCCTCAAATGCATCTTCATCCAAACTATTTTTGTGTATGGTACACGAATGACAATAACCACTTTTTACAATCAGTTCGATTACTTTGCCACTGTAGTATCCGATGAGCGTTGTTACACCGTACAAAGAAGTATAACCGCGCTTTTTCCACGATCCATCGCCCGAAACCTTCAAATGATTCGCAGGTCTTCCATGTTCAACGTTTTTTTCTTTCTCTTCCGTGACGGCTTTTTCGCAGGTACTCTCGAACAGTGTCTTCGACGCTGCGTACAAATGCTCAACGATTTGTTGATAAGTAGATTTTGCAAAACCTGCAGAAATATCCATAAGGCCGCAGAATACGTTTATCCCTTCTCGTCCGATACCAAGAAGCCTCATAACAAAAACAATCCGTCTGTTGATTTCGTAGCCGGTATTTATAAATGGTCCTGACTGGATTTCGCGTCGACCACACCTACACTGAACAACAATTTTAAATCCTAGGCCTCGATGACCGCTTTCTGCAAACGTTAATTTTTGTTTGCATGATCTGCAAATTGCGATTTCCGAAAGAGCGAGAAACACCGATATGAATTCAATAATGCGGTAGCAGTGTGATGAATGAATAATGATATCATCGCTGCTTGCTGCCTTCAACTTTTGCTCACTGCGACTCGTGTGTAAGTCTCCGTCGTCCGATGATACACTGGTAAAACGATTGCCGTGAAATTTTCGCTTTCGCGGTTCCGCAGCACGCTGTCTTTTACATCGATCACCTTTCGGGTAGCTTGACATTTCGATGTGCGCTCGGCAAAATCAAAAATGAAACTGAAAGCTGACGCTACAAATAGCAGTGTAGAAGCCGATTCCGAGAGCTATAGTTTACCGTTATATTGTATACCGTTATCCCAACAACTACTCAAAACAGACCTTCTAGAACCTCCAAATAATATTTCAAAGGACCGTTCAATGCTTTCAGGTATATACGAGTATAGTCAAACAATAGAATACACGAAGGGGTGGAGCGCGCGCGCTCGGGTCTGCCCGAGCATTCGCACCTGCTCGACGCTCGGCCACTAAAACTGATCTAGCTTCGAAAATATGTCAAATTGGCCTCTAAAATTTTAAACACATATTCTTGGATAGTTTTGGAATAGATTTAAGACAAAAACGAAAAATCGATTTTTTGAAGCCTGTAAAGCAGACTACTGCCTTAAAATGTAATATTTGTTACCAACGCCGAAACGGTTACTTATGATAATATGTAATGATAGGGCGTAATTTACCCTAAACTCCTTTCCACCATAAAGTAACTTGGGTGCAGAACCACCATGTTGCTCCCTATTGGTACTGGGAGTTCGACCAAATTGTTAGAAGAAGAAGAACCACCATGTATATCGATGTCTTAATGTCATAAGGTCATCTAGGCTGTGTATAAAGCATAGCTTATACGCCTTTCTGGCGTTAAGACATCGATATGATTTTGATATACTGTAACGAATATGTAGCTGACTATTCGTTGTGACACACGATGTTAGTTAGGATTGACAATAGACGGACGAACGGACGATCGATACAAGATCGATCGTCATGTAAAACAGTCTGGACTGACACGTCTGACCGAACAGACGTGTGACAGCTCGTGCTCGGGATATTTAGATGCGATTGTGATAATAATATCTGCCCCCAGACTAAATACGCGTCTTATTCATTTGCTCGGTCGTTACATTTGGTGTCAGAAGTGGGATGACGAACCCACGGAGGATATTTATTCGCAAAGAAACGATGTCAAAATTGGGAATTTCGATGACTCTCGCCTGTGAACGGAGCCAACTCAAAATTGCCAATCTAGATGACTCATGGGGACGGATAGAACTCAACATTAAAGTCTCGATGGCTTCTAAAAAAAATTGGAAGAAGGAAAAAGGAAAAATTGTGATCTCGATGAACCTCCGTAAAAACGATTGAAGATAACTCCGAATCGGTGGAAGGCGGTTGGATAGAACTACGAAGGATTGACACAGGTAAATAGAAATTACGTATTTTTGTTGTATCGAAATACTTATGATTATATACGGAAAATGAGTGATTCTTCTCTCTCGTGTCATCGACTAGGGTAGTCGATTTGTCGAGTCGTGTTCGGTTAGATAGAATTATTTCTATGAGTATATTAGCATTGATAAAGTCTGGACAGTGCTGAGAATTGCTTGGCTAGAGCTTTTGGACGGCTTTTTGGACTCCCGTTGAGTGGAAAGCGTCCTAGTAAGTTTCCGAACAATTCTTTTTAGGGGGTAACTGCTGGGCCTGAGTGACAGAGTTACAGATCGGGGCACTGTTGGCCGATGAGAGGTTTCGAACAGTGACCGATGATTCAATGTAGAAAAATCTTTCCAGATGAATATTTATGATGATGTGTCGTGTTATTGTAGAATTACCGGTACATTGATTGAATTTCAAAGTCGATAATGAGAGTGAGAGAGAAAGAGAGAATAATCATAAAAATAATGTTGTCCCATGTGCAACTAGTATTTGCAGAATGCTACGCGATTAATTTGTGTGTCACAGGGCAAATTTGAAGATGCTGTGACATGATCAGAATCCTTCCTATTCGAATCCTTCCGAATAGCCAAAAGGGAAAATTGGAGAAGATTGAATAAAAAGAAAGAAAAATAATGATGTATTAAATTAAGTATTTAAGCGGTGATTAGAAATGGACTAGACACAAACCGAAATAAGACAAAATGACATTATTTAGCTCGGATTTAAACGATGAATCTAGGAAAAATGTGGTTATTTAGCATTGTGAACACTGTTCTTCCCAAGGTTTTTGGCCATGGTTTTCCTTGTGGACATGGACGAATGTCGGAGCAGTGTAGATTAACGAATATTTGACGGATTTTAGAATGGTGGACCGTGGCACATCTTAGGGTGGACTAGGAGTTGCCGGGGCGGCAACTTATGAGGAGGGGAGTAGTGTAACGAATATGTAGCTGACTATTCGTTGAGACACACGATATTAGTTAGGATTGACAATAGACGGACGAACAGACGATCGATACAAGATCGATCGTCATGTAAAACAGTCTGGACTGATACGTCTGAACGAACAGACGTGTGACAGCTCGTGCTCGGGATATTTAGATGCGATTGTATTAATAATATCCGCCCCCAAACTAAATACGCGCGTTATTCATTTGCTCGGTCGTTACAATACTATACATGACGCCGTTAGACTTTCTGGACCGAGTTTAGATTTTATAATAAAAATTATTTGCTGTATCGCCACTTACGCGATTAGGAAATCTCACTGTTAAGCTGAAAGTGACGTCACACTCCAAGACTTGAGAATTTTGTTGTGACGTCACTTCCGGGTTGAAAATATCATTTTTAGACCGGAAATGCCATTACACTAGCAATATATCACATCCGGTACAGAAAATTGATTTTTTGACCGGAAATACCTCACATCTGCTTCCGAAATCTCAATTCGAGACTGAAAATGGCGTCATATAGAAAAACGGCACTTCCGGGTGAAAAATTAATTTTCGGTAAATGACGTGTTTCATCATGGTGTTTCTCTAATCTAGTCAGGTTTTGGCGAAAATGAGTTTTGGCTGAAATAAGTTTGAAATAAATGATGCCCTATCTATGGAATAATTTCATGATATACATTAAATTTATAATCGAAAACTGGCATACTTTGGAACTTCCTCCAAAGCTCAACATATTATTCAGATTCGGCGGACGTACAGATGTAACTTTCTATAAAAGTTTCTAACCGGTTAGTAAGTATAAAAATCCATAACAACTTGTCCCGAGAAGAGAAGAAGCTCATCCGGTTCCATCTAATGGTTGTTATATGACAGGACTTCGTGTTTCAGCCGTAGTGTTTCCACCCATAAATCTTTGACCCAAATATTCAAAAACCGGTAATTACCGAATCAGGTTTTTTCGCGTTTGCTTTTGCTAGCTTTTCGTACTGCGCTTCAAGTAGCTCTGCAAATGCCTTCTGATGTCTGACAATATCAGCAGTTACGAGAAAATTATATGTATCTCATGATTGCAAGTGTAGATAATGATTCAAACACAGCTACTCGTAGAACTAATAATAATAAAGTTTACTAACGAGGAGGAAGTTTTGACCACCAGACTTCGTCGATATCATCGTTCTCGTGCTCGGACTCGTGATCGTGCTCGGACCCGTTATCGTGCTCGAACTCGTTATCGTGCTCGGACTCGGTATCGTGATCGGACTCGTTATCGTGCTCGAACTGCTTCTCGTGATCGGAGTCTATACCGTGCTCAGATTTGTTGTCACGCTTGGACTCGCTATCGTGCGAGGATTCGTCATCGACCTTTGACACACGATCATTCTCGTCCATTCGGTCGGCCTCGTCATCGCGCGAATCGCACAGTTCTAAGGGAATTCACTCATTTAAATGAACTGAAGTACAACAAAAACTAGCGGTGACGGTGGCTCGCACGCTTGGCGTGCTCGCCTCTATCAACACTCGCAGACACTCACAGGCGTCCGACAGACAATCCCACACACTCACAGACACTAACTGCGAATATCTGTGAGTGTCTATGAGTATCCGCGAGAGTGTCCAGAGGTCTTGAACTTTATTATTAAGTACATAATTCGGAAAACACAAATGTGTTAAGGATGATTCACACGAACATATAAATTTTATGTAACACAACGTGTGAAGGATGCTTCACACGTAAATATAAAAATTTGGAAAAGATCATGTGTATTAAAGGTGCGAAGAACATTAATTTTGGTTATAATAATAATGTCAAAAAGTTATTAACAAATAGAAAAAAAAATTGCCAACAAATAATCAGTGAACCGTTTTTTTATTTTTTCAAATAAATTCATCGATTTTCTAAAAGCCACATGTATTTTTCCAGAATTTTCTATCATTTTTTTAACTGTCCATTTTTGAATTTTTTCAAAGGCCATAACTGCAAAACGGTTGGCGCAATCGCCGCGAAACTTTTTGTGTTTACTGTAGAATCGTCGTACTGAAACATATCCAAAACTCGTTCCTCTACATCAATCTTTCAAATTTGCGAAAAAAAAAACATTTCAAATGACAGAAAATTCTGAAAAAATTCATATGAATTCTAAACATCAAGGAGTTCATTTAACAGGAGAAAATAAAAAGTATTCTGATTTTTTTTAAACGGTTTATTTTTCTAATAATTTATTAATAACTTTTTGGCATAATTATTATGCAAAATTAAAGTTCTTGATATAATCAATACTGCTGATTTTTTCAGTTTGTTGACATGTCGCAGAGCACTGACATTTTGATCGTGTTGAACTTTTGGTTGAAAGTGCATCCTTAAGTTCTAGAGTTTAGGGTTAAGAATTAAGTACCTAAAGGTATTTTGATAGACGACCCCGCTATTGATGCGATTTCTGCAAGGGTTTCATTTTCCGCCTTTTCTCTGTCTGCTTCATGCTTCTTCTTTTTAACTCCCGACTGCCCGCTAAGGCAAAAACACGGAAGTTATGCGTTTCACTGAGGCCCCCAATTTTGCTGTTTTCATTGTCTCCAGTGTTTGTCGGCACGGCTTAATGTCTCTTGACAGAATTTGGCACACTAGTTCTGTGTATGTGGGAGTGTTCTCGTAGCAAAGGAATGAGAAAAAAAAGTGAAATGGCAGAGATAATTAACTTCGAAAAAACGGGCCAAAAGCCTATTCAGATATATTGACAGGCGGCCGCCATTATGTACTACTGCCTTTGCGATTATTTTTTTGTCGTCTGCTATAAAAATGATGCCGCTCCGTACTGTTCTGTAGAGCATTGAATCCACTCAACCTCAAATACGCTTTGCCCTGCGTCTATGCTAATTTGTTTATATACACATTAAAAAACAATTTCGTAAAATCGGAATACGAAGTTTCGTAAAAATAATTGTGTGAAATAAGTGTCAAACTCAATCTCAGATAGAAAAATGACGGCACGGAGACGGAACGGTGGCGGAACCAATGGTAAGATACCCGTTTGACGACACGTTTTTCTATCAGGGATTTGTTGCCGTTTGAATGTATAATTCTGTTCTTTTATATCCCGTGCCATTAACCATTTTTAGCTTGTTCTTTCGTTTCCAAAATAACTAGAACCGGATGGTGCGGTTGGAAAAGTAACAAATAATAAATTGTGGACGTTTGTGGCCAATAAGATATGGTAAAAAGTCCAAACTTTTTTTATAGTGTATATAAAAGTTACTCACGTGTGTTGTTTTAAAAATGATTATTAGGTATCTAATGTTGTGTTTCTCCGATAAGATTTGGTATGTGTGGTTGCTCTCCATTACTATTTTCTATGTGTCGTTTCTTCAGCGATACAATTTTCTATGTATCGCTCTTCTTCGTTCACTTTTTTATATGTCGTTCTTTAAAATTATTATTAGTTATTATCTAATGATGGGTTTCTCCAATTACATTTTGTATGTATCGTTGCTCTTCAAAACAATTTATCATTTGTTATTGCTCTCCATTACTGCATTCTATGTGTCGTTTCTCTTCGATACAATTTTCTATGTATCGCTGTTCTTCGTTCACTTTTTTTATGTTGTTCCTCTGCGAAACATTTTTCTATGTACCATTCTTCTTCGTTTACTTTCTAAATGTTGTATCGGAGAGGAACCAGGCATTGGAAATAGTATCGGAGAGATACAACATTTAGAAAATTATATCGGGGAGGAAGAACACATCGAACATTTTATCAAAGAATGACGCATAAGAAATGGTATCGGACAGGAACGACACCTAAAAAATTGTAGTGGAGAAAAAAGTCACATAGAAAATAGTATCGGAGAATCGTATAGACGATAGAATTCAAAAAGGATAAAATAAAATTAAAAAATTAAAAATTAAAAAAAACTCCCGACTGCAAAAACGTTAGCAAAAAATTGATATAATCTCGATTCATACATTTTACAATTATTCTTCATTATTAATTATTAGTATTGTTATTTACTGACAATATTAATTGACGTTACATACATTAATTATTTCAACTTTTTTGAAGTTACTTTTGTACGAACCATTTTTAAATTTTTTTTTTGTTTTACAATTTTTTTAAAAAAGGTCTAATGTTTTTGCAGTCAAGAGTTTTTTTTAATTTTGCATTTTTTTTCCTTCGGCTTTTTTCACGGGTTTGTCTCTATTCTCCTTTATACTCGTACGCTCCTTCTTTTCCTTTGTGTCCTCTCTTGCATGCTTGTTCTTCTTCCCGGCTTCATTTGCACACTTATTTTTTTCGTTTACCTCCTCTCTTGCATACTTCTTCTTCTGCTCAGGCTTTTCGTTTGCACGCTGCTTATCATCCTGTTTTTCTTATCGATTCCTTTATATTCTCTTTCTCTTTTGCACGCTTCTCCCCATCCTCGGCTTCTTTGACACGTTTCCTTTATTCCATTACCTCCTCTTTTCCATACTTTTTCTGTTTAGCCTCTTTGCTTGCATTCTGCTTATCTTCGTCGGCTTTTCTTGTACTTTTCTTTCCTTTCATTTCCTCTCGTGCCCGCTTCTGTTCCATCTCCTTGCTTGCACGCTCTTTCTCGTCATCAGCTTCTGTTGCGCGCTTTTCTTTATCCTCGGCTTCTTTTGCACACTTCCATTATTCTTTGACCTCTTCTCTTACATACTTCTTCTGCTCAGGCTTTCCGCTTGTACGCTGCTTATCATCCTCGACTTTTCTTGTAGATTCCTTTTCATTCGCTTTCTCTTTTGCACGCTACAGTACCCCCTCCTCTCTTATACGCTGTTTCTGGTCCTCGGCTTCTTTTACACGCTTCTCTCCAACATCGGCTTCATTTACATGTTTCTTCTCTTCCATTACCTCCTCTCTTGCATGATTTATCTGTTCAGCCTGTTCGCTTGTGTTCCGGATTGTCGCTTGAAAGCCGGAGAGCGCGCGATCAGCTGGGCATCACCGACTCCGAACTCGGTCATTGCCCTCGTGACGTCTCTGGATATCGATCTATAGATAGATTTGTCACCTCATCGACGCCTCGCTCGCTCTCGTCTCGCCTGTGACAGGTAGTTAGGGGCGACAGCCTACCGAGCTCGCATCCCTCTTAAACGCTTCCGTTATTTTTTTGTGTTTCGTTTATTGCTCGCGTTTAATAAAGTTTATACAGTGTTTATTAATGTCATCTCGGTCTCAGGGGTTCTTTATTCGCCCTCTTCTCCCTTAGATCCGGAAACTCTTCGCACTCTACAACATTTTGGTCCTTCGAGCCGGATTCGAGCGAGTGACAGGGTACAAACGGTAATTCCGCTCGAATTATCGGCGAGCTCGTGTGGTCGTCGCGATCCTCATTTCGATCGAAATCTCATCGTCTCGGGCTTTTCGTGCTATTGAGTTCCCTTCGGTCGATCGCTCATCGTTCCGTTCGGGCTCCGAAGTCAGGGAAGCTCAAGCGTCCGTTGAACGGCAAGCGTCGGTTCACGGGCACCTTTCGGTTTTCGCGCAAGTGTTACTGCGTCGCGAGACCTACTGGACACCTGTGTTATTGTGCTTGGCTGTGCGTGTCCCGCGTCTTTGGATCAGCCGTTGCCAGGCTCCCGGCTCTCACACAAGCTGAACGCTCTCTCACTCACGCGCGGCGTCGAGCGTCGCGTTCGCGCTTTTGCGTCTCGTGCGCGCTCTGTCACTCACGCACGGCGTCGAGCGTCGCGTTCGCGCTTTCGCGTATCGTGCGCGCTCTCTCACTCATGTGCGGCCTCGAGTGTCGCGTTCGGGCTTCCGCGTATCGCGCGCGCTCTCTCACTCGCGCACGGAGTCGAGGCGCGCGAATAGACTTTCGCGTAACGCTCGCGCTCGTCTCTCGCGCTTGCTACAATTTTGCAACGATTCGAAATCTATCCGACTAAAATCAGAACTCGTACCTCGCGGTGCTCGCGATGGATACTCTCCTCGAAAAGCAGGAGCGGGCGTCCGGGCACATAATACGGGCGTTCGAAAATCTCAAGCGGCTCGGTCAAGCCAATGTCACTCTCGGCGTTATCGAGACGAAGATCTCCGTCATCGACGCGAAGTGGCAAGCGTTCGTTGAGACTCACGAGAAGATCGAAGAGGTAGCGACCGCCGAGGATCGGAAAAAGCCGTACTTCGTTACCGATGTCTATGCAGCGACCGAAGACGGCTACTTACTACCTTAGCAGAAGGAATTTTCTGGATCTTACTCGACGGTTCACCGCCAAGGACGAGCCTGCTGCGAAGCCGGCTCTCTCAATCCATCAACTCTCGAAGATTAACCTGCCGAAATTCTCCGGTGAGCTTACGGAGTGGCCGACGTTTCGCGATCTCTTCGCGTCGATGGTCGGCGACAACGATTCGCTCTCACCCATCGAGAAGATGCACTACCTGAAGACCAGTATCAGCAGCGAGCCGGCTGCTCTGCTGGCCTCCGTCCCACTCACTGCGGACAATCTCGAGACGGCCTGGGAGATGCTGACGGACAGGTACGAGAACAAGCGGTTGCTCACCGCGGCTCAAATCTCGCGCATCTGCTCGCTTCAGCCTATGAAGGCGGAGTCGACGGCCGAGCTTAAAACACTCTTTAACGGAACCGTCAACTCCGTCTCAGCCCTACGGGCTCTCGGCCGACCGCTCGACGGATGGGACGACTTCCTCGTCTACTTGACGGTTCGGAACCTCGACCAGCAATCCCGCCGCGAGTGGGAAACAGCGATGGGGGCCACAAAGGCACCGCCGACCTTCTCTGAGCTTCGCATCGTCCTCGTAGCTCGGATCTGCGCCGTTCAGGCCCTCGAGCCCACACCGACGCCGCTAGCACCAAAAACTTCGAGAGCTTCGACCACCCAGGGGAAAGCTGGAGGCAAGAGCAACTCGACGACTAGCCGAGTGCGATCCCATCAGGCATTCGGTGCTCCTGCCACCGGGAAGAGGTGACCTCTGTGCAAACAGAATCACTTCGTGATCTTCTGCGACTCGTTCCGGTCCACGTCAGCGGAGGAGCGAAGGTCATTCATTCTTGGCAACAACATATGCCTCAACTGCCTCGGCCGTCACTTTGGTCGCGAGTGCCGGTCTCCGAAGACGTGTCAGATTTGTCACGAGAAACATCACACCATGATACACGAAGCGAGCGCTAAGCCGTCGGGTTCGCTCACGGCAGCGGCATCGCGGAGTAGCGGGAGTGGCTCGTCGCAATCATCGTCGTCGTCTCGACCAAACCTGTCGGTCAGTGACGAGGTTTCGGCTCATAGCGCGCAGTGCAGCAGCTCAAGGTCTCCTGCTCGCGCTCTTCTCGCAACAGCCGCCGTGAACGTCTTCACGGCGGGCGGCACACCCGTCAGCGTGCGAGCTTTGGTGACCAGGGCTCGGAAGTGTCGTTCGCCGCTGAAACTCTCGTGCAACGGTTAAGACTCCCGCGTGCATCCGCGTCGGTATCTGTCACGGGAATCGGGGCGAAGTCGGCGGGGACTTCTCGCGGTCGCGTGACGCTGATTGTGTCCTCCCGGTTGGATTCACGATTCGAGGTCGAGGTCGACGCGTTCATCCTCCCTCGAGTAACAGCCGACGTGCCACCTCACTCCGCGTGGTGCACCAATGGTCCCATCTCGACGCGTTAGACTTCGCCGATCCAGACTTATCGTCGAGTCGAGCGCCTCCTAGGCGCTGATATATTCGCGCGACTCTTGCTGCCGTCGGTCGGAGTGCGCATGGGTCCGGCTGACGCACCAGTCGCGCAGAAGACCCAGCTCGGGTGGATCCTGTCGGGTGGGGCGGCCGGTCATCGCGGGAACGATTCAACGTCGGCGAGTCTACAACTTTCGGTCGACCGCTCGCTCACGTCCTCGCTGCAGCGCTTTTGGGAGCAGGACAATTTCAGACGACACTTCCGCTCAGCAACGAAGAGCGGGCTTGCGAAGAGCACTTCGTGTCGACGCACTCACGGAACCACGATGGACGATACGTCGTCCGCCTCCCACTCAAGGAACTGATAACGGACCTCGGAGACTCGTTCTTCGCCGCATCGCGGATGCTCTGTCGCATGGAGCATCGGTGCTCTCGCGAGTCGCGTTTTGGTGAAGCGTATACTGCTTTTCTGGTCGAATACGAGGAGTCAGGACATATGGAGCGGGTGGAGCTGTCTGTGCCGGAGCCATCGCGGGTCTACTATTTGCCTCACAATGGCATCATCCGCGAATCGAGTGAGACGACGAAGCTACGCGTCGTTTTCAACGGGTCTCAGAAGACACGTCGCGGAATCTCGCTCAACGAGTGTCTTCATGTCAGGCCGAAACTCTTACCTGATCTTGTCGACATTTTGCTTCGCTGGCGGGCTCACGCCATCGTTTTTTCATCCGACATGGAGAAAATGTATCGCCAACTTCTCGTTTATACAAGCGACCGGGATCTACAAAGAATCCTTTGGCGGACAGGCGCTCGGATCGAGCCTGACGCATACCGACTCAGCACAGTGACCTATGGCCTCGCCTGTGCACCTTATCTCGCCATACGCGTCGTTCGTCAGCTTGCCGTCGATGAAAGGGCCCGTTTCCCTCTCGGCTCAGCTGCGCTACTCACGGACGTATACGTAGACGACGTTCTCTCTGGAGCGGACGACGTACCGTCGCCTCTCGCGAAACAGCGCGAGCTCGTCGAGCTGCTTAAGGCGGGCGGCTTCACTCTCCGGAAATGGACGTCGAATTCGCCGGACCTCTTGTCTCATCTACCGCCGTCGGATCTCGCCTCGGGGACGAGCTTCGTCGTCCCATCGGAATCATCGTTTCATATGCTCGGGTTGAAGTGGCAAGCTGACAGCGATTTCTTCGTGTTCCATCTCAAGCACCGTCAGGCGACGCTGCCACTCACGAAGAGAACGGTTCTGTCGAATATCGCCGAGCTATTCGATCCACTCGGGTGGCTCCCGCCCGTCGTCGTCCGAGCGAAGATTTTTATGCAATCGCTGTGGCTGCTCAAACTCGGCTGGGATGAGCCGTTGCCGGAAGCTGCGTCGCGGGACTGGCTCGCCTTCTACGAGGATTTGCCGCAGATTTCTCGGTACCGGATTCCACGCTGGCTGCGCCTACACTCTACGTCGCGGGACATCGAACTGCACGGCTTCTCCGACGCTTCGGAGCGGGCTTATGCCGCCGTCATTTACCTCTGAGTCGTGGGTCGGTCTCGATCGGTAATTCTCGTCGCCGCGAAGAGCAAGGTCGCTCCGGTCAAGCAGGTCTCGCTCCCGCGTCTCGACCTCTGCACTGCTGAGCTCCTGACCAGGCTTGCCAAGCACGTTCTCGAGAGTCTGAATCTCGCGTGCTGCTCCGTTCATCTTTGGTCAGACTCGACGGTGACTCTCGCGTGGATTCGTGATCATCCCGTGCGTTGGAAGACCTACGTCGCGAACCGCGAGATTCAGCGCGCACTCCCAGACGCTGTCTGGCACCACGTGAAGTCGGAAGAGAACCCTGCGGATTGCGCCTCTCGCGGGGTACAGGCATCGGACCTACTGGGACACGCCCTGTGGTGGACGGGGCCGCAGTGGCTTCTCCGGCCTCCGCGGAAATGGCCGAAGGGCCCATCAGTCGAGTGCATCGCGCCACCAGAACTGCGCGTCCTGTCGCACGTTGTAGCCCAGAAGCCCGACGACCCAGGCGAGCTCGTTTGACGTTATTCGAGCCTGACTCGCTTGCTGCGTGTCACGGCGTGGTGTCGGCGATTTCTCGGCAACTCGAGAATCCGCGGCCATCCTCTCGAGGGGGAGCGTCAACTTGCGTCCACGCTGCTGCCGGCCGAGCTTTCTGCAGCTTTCACGTGTCTCGTCAAGGTCGAGCAGGCACGTTATTTCAAGAATGATATTTCGGCCTTGAAGGCTCAAGGCATGGTCCAGAAGGGGCCTCTCCTGCGACTCAACCCGGTACTCGACGGGGACGGCCAGCTTCGCGTGGGCGGTCGATTGCGCCACTTGATCCTCGACGCGGACGAGAAACATCCGGTCATCATCCCTCATGAGTCACCACTCACTCCGCTGCTCATCGATCGGGCCCATCGTCAGACTCTGCACGGGGGTACACAGCTTACGCTCGCGACGTTGAGACAACGCTTCTGGATCATCGCAGGACGATCGTCGGTGAAGACCTTTATCGGCCGCTGCATACGCTGCCTTCGATTTCGAGCAGCTACAGCTACGCAATTAATGGGGGATCTCCCGCAAGAACGAGTTGCTCCTTCACTCCGGGCCTCTTACCACTCTGGGGTCGACTACGCTGGACCGATCTCGATTCGCGCGTCCAAGGGTCGTGGACACACGGCATCGAAGGCGTACATCGCAGTCTTCGTGTGTTTTTCGACTCGAGCGGTGCATCTCGGAGCACTCTCAGACTGCTCAAAGGACGGATTCCTCGCCGCTTACAAGCGTTTCGTTTCGTGGCGTGGGCTTTGCCAGACGAACTCCAGCGACTGTGGGACGAACTTCGTGGGAGCCGACGCCGAGTTGCGCGCTCTCTTCACTGCAGCGTCGTCCGAGTCGGACAGGATCCGTTCAGCTCTCGCCAGCGACGGAGTCGAATGGCGGTTCAATCCTGCCGCTGCACCCCATTTCGGAGGCCTTTGGGAGGCCGCCGTCAAGTCGGTGAAGCACCAACTTCGACGAGTTATAGGGGATGCAAAACTCACCTTCGAGGAAATGACGACTCTCCTCGCTCAGATTGAGGTTTGCCTGAACTCTCGACCTCTCTTGGCGCTCACCGACGATCCTGACGACTTCAACGCGCTCACACCGGGGCATTTCCTGATTGGAGCGCCTCTGTCAGCCGTGCCAGAGCCCACGCTCTCGCATCTCGCGGTGTCTCGCCTGTCGCGCTGGCAGCTGGTTCAGCAGATGAGAGACAGCTTCTGGGACCGCTGGTCATCCGAGTACCTTCACCAACTCCAGGCTCGACCGAAGTGGCACAAGCCTTAACCACCGCAGCAGGTGGGCGATCTTGTGCTGATCAAGAGCGAGATCACCCCTCCAACTAAGTGGCCGCTCGGGCGAATCGTCGCCACGCACCCAAGAGAAGACGGGCGCGGTCGTGTCGTCACCGTCCGGACAGCTTCATCGTCGTTCAAGCGACCTATCGTGAAGCTCTGTGTCCTTCGCCGGCGCGAGAAGACCGAGGAGCTCAGCGCCTGAGCCATCGGTGCCATAATTTTCGTTGTCCGACGAGACGGGCGGAATGTTCCGGATTGTCGCTTGAAAGCCGGAGAGCGCGCGATCAGCTGGGCATCACCGACTCCGAACTCGGTCATTGCCCTCGTGACGTCTCTGGATATCGATCTATAGATCGATTTGTCACCTTATCGACGCCTCGCTCGCTCTCGTCTCGCCTGTGACGGGCAGTTAGCGGTGATAGCCTACCGAGCTCGCATCCCTCTCAAACGCTTCCGTTATTTTTTTGTGTTTCGTTTATTGCTTGCGTTTAATAAAGTTTATACAGTGTTTAGTAATGTTATCTCGGTCTCAGGGGTTCTTTGTCTCCCTCTTCTCCCTTCGATCCGGAAACTCTTTCGCACTCTACAACAGCTTGCATGCTGCTTATCATCCTTTACTTTTTTTGTACCTTTCTTCCCCTTCACTTTCCCTTGTGCCCGTTTCTGCTCTGCCTTCTCTCTTGCACGCTTTTTCTCGTCCTCAACTTCTTTTGTACGCTTCTCCTCATCCTCGGCTTCTTTTGCGCGTTTCCTCTCATTCTGAGCTTTTGTTGTAATCTTTGTCTCATCCTCGGCTTCTAATGCACGTCTTTTCTCACTCTGATCTTCATTTGCACGCTTCTCTTTTTGCATTACCTCTCTTGCACACCCCATTATCATCTGCTTCCCTGCTTTCTTTTTCTTCTGCTTGGCTTCTTCCCTTGAACGCTTCTGCTCATCCTCGGATTCTTTCAAATACTTTTTTTTTCCTTCGTCTTCTCTATTGCACCCTTTTTTTCTATTTCTGTTGCATTCTTCTTCGTCTGTATGGGCTCTTTGCTCGCAGACTTCGAATTCTTCTCGATTTTTTTCGCGGATTTCTCCATTTGCTCTTTGTGGTTCTTTTCTTTCTCTGTCTTCTCTCCTGAATGCTTCTACTTCTTCTTCTGCTCGGTCTCTCGTATTAAGTTAAGCTTTTCTTCTGTTTCTCTTGCACGTTTTCTTTTTATCTGCACAGCCGATTTTGCTGGCTCGTGCTCGTCATCTGCATGCATTTTGATCGATATTTCGCCAACTTCGCCATTTTCCTGTCCATCTTTGTTTAAGGATATTGATAACTTCATCAATTCATCCCCTACTATACGTGGCTTTTTTATCACTCCGAAATCTGCGCAACCATCTTTTCAATCACAATCTCTTTTTTTATTCTCGCTTCCGTTCGCTCTGAAATGTCCAGATTTCTCTTCATCGCAGCTTCACTCTTCAACTTCTCTTCAGATTTCAGTTCATTTCAGTTTTTCCGCGGCCGTTCTCACTGCAGCGAACTTGGAAGCATGTACATGCGATCCAGTTCAAACATATGGCAAGATATGTCCCTCTTTCGATATCTTCAGTGTGCATAACCACTTTTCGTCGGCTATAAGTTCATTAATATCAAAACATCATTAGCGATAAACCCCTGCCCAATAGGTTCTCGAAAGGTGTAATTGCTCATTGAAAATCGGGTAACATTTTCTAAAGTATCCTCAAAAAACGTTACAATCGATTTGCGCAATTTTTGTAAAAGTACCATAGATTAAATGTCCCGTCCAGCCCTGTTGGTACGTGCAACCGACTTTTCAACCGGTTATTAACTGCACCTTTAACTGGTTCATTTGGGAATTTTTTTGACTCGCTAATAACTTCAGAACAACCGACGGCAGCCCCTCTTGCGATGGTTTCATTCGATCCGGACCAGCGTCTCTAGAGCGATGCGGTTTAGATTAACGGTTCAACCGCGTTTTTACCAAGGACTAACCGCTCAAATAAGACCGTCGGCTGATCTTTTCTTACATTTTAACCGCTATTTTACCATTGACAAACGCTATTGAAAAACGCAGCGGTTGTTTTAAGTTGAATTAATCGCTGAAAAACCGCCGTTCAACTGATGCAAGGGCAACCGAGCGGTTGTTTTTCATCAATTTGACCTCGGAATAACAGTATTTCAACCCGTGACAGAAGGATCAGCCGCGGTTGCTTCGATAGGAACCCACCGAGGAAAATCGCAAACTGGTATAATGGGAATAACAATAGCTCGAAAAAAAAAAATTGTTAGAATTGTCATAATTAATTACATTAGTTCAGGATACAATACTATGTTACGCATTTCGGAGAAAGAAATAAACCTTACGACCTAAAGTTGGGCTGGAATCCGGGACCTTCCGCATGATAATCTAGAACCTTAACGCTACGCTACCGTCCATCATTTGAAATATTATCATTCCTAGCGAACTTTGAACGTAACCAAAGTTTTCTGATCTGAAAAGAATGGACAATGAATATTTGTTTTTTTTACTTTTCATTTTACCAAAATTATTGCGGAAAAGAAAAGGTATTACATAAGTCCTATGCAAAGTTTCGTTTTATTCGCATTTATTTTTAAATGTAATTTAAATGCTAATAAAAAGAAACTTTACATAGGACTCATATAAAGTACCCTTTTTTTCAGTAATACTTTCAGTAAATCAATAAATAAGGTATTTATAGTCCATTCACTTCAGATAAGAAAACTTTTGTTGCGTTTAAAACTCGCTAGGAATGAGAACAATTCAAGTGATAGGCGGTAGCGTACCGTTAAGGTTCTAGGTTAGCATGCGAAAGGACCCGGGTTCGAGCCCAAATTTAGGTCGTTAGGTTTATTTTTTTCTTTGACGTGCGTAATGTAGTATTGTATCTTAAACAGATATAATTAACGATGACAGTTCTAAGCATTTTTTTTTTCAAACTATTTTTATTCCCATTATACCAGTTTGCGATATTTCCCGGTGGGTTCCGATCAAAACAACCGCGGCTGATGCTTCTGTCACTAGTTGAAATACTGTTATTCAGAGGTTAAATTGACGAAAAATTACCAGCCTATTCTCCTTGGATCACTGAAACACCGGTTTTTCCGTGGTTACAATGGCGAGCGGCAACTTTACGACGCCTCTCGCATCGGCTGAATTACGGTTATGCAGTGGTTAAATTGACGATAAACGACCACTCGATCCTCATAGCATCAGTTCAACACGGGTTCTTCAGTGGTTAAAATGACAAAACGCAACCACTCGATTTTCCCCGCATCAGTTAAACAACGGTTCTTCAGTAGTTAAAATGACAAGAAGCGACTGCTCTATTCCACTCGTATCAGTTAGACTGAGGTTATTTAGCTGTTAAATCTGCGAAAAGCAACCGTTCGATTCTTCTCCCATCGGGTTGAATGACGGTTAAACAGCGGTTAAATCGACAAAAACAACCGCTGGATTGTCCTCACAATGTCTAACCTATAGTTTTTCTGTGGTTAAAATACGGAAAAGCAACTGCTCGGGTCCTTTCGCATCTGTTCAACTACAGTTATTCAGCGGTTAAATCGGCGAAATATCACCGATCGACTCACGTATTACGGTTATTTTGCAGCCAATGATGCGGTTAAAATATCAGAAATGACCGCAGACCATCTTATGCTGCGGTTTTTCCGAGGTCATAGCATTTATTTTTATTATATTTATATTTTGTTAATTGTGGATGATGCGTGCGCAAACAACCGCTGCCTTCCGAGTTAAGATAGGGTTATTTATTGGTTAAAATTTTTGAAAACGACCCACATGCTTCAAACACGGTCCTAGCTTGCGGTCGGGCAGAAAATGTAGTGGTTAATCTCCGGTTAATGGTGCGTCAAAAAAATTCCCAGATCGACCGGTTAAATTTCCGGTTAATTTGCAGTTGCACGTACCGACAGGGAATCCAGCAATTCGTTAGTGAGTACACGTAGTTGAGTTACCACTTTTTAATATAAATTACGCCTACACCCACATAATGATTCACGAAGCAGCACAAAAATAAATACATTACAGTTTTTAATACCGACAGGAGTGGGGGAGAGCGGGAAGGAATATATGCTTCAACCACTCACCCGTTAATCACCCGTTTATTAAATCACTCATTCCCTTTAATCACCCGCTTATTAAATCACTCATTAAAGCAAAGACTGAAAGGGGGACTCACCGCTTTCCTTCAAAATCCGGACCTTGCAATATTTATTTTCGTATAAGATACTTCTTTCTTCGCCTTTCGTAAACGGAGAGAAGACAATATCCTCTTTCGCAATCACAGTCGTCGATTTTTCATCTATCCAGTATACCAGTCCGTAGCTTTTCTCTTTTTCGAAATCCATTTTAGCAACTCCCCACAAAAATAAAGATACCGAAAATGTATTACCAATTTACATATGATATATTTAAATTATATTCCAGCATGAATTTAAGGCCAGCTTACTCCAAAAAACGTAATTTTTTTCAATACATTTTATTTATAGTACAAAACATGTTGAGTAATCAATTTTTTTACATATGAAAGCACATATATGAAATTACTTGAACATTTTTTTTTTGTTTTTTTTTCAAAATGTCGGTCCTGAAAATGGCTGCTGAAACTCATCTGATTCGTAGATGGATGACATCATTTCTTGGAAAAGAATTGTCTGAAAGCAAAAAACAAAACGGTTTCATGTTCTGTATCGAATTGGCTATGGCCTCAAGCAGAATGAAACATTTTCAATGAAAAAAAACAAAATGGCGGACTTTTGCATTTTTTAAACCTTTTTTTCACTTTTAATTGTTTATAACTTTTTTAAATAATAATGAATATTTCTGGTTCTGCTTGAGGCCATAGCCAATTCGATACAGAACATGAAACCGTTTTGTTTTTTGCTTTCAGATAATTCTTTTCCAAGAAATGATGTCATCCATCTACGAATCAGATGAGTTTCAGCAGCCATTTTCAGGACCGCCATTTTGAAAAAAAAAAAAAAAAAATTTCAAGTAATTTCATATATGTGCTTTCATATGTAAAAAAATTGATTACTCAACATGTTTTGTACTATAAATAAAATGTATTGAAAAAAATTGCGTTTTTTGGAGTAAGCTGGCCTTAAAAATTAGAATTTTAACCTGTTTTGTACGATCTGTGTCCTCTCAGGTATTATTGATCCAACGATGCCGACTTTCTATGCAGTAACATCGTTTTTGCCTTTCGACAAAGGCCCAGACCGAACTCAACATTTCGCTCAACAGCAGAGTTATGCATTTTTTGTAGCAAACCCTATCTGACCGAAATTACGATGAAAATGTGTCAAATAGAGTGGTCCTACAAAAAATGCACAATTCTGCGGTGAAAAGAGATCGATTTTGGCCCAGGCATTTGTCGAAGGGCAAGGACCATATTACTGGATAAAAAATCCGTACCGTCACATAAGTGATACCTGACGATGGACAGAGTGAATGAAAATGGGTATTTTCACCTATTTTGTACGATCTGTGTCCTCTCAGGTATCACACATGGAACCGTGCTAATTTTTTAGCCAGTAACACGGTCTTTGCTTTTCAACAAACACCTGGACCAAAGTCGATATCTGTCTACCAACACAGAGTTGTAAATTTTTCACAGGAACACTCTATTTGCCCCCTTTTCATGGTTTTTTCGGTCAGATAAGATGTACCTATGAAAAATACGTTACTCAGCTGTTAACAGAGATATCAAGTTTGGTTCAGACGTTTGTCGAAGGGCACGGACCGTGTTTCTAGTTAATCAATCAGCACCGTTTCATACGTGATGCCTGAAAGGACACAGATCGTAAGAAACAGGTAAAAACACTAATTTTAAGTCACCTAGTCCATCGTCAGATATCAAAGATAGAAGTGGGTCGATTTTTCCTCCAGTAATATGCTTTTAATATCGCTTCTGAACGTCACCGGATACTTGAATCCTTACGTTGCAGAGTTCGAGTGGCTTATTGTCGGTTTCGTGTCGGCTGAAAATGCCGAAACATAAAAACTTCACTGAAGATTACGGCCGAAGTAGTCGCTAAGTGTGTAACTCCCCGTCATAATAATAAAATCTCCCGTGTGGCCCCGGTGACGTCACACCGCGAGAGCCCGGGAGAGCCTGTCAGCCGGGAAGACTGCAGCCGTCGGACAAGCCCGCAGAGAGACAAGTGGCGCCATCCGACGGGATCAAGCGGCGGCTCGATCGATGCTGAGCGACGCGCACGCGCAATAGTCAACTCCAGCAAGGATTCGGAGGCAACGCGGCGCTGCCGAGCGGCCTTGCGGCGAAAGCACGCTCAAGGCCGGAGAAATGCAAAAGCGAGGGAAAATCGGCCGCGCTGATAGGACGAAAATGAAGACACGACGAGGTGCACACGGCACCGACCGAGCAGATGGAGAGCACATCATTAGCTCGGAGGATAACACCGGATAATCGTCACAACCATACCAACCCGGGATTGGAAGGCAGAGGAAGCAAAAGGCTTACAGCCAATCAGAAAATGAATAACCACGCGACCGCACGCAGACGCGAGTCCGCCAGAAACCTGACAAACCGACGGAGTGGGAGTCGAAAATCGGGGTATAAAAGACGGCGATTCCGGCAGTCGGGCATGAGTGATCGGATCTACCTTACCAGCGGACAACTCTCAAGGACTAAAAGTGGAAAGTAAAAGTGCAAAGTGAAATAAAGTGAAACTGTGCCGAATTGGACTTATAAAAGTTGTACCGAATTAAACATATCAAATCTGTGTCGATATGAACTTGTAAAAATTGTGCTGGTTTGGACTTATAAAATTCGTGCCGATTGGAACTTATAAATCTGTCCGATTGGGACTTATAAAATCGGTGACGATTTGAATTTATAAATCGGGGCGATTTAGACTTATAAAAAGTGTGCCTTTGTGAACTTCTAAAATTGTGAGAAGTCGGACTTAGAACATTTATGCCGAAGGGGATTTATACCATTAACGGCGAACAAGTCGGGCTAATCATCTCAAGTAACTGAGCCGCGAAACGAGACACTCAGCGTGGACCGGTAAAGTGACCAAAAGTGACCGTCAGAAAACCGCAAGTATCGAGGAATAGCTTGACGGGTCCAAGGACAGCAAAAGGCATACCCAGGGAAGGGTTCACTCGCCCTGAAGACGACGCTACCATCAAATTAAGGTAAAAACGTCCATTGAGCCAAGAAACACCAATTACAATTCGCGAGGTGAACGAGCTGTCACGTCGATCGCCGCGCCGTGACGTCACCACGAGACCTCCGAGCGCGACGACGAGCTGGATTCAGCGACGATCGAGAAGCCTCCCGCGCATGCGCAGTGCGGTATACGCGCGTATAAATTCTGTCGCGTAACATTACAACGTCAAGCAATTCAATTTAACAAGATAAATAGACATAAGATCCGAATATAAGAATAATCAATTTTATGGACTCGGTTATCAATTGAGACAATATTTTGGAAAAAGAATACAGAAACGACATAATTCAAGAAAGAGAAAGACTTGTAATTACATGGAAGCTGGTCAATCTATGAATAAAAATTATTACTTTTCCGTATAAAAACGTCTCTGGCACACCAACCCATAATTCCCAGACGCTCGAGTCCACGAATCTTTCCGTTTGAGTGCCCGTCCCTCTTAAGGAGGTGCACGAATACGGAGAAATATTGTAAGAGGCATTTGCTCCTGTTACATTTGGCGCCCAACGTGGGGCTTGAGCAAAAAGGAATTGGCTGTGTCAAAGCGGCAATTAAAAATAAATCAAGGTAAATTAAAAGAGAACGATGTCGGTAAAATCGGTCGGCCAAGAAATCCGCGAGCTACAATTGATGGAATTAGAGGAAGATGTCCATCGAGCTCGCCGGGAACTGCGTGACGAGGAGAGAAGGCGCCGCAACTCCGCAGGGGCGACCGTGATCGGCATAAACGATACTCGCACGTCGGCAGCCGAGGATTCCGACTCCGAGAGGAGTATTGTCGACGCCAATGCTCCCAATTTGACCATGAATTGGGAATCGACCACCGCCGACCACATGCTCGAACACATCGGAATCCGGAACCAGGAGGGACTGAACCGACTGTCCCTAATTCCCCACCAGAACGACGGGACACCACCGAATCAAAACAATCGGATGGGGAACCCGACGGAAGCAGCAAGAGGGACGGAGAAAGATGGAGGAAACGGGAACGGCGCAGCTAAACTCGAGGATGTCGTCAAACTCCTCATGAACATGGCCGCCGACAATAAGAAAGAGTTTGCGGAGCTCAAAGGAACGCAAAAAAGTCAGGAGAGGGCGTGCGTCGCTCGGGGTACCGCGATACAAACAGAGATGCTCGATGCACTAACGAAAGTGGCCCAGGACGTCGAACAATACACGGATCGAAAAGTAGAAAATATGCGCAACATCATAAGGGACGAACAAGAGCCAGCGAACGATCTCGTTCGAGACCGACTCGCAGC
Source organism: Amblyteles armatorius (assembly GCA_933228735.2). Taxonomy (NCBI): domain Eukaryota; kingdom Metazoa; phylum Arthropoda; class Insecta; order Hymenoptera; family Ichneumonidae; genus Amblyteles; species Amblyteles armatorius. Next base: position 8,356,447 of record OW121690.1, read on the forward strand.
CCAAGACATTACCATCGTGGACATGATCGGGAAACTGGAACGGGTGACGGATCAATCGACGCAGGCACTAAAAAGGGCCGAGGAGAACGCCCGAAGAATCCGGGAATATGCGGAAAGGGCACAGCCAGGTTTGTCCCAAACCATGCTTGGGAACACCACGGTCTGCGGCCTCAATGCCAGTAAGGCGTACGTCGCGTCGAAGAAGCTCCCGACGTTTAAGGGCGATGGCGTCGAACGGCCGATGCAATATCTAAAAACGCTTCGGGATCATTTTAGTGCCATCGAGCCAGAAGGCCCTGAGTTCCGGTGCATGATGGGGGAAGCTATGATCGAGACGGCAAGGGATTGGTGGCACTTGGTCGCGCCCGAGGTCACGAACATTGCACAGTTCGAGGCGGCTTTCCGTGCACGATACTGGGGACGCGAGTTACAGGACAAAGTGAAGCGACACCTCGAATACGGGACTTATTTTGTCGAAGGACAACGCCTCACGAAGGCAGAGTACGCGACTCGGGTCATCGGAAACATTCGCGATCTGAGTGACCCGATCAGCGACCAAGAGACGATCCGCCGGCTCGCAAAGCACTTCGACGAGAACATGAGGACGGCGATTCTCGTCCGAAATGTCGAGAAGGTGAGTGAGCTGATCGAGTTGCTCGAAAGCAACGATCTCGGCGGTACGATCAACGCGAGTCGCAGCAACGATCGAACGAACGGGGGCGGATACGGGCCACCACGCGGAAATGGCCGAGGAAATGGGGGAGGACACCGCCAGTGGCAGCAGCGAGGGGGAAACCAAGGCCAGTGGCAATCGGCCCAGTATGGTCCGCCCCAGGCCCCGCCGCAAAATTATAATCAGTGGCAAGGACCAACAGCAACGGTGACATCACCGAATTTTTCGGTCCCGCCACCATTTTTCCCCGTGGCACCGCCACCGACACTGGCACAGGCAATGCAGCAGGGACAAGGCGTTGATCCGAACGCCACCGCCAGGAACCAGGGAAACGAGTAAACGTTGCGTCCGTAAGGCACGCGGTGATACCACGAGACGCAACGGCGGCGCAAAAAGAAGAAAAGGAAGAAGAGAAGAAGAAGAAAGGAGAAAAGAAGAGACACGAAGAAGAGAAGGAGAAGACAGAAGAAAAGAAGAGACACGAAGAAGAAGAGAAGAAGAAAGAAGAAAAGAGAAAACACGAAGAAGAACGGAGACTAGAAGAGAAGAAAATCAGAGAGGAAAAAGACAGAAAAGCGGAGGAGAGGAAAAGGAGAAAGGACGAGTGGTGGCGCGCACGACAGGAGAAGAGAGAGAGAGAAAGAGAGGCGGCGAGAAACTCCAGGGAGGAAGCGACGAACACCGAGACGATGACAACCTGTAACGTCAAACCATTGGAAGAACGGGAAGGGTTACCGAAGGACGGGGGAGAGACCAACCCCAAGAAGGGGGAGAGGAAGGGCGGACCAGACCAAGGGAAGGTCAGTGCCGTGGAAACAAAGAGGAGGGATGGTCGACCCCGATTCGAACCCACACCGGTTTCGGTGCCAATGACGACAAGGGATAAAACGGTCATCACTATCGGACAAGGAGCAATCCCCAAAAGGACCGAAAAAAAAGTCCAAACAATTTTCGAGAGTCCGCAGGATTATCTCCTCGATATGCCACAGCCAGGAGAAGGCGTGAGCTATGACGAAACACGACCAATGTGTCCCGAGGTGCCGATCGGTCTCGAAGGAGCATGGGCCAGTGCGTTAGTCGATAGCGGAAGCGAAGTCTCTTGTATTTCCGAAGAGTTTTACGAACAGAATTTGGAAGCCTTTCAAGATTGTCCAACATTACCGGTGATATCGATAAATGTGGTGGGGGCGTTCGGAGGAGGTTCAGGCAGAATCAAGCAGCAGATAATGGCCACGGCAAAAGTGTACGATTCGGAGGGAGACGTGACGCTGTTGGTAGTACCGAAACTGCAGAGATCTGTGCTCCTTGGTATCGACGGGATGGATAAACTCGGAGTTTACGTCGACACCCACGAGAAAGTCATCAAGGTACGAGACAAAATTGTCGGACATCTGGTAGCAGGATACTGGCAGATGGAGGAGAGCCAGTACAACAGAATCGAAAGGCACAAGAAAATGGGGGAGAGTAGAGCAATACTAGCTCGAGCCGAAGGCACGGTGGAAGAAAAAGAACCAGAAGACACCATCACCAGACACGTGAGGAGTGGAGAAATCCAAGATCCCGCCTCAGAGTGTCTCCGTGAAGCGGAAGTCGACGAGAAGCTTCGAGAGTGCGCCGACATCGACATCGAGACTCAGCGACACTTTAAGGAATTGGTGTACGAATATCGAGACGTGTTTCGGAAACGACCAGGGCGGATGCAAGCCTACGAGCATCGGCTCGTCCTGAAGGACGAAAAACCCTTTGTATCACGCTCATACCCCGTTCCAATGGCGTACCGAGGAAAGGTAACGGATGAAATAAATAAAATGCTCGCTCAAGGGGTGATTCAAAGGTCGACGAGCACCTATATTAACCCTTTGGTGACCGTTATCAAAACCAACGGAGACGTCAGGCTGTGTCTCGATGCACGGCTCTTAAATGAGCACCTCGAAGGCGATTATGACTCAGCTTTACCGACTGAAGAGATTTTCCAGAAATGCGGAGGCGTAAAGGTCATGTCGACCTTGGATCTGACCAGCAGTTTTTGGCAGATTCCGTTACACCCGGACTCACGGAAATACACGGCATTCCGACACGAAAATAAATGTTATGAGTTTACGGTGACGCCATTCGGTCTAAAAACAAGTACCGCGGCGCTGGTTCGAGGACTAGACATTGTCCTTAGAAACACTGGAGATTCCATAGTGAATTTCGTGGACGATCTACTCGTAGTATCGGCAGACGCTCGACAACACCTGCAACATCTCCGACAATTATTCTCGAGAATACGGGAACATGGAATGACTCTCAAGATGGAGAAATCGCATTTCTTCCGAAAGGAAGTGAATTTCCTCGGACACGTCGTGACGACCAAAGGGATACTGCCACAGCCCGACAAGGTTAAGGCGATCAAAGAATTTCCCCGTCCCCGGAACGTCAAACAGCTGCGGGGATTTCTCGGGCTGGTAAATTTTTATACAAAGTTTACAAGCAAACACGCCGAAGAAACGGTCCCACTGCTGGAACTATTGAAAAAGGGAACGAGCTGGAAATGGACCGATACCCACGAAACGGCGTTCGGAAGAATAAAACACCTGTTTTGCGAGTCAGTGATCCTCGACCACCCCGACGTGAAGAAACCCTATACCTTGACGACAGACGCAAGTGACTACGCGCTTGGCGCAACGTTGTCACAAGCCGATGAAGATGGCGAAGTCGGAGTGATCTCATTTGCCAGTCGTACACTCAAGGGGGCAGAAGTCGGGTACACCACGTCGGAGAAGGAATTACTCGCCATCGTGTGGGCGCTTCAAAAGTTCCAGAGCTATCTGAAAGGGGCAAAAATAACGATAATAACCGACCACAAGGCGCTGATATTTCTGAAAACGTGCAGATTTACGAGCGACCGGCTATTGCGATGGGCACTGCTGTTACAAGGATATGATTTAACGGTAGAACACCGGCCGGGAAAATCGAACCAAGTAGCAGACACGCTAAGCCGACTGCGCGATCACACGTACGAGCCAGATGGTGCACAGCCAGGAAAAATCGTTATTGCAGCCCTCGCTAAAAAACCATCGAGGTGCCTGTCGCAAAAGATGCGACAAATTGGTACGATACAGCGGAGCCAGGAAGATCTCAACGCCATTATAAAGCTACTCGAGGAAGAGAAGGAGACTGCCAATCATCCGAAGAATTATCGACTCAAGGAAGGAGTGTTACAAAAGGCCGCAAAAACCGGCCAATGGAAAATAACCTTACCGGAAGAAATAAAAGAGATACTAGTCGAGGAATGCCACGGGATGTATGGACATATCGGAGCAAACAAGGTTTTTCAGATGCTGAATGAAGACTTTGCGTATCCCCGATTTGCGAAAAGCATCAGACACCAGCTCGCCACATGCGACTCCTGTCAGCGAACAAAATGCGCGGTACAGACGAGTTACGCGAATATGCAGACGATCGTGCCCGACGGACCAGGAGATCTGATATCCATCGATTTCTTTGGCCCCCTCCCGACATCCACAGGGAGAGTTCGACACATTCTAGTCACTCTGGACGCGTTCACTAAATTTGTTGTTCTCTACCCGATGCGCACGGCGAACACCAAGACAGTTATAAAAAAGCTCAGCGAGGACTATATCCCGAAATACGGCAAACCCAGAAGGATACAATTTGACCACGGCACGCAGTTTACGGCCAAGGCATGGAAAAAATGGTTGGAAGATGAAAAGATCCGCGGAGTATTCTCGTCCATACGGCATCCGCAGGGAAATATTGTCGAAAGGGTAAACCGAGAGCTCGGAAGATTTTTCCGCACCTTCCTGACAGATCGCCACACAGCATGGGCCAGGTGGGTACCGATAATACAGGATTGTATTAATGAGACGCCACACGACACCACCGAGTACACTCCGATGGAACTGCAAACAAAAAAGAAACCACATCGCCCCTGGAAGAATTGGATACCAGCACTTAGGGGAAAAGTAGCCGAACTCGAAGACTACACGAAGAAGCTCGAGGAAGTCCAGCTGAGAATCCTCCGGAAGGGAAGAAGAAGGGCCGAAAAATTTGACGAGTGCCATCAAATGACAACGTACATAGAGGGAGAACTCGTCCTGGTAAAGGCCTTAAACGTCTCGCACCAAATGGACAAGGTCACCGCGAAGTTCATGCCTCTCTACGAGGGTCCATACCGGATAAAAGCCTGTGTGGGACTGGCAACGTATCTGCTCGAAGAACCGGGAACTCACCGAGAGCGAGGCAAGTTCCACTCAAGCCTGCTGAAGAAATATCGAAGAAAAGCAAACGCGAAAGACCTGGACGACTCAGAAACCGATGAAGAAAATAAATAAAAGAATCGTAGAAAAAGAAGAATAAAATAAGAATAAAAAGGAGAATTAGGATAAGATAAGGAGAAGGTTAAGAATAAGGATTAAGGGTACAGAAAATCATAGTGGCAATCAGAAGAAAAAGCCAAAGAAAAATTAAATTAAAAATCAAGATCAGAATCAAAAATGAAAATCAAAATTAAGGAAGGAGTTGAGATAAAAATAATCGCATAGGTCGGAAGGAAAACACAAGAAAAAGGAAGAAGACAAATAATGAAAAAAAAAATATATATATATATATATATATATATATATATATATACATATAACATTAGGGATAGAATAAGATAAGAAACAGTATAGTGATGAAGAAGGTAGACGAAAAAAAAAAAAAAAAAAACAACTGGAGACGGAAATAAAATAATAATCGTAGATAAATAAAGATATAAGAAGTGAATAAAATCGTAATAATCGGAAATGAAGTAGGGAATCAATAAAACCAATAAAACCTTAAAAACAAAATGAGAGGATAAAGAAAAGAGAACCACACATTAGAAGGAATCCGAGCGAGGACACGGAGGACGAAAAGAAGAAAGAGAAACCGCCGTTACCGATCCCGATAACCGGCAGTCAGGATCAAGAATCGATAAAGGAGAGCGCGCTCGCTCACCGCGGCCGGGACATCGAGACCGCCCACCGCCCAGCCGAGCTTTCGAACGGCCGAGCGCCAAGACCCCCCCCCACAGGAGCTCCAAACGGCTAAGGATTCAAGCACGAGGGATTCGCGGAATCATAACAAACAATCCCGAGAACCAAGACGCCTGCCGCAATGAAAGTGACCAGCAGATATCTATGGAATAATGGATATGCCTCCGGAATCCGGGATCGCCTCGAGGACAATAGCACAACAACTGATACAAATCTAACGGGACTATTCCCGAACGGGCGAAAATTCGCGAAGATAAGAAAAAGGGGGGGAGGTAACCGCGTGAAATTTCACGGCCGATCGAGCCGAATTAGCGAAAGCGTCGGACAGTACCAGAGTGACAGGCGACAAAGGAGCAAAGAAATTAAAAGCACAGATAAAAGAAAGCGAAGAAGCGGGAGAAGGAAAAAGACAAACAGGGGAAAGACGCAAAAAGGGTGAGAGAATAAAATAAGATAAATAAAATAACATAGGAGAAGATAGGAGAAAATAAATTAAATAAGATAAAATAAAATAGAAGACAATAAAATCAGGGAAAATGAAAGGAAATAAAATAGAATAGAAAAAAAAAAAAAAAAAAGTCGAATAAAAATAAAAAGGGACTTCCTCACATCCCGAACAGAAAAAAAAAAAACCAGGAAGGAAGATGGACACGTTCCGTAACTTTCCGGCTCGGAATTTGGAAGGGAGCTACCCCGGGGTCGAGGTGCTAACTGTCATCAACCCAAGCAGACTCTACGTTCATCTCCCGGATCCAGAGGGGAAAAGGGCACTCCTGTTAAATTACTACGCGAGCACGACCACCGATCACCCAGAGGTACGCGCCGTGGAAGAAGAAGATCTATACCCGGGGGCACCGGTGTACGTCAGGCACGTCCGGAGATCGTACCGAGGGGTGGTCCTGGGAGAGCGCGACCAGGACGGTGACATCCCGGTCTGGCTGGGCGACTGGGCGCTCGAGCTCAACGCCAGACCAGGAGAGATGTATACCGTCCCCTGGGAGCACCGGGGTGTAGGATTCCAGGCCATCGCCTGTGGACTACACGCCACTCGGCCAACAGGGGGTGAGGCCTGGCATCCCGAAACGAACACGTTCGTCAGGGAATACCTCGAGGAGAGAAGCTGGGACATGTCCGTCATGGACAAAGAGACAGGAACGGACGCCATATGGGTGACCCTAGAGGCACCGGGAAACGCCGAGGAAGGAATCCGGGATCGCCTCCTCCGCACTGAACAGGGGCAATGGGGCCCAAACCCCCGAAGATTCAGTTGGGGAGGAGACGGAGGGCGATTCTGCGAACGGCAGGAGAGGGCGGCCGAACCGGACGAAGAAGAGGGCGAGAACGAGGAAGAATGGGAGGACTGGGACGACGAGTACACGAGCGACGAAGGGTACGACAGCGATCGTAGAACGGACGACGACGCAGAGGCGGACATGGAGATCAATTAGAAAAAAAAAAAAAAAAAAAAGAAGAAAGTTCCAAATGAAAAAAAATAAATAAAAAAAAAGTATATGTACCAATAGATATATAGAACAATCAATAAAAAGATTAAAACCCAAATCGGATAAATACAAATTACTAAAAAAAAAAAAAAAAAAAAAAAAAAAAAAAAAAAAAAGCATGAAAACATGACTGTTAAGGCTCGAGGCGAGCCTTAACAGTAATGTGGGGGAGAATGTAACTCCCCGTCATAATAATAAAATCTCCCGTGTGGCCCCGGTGACGTCACACCGCGAGAGCCCGGGAGAGCCTGTCAGCCGGGAAGACTGCAGCCGTCGGACAAGCCCGCAGAGAGACAAGTGGCGCCATCCGACGGGATCAAGCGGCGGCTCGATCGATGCTGAGCGACGCGCACGCGCAATAGTCAACTCCAGCAAGGATTCGGAGGCAACGCGGCGCTGCCGAGCGGCCTTGCGGCGAAAGCACGCTCAAGGCCGGAGAAATGCAAAAGCGAGGGAAAATCGGCCGCGCTGATAGGACGAAAATGAAGACACGACGAGGTGCACACGGCACCGACCGAGCAGATGGAGAGCACATCATTAGCTCGGAGGATAACACCGGATAATCGTCACAACCATACCAACCCGGGATTGGAAGGCAGAGGAAGCAAAAGGCTTACAGCCAATCAGAAAATGAATAACCACGCGACCGCACGCAGACGCGAGTCCGCCAGAAACCTGACAAACCGACGGAGTGGGAGTCGAAAATCGGGGTATAAAAGACGGCGATTCCGGCAGTCGGGCATGAGTGATCGGATCTACCTTACCAGCGGACAACTCTCAAGGACTAAAAGTGGAAAGTAAAAGTGCAAAGTGAAATAAAGTGAAACTGTGCCGAATTGGACTTATAAAAGTTGTACCGAATTAAACATATCAAATCTGTGTCGATATGAACTTGTAAAAATTGTGCTGGTTTGGACTTATAAAATTCGTGCCGATTGGAACTTATAAATCTGTCCGATTGGGACTTATAAAATCGGTGACGATTTGAATTTATAAATCGGGGCGATTTAGACTTATAAAAAGTGTGCCTTTGTGAACTTCTAAAATTGTGAGAAGTCGGACTTAGAACATTTATGCCGAAGGGGATTTATACCATTAACGGCGAACAAGTCGGGCTAATCATCTCAAGTAACTGAGCCGCGAAACGAGACACTCAGCGTGGACCGGTAAAGTGACCAAAAGTGACCGTCAGAAAACCGCAAGTATCGAGGAATAGCTTGACGGGTCCAAGGACAGCAAAAGGCATACCCAGGGAAGGGTTCACTCGCCCTGAAGACGACGCTACCATCAAATTAAGGTAAAAACGTCCATTGAGCCAAGAAACACCAATTACAATTCGCGAGGTGAACGAGCTGTCACGTCGATCGCCGCGCCGTGACGTCACCACGAGACCTCCGAGCGCGACGACGAGCTGGATTCAGCGACGATCGAGAAGCCTCCCGCGCATGCGCAGTGCGGTATACGCGCGTATAAATTCTGTCGCGTAACATTACAACGTCAAGCAATTCAATTTAACAAGATAAATAGACATAAGATCCGAATATAAGAATAATCAATTTTATGGACTCGGTTATCAATTGAGACAATATTTTGGAAAAAGAATACAGAAACGACATAATTCAAGAAAGAGAAAGACTTGTAATTACATGGAAGCTGGTCAATCTATGAATAAAAATTATTACTTTTCCGTATAAAAACGTCTCTGGCACACCAACCCATAATTCCCAGACGCTCGAGTCCACGAATCTTTCCGTTTGAGTGCCCGTCCCTCTTAAGGAGGTGCACGAATACGGAGAAATATTGTAAGAGGCATTTGCTCCTGTTACAAGTGATAAAAAAAAGAGCTGCGAATGAACGTACGATAGTGATATTTGGAAGCGAAGATGAGGATGATGCGACATCATTGACCAATCGTTCCAAGTGATAATTCTTAATTTTCTTCCCGCAGTCTCATTCTACTTACGAAAATAAGACTCTCGAAACTTTAGTGAATATATATTTTAAGGTCTTCCTTAGATCTGCCCTCCCGAGTAGAATTTCCTCCGCGTCCGAAACGCTTAATATCGATGATATTTCCGACGAAGAAGGTTAGCTTCCATTTAAAGCGAGGATAATCACTGATTGAGCTTTTTTTGCTTCCTCATAGAGTAAGCTTTGTTTTGGACCAAAAAAAAATTCGAGATTTTAATGAAAACATGTTCAGAATGTTCCAAAACGTCGAAAAATCACATTTAGAAAAAGTGTCCGGATGTGTGTGTGTGTGTGCGTGCGTGCGTGCGTGTGTGAAATGGACGTGCAAAATTCAAATCGCTATAATGCAAGAACGCCTGGACCGATCAAGCTGAAATTGCGCACACATCATGTACGATCAGTAGTCAATATTTGGTGAAAATGTCATCCAAAAATGTTTAGTTGTTTTTTTTGTGCGCCATTTTTTATTTCTTCAAAAATGACTGTTCGCGCTCGAGCGTTCGCAATTTTTTAGCTATCGGACTCAAAACGCGTATACAGGTAGAATGTCATCACCCAATAATCCCATCAAAATTTCAAGAAAATCGATCGAACCGTTTAAATTTTATGTCATTTTGAACTTTTTGAATTTCATGATTTTTTTTTTTTTTTAGACGCATTTTTTTCGTATCGAATATTCATCTACGGATAAAATAAGTGTCTGATTCGTGATCAGCGTGAAAAAATACATGGAATTACAGTCCCGGAGCGACAACTAACGAAAAAGTTTCCCAGGCATTTTTATAGCCAAAATTGCAAAAATGAGTGATTTTAGGTATTTGTAAACAACGATTTCTTTGCTTTCTGATGGCATCGCGGGAAAACCCAGGTGCCTATCGTGATCTACAGCAAGACATACACAAGACGATGGATATGACGGGATTAAAAAGCTAGATAAAGAGGTGTCACTAGGAATTCTGGAATAAAAATCGAAAGGGCAAACAAAAATTCTGGAGCGCATACATCCATGTATTTTTTCGCGCCAATCGCAGATTCGACAAGCTGAAACGTGACGATGGAATAGTTTTTTACGCGCTGAACCTGAATCGGTCAACCGTTTTGCGTAAAACTCTAAGACTTTGACGTTGAAAAACGTTGAAAATTGAAACTCATATCGCTTTCTCATAAAGTTGAACATTTTTATTTTTATATGGCTTTCTGATCAAAGTTAGAAGTTGAAATTTTCATATCGCTTTTTCATAAGGTTCCTTTATTCGCGAAGCTTCCTCTATGAGGAAGCCAAAAATACAGACAATGCTTCCTCATAAAAGAAGCTTCGCAAACAAAGGAATCTTATGAGAAAGCGACATGAACATTTCAACTTCTAACTTTGATGAGAAAGCGATATAAAAATAAAAATTTTCAACTTTTTATTTTACACTTATATGTTTATTAGATGATTTTGGAGGTCACGAATGGAGCGTAGCCTCGGAGCATATTATTGTCAATGATATCGAGGTTGAATTCGACGACGGCGCCTCTGACGATGAAAATCATCACGATGCGCATGAGCCGCTGTACGCAGGAGCAACCATCACTTTGGGGCAAAGCATGGTGTCAATCTTGTCATTCATGCTCTGCTACAACCTTACTGGCGCAAAGCCTTGAGCGACCTTCTCGCGCTAATATCTCTTCACCTCCAGCTACGGAATCTTCTGAAAACGAGCCTCTACTTTTTTCGAAAATTCTTTGGCAACGTGCAGTATCCAATCGTAAAGCATTATTTCTGCTGTGCTTGCTTTTCGCGCCTGGCTACGAGTCATTCCATTTGCGACATGTGTCTAGAGTCAAAAGGAGTGTCGTATTTTATAGAAATACCGATACCAAATCAACTCCAAATTCTATTCAAACGTCGCGGATTTTACAATGACTTGCAGCACAGATTCAACCGTGAAAAGATAAATGCTCGAAATCTCGAAGACATATACGATGGTGATGTGTACACGGAACTTATGGCTAGCCAATTCCTATCCAATCCCAACAATATTTCGTTCACGTGGAACACAGACGGGGTACCTATTTTTAACTCTTCAGGATACCAAATTTGGCCTTTTTACCTGATCATTAATGAGCTTCCATTTGCCGAACGAACCAAATCGGACAACATTTTATGGCCGGTTTATGGTTTGGACCTCGCAAACCAAATCCTAATCTTAATCTGAGCCCGATATATACTGCGTTACGTCGAATCAACGAGGGAGTTTTTTTTTAACGTCCCATGTAAAGACGCCCCCATAAAAGTGAGAGGTATGGTGATTTGCGGCAATTGCGATCTCCCCGCCAGATCCCTATTTCTTAATATGACGCAATTTAACGGCAAATACGGGTGTCCTAAATGCAAATTGAAAGGACGATCCGAACAGAGAGTATGTCCATATCCTTTTCAACGCGATTTGATTTCTAGAACGGACGAAGAAACGTATCGTTTTGCAAAAGAGGCGTTACACAAAAAGAAACCGGTGTACGGTGTGAAAGGCCCTTCACGGCTAAGCAAGGTTGTCCCTAATTGTATACGAACAACCGCCGTTGACGCAATGCATTGCGTATTCGCCGGAGTTACAAAAAAAGCTCGTTGCAATGTTTTTTGATCCGGCGTATAGCAATCATCCTGCATCGCTCATCAACAGTGTTGACCTTGTAGATTCGAGGGTATGTGCTTTCACCCCACCATCTTTTCTGCAAAGACGACCTCGATCCGTGAAGAAACATTTTAAATAGTGGAAAGCAAACGAGTGTAATATTTCAATTTTAATTTATAAACATTTCGTACCTTTATTCTTATAATCTGTGACGTATTTTCCTGGATCTCAACGCGAAAAATAAAACCACAAAAAAAACAAAACCGAAAACGCGAAAATCGAAGCTCAAACCGAACGGGAGCGGAGCGCGAAATCGAGAACTCAGAAAACGTCACCTTCGGCCGTCCGCTTCTACGGATGCATCGACGTCCCGGTGGGCGCCAGTTAATTTTTGTTTCGCCGGTATTAACAACCGGGCTAAACTGGAGGTCGGTGGAACGGCCGACCTCCGCAGGGTCGATTTTTGTATCGCCGGAATCGCCAAGCCGGACTAATCTGGAGGTCGGTGGAACAGGCCGACCTCCGCAGGGTCGATTTTTGTTTCGCCGGAATCGCCAAGCCGGACTAACCTGGAGGTCGGTGGAACAGGCCGACCTCCGCAACCGAAATACACGAAGACAGAACGAAAAAAATAACGAGATCACACAAACGAGAACTGAACGGTACGAGAACTAACGCCGATGCATTCGCGAAAGCGAGCGGTTGCGGAAATGCACGGTTGCTCAGGATGCGGGTTGTGGTAGAAGGGTCGCGATCCTTCGCCAATAAAGTAACGCGAAATCTAAAACGCGAAATCTCAACTATCAGAATCCCGAAATTCTTAATTAACGTGAACAATAATTTGTTGGCTTGGTAAGCCACGGGATCGCACACTCGTGCATCGGGAGCGCTCAGCTGACCGGGGGGTCGGAGCGAGCGTAACGAGAGCGGATCGATACGCGATCGAAAATTCATCTTAACGACAAACTTACCGAATCCGCGTAATTTAATCCAATAATGAGCGGGAACTGCATCTCGGGATGCCTCGAGAACTTCAACACAATCACTGCACCTCAAGAGCGTCTCCCCGGACGCATCTCGAGCACAGAAAAATCGGTAGTAAAAATCGGAACTGAATCCGCACGAAACACAGCATACGCGAGTCCACTATCGAACGTACGAAGCGACAGGTAGCGCGAGCGAGGTACGCGAACCGAAGCGAGAGCGGTGGCCGGAGTCTACGGCAGCGCGAGCGAGAGCGAACGACTCAGCGCGCGAGACAACAGCCCAAACGTAAACACCGAGCGCGAGAGGTCCGAGCTGCCTCGAGGACGACTCTCGGTAGACTGACAAGCCTACGACGATATTCCAAGGAAGCGTTATCATTATCGCGAGATCCTTAGCCGATAGCTACTGCCCTCTTAAACTATTTCCAGAGCGTCACTTAAGCGGGAACCGAAACCGTAACGCGGTCAATTTTGAGATTCGTCGCGATCGTTACTCCTAATTCAGGACGTGAAAACAAGGCTCTCTCTCTTAACTAAAACACAGCACAAGGTGTTCCGACCTTGCCCGGACCGTACTAAAACCTCCGCCTGTTCTCCAACGTCCTGCATTATCGGCTAAACGGAGTGCCGGGTTTGCACCGGACTTTGACGTATTCGCGACGAAATCTCGTCGGGCTCTTCTCTATTCGTGTTTCTCACTGCTTCGAGATTCTCTCCACCGAATAGATCCGAGGCTTCCGACCTGAACTGAATCTGTTTAGCTTATCTCAAAGCTTCTCACACACTCTAGCTCATCAGCAAAGTCTAAACTGGATCGTTACTTAACGGACTTTACTTAAACGAGAGCTGGACGGTACCTGGACAGCCGAGGGGCAGTAAAGCGGGAACTATAACGGGCTAACCGGACTAAATCGATAGCCGTATCCGTAAAACGTTAATTAATTTGTATTTTTGTGACGGTGATCGAAAAATCACGTCACAAATCACAGTAGGTAATCAGAGAAGATAGTTTTGCTTCTTTCTATTTTACGTTCCTAGAATTTACAATCTTACTCCAATTCTTCCAAACCGCTTGAGTCTGACGCGATCGGAGATAAACCGACTTTTCCAAAAATTATAATGATAAAAAAAAACATTTTATTCATACAAAGAGAGCGAAACTAGAGTATAGATACGAATATAACGAGTTCATACTGTAACGGCTCCAGCCTCTTTCGCACCGATATTAATTTCTTTCTTCGCAGCGATATTATTTCGCTGCGTTTCATTCGTAGAAGCCCTCCCGGGTTATCGACATCCGGCCGCACGGCTTAGAGCCGGGAGAAGGCCCTTATCGCGGGCGTCGCGACAATCCGTCGCGACTTTGTTGCGGGGTCCGAGGCCCTCAGCCTCGCACCTCCGAGCGTCAGTACAGCTCAGACCTCGGTACGGTACACTCTCCCAAATTACGACTTTACGCTCCGACCAATAAACGAACAATTACATTTCACAATTTCATCAGCCTTCTTAACCATTTATCACCTGCAACCGACCATCCGTCTCAATACAAAGACATAGATCCGTGATAATGACTCGCGACGCACGCAGTCTAAATTTTTCAATTATTTGCCCGCGACGCACGCAGCATTGGCATCACACACGGCAGCCGACGTATAGAAATACTACCAATTAACGAGAAGACTTAATCTAGTAAGAGTCTATTGAGTTTTTTGTGTTTCTTCCCTGGTTTGTGCTTCCCGGAAAACCGAAAACTTGTCTCCAGTGGCCGATGAGTCTTCCGACGATGCGATTATTTGTCGACCTCGTATAGGCGCGACGGATGGATCGGTGACACCCGTGCCCGTCGCCCAATTTGTCGTGATGCGGGAGTTGCCGGATAATGGGCGAACGCCCACTCCGCGAGGCGACACCTTCGTCCGCGAGTGTTGCAGGCGAGGGTTTCCCCCGTTCGTATGTTGGCTGATGTTCCGTCGAGGGGGCACACACCTCCACGGAATATTTGATTCCAATTTATCGACCGCTTTCCATTCGTAATTAAGCCCAGCCGCCCTGGATAATACGTGGGCGGGTTAGTGGGTGGACGAGGGGAGTCCAAGACTTACGCCAATTTGGGATACTCTGGCGTACAAGATCGTGGGAAGAACACAATATACAAAAATAAATTAATAAGATACCTGCGCTTGAGTACACCTGGATTCACTTTCTCTATCAAACACAATATATAAAGGTGTGGACCGCACTGAGGCGCACACCAAAGTACTTATGCCTGCGAACAGGCCTGCTTGTAAGAATAATACCGGGACAACGCGTCCGTAGTCGGTGTTCTCCCGCGAACGACTGGGGCGAGTGATGGGCGATACGCGCTAATATTGTCGCCGAAATCTTAACGGTACCCTATGATGTAGATATATATATGTATATGATCAGACGGATCTACTGACCGGAACGCTCTATTCATTGGTACCGGTACGAAGGTCACCGCGCCGAGTTACAATCGATTTACTCTTACATGTAGGACCGGTACATGCGGCAATATTCTACACGAGCTAAAAGCGTGGCTTTTTTATTATTTGCTGCCGAATTTTTGCGATATTATGTCAGCGCAATACTTCGAGCATTATTCAATGCTGGTGATTGAAATATTTGCACTTCATCGAGCTAGCATTTCCCCGGAAATGCTTGAATGCGCTTCGCGGCTATTAAGGGAGTTCGTAAATAGATTCGACGTCTTGTATGGAGCACGACACATGTCATGTAATCTTCATCAACTTTTACATCTTCGAGAAACGGTTCGCGACTTTGGGCCATTATGGATAACAAATTGCTTTCCATTTGAGGATATTAATGTAAAAATTAAGCGTCTCGTTCACAGTAGTTGTCATCCAGAAATGCAAATCTGTTCGGCAATTTCATCACTGCTTACCCCCATGGGAATGTAGTATATGTCAGATATATAGAAAGATATATAATTTGTATACGTTATATATAACGGCAAAAACTTCTATATCCCGTATATTTATTTTATATATCCGCCAGATATATAACGGGATATATTACAATTTTGCATTTTTAATATATACTGATTATGTGTTACATATATTGACTAATATATGTTCAGACGTATTGTATACGTCATATATATTCATGTATATAAATATGACACATATTCCTATATATTAATTATATATAATTCGATGTATTTTATATTTACATCTTTGATTTGGAAGAACAGCGTATCATCTGTGACTGTACATAGCCTAAACTCAAACTGCCTCGAGAAATATGTAAATAGATATTGGCGATTGCATCTAGAGACTTAAGTATCGCGCTACGCCCCAAGCAATAATTTTTAAAGCATCTGATAGTACCCATGTTCGTGGTTAATATCATAGAAATAAATTTTGAAAAGTTGTGACCATTTTTCTAAATTATTTAAATGTGACATTAAAAAGTATTTTATGCGATCCGTTATTTAGTATTATGAACAGTAAGGTTATTTTTGTTCTTTTTCACTTTGTAATAAGCAAAATGGTAAATAAACCGATTTACTTCCATCAACAGAAAATTGGTGATCATCACTTGGAATTAAAAAAAACTTTTGTAACGTTCAAATTTTTCTGGGAATGAGAACAATTAATATGATAGGTGGCAGCGTAGTGGTAAGGTTCCAGGTTAGCGTGCGAAAGGTCCCGGGTTCGAGCCCAACTTCAGGTCGTAAGGTTTATTTCTTTCTCCGAATGTAGTATTGTATTCTAAATTGATATAATTCATGATGACAAACCAATTTCTCAAATATTGCCAAACCTTTTTTCGGTACGTACTAACCACCGTAAAAAGAAATTTGAATGAATATATGTCATGTATATATATTTTATATATCTTCGTTATACTTTTCAGATATATAATGTGGCAAATAGTTCTATATCCCACATATATAATGGATATATATTATCTATCCAGTATATATCTCATGTATATTGTGACGTATTTTCCTGGATCTCAGCGCGAAAAACAAAAACACAAAAAAACAAAACCGAAAACGCGAAAACCGAAGCTCAAACCGAACGGGAGCGAAGCGCGAAAACGAGAACTCAGAAAACGTCACCTTCGGCCGCCCGCTTCTACGGATGCATCGACGTCCCGGTGGGCGCCAGTTAATTTTTGTTTCGCCGGTATTAACAACCGGGCTAACCTGGAGGTCGGTGGAACGGCCGACCTCCGCAGGGTCGATTTTTGTATCGCCGGAATCGCCAAGCCGGACTAATCTGGAGGTCGGTGGAACAGGCCGACCTCCGCAACCGAAATACACGAAGACAGAACGAAAAAAGGACGAGATCACACAAACGAGAACTTAACGGAACGAGAACTAACGCCGATGCATTCGCGAAAGCGAACGGTTGCGGAAATGCACGGTTGCTCAGGATGCGGGTTATGGTAGAAGGGTCGCGATCCTTCGCCAATAAAGTAACGCGAAATCTCAAATATCGGAGTCCCGAAATTCTTAATTAACGTGAACAATAATTTGTTGGCTTGGTAAGCCACGGGATCGCACACTCGTGCATCGGGAGCGCTCGGCTGACCGGGGGGTCGGAGCGAGCGTAACGGGAATGGATCGCTACGCGATCGAAAATTATCTTAACGATAAACTCACCGGATCAGCATACTTTAATCCCATAATGAGCGGGAACTGCACCTCGTGATGCCTCAAGAACTTCACCACACTCACTGCACCTCAAGAGCATCCCTCAGACGCATCTCGAGCACAGGAAAAATCGGTCGTAAAAAATCGGCACCGAATCCGCACGAAACACAGCTTACGCGAGTCAACAACCGAACATACGAAGTGACAGGTAGCGCGAGCTAGGTACGCGAACCGAAGCGAGAGCGAAGGCCGGAGTCTACGGCAGCGCGAGCGAGAGCGAACGACTCAGCGCGCGAGACAATAGCCCAACGTAAACACCGGTAGCACGAGAGGTCCGAGCAACCTCGAGGACGACTCTCGGCAGACTGACAAGCCTATGACGATATTCTAACGAAGCGTTATGATTATCGCGAGATCCTTAGCCGATAGCTACTGCCCTCTTGAACTCTTTCCAGAGCGTCACTTAAGCGAGAACCGAAACCGTAACGCGGTAAATTTTGAGATTCGTCGCGATCGTTACTCCTAATTCAGGACGTGAAAACAAGGCTCTCTCTCTGAACTAAAACACAGCACAAGGTGTTCCGACCTTGCCCGGACCGTACTAAAACCTCCGCCTGTTCTCCAACGTCCTGCATTACCACCTAAACGGAGTGCCGGGTTTGCACCGGACTTTGACGTATTCGCGACGAAATCTCGTCGGGCTCTTCGCTATTCGTGTTTCTCACTGCTTCGAGATTCTCTCCACCGAATAGATCCGAGGCTTCCGACCTGAACTGAATCTTTTTAGCTTATCTCAAAGCTTCTCACACACTCTAGCTCATCAGCAAAGTCTAAACTGGACCGTTACTCAACGGACTTTTACTTAAACGAGAGCTGGACGGTACCTGGACAGCCGAGGGGCAGTAAAGCGGGAACTATAACGGGCTAACCGGACTAAATCGATAGCCGTATCCGTAAAACGTTAATTAATTTGTATTTTTGTGACGGTGATCGAAAAATCACGTCACAATATATAACATATATCCAGAAATATATTTATGCATATACTTTATTTCCATGGGGGCAACTTATCTACGATAAGGCATGAAAATCTTGAATATGGTAGTGCTGCTGACGACTATTGTAGCAAACTATCGAACCCGAAGAGAAAAATGGGACTACGAAATTTGGGGGATTCGATTAGCATTGTTGGACTATGCCGCGAATCTTTTGCATTAGCAGAAACTGTATCAGAAGCTCTAGCACGAACAGATATCGGTGGGCGGAAGTTCATTACTTTTTCGAGGTTGATAAAGAACGATTCCCTGTACACAGCACAGTCGTACAAGCATTCGATAAAATACAACAATACTTGTGTACAGTACAATTAAAACGGTTCACTAGTAATTGGTATTATTCATTCGTTCGTACAAGTACAAAATTGTGAGTGTCACCACGAAAACATGTGCGAATGCTATGCACCGTCATATGCTATAAGTCGGCCATGTATCTTATCGTTGGTACTGCAACGGGAATTTTTGTATCACATTCCTGAACTAGTTGTAGAATGCACAGGCATGATAGAACAGGCGGTCGCAATTAATGTGGAGCAGCTAGCAACCGTCTGCTTCATATTAGAAGTTGCCGATACGCAGAAATCATATGTAGCTCTACCGGCTAATTCGATCGAGGTAGAGTAAACCTCGTTTTTTTTTCGTCTGTTCTATCGGGCTATCACGAGTCACATAGAATCGATAATTGTGTGAAAGTAAATAAAATTGCCAGCTGCAAAACGTTAATGGCTTTTCAATAATCAAAGCAATATCATTGAATCAGTGAATTCTATAGTAGCATGTTATACGATAATTTTGCTTCCTCATAGAGTAAGCTTTGTTTTAGAGAAAAAAAAGTTGTGTGTGTCGCGAAAAAATCAACTGCTATAACTCAAGAATGTCTCGACCGATCAAGTTGAAATTTCACACACAGTAGGGGGGACCAGGGCAAAATGGGGAAGGTAAGAAATAAAACCTGCTACAACTATGCCGATATCATAGATCCATTACTTGTCACACAAAAATGTATTGGCACCCGTTTTAGAAGGATGTTTAAAAAAAATCATCTGTGGCAAAATGGGGTATCCTTCGATTTGACTCGAGGCAATTTTTGTCAGCTAGATACCAAAAGTCTTGATAGCAAGACAGTCCTGACAGCAATAATTTTGGGGTACCCCATTTTGTCCCATATCGGTATCGCGTTCGTCTTCCCCGTTTGCCCCACTTCCCCATTTTGCCCCGGTCTCCCCTATATGTTGATTATTAATAAAATTTCATTTGACAAAATGCAGTTGCTTTTTTTACGCGATTTTTGTTTCTTGAAGAAGGTTTGTTCGCGCTCTAGCGTGTATAATTTTTTAGCCATCTGGCTAAAATGTGTAAAAACGTAAGATTAACAACGTGTACATAGATGGATTATAATCGCTCGATGATTCCTATTAAATTTGGGGAGAATTGATCGAACCGTTAAAATTTAATGGCATCCAATTTTTTTTTAATTTCATGAAATATTAGTACATTATTTTAGACGGGGAGTACGGAAATAAATATTCAACAGCGCACAATTTTATGTATTTTTTTCGCGCCGAGCACAAATACGACAAAAAAAGTGAGCCGTTGCGGTATTTTTTCACGCTGAACCTAAATTGGTCAGCTGTTTTGCATAAAAGTTAAACACGACGTTGACGTTGACAAAGTTGAAATTTGAATTTTTCATATCGCCTTCTCATAATGTCCTTATAATTCCTTTATTCGCGAAGCTTACTCTATGAAAAAGCCAAGAGTACATAAAGTGCTTTCTCGTAAAAGAAGCTTCGGGAATAAAGGTAACTTATGAGAAAATGATATCAAAATGGCAAGTTTCAACTTTTTATTAGTATTTCTGAGGCTTTAGTGATTAACGACGTCATTTAGTCAGACATCAATAGAAACGGTCATGATGTCGACGAGTGACAGTCTCAACTTGAACGATTTCTTCTGAACAACGCCCCCGATAAATCCGAAGCGCAGAGGAATAACGGAAAGAATAACGACGCGATTACGGATTGGTGCGACCACCCTTGACTCTAATCGAATGGTAATAATTAAAATAAATTTACAAAAGCATAGTTTAAAAACTTCGAAAAACGCCGGAACCCTGATACCCTAATAATTTTTCCCATTGGACCGTGTAATAACAGGGGAAAAGGTTAGTGAAGTGTAGATATAAAAAATATAGTTTGCGGCATAATAACAGGTATCAAGTATGAAGCATAGTTTCAAGTACGAAGCTAATATACACTAGCTTCATACTTGATATTCGAATCTCAATTTATATGTAAGCTTCATTCTTTATACTCGTTTCTCAATTTGTATGTAAGATTCATACTTGATACTCGAATCTCAATTCGTACATAAGCTGTGACGTGGTACGTCACAAGTCCTTCCTTAAACTCGGCTTGATTCCGCCGCTCACCCACCGTTAGACCCGAATATTTTTACGTTTTTTTTTCTACCTATTTTGTGTAAGCTAGCACTCAATTCCCCTTTTTCCCTCCCGTTACCCTTTTGTTTGAATGTGCGCGACTCGAGGACAATATCGACATCCCCCCCCCTCTCCTTGACGGCCCACGGTCAGCAAGGAACGGCAAAGGAACGAGAGCCGACGTGCTGACGCCGAGGAAGGTAGGAGGATCGTGGACGAGGGGAAAAAGCCCTGGAAAAAGCCCTGAGAAAGACCGCCCGAAAAAGCCTCGAAAAGCCGCCGCTGCCCACCTGTCGCCCGCTGGGATCACCGACGCACGGCATCGATCGACGATCCAACGGGGCCTCTGTCGCCATCTCCCGTAGATCGGAAGAAAAACGCCCGTCCATGACTCCGATTACCGACCGAAGCCGACGCACAGGTGCTCTCGTTTCCTACCACCATCAGCGCCGACGCCGACGAAGAAGAAGACCCCGCCATGTCCCTTACTCCGAAAGTATGAGACCGGCAGTCATGAATTTCAAGTCCGAAAAGATATTGTATAGCGTGTGTCAAGCGAATAGCGAGTGTGAGAATAATTACGAAACCCTAAGACGACTCGGCTATTCATTGTACAACGATCAGACTCCTTACGGAGAGCATAGCCCGCCCTTACGACAAATCAGCGATAGCCAAGGGATACGATTTGGACCGTTACGCGGATTGTATAACGACTGAGGCTGTCTGCTGATTTGAGGAAAGTTTGTAACCGATCCAAGTGTGTTGAGTGAGTGAGCCCCGAATTGGCCTGTAAGTTTTTGACCCGTTTTCCTCCCCCGAGCACCCGTTATTTTTATAGAAATTATAAGTAAGAGATTTTGCCTCGTGGTCGATACGTGGTCGGCATTTTTGCACACGAGCAAAGAGGAATCGTGCGCGTGGTGAGCGGCGTTAAATTAGCAATTAGTGATAGTGATATTAGTGAAACAATTTCCCCATCGACCCCCATGAGACTTTGAGACATTTTTTATGTAATTGTTTAAGACCGAGGTAATATTGTAAGAAGCCATCGGATTCGTGTACCGTCCCCCTGAGCCCTCGCCCCTCTCCCGAGTTAGTCCGCCTGTCCATTGCGACAGTGAGACTTTGTTCAAGTTTTGAGTTTTCTGTTTTGAGTAAAGTTTTTTTTTTGAGAATAGATCCGTGCCGTTTGCACGATCTGTTACGGTGCTACACCGTGAAAGTAGCTGGCGCCCATCCGAGTTCATATTTTGTGTATTATTTGATTTTCGTGCAACATTTGTCTGACCAGCTCTCCCGTTAAGCCCCCTTAAAATCCCCATAACTCCGCCAAATTTATTCCGAATATTTCCCCCTTTTGCGTCCCTCTTTAGTAGTGTATCTTGAATAATTTGAACCAATTGTATTTTTGTTTTTCTCCGAGATTATTGTTCAGAATTAAGTATTTGTGATCCAGCCCCCTTTTTTGCGATTATATTCAGTTTATCCCTTACCGTTTTTTTTTTTACTATTATTTAACCCCCGATTTATTATTATTATTATTATCTAACCTTCCGGCGACCTTGTTATTATTTCTTCGCCCTCCAAGTCATTATTATTGCTAGTCCCACTTCATTCTTTAGTTTTTGTTCTTTTTTTTTAGTTCCGGATATCATCACCGAATCCCATTTTGTTAATATTTCGTTACGGATTATTTTTGTGTTATCGATTATTATTAGTGTTATATTTTTCTTGCCCAATAAACCATTGTTATCATCGTTCCCGCCTAGTGCTATTATTTTGTTCGATTTTCCTCTCCCCAACCCGTTGCACGATTTTAGTCCCATTTTTAGTCGGAAATTTATTAGCGATTCTTTTTCCTCCCCACGGGGGAAATAATATCACAAAGCTTCATACTTAATACTCGAATCTCAATTCGGACATAAACTTCATACTTGATACTCGAACCTCAATTCGTATACCAACTTAATACTTGACACTCGAATCTCAATTTGTATGTAAGCTTCATACTTGAGCCTCGAACCTCAATCCGTATACTAACGTAATACTTGATACTCGAATCTCAATTCGTATATAAGCTTCATATTTGATACTGGAATCACAATTCGTATATAAGATCCATATTAATACTCGAATATTCCTTCGTATGTTAGCTTCTGAATATTAGCTTCATATTTGATAGTCGAATATTCCGTCGTATATTAACTTAATACTTGATACTCGAGTATTCTTTCGTATACTAGCTTCATATTTAATACTCGTATATAACATTGTAAATCAGATTCATACTTAATACTCTTCAGCGAAACATTAGAGACGTATAATTTGAGTATTATTGAGTCCAATACGGCATACTTTCAATACGTTCATTTTTAATACTTTTTAAATACTTTTTTTTGCGCGGGTACTATATTATGCATTTCGGAGAAAGAAATAAACCTAACGACTTAAAGTTGGGCTCGAACCCGGGACCTTTCGCATGCTAACCTGGAACCTTAACGCTACGCTACAGCCTATCATTTGACTTTTTCTCATTCCTAGCAAGATTTGAACTAACTCAGTAGCCCGACACAACAGCAACTATCACCCAATAGCAGTGTTTTCGACAAAGAGAACTCCACTTTATTTCACTTTTATCGGAACTACTGTTAACGATATAAATAACCGGATTCAGATCCCACTTCTGAGCTGTAAGAAACCGTAGACCGTGGAGAATATAAAATCGTATATTGGTTGACAAAATATATTATTGGATACAAGTTCGAATATTGAGACGAGATGTGCACGCTTTGGGGACTCTGCGTAGAATGCCTCGCGAGCTCGACGACGCGAGGCGTCTCCTCCTAGTACTTGAGATTGGTGGGTCCTCCGTGTGAGGCCCACAAAGGATCTTCTATGTCCATGTTTTAAACAAAGGGATCGATAAGGCGTCCATAGGCCGCCTGCTGGCTCTGCACCAAGCGCCGGAGAGACGAGTTGCTTTCAATTGTAAAAATGTATTCTCATCGTCGGGAACGATCATTTTGTAGCCGTTAGCATTGAAACACTCAACTACATGTTTCCTTAACCTATCCTCTGTTTGAAAGTGGCATAAAGATCTATTACACAGCCAAGTGGCTGCTTTATGCTTAGATATTTGTGAACTTACGAGTCGCGACATATCTTTAATCCATGCGGAATGGTCCACCGGATTATTTTTTTCATCAAGTTCAATTTCTGTTTCAAGCTTGAGTGAATGTATCGCGCTCATATGAGAGTTTTCTTTACTCACATATATCGGCACGATTTCCGATTTATTTTGTCCACGCTCTATAGCATACACATTGATACACAACTTGTTCACTCGCTCGAACCGTGGGATACTTTCATCGGATACTCAAAATCTTTGTACGTGAGCACTTGACGAAAATCTCGGGATGAGCGTGTGCGATCACTATTTTGTTTTACTGCTGGAGAAAGTGCCGCCGTCACCGCCCATAGGAAGCAATAGATATTGTTGATAATGTTGACAACGGCGCGCTTCACTTGTAGATCCTTCGGAAGACTCACGAACGTTGAAAATCCTCCTCGTAGCGGTGTATATTTAGTACTAAGAAGCTTAATTACTAATAACAATAAGTATATATCTAGAATTATTAACAATTTTTTTTTCCATTTCCGGTTCTGGCAAGGCAACGGGTAAGCCGCTACCCTGCTCGGCGTCGTCGAGGGAGTCGCAGTCGTCGAGTCCCCGTCGAAGTGTCGTCGCACCAGGTGAGTTCGTCTATTGCGCAGCAGCGTTTACGATAATGTCTATTTAGATTTTATTAATCCCTTTTTTATTTTTTCAGATGTCGGGGTTCTTGTCGTCGACGAGGAGCCCAGCTACGATCCTTCAGCGGAAACTCAACGGTGGCCGACGGGGGTTCGGCGGCTTCGACCAAGATAAGTTTTTATATATTATTCTGTATTCTTAATACTAAGCTTAGAATTAGTCTGGGTTTCAATATTTTTTCAGGTACCGCGAGGTAGCGGGTCAACCGCTACTTGGCTTGGCGTCGTCGTATCGCCTCTGGGGGAGCACGTGGCCCCGTCGAGGAGTCTCCGTTGCCTCGTAAGTATTGTTTCTTCAACAGTACTACTTATTTTAATTATTCTAATTGTAACTTTTCTCAGGGGTAGGAGTCCTCGTTGGAGCGACGTGCGTCCTGATTCGCTATCGACGTGAGAAGCCGTTGGAGATCTGACGAAGAAGGCCCATGGTCCTTTCTCGTACGGTGAGTATGTAGATTAATTTAAATTAATTATGATTTAATGATAATAACTTTTTTCTGTTTGTTTCAGGTTTTAGCATGTTCGAGCGAGGAGAGAAAAGCCAGTGGCGTACATCAACCCAACGAGATGCGAGAGGTAGAACGCGAATAGGCCTTTTTTCCAAAACTTCAAAATCTGATAAAATCTGAACGTATGTTTCCATTATTGCGTAAATTGTAACAAACAGAGGCTCCTAACTATTATACTTGCGTACCAAATTTCAACCCGATTGATAAAGACGTTCTTGAGTTCTCGACGACTGAATTTGACCGGTCTGAATCGCACACGCACACATCCAGATACTTTTTCGATGTGTGATTTTTCGACGTTTTGGAACATTTTGTATATGGGACATTCCACCAGAAATTTGCATGATCTTACCCTGACCTCCTTCAATAAACAGTTTTGAAAAAGAAAAGACACGTATTTTTTTATTTGGCCATCCGATCTATATTTTCGACCGTATGATTTTTATAAAAATTTGATTTTTTCAGTAAAGCTACTTTTGAAACCTTAAAATCTTGGAAGCTTTCAATCGTATCGAAAAATTTCTCAAACGAAACTTGTTCCGTTTAAAGTAAACGAAATGATGCATATTTTTCAGAAATCTTCTAAGAAGTCGAAAGTTGCGTTGGACGACGTTAAAGTGGAAAATATCGTTTTTCATCAACTTTGTCATGATGAATATTAAAAAGAAGAAATTATAAAAATTGTCCGTGAAATTATGCAACTTTTGAGACTAGATACGCGATGGGAAGTTTTTTTTTGCGAAGTTTTACTTGATTGGACTTTTTTAAATATGAAAACTCGGCCTTACGCAGACTAGTTAAAATGTATCGATTAGTAGCATATTAAATACATATATCACAACATTACATGTTAATAAGAAACAAATTTTTCATGACTATATTTTGTTATCAGCGTTTGCGGGGGAGGGTGGGGCGTGAATTTTTTAAATGGAACTACTATATTTGTTGTATTCCAACCTGATACCTTTTTTCACGGGACAAACAATTACGAACAAACCCAAAATATTAGGGATACGACGTTTTTTTTTTACAACCCTGGACAAATCTCCTATACACCGTGTGTGTGGTAGATTGCACCTTTTATTCTATTTGATACAATTGTAGTATCCAAAGTTTTCCGAAAGTAAATACCTTTTTGTGCTATCTTTTTCATTGTCAATTGGAATAAAAGTCATGCTTTTTCGTATTAAAAAATGTAGAAGTTTCATTCAAAAAATTGTAAAAAAAAAATTACATGGAATAACCCCCCCCCCCCCCCCCCCCCCCCTCCGCAAACGCTAATAATAAAATATGGTCGTGAAAAATTTGTTTTTATTAACATGTAATGTTGTGATATATGTATTTAACATGCTACTAATTGATACATTTTAACTAGACCACGTAAGACGGAATTTTTATATTAAAAAAGGTCCAATCAAGTTGAACTTCGCGATAAAAAACTTCCCATCCCGTATCTAGTCTCAAAAGTTGCGTTATTTCACGGACAATTTTTATAATTTTTTCTTTCAATATTCATCATGACGAAGTTGATGAAAAACGATATTTTCCACTTGAACGTCGTCCAACACAACTTTCGATTTCTTGGAAGATTTCTAAAAAATATACATAATTTTGTTCACTTTATACGGAGGAAGTTTCGTCTGACAAATTTTTCGATACGTTTGAAAACTTCCAAGATATTAATGTTTTAAAGAGTAACTTTACTGAAAAAAACCAAAATTTTATGAAAATCATACGGTCGGAAATATGAAGTGGAGGCCCAAATAAAAAAATACGTGTGTTCTCTTTTTCAAAACGGTTTTCGCGCAAAAATTGGCGGAAGCATTGAAGGAGGTCAGGGTCAGAGCGTGAAAAATACTGGTGGAATTTTTTTTTCTGGTGGTCCAGAAAATAATCTTTTCCGACTACCTATTTCAACAAAATATCCCACCTGACGCGGTCTGGGTCAATGACTGCCATGGCTCTCGTTGGCGATTTTAACTATTATAAATTTCTTTTGGGTGCCGACTAGATTAGGATAACTAAAAACCTTTGACAATTAATTTTCGGCTAGCGTTTACTATTAATAGAGACAATCACAGGGATGGTAGGATTGGAGGACCCGAAAAATTACAATTTCGAAATCATAGAAAAGAGAATTTATGCAAGAAATGTGAATTTATTGTACTTTGACTTATGTCGATTAATCCAATTATCTTCCAGAATACATAATTCACTTATCTTTTGACAATTAATGATCAAACGCTAATCTATTTTATTGACAAATCGATTACACAAAATATTTCTGTTGATAAACTATCGACGAGAGTCTTCGTAATGATTATTTGTCGATAGCTTAGCGAAAGACCCATATTTTGGCGCATGCGTAACGCGTCATGGGGTCGCCTTTTCAAACCTGCAAATCAGATGAGCCGCGTGGCTCAGCTCTTACTTTTGACGCGTCGATACTTTGTCTGATTGCGACGAGAATGAAGATCCATACAATTAACAATTAAAATAAAGACATTTACATGAATGGCATGGAAAAGAACAATTAAGAAAAATAATTATCTTACATAATTAAGTTGTATAAAAAACCAATCTCATGAAAATCCACCAGGCAATGAAGCCACAAAGACGCTAGAAGAAAACATGTCCAGTTTGCATCTATATGCAAAGTGGTATACAGAGCGTTAACAGCCGGACACACGAGTGTCTACCAAGTCTCACAGTTTTTACTTTGATTTAATATTTATTGATATTCACGTTGACTTCTCTCAAAAATTCTTATCGTAACGGTTTTCACAGGCTTTAACATAATATCCGCTTTCAATTTGATATCGCATATATCTAAGATCTCATCTTTCTTCAGAACGTATCGGCGCAAAACCGTCGCGAGAAGAACTTTCATAGCCATCATCGCGTATTTGAGTCCTGTAAATGATGTAATAATTATTCTGCATCTTTTATCCTTTGCGGCTTCGAATTATCATCAACAGCGATGTACCTAGGCAATTTCTTGGTCCAGCACTGAACGGTACGTAGCAATATGGATGACGCTTCGCAACTTCTTCCGGTAGAAAACGATCAGGATCGAATTTCAAAGGATCTGACCAGTACTTTTCTGATCGATGAAGCTTCAAAATTGCGAGAACTACAGAGCTTCCTTTCGGCAGAGTGCATTCCCCTGTGAGACAAAGGACACATCATAGATATCTAATGCGCATTTATTCATTGACATGGACATTATGGTCAAACCTATATTGAGATTTTCGGTAACCTGACGCACAAGGATCGGACCGACAGGAAAAAGTCTCATGGTCTCTTTAATTACTCTCTCTAGATAATCCATGCGACTAAGATGTTCATTTCTTATCGGGGCCCCTGAGAACACTTCGTCGCCGTAGATTTCGCACAGTTCTTGATAAGCTCGTCTCTGTGAGATCAGTCCTCTGTCATAATCTATGCCGGTAAATTGTTCCAACACGCTTGCGCTTTAACTTACCTGAACCTCTGGAAAATTCGCGAGCATTAGCATAGCGAAACTGTTGACCGTTGCAGTGGTATCGTTGCCCTGTAACAGTTCGTTTTCACACATTCGCCCATATTACATAGCATCGACACTTTAATCATTTCATTCTCACCGCTATCATCATCGTATCGACTTCTTCGCGAAGCTCTTCGTCCGTTAATTTTGTACCGTCATTCGACAACTCTATTAGCAAATCCAAAAAAGCTTTTCTCGTAACCGGTCGCTCATCTGTAAAATTATTCACAAAGCTTTAAAATGTTTGACATAGGATTTGTAGAATCGTCACGGTGGCTGAATCTTTATTTATCTAACGTACGTGCACTCTCGTTTTCCACGCGGGTTTCTTTGTAAAAGCTTTTCTTCATTCGAATAACGTTATTCGTGACACCGTGTAAGTACTCCACGCACTCGTGTTGGTCTCTTCCCAATTTGGTGAGATTGAAGATGAAGTTGGGGTGTAGCCAAATTTTGAATATCCTAGTAAAAATCACCTCAAATACTCTGAAAAAACTACTCATGAGACTTCTACTGTGTTATGTTGATTATAAATCAGAGCTTTTACAGTTAGTTACCTCTTCGCTGAAGTTACGTAGCGACAATTTTTTTCCGTTTGCGCCTTGACCGTGACACCCATCGCAGTTTCTGCAAGGATCCCTCATGAATCATTATTGAACGATTGCTCACCATTAAGAAATAACTATTTGCATGATGATTGGAATATGTGCAATGGTAAATTGGCGGATCATTCGGATACCCATAGGATCTCTCAACGGTGACCGCTAAATGGTAACTATGGAATTTCTCAATAGCGACCACTGTTCGACTCAATGATAACGGTTGAATTTCTCAATATTGAGCATTAAATTTCTCAATGGTACAACTATGAATTTTTTATTACTTAACTAATAAAGAGTTTATAATTAAATTGTAATTAAATAATTTATTAATTTTGCTTTCTCATAGAGCCAGCTTTGTTTAGGTGACAAATTTTTTCCCAGATTTTAATGAAAATGTGTTCAGAATGTTCCAAACATCGAAAAACCATATTTAGAAAAAGTGATATCAATCATATTTAGAAAAAATGTCTGGATGTGTATGTGCATGCGTGAATCCGGAGCGTAATCAAGAACATGCTGAAATTTCACACACAGTATGTGTGGTCAATAGTCGATGTTTCTGCGAAATAAAAAATGTGCAGCTGTTGCAATTGTTTTTTTTGTACGCAATTTTCAATTTCGTATCGAAAAATTTGAAAATGGACATTTTAGAATTGCTTTCTAATTAAACGTGAAAATTGACATTTTTATATTGCTTTCTCAAAATTTTCCTTTATTCACTAAGCTTTCTCTGCGGGGAAGCCAAAAATAGAGAAAATGCTTTCTTATAGAAGAAGCTTTGTGTAAATAAAGGATCATTATGAGAAAGCGATATGAAAATTTCAATTTTCAACTTTTTTTTCAAAAAGTAGAATGCGTGGAAAGAATAACACACATTTTATTCTTGTAATATAGTATGATTTATTATTGTCGATGGTGTCGCATCTTCGAACTTATTGTTTAAGAGAAAACTTGCCTCTATTGTCGGGATCAAATCGATAACCTTCACCTTAATAGGGTTTGGGGCCTGCCACTGAGCTACCGATCTCTTGCGAACGTCGTTGGTTTGCATGGCATAAAACGTGCTTTTGCATCTTTATGCCTAGGAACTTACTAATTTTCAATCCCACTGCACTATGCATAGTTTATAGGTTGAGGATGTATCGTAACTTTTTATTTGTGAATGTTGATATTGAAAAAAAAAACCTGAAACTCGAACATATTACAAATTAAAAAAAAAATATTTTGCTTCAGTTATTTGTGTCCATAAAAAATAGAACATTCTAGTAAACATTACGACAGTATATTTACTAGGATGAACATTGATCTGTTCTCTGAATGATAATAATGATCAAAATTGGTGGCAATTAGTCCGTATTTGGTAATTTCTCATTTAAACAACGAATGCATGTGTAGAAGGGTGGGTCGAAAATGAAGTTTTTTTTATTTTTCTGCTCTAAACACTCGAAACGTTAATTTCCGATTTAAGAAAAAGCCTCGTTAAATGCCACCGCTGTAGCAACATTTGTAGAGGTTGCTCAAAGAAGTTTTATGATTTCTATACATTTAAAACGTCGAAAAAATTGTTTCTGTTATTAGGTCACGGTAAGACCTCGATTTTTGCTCCCTCAATTTCCTCAACAGTTCTCACCACGGAGCGAATATCAATTGGCGCAGCAAGTTCTGAGCCATGCTCGATAGCGAGTATGAGTGGGGCATGCGCAACCTCGATTTTGGTATAGGTGTAATGCGGAGCCGGTCCCGCCGCAGGGAACGGAGTCGAGGTCCTAGTGTATGTTATTTCATAATTTCAAAGTAAGGCGGAGTCGTGGTGGGGGCGTGCCTGTCGAGACACTAGTGTTGGCAGTCTCCGGTTTTGAAGCTTTAATTTAGGTGCATTATCAGCGGGCCCAGTCATAGTGTGGTTGGAAGACGGGCTTCAGACTTTTCCGATTCGCCTGAGCTATATAACACTCGCTGAAGAAGAAACATTGAAGAAGGTAAAAGAGTGTGAAATGTCGGGAGCACCGTTTTTTGAGGTTAAGGGTCGTCGCATCACGGAAGGCATTGAATCTGTCGGCTCATTGTTTTTTAGTGCTAAAAATGGACCTAGTGCTGCCACCTCGAGGAAAAGCCTGGTCAGCCTGACCCCCATGGCAATATCGCCACCTCTGTTGCCGGCCGGGGTAAAATTGCCGCACCTGTCACCATCATTCTCGAGTACCAACGAAGAAGAAAATAAAAATGCAAGCGGCACAAGAAGGCGGTGTCGACCAAGAAAATCCGCTAAATCCATAGGCGAGAACAGTCTTTCAATTAAAGAGTTCCTAACCAACAATCCGAAGGGGTCAGCAACCGTGATGCACCAACAACTTCTCGTCTCGGATAGGACATCATTGGACTTCCACGAGTCCTCAACGGACTGGCAGTACGAGAACCTTCGCTTGTCTATTCCCGAAGCTGCAAACAACTCGCGTATAAACGTGATTGCATTAATCCAAGAAGGAAAGATCTCCAGACACAAGCTCTGGTTCGACAAAGATTGCCGCTCACTGAAAAGATCGCTAATATTCAACCTCAAAGAATTAGATCGCTTGAATTTTTCTGAGAGGGAAAAACTCGTTACATTGCATGTAAAAAACAGTTTTGTGGTCTGCTTGAGGAGAAAAGGTGTACGTATATCAGAAGCATACAAGACAAGAAGGCGAATGTAAGTGAGGCAGGTCAATTCTGGGAAATTGTTCGGAAATGTTGGCCGCGAAACCTGGCTTCTCGCTACGGCCCACCAACAGAAACGTGGACGCGTTTTTACGACGATATTTTTCCACCTAACTTTTAGACAGCTCGTTATTTCTCGGGGATCTTCACCCACACTTAGATCGTCCTATTACGTTTGTGGAGCTGGCTGTGTGTCTTCAACAATTAAATTCGGGTAAAGACTCCGGGTTCGGATTGTCTTCTGAACGAATTTTTCAAAGCTTTGCTACCAAACTGGATAAGCTACATACATTCGATGTTCAATGAAATCCTCGATACGGTCAAAACTCCTCCCGCCTGGTCTGAAGTCGTGTTATTCATGCCACACAAGAAAAGTGATAGGTCTGAGCCAGCAAACTACAGAGCCATTGCTCTCGTTAAAACAGCATCACCAAAATGTTTACACAGATTCTTTGCACACGTCTGAAGAAATGGCCAGAAGACTCCTGAAGGCTTCCAAAATGTCAGGCGGGCTTCATTGAGGGTAGATCATGCACAAATAATATATTTGTCCTCCTAAGTGCAGTGCACCTTCAACTAAGGCTCGAAGCTAGAAACGTATACGGAGTTTTTATCGATTTTAAACGGACCTCTGATTCTGTTTCCCACGCCCTCTTGTAGGCCATGCTGCATCGCTTGGGCGTGAGCCCTAAAATTATTAGGAGCCTCCGAGATTGTTACGAAAACACCACTCGTAAAGTTAGAGTAGGTGGAAACTCTACGAATGTGTTGACGTCGTTATATGCAGATGATCTTATCATCTTTGTACACTCCCCGACAGATCAACAAGAAAGTTATTATTTCTCGAGAAATACTGCACTATAAATAGACTAGTAGTTAACATAAGTAAATAAAAAATTGTAATATTCAGGACAGGATGTAGGTCAAAATTTGCGAAGTCACTAAACTTTGTGTGCGGAAGCGAGCGGATAGAAATGGTTAGCTCTTACTCGTATCTGGGCGTCCCCATGGGGTTCTCGGCCCTCGGTCATCTAGCTGCGCAGGCGGCGATTGAGTAAACAAAGATCGCAACGGGTTCCTTTCTTGAAATTCTCGCGAACGGAAAGTCGAACTCGTGGGCTGCAACACGCAAACTGCACGATAGTATCGTGCGAGCTACCGTACTGCACGCTGTCGCAGCCAGAGGGTTCGAGTACCTAAATACTATTGAGGTCGTCCAAACGGTTTTTCAAAAGATTCTTTCAAATGCAAAAGAATACTGCCAATATTGCCTTACGCCTCGAACTAGGAATTACGAATATTGTTGAGTCGGCAATGCGTCTAATCTGGGGCTGGTTAATAAAGCCGCAAGCTTGAGGATCATAGAATACCCCGATTGTGTCTTAATAGGCTGATTGACCTTGCGAAAAATCCCGCGACCCTGCGAAAGTTTAACTAGACGGTTTCTCTTAGACATTTTTTAAACGAGGTCGGCCGACAGGACCTTCAAGGCAGTCTAAAACGACAGTGTTCGCGAAATACCAAGCCCTCCTGGTAAACGTAGATTACGTGGCATAGAACAATCTTGTGTCCAAATTACCCATCCCCAGATCACTAGACGGCAGGTGCGTCGGATACCTTACAAACCGCTGTTCACTCACCGTTAACAAAATTAAGGCTCAGATTAGACGATCAAATCGATATGTTTGCAGGCTGACTTGTAACAAATCGATATATCGCTTAACTCCACTGGAAATATGCCGGGCGTGCAACATGAACGTAGACAAAAGTCTAATTCACTTTCCGCTTGTTTGTCTTTTTGTATACGAAATTTTCCAGTTCTGCTACCTTAACAAATTTGTGGTCTCTGAGGAAGTTTTTTTTGCGTTTCTAGAAAACCCTGGACCGGCCTCGGCTAAAGCGCTGTACGACTTCGTAGCCAGCTCGCTCAGGCTGCGCGCGTTTGGTCTGGGTATTTGACATACGGTAATGTCACAATTTTCCGAGATTTCGTTTTGGTGAGCTTTGATAAAAGTGCCTGAGCAATTCAGTAAGTCAAGCGAGAGACCTTCCATGTATTACTGATATTTCTTCCTCGTAGAGGAAGCTTTGTGATGGTGACATTTTTTTTCCAGATTTCAATGAAAACGTCTTCACAATGTTCCAAGACATCGAAAAATCAAGTTTGGAAAAAATGTCTGGATGTGCGTCCGTGCGTGCGTGCGTGCCTAAAATGTTGGCTATAAAAATGCCTGGTAGACGTTTTTGTTAGTTGTCTCTCCGGGACTGTAATTCTATGTATTTTTTCACGCTGATCACGAATCAAACACTTATTTTATTCGTAAATGAATATTTGTTACTGAAAAAATGCTCTGAAAAAAAAAATCATGAAATTCAAAAAATTCAAAATCACAGAATTTAAACATTTCAATCGACTTTCCTGAATACGAGGATGGAATATTTTTTACGCGCTGGCCCTGAATCGTTCAGCCGTTTTGCATAACACGTTGACGTTCAAAAAAGTTGAAAATTGAAATTTTCATATCGCTTCCGCGTAAAAGCTGAAAATTGAAATTTTTATATCACTTTCTCATAAGGTTCTTTTATTCGCGAAGCTTCCTCTATGAGGAAGCCAAAAATACAGACAATACTTCCTTATAGAAGAAGCTTCGCGAACAAAAGAACCTCATGAGAAAGCGATATGAAAATGTCAACTTCCAACTTTTATGAGAAAGCGATATACAAATTTCAATTTTCAACTTTTATGAGGAAGTGATGTGAAAATTTTAATTTTTTGTTTTTATGAGGTGTAATGATCGAGCGGAGATTTTGGGGAACCTGTAGATGTTGATATTGCAGATGGACGGGCGAAGTATCGAAGAGAGAAAACATATGGTGATCACCGGGATTCGAACCCGGATTAATCGGTTACTGAGTAAGAGCGCTAACCACTGCGCTAATGTCACCTATATGCTTCTCTCATTCGAATCGTCCTCTTATATACAATGCAGGGCCGTTACACACCCCCTCTCACTGAAATCGACGTCCTCGTCGACTGTGTAGAGTTGCGAATCTCGCATTACGCGATAACTAATACAGCCATGGTACCGGTGCCTATTGCCAGGCCCTTGCTCTCGTCGTCGGTCTTATCGCTTTTGCGTTGCCGTCCTATATATGCGGGCTTCTAGGACTGTGTCTCATGCCGCTTTACCTAAGAGTTGTACCGTGGTCGCTTCAGATGCGTTGTGTGGACGTGTTTATGTAATTCGTCACTTCTGACACCATGTAATGATCGAGCGGAGATTTTGGGAAACCTGTAGATGTTGATATTGCAGATGGACGGGCGAAGTATCGAAGAGAGAAAACATATGGTGATCACCGGGATTCGAACCCGGATTAATCGGTTACTGAGTAAGAGCGCTAACCACTGCGCTAATGTCACCTATATGCTTCTCTCATTCGAATCGTCCTCTTATATACAATGCAGGGCCGTTACAGAGGAAGCGATATGAAAATTTCAATTTTCAACTATATGAGGAAGCGATGTGAAAATTTCAATTTTCAACTATATGAGGAAGCGATATGAAAATTTCAATTTTCAACTTTATGAGGAAGCGCAATGAAAATTTCAATTTTCGTAGTGCGCGCGTTTGCTCTGGGTATTTGACATGCGGTAATGTCACAATTTTCCGGGATTTTATTTTGGTGAGCTTTGATAAAAGTACCTGTGCAATTGAGAAAGTCAAACTTCATGTATTACTAACATCTTATTTTATGTTAGACTCTTGCTGTGCAGATTTTTGTACTGTATAGTTTTGTATTTTTATACTCTTGTCTTTTATACAATTGTATTTTTTATAAGCTGATGTGATATGCGTCTCAAATACCATGACACTCTTTTCCCCAACCTTTTTTCTTTTCTGAATTTTATTTTATGTCTCCCTCTTTCCTATAAGGGCTAATGTGTACCCTCAAAAGCAATAATGAACTACTACTACTAATTTCATTCTAAGGCCAACTTGCCACCCGCGTAACCCCCGTTGTATTACAAATCCAACCAACCGCGTTTCCGATCAGCGGCCAATAAAGATAAAACTACGACAACCGGCTCATTTTTCGTAACATTCTCATTCCCCTCCCGGAGTCGACTGCCGTAGAAAGTTGTAAGGTTCATGGGGGAGAGTAAGGTCAGACGATAATAACATACGTTTGTATGTTACTATCGTCTTATCCGACTCATGCGAATGTTTGCTACGAACGCTTGCCGCGCGTTGAAAAAATGTGTTTTGTCTACGAAGATTATACCTCAGCGAAAAATTAAAAAATTGACCCTGCTTAGGGCTCATTTTGAAGAGCAATGATTGAGCTATTGTGACGTTGCAGTTGACCATTTAACGTTGCTTCCTTTAATCTGGGTAGCCAACTTGGTTTACTAGTGACTTGGTTTACACGTGATGAACTGCTTGAACCGTTTATTATAGCACGAACTGGCAGAGTGACGACGTACGGTGACTTACCTAACTACATAAGAGGGTGGTTCTTATAGGTATGTCTGTGGGAAAGCGTGGTTAGTGGAAACAAAATTTGGGAGTCGGAGTGTTCAGGAAAAGGTGTTGTGGAAGAGGTCAGAGGGAGTTGTCTAAGATTCTTGGAAGGTCAGTCGATATTGAGAAAAGCGGAATAGAGTGTCTGGACGTAGTTTACGTAATGCATGGGCGCAATGAAAAAAAGCATTGTTATGTTTGTCCTTCTCAGCATTTCCTGCATCTACGGCAAGGAGATTTCTCTGCCTATTACACGTTTATCGTATGTGATGCTTTATCAGAACAATGCCCAGTTTCGAATCTAACTTTTCAGAAAAGTATTCAGGGACGGGCTGAGAATGCATGCCAAAAGAATTTAAGTCAATTATCACCATGTGGTGTTTATTACGTCGAACGGATATGACACTCTGCGTGATGAAATAAGAATCTTACCGATTCGCACTGCGATGACCGACACTGACTCAAGGCTACTATTGACTTGAGAAAAATCGACGACCTCGTCTTTTAAATTTTTAAACGATCGCTCTTTAATTTTATTAAACCACAAATAATTCAGAATGAAACCACAGTTATCCACAAAGAATTCAGAATAATTGATTAATGTTTGGAAAATAACAAAATTAAAATGTTCCTTAAAGATTAGGGAATAAAATAAATGATTCGATCACTTGCGATGATTCGAAAGGAAATAATTGTTCAAATGAATTAAAATGATTGATGATGAAACATGAATCTCGGGGATTTGGAATTCTTCGTCCTTCCTTCCTTCCGTCGCATATTCAATGGATGTCGAATAAATCGATTATAAATGTTAAAGATGATGAATAATTGCCGGTGATGAAATAATTTATTGGTGAAACTCCGATTTATTTGTGAGTTGATGTATTTAAATGATTTGTTTAAGAACTGACTCAAAATTGAATTTTCACATTTCAATAATTGTATAAATCAAGACTTCAAACAATAATCAACCAGCATGTACAATAATAATTTTCCGGTATAAATAGTAGGGGAAAGCAGGGCGAAATGGCACAGCGGGGCAAAACGGGATAATGAGTAAAAAGGCAGTTTTCCAATAACTTTTGCATGGTGATGCAAAGCAACCAGAACTGAACACAGCTTCGATTCTGGTTCTAATTTTATACGATATTTGGCATTGTATGAAGATTCTAAAAAAGAATTTCCAAAGGCGTACCTGCGATTCTTACGTTTAAAAAATAAACAAATAAAAGTTTAATTCATATAGATTCGTATGAAGTCGACAAATATGTAGATAAATGAAAGGGGTTTGTCCTTAGTCTTCTTGAAACTTGTTTTGAAATAGAGGTTCTTTCATTAAAGCTTGTTGGATGTGTTTCCCTCGTTTGCCTTCTGCTATACGAATTGATTTTTTTATTCGTTAATTTTTTTAGTACCCAACTCTAACATCCTTCGAAAGTTGATGAAAAATAAAACAGTTAATGTTGTTATGCATTTTTTAAGTGCCCTATATTTCCTGAGATATTCTAATATTTAATGAAAAACGTAAATCCTGAAGAGTGCACTTTAAAAATCTGAAAAAATCATAGAAGCACTTCTCAATCTGGCAAATTTTAAAAAACATCTGAGAGGTCGATCAAAGAAAGTGCCCCAGTTGATAAAGAATGCCTCATATGTGCATTGCTTCGCATTGCATGTTGGAGAGCTAAGGTACTGTCTCCTAGAGCATCCCAGTGAATACGTCTTATTGAGGCAATATAATATGGAAGTCACATGTAATGTACTATAACGTTTCGATATTCCGTGGGAGCGGAATATCGAACTCATGATTTTTTAAATCGTCTTCTTTCCAAATGGAAGGTAAAAAGTTCGTTACTGGACCGGCTGGATATTGTGTAGGGAAAGGGAATTAGGGGATTTCTTCAGCCTTGCAATTCGGGGACCAGAGTTCAACTCGACGTTCAAGACCGAGTACTATCCTTCCTCACTGGATAGGGTTTCAAAAATAGTTTTATCCTCGCAGACTCACCTCTTGCGAGAGTCTGGTAGAGTGTCTCAACCCCCGTAGAAAAATGTCGTATGCGAAAGTCTATCCAATTGAGTATGGGTGGAATGTGGGAAATCGTACAGGAAAGAATATTGGGTTGAGTATAATCTGAATATGGGTTTTGTTCAGTTCCCAGATTCATCCCACACACTTTTCCAGACTCTTTGCCAGTCACCGCGTACGACTTTAACAAATTTCGAGCAATCAACCCCATACACTTTTCCAGACTCTTTTCCAGTCATCGCGTGCAGCCTCGAAAATTCTCCCACCAACCGCGTTAATAGAACATTTTCCAAGGTTGTACGTGATGACTGAGAAAGAGTCTAGAAAAGAGTATGGGATTGATTATACTACAAATATTTTCGAGGCTGTACGCGATCACTGGGAAAGAGTCTGGAAAAGTGTGTGGGGTTAATGGCACGAAAATGTCAACGGTCGTTCGCGATGGGTGGTAAAGAGTCTGAAAAAGTGTATGGGATAAATTTGGGAACTGAACATAACCCATATTCATATAATACTCCCAATATTCTTTCCCGTACTATTTTCCATATTCCACCCATACTCAATTTAATACACCTTCCCATACTACTTTTTTCTACGCGGGTAGTAACGTGCTAGGTACAGGACCGCTTGCGAGAAATAACAGGGCCATATTCATCTTCCAAGCCATCTAGCGGCACAACCATTCACTATTAACCATTCCAATTGGTTCAACCGTTGGTCTGATCGCTAAAAGTCGACCATAATGAGATCTGACGATCCTCTAAGTTAAATCGTGGAGGATTAACTAGAAGTTCACTTTAAAGCGGACATTATGTGTGCGCCCGATTGAGTCGACATCAGTCAAGTCGAATAACGTCGACTTTCAGCTGACTTCCCCATAGTTTAAGTTTAATCTCAGTTGACGAACTAGAAGTCTAGAATCTCAAATTGACCGAACAGAGTGTGCCCAATTGAATGAACACTTGGTTAATATGATGAAAGCTGACTCTTAATTAATGCAATATTACTTGACATCGTTTACTCTTAGTTGATAAACCAGAAGTCGATCTTAAATTAACGAAACAGTGTTTATCCAATTGGGTCTACAAGTCGTCGAGTTGATAAAAGACGACCATTTATTGACCCATTATTCCTTCTAGCTTAATCTTAGTTGATAAACCAAAAATTGACCTTGAATTTTCCGAACGAATTTTACCCAATTAAGTCAATAATTCGACAAGTTGATCGGTCAAGTAAATAAAAGTTGACCAAAAACGAGCCGGTTGATGATTTTTAGGTAAGATTGACTCAAAGTTGACTAATACTTGACCGATTTCGGTCGATAGACCGTAAGTTGACCGTAAAAACGGGTCAAAACGGTCCGCTAGGGTAATCCACGGCGAAATTGTATTTATCATTAATTAGCCTTATCATGCTTCTCTTCTCCCCCCATTATTTGAATTAATGATGTACGAAAGTTATTGTGAAAAAGCTGGCACGCCAAGTTTTGGTACGCCATCTCAATGTACTATCGCTCGATTTATAAATATGATTGAGTTTTTCGATTTTTTTAGGTTGTTTTAATAAACATCTTTTTTGGAGGAATTTTTTTGTCTCCGAAAAACTA
Source organism: Amblyteles armatorius (assembly GCA_933228735.2). NCBI lineage: Eukaryota > Metazoa > Arthropoda > Insecta > Hymenoptera > Ichneumonidae > Amblyteles > Amblyteles armatorius. Next base: position 8,396,660 of record OW121690.1, read on the forward strand.
CAACTTTGTAAAAATGAACGATTTGTAGATCCTACATACTTTATTGGAAAAAGAAATAATTGTATTGTTGATGATGTTGATATGTGACAGTTTCTCGTAGCTGTTTTTCGACAAGATTGGTGGTGGCAATGTTTCAGTATACATACCATTAATTTAATGGTAACCGTTCGTCTGGCAGAGGTATATTTCCATAACGGTATATGATAAATCTGATAGAAGAGAGTTGGCACACTCGCAACGATATTCTACGATTTATTAAAATTTTACTCACCACATATTATGTCAAGGGTGCAAAGCGATATGTAGTGAAATATATCGAATTCACCGGCTTGTAATTCATTTCTCATCTGTTGCGTCATAACTTCCGACTGCTTGCCGAATACCTCTACGAATGATTCCAGTATTCTCGAATTGAACGTTGGCATTATTAGCTTTCGATGAATTCGCCATTTAATAGCTACGGTAAGCGTGCAGAAAAAAGTCGCGAAAGTAAAAAATATTTTTAATCGCATATCAAGTTTAAGTGGCGTCCATGGAGTAATTTCATTATACGCAGAACGCCCGTGTGTTTTTAAAATTGTGAAATATTTTTACGTCATCATTTCTACATGCGAAGGATATATCAAATAAAAGCGTACGTGTATCGCCGCAATAATCATAAAAGCGAGGATTGCACAAATAGTATAAAGAAATACGTGGGTTCATTGGGGTCCCAGCGGCTCTGATGCGTGTCACGTACGTACATATAATAAACGACCCCACACTTCCGCCAGAGATAATTGAACGTCTTGTAACTGAAGCACGTTTCTCTGTACTTGGAGGAAACTCACCTGGAGCCGTGAATAAACCTGTTCCCAACCAAGGACGAACGAACTTATATAGATCTTCTTTTTCGATGGTTTTCGGACTGTGGAAAATTGTCTGTAAATGCAAAACGCACGACGAGATTAATATGTATAAGCAAAAGGTGGATCACGTATGTTGCAAAATTTAGGTGTCTATCGTGCGACAGAGAATGCGGGCGGAAGTAAGATAATCATATCGCAGAGATAAAAAAAGGAAGTAGTCAACACAAGCAAGCGCATGTATTTGGTTCGCTAGTGATGATATAATAGTTCAGAGTCTCATAAAAAGCATCACTGTATCACAAGTGTGTTTGTCAGGTATAAAGAATTACAAGGACAGGTATCAGAAAATTATAGGAGCGCTTTAAGGTAGTTCTGTTCTGTTGGTTCTGTTGCTTGGTATTCGTTTCGCATAAGTTCGAGAAAAATGAGATAAAAATGAGATAAAATTGCAAATACTTCTCGATGGTATAAAAATCTGAAAAAAGCGTGCAAAGTGATTTGCACAATTACTTTCTAATGTTTTACATTTTTTCACATAACTTCCTCTATGATAAATTACATTGTTCCATTTTGGCTTCCTCATAGAGGAAGTTATGAATAAAAAACAGTTTTCACAACAAAAAAAAAAACATTATGAAAAAGCGATACAAAACTTTCAATTTCCAACTTTTATGAGGAAGCGATATGAAAATTTCAAATTTCATTCAACTATTTTTAACGCAATTTTCAATCGATTATTCAGCGCTGATTACGACAGTATTGCTCATGTTACTCTTTGCGTGGTATTTGATACTGAAACTCGTGTCAGGCGTAAAAAAAAAAACAAATGGCAAATTTTCAAAATCCCACAAACTTTAAACGAGTTGATCAATTTTTGCCAAATTTAATACGACATTGTAAAGTATTCGTCCATTCCCATGCCAAATTTAATCTCGATACTACCATGGTTACTCAAATGATACAGTTTTTAGTAATTTAAAAAAAATCAAAATTGCGTAAAATCTGATCCCTTCGATAGATTTTAGCCAAATTCAATACCAAAGGTATTGAATTTGGTTTGTTTTGTTAATAGTATTATTTTTTTATGCATTTTAAGGACGATTGCTCAATATTTACGAAAGTTAGAGCTACCACAGACATTTTTTAAAAATTTCGAATTCGCGTAAAATCTCTAAAGGGGCCTCAATCTTTATGAAAAGTACACCGACGGAAGAGACGTGATCACTCTACTAGTGTACACAATTTCAACCCGCTTCTGAGCGACGCACGTATGCACGCACGCGCGTACGCAGACATCCGGACGCCAGTTACAAACAAAATATCAAAAAAAATATTTCACGAAAACATAGCTTCCTGTATGAGGAAGCAAAATTCGTGCACATTAAAGGTACTGGAAAGATTAATTTTTTCAGATTTTTAAATTTCCTTTGAATTTGTTTTGTGTGGAAAAAAACAAAATTCGAAGCAATTTAAAAAAATCTGCAAAAATTCATACGTATTCAGAGAAATGAACGAGTCATTTTCGTAATAAAAAAAAAAAGCTTGCCGGGTAATTTGTTAAATAATTAATTTTTTCTTTGATTTATTAATAAAGTTTGGACTTTTTTTATGCAAAATTAATTTTTCCAGTACCTTTAAAATGCATGCATTTTTTCAGATTTTCATACCGTCGAGAAGAATTAGTAATTTTATTTTTTCTCCCATTTAATCTAATTTTTTTCGAACTTGTGCGAATTGAACAGCAATCGGCAGAACTACCTTAAGAATCTTTACGCAAATTCTAGTAAGTCTTCACTCTCTGGTAGAGCTGGCACCTAATTATATCATCACTTATATAATCAACGTGAGAACAAAGTTTCCTTGGGATAGCTGACGAGAGCGCTAGGATATTTCATTCAATTATTATACGCACCTTCATCTGCTCGGCGTCGTGTACTACAATAAATAGTCGATTACCCAGCCATATTCTGAATGGTGAAGGGTACGAGTTTAGAAGTTCCATAATTTTATTCAGTATATCTGAAATGTTCAATCAACATTTCTCGGTTGTTTAATACTTGATTTTCTTGGCGATAAAAAAATTAACTAGTATGATAGTCACCGGCAGTATTCCCCACGAAGTAATGCGCGTTTCCAATGACCGGAAGAGTTCGTGGTCCGGGAAATTTGGCAGCTTCGATATACAACCGTAGTCGTCCGAAGTGATATAGAAGTAGAGCGACGATCCCGCATAAGGCAGTGGTGATAAGTATTACTCCGGTCATCGCAATATTCATTATTGGTCGAATATATGATGTTGCGCCGAGAAATAATATTTGCAATGTGGTGTGCCTCACGAAAAAATACGGTATATATAAAATACAACACTTAACACGAGTAATTCCGACACAATAGGTGCGTGAAGTTCTCTTCACCAATGAGGACTGTCATCAACCTGGTTAAGAGTCCGATGGAGGATTCCCCGTAGCTCCCCACTGTTTCATTTAACTCCCGCCGCGTCTCCTGAATATCAAGTAAGTCCAGCGAGGCTCTGACCTTACATGAACATCAGTGTCGGACGTATGGAAGCCAAGGGTAATACTAGTCATTGTCCGGCTGTGGAATATTCTTCAATGTCTCGCTGAAGGCAACAGGGTCATGTTTAGGTCAATGTAATTGTATTCTATTTGCCATAGTAGAAGACGTTTATTATGATATCAATGAAACGGACTGTGATTATCCATACGAATTCAAACATTTTTTTCGATTGGTGCTCTGCTCTATTATTAGATTAAATTATCGTATTATCGACTGAAATTTGTTTATACATGTTTCAAAGATTGAACTTTTTTATGTTCTAATGAAGTATGTAAGGAGAGAACGTATGGCAATAAAAAAAATGAGATTTTCATATAACGGTCTTGAAACATGTTGTACATATCCTAGAATGCCAAAAAAGCATTTTCCAATTTCTGTGTGTTTCCCCGTGTGTAGGCCTCTTTTCCGAAAATGCAATAGTGCGTGCGTGCGTGCGTGCATGCGTGTGTGTGTCTTAGTCTTATAAATTGTGGTTTTGATACTGAATTCTGAATTAATTCATCCATCCTTTTTAGTAGATTACCTTTAATGTGCAAAATATGAAGAAAACAATTTTTAAATTGTCGAAACAAGCCACAAAAAGGTGGAAACTAATTTACACATGGCTTCCTCATTTATTACAATTTTGCGTATAGCTTCCTCTATAAGAAAGTTCGTTGATCGCTTTTGACTTCTTCATAGACGAAGCTCTACGCAAAATTGTAATAATGAGGAGGCCATGTACAGATTCCTTTGCACCTTTTTTCGTAACATAAAAATGTTTACATCTCATAAAATTGAAACGATCAAGATTTATTGCAAAATTTATTGTTAGAAATCGCAACTGATATTTGCGGATTTCATCGTTTTGAGGTAATTTTTAATCTATTTTTCGGCGCTGATGACAAAATTCTTACTTTTTTACTCTTAGCTTGATATTTCATGCGTGTAGAGCGTGAAATTTTCCAAAATATAAAAAAAATTCAAAATCACGTGAAATTTAAACGGTTTGATCCATTCTTGACAAGTTTTACACCGGACATTGTACGGTATTATTTTATTATTTTGACGAGTTTGAACGCGATACTTCCAGTTATAATAATAATAAATCAATTTTATTGCTTCTCTAGAATACATAAATATTCTTATAGTTAGGGGAGTAGAGGTGGAGTTCCTTACATCTAAATAAAAAGATGTAAGGAAAAGATGTAAGGAACAATTAATAAAACAATACAAGACGGCCCTGCCTAGAAAATCCTATAGATACTGATTAAAACCGATTGTAACCCATAGGATTTCAATCGGAATGAATAGTCTTAATCGGAGAGCAATTTGCGTTCCCATTGGAAATGAATAGATATCAGTAGGTTTGAATTGGCACATGAAATCAATCGGAACGTATCGTTATTATCCGATAAAATTGGCTTCCCGATAAGAAATATTATTTTTCGACGACGTATTGGTTTGAATGAGTTTTTTGTCCTGGTAATATCCCATAGAATGCTTCCTTTCCCATTGAGATAACGAATCGGATTGTATAGGAAATTCCCCCATTTTAGTTTTATACAAGATTTAATCGGAAAGTACCGTTGAAAAGTAGCTCTATATCGAGCTCATGGGATTGAAATGGGTTGTATTCTTTGATCATATATCGGGATCTATCGGTAAGTATAATGTCTCTATGGGAATGTCTTGTCCCGTCAAACAGCCGGATTCAATGTGTTTCTTTCCGATAAACTGTCAACTGGAATGAATCAGCTATCGTTGACTGACCTCAATAACTGAATCTCTATAGCTATTAACAGGAAATTGCGTATTGCTCCCGAGTCGCAATTAATCGGAATGAATCGGCTAGAATTTACCAATTTCGTCATCACGTTTCTTTCGGAATGAATAAGAAACGGCAACTTACAGTTGAGCTAAAACGCAATAGGTATCAATCTGCCTATGATCACAATGCTCAACTACAGACTTTGAATAGGAATGAATAGGGGGTGATGAATCATTCTTTAATTGGAATCAATCGGAATTTACATACATTATATATATATATATATATATTGGTTGCATGTGCACATGAGAAACGAATCTATCGGTATACATCGGTATTGACCTATTTGACTAACTGCGATTTGAATTATGCAACAAGAAGCAATCGGTGAAATCCTTGTCGGCTCAATACTTCTATGGGAATGCATCGTCCGGCCGAACAATCGGATTCAATGTATTTTTTTTAGGTTAACTGTCTACTGGAATGAATCAGCTATCGTTGTCTGACCTCAATAACTGAATCTCTATAGCGATTAACAGGGAATGGCATATTGCACTCAAGTCACGATTAATCGGAATTAATCGGCGAGAGATTGTCAATTTCGTCATCACGTTTCTTTGGGAATTAATAAGAAACAGCAACTTATAGTTGAGCTAGAACGCAACAGGTATCAATCTGCCTATCATCATAATGCTCAGCTACAGAGTTTGAATAGGAATGAACAGGAGTTGATGAATCATTCCGATTGTAAATTCCCATTGCACGGGATAGTCGTCTATGGGAAAATATCCGTATGGTTCCGATTTAAATGTAGCGCAGACAATTCCCATTCAGAGCAATAGAATTCACCAGTTTTTTCCTGTAGGTTCCTATTAAATATTGCTACTGATAGCGGTTGATGCCGATAAGATCCCATTGACGTAAACGGCTGAATATTCCCATTGATACCGATTCATAGGTTACGATAGGTTACTGTAAATTCCCATTGCACGGGATTGTCGTCTGTGGGAAAATATCCGTATGATTCCGATTTAAATGTAGCGCAGACAATTCCCATTCAGAGCAATAGAATTCACCAGTTTTTTTCTGTAGGTTCCTATTAAATATTGCTACTGATAGCGGTTGACGCCGATAAGATCCCATTGACGAAAACGGCCGAATATTCCCATTCATACGAATTCAAGAATGTACCATACCATTAATATGATTTCCGATTGAACTTCATTACTTCCGATTAGATGCCAATAGGATAAGTCCATATAAAACCGAATACGGAGCAGCAGTCTACAGTCAATTCATTCGTCCAGGTACGTAGTACCTATTTGTTCCCATTGAGTACAAGAATAGTTATGAATTGGAAATACCCCTGACAAAAAACTCATTCATACCGATTCATTTTTTTTAATCGGTTTTAATAGGATTTTCTAAGCAGGGGGCACTACTCCAGTATATCGGTTGTTGGTTTAAGGCGAACGCTCTTAGCATTACAGACCTTGTTATAAAATAAAAGACTCTTTATATCGTCGATTGTTTTGGGTTTGCATTGCCCCCGAGATGCGTCGCGTCCACCTCCACCAGTTAAAAATTCTTAAAATTGAATAGCCCAGTAAAATTTTTTGTCCTTTATTCCACTTTGCGTGAGATGCAGCAGTCTGTTCATATAGATTTTCGGCAGACTTGAGTCGTTTAGTTTCAGGATTTGTATGTGCCAGTCCCGCATAGCCTTGAAAGAGACGCTCGTTAGAGCAAGCTCCAAGCGTAAAGCCCAGTTTGGCGTGGAGCGGTTCAGAAGTAGCAGACGCTTGTAAAAGTCGGTTTGAGCCTTCTCTATATAATCTCTATATCTAATTCCTCATGCGGGAAACGCGTATAATAGGGTCGACGCGACTAGACTATCGTACAGTTTTTCATACTCTTGCCAGGAGTCGCACCTCGCTCGTGCGAGTATCGCGAGTGCTGTGCCGATAGCGATCTTAGATTTGTTGAGAGCCGCTCGGTCTGCGTTCCACCCGAGGGAAGATGTAGATAGAGTTACGCCTAGATAATTGTAGGTGCTTACAGTTTCAACGACTTCGCCTTTATATTTTGTGAATCTGCTACTTTGTGTTTTCATTCTACCTCCGTTAGAATGATTGACTTTTAGGCCATTATTGTCGGAATATTCTTCCAGGGTGTTTAGTTTCCGCTGAAGGTCAATGTGTGAATCGGCAAGAATCACCGTGTCGTCCGCGTATAGCAGCATAAGCAGGTCGTGCATACCATCAATATTCAGGCCAGACAGGCCTGAAAAAATTTTCGAAGTCCGAAATAGATAGTAAAAATAGACGCGGGCTCAGCGTTTCACCCTGAAGCACGCCCTCCGTCACGCGGAATTCGGACGACATGGCATTTTCGACTTTGATCTGTACTCTAGCTTTATCATAGAGGGCTTTCAGTATTCTAATTATTTTAGCGCTTAATCCTAGGCGGGAGAGTTTCGCCCACAGGTCGTGATAGGGTATCGAATAAAACGCCCGTTTAAGGGAGTCTTCTAGTGTGTTTTGTAAAAAAAAAAAAATTCTTTTCATATTCTTATAGTTTCGGGTCATAAGAATGTGTCTCAAAAATGTTAAAGTGATTTTTGTAAAAATCGCCGGGCAACGAAGGTTTAGCCGATGCGACTCTGTAGAGCGCGTCGCTCGGTTCTTCGCGCGGCAGGTAGAAAATATACCCAGGCAGATGGTGCCGAGCGTAGCGTGTAGCACGTGTCAATTCTTTGTTGTCCCCTTATATGATCTCGTCCGAAATTTCCGTTACAAGCGATCAGGACATTCTCGACCTCCGAGCAAAATAAACGCGAGTTTTCGAAGTAAACATGGATCCGAAAGGTAATCGAGGTGGTCAGAACCGTAAAGCGACGGCGACAAGAAGAAAGTTCAGTGGAAATCAATATACGTTCGTAAGTGAAACTATTTGCTAGTACATCAGGAGTAAAGTTGAGGAATACTGCAGATGTGGAGATTCTGATTAGTAGAGAACACGGCTATTGTATTCTCAACTTCTTTTCGGTTTTTTCTGCCATCAGTGCACTTGTTGTTTGCAAACAGTGTACAAAAAACATATCGTCCGGCGAAACAAGACATCGTGGATTGGGTTTTAAAATGGCAGTGGAATGCAGTTGTGGTGTGAAGTATATAGACTTTTGTCCTTTGATTGGTAACGCTTTTGAAATAAATCAAAGATAGCTTTTGCCACACGACTCCTTGGCGTTGGTAAGAAAGGACTCGATTTATTCTGCGGTATTATGGATATTGGCCACGGACTTGCCGTGAACGCTTATTATGCATGTCTAGAAAATATCTATTGTGCAAGCGAAGCAGTTTATAACATTGTGACGAGACAGGCCGTTGAGGAAGAGAAGGAAAAGAACGCTCAAGACGGTTATCAACCATCGGAATTGATTGTGTCTGGAGACGGCACGTGGAAAAAAAGAGACGTCAACTTGCTATTCGGCCTCACCACACCCATTGGCATATACAGTAATAAAGTAATTGATATAGTCGTGAAATCGAGCTTTTGCCAAGCGTGTAAGACCTGGGAGAACAAAATTGACACTGAGGAATACGAAAATTGGAAAAGCAATCACGACGATCAATACACGAACAATCATGAAGGTTCACCTGGAAAAATTGAAGTAGATGCGGTGAAAGAAATGTTCTTACGATCTATGGACAAATATCAAGTAAAGTTTAGGTGATATGTTGGAGATGGAGACAGTAAGACATTTACAACTGTTTCGGAGGCTATGGTGTACGGTGAAAATTTAGCCATTGAAAAAAAAGAATGTGTTGGACACGTGCAGAATGCGGTAATCTGGTCGTGCGCGGCGAAACATTTGTACAGTGGCAAAAAAATTGTGGAAATTGCGACTTTCTTGGCCACTTGTATTTTTAGAATTGTGCAAATCATGTCTACGATGGGACTCAAAATCGGGTATAACGTTCATATGTACACTATCGCCAGAGACAACGAGCGCGTCGAACGTTCGAATAAGCGGGCATCTTTCGCGGCAAAAGAGGCAAGGACTGCCAGAAGAAATGAAAAAGCTGCTGAACATGACTTCTTCGAAGCTGACGAGGGTATCCTGTATGGCCTCGGTATAGCCGACTAAAGATAAACTGCTGACATCAGTCAATATGCACTCTATAACCGCATGGGAAACTTTAAACGCATTTTTCTCAAAATGACATTTTTTTAATCGGGCAGGCATTTTTCTCAGAAACTACTGGGCTAATCGACTTGCAATTTTGCACACATGTAGAGTACATGACGGGCTATCGTTCGGCGCTCCATTTTTATTATTGCTTTACAATTACTATTTTTCCGGGTCACGAGGAGTGAAAATTTTACTGTGAAAATCAGAGTACAGTTTGTGAAGCGCCGCCAATTTGTAAATTTTTCATAAAATTTTTTATTAGAGGGCCGAACGATAACCATATTCGTAAAGAACAGAATTTTAAAAAAACGTTTGTTTCAGATGACCAGGATGGCCACAATCTCAACGCCCGACTAAAAAGAATTTTGCGACATGACCTGGGCTACATTAAATATGTTGCCCATTTTTCTTTTGATCGTTTTTCTGAATTTAATTCCCAAAAAACCACCTCGAAAATGGGTGCATACACTAGAAGACTCGCTTAAAGTCTAGGAAGATGGCGTACACCTCGCGGCCTCCTAGTTTTAGTTGGAGTTGAACAGTTGTAATAAGTATAAGGATGCCATCGACACAGCTTCTGCCCTTGTGAAAGCCTAGCTGTGACTCTGGAAGGACATGGAGAGCTTCTGCCTACAGTTCGATTCCGTTGTTCAATACTTGCGTAAATATTTTCGTGATCGAGTTGACGAGTGCGATTCCCCGGTAGTTTAGAGGGTCGCTTTCGTCTCCTTTTTTGAAAATCATTTTCAGTGCGACTTTTCCCCAGTCATCGGAGATTTGTTCCGTAGTTAATGTGACATTGAACAGATTAGTTAGATAAGATTTCCAGTTGTTGGGCAGTTCTTTGAGTAAGTCATTCGTTATCTGATCCGGACCAGGAGCTTTCCCGGCTTGCAGCCGGCCAGCGCTTTCTCGACCTCAGGATAACTTATGTTTCAGTCAACAAAGAACAGTAGGCGCCCTGGTACAAAAAATTTACTGCGGTGCTCGACGGATAGACTGTAGAGTAAAAGTCGTTCCACGCGGCGATATTTGGGGCATTATTCGAGTTGGCTCTCGATCTACATGATTTTACCGCGGACCAGAAGTCGCATTGATCGCTGAGGTTGACAAAGCGATCCCTTATTTCTTGCATATATTTACTTTTCTTAGTTACTAGCAATGTTCGAAATCGTTTTTTATGTTCTAGGTACAAATGACGATCAGTGAGGCTAAAATTGTTTTCTTTGCATATCTTTAGCGAGTTAGTGAGGGCGCGCTTCGCCTCTTGGCATTCTTCGTCAAACCAACGGTTGGAAGATTTTTTTATGTTTGTTGTTGGCAGTAGAGTGCTCGAACTTGCGTTCACTATTGCGATGAGGGTGCATACCGGCAATCGAAGCCGCTTCTTTGATAGCGTCGCAGAAGTTTTCGTACAACATGTTAGCCGTGAAGTCAGGTACAGTTAATAATTTATCGGAGTTTATTAATGAATCGTGAAAATAGTGAGCGTTGTTGGCTATCCACTTTATTCTATTACTCCCGGGAAAAAAGCCTGCCGACTCATCACATTTAGTGCTGTGTACGATTGCACTTTCTTGTTCGTCGCACCAAATACCTATTAAAAGACGCGGTAGGGTCTCGACACCGAGTACTTTAAAAAAATTTAAGGGGGGATTGTATTTTTTTCGCTAAATTTACCGCTTTTTGGGAATTTTTTTGTGAAGAAACTATACAACAGATTGATATGAAACTTGGCATGCAGGTTATCCGTCAGTTAACTATTCGCAAAAAAAATTTAAACGATTTCTTCAAAAAATCCGCCCCCAACCACCCTCGACGCGCGATGGTCTATGTTGATGCTGCGCATGATTGGAGCCTTCGTATTCATCCTACAACAAAAACCCTAAAGCATTTTCTTTAGACACATGTAGCTATGGTTTGACGACGGGAATAAAAATACAAAAAAAAATTGACGATTCGGTGACGTTTTGAACTTAAAGTATCGATTTGTCGATAAAAGTTTATCGATTTTTTTGTTATAAATAAAAAAGTATTAAACGTATTCCTTTTTTGTTTCGTCAAACGATAGAAGGATGTCGGCTGAGCATTCTGTCCAAATTTGAAGGCAATCGGTTTAATAGTTTTTCAGAAATTGTGCACAGAAGTTGTAAAACAGCTGTTTCGAGAAAAACGCGTTTACAGTTATGAGAACGGTTTATGGGGCATATCGAGTACTTACAGTATTTGTAATCTAATCCGCTATGCCAGGGCCATACAGGATGCCTTCCTCTGCTCCGAAAAACTCGTTTTGTGAAGCAGTTTTGCTTCTGTGTCTTGTTCGAGTCTCATTGTTGCGTCGAGGCTGCGACTCGTTGATCTCTGTATCCGCTGCTGATCCCGCGCATCGGCGAATACGGACGATTTCTGACCAACGACGATTCCTATCACTGTCATTGTTTTTAGGACTGCTGTGAAGCCTTCGTTGAAAATCCCTGCGGCCAAATAAGCCGCGATGTCGATCGTTTTCGCGCCGCAGTGAAGGTGTTTAGGTGCGAATTGCCAGACGGTTGCATTGAAGCTTTCGTGTTCTTTCACATTTTTCAGTCGCGAGCCCATACGCTTCCCAACGTGCCCGGCGCTTTCCTTTTTCTTCGCAATCAAATCATTGCCCTAAGGTTTGTCTTCCAACAAGGCTTTGAATGTTCGGTGTCGCCATCGTCGATGTATTTGGCGTACCTTACTTCATGCATTTCCCCAGATCGTCGGAACATGTCTTTGATCGCGTCAACTTCCATCTTTCCAGCTGACCCACCGTGATTTGCCGTACATTCACTGCTGTGTTCTTCGAACCAATCGTCGTACTCTTCGGTGCCGGATTTTGATTCCCGCAATTTACAAGCGTGACAGTAAGACGATTTCACTACAAGGTCAACCACTTTGCTTGTATATTTGCCGATAAGTGTCGTGATTCCAAACAAGGAACTATATCCTCGCTTTTTCCATGTTCCGTCTCCCGACACAGAAACATCTGTCACTGGATTTCCGTGCTCAGCATTCTTCGCTTTCTCTTCTTTCACTGCCTTTTTTCCATACAGCTCCCATACAGCTTTAGCTCCACTGTAAACGTTCTTCAAGGAGACATAGTTCAAGGTTGTGCTGAGACCTTGGGATATATCCATCAAGCCACAAAATAAATGTATGCCCTCTCTGCCAACTCCCAATAGTCTCATTACAAAAACCATTCTCCTATTTATCTCGCACGATTTGTCATCGACGAGAGGACAGGAATTATCGTATTGCACACCACACTTGCACTGGACACTTATTTTAGAACCCAAGCCGCGAGAACTGGATTCTCCGAATTTGATAATCCCTTTACACTGTTGACACATGACGAGTTGCGAGATCGCAGAGAAAACTGATAGGAACGCGATAATGCGATATCCATGACCCGCGTCCACAATGATCTCTTTGTCTTCCGCTGTCGACAGTTTCTGGGCCGACGTACTTGCAAACGTCGTTTCCGTTTTTCGAGTGTGAACATTCCCAGTAAATCTTCTTTTCTTCGGTCTAGCAGCACGAGCATGAGAATCACTTCCCTGTTTTCGATCCATGGTTTATACGCGTCCGTTAGCAGTAAGCTCTCATTCGAGACTGAGCGAATCTCCACCGAATATTTCGACATGGCACGACCTTTAGGACTCGTCCTTCGTCGAATTCAATGCCTATTGTCTGCTGTCCCGTTATTGTTACGCTCCGCCGAGCAAGAGATTTGAGCAGCTGCCGGACGCGCTGACCGCTGCCGTGCGGCAAGGAGCGTGCGGCAACCGCGAGTCGACATGCAGGTATAAAATCGCTTATAACTTTGTCATTTTTGAGAATTTTAATTAAAAATTTCGCACACATATTCTCAACATTTTGAAGAATATGAAACAGCAGTCACTGAGAAATTGATTTTTTTGGCGAAAAAAAAAATCCCCCCTTAAGCGATAAGCGAAAAATTTAAGCGATGAGCGATATCAAAACGCTACCAAGTATACTTCAATATGCCAGAAGTACATATTTGCCCTCCATTACCACACAAATGAATCATTCGATCGAAATGCTCACAAGATTTTTTACTATAGAATGCCTATCCAAGCATTTCGGTTCATCTAATTACGAACACATTCGTTCGGTGGATCCTCGTATATGATGATCGTGATCAGCGATCGATCCAAAAATTTTCGATTGTGCGTGAGTTAACGCGATAATGTTCGGTCGTCTCGATCTCGGCAACGACGCATCGCATCGAAATTTTAAGGACACTTTTACGATATAATTCGAACTCAAGCTTTCCAATGCGCCTAATTACGATCATAATCGTCCAGTGGTTCCCGAGATATGATGAGGCAAACCTGAAATACGGATGTGAGATGAGTTAACACGAATTTTCTGCATCTCTATTTCGATTATACCTTGGAAACGAAGAATCAGATTGAAATGATAATATAACTTTTATGATACATATTGGACCCAAGCTTTACGGCGCCCACTTTCAATGAGCATTGTTCTATGGATGCTGAGAAATGTTCGTCGTAATAGTAGTCGGGTGACGGCTGTCATCTACGTGTTTATTACGTGCTACGGAAAAATTCTTCGGGAATCTTCACAATGGACCTGGTGAGTTATTTTATTTGCTGCTTTTATCGATCTCATTTTTTTCAAATTTTTTTTTATTTTTGGCCTTAACCTCAATTTTTCATTATTTTCTTATTAATATTCATTTTATTTGCCCTAACCTCAAAAATATTATTTTGATTTTTGTTGTAGATTCAGTCCAGATAGCTGAAAAAACCTCTCGTCACCAAAAGATGTGTTTCTAACCTTGGACGATAGAAAAATAAATGCTAACAGAGCTGTGCTTCCGTATGAGATTTTCAACACCGCTTCATGGGAATGATAGAAAGAAATTGTATAATTGATAGGTGCGAATGAAACTTTTACATATGAAGGACAGATTTTCTTCTCAGCCGTAAGAGGTTCAACTAGTGGGGACAAAATGTATCGTCTGCTTGCGAGGGCTTTGATCTTAGCTCTCAGTACAAAAGCAAAAAGAACTTTAAAAAAAAAAGTAAAAAGGTACGCCAAGTACACAAAATTTGTATTCTCGTTCAGAAAATATGTGTATAAAAAAAACCTCTTAAAAATGAAAAATATGGATATCAAAACAATCTAAAAATTTTTTTTTTTAAATGCCTACCATTTTTTAAAATTTGTATCGTCTTATTATCTAATATATATAAACAATGTTGCTGTTTTGTATTCTGGATGTCAAAAATAAGTTAAATCAAAGCAAAAAATCACTTTTTTTCGAAAGAGTAAAAAGGTACGCCAAGTACTTAAAATTGGCATTTTCGTTTATAAAATATGTTCATCAAAAAACCTCTTAAAAATAAAAGAACATGCCTATCAAAACAATCTAAAAATAAACATTAAAAAAAACTTAAATCATGTGAGCCCAGCAATGGTATACATACAAAAAAAAATTTTTTTAAATTTATTCATCAAAACAAAATCAACATTTTTTGTTTAATGTCCCAAAACAATCTTAAAAAAAATACAAGATGCAAACAATCTTGACAAAAAAAAATAAGATGTTAATCATATTTATAAATCGGAACTTTACTTCTGAAATATCGAAGAAAGAAAGGTAGGACGAGGAATTCTAAATTCAACATATTAATTCTTTTGGACCCATCTGACATATTCGACCAATCGATTCATTTTTCGAATCATCGTAAGTCATTGGAACTTTCAATTTTTCCATTCTCATCCATCTTCAACGAATATTCTATTCTGCTTATTTTTCAAACCTTTAATTAATTATTTTGAATAACTCAAAGATAAATAATATTCGATGCGGGATTTAATTAAATTAATGGAAGATTGCCTAGAAATTAAAAGTTGAGTTCATCGATTTTTCATCGAGGCCATTCAAGGTAGAGTAACGAACCTGACAGTTCGCGATAACGTTAGCCTTGACTTAGTGTCGCGCAGCGCACCGCGAGCCATCAGGAGTCTTATTTCACTACGCTACTACGGTATGTCAGCCCCACGCGAAGCGTCATATCAGTTCGAAGTAGTAAACATCGTAGTACGCATCGAGTAGAATTAAATACCGAGCCTTAGTAAACACCATGTGGTAATCATCGACCTATATTCTTTTGGCATGCATTCTCAGCCCATCCCTGAATAAATTTCCGAAAGGTTAGATTCAAAAGAAGCACTGTTCTGATGAAGCGTCACATGCGATAAACGTCTAATAGGGAGAGAAATCTCCTTTACCGTAGATGCAGGAAAATGCTGATCAGGACGTAACAATTGCAACCTTTGATCTGTTAGTTTTTTTCTTTCGGGATTATTCGGAACATTTTTTTGTTTGCTTCAGGAATGCCATGGGAAAAGCAAATAAAAAAAAAAGAATATAAAAAAAAAACACCGGGCGGACCTTCTCGAACAGAGACCGTCAGAGCTTTTGGTCGTCTACTGTATATCATTGCGAAGGTTTCCCTACCAAAGATAATTATCGACGGGGTAAAAAAATTCCGGTTCTAGGTGGATGGAGCGAACGCTTATTAACGTGTGCTTATTTTTTAAAATTTTGTTCACGTTTGGCTTCATCGATAAAAGTCGGTTGCAGACGGGGCAGTCCGGGATGATGGATTCACGCGGCAACAGGTTAGTGCAATCGGCACAATGGACGGCGGCATGTCCGAATAGATGAACGAAATCGACTGCATCGTTGCATATTTGGCAAAGCCACTCCGCGTCTGATGAAATTTTGATTGGTTCGCCGCCTTCTTTCTTCAGAGAAATTTGTATTACTTCGACGTCCGATTTTGTGTCGGAAGCAACATCTATTGATTCGACATCCGCCGATTCTTCGTCAGACAAAATTTCAGTTGGTTCAACTTCGCTAGATTTTTGTCTTCTAAAATACGAATATGAAAAAAACATAATTTATTTTACATCAATTTGTGATCAATAAAAACGGCAGTAAGATTTTCGATTAGAAAAAAAAATTGAACTTCTCGGCAAGCCGATTTTTTTAGCCCTAAAATATCTCTATAATACGATAGAGAAGCTAACTTCTATAAAAAAGTTCCACTTCGCAGTTAATTACGCGATATATATTTAACAAAAAATAATGCGAAAAATAATTGCAGTCTTCGTAACGGTAAATTTTTTAGAACGTTTGTGTAAATATTTCTTTGTTATCTCTTCACTCTGTTCCGATCGACTCGGTGCGACGGATGTGATACTGTTTCGAACGATTCGATGTAATTGCAGGAACGGGTCTTTTCGTAATGATAAGGAGCATCGGGATTTAGAGATTTTATTACGTAATCAGGTACGCGACTATTATCATATACTTTACACCTAATGCTACCAAGTGCAATTTTGGAAGATTGATGTATATAGAGGCTCTACTGCGTAAGAAAAAAAAATTGCGCACGCTAAAAAGCGTGCCGTACTGTTTTTCGAGCTTATGAAAAATACAGTCAATGTTTTGCTTACCCACTGTACATGTTTCTATGCTAACTCTTAAAGTTATCTCCCATCGCTTACAACCGGGCAAGTTTTCTTTTTACGTTTTCCGTTTATAATCTTTATGGCCACTATATGAATTAATTTTCACCAAGTTTAATTTAAAAACTGAATGTACTTGGCAATACATTTGAAAAACTGATTCAATATTTGCCTACTTTTTGCGACATAGGGACAAAAGTTAAGTACATCAAGTTTTTTAAACCATTTATGGTGTTTTTGTTATTAAAATACAAGATATCATTTTTTCATACTATACGGCTTATGCAGAAGCAGATTTTGGAGAATTATAAGAAAATTAACTATAACAAACACAGTTATTAGTTGCATAAAAAAATACTTCGGAAATATTAACAATGGTTTATCAAAACGATAACGGCAGCCAATTAATTTAGTCGAAAATCAACCTGAAATTTAAAATAAAATGGAGTTTAATATTAACACGGTTGAAATTTTGTTTGCTTTTATATCCAAATATGAAGGGCCTGGAATGAATTACCGATTCGAACACAAAAAATCAATAGCTGTGTGAGAAGGAAATAAAAAAAGCTGCAAACTGAAATTTTCATGTGGCTTTCTTATAAAAGCTGCAAATTGAAATTTTCATATGACCTTCTCATAATGTTCAATTGGGGAGAACAAGAACAAAAAGCTTTTGAAAAATTAAAAAGTCAACTAATCGGATCGGGAATCTTAGTACATTTCGACGACAAATTACCGATTGTGCTTCCCGCCGACGCCGCGCCGATTGGAATAGGAGTCGTGCTCGCCCATAAACTACCAGACGAGACAGAAAAACCAATAGCATATTTTTTTAAAACCCTAAACAAAACTCAACGGAAATATGCACAGATTGATCGAGAAGCGCTGTCGCTGAAAGAGGCAGTAACACATTTCCACCAATACTTATCAGGACGCTCGTTCGCTTTGATTACAGATCACCAACCGCTCTTGGGAATCTTCGAGCCAAAAAATCGAAGTTCAGACCAAGTATCTCCAAAACTGAAAAGATATAAAATAACGTTATCGGCCTACAACTACAAGTCGAGCTAGCTGCCAGCAAGAAAACACGGAAATGCCGATTTTTTTGTCAAGATTTCCGCTAGAAGAGGTAGAAAAAATCGGCGACGTCCTTATGCTGGAAGGCGTGACTCGAAACCCCGTGTCAGCAGCAGAAGTAGCTGACGAAACCGACAAGGACGAAACACTTAAGTTCATAAAGTTGTGGTTAAACACAGCATGGCCGCAGAAAGCAGAAAAAGAACATCACAGTTTTTGGTCGAAAAGGAACGAATTATCAATCGAAAACGGTTGTTTATTATGGGGCTCAAGAATAATCGTTCCAAAAAAACTCCAACCTGAAATACTAAGATATCTACACGCAAACCATCCAGGAATCGTTGCAACAAAAGCGTACGCTCGTTCATACGCATGGTGGCCCGGCGTAGATAGAGAGCTCGAAATAATGATTAAAAACTGCGATCAATGCCAAGAGACACGGCAAAGTCCGCCGAGAGCACCGATACAGCGCTGGGAAAGCCCGGATAGGCCTTGGACCTGGCTGCACATCGACTTTGCCGGCCCATTTCGAGGTCAAACTTTTCTCATCGTTGTGGATGCATACACCAAATGGACAGAAGTATGCCGCATCCCCTCAACAACATCGACCAACGTCATTTGTGAACTCCGAGGACTTTTCGCTTCGTTCGGTCTCCCCGAAACTATAGTATCAGATAATGACACATCATTCAGATCCGAAGAGATGCAGAAATTCTGCAAATGAAATGGCATCGAATTTATTTCCATCGCACCTTACCATCCATCCTCGAACGGGCAAGCCGAGCGGGCCGTCCAAACAACGAAGCAGTCCTCGAAAATACTGAAGGTATTTTCAAGGCGACTGGGAAACAAAAATCAGCAGACTTCTCCTAAAACAGCACACGACACCGTCGAAGTCTACGGGAAGTTCACCAGCGGAGATGATGTTGATCAGAAAACTGCGGACTCCTTTGGATATACTATCACCTCAACACACAGCCCAAAAATCATAAAGGATACGCCTGTGGGGGCTCGCGCGCTACAAATCGGAGATTGCCTAAGAATGCGCACACACAGAAAAATGGGTCCAAAATGGACCAGGGCAACAGTTGACAAGAAAACTGGGCCACTATCTTACGAAGTACGAGAAATAATCACAGGAAATTTACACAAACGACATATCGACCACCTACAACACGTCCCAAAGCTGATAATGCGAGAAGAAAAATCAAAAAAAGAAGATGAAACGATGACAGAGAAGAACGATGTACAGAAAAAACACAATTATAATCTACGCAGAAGAAATCACTGAAACACAGCGCCAAATAGTTTGAGATCCTTTGTTCAAATTAGTTTTTTTCTCGATCATCCCTTATCATCTTTATTTTTCCTCTCTCTTCTATCTGTCCAATTTTTTATATATTATATATTTTTTATATTGTATGCATCAAACAAGAGACATTCTTCGTTATGTTTATTAAATCAAATCTAGAAGGGAGGGATGTCGCGTACGGCCCTGCAGTGTGTCCCACGCGGAGCAGGCAGTCACGAGAAGGCGCTCGCCCGACGCGGTCTCGCTAGCTCAGCGGAGCGAATGTATAATGTAAAATAAAGCTAGCATCGATATACTTGTGTTCCCTTGATTCCGTACCCAACAATTTATCAACTGTTTTTTCCTTTAATTATCTCGGCTGTTTTTCATTGCCCCTTTACAAAGACTCCGCCACCTTCCACGAGACTCTCTGAAATCTCAACATTTTTTCTGGTCCTTCGAGACGGATGTCGTGGAATTGTGGTATTTCCGTAAAATTCGTCAAACTCATCTCATCGATGAACGCGTCGTGTTAACGTTTAGTGCGATTACGCGTCAAGGGCTATCGTGACGCGCTGACTCTATCACTATCGCACTGCTCAGGAGTTTACCGGCATAGCTGACGTGTCTTATGTTTACTGAGAAGCAATCTAACACGATGTTTCAAACAGTGGCCGAGATCACCGCAAGACAAGGTGATCTTTTCGGAGTCATCAGTCGGGCTATGAAGAATGTCGGGAAATTAGAAATCGCAAAAAGAACTTCCGCGCACATCAAAACAAGGATGGAGGCATTGTCAACGAATTGGAAGAAATTCCAAACGAATCACGACAGCCTGTGTACGCTAAAGGAAAAAGAACGAAAATGCTTGCCATATTTCGAGACAGAGCTGTACGACCAATGTGAAGAACTCTATCTCAATCAGTCGGCAGAAATGTACAACATTTACGAGGACATGCGAAAGAAAGAAACATCAACACCAACGGTGACCGCCAGTCCCGCACCGAGCTCTCGACAGCTTCCTCGTATAAATCTGCCACGGTTCTCGGGGTCGTACAGCGAATGGACGCCGTTTCGAGATTTGTTTACTTTTATGGTAAGCACCAACAACGAACTATCAGATGTCGAACGGCTACAATACTTGAAAATGAGTTTATCAGGTGAGGCAGCTCAACTCGTAAAAAATATATCTATTACCGGAGATAATTTCGTTCGCGCGTGGGAAACATTAGTGACCCGATATGAGAACAAGCGGGTGCTCATAGACACTCATCTCGCCGCGTTGTTTTCTGCTCGTCAACTCTCGCAAGAGTCGTCCGCGGAGTTAAAATCACTACTCGGTGACGTAAAAGAAGCGACCGGTGCGCTCAAGGCTCTCGGTTGTAGTATAGAAACTTTGGATCCGATTATCGCGTTCCTAGTATCGCGGAAACTCGATTCCGAATCGTTAAAAGATTGGGAAAAAACCATCGGAAGAGAATTAGAAATCGTGCTGTTTGGAGAGCTCGAAGGTTTTCTATTGTGTCGCATACGAGCTCTAGAAGCCATCGAACGTCTCGCGCCACAGAAAAAGGATGCGAACGCTCGGTCAACTCCTCCCGCTAATCCGAGACAGCAATCAAGCGCGAAATCCCATGAAGTAACCGCTAATTCAGTTAATGAGAGCGCACCACCGACGAGCGCTACGCAAAATTCATCACTTTCGTGTTCGATGTGTGAAGGACCTCACTATATCGCGTCGTGTCCGGATTATCGTTCAAAAAGCGCCGATCAGTGCCGCGAGATCGTCATGCAGAAGAATCTCTGTTTCAGTTGTCTCGGTTCGCATTTGGTTCGTAATTGTCACTCGCAGAAACGCTGTCAATCGGGCAGGCAACCTCATCATACATCGATACACCGGTCGATTGATGCTAGCGATCGAGCCCCTGTCGCTCTCGCTCCAGGTCAAGCGACAACTTCGACAACGTCGAATCCGACGCCGAAGAAAACTCAACCGAAGTCTGCAGCGCCACCCCCCAATCCGAAAATGCACAGGCCACATCGTCTCACGTATCGTCATCAAACATGATTAAAAATACTCATGTGCTTCTCGCTACCGCACTTGTTAACGTAGCATCAGGTTGCGGTGAAAGGATCGAAGCGCGAGCGCTCCTCGATCAAGGTTCGGAAGTTTCATTTATTACCGAATCTCTCGCGCAAAGACTTAAATCGCGCGGCTTTAATCTGCCGCGTCGTGGTATCTCCCTTCCGATTCACGGTATCGGAGGTCAGCGTTCGAGCGTCGTGCCCGGTTGTCTCGCGCTTGACCTCTATTCAAGGACAAACGAATCGTTCTCTTGTCTAGTCACAGCTTACATTCTCGCAAAACTTACCTCATATTTACCACCGACTCGCGTGGTAAATACGGACTGGCCGCACATTTGTGGATTCTCGCTCGCGGACCCAGATTTCGTCTCATCGAATAACATCGACCTCGTGCTCGGAGCTGAGGTTTACAGCCGTATTATCAAACGGGGAATACGCAGAGGCGCGATCGACACACCGATCGCCCAGCAAACCGCTCTAGGATGGATTCTCTCGGGCTCGGTAGCGAACGAGGTCGGAGCAGACCTACGCTGTCGTGCTGATCACGGATTGCAGTGCTCGATCGATCACGATCTTCACAACCTTATGCAAAAATTTTAGTTGCAAGAAGAATGTTTGAACGCCTCGGAAACATCTCTCAATGAAGAAGAATCTCAGTGCGAAGAAAGCTTCATCTCTTCTCTCTCTCGCTCTTCGGAAGGTCGCCACATTGTTCGGTTACCTCTCAAGCGCTCTTTCGAAAATCGCGGTGACTCGTATGGACCTGCAGTTCGAATGCTCTCGCGTCAAGAGAAACGGTTCTCCACTGATGTATCTCTCAAAACGGCGTACTCGCAGTTCCTAACAGAATATGAGTCTCTCGGTCACATGACGCGTGTTCCCGACGAACAAAAGCAACCGCGTTGCGTGTTCTACCTCCCGCACCATGCAGTCGTTCGCGAAGGTAATTCGACTACGAAAGTACGCGTAGTGTTTAACGGATCGTTTCGAACGAATTTCGGTATAACCCTAAACGAGCTTCTTCACGTCGGGCCGAAGCTACAAACCGATCTCGCGGACGTTCTCACTCGCTGGCGTCGAAACGCCTGCGCGTTCTCAGCTGATATTAAAAAAATGTACCGACAAATTCAGGTGCACCACGAGGATTGAGACTTGCGACAAATCGTTTGGAGAGGAAGCCCTGAAGAACCGCCGCGCTCGTATCAGCTAACCACGGTTACATACGGTCTCGCGAGTGCTCCGTATCTCGCAATTCGTACGTTGCGACAGCTCGCGACTGACGAACGTCAACGATATCCACGCGCGGTTGACGCAATTCAACGCGAAACGTACGTCGACGACGTGCTCTCGGGAGCAGACGATCTCGGCGACGCTAGGGAAAAGCTTCAAGAAATCAACGATTGTCTCAGAGCCGGCTGTTTCGAACTTCAAAAATGGACAGCAAACTGCAAAGAAATTCTCGAGGCAATTCCTCAGCATCGGAAATCTCAGTCAGCATCGGTCGCGATCGGAGAAGATCCACTTTCACGCGCTCTCGGCATGCTATGGAAACCAAGATCCGATAACTTTACGTTTATTTCGCATCAAAAAGGAACTTCAAGCATCACGAAACGAACTGTTCTCTCTCGAATCGCTCAACTGTTCGATCCATTAGGACGGATAGCTCCAGTTATCGTACGATCAAACATTTTCATGCAAGAACTATGGGCAGCCGGTCTCGATTGGGATGACCCTCCACCGGAAGAGCTTGCCCTTCGTTGGAAGCAATACACGGACGATCTCGAACACGTTTCGCTCATTTCGGTTCCTCGGTGGCTGGGACTTCGGTCGTCCTCGCTCGCGGTAGAGCTACACGGTTTCTCGGACGCGTCCCAAGCTGCTCTCGGCGCAGTTATCTATCTGCGAATAATTAACGATCTTGACGACATTCGCGTTACACTTGTCTCCGCGAAGACTCGAGTCGCGCCTCTTAAAACTGCAACGATTCCTCGTCTCGAATTATCGGCCGCGGTATTGTTAGTTCATCAAATCGCGCACATGCGAAAGGTTCTCGACCTCGAAGATGCACCGGTGCATCTTTGGACGGACTCAACGGTCACGCTCGCGTACATCAATGGCGAACCGCCTCGATGGGCAGAATACGTCCGCAATCGAGTGACGGAAATTCAGAGGCTGTCGAACTCTCGATGGCATCACGTAGCCGGTAAAGAGAATCCCGCTGATCATGCTTCTCGTGGACTCTCACCGCAACGACTCGCGGAGAATGCTCTCTGGTGGAACGGACCATCGTGGCTCTCGAAACATTCGACTGCTTGGCCGAAAACTCCACCTGTACTAGACGCTGATGTTCAACTCGAAACGCGCAGAAAAACTGCAACCATCGCAATACCTCAAGCATCCTGGGATCTCGTCGATCGATACTCGAAACTGAAACCTCTTCTCCGAACTACAGTTTGGTGCATGAGAGCGTTAAAAAAATTCAAACGCGATCCTCGCGTGCTCGGAAACAATTCTCCAATCACTCCAGCGGAACTCGAAGAAGCAAGATCCTTTTGGATTAGCACCACACAAGCTGATTACTTCGCATCCGAGATCGCTCTGTTGAGAAACGACAAACAAATATCGAAATCGAGCGCTCTTGTGAAGTTGGTTTCATTTATCGACGCTTCCGGGCTACTTCGCGTTGGCGGGCAACTATCGAACGCTCTTCTCGACTACGACAAAAAACACCCGCTAATTCTGCCCCGCGAATCAACCCTCACGTGTCTCATCATCGATGAAGCTCATCAACGAACTCTCCACGGTGGCACGCAGGTAACTCTCGCAACTCTTCGCAGGAGATACTGGATTGTGGGAGGTCGCGTTCCAGTGCGATCGTTTATTCACCGCTGTATCCCATGTGTTCGACAACGCGCGGCGATGAGCCAGCAACTCATGGGTCAATTACCGGTATCTCGTGTCGTCCAAGCACGACCTTTTCGTCATGGGGGAGTCGACTACGCTGGTCTAATTTTCCTGCGTACGTTTCGAGGTCGCGGCGCGAAAACATACAAAGGTTACATCGTCGTTTTCGTGTGATTCTCGTCATCTGCAATACATCTCGAACTCGCAACCGATTACTCCTCTGCTGGATTCATAGCTGCGTACAAACGATTCACGGGAAGAAGAGGAATCTGCGCCACACTCACAAGCGATTGCGGCACGAATCTCGACGTCGCCGATCGCGAATTGCGCGAACTCTTCGACGCATCCTCTCAAGAACTATCAACAATCGCTAATGCTCTCGCAAACGATTGAACGACGTTGAAGTTTAGTCCCCCATCAGCTCCTCACTTCGGTGGAAAATGGGAAGCCGGTGTAAAGTCGGTAAAATTAGATCTTAAACGCGTTATCGGAGAGACGAGTCTTACGTACGAGGAGTATTCGACTCTGCTAATTCAGATCGAAGCCGTGTTGAATTCTCGTCCTATCTGCCCGCTCTCGGATGACCCATCGGATCTGGCTGCCCTTACACCAGGTCATTTCATGATCGGAACATCGCTGAACACCATCCCGGAACCGTCTGTTGTCGACTTGCCGATCAATCGATTGTCTCGATGGCAACTTCTGCGACAGATGCTCGAAAGGTTCTGGAAGCGCTGGAGTACCGAATATCTCTAGAAACTCCAAACGCTCTCGAAATGGCAACAAGCAAAGGACTCGATAAAAATCGGATCCTTCGTTCTTGTCAAGGACGAACGATATCCACCATCAAAATGGGCCATGGGAAGAATTATCGCCGTCCATCCCGGAAAAAACAATCTCGTGCGCGTTGCAACGGTTCGCACCTCAAACTCAACGTTAAAACGACCAAGTGTGAAACTTTGTCTCCTACCAGTGGCAACCGAAGAAGATCAAAACGTCGTACAGTAACCTACCACGCTATCGACGCTTCATCCACTGAAATTGTCAACCTTTACATGGTTGCCAAGTGGGAGTAATGTTTCGGCAACCATCGATAGCGTGTCAGGCGACACTATTATTTCGTATCTCGGATAATATTCGGACGACTTCGCGCTGTCGGTGGTTCCCGTACAGCTCGACCACTGTTTACCTTTTCACACCCATACATACGCACTCTTACTCTCTTACACACACTCAAACACTCGGTAACGCTCTTGCTCTCGTCGCCGAAACGACGAAAGCAGTCGGTCTCAAGAATCCGGTCGAGTAAGACCTTGTATTTCCGAAATGAATTTATCAACTGTTTTTCCTTCAATTATCTCAGCTATTTTTCATTGCCCCTTCACAAAGACTCCGCCACCTTCCACGACACTCTCTGAAATCTCAACAAAATGTAAACGAACCGAGGTGGAAAAAGCGAAATTCGAAGAATATATGGGTATGTTTTTAAGGGTGGAGGAAAAGTGACACGATCGCCCGTAACAAGAAGCCAGGTGCATAGAGCACAATCGCACATCGAAGAGGGGAAGAGTCCCGCATCTGAACCCCGATGTAAGAGGGACAGGCCGCAGGACAAACCGTGGGCCAGTGACGATGAAACGATCCGAATAATAGGAACGGAGGGTTTATCAGTGTCGGCGAGAGAGGACCGGAGCTCCTAAGGAACCACTGGTGCCGATAGGGTAGAGGAGATGTTTAAAGAATTGCAAGCGAGTATGTTAAAGAACTTTCTGGAGGTAAAGCAGGAAACAAAGAACATTATTGAAAGGGAATGCAACATATGTCGACATGCCATACAGGACGAGATGGATTTGATAAGAGAGGACATGCATAAAATGCAGGTGGAGTCGATCGAAAAACAACTGCTAAAGACAAGAATAGAGGGACTGGAGGAAAAAATAAACCAGCAGCAGAGCAAGGGAAAAACGATGAGGAAATCAAGCGTTGGATAACACAAGAGGTAGGGAAAACGACATGGAACAGTGAAAGCGCCATCCCGGAGGCGCAAAAGGAAGAGAGATGGTTCTAAAGGATCGAAAAGCGAGTGGAGGCGATTGCAACGGAAGAAAGCCGAGAGGACACCGGAAGACTGATAGCGGAAATTGACAGCAAGCTGGAGAAGCAAGAAAGACAAATTAGAAGAACAAATGTTATTCTCAAGGGCGTAGATTTCAGAGGAATGAATGTAAAAGCGGAGGTGAAAGAATTTTTCGTCAAGGGGTTGCAGTCAAGACTAGAAGTGAAAAAAGCGATGAGGATAAGGGCAACAGTGACTTGTAATAACAACGATACCGGCAGCGTCCTCGTGCACCTGTACTCGCTGGAAGATAAGAAGTGTCTCATGAAAAACAGAGAGCTGCTCAAGGGCAGCAGAGTGTATATCGACGACTATCTTACAAGAAAAGAGCGCGAAGTGCACAAGAAAATTTGGGAGCAGGCCAAAGAAGAAGAGAAGAAAGGAAGTAGAGTGAAACGCGGATATATGAAGTTGATCATCGATGGAAGATACTGGAGATGGAACGAGAAGAAGAATAAACTGGAAAGGCCGGATTTCAGGAATCACAGAGAAGAGAGCCAAAGAGTAGGAACTTACTAGTGTGGAACATAGCAGGAATAGCGAATTTATGGGAAGCGGAAGAGTTTATAGGAAATTATTCAATAGTTATACTGCAAGAAACGTGGATTGAGGCAAAAGCGGTCGAGAGGTGGATTAATAGATTAAGCGACAATTTTAAATGGACAGCCAAAGTGGCAAAGAGAGAGTGGCGAAGAGGAGAACAGCAAGAAGAGAGAGCAGGGGTAGAGCGAAAGGTGGGCAATTAGTAGGTATCAAGAAGGATGAGCTGGAAATGAGAGTGTATGAATGGGAATGTGGTGCAGTGCTGGAAGGTGTAATTAACCAGGGAAAATGGAGGATTGGTGTACAACAATTTAGGTATGTCACAGGTGAAAAAAAAGTTGGAGATCATGATACAGGAAAGCATTAGGGAGGCTGTAAGACTGTTGATAGTGGGTGACTGTAACGCGAGAATCGGAGAAAACAAGGAATAGGCTGGAATTTGGAAGAATAAGAATGGACAAGACACTCTGAGGATAACATCGTCAACGGAGAAGGTAGAAAAATACTGGATCTTTGTGAGGAATATAGACTAACAGTACTGAACGGCAGAATGTCAGGCGACGAAAAAGGGAGACTTACTTACATGGGGCCGATAGGAAGTTCGGTTTTGGATCTGATGATAATCAAAGAGGAGGAGCCAGATAAGTTATCAGTGAGATCAGTTGAAGTTGTACCGCGTACGGAATCCGACCACCTACCAGTAGCATTTACTTTCGAGAGGTGTGTGGACGAGGATGAAGAAATTGTAGAAGGAGGGAGTTCAGAAGCAAGCGGAAAATGTAAGGAGGAATTGACAGTTTGGTGCAGCAATATGGTGGAAAATATAAACAACTATTGGAGGAATTTTGGAAGCCGGAGCTGAATTACGGGTCCACAGAAGAAAGAATAGCAAACATACTGGCGACGATAAGGAAAGCAGCGATAGAAACTGGGATGAGGAGAAGTAGCAGGAAGGTCAAAGGATGTCGATGCTTTGATGACGAGAGCAAAACAAAACAGAAGCAAGTATGGGCGGCTCTGTCACAATTCCTAAAATCGAAGAAGGCTATGGACAGGATATCCTTGAGTAAGGAAAGAAGAGAATTGAAAGAATTATATGAGAGAAAGAAGAAAGAATGGAATGAGAAGAAGTGGAAGAAGGTAGAGGAAAGTAGGAGTATGACGGACTTTTGGGAGGCGATTAGAACATTTCGGCCCAGGAAAAAGGGGACGGGTAAAGAAACAACAGAAGAGGCCTGTGTTATGCCGCAGAATCCCGGTTAGCTATTCCGGTTTCGCGTGTTAGATAACAGAGTTTTATTAAACAATATTTATTCTTAACAGAGTTCGGTTGCGATTTATTTAACAAGGTTAAATAACAATTAATTAACAAAGTTTATTTAACTAATTATTTAGTTAAATAACGATCACTCGATGAATTGTTTGATTATTTAATTATTTTATATTATTCAAAATTTACCGATCAAGTACACTTTGCACCCTTTCCTTCACAAGTCCTTCGGAAACGATCTTACGTATTCAACCCTACAGGTTAGAATTAAAATCAGACTGCCGAGTACCTGCTCTCGATCCTCTATATATTCCTCGAGAGCAGGTATGTCAGCTTAATATCTAGCGCAAGTTTATCATTTACCATAATCCTGTGTGACGGATGGTCGATGGGTCAGGCACGTTCAATAATGGACTCCGAAGTTGATGTGAAACAATTAGAGAGTGTTATTAGTCGGAGAGTATTCGGGAGTGTAATTCGGAGAGTGTACCGTTCTCGGTGTCGGTCGGAGCTGAACTAATGAAGCGGGCGTGAAGCTGAGGGCTTCGTGCTCGCTGCTACAAAAGAATGGAGAGTGTTTAGACTAGTAGATAAGGGGCCGCTCGCGGCGGTCCGGATGCGCGATAGCCTTAAGGGCTTCTTTGAAGAGCGTATCGAACGGAAACGCTCCGTATCGATACGCTCGAATAAATATTAAAGTCAAAAGGTTCAATAGTTAGGCTGCGGCCGTTACACTTCCCCTCTGGGAGGAAACGATGCCCCCGCATCGGATATTATAATTTTCACATTTGACATAATCTGTTAAGTGTAACTCGACATAATTGAAAGAAAAAGTTATTTTGGTTTTTGTTGATTTTCTAAAATATTTTCATTTTTGTGTAGGTTGTGTGATGTTTTTCGAATACGTGTTTTGGTGGTTATTTGTTCATGATTGTTGATTGTTGATAGCTCCTGGTTGTTGATTGTTGAAGACGTAAAGCTCCTAGTTGTTGTTTGGATTGATTTGGAGGATTATGCTTTGGTTCTGAAGTTGATTTGCGTGGTTGTCGTTTACTCTCTTCGTCGTCCGTTGTGTCGGTTGGACGTTCATATGAGAGTCGCCATTGTGGCTCCTTTGAGTTCAGCTCCTCGACCATTTTTTTGATTGGTCGCATAAATTCACCTTCGTTTCCTGATAACTCGGTGATTGATGTTTCGGTGTCTATTATTAAACCATTTTTTGTGGGTACTCTCTCCGTTTTGCTTCCTCATAGAGGAAGCTTTGGATGGTAAAATTTTTTTTTCGAGATTGCAATGAAAACGTGTTCAGAATATTCCAAAACATCGACAAATCACATTTAGAAAAAATGTCCGGATGTATGTGTGAGTGTGTGTGTAAATCGGAAGCGAAAAATTCAAACCGCTATAACTCGAGAACACCTCCACGAATCCGGCAGAAATTTTGCACATAGCTTGTGTGGTTGATAGTCAATTTTTCTGTAAGATTTCGTCCAAAAATTGTCAGTTGTTTTTTTTGTACGCCATTTTTAATTTCTTCGAAAATGTCTGTACGCACTGTAGCGCTCGCAATTTTTTAGCTATCGGGCTAAAAACGCGTATACAGGTAGAATATCATCACCCGATGATCCCATTAAAATTTCGGGAAAATCGATCGAACCGTTTAAATTTTATGTCATTTTGAATTTTTTGAATTTCATGATTTTTTTTTTTTTTTTAGACGCATTTTTTTCGTATCAAATATTCATCTACGAATAAAATAAGTGTCAGATTCGTGATCAGCGTGAAAAAATACATGGAATTACAGTCCCGGAGCAACGACTAACGAAAAAGTTTCCTAGGCATTTTTATAGCCAAAATTACAAAAATGAGTGATTTTAGGTATTTGCAAACAACGATTTCTTTGCTTTCCGATGGCATCGCGGAAAAACCCAGGTGCCTATCGTGATCTACAGCAAGACATACACAAGACGATGGATATGACGGGATTAAAAAGCTAGATAAAGAGGTATCACTAGGAATACTGGAATAAAAATCGAAAGGGCAAAAAAAAATTCTGGAGCGCTTACTTCCATGTATTTTTTCGCGCCAAACGCAGATTCAACAAAGTGAAACGTGACGATGGAATATTTTTTTACGTGCTGAACCTGAATCGGTCAACAGTTTTGCATAAAACTCTACAATGACGTTGAAAAAGTTGAAAATTGAAATTTTCATATCGCTTCCTCATAAAGTTGAAGATTGAAATGTTCATGTCGCTTTTTCATAAGGTTCCTTTATTCGCGAAGCTTCCTCTATGAAGAAGCCAAAAATACAGACAATGCTTCCTCATAAAAGACGCTTCGCGAATAAAGGAACCTTATGAAGAAGCGACATGAAAATTTCAATCTTCAACTTTATGAGGAAGCGAAATGAAAATTTCAATTTTCAACTTTTTTGTTTTGTTTTGATTTTGTCCTTTTTGGTGGTTGGTTCGTTTCTTGTTGGGTTTGTTTCTTTTGTTCCGTTACTAATTCCATTGATTCGTCAGAGTCTGATTGGTATGTTCTCTGATATGCGGTTTGGCTGTCCTCCGATTCGTCGGTCGACAGTTCCCATGTGTTTTGTTTTTTTCTAGGTGCTGAGTTTCCAGAACCCGTGTCGGTTGTTGATCGTCCGAGAGTTTGATGCGACGGTTCGGGAGACAGTTTTTGTTTTTTCGTCTCCTGGTCTTTTGCGTTTTCGGATGAACTTTCCTGGCGTTGCCTGATTGGAATGATTTCTGCGGGGTTTCTGGAGAGAGCGTCAGCAACGACGTTCAATTTTTCAGGTTTGTGCTGAATATCGTATTCGTAGCCGTTGATTATTATCTGCCATCGTTGTAGCTGTTGCGGGATGTCGGGTTTGTTTTTTATATATGTCAGTGCTCTGTTGTCTGTGATGAGCGTAAACCGTTTTCCGTATAGATACGTTTTAAAGTATTCTACCGCGTTCACTATGGCGAAGAGCTCTTTTTTCATCGCGTCGTACGCGATCTCGGTTTTTTTTAATGCTCTCGAGTAGAAAGCTATTGGATGATCGAAGTCTCCATACTTTTGACTAAGTACTGCGCCTATTGCGTAGTCTGACGCGTCCGTGGTAAGTGTACATGGTTTGTCAAAGTCTGGATACTTTAGGACTGGACGTTCAGTGATTTTTGCTTTCAGGTATTCGAACGCTGATTGGCATTCGTCCGTCCATTCGAATTTCTCTGATTTCTTTAGTTGTTCTGTTAAAGGAATCGCCATTTTTGCGAAGTCGCGAATGAAGCGTCGATAGTAGCCTGCAAGTGCTACAAATTGTTTAATTCTTTTTTTGTCTTTTGGTGTTGGGAAGTTTTTGACTGCGAAAATGTTGCTGGTATTTGGTCTGACGCCTTCGGCTGAAATTAGGTGCCCTAGGTATGTCACTTCTCGGTTTAGGAAGTGGCATTTTTCGGTTTGTAGCGTCAATCCTGCCGAAGTCAGTCTTTTCGCTAAACTCTTAAATTTGTTTTCGTGTTCGGTAATGTCTCTTGCGTATATTACAATGTCGTCTAGATAGACGAATAGGTTGTGCCTTGAAGACCGGATAGTACGACGTCTATCAACCTTTGAAAGGTTGCTGGCGCGTTTTTGAGTCCGAATGGCATTCGGTGATACTCGCAATGTCCATTCGGGGTCGAAAAAGCTGTTTTATGTCTGTCCGCTGGGTGCATTTCTATTTGGTCGAAACCGGACGCTAGGTCGAACGTTAAAAAGTCCCGGGCGTTTCCCAGTTGATCTAATACATCCCTAATGTTTGGGAGTGGATACGCGTCTGGCGTAGTTTTTTCGTTGAGTTTTCTGAAGTCGATAACAATTCTCCATTTTTTGTTACCCTTTGCGTCTGGTTTTTTGGGAACGACCCAAACTGGAGAGTTGTAGGGGGAAAGGGATGGTTTTATTCCCTTGTTCAACATGTCGTTGACCTGACTTTGTATTTCCTTCTTGTGTACCTGTGGTAATCTATATTGTTTGGTGTTAATGGGTCTATCGTCTGTTGTAGGAATTTCGTGTCTCACTAGTGTTGTGTGACCCAATCGATCTCCGGGTAGACAAAACAGGTGTTGGAATTCTGAAACCAACTGGAGTACGTGATCTCGCTCTGCTTCGTTGAAGTGTTCTAGTTGCAGAAGAGCTTGAAGAGCCTCAAGCCTGCTCTGTTTGTCGAGTTGTACCAAGCGTACTTCTGCACGGTCTACGTTTGAGGAACCGTGAAGGTCGCTCGGTGTGAAGTTGTCGATTGGTTTTTGGGAGATAATCTCGACTGGTATTAGTTCTACCGTCGGGACTATTAAGTTTATCTCGCAATTTTGCGAGTTAATTGCGCAAAGGTATGCAATTCCGTTATTGTTTTTTACTAAAGCGTTACCCATATAGAGACGTGGATCTGCGTCAATTCTCGGGATGTATCCTTCCTCGAGATCGGTCGGTTTTAGCCTGATAGGTACGATGAGTTTCGATCTGCCTGGTATTGTCACTCGCTCGAATGTTTCGAACGGGACTGTATAGCCTGAAAATTTTATGCACGCTTCGCTGTAGAGTATATCGGCGGGCGTTCCTCTGAAGAAGACGTCGCCGAGTATGGCGTCCTGCATAATCGGGAATAAATCGTCGACTACCTGGAATTCGATGTTAAATTCCTTGATTCGGATGTAACATCTGCCAGTTGTTTTCGCTGTTCCTTCGGTGATGCCATTGAGCTCGTATATGAGCGTCGGGTCTATCTCCGTATTTCGGGCAACAAAGGAATCTTTTACGAGATTATCTCTGCTCCAGTGTCAGCAAGAAATACAGCCTGGTTCGAGTACAGGTCTCGTGACTCTAGGGTCACGTTTGGTGGCTTAGGTCTATTTATTAATCTTAATTCTATTTTTGCTTTTCTAACTGTTACGCTACCGTCTGTTTTTTTTACGTATGCCGATCCTACGTGTTTTAGGAGTTCAGGCTCGGTGTGCGCAACTTTTGCGTCTTTTCTTAGTTCGGGTTGGACGAGCGCTCCGGTGTCCTGCCTCCCGTCGCGCTGTCGCGAGAGGCGGATCTCCCGTTTTTTTTTAAGTACGCGCTCGACAATCTGCTCGATCTGCGATGTGTCGATACTTGATTGGTAATCAGATTTTCGCGAGTTTCGAGTGTTACTACCACTTTGTCGTTCTCGTGAATTGTTACGATCGCGTGAATTATCTCGACTGTTTCGATCGTTTTGATAATTACGATCTTGTGAATCGTCTCGTCGCGAGTTGTTTCGATTCTCGCGGGAATTGTTGTAATTGTCACGAGAGTTGTCGCGATGGTTGTCGCGAGAGTTATCGCGGTAGTTGCCGCGTGAGTTATCGCGATAGTTGTTGCGTGGATTGTTTCGACGGTTATTGCGTGGATTATTGCGATAATTATCGTGCGAATTATTTCGGTAATTATCGCGCGAATTATCCCGATATTGACGACTGTTAGTGCGTGTGTTTGTGTTTTCTCGTAGTCGCTGTACGGAATACCACTCGGACGTCGAGTATGTAGGATTTTCGCGATGAACTTCGCAAAATTTAAGTCCGCTATCGGAACTCTGAGCAAATCGGACCCTGGCTTTTTCTGGACTTTTATCCCTGGTTTCCGATTTGTCGCGTTTTGATGTTTGATGCATAGCTTGCCTACGAATGAGTTCGTTTTCGATGTTTAATGCCTCGTCGATCGCTTCTTCGAGGGTTAGAAAATTTTTTGACATGATAACATTTCCAATTTGGCCGGCTAATCCGCGAATGAAAGTTCTGATTACTGTTTGCCTCACCTCGTTTATTCGTTCGTTTCGATAGGCTTGTTGAGCTTCTGTTCGGTAAACTTCTTTTAGCCTATTCTCGGTTTGATTCGCGATTTTTCGCGTACGCGTTGCGTAGACGAGAACAGATTCGCTGTAATTTTGTGTGTTCGATTTTAATTCGGTTTTGAGATCCGACAGTTCGACTGGTTTGTCGAAAGCGCTCCTAAGATCTCTCAGGAGTGATGTTCTATAGTTCCTGATAGTTTTTAACAATAGTTCTGGCGATTTACCGTTCAAAACAGGATATTGACGAAATGATCTGCTAACTTCCCATAGCAGATCATTTTCAAAGAAAAACCATTTCATCTTACAAATTTCGATGAGCCTGACAGTTCTAGATAGATATCAAAAATAGTTCTGCAGAAACAAATATTTATGGATTTATTACAATCGAGTCACGATCGAATCTCAGTTTAGGCATTGCTCGACGTTCTAAATAATAGTAATCGTTCTTATACATAGGGTAAATGTGGTCAATATGGACCACATCTTTTAGCACGTAAATCAATGATATACGGACCAGTCCATATTCACCATGTTTCCCCAATCCTAACAAATTTCGGGGCCACTGACTATCGCAAAAAATTAGAAATAATAGTTATCAGAATTTCAGACATACAATCGTATCTCAGACGAGAGTTTTCCGCTTGTTCGCGAGTCTAAACAGTAATTCTAGTCCTTCTGCATTATAATAGGGGGGGGGGCGTCTAGCTCGTAGCCATAACGAAAAAATTATTTAAACAATAGTTATCAGCATATTTGACAAACAATCGTGACATGCTTTACCTCAGGCATGAGTTCTGATTCCGATTATGGCTCCAAGTGATAGTTCTTGACATATTGAATTAAAACACGAAGAGTTCCAGCCACTAGCTATCACGAAAAAATTATAAAAAATAATTATCAGCATATCCGATCCGATAAACGATCATGACATGCTGTATCTCTGGTGTGAGTTCTGACTCCGTTTATGGTTTGAAGTGATAGTTCTTCGCTTATTGTATTATAATACGGAGAGTTCTAGCCACTAGGCATAGCGGAAAAAATTATAAAAAATCATTATAAGCATATCCAAAAAACGATCGTAATATGCTGTATCTCAGGCGTGAGTTCTGACTCCGTTTATGGTTCTAAGCTTTAGTTCTTGACCTATTTCATTAAAACACGGAGAGTTCCAGCCACTAGGTGTCGCGAAAAAAATTATAAAAAATAATGATCATCATATCCGATAAACGATCGTGATATGCTGTATCCACGGCGTGAGATCTGCCTCCGTTTATGGTTCTGAGCTTTAGTTCTTGACCTATTGCATTCAAATACGGAGAGTTCCAGCCACTAGGTGTCGCGAAAAACTATAAAAAATAATTATCAGCATATCAGATGAACGATCGTGATATGCTGAATCTCAGGTGTTAGTTTTGACTCCCTTAATGGTTCCAAGCGATATTTCTCGACTGATTGCATCATAATAAGGAGAGTTCTACTGACCAACCACCGCGAAAAAAATTACAAAATATAATTATGAGCATATCCGATGAACGATCGTAATGTACTGTACCTCAGATACAAGAATAGACTCTCAAGCTTAGCGTAACCCGAAGCCAACGACGTGGACGTGTCGAGTAATGGCTTCTTTTTTTTTTTTTTTTTTTCAATTAAAATTTCGTTTTGGCTTTTGATTTTTAAATTTTTGTGTTGGTTTTTTGATTTTTTAAATTTTTTTGTTGGTTTTTTGATTTTTTACATTTTTTTTTTTTTTTCTTATAGTTAACCGATAAGCGATATGTATGCCGGATAATAATAATAATAGGCCTCATGCTGTTAAAATCATGAAAAAGAAAGAAGAAAAACATTTTTCTGTGAATATTGGCTGAAAGTACAGAAATTTTTCTAGAAGACTTTGGTATTTGTGCACTTTACTCATTATTACATGTACCAAAAATCTCTGTACAGTAGAACCTCGATTCTCCGAACTGCAATTTATTTTATCCGAACAGGAATTTATTTTATCCGAACCTTTATTATTCGAACCATGCCGCAAAATTTCGTTACTACATATCGTCGATCGTTACTTTGTTGCAGGGGTGTGCAAGTTTGTATCATGCGCTGATACGTTATACCGCGCGCTCGTCGGTCGACTTTGCGCAGTATTCATTAGTTACTGGCGTCGAACGGAGATACTTATAAGCGCGCAACGTTAAACAATAGTTTATATTTAAATAACAGTTTTGATGGCCGTAAAAAACGCGTCGTGTTGTTACGACAACCAAAAATTGACGACTTTATCAAAAAGAATGCTTAAAGTAAGCGTTTAATAACATGTTCCAAAGTATATATATCTAATGTTTGTATGCAAATTTATATAAATAAAAACTCATATTCATTACGTATGTTATTATTATAATATTCTTTATTCATAACTCGATTATCCGAATAATCGTTAATCCGAACTGGTCTCGGCCCCAATTGGTTCGGATAATCGACGTTCTATTGTACTTTCAGCCGGTATTGACATGCATTTTTTTTTTCTTTTTTATAATTTTAACAACATGAGGCCTTACAGGAATGATCTCGGAAACCGGACGTCTCGTTAACACGTGCTGATCCACGGTCTCTCCTGATTGGTGTCGAGGTTAGATTGAATCCCGTCGCCTCTCACGCGTTAACGCAGTACAACAAAAATCGAAAAAAATCTTATTAAGTATCCTGAAGCCTCTAGGTTCGTTAGTAACCATGAATTAATCGGTTCAACTTGTCTAAAAAAACGCGAGAGGGTTTTATACATAGCACAGAGGCACGACTAATTTCGATCTCGGTGATTGGCTGAGAGTCGAAGCGAAATTTCGAGTCCTCCGCAACCTCCTTTATTCATTAAACGAATAATTTTGGTGTTTTATTACCAGTTGGACAATTATTATAGTTATTACTTGTACGGAAAATCTCTATACTTTCAGCCATTATTCGTGCTGTAAAAATAATTAAAAAATTATGTAAAGACTAACACGATCGAGCATCTGGAGCTCAAAAACGTAATACGCGTTTTTGGTTGGTGGGTGCGTGGGACGTCCCGCTTTAACTAACCCGCTGCACGGTGGTCGCTCGCGATTGGCTCCCGGGTATTTCTCCAGCATCCGCACAGCGGTATATAATCGGCCGGCTCACGAGCTGCGTTACCAGTCTCGCCCAGAACAGAGACCGTGACACTTCGTTGACAAAAGATAAATATACCTCATCATCACCAGCAACTTGTTTTTTCAAACAGCTACGTTCTCCTGTCATCGAGAAAAATCTATGCTTCTTAGAACAAAGATTTAAGAACTTAGAGATCACGACTGCTTTTACCTCATCGTTTACGTCTCTCAAAGACAGCTTGTCGGTGCGTCCGTGCTCCTTCGGAAAGCTCGGACTCGGGAGGGACGGGATCTTCATACCTCATATCCCTAATCCTACCTCTCCGACTCTCCGGGAATCGTACCGCCTCCTTGCTCTCGCAGGCGAGAAGCATGCACGGCCGATGACCGGTGTAGGCACCCACGCTCCCATGCAATCCTTCCTGACTCGAGAGTCATCTGGCGGTTTCCTGGATTGAATCGGAGTTCTACATTTACATTGACACATTTCTTAATACCTACTGCACGTTCTTCTTTGTGTTAAATTTAAACGGGATATTTTTTAAATTTTCTTCAACTTAACGCGCCTCGATAAAGATCGGCAGCGCAAAAAAATGCCTCCGAAAAAAAAGCGCAAGAAAAAAGGGTACGATAAAATTGCTTTGCAGCAGATTTGATCGAATCCCGATTGCCGCCCGATCGATAATAATGGTAAAGTGCTTCCACTCGCAAATAACGTTTTCCAGACTATTTCCAATTTAATGCTGGATAAGGATTCCGTAATCACCCCCAAACACGTGCACACCATAATTAACAACGGCCGCAAAGGTTTCAAGCAACTTCTGCTTAAAAGTCTTAACATCAAAGAGCGAGACTTGACCAGTTGCATAGACGATGGAGATTTTACTCTTGAGGTAAATGTCCATGATGAAGAAAAAGAGATTGAAGATTCGAGCACTTCGATTACGATCAATATTAATCTCGTCATATCCGCAGAAAAGTGGAATGAAATACGACCCGCAGAGAAAACATACGGAAAACGTATCTATTGGAAATTGCGCGCAGGTTGGTCTGATATAATTGCCGAAGCAATATGAATACAGCACCAAATCGATTGTGTATTCGCGTTTAAAAATAATAACGTTTACCAAAGCGCGAATTCCCAATATTTCATAACGTTTGACGGACATTGTACGGAATGTGCTTCAAACATCCGCGGAACGTTATTGAAGGAACCGAGCGAGAATGTTGATGTTATAATTCGATGCAAAATCGACAATATCAAGCTCATACAAACAAAAATCGCAGGCAGTTGAGGGGGGACAGATGTCGGAAAGTTGCGGATAACCTGATAAACGGACGCAAAGCTGCGGTGATTTTCCGACGTGAAGAGGCACGCCGGTTGAAACGATTTGGAGGTAAAAATCCACCAATTTTACCAAGTACCGGAGTCCTACGTCAAGCGAAGGAGCAGCGATTAACATCCGAACACGGATTCAAATTCAAAAATCCTGCATTAAACTTACAGGACAAAGCACAATATGGGAAGTTTATCGGGCAAATCCATTTTATAGCGTACTAAAGTTCTGTTGCATCTACTGGTTGAAAGAACAAATGCAAATATATCGCTCTCGCTGTCGTAAAGATGTAAACGCGTTCCTCACAATAGATGCGACGGGCGGTATCGCAAGACGAAAAACAAGACACTAGCCGCACATCTTCTTATACCAATGCATGCTTGTGACGGTCAAAGGTAGTGTCCCTGCATTTCAGATGGTGTCGGCCGATCACCGTGCGCTCAGCATCGCGCATTTTTTACAGATTATTCTCGCGGCAAACGCACCAATTCCCCGGGTCGTCATAACCGATTTCGGGTGGGCTCTTATGATAGCCGTTGTCGAGATTTTCGGCAAGTGTGCCAGTCTTCAAGACTATTTACAAAAGTGCCATGACGCTATCGAACGCAAACCGGTTTCGTTGCCAACGACGTACCTCAAGTTAGACGTAAGTCATTTAATATCATCGATTTCACGTTGGAAATGTCTCGACAAAGATCGCCAGGTGCGTCGATTTTATTTACGATGCATCGCTCAAGCTTATTAAATTGCGGATATTGAGGAACTTTCATACTTCATAGAATCGGTCCTGTGTCTCGCTCTTAGTCCATACATTGGGTACACGCCGTCTAAAGAAACCCTACCGTCCGAAGAAAGATTGC
Source organism: Amblyteles armatorius (assembly GCA_933228735.2). Lineage (NCBI taxonomy): Eukaryota > Metazoa > Arthropoda > Insecta > Hymenoptera > Ichneumonidae > Amblyteles > Amblyteles armatorius. The sequence continues at coordinate 8,436,045 of OW121690.1, forward strand.
AATATCTAAACGATAGGATAAAAGGTCTATCAACGAAGGTAATCGAAGAAAATGACAAGGGCCTAGATACTGAAGGCGACGATGCCACACACGACGGGGCCAAAAATAAAAGTGTCGAAAACGACGAAGAAGCCATCGCGGTAGAAAAATCGATGCTCGAGAGAGAAGAAGTTCCCGATGAAATCGACAACTGCCCATCAAATTGGAAAACCTGGATAGAGGATATCTACAAAAGAGCGGAAGACGAAGCAAAACAGTCATCAGCTGTTGAGATGCACACAATAAGTGCCTACCGTAATGTGCCGTTCGCTGAGAGGCTCAAGCGATTCCTGTTACCTAACGTAGCTATTTGGACCGGCATAATGCGGCCAATTTTTTTTAGGGGGCCAAATATAGCTACATCAGCATCAGTTGAATCGGAGTTCTGTGACGTCAAGAACCGAATGTTCAAAGATGAATTGCCTATGCGGATAGATAGATTTGTCGTGGAACATCTTAAGAAGCTAGATGAGAAAGTGACTCTGAGTTCTGATGAATCAGATGTCATGGCAGGATCCGACAACTGAGTTGTCGAACCGGACGCCGCCACGAGCATAAACGACTCTCAAAGGATTGACGAATCTTTTGAAATCTCGATGGCCACCCCAATCACGAATTCTCCTGCCAATCCAAGCGAAATCCAACAGAACGGGTTGGGTGGACATGCATCACACCCCGATTCGACTGATCATGGAGTTAATAACTTTCAGAAGTCGGTACAATCTCGAGGTGGCGTTGAAGTTTCAACATACGACGAATCCTCATTGGCCAGTGCTGGTGTGATTATTTGCAGCACCCCTAAGAAGGAGACAAGTAGTCACTTATCGGAGACTAATGGTAGACCTAAGTTGCCAATACACGAAAGCACAGTTAATGCAAGTAACTGCGGATTATTGACATCGACAGACATCGCGACGTCGGTGCCGAACGACAACGTGACTGCTCGAGACAGAACGGATGAGAATCTTGCAGCGAATAACGAATGGGTCGTTAAGGAAAACTGGCGCGGTTTCTGTAAAAACAAAAGAGACGACGTCCACACTGACAGGCCGGCAAAACGAAAACGGACTAAGCCTTCTTACTTGGATGATGTCCCGTAATGGGACTACATTAAAGAAGCGAAGATAGGTCGGCTTCCAATTTCACGGAATGGAAATGGCCCCAATCCGATACGCATGGATGGCATCAACTGGAATTTCACAAATACTTGTGCTTTTGATTCGATTTTCCAAGTTGCAGTGAACGGTCTTTCTAACAACAGGATGTACCGAGACAATATGCGATCTTCAGACGAAAAGAAGATAGTGCCACGGCATTATCTTGAGAGAAGAAAAGCATTACTTGATCTAAAAGGCTCTCTTTACAAAAAATCGATAAAAAATTTTACGCGGACTGTTAAACGATTGGACGCTAAATCCAATGCCGCGGAGTTAGCGGAGTACATGTTTAGAACGGATCCTAACTATTCGGCTAAGGTTGCATGTGCATGTGGATATACCAATGACAGAAAACATCCATTTGTAAGTATTAATGTCGACAAGTTGCTTCTAAACGGATTCTATGCAATTGAAAGTGCAATTAATGATTGCATGATAACCCGAAAGAGGTGTTATCAGTGCAAATCCGAGATAACAGCTATCGAAACATACGGCGATCACATACTTATAGATACGAGCGTCCTAACTGATCCGCATTACCAGAGCACCACCGACACAACGTCGATGGAAGCTCTTGTGTACATGCTCGAAAGTATTCCCAAAAATATAGAGATCGGAAAAAAAATTATTGTAACGAATATGCAAGTCTATGCATCGATGTCGGGAACGAGAGAGAGACAGAAGCGAGCGGGAAACAGTGGAACGGGAAAACGGACATGACAACGATGGTTGGACAAAAACGACAGTCTAGGTCGGGACTTAGGAGAGAACGGACGTGTGACCGATACGGACGAGAAGAAAATTCTCTCGATTGAAACACAAATTAGAATAAACACGTTCCGCCCCTCGTTAATCCGTCTTTCTTATTTTGCACGGATATTACACTGGTGTCAGAAGTGTTTTCGCGAACTCCAGGATTTAATTATGCTGTAGACTTGTACATTTGGATTATTTGTGCTCGAGATCTATCATGACATTCCGTAAAACTCGCGCCGCTTCATCGAGGCACACAAGTGGAGAACCCGATCAATTAGACCGTTTGCGCAAAGAATTTCGAAAAGCGCTCGAAGAGACATACACCCGACACGAGGAAGAATTATCCCATTTCAAGGAAACAGAGATCCTGGCTGCAACGAAAGCAGCTTCAACAACGGCAAAAGAAGTTGCAACGCAAGCGACTCGGGGAATTGCGATCATCGCTTCAAGAGAAGCAGCGAAGGAGACAGCTCGACTCATCCTCGCAGAGCTTAACACATCGAAGACGTCGCAAAATACAGATATAGTTCCTCCTATTAATCCTAATTCTTCTGCTAATTCTCCTATGCCTCATGTCTCTTCGATAATTACGGAAGCAGACATTCATAACGAAAGAGATATAGCAAATCGCGTTTTGCCTTCCTCGAACATAACCCTTTCAAGCTCGGTAGCTCAACGCTCATCAAATCACCTTAAGCCGGATACATACGACGGAAGTAATTCGTGGGATCAATATTTCAAACAATTCGAAATGATCGCGTTGTTCAATAAGTATTCGTTAGATGAAAAAGCTATCGTACTGGCTTCTGCACTTAGAGGTCCTGCTCGATCGATTCTAGACAGCCTCGATACGACAGAAATACAGGATTTTACGAACCTCAAGGGCGCTCTCGACTTTACTTTTGGAGTTGAGCAATTTACGAAATTTTCGTTCAACGAATTCAACGCTAGGAAACAAAAACGTGACGAAGATCTTGCAATGTTTGCAACCGATCTGAAGCGTTTAGTCATACTAGCTTTTCCCGAATCAAATGAAGAAACTCGAGATAAAATCGCTTGCGTTCATTTCATCGCCGAAATCGAGAAGTTTGGTATTCGGAGGGCTCTTAGAGTCGAGAACATTTCTTCGCTTCGAACTGCTGTTATTCGAGCAAAAGAGATTCATGCAGTAAATCTCTTAGAGAAAAATCCGTATGCTGACTTCAACAAAGACTTTCCTCAAACCCGAAACGGTAGAAGTCTTATTAATAGAACTTCAACCGCTGAAACATCACAAAAAAGTATCGGAAAAAATTCGTCAGACGATCAGAACTCTCAAAAACGAAGTCCACCGGAATGTTGGAATTGTGGTGAAATAGGCCACTTCAAACGTTTCTGCAAAAACAGACAGGTAGCACAAGATTCCTGTAGTACTTCCAAAACGCATAATTCGGAAAACTAAAGAAAGTCGATTCGCCGGGAGACGAGTCGACTAAATTAGTTCATACTCAGGAAGTCTGCATTTCATCATAGAAGTCTAATGTGACATTGAATTTGAGAATCAACGGAAAAATAGCGAATAAATTGTGTGTGATGGTGGTAGACACTGCATCGGAGGTCACAATTGCGAATTACAACACTTTTGCGAATTTGATATATTCGCTTAAAAAAGTGACGAAACAATTGAGAATCGTGACTGCATCCCGGGAAAATTTTCCATACAAGACTTTTCGGAATACCGTAATTCAAGTCGGAAACTTTTCGATAAAATTAGATATCGTCTTTGCAAATATCAAAGAAGATTGTATACTTGGGTTAGATTTTCTTCAACCGTCGAATTTACTGGCTGGGTTCAAATTGCTTGTCGAGCAAAAATTATTTCTCAAGAATACGGAACGAACAGTTTCGGTGCGATGTACGTATTCCAATGAACATCCGGACGACAAGAAGATCCCAGAACATCTTACGATAATTTTCGAAGCCTCGATAAACTTACTTTCCGAAGAACAAATTGTACGATTTCGAAAGTTCTTAATCGCCTTCCAAACTATTTTTGCCAAAAATTCAAACGATCTGGGACGCTGCAATATAATTAAACATAAAATCGATATTGAAAATGCCAAGCCATTTAAACTCGCACCTCGTCGAATCCCGATTCAGTGCAGACAAGCAGCGATTAAACTCCTAGAAGAAATGGTCGATCAGGGGGTTATCGAACCGAGCAATAGTCTCTTCTCATCACCACCTGTATTTATTCCAAAGAAGAATAAATCTATTCGATTCTGTATCGATTACCGTTTTCTCAACAGCATAACCAAGAAAGACTCTTACCCGGTTCCACGAATCGATGAAATCCTGGACGCTGTAGCAGGTGCTGTTTGGTTTTCAGTCATTGACTTAAAGAGCGGGTATTGGCAAGTTGAACTCGAAGATTCGGATAAAGAGAAAACTGCTTTCACTATGGGAAACGAACTATGGCAATTTCGAGTATTGCCTTTCGGACTCTGCAATGCCCCTCCTAATTTCATTCAATTAATGAATATCATTCTGAAAGGGTTGACTTGGAAGATTTGTCTCGTTTACTTGGATGCCATTATCATTTTCAGTTCATCATTCAATGAACATCTACAAAACTCTGAACAAGTTTTCAGTAGGCTTCGAGAAGCTAATTTAAAAGTGAATCCAAAGAAGTGTGTACTCAATCAGAAGGAAGTACACTACTCAGGACACATCGTTTCGGGATCCGGCATCAAAACTTGTCCAGAGAAGATTTCATCGATATTAAATTGGCCCATTCCAAAAGACAAAAAAGAATTACGCAGCTTCTTAGGATTGAGTTCGTAATACCGAAAATTCGTAAAAAATTTCGCTACCATAGCAAGACCCTTACACCGTTTAACGGAAGAGAGAAATATTTTCAAATGGAATGATGATGCTAACGCCGCGTTTGAAAATCTCAAAAAACTATCAGTGTCTCCTCCCATTTTGGCATACCCATCTCAAGCCGAATCATTCATTCTCGATACTGACGCTTCTAATTGTGGAATTGGAGCTGTTTTATCACAGATTCAATGTGGAGAAGAAAAAGTCATCAGCTACTTTAGCAAGGTCTTTAACAACGCTGAAAAGAATTACTGTGTAACTCGCAGGGAACTCTTAGCGGTGATTCGATCAGTCGTTCATTACCATCACTATCTCGTTGGCCGTAGATTTACGGTTCGAACAGATCACGCGTTTCTTCAATGGATACTCTCATTTTAAAATCCTGAAAGTCAAGTAGCTCGTTGGCTGGAAGTTCTGTTCCAGTATGACTTAGAAATAATTCATCGTGCGGGTCGTAATCATGGAAATGCAGATGGTTTATCTAGACGACCATGTGCCGTTGATGATTGCAAAAAATGCGAAAAACTTGAACAAAAAAATCAAGACACCGAGAAATCCGTGTATAGAACGGTCTGTAAAATTGACGATAACATCGACTGGGCCAAACTTCAAGATAAGGATTCGACCTTGAACGTAATAAAAGAATACAAGAAAGAAGATATCCGTGCAGAGTGGTCAAATATCTCCCATTTGGAAGCGTCTATCAAGGTGTACCTTCTCCATTGGGATTCGCTTGAGTTGAAAGACAATCTTTTATTCAGACGTTGGGAATCTCCTAATTCGTCCAAGATCGTTTGGCAATTAGTCGTCCCGAAAGTGATGATTCCACAAATCCTATACGAAGCACATAATTCCCCGTTCGGCGGACATTTCGGAATAAATAAGACGTTGGGAAAGGTTCGGCAACAATTTTATTGGGCTTCGTGCAAACCTGATGTTGAAAATTGGTGTAGAAAGTGTGGGATTTGTTTCTCTAAAAGAGGACCCCCATGTAAGACTAAAGACGAACTGCAAATTTATAATGTGGGATGTCCTTTCGAAAGAATGGCTGTTGACATCCTGGGACCTCTTCCTAAATCATCAGACGGCAACAAATACATTCTGGTCATCACGGATTATTTCACAAAATGGCCCGAAGCTATTCCTCTGCCGAACTTTCAAGCCACTACAGTCGCGGAAGCACTGCTTAGCCACGTCATTTCTCGTTTCGGTGTTCCGCTCGAAATCCATTCTGACCAAGGTCGAAACTTTGAGTATCAAGTATTTATGGAAACAATAAAGCTCTTGGGAATTAAAAAAACGAGAACAACTCCGTTACACCTCCAATCAAATGGATTGGTTGAAAGATTAAACAGAACCATTCTTCAATATCTGTCGAAGTTCATTTCGGAAAATCAAAAAGATTGGGATAGATGGCTCCCACTTTTTCTCTTAGCGTACCGATCATCGAAGCATCAAACCACGGAGTTCTCACCAGCAATGATGATGCTAGGACGAGAGCTTAAATTACCTTTGAATCTGCTTCGTGGTAACCCTCCTTCAAATAGTGAGTCGAATAACGTTCCGGAGTTTGTCGATGAACTCAAGCTTCGAATGAATGCCGTTCACGAAAGTATGAGAGAAAAACTAATAGTAAAAAGTGACAAAGCAAAATCACGATTTGATTTAACTTCAGACATGCTTTCCTTCAAAACCAGAAGAAAAGTTTGGCTCTATATCCCCCGTAGAGTCAAAGGAAAGTGTCCTAAACTACAACAAGACTGGAAAGGCCCCTACATTATCAGAACAAAAATAAATTATGTGGTCTATAGGATCCAAAAAGGGTCTCGGGGAAAATTAAAAATCGTTCATCTCGATAGGTTAGCCCCTTACGAAGAGTAAGGGGGCTATGTAAGCGTGTAGAAAAACGATCGGGCTAGTTCAGTGAGCATTTATGCCGGAAAGTGGTGGATTGCTTGGCTGGAGCCTTGGACGTTTATTCGGGTTACGCTTAGTAAGGTGAAGAATGACGTCCTGAAAGGGTTTCCGAAGAATCCGGGTGGAGTGGATGCCGATGCCTTATTGGGCTTGATAAGAATTCGGTAATTGCTTGATCGGGGCTCTCTTGGCAATGGACCTAGAATATTCCATTAACTGTGTAAAAATAACTTAGATTGCTTATTACAATCCTAGTTATCGGAATATTGTAGAAGTTTCCCGGAGAAGAGCTCGTCTGATAGTCTCAGATCGGCTACGCTGTGAGCAGAATTTGGATACATACAATTCTGTTCGGGAAACAGCGCCCGATAATAGACAAAAATAAGGTGAATAAGGACAAAAATCTTGCCAAAAAAAAGGCATTAATGACGGATTAATTCGTATTGATTAATTCAAAGTCAAAGCATACTGAGAGAAATTTCACAATGATGAGAGAAAGAATTACATTCATGGATAAAAATTTTATTGTTATAGGAATCTATGCGTTACGTTTTCCTGTAACAGGTCATCAGTTCGTCCTGTGAGTCCTTCGTCCCATCCCAAACCCTTAAAGAGATGAAATGGTCAAAATCAACTAATATTGAACCAGCAAGGACTTCTTAATGAGGGGGAACAGTGCAACGTCCATGGACAATTTAACGTCGTTCCTCAACAAAAAAGAAAGAACGCTGAAGAATATTGAAACTAACTAATTCAGATGTATTATTTAAACACAGCCTTACTTAGGACGTTACGGGACAAGGACCGATTTGTTAAAGTTAAATTCGTTGAAATATCTAGCGTCTTAAATGTACACACTATCCTTCCCAGGTTTTTAAGTCATGGTTTTCCCTCGGGACTAGGGTGAATACCAGGACAGTGTAATAAGGTCGCGATTAGTACTTGGATTGACCATGACAACCACATCCCAGTATAGTTGAGGAGTCGCCGGGGCGGCAACTAAAAAAAAAGGGGGGGGCGGGGTAGTGGGGTAGTGTAACGAATATGCAAGTCTATGCATCGATCTCGGGAACGAGAGAGAGACAGAAGCGAGCGGGAAACAGTGGAACGGGAAAACGGACATGACAATGATGGTTGGACAAAAACGACAATCTCGGTCGGGACTTAGGAGAGAACGGACGTGTGACCGATAGGGACGGGAAGAAAATTCTCTCGATTGAAACCCAAATTAGAATAAACACGTTGAGCCCCTCGTTAATCCGTCTTTCTTATTTTGCACGGATATTACATTATATGTATTGATGGGCGTCGTCGATTATTTGGATTCTGAGGATCCGGAGGGACAGCATTACGTCGCTTATGCGCTATCAGGCGTATACTGGTACAGGTATGACGACACGCGTACAAAACCAGAGATGGCAAATGCATGTACGAGCATACATCCGCATCTGCTTATGTACGCGATTTGCGGAAATGAAAAGTAGACGTTTGTAAGTCGACGTTTGTAAGTCGACGTTTGTAATTCGACGTTTGTAAGTCGACGTTTGTAAGACGTTTGTAAAATCGAAAAATGCGGTTGCGCTTATCGGTTTAAATTAATTCGGTTAAATATTTATCGGTTAAATATACATATCGCTTATCGGTTAAATATAAGAAAATTTTTTAAAAAATAAAAATAAAAAATAAAAAAAAATTTAAAAAAAAAATAAAAAAAATCAAAAATCAAAAAAATAAAATAAAAAAATCAATAAATAAAAACAAAAAAAGAAGCCATTACTCAACACGTCCACGTCGTTAGCTTCGGGTAACGCTAAGCTTGAGAGTCTATTCTTGTATCTGAGGTACAGTACAATACGATCGTTCATCCGATATGCTCATAATTATATTTTGTAATTTTTTTCGCGGTGGTTGGTGCGTAGAACTCTCCTTATTATAATGCAATCAGTCGAGAAATATCGCTTGGAATCATTAAGGGAGTCGGAACTAACACCTGAGATTCAGCATATCACGATCGTTCATCCGATATGCTGATAATTATTTTTTGTAATTTTTTTCGCGGTGGCTAGTGGTCAGAACTCTCCTAATTACAATGCAGGAGGTCGAGAACCATCGCTTGGAACTATTAACGGAGTCAGAACTAACACCTGTGATTCAGCATATCACGATCGTTCATGCGAGATGCTGATAATTATTTTTTTTTTAAATTTTCGCGTTGGCTAGTGGGTAGAACTCTCCTAATTACAATGTAGGAGATCGAGAACTATCGGCTGGAACAATTAACGGAGTCAGAGCTCACACCTGAGATTTCAGCATATTACGTTCGTTCATCCGATATGCTGATAATTATTTTTGGAATTTTTTTCGCGGTAACTAGTGGGTAGAACTCTCCTAATTACAATGTAGGAGATCGAGAACTATCGCCTGGAACCATTAACGGAGTCAGAACTCACATCTGAGGTATAGCATATCACGATCGTTCATCCGATATGCTGGTAATTATTTTTTATAATTTTATTGGCGATGTCTAGTTGACGTTAGCCGGTGATAAGTACGCGGTCTGTCCTGTAGTTCGGATGAAGGGTCGAGTGGTGTTGCGGTTTACGAGGTTAGAGAGTACGTTTGAAGGGTTTTGGTGGCCCTAAGAAGGGCCGTTTAATCCCGGGGCTTTAACCCGCTCCTACCTTCTCGTCAGTTTCGCATCGTAAGTGCGCGGTCGTTAGACCGGGATGTTTAGTTTAGTCCCTAAGGGACACGGTCGGGTTCACCGGAAGGGGAAGCCTTCGTGTCTAATTCCGGGGCGGTACGTCCCGGACGTGGTCGGCCCTTCCAGAGGCTCAGTGGGGCAGGCGCCGTGGGTGCAGGCTCCGTGGGCGCGGCGCGAATGCGCGTGGGCACGTACTCCGGCGGGGCTCGCTGAAAACGCCCGGGTGGTGGCCCACACCGTCGTAGATCGAGGTGTACTGCTCGGGAGGGTAGTAATTCGTGGCTCGGGGGGTGTTTCCGGCGACCTCCGCCAAGACGTCCAAGGCCCCAAAACCGGGTAGCGGTGGCGAGCTCGGCACTCCGGCGAAGATGGCAGCGGCACTGGCGAGGAGATGTAGCGAGCTCCTAGAGCTGAAATCGCTGTCGAGCGACCAACACGGACCCGATTTATTTCGCTGCCATTTTCCGGAAATCGCCGGTGGTGGATGGGAGAGTCCCTCCACGGTCTCTGGCGTCTGGCCGAATAGGTCCGCTAGTGAGGCGCGGTTTTCCTGGTCTGTGGTGCGAGGGTTGGGTCCGGGCGCTTCCCTCGGGCTCGGCTTCGCAGGCACCTCTCCGTATAAACGCTGCCACAGGCCGTGCAGCGACTCGGGCCCCTCTATGGAAGGGCGGGGGTGTTCGGGTCCGAAGCAGGCGACTCGCTTCCCAGGGGCCTCCAGGTACACCCTGGGGATTACCTCGCGGGGTGAGAAGGTTTTCAGCCCGGGAATGGAATCTCCCGTTACCTCCGGACGGACGCTACCCCTCCGTGGCGGATATGGTTGAGCGCGGATGGAGACTGGTCGAGTGACGGCGACAGGAGGTGCGTACCCTCCACCCTGAGGTTCGCGAGGCGTCAGGCGCGGTACAATGAGCGGTTCCTGGGCAGCGTACTGGAAACAAGGGAGCTCCAATAAAGGCGTTCGTTCCACCGTCCGGGGAAGAAGTCCCCGTCCCACCACGTCCACGGTGTTGGGGACCGGCCGTAGGCGCGGGTGTAAAGGCCACCGGCGTGGGTCGACTGAAGCGACGTGGGCGACCCTCACGGTGACGTCAAGGCCACGCTCCCTCAGCTCCTGTGTGAGGTCCGCCGCCCTTGCCTCTAAGCGCGCCTCCGCTCGGGCGGTCAGGCGTCGCTGGTAGCACCTATTATTCTCGGCACGCGGCATCCGTACAACCGAGGTCCGGCACCGAGGAATTGCGCGCCCTGGGGGGAGTTTCCGCCTCGCGACAGGCTGGCCGTTCTTCAGCGGTGAGAACCGCTCTGCAGCAGGTTTCGTTCCGCTCTTCAGCAGGGTTGAGAACCGCTCTGCAGCAGTGGGGAGGTTGTCCGCCTTGAGAGAAGCGGATTCCGCGGCCGTTTCTAGAGAAACGTTTTCGGAATGCTCGTTCCGAAAGGAACGGATTTTTGAAATGTCGGTGGAGGCAAGGCCACGGGCAATTCCGGTAGGTAGGGTCGTCTTTACGAGGACAAAACTTGAGAAATAATACTCGTTCCCGAGTCAGAGACTGGTTCGGTTGGGTAAAATTGTAATTTATTCGTGGAAATTCCCGGCTTCTTATAGCCGCTCAAGTGCTCTTTCGCCTGCGAGAAGTCAACAAGTCTCAAATCTCCCTCTAGCGGCTAGTTTTACAATCAAGATCTATCGTCGGGGCTCGAGCGCACCGTCGCGGCGTTCGGTAATTTCCGTGAATGCTCGGGTTCTCGAGTCTCGACCAAGTGTCGAGCGTGTGCGCGGCGACGGTATGCCATAACCTCGGTCGGTGTTACGCGTGTGTTTTTTGTATAAGTAGTATAATTTTAAAACGGTTTTCCGTAAAGTGCTGTGCTAAATGTGACGACGAAAAAATAATACACCGCGGTGAACGGAGGTGTATACGCGTCAGTGCGCGGTGTTGTAGTTTTTCGGGTTTTTCGTCCGGTGTTTCGGAGTGCAACAGGTGTCTTCGGCGGCACCGGATTCTCTTATGGGTGAGTAATTTTTACATTTGTACACGCGGTGTTGCTCCCTCCGAACGAAAGTCTTTTTTATCTTATCTGTTAAACCCCCTTTTTTTTCTAATGTACATTTTTCCTTTTCTTAGTTTCAGATTCCGGCGTGGAGTCACCGAGAGCTCCGGACGGATGGTCCGGCGTCGAGGGATGTGAACAGAGGGTCCACAACAGTATTCAACGGGTGAGTATCTAGTTATTAGTTTCGTATCTATTTGTGGCTATTCTTAATTATTTATATATAGTTTTTGTTGCAGGTTACGGCGAGGTAGCGGGTACGCCGTTACCTCGCTCGGCGTCGTCGGAGGAGCCCAAGCCGTCGGATCGTCGTCGAGATTCCGTCGCCCAGGTAGGTTTAAATATTACTAATATTTTTATTTCTTTTTTTAGGTTTTTTCTGGGTAGCGGGTAAGCCGCTGCCCGGCTCGGCGTCGACGCGGATTCCTGGAGCGAGTCTCGACGGCGGCGCGGCAGGGTTCGTCGAGGTGAATTTTCCCCAGTTCCTTTTGAGAATTAGTCTAGAAGGTATTCGTAATTTAGTAATTCTTTGTTTTTCTCTTTTATGTATTTTTCAGGTGACGGCGAGGCAGCGAGGAAGCCTCCACCTGGCTCGACGTCGCCCGAAGTTCGTCTTGGGGAAACCTCGTGGCCTCGTTTGTGGATCTGCACGTCACGGTGAGTAGTATTTTAATGTACTGTCTTTTTATTTTCAGCATACTAATTGTTTTCTGTTTTCTTTTTCAGGTGCAGGGTCCCGGTCGAGGCGACGAGGGAATCGGTTCGACGCACGACGAAGGCAACGGCCCTTCGTCGTATGGTAAGTACGCAGAATAGTAAATCTATTTTGTTGATTATTTATTAATAGTTGTTTCTTTTTTTTGTTTCAGGTTTTTTTTTCAGGTTTCGGCGAGGGAAAACGCCGGTCGGCGTACAACATACATACATAGTGACTAGAACTCTCTTTATTATAATGGAGCAAGTCTACAACTATCGCGTGGAACCGTGAACGAAGTCCGACCTCACAGCTGAGGTATAGCATATCACGATCGTTCATCCGATATGCTGATAATTATTTCTTGTAATTTTTTTCGCGGTGGCTAGGGACTAGAACTCTCTTTAAAATTCTGATAACTATTATTTATAAATTTTCGCGATGGGTAGTGACTCCGACTGTCGTTGGGAATATGCAGGCGAATGATTATTATTGTGTAGAACCGTGAGCGATGCCTAAGCTCATCAACGACATACAGATATAAGGTCGATTGTAATAAATCCATGAAAATTTTTTTTGCAGAACTATTGTTGTGTTATATCTAGAACTGTCGGGCTCGTCGAAATATTTACGATCAAATCATTTTCTTGGAAAATGATCTGCTACGGGAAGATGGCAGACCATTTCTTCAATCTCCTGTTTTAAGCGCTAAATCACCAGAACTATTGTTAAAAACTATCAGGAACTATAGAACTCGGTTGCATGCAAATGGAACTCAAGTTTATTTTTGATCTGCTAGGAATTGATATGCTAACTTCACACACATCAATATCATCAGGCATCTCTCTCCCGACATTCTTCAACTGCAGCGCCAAATTCTTTATCCTCGAAATATGCTGCACCACCGTGTCACCCGAATCCATTTTGCACGACCGAAACTTATTTAACAGGTGTAACTTGCTCGAGGACGATTGCTGTTCGTATTGTCTACACAGCGTGTCCCACATGTCTTTCGCGGTTTCACAGGTGATCAGAGATATCAGTTGCGACCTCTCGAGAGTCGTCGAGATCAAAACTCTCGCCTTGGCATCGTTCTCTTCCCACGTGTTTCTCACCGCAGCCGTTGCTTCCGCCGCCAACACATCCATGCCGTCCACGACTTTATGCACACGCGCTGCTCTAAACAGAGCTACCATTTGAAACTTCCACATCAGGAAATTCGTCCCGTCTAGCTTCTCCACGCGTCTCACCGAAATATCGTTCGACATTCTTTTACTGTCTCGACCGCGCATGCTATTTCGACAATCCGCGCGAACTGATTTTCGTACTCGAAAAACCCACGCACAATGGCTGCCACGTGCCACGCGATACGACCGACCTGTTGCCGAATACCTCGGCGAATTAATCGATTAAATCTACCTTTTCTCTCAAATCGTCCTGGGCCCATAACCTATCGTTATTTTCAGGATGAGAGGGAAGGTATTTCCGAACACACTAATGAAATGATTACTCGGATTTATTTTGACGAGATCTCTTGATAATAAACTTTATTAGAACTACTGATAAACGTGCTAATACTCTCGACATTCGCTACCGGAACTGAACACACTCGTGTAACATCCGCTTCGCTTGCTACTCTTACGCTCCATTCGTCACACAGTCGTACCACCGACTCTCTCTCTCATTGGCGCTCGCAGGCGCGGGAGATACGAGTCCGACAAACCATCATTTATCCAACAGCAGGTTGATGATCTCTTCGGCTTCGACGATTCTCTCGAAGCTCCTCCTCGGCCTCGTTTTGATTTACCTCTCTGTGCGTTGGACGATAGGCCGTTTCCACTTTTGTTCTCACGTGACAAGTTCCTCACTTCCTCCGTCATGAGTCTGGACTTCAGATTGTTCAGCGTGCGCTTGGTCGCTGCCATGGATTCCGATGCGATTACAAAAAGCTTGTATTCGGCAGGTAGCGTCACGAGGATTTTTGTGATAACCATGGACTCTGGTATCTGCTCATCCATCAATTTTAATCTGTGTGAAACCTCTTCAAACTTGGCGATGTGTGTTGCGATGTCGTCTGAGGTCTTCTTCGTTGCGTTGTACCGGATCGTCTGCAACAGATGCACGCTCGATTCTGATTTTTTCTCGTAAATTGATGTCTATTTCTACCACATCTCCGCTGCCGTCTCGCAGTTGATAATGTGCAGAGTCGGTTGTTCTCCAATGGTCGTCATAATTAATTTTTAAGCTATCGCGTCGGCCGTGAGCCACCTGTCTGTCGCCCTACCTGTATACGCAGTGCGCGCCGCCTCGCTCGTGCTACCATCTGGACGTTAGGGTTTCTCGTCAATTCTCTGCGCAACGCTTAATACTCTGTGCGAGTTGAGGAGAACCCGTATTTGAAATTTCCATAATCCCCATGTTTCGTAGTTTTTCAGCTTTGTCACTCGTGATAGCTCGCCTTCCATTGTTCCTCTGTTATATTTTCCACTTCGCACGAGGCAGGGAGATAACCTTAAAAAAACTTCGGCTTTACGAAATCGTTATTATTTCACTAATCTCTTTAACCACGTGTTAGCGACGGGAACTACCTTACCGACGCTCCCGCTCGCATCATGGCACGGACACCGTAGACTCGAGCGCGAGAGGATTTTTCGGGAGTCTCGCGACGACGACCGATGGGATCGGACGAATTGCGACGAACGGTACGAGGTACGGGTCCGCGCGCGACCACCGTGAGATTTGTTTCGCGACGAAACGGGGTACGATCCATTACGACGACTTGGCGTGTGATAGGAACATTCGGTTAATCTTAGTTATGGGGTCGTTACGTTTAATTATTGTTCCAAGCAGTGTGGTTTCCGGGACATCTATATTAAAGGTTGATATACTCGTTAGTCACGAACGTGGTGCGGTACTTTATTTGAACCTGCCGCCGCCTGGGGGCTGCGACCTCATCAGGTATACCGCCTTCTCCCGCGCCTCCATGCGAACCATCCCGATAGACTTCGCTTAACACTTTCTGCGTTAGGTGCTGCGATTCCACGGAACGGAGTATATTCTAACACACGGGAAATGTCTTTCACTCATCACACGCCTGGGCCCATAACCTGTTGGATTTAGGTTACCGCTAATGCGATTCGTGCAGGGAATTGCGATTAAGAACAGATTTATTATTAAGAGGCGAAATAGGATTTAGTATACAAAAGCTGTATCAAGAGGAGTAATGATAATAGAGAAGAAACGCTCTGATTAGCGCTCCAATGTTGCGTGGGAAGCGCTAGAGACGAGCGCGGCAAAGACAAAATAATCTAACAGAAATTCCTTGGACAAGAAACATGGTTCGTTCCCATTATTTTTTTATTTATATTTCTTCCATTGTTCCACCGTATACCCTTCTGGGTTTTTACTGAACCCCATCCCAATTCCCCCCTAGCACTCCCTACCCGCACTCAGCTAAGCTACCTAACTTCCAGTGCGTCCGTAGCCGACTCAGCTACACTGTACCACATTTACCGGGGACACGGGGAAACTACGGAAAGCCCGTCCCGGTACAGACAGCCATATTCTACTGATCCTCCGGTATTTTTGCACTTTGAGTAAAGTGCAGACACACGAAAGTTCCAGAAGAAAGCGCCTCCTGCTCAACGGTCGATGCGCCAGCTAGCGCACGGCTAAGCGATCACCCATCCAAGCACTGACCGCGAACGATCTTTGCTAGACTGTGAAGACCACCGGAGCCGTACGCCAACCGCGCATCCACCGCTGTCGGTCCATTACTTTTTCTGTATTGGTTTGTAACAATTCTTCTCAGCAGGGAAGTTAAGGTGTTGTGCAATCAGTGCAGTGCCGGTTTGCGAGCCGAAGATCACGCGAAGCGGTTTGGTGCGTGACGATCTCACGATCGGTAAGAATGTTTGCAAGAGAGAGGTTAGCGGATTATTAGGGATGCTTAACGAGTTCCGCGACACGATAGCGATGGATCTGAAAGAATTAGGCTTAACTGATCTCGTACCGATGAAGATAAGGGAGAAGCCCGGAAGCCGACCGGTGCAACACAAGCCGTACCGCTCGAGTCACGCCGAACGCGAGGAGATGCGGCGAATCGTGCAAGGGATGAAGGAGAAAGGAATTTGCCGAGAGACCAACTCTGCGTACGCAAGTCCGGCTTTTGTGATTAAGTAAAAGGATGGCGAGTCACGCCTCGTGATCGATTACCGCTGTTTAAATGCTCAAACAGAAAGAATTCATTTTCCCTTGCCCGATCTCGACGCTAATCTCGAACAAATCTGCCAATTAAAATTATTTATCACGATAGATCTAATGCAGGGATATCTACAAATTCCTCTCGAGGAGGACCCTGGCATATACTGAGCGACCGAAAAAGCGACCCTAAAAGCGACGGTTGTTATGTTCCAAAAATTAACCGAACTAACGACCGCTGAAACGACCGCTCTGGGGACACATTTTTTTGCCGTGTTTCGGCAATGAAGTCGTTTGTTTGATTGGCGACCGTAATAGCAACCGTCTAGCAAACGGGGGGTTGCTTTTACGGTCGTTTTTCGGTCGACTATCAAAGAAGCGACTCCACTACCGAAATGCGGCAAAAGAATGTCGCTAGAGCGGTAGCTTCGGCGGTCGTTAGTGCAACTTTTGGCACCAAACCATGGTAGCTTTTAGGGTCGCTTCTTCGGTCGCTGTTCACGGTCGCTTGGTTTGCTAGGAGAGTCGCGCGCGAAAACGGTGTTCATCACGGCCGACGAAACTGGTGAGTTTAATACGGCGATGTTCGGACTAATGAATAACCCGTTTTTCATTATAAAAGCAATGCATCAAGTCCTCGAACCCCTCCGCGATCAGGTCTGTTAACGAACGGGTGTTTTTACTCCGCCCGCCGTTGGTTTATGCGAGTAGGGCGTAGCAGGAAATCAAGGCCGATGGGGAGTTTAAACAAAACCGTAAAAGTCGTGCGGTGAAAGTAAACTTATTTCTTTTTATTGTGACTCAAAGGCGCTCGCTCCACCGTAAATTACCCTCTTGGGCCAATCGCGCAAATTAATGAAGTCTAGCTGTGAAGGTAATCGTTCCTCAAAATAACATCCCTGGCAAGTTCTGCGACTTGAAAAACCTCCATCAAACTACCTTTAAAGCGACCGGTCGTTTTCGGACAAAAATACGTCCTTCAAAACGACTGTCAAAACGACTTTATCCGTGTCCGTACCAGCCGCATACGAGCAGATTCCAGGGAGGGCTTTCAGTCAGGTGGTTTTACAATTAATAAACGGATGAACTACCACGAAAACGACTGTTCAAAACACCTTTCAGTCCGGTCGTTTTTTATTTTCAATCGAAGAAACGACCGCATAACGACAACCGCACTGAAAGGTCTTTTGAACGGTCGTTTCCGCGGTTGGTCATCCAGTCTTGAAATGTAAAACGACCTGACTGAAAGCTCTCTGACGCGGATGAAGTCGTTTTAACAGTCGTTTTACCGGACGTATTTTTGTCCGAAAACGACCGGTCGTTTTCTCGGTGGTTTTGTTGGTCGCAGGATCTGCCAGGGATAGCATAAATGAAAAGGGTAACCGTAATTCGGGATTCACCCACGCCGTTAATATTTTAGAGTCTTCGCACACTATGACTATGAATAGTTCACGCGCCGTTCGCACATACATCGTGTTCGGCGTCTCGAGCCAAACCCCCGATCTTCGCGCCAGTACCTCTCCCTCTCTCCTCGTTCCCGCTTCTTCTTTCCTTACGCGTGACTCATCGGTCGCGCTATCACACGTTCACAATCATGCATTCGGGCTCGATCTCGCGTATACCGTTTGCCGCTACCAGGTCATACTGTACTTTCTCGATGACATTTTAATACCGGGAAACACGTGGCAAGATTTGAAAGAAAAGTTACGTCTATCCCGGCAATCCCGAAAAGCAGAGAGCGACGAGCGTCCGAGCGAATGAGTCGCGTTACGATTATGGATCACCGAGCATGAGCGGGTGTGCGTGTGTGTGTGTCGCGCGAAGCCGAGTCCGTGAGTGCGTGTTCCGTGCGTAGATCTAAACAAGTATCGAGCAGCACCTTGTCGCAAAGAAAGTGTCCAAATTCGAGCACTCCAATTTATTTATTTAAGACCGCGATCCGGTCTTGAACCGTCTCTCCGATCAAAATCCACCACCTCAGCCCTCACTCCTGTTGTACCCCGGATAGGGTAGTAGCACCCTATTAAGGGGGCAGTAATACGACAGTAATTAATTGATATAATTAATTAATGTGGTAACATTAATTGGTATAATTAATTAATGTAGTAACATTGATATAATTATATATAATTATCATATATAATTATATATATATATGTAATTAATATAATGTTATACTATATTAAACATTATTGTGCATTTTCGGGCAACAATATAATATTATACTATATTCGCATAATAGTATGATATTATAAGATCATCGTAATAATATAGCGTGGTATATTATAGTATTGTAGTATGCATTCCAGTTCGGACAGCGGTGTCCGAAAAGTGGAGCAACTCCGGTTGCGCAATATCGAGGTATGCAGCGGCACGCGACGAGCGCGCGTCGCTGCAACGAGGGTCACCAAAAACCTGAGTCAGCCGTTAAGCAATCACGGGCGACTCGGCAATTAGAGCATCGACTCGGGAATTACCGAGGCGCTTATGTCGAAATAAAAACATGCTCCAAATCCCGTTCTCGAAGAAGCGAGGATTTGGAAAGATAACTGTTTACAGAAAAGAAGTAAACCATCAACATCTAAATAATATTAAGCTGACGTGCCTGCTCTTTTATTCGTATATAAGGGATCGAGAGCAGGCACCCATCAGTCTCTTCGGAACTCCTGATTCTTACGGTTGACTACAGATACACCATACGAGTAAAGCTCAAACGCGATAAGTGGGTTGTGCGAATACTGGACCCTTATCGTGAAGGGTTACCGCACGATAGACGGTAATCCAGTCGGTGTAACAAGAGTACAAATTGTACTACGATTGGTAATTCAAAAAGGACAGACGTAAGCATAAATAGAGCTTCAACGATTAAACTAACGTATCAACGGATAACCCACAAATAGAACAATATCCATACAGTGGAGTAATCGAGCATCAACGATGAAGCATCGAAATATAAATTAACCAAGCATTAACGGCTAACTTAATAAAGCATTAAGTGAGCATTAAAATCAAGGGATAATATAACGTCAAGCAGAACGTTAATCGGTCATTAAAAGCGAACCTCAGTCGAAGGTTCTCGGTAGACATTGTTATATAAAAGATATAACAATGTCACCCTGGTAAATCCCTGATAATATTAACATAATATTAAACACATTAAATATAGTGTTAAATGAACATTGTTAAACAATCTCCGATAACATTGACATATTGTTAAACCTATTGTTAAACCATCACCGGTAATATTAGTAAATTGTTAAACCTATTAAATATATTGTTAAACAAACATTGTTCAACACAATCTAAATAAATAATACGTTTGTACTTCACTTGGGTTCCAACCCTTTACTGAGCACATCCCCAACCTTACGAGCCAACGGCTCGCGCACAGAACCCAGATTAAATACCTGAGTTTCTGCGGCACAACACTCCTTAAGTCCTGACAACGTCCCGAAAAATCATAAACACATGGAAGTATCGTGCTGAAATTTACCACCGCAATTGATTAACACTGTACAACGTTTCGTATTAGATTTGGCGAAGATGGATCGAAACGTTAACATTTTACAAGATTTTGAAATGTTTCAACTTTTTGGAAAATATTTATTTTACGTCCGACGAAAGTTTCTGCATCGAATATCGTTCCAGGAGTAAAATAAGTTCGAAATTAGTAATCAGCGGGTAAATATACTTTAGCCATGGGCACAAAACGGCAAATGTTAGATGAATAAAAACACATTTTTCTAAGACCCTGTATTTTCGATAAAGGAAGTGTAAATGTACAGATCCGTGTATTTTTCGCGCGAAACCTGAATCGGCCAGTCGTTTTGCATAAAACTCAAACACGCCGTTGAGTTTGAAAAAATGGAGAAATGAAATTTTCATATCGCCATTGTTCGAATAAAAAAAAATTATTGCATTTCCCACGTTATCGAGTTAAAATTTCGTGTATAAATCAGGCTACTATCACGGATGTTTGGCATTGCTTTTGCGAAGAATTTACAAAGCAATCTAAAGTTTATGAAATTTCCTTTTTATAAAGAATTATCATCCTATTTTAAACTGTAGCAAAAGTCCGTCTATCGAGCTGAAACCGGATGAGTTGAGCTAAAATTAAATGAATTAAATGAATTAAATGAGCATTGTCTGTATTTTTGGCTTCCTCATAGAGGAAGCTTCGCGAATAAAGGAACCCTATGAGAAAGCTATATGAAAATTTCAACTTCAAACTTTGATGAGAAAGCGATGTAAAAATGTCAATTTTCAACTTTATGAGGAAGCGACATGAAAATTTCAATTTTCAACTTTTTTCAACGTCAACGTCTTAGAGTTTTATGCAAAACGGTTGACCGATTCAAGTTCAGCGCGTAAAAAAATATTCCATCGTCACGTTTCACGAATCTGCGTTTGGCGCGAAAAAATACATGGAAGTGTGCGCTCCAGAATATTTTTTTACCCTTTCGATTTCTATTCCAGAATTCCTAGTGATACCTCTTTATCCAGCTTTTTAATCCCGTCATATCCATCGTCTTGTGTATGTCTTGCTGTAGATCACGATAGGCACCTGGGTTTTTCTGCGATGCCATCGGAAAGCAAAGAAATCGTTGTTTACAAATACCTAAACTCACTCATTTTTGCAATTTTGGCTATAAAAATGCCTGGGAAACTTTTTCGTTACTTGTCGCTCCGGGACTGTAATTCCATATATTTTCTCACGCTGATCACGAATCTGACACTTATTTTATTCGTAGATGAATATTTGATACGAAAAAAATACGTCGAGAAAAAAAAAATTATGATATTCAAAAAATTCAAAATGACAAAATTTAAAAGGTCCGATCGATTTTCCTGAAATTTTGATGGGATCATGGGGTGATGATATTCTACCTGTATACGCGTTTTTAGCCCGATAGCTACAGAATTGCGAGCGCTAGAGCGCGAACAGACATTTTTGAAGAAATTAAAAATGGCGTACAAAAAAAAACAACTGAACATTCTTGGATGAAATTTTGAACAAACATTGACTACTGATCATACATGATGTGTGCCAAATTTCAGCGTGATCGTCGAGGCGTTCTCGAGTTATAGCAGTTTAAATTTTGCACGTCCATTTCACGCACGCACGCACGCACGCACGCACGCACGCACGCACGCACAGATTCGGACAGATTCGGACATTTTTTCTAAATGTGATTTTTCGACGTTTTGGAACATTCTGAACATGTTTTCATTAAATATCGATTTTTTTTTTTTGACCAAAACAAAGCTTCCTCTATGAGGAAGCAAAAATTGAAAAATAAAAATTGGCGCATCTTGAGGCTGTCGGACGGGATAGCTCCTCCCTTATAGTAAAATTACGGAAGATGTCCGATGATCGAATACGAGAAAATGTAGAGGAGGAAGAGTTTATCGATCTTTGTCTCACATCAAGCTTACCGCCGCATTCCCCCTTTGTCGTATTTATAGCAGCAACGATTTCATTCACAGGTAGCAAAAGGGAAGAAGTCGTTTATTTCCCCACCGAGCAGGTAACGGACCTTAAGAAGGAGCCGCATTGAACTGATGCGGTCGTGTACTGTACATCTGAGGCAAAAATTATCTACTGTACATAATTAATATAATTTGTAAGGGAACACACTACATCCATAATTCATAATAAAAGCTATAATAAAAGCAAAATAAATCCATAATACAATCCATGATCTATACATTATTTACTGTACATATAATATGTAAGGGACCACACTAAATCCATAATCTTCTGCGTCCCTCTGCCGTGCCGGGTTTCGCTGGTGGTTTCTTCAGCGTTTACAACGACCCCAAAATTATACGTAAAGTATAGCCATCAAGATTTCAATTCTTTTTCGACGAACGTTTATATTCACGCAATGAGATATGGACTGTCGAGTGCACCGTCTCCAGCCACGATGCCGCCCTCGTTAGCGCTCGCAGGTTTCGTCCTCAAAACATGGCCCACTTGTCGATTTACACATATTTCACATTCATCACTAAAAAAAATGACGATGAATTAGTGTTTCTTGTAGTGAATGAAACGTTCATTGCAAAACTTGATGTATGTACCCGATGACCACTCCGTATATCCCCAATTCGGATACAAGATCTTGAAGTATAGATTCACCGACCGCACCGGACCGTATCAAATAATTTTGGTGTATCGGTGGATTTATACGATCCATGAGAATCCAGGCAGTACGTTCTTTCGAGTCTTGCATCGATTCCAATGCTGTTCGCACCTTCTCGTCATAAATATTGTTTCCACCTCCTTCGCGCTGTGGCTTTAACACGTATTTCGTTGGATCGGCGATGCCTTTCGCCACGGCTTCCTGTCCGTGCTCGTCCTGTTGGATTTTTTTTTTTATAGATATAATTATCCAAATAGTCTATTCACAAATATCGATGTACACAAGTATAAAACTTACAAATTCGAGAGAATATAGACCCGTGAATACACCTTGTATCTCTTTTGCTTCTTGTTTATTCAAGAATCGATTCAGAACACCCGGTTGAGCCAACGCTTGTTGAATCTATAAATGAGCAAGTGAAATCGAACGCAAGTATCGATTGTAATAATTTATGATTGAGAAGAATGATCTTGCCTTCTTCGTGCCTGCTAGGTGATACTGTATCGATGGGCATTTAATAGCGCGAGACCGTTCAATCAATAGCCTCATTGACCAGTCGGCCTGTCCGGTATAAGCTTCCGATTGATAGCCTGTACGATAATACACGACGGATACCAAATGGTCACCCCTAATCAACAATAGAACGATATATTGTAATATATTATTAGTGCATAAGAATTACTTGTTACCCACACAATTAATTCCCTATCTGGTCCCAAGTGAGTTTCCTCTTGCACCAAGTTCTTGAGGGTTCTCCTGATAACTCTAGTATTCGAATTCAATCTTCGTATCTCAAACTCCAACGATCTTTGATCACATATGTTATAAGTAATATCCTCCACGACGAATAATATCACACCGCTGGAAACGTTTCATCTTTGTAATTTATCGGAAACGGTTAATCGTCAAATATCGACTAAATGGAGTCAACGTACGCATTTTTTCCGTATATAGACCACGCATCGACGAGTCCGTTCGCAAGGCCAGTAGCAGCCGGATTGTCTGGAATCTTAATGATAACGCCAATATGCATTAAACATTACGAATGTTAACATATTTATCACGCCAAATGCATCGCTTAATTACTGATATTTACATTATTATGCAGAATCTGTAATGAAGGGAGGGAGGGCATGCGGATAGAAAGTGTCGTTAGAAATATTCGTGAGACAAGCTTCGTGTGACTGTGGAATATAAAATTTCCCCCTGATAAGTGATGCAACAGTGAGTTATTTTAATTATATACATATTCTGTTTAATTAAATGAGAGACACAAGCTCGTATGCTGGCAAGTCATGATCAATGTGAATAAAACAGATGCAGAGAACTTACATTTTCTACCTTATCGGAGTGGCCCAATTCATTAAAAATGTATCTGTAAAAAGTCACAGGGGATGTGAAACACGAATTATTACGTCCCTCAATCACGACGTTTAGTTTAGTTCTTTTTTTTTATTTCCGAATAAAAATCGGAGAACATACGAAACTGTAATAATATCGCTTGGAATTATGTTTCCATCTCGCCTGTTTCAATTTTTTACCATGAGTTGAACAAATAAAATGGGATATCGGTGTGTATTACACTCCTGATGCAGACAACGCAACAAAGTACAACAAATAATTAAGCTTCATGCTAGGTCACAAAATTTTGGCAATTCCTATAGAAACTTTTTCATTCTACAATCTAGAAGTTGGAAAATTGTTACCTATGATACTTAGAGACCTCGCTGGCCAATCCTCCGAAGCTGGATGCGATTGTATTCAACTCGATTTGAACAATCTTCATGTCGGTTTCTCCATGCAACATGTAGTCAGAACGCAGCAGGCCAAGACTGATCCTCTTTGTAGGAAAAAAAAATGAGTTCTAAAATTGTCGATACGTTATCGATTGTTCATTATTTACCTGCGCGTGTCCTTCGGCATGTACGGTTTTATAAATGTCAAACAATCTGGCAGTGAAATCGTCGACCTCCACAGTGCTGAAAGAATTTAAAAAAATATACATATCAACATAGACAAGCCATGAAAATATAACTTCCATCGACTTACCTCTTCAACTTCTCGGTCAAAAATTCATGATCATGGGCCACCTTATGCGTTAGGGAATTTAGCGTAGTCTGTATACGTCTTGATTTTTCAAATTCACCCTTTGGAAAACTCGATGGCAGTAAAATAAAAGGTGCCGTACCCACTTGATCTCTGTTGAAAGCCAGTTTAGAATGCATGGAGACTCCTGCAAATTGATTGTACATGTCTTCGGTCGTCATCGAGAATTCAATTAATGCATCACAATTAATTGTAAAGGGTAACCGTCTGTGTACCGTGCATTAGCGTATAATCTTTGGCTTTGGCAACAGTTTCCTCCAAAACATCTGCTTTCAATGGCAATTCTACGCACGACTCTATTCTCGAAGGCTTCATGATCTTTTACAGAAATATTTTCCAACAGTTTTCAATGAATTATGAATTATTATTACTTGGCAAAACTTTTTATGCCAATAAATGTTTTCGAGAATAAAAAAATATTAAAATACGCGCATTCACGTCGAATTAGCGTTCCCCGAGTACGGCATGCCACAAGCCAACACTAAAATCAATTCAAGAACTGCTAGTCATAGTAGGAATACGATAAACGTCGCGGTACGTCGTTATCCATGGCTTTATCGAAGATAACGTTAAACCGCTATGAGCGTATGTTTTGTGTTTGCAAAGAATTTCAAGATGTACATCTACGATACGATGCATCCGACATTTGCGGCAATTGGTCCGAAAAAGCAATGGTTTTCATGTGAACGATGTGTGATTGGATTGGTTGATCGACGGGCAGCGTGATTCGCAAATGACGTTACGGTTCATTTCAGACGTGTGTGCCATTGTTCGATTGGACAATTGGCTATGCTGCAGAGCGCGTCCGGATATTGGAGGAGGACGTTCGACGAAAGAAGCACGCCTCGTGACAAAAATCGAATTTTCGTTTGACCAATAAAAGATAGAAATTGTGTGGGTACGGGTCGGTAGCCTGCGATCCGTGACGTCGGAGCACGTTTTGCCGACATTTTGAAAGTCGGACGCCGCACAAAAAAAGCCGTTTTCCGTGTGCGTGCGCGCTAGTGTGTTTCGGGCGGGAGGAAGCGCTCCCTCGTTCTCTCTATCTGTGCCTGTTCCCGCATCACCCCGTGACCGACGCTTGCGCCTTGCCGTTCCCGTGCACTGTCGTGGGTCTTGTTACTCTCTTGTGCAAAAAGCGTTCGCTTTGTGCTGACCGAAAGTGTGGCTCCTGCGAACAAGCGGCTTTCCAACAATTTTCATCGTGCGACCGTTAAACTTTCGTCGACGCAGATAAAGCCGTGAAAAATCGACGAGGCACAGCGAAAAAACTCAATAGCCGACGAGGGGTACAAGCCGGAGTAACGTTCTAGCCCTTCATGGTTCAAGATGAGTGATTATTCAGCGGTCGCTCCGCCTCAAAATTTCAGTCAGAGTTCCGCGTTTGCAGCAGCTCTGCAACGTGCGAAACAGGTAAGTCACGGTCGTTTCATCCCTGTCTCTTCCACGCTTCATATTTTTATGGGTTTTTTTTTTGTTTTCTCCATCGATTCGGCGACTTATCTTTCGAGACGCCTGGAAGCCTTAAGAACCGATTTTAATTTTGATGCATGCAACGATAGCGTGTGTGCCCGAGACGAGAGTTCGGCGCGCCACGAAGATCGGCATTTATTCGCTTTTTTTTCTCTCTTCCCTCTTATCGTAAACTTATCTCCCTCGAGCGCACGCACTCCTGTGCGTGTCACCGTTTCTCGAAGGACCGCTAACCAGCAGAGTTCTCTCCCCCCTGATTCGCCATGAAACGTATTTCCAAGTTTTTTTTTTTTTTTTTTTTCTTTTCTTTGAATTTGGCCAAAGGTACTTTACTCGATGGGAACGATATGTATTTCGACAATTTTTTTTTGCATTGTACATTTGCTTTTTTTGCTTTATTTTTAATATCGCGCAAATTGAGACTCGTTAAATCCTCCTCTCTTTGTGTTACCCACATGTATCGGAAGTTTGTAACGATGCGATAAACAATTTTGTTTCACAGATAGCAGCCAAGATCAATCCTGCCAATGCCCAGGGCAACCCTGAGAACAAACTGAAGCGCCCCCTCGAAGACGGAACTGGTAATATGAGCTTTTTACTTCTTAACGTATTAAGCAAAAAATGTAATCCTGTCCGATATTTCTTTGTAGTATCATAAAAGAAATTTGTGACGATTTTATTGCATTAATAACTCCTCTTGTTTTTCATGACGAAACAGCTTGCAATATGATTTTTTTTTTTTCTGCACTTTTGTGTAATATACCTATTTGCGCCATTGGTGGTTGGAGAACAGAGAGATAGGGAGAGCGAATGCCATGATCGAGCGTGTGTGCCACAGAAGAAACGAATACATTTAATCCATTTCTCCCTTTTGTCTTCCTGATCAATTTTTTTTTTTTTTTGTAATTATTATTTTCATTTCTTTGTCCCTCTTCTAGCCCATAATCTTCACAAGAAACATCGTAAATCATTGTATAACATGGAACGTTCGTTGTTTCTTCAGCGTTATGTTTTTTAATATTGTGCACCTGAATAATATCCGTTGCGTGCATATACATTTATTACATATACACATAGATAGAGATATATATATATATATGCTTAATTGAATGAAACAAAAAATGCATCGCCGTTAAAGCGAGCGTGTACCGGCCCTTCGGATTCCCTATGTTGATGATTTTTAGAACCAGAAGCTAAGAAAATGACGGCGTTAGTCGCGGATCCGCTGATCGGACTTCGTGGAGGTCCCGGCTCAGGACCGTCGATGGGAGATGTTGGCAATCAAGCTGTGAGAGCGGCCCAACAGGCCTCGTCACCGACAGCTGTGATGGGCGGCCTCGGTGGTATTTGTAACGAAGATATCAGGGTTCCCGACAAAATGGTCGGTTTGAGTAAGTATTTGAAAAAAGAAAACAAAATGGGAATGTGAGTCTCGATAATCAGAACATCATGAAAAAAATATATGTATCTATATAAATTTATATATTTATATATATAACTATACGTGGGCCTGTAACTATGAGAATCATTATACTCAACGAAAATATGGTTTTTTTTGTAATCTGAAAATATCGAACACCATTTCATCGTCGTCATGTGTACTAATGAATCCTGATATTTTTACAGTAATCGGCAGAGGCGGAGAACAAATAACAAGATTACAAAGTGAAACAGGATGTAAAATACAAATGGCGCCAGAAAGTGGCGGGCTGCCTGAGCGTGTTTGCACTCTAACCGGCTCGCGAGAAGCTGTCAAGTAACTCGATTTTCCCTTCTTCTTTCGAATAATTTTAACTACATATATTTTATTTTGTATGCAATGCAATCCCATACAATGATAACCCGACACAACGGATAATCTCATTTAATTTTTAGAATTTATCCAACGTTACTGAAAAAAATGAAAAAAAAATGTCATATCATACGTTATTGCAATTTCTTCGACTAGGTGAAACCCAGCACACAAATATTGCTGTGTCACGGAAGATGGTAGAGAATTAACTGTTTCTGGTTTAAAAAAAAAAACAAACAAACAAACAAACAAAATCCCGACCGGTATGTGCCAAGCAAATCTGCTATCCTCCTTGATCTTGTGGCGTATTTTCCATTTTCGTTAGCCAGCCAGTACTACACGAACTGGAAAAAAGATAAATAATCTCGTATTTGTGTAACAGCACGTATTCTTATATCCTCAATAATCTGAATGTCATAAATTTATTATTATTGATAGTATACGCAATAGAATACGAAATCAAAAACCAAAAAAACTTTGCTAATTTTTTCCAGAATCTTAGTATAGCTCCTGGATCTATATATGCGTACCTCTGGACTATTTCATTCGACTTAACAATATAATCCATACAATATTGTCGTTACGCCCGAAATCGTTTGACCTAGACCACACTTGAATCGTCACGTACCAAATTTGTAATCTATTTTTCATTTGATGATTTTGTATTTACTAATAGTTTTTTACTTTCACTATAGGGCGTGTATGCTTGGCGAGAGAGAGAAAAAGTGCGAGGGTGATGGAAGGAAGGAGGATAGGATTATGCATGGGGACGTGTTGTTCGCACCGAGGACGTACAGATTCGATTAATATGCTATACGTGTTTTGACAAATGCTTATTATTACTCTCACTGTTATTCTCTACATTGTGAATCTCGAATTCTACCCGTAAATTTACAACTACTTTCACTCGATTGTGCATTGCAAAAGAAAAAACATAAAAACGAAAAGACAAAACATGTCGTGAAATTTACGTACACAACCGGTACGGAATATCCTTGTTCGTGTATTTATCGGCTAGCTCGCCATGTGATTGTGTTTTGCAAACAAACCTTGTTTACACCTGTCTTATATGCTTTAGAACAATTAGTTTCAAGACTACGCTCGGTTTATCAATGCAAAAAAAAAAAAAAAAACCGTTTTATCGCACGTTCCGAACGAACGTATGTTACAGTCGAGCCAAAGAGCAGGTGCTGTCGATCGTGAATCAGCGAAGCAGAACGGAGGGTATTGGCGATATGAATATGAGTGGGGGTAGCAGCAGCGGTGGGAACAGCGCGGCTGGGTCGATGATGGGACATCCTGGATTCGTCGAGATGATGATACCAGGCCCCAAAGTTGGTCTCATTATCGGCAAGGGTGGTGAGACCATAAAACAGCTTCAAGAAAAATCTGGAGCAAAGATGGTCGTTATCCAGGACGGACCGTCTCAGGAACAAGAAAAACCATTGCGGTAAATTTTGTGAACATTTTGATATAAAGAAAAACCATCTTTTCATCGGCAATTAAGTTTTACAAGATCCTTTCGTGGGCTTCTCTTTAGAATAACCGGTGACCCTCACAAGGTCGAGCATGCCAAGCAATTGGTGTACGAACTGATAGCGGAGAAGGAGATGCAGATGTTCCATAGAGGATCGAGAGGAGGCGGTGAAAGAGGAGGAAGCTTTTCAAATGACAATGGCTTCAATCACGGTGGATCGGCCGGTGACGGAGTTGAGGTACAATTTAAAAAAAAAAAAAAAAAAAAAAATAAACCGTCGTCTACTCGAACAAACAGTAGATCGTTTTGATGACTGTTGATGTTTAGGTACTCGTACCGAGGGCGGCTGTCGGCGTAGTAATCGGCAAAGGTGGAGATATGATCAAGAAAATCCAAGCCGAGACTGGTGCGCGAGTACAATTCCAACAGGGCAGGGAGGACGGACCGGGCGATCGTAAATGTCTTCTATCCGGAAAGCATGCAGCCGTCGAACAGGCCCGACAACGGATTCAGGAGCTTATAGACAGTGTAATGGTAAACTTTGATATTCCATTAGAGAATGATCGTTCAAATGGTGGTATTTTTAGGGGATGCATGGAGAGGAATGAACGAACAGAGTACCATGTATTTATGAGCTTTAATTAATAATGCAAAAATGTATTGATGTCGATAATCACGATGCACAACAACGATTTCAGAGAAGAGATGACGGACGAAACTCCATGGGTGGTAGAGGCGGGCCACGCGGAAATGGTTTTGGCGGCGGTGGCGGTCGTCAGCCAGGTGAGTACGGTGGATGGGATCGACGTCCAAGCGGAGGTCCTATGCAAGATAAAATCGAAACAACGTTCACCGTACCGTCTACCAAGTGTGGAATAATCATCGGCAAAGGTAACTATCGGGTGTTTGGCTGAAAATTGTAACCTTCGGCGAAAGGATCCTATTTCGAGACTGATGGAACAATCTTGTATTTTGCAATATCGTCTTCAAGGTGGAGAAACGATCAAACAAATAAATCAACAGACCGGCGCACACTGCGAGCTTGATCGAAGAAATCAGAGCAACGAGAATGAAAAGATATTCATTATTCGTGGCAATCCCGAGCAAGTAGAGCATGCTAAGAGAATATTCAGCGAAAAATTGGGCATGGTACGTATCTTTAATGCATTATCAGTTTGTTGATGATTGTGTGACAAATTAATGATCATTACATCGTACTCCTCAGTGCGATCCTATGCACGAATTCCAGGGGCAAGCGGGAGCTCCGTTTACGGGTGGACAAGGTCCGATCGGTTACAATCCTAACTGGAACGCAGGCTCCGGTTATCAGGCGTGGCCCAATCAGCCGCAACCTGCAGACTCTAGTGAGTACATTATTTAACTTGTCTCCTTGAAATTCAGTCTTGTTAAGTATGTTAAAAAAAAATAACATCCGATGTCTTTTAACAGATAACCCTAGTCAAGGACCCGTACAAGTGAATCCCCAAACCGGACAACCAGATTACAGTGCTCAATGGGCAGAGTATTATCGATCCCTCGGTATGCACAGAGAAGCCGATATGATAGAACAGCAGGCAAAACAATCGAAGCAGGAACACACCCAGCAACCCGGTGAGTTATTACAACACATAACTCAATACATTAAAAAGAATGCGATTTATAATGTTGTCCAATGCGGTTTATTCAGCCCCGCCCGGCGCTGGAGGTCCAGCTCCGCAACAGCAACAACCACCTCAACAACAGCAACAGCAGCAACAGCCCGCTCCTCAACAGCAGCAACAGGCTAACGCTGCTGCACAAAATGGTGGACAGGCAGACTACAGTGCTCAGTGGGCAGAGTATTACAGGAGCATGGGAAACGTTAAAGAAGCCGAGGCGATAGAAGCTCGGATGAAAGCCGGCAAGGTACGGTATCTTTTATTTATCATTTCAGTACGTCGATTTGTTAATTGCATTTTATATCACATATTAACAAATTTTTTAATTTTTTTATTTTTCATAGTTGGGCATGCCAGCTAATCAAATGGCTCAAACACATTTGGGTCAAACACCGGGGCCGAACGCACCAGGGGCATTCCCGCAGGTCTACAATTATCCAGGTATGAACGCCGGATCAGCGCCAGCGGGTTATTATGCGCCGGGTGCCGGTACAGCGCCTCAACCACCGTCCGGTCAACAAAATCCAGCCTTCCCGAGTGGCTACCAAAACTACGCATACTCTCAGCCCACCTCCGACAACTGAATGAGACGTCTCGCCGACTCAACAATATGTGAGTATTCTGTTGCGAATTTATCTTGAATTTAACATTGAAAGACGCTTGACTTTTCACGGCTATTTAATTTACGAGACGGTTATTTTTTGCTCGCGTGTTCGGATTCACTTTAATATTACCGGAAGTACAGATCTGTCGCGATGTCACGCATCTTTCACTTACAAAATTAATCGACATTCCAAGTCAGTTCAAAGTTGTGAAAGTTTACTGATTTAAAAAAATGTCGCACCGGCAACTATAAAGTAGCAAAAAAAGGCAGAAATGATTGTTACCAATACAATTTTGAACAGACTCGGGATCCTCGCGAGGCAAAAATATCAATGGTGTAAGAACAGGTGGCATATATTTCATTTTTCGTATATGTACACTGGTAGCATCGATAAACATTTACAGGAATTACATATGCGAATCGTTGAAAGATACAAATTTCTAGTACCCATACAAAATTGTTAATATGTGATATACAAAAATGCATATATATACTTTACACCGTTGACCTTGATTAAATAATAATTACTTGTTCAACGGCAATCACATACTATGTTTTTGTACAGTAATAATTTCTTTATTTCCAACAGTTTTCAGATAGCTTTCCATTGGGACGCGGTAAATGCCTGCTGTTACCTCCATGTTTACTCTTAAAAAAAAAAAAATACAAAAAACCAACAAACAAACAAAAATATCTCTATAATTGGCCGATAATTCATGACAGCAAGCTTTTTCGGAACCGAATAACTAGCGAGCTACATCTTACTTATATTGCGATTATCGTCCAATGTTTCCTTTTTTTTATATATACATACTATGTATACAACATATATTGTAGGATATCCATTATTCTAATTTCTCATTATAAGAAAAAAATCTGAAATCTAATTGAGTTGGAATAGTGTAATATGTAATAACCAACATCATTATTCCCATATGTGTCATTTATTTTGTCGTACGTATTTCTTATTCCACGACGGAAAAACAAATACAAAAAAAATGCGTAGCTCTAAGATAAGATTGAACGTTAGCAGGTGACGCAGCCGATTGAAAACGGACTCCTGGTGATCGCTGGCTTCTTTAATACCTTCCCGGGGAAATTATATACTTTCCTTGATCGTTCATTGTTGGAATAGTTATCCAATCGAGAATACTTGTATGCTAGGATAAAATTTTCTTCGAAAAATTCCGATCCCACGGAAACGTTATAATTTTGAAAATGTGTGTGAGACTGTGCGGTAACATTTCGAGATTGAAACATATACATGTGAAATATTGATGATTCGCTGAACGACGGATCCCCACGTCAGGCAATACCCAATGCTCAAATATTTTCATATACAGTTTTAAAACTATTTTAAAAGTAATATTTCATCACGGCTTGTTATAGCAATAGGGATAGGGATTGTTGCGTAATACTCCGATCACGTCTATATATATATATTCATAAGTATTAAGCTTATGTCTTAACGCCAACCTTATATATACATATGAATTTGGCATATACATAGAAACACGTATTCATATCTCCGATATTATAAGATTTAACAAAGTACATATAATTATAGCCTTGTTTTCTATTGCAATTGTCGACGGAACAAAACTGCCGTTTTTAGATCCAGAGAAGGAGCGAGAGATAGTGGCTGTTCTACAATGAACACACATACACACACGCGCGCGTGTGCGCTCGCGTGCGCGCACACACGCACACACACACACACACACACACACACACACACACACATATATACATTGCACAGGAGAACTTGTGATGAATTTGATTCATGCAATAACTTCTCGTACCGTTTGTCAAATGAAATTGCGTTCTTAGGGAGCCAGGATCTGCGCGCTTAATCCCCGGCGATAATTGGTGGAGTGGGGATGAACAATTGTCGACATCACAGAGCGTTACAAAACTTATTGGGTCACATAAAATTACAGCCGACGAAACGTTATGAGTGATTTACGAATTTCATAACTACTCGTTTTAGAGGATTATTAGTAGAGCAATAAATGTACG
Organism: Amblyteles armatorius; assembly: GCA_933228735.2. Lineage (NCBI taxonomy): Eukaryota > Metazoa > Arthropoda > Insecta > Hymenoptera > Ichneumonidae > Amblyteles > Amblyteles armatorius. Next base: position 8,469,695 of record OW121690.1, read on the forward strand.
TAGAAAAAATTACGAAAGAGCCGCATATAATTGATTTTTTCGTGAAGAAACTCGTACATATTAGTAATGGAATACAATTGATGGTGAAGTTCAAGAGTGTCTCGAGAGGCGCGATATATCTGAGTTGCTTTTTTTTACGTGGAAGAGAATCATCGGACCTGCAACGAATCGGTGAAGTGTTGAAACTTGAAAGTATCAATGGTAAATAAATAATGAAGGTGGAGACACAAGGTATTGGTTTAAAAATAAATCTTTCTCTAAAAGTGTTGCTATTATCATTTCACGTTTACATAAGTTGTTAATAGTGTCCCGTATTGTGTGTTTACAGAGACTGAAAAAAAAAATCATATATCGTTAGTGGATGTTGTTCGATTTAGTTTTTTTTCTGCTAGTTGTATCAAAAATTGTTCACAATGTTAAAAAAAAATAACATCTAGACATATATACTCTATTATACGAAATCAATTAGCACTCTTCTAGAAACGAGTAAGCACCACTTTTTGATCTGGCTAATTTGCTACACCAAATATTTTTTTGTGAGTGTTTTTTTCTCAACTCACTTTTATATCTGTCATCCTGTACCGTTTTACAGCGAATTTTTACGAACTTAACTTCTATGTATCGTTTCAGGAACAGGGCCAACGTATATTCCGGAGTCCCTGACCGTGGAAGAGCCGAATGAACGAATCGTTTTATCAGTTTTTTTTTCCTTTCAGTGTAAATACATTTTGCACCGGTTATTATTAGTATTAAATAGACTGTGAATTCTTGTGCGACACTGTGAGATACGAGAGATGAGCTCAGTGAAGAAAACATTGTCCAACGGGAGGGCAATTATCGGTTGCTAATTTTTCTTTTCTTTTTTGTTTTGTTCTTTTTCCAATATGTAAACGATAGATTTGTATTACAAATAGAGTACAATGAATGAAACATATTGGAAACTTAATGTAAAATATTTCTAACTCCGAGAACGTCTCTGAATATTTGATGTTTTGTATTTTTGCAAGCATATTTCATAATCCCTCGCGAACATGTTATATTTACTGTTATTCATTAGACATATAACGTGAACATACCATCAATTTTCATTGTTTACTTTCAATAAATCACAACTAGAGATTCTTTCGACAACATCGAGATTTTTTTTTTGTTCATATCGCACAACACAAAATCGCACACTAAAAATAATTTGTCTTAATGTTTCATTTATCGTGGAACATTTAGTTCGAACATTGTGTACAACTGCGACCGAATGTTTTTATAAATCGGAGTCAATCTTACGCAATAAAACGCCAACAACTTTTTGTGTGTGTATAAAGTATCTGTATTGAACAACACCCTCGCGGTATCGCGTTTACGAAACGGCTACAGTTTCTTTCGTAAAATCAGTTTGAAGGATCCCGTGCATTTGCGCAATACGTATCAATACTAATGCAGTATACATGTAATATCCATTCACTTAATAAGTGTAACCATCGTGTGCGTGTGTACGTGTATGTTTGTGCATTAGATTATTATTTTTTTCTGTCCTTAGATCGAAACATTATTTATCTTGCAGAGCCATATAGTTTCGATAGCAGCGATGCCTCATTGTCGCTTCAAAATATAAGCAAAGATCAATTATTGTTACCGCATTGCGGACCAATACTCCCGAAGCTTACTTCTACAAGCGCCCAAATTGTGAATAATCCCCGGGTACACAATGAATCCGAGTAAACGCGATAAATAAGCCTTGTAGGAAAAAAGATTATGGCCATTGGCTTCGTTGAATGCGGCCCGATTAAATACAATTCCTCCGCGCAACTTCAATTGTTATAATTCGCGTCCCGAAAAATATTGATCGTGACAAATTTTATCTAACGAAGACTCGTGTAAACCGAACGATAACGAGTCTTACATCTCCGTCGCCGAACCGTACATCGTGTTCAATTGTTGAGTGCATCTTATGAAAGTAGCGCGTCTCGGCAGTTCTCGCAATCGCGAAGCTCCGACGTATGTACAAGCGGAGCGCAGTCCACCTAGCAAATCCAACGCCGTATTTTCCACGGCTCCTCTGTAAGGCACCTCGACAGTTTTTCCCTCGGACGATCTACAAGTAGATACGACGGTAAATCGTGTCGCGGCAATGCCGTCGATTTGGGGAATCGCGTTTGCGTACCTGTACTCCGCAACGCCACCGGCGTGTTTCTTCATAGCGGTGCTCGATGCCATGCCGTAGAAGAGTTTCAATTTTCTACCATTCTTCTCGATAACATCGCCACCGCATTCGTCGTGACCCGCGAACATTCCACCGGCCATAACGAAATCGGCGCCAGCGCCGAAAGCCTTTGCCAAGTCACCCGGACAAGTGCATCCTCCATCCTGGAACAAACGAATCGAATTATCAATGTGTAACCTTGGCAATGATCCAATTTTAGTAATTGCCGCCGCCGCCGCCGCCGCCGCCGCCGCCGGGCTGTGTTGCGCTCGACTTACCGAAATAATGTGTCCCTTCAATCCGTGAGCGGCGTCAGCGCATTCTATCACAGCGCTCAGCTGTGGATAACCCACTCCGGTCTTCATTCTCGTCGTGCACACGGAACCGGGACCGATTCCTACTTTAATTACATCCGCACCGGACAGAATCAATTCCTCGACCATTTCGCCGGTGACGACGTTACCCGCCTGAATCGGTATTATCGTACGACGATTATGCAATTCTTCGACGAACTTGCCCGAGAAAATTTATCGCAATGTTACTCACGATAATCGTATGATTCGGAAACTCGGCACGAACTTTTCTCACGTATTCAACGAAATGCTGCGAATACCCGTTCGCTACGTCCAGACAGATAAACGATAATTCAGGTACGGCTGCAATGACGTTCGACAAACGCTCGAAGTCTCCCTGGCTCGTTCCCGAGCTCGCGGCAACATTTTCCAAGCATTCCGGATTTTTTTTCGCAAACTCCGTCCACTCTTCAGGGGTGTAATACTTGTGAACCGTTGTGAACAGTCCGTGCTAAAATTTTGTTAAACGAAACCGCTTTATACGCATTCCTGGGACAGTGGAGCCTCTCACTTTCAGACTCATCCGGATGTTTCAGTTTCAAGAAATTACTTATTATTATTTTTCGTTACCGATACCTTTGATAAGCCTCTCGCCATATCGAACGTTCCGACGGTATCCATATTCGAAGCCATCACGGGTATGCCTTTGTAGCTACGTTTCGAATTGCGAAACGTTATTTCTCGAAAGAGATCGACCTTAACGAAAAGAGAAGAAAAAAAAAAGAATCGTTTCATAATGTATTTTTAAAAATATCGTCTCCCTTCTGTCTCCCTCTCTCATCCTCGTTTCCATTATTCTCAAGTGCGTTGAGGCGTAGCGTCATTTCGATTCCTGCTCTTCATATTATCACAAACGGCGAGGATAACAGAGGACAAGCAACTACGCTGTCATTTGTTTAAAATAATGAAGCGATCGAAACTCGTTCGTGTTTCCATACCATTATTGGAGCAGCAACGATGTATAGGTTTAGTTATTAAATGTTATTCCGTGTCATCGATGGGATTAATCGTTGTTCGATTCAATGAGGTTTGTTTGTTTTTTTTTTCTCAATACAGAAACGAGAATATTATTTTCAATGTTAAAAATGACATCGAGCACAGGACATGAATGGATTTTTGAAAGATGAGAAACAAAACTGGTGGACTAAGTTATCACGATATATAATACTCACATCGGATCTGCTCTTCAAGGTGCTCCTCTTTGGCCTCAATAAAACATCCTTGAAATCCAACTTGATGTCGTTTATAATGTTCGGCATCTTATTCGGAGTTGTTTTCTATCACCGAGATGGGAACAGCAGACGATTCCCGAGATCTTTCCGTGGAGGAGTGTTTTTTTTTTTTTAGAAGTAGCAGACGGCTCGATGACACTCTTCTGTCAAAGCCTCCACGGTACTAAGCAGACGAGAGAGAGAGCGACCACCTTTAATTATGTTATTGCGATTGATAATACAATATCATCTCATTGGTCGACGCGTCTTTAGTATCCCAAAGTGCCGCAAAGGCGCGTGTCGACTGTGCTGCCCCCTTGCGACCTTTCCGACCAGCTTGCTCGGTGCACGCGTGCCGTACAGTTTCTGTATTAGTTCGTTAGGTTATAATCAAATTTGTAGATTTACAAAAAAAAAAAAAACACGATATCACCAAATTTCTATATCATAATTCGATGTGGTATATTCGATACCTATCGTTGACTGGTATCATACGGACGGCATCTCTTAGCCCGTGATAACGTAATTTTTACATACACATCGAATGATATTTTAAACGAGATATAAAACATAGTGTGCTGGAAAAAATGGCCGTGATGAGGGTAAAGAAAAATACACGTGTGCCGCGCAAACGGCAGCGTTCACGGGACATTGATAAATTGGTTAAATATCAAGCGGCGCCCGTCAAGAGAGTCAAGAAACGCAAAGCTCTCGTTATCGCTCAGGAAATAAAATTCGCTCGGTTACTTGCGAACAATGACAAGAGGGTCAGAGACAAGATGCTGAAAAATCTTAAAAAATGGTTGACAGTACGTTCGGAAAGTTCGTTCGGTGAGTGATGAATCCTTCGGCTCTCCCGGAACGTTTTTTTGCTAAAATCTTTTCGCCCGTTACGATCTTTCCGAAATCTATGTTGTAAATTGTAATTTATGCAGCATTCACGGAGGCAGATTTCATGAGACTGTGGAAAGGTCTGTTCTACTGTATGTGGATGTCGGACAAGCCGCTGATTCAGGAAGAGCTCGCAGAATCCCTCAGCAACATTGTGCATTGCTTTGATTCCGTGGAGATTGTGCTGCTCTATACAAAATGTACATTGAAAACACTAGCCGTTGAGTGGTTCGGCATAGATCAGTTCAGACTCGATAAGTTTCAAATGGTAAATTATGGATTCGAAAAGATTATCATTGTCGACTCCGAATCTCTCGACTAGAGGCTTACCTTTGTTTTGTTGACAGTTGGCGAGACGAATAATCCGACAGACTTTCGAGACATGTCGAAAAAAATCCTGGGACATTGAATGGACCAAGGGTACCGCCGATATCATAGAATCCATATTGTTGGATCCTAAGACTACTTTGGGATTCAGTCTTCACATAACTGAATTGTACATGGAAGAGTTAGCAAAGGTACTTTAGATTTCTTCCGCAAAAAAAAAAAAAAAATACTACCATCCCCCCCCCCCCCCCCCCCCACTACCTTGTTAAGAATAATCCGTAACTGTTCTCATGACAGATCGGCGCCGGGGAAATTCCACCGACCCTCGTAACCGAATTGCTCAGGCCATTCGCGATTCACTTAGCCGCGATGGACGACGAGCGTCAAATAAGACACGTAATGAAACACATATTTAGGTACCTCATATTTCAATCTGACGTCGGTATGGATTACATGGAGAAATTTGAGGCTTGGAGACAAGTTAGTACTACATTAAATTAAACTACAAGCCATCAAAACGTATTGTTAATTATTTGAAATTCGTTTGACATAGGCGGGCTTCCCCTGTCGAAGTATAGATGCTATGGAGAAAATCGAATTGTCGGACAATGACTCCGAGGCTGAAGTGGAAAGTGACGATGGCAAAGATAAATCCCAGTTACTCAAAGCTCTCGATCCCCGGGCTGGGAGAGTCGATGTAGAGTTGCCACAATTGCCGTTCGATCCGTTAGAAATAGCTGAGTTGATAAAGGAGTACAAGTTTCATCCTAAATCAACGGCAAAGACACGTAGACAAATAATGCGCTTGATTAGAGAGTGAGTGTAGACAATTTCGTAATTGTAAACTAAGTGATTTTTTAACAATTGCCATAAATTGTGTTCAGGTTTTGCGAGCTCGCTAAAGGTAACATGCCTCTGGGTGTAAAAGAAATCATTCTGCCGAATGCCAAACGATCGGAGACGAATCCAAAGAAAGCTGCCTATCGTCTGTTGCAATTCGACAAGGAACTGTATTCCGATACTATACGTCGGAAGCGAAAGAGGAAACAGGCAGCGCCGATAATCGATGACGACGAAGGTTTCGAGAACTCGCTAACGCCGATACATCAAAATGAATTCGAGGGGAACGATATTGAAGACGACAACGAGGGCTCCGATGTCGAAAGAGGCAGTGACGATGAAACGACGGAAGTAATGGAAGAAGCCGACCCCGCCGTGGCGGTTCACATATCAAATAAGAAGAGTAACAAGAAGATGAGCAAGAAATTTGATCGACCGAACGCAGTGCCGGTAAATGAGTTAGCGAAAAAAGTATCGCACAAGAAACAGAAAAAACAAAAATTTCTTCAGAAGGAAATAGAGGGTGACGAATCCACGCTTAATCTTAAAGTCAAAAGTAAGAATTTAAAAATGAAAAGATTGCAAAGTGCCATTAATGTTTTCAATGAAAAGTTGCCGAAGCGGTCGTCGGACCACGGGACGCCGACGAAAGTGAAGAAATCTCGGTCGAGTCTCGATAATGCGTGGGATGTATCGAGCAACGAGGATACGCCTACTCCCACTGCTTCACCAAAATTTAAAGGACCGAAGTCTCCCGTGACAAAATGTACGGGGGTTAAGGAGATGAGTGAAAACAACGTGAAACGATCTTCCAACAGTCCCACAAAGGAACAACTAAACAAAATACCGTGGTTACTTCCAGTGCTTACAAAATTGGAGGAAGAAAAGGTGAGTTGAATTTGATGAATTCTTTTATCCCAGAGATGCGTACGTTCGTCATATTAATATTACCGAGTTTCCACCGTGAGTGAGATCGGGTCGAGATTTACTCTGGGCTTGTGGAAAAATTTTAGTAGACTCAACATTCTCTTATGGGATTGGCTGTTGACTAGAAAGTTTCGAATTAACTAGAACTTTGCCGCTAAGTTCAGACTCGCTTCAGTCCGTTTTATCAGTCCCGGTGGAAACTCAGTATATGACTTTAACGCCCAACGTGTCTAAACGAATTTTCACCAGAAACTACAGACCCCCCCGAAATCCGAACCGGAAGGGCAAAGCGGTTCGAGCACGAAGAAACGGGTAAAAATAGTGCTTCGGCGAAACACGGCTCAGCTAACATCGGAATACATGAGACAGCTTCGACAAAGTCCAGGCGTTCCTTACGACGCTAACAGGAAGCCTCCGGCCGGTGTTCTCAAGCCAAGTCACCTGTCCAGTCCGGTCAATCCATTTTACAAACAGACGTAAGATATAGTGGAAACATAAAAATAAAAACGTTACCTAGTGTAATCAACGATCGGATAAAATAAATACAAACTGTCTTCTTCGAACGGTCACTATATACTTTATTCTTCAAATTGCACGATTAATCATTTGCGAATGGTATCTTAATTTTTTCGTCGCTGATACTCGACAAATGATTAATCGATCGCGACTTTTTTCCGGGCTAAGGTATACACAGTGAGAAAATCAATTCGTTATTTACAATAAAATTATTATTTGTACCGAACATATACTTCAGTCAGATTGTACAGTCAGTTGTTTAATTCTCTTTAGAAGAGTATATGACCCTGAAGTGAAATTTTAATAGGTAACTTGGGACAACATTAATAATGCGCCGTAATCGTGAAGATTCATCCTTTTACGAAGGTTTTTCTTAGAGAAAGACCATTGTATAGTATACAGTAAAAGTAACACACCGAGTTACGCGAAATTACGATAACAGGAATGACTAACTTGTAAACGGTTCAAAGACATAGATTAACTTTTTATCTCTAGCTATATACAATTATTCGATTCAACAACATTCAACATTCTCTATACATCTCTCGCAAATTTTTTACGCGAGATCAAGACGTAGGAAAGGTTGTCGAACGATATAATTCTTTGGCACGTGAATTCACTCTTCTTATAGCTACAAAATATACTAGATTTCCAGAAAAATAGATTTTTCCGTTCTAATACATTTCATACCTAAATTAACATTAAAATGGATATTTTCTCCGATATACACGAGTCGGAGATTGCATATTTCTACGACTAGAGTAGATCTTTCGATCGTTACGATTATTGCCGAAAAGAAACACCCGCCAGTCAAAAATTACATAAATTCCACATTTACAGAAGTTGGCACGTTTTTTTTTTTTTTACGATCGCTATACACCGCAATACTCGTCTCAAACTTATCGTACAAAATAATTCTCCCGTTTTAGTTCTTCCTTTCCGTTTGACGACTAATTTCGAAGAGGCTTATATATTATACACGTCTATATCACAGTGATGTACGACTGCTACGCCACATGCAAATGTATCTGGGTCGAGGAACATTTATTAGCCAAGCTTGGCGCGAAGTGAGTGACTCTTCCAACGCCAGAACCATCCCATTTCAATTTGATTGAAACCCGTGCTGAATAAAGACAGAGCGACGAAGAGAATTGCGTGAGCAAGGGCCCACAGTTGGAATATCGGCGATACAATGAGTAGTAGAACAGTCGCTCCTTGAAAATTTATAAAAACATATGGATCATAACGAAAATAAAAATAAAAACTTTTATACCCGAAGGTAATTCAGGTAATACAGGTAATATAGCAATTGTAAATTGCGAAGCAACTCATACCTGTGAGTAAGCTCCAAAAACCGAATGCAGCTCTCAATGGAACGATGCTAGCCATCGGCCACGCCTCATCCTCGTTCGTAAATGTATTTTTCTCGGAAAAACGCTTGAGTGTTTCTTCCTTCCGATACCATCGCTCCTCGAGCCAGTGTCTCAGCGATGTCTCGTCTTCGGGAAGTTCGGACGACGATATTCTTTTTATATTGAAATGTACCTCGTTTGGTAATTTGCCCATGACCAAATCGATTTCCGATTGAGGGACGTAGTCCGGATACGATATCGTCAAGTCGTAAACGGCATCGAGGTAACTCGCGCGTTGCAGATACGAAGCCAAATAACTGAAACCCGTTGTCTTGGGATGAAGAGTGTGATAGTACAACGGTAGACCGTGCTTATTCGCGTATCTGTCCGATTTTTGTTTGCTGCTCGAGGTCAGATCGGTGCCTTCGGGAAATATTAGCAATTGCGTACGTCTCCGAAGTGCCACGAGATAGTCAAGGGTTCGGGAAAGGCGACCCCTATCCTCTTCCCAGCGTCGAGTTATGTAAAGGAAACCGTTCATCTGCATTATCCATCCTGTCCAAAACGAAGAGTCGCATTGAAATTTTACCGGTACATTTAACCGTTACGGGACAACCGAATTATCCCGATTAAAATTTCTCTATTTCTATTGTAATTTGTATACGTTGTATTTTTCGTACCTGGACCGGGTATGTGCCTTATAGGATCCTTGAGAATGAATTTCAATCTATGAGCGGCGATACTAGGCATACATGCTTGGTACATGGCTGCCCATAAAAAATTCCAATCTACCCTTGTCCGATGGTTCATCACGAGAATCGCCGATTCGTTCGGAGATATGTGATCTCCCGAGACTATCACTTTCACCCCAAACATCTCCAGCAACGCCTATAATCGACACATTCACATTTACGAATATACATTCACGACTCGATTTATATGACTCACCGTAGGATAAAGTTCCCAGCACGAGAACAGCAAATCGCCGCATTTTCGAAATTTTGGAGGACTGAAGAGGAGCAACGGCAGAAGCGGGCAAGCGATGAATAGAAATCCTGCCACTATACTCCCATACCACAGAGCGCAGTATAATATACCTCGTACGAGTCCGCGCATCACAGTTCAATCTCAATGTTACTTCAATGATAAATCAAGTTTTTTTCGTTAATAATTTTTAAGTACAATCCGATCTCCAAAATCAAGGGGGCAGTGAAACTTGGAATAAAATTTGCAAATAATGCCTTTTTTACATCCGAGAAATACACGGTCAACCTTTAACTATAAGATAGGATCGCATTAATATTGTATATAATCTAACAATATGTCTTACTTGAACATGCGTAGCGTCAAATAGTTTCACATTTGCCGAGCATCAAACCTTTACTAGTCGCGACTCACGGGATAAGGTTCTTGCTCTGGCTTCGCTCTAGCTTTACCTACCCGAGAGGCTTCCCTGTGCCCACACCCCTGTCCCACTTTATCCTTCCGTCCGGCTCTCTCTCACCCCCATCCGAAATCTGGTGGCTTCTGGGATGCTGTGTAGGACCATTATTGATCTATATTCTACGGTGTACGTACGTACGTACGTACACTTCCACATCCACGGAGCCTCTGTTGTTTGCACGCGAGATACAGATTCGCACGGTCAATCCAACTCTATGCTCTCCGGAACAGATATAATTATCGAATCGAGTACAAAAAATAGACGGACCACTTTGGTCGATAGCACTTTATTGCAATATAAAAATGAACGGTGTTCGTTCTATCGATCTATCGGGTCGATCAGCAATTTATTATTGTTATTACCATTCGAAGGACGCTTTAGATGCGTACGCACAATAACGAAATTCATCGTTTTTCACAAACTCCCCCCCCCCCCCCCCCCCCCCGACTTGGTGTAATATAATATTTATAAAATATAATCCAGCACCTGGTAGAGACTCGACGTCTCACAACTCGCCTTCGTAAAAACTATCGGAATGACATAGATCTACAAAACGAACATTTCATATGACTGAACATTCTACATATTACGATAATTCACATGTTAATAGTCGTATAGGATCAACGATGATCCATATTAAAATTCCTATATAAAATTGTCATAGCCCTGATACTTAATACCCGGTCGTGTCTATAAAAATTGATCGCACGACGAATTCTCGCTGCAAACCGATAAATTCGCTCTGCCCTTGACAGCCCGAATCGTAGCCGTAAATGCATCTCGTTTGTTGCGCTATCAGATCGATGTACACATTCGAAACCGTCTGCGTTCAAACAAATTAGCTCAAGGGTGTTCGGAGATCGAGGGAATAAATACATTTCACCCGTTTATCCTCGTCTCGTTAGTCGCGTCTCAATCGGGCGTTACTCTAAACTACCCTACTTTCGAGAGATTTAATGTTCGGTTTCGAGACAGTTACGAACAGTGCCCTATCACGCGTAACTCGAGTACCGTGATACCGCATCTCTGGACTCGTTCTTCATTGCTTGCTGGGACTCTTTGGTAGCCGATAAATCGCATACTTCTTGCAATAATTCCACTCCCCTTTCGTAAGATTCCATCTTTATATAAGCCATGCCCAGATAATACTTGTTCTCGATGTCCGGTTTATCGCTCAATCTTTCCGCTTCCTCAAGATGAGCAATAACCTCTTCGTACGTCGCCGAAGGGGCCGCGCCGAACAGCGTTGCGCAAATCTGTAAAATTACGTTTCACTTCACGCTACTCGAACGAATGTAATTGATAACGATTTACCTTTTTCTCGATCCAAGTTAAGCCCGACACGGTATATTTGAATCTCCCTATAAGATGATGGAGCGTCGAGTCCATTGGACGCAAGTTCAATGCTATTTTAACGTGTTTTTCGAAGCGCTGTCCGCTCTCGAGCTTGTCCTTTATCGGCAAATATTCGGTTCTCGAGCCTATCATCAGTGCGTACCACTTGTGCAAGTCAGCGTGTTCGGCATCGAGCACACGCTCGCAAGCCCGGATTCCTGTGCAAAAAATGAGCCAAAAAATATGATGTACTTCCGAGTCGACGGAGAGATACATGAAATAACGAAAAAATACAAAAAAAAATACCTTCTTGAAGAAAATCCTCTTTCCGTGCTTGATCGGATACATTGGTGGCGTTTTTGAAACAAGCTCTACCCAGTCGCCAAACAACCTCGACGTTGTCGTCGTGCCAGATAACTAAAGAACGCAGATCGCATAGAACTTCTTCGTGAAGTTTCTCGTTCTCAATTTTCTCGTCTAGAGCAGCTAGTTGCAGCTTCAGTTCCCTCATTGTTCCTGATGTCCTGCATCACTATGAATGTATAATCCGGTTCTTCAAAGTATATTAACCATTAAACAAAAAATTTATAATGGTTAAAATAAAATGTTGAAAAACTCTATTGTCCGTGCGATGAGAGAAATAATTTATAGTCAGAATTAGACAAGGTAAGGTAAACGATTCCTGCTCTAGGACAAGATCACCCAGCTAAACGTGCAGGAACATCAACAAAACTCTGCATTCGTATTTATCAGCATATTTTCGACGACAAAAGTTTCTATGGATAAAAAATTTCTTTATCTATTCTTATCTTATTCATTATCTTTTTTATCAGTGGTCACGCAATAGCGTGGAAGATCTCATCTATTGCTGCGATGAGAACTGAAATTCCAGCATAACAATTGCAGATTTCATTTTGAAATTTGATTTTGCCGGCAGATGAATAAAAATACATATAAATGAAGATTCATAAGGTAACTGATATGTGGTAGATCAAAGAGCTGTTGTTACATTACTGGCAATAAAGTATTATCCGTGTAGTAGACAGCGAGCTATCGTCAATGAGCTTAAGAAAAAAAAAAGCTTCCTCCACAAAGCAAAATGAAACCAACCCATTTTCGGTGTCTGCTTCGGCAAGCTCCTCGTCGGAGCAATCATAAAATTCGTCATCTGCCGTTTCAGTTCCGGCAATGGAAACTGCGTCCGCATCGGTCTCCGCATCATCCGCTGTGTAGAAACTATTAACGGAGGTTACCCGCTTGCGAGCGGCAGCCCTGGCTCTCCTACTTTTTTGTTGATTTCTGGTGCGAACAGAAAAATTTCTGTCGATATTCGTAATCAATGCAACGGACACTTTCCATAACATACCTAACGCTCTCCAGCTCGGCTTCCAATTCGGCAAATCTTCTGTCCACGTTCTCCACGTAATCGCTCATCATAGCTTGTTGTCGCTGCTCGAGGATTTTTTGGTAAATGAGCAAAGTTGCGGCACCGAGTACGCCTATCGTTGCGCCAATGGCAACAGCGATCATGGATGAGTTATGCAAGTTACTCATGGTTCTGGAAGATCGTGAAAACGTTCATTTTACTGCAATAAATATGGTTGTGAAGTAAAGCGACCTATTATCCATGCCTTTAACAATGACTAACCTGTGCAAGCTTGTCGCCTCCGCGGCTGAGATAAATCATAAAACTATAAATGAATCTCTCCCGAAGTTCTTCGTCCTCAAAATATCAGGTTTTCCGTTCGAAAAGTCATTATACGCGGAGAATCGATGAACGTGCGCCGCGACTCGAGACTTCGATGAGAGATCATGGATAACCCGGGTTATTATCGGGTCTAATGCAACAGGCCCGAAATCACGCAATCTCGATTGTATCTCATCATTATTAGCACGTCACGAAACTACACACACCGTTAACAACACGATAATCTTTGTTACAAGGACTAATTTGATGACATGACACGCGGCAAGTGACTGCGCCAAGTTCAGTAACGAAATTTTTTATTAATGCTTATCGCAAGACATCCGATAACTAATTAGAACCTCGTCGTTATACATAACACACACGTAAAATTTATGATCCTCCAAGTCTCGGATTTACCTCTTCCACCTGACGATAATGCACGACGATTCTCGTAGAGCTCTTCGCCCGAAAATGCCCGCAGTAGGGGTGGGCGATGTTCACTCCATGTTTGAAAAATCGATGTTTGTTTCACGCGTTGCGTCGATTATTTAGTTCGATGTTTTCATGCATCGATTCATCGAACCATAATCGATTATTGAGACAAATAAAATCGATGATTTTTACTGTCAACGCGCAGGCGCAGTTGGACATGAAATTTTTTAATTCAGCGTTTCGATGGCAAAAATTCCGAAGCACGACCTCCTGTTCATATTAATAATATATGATTATCTGGCTTAACTTTTCGATAAATATAATTTTAACGAGAATTTTTTGTTTTTTTGTTTACTAGTAGCGATCGCACGCGTATCCTGGAATGTCGGTATTTGACTTTCTATTTTATGAAAAATAATCCGATTAACCTTTTTGGGGGGTTAACTATTAGAGTACTTAGAATTCACTCCCATATGCTGTGAAAACGAAATTTTTGAAATATAGCATATGGGAGGAATTTCCAAAATCTATTCTATATGTGGCATCATTTCAGAATTTTGGTTTTTATGATATAGAATCGATTTCAGAATTTCCGAAATCTTTTCTATATGTTATAAGAACCGGAATTGCGAAATTATAGCATATAGAATGGATTTCGGAAATTCTGAAATTCCATTCTATATGCTATAAATTCTGAATTTTGGTTTTACTACAATTTTGCGTATAGCTTCCTCCATGAGGAAGACAAAATCGATCAACGAAGTTTCCCATAGAGAAAGCTATGCACAACATTGTAATGAATGAGGAAGCTATGTGCAAATTACTTTTGAACCTTTTTTTAAGCATAGATAACTCTTCGGTATGTATTGCATGAACATTCCCAACCAAAAATTCAATATTTTAAAAATTCACTACTACGTGATACAGTAAAAATCTGCACGAAATCAACCGTCTTAAAGATATCAAGAACATTGATTTTGCATAATAATAATAATAATAATAATGCCAAAACGTATAAACGTAAACGCATGGCGTTTAAATTCATGCGGGCTTTTTCTAAATAAACGATGCATCGATTCGACATCGATGTTTAGAGAAAAATCGAATCTGAAACATCGATTTGTTTTGTGATCGATTATTTTTCTTAACATCGCCCATCCCTAGCCCGCAGAAGCGGCATCCCAAATCAGCGCAAAAACTGAGCGACGACGGCTCGTCTTTTCTCCGCGCAAATAATCGTCCCACCCGTGGTTATGTTCGTGCTCGCGATTCGCTGGATGATGGCCGGTACATGCTGTACAGGCACTGATACGAGGCTGTAAATTACTGGTAAAATAACCTCGACGGCAGTGATTCCTACAAGTACCTCACTATAATAATTAATTTCCCGCACTGTATTCACCAATTTGTTAATTTTTTGAGTTATTTATAGTTACATGAAGAGTTGAAATGATTGGCGAAGTATAAAACTGGCTTTACCGAATCGACTATTGCATACCACCCTCGGGTTGGATTCGGGTTGTTTTCTGACAAACTACTGCAACTCAACCAGTCGATTGGTGCGCCAAACCGACTTTGATTCCAACCTTCTGGAGGTAGCTTTTTGGTTGATACCTCAAAATCAACCGTAATACCAACCATGATGTGTCCGATTGAAACTAGGTTTACAGTTGGACTTTCCCAAAAAAACCCAATTTCCAACTTCATGTCCAAAGCATCATAGCTCTTGCCTCAGGGTTGGAAATCGGATAGTTTTAGGAAAATTCAACCGTAAACCAACTTCGTATCCAACACATACAACGGTTGGTTTTTTCATATCGCCGAAAAATCAACCTCTTGAAGGTTGAAATCAGAGTGGGTTTGATGCACCAATCGACCGGTTGGTTTTCAGCTTTGGTGAAAATGTTGCGTCAGTGAAGTTAGCGGATCAACTTTGAATTTTCGAATTTTAAACAATTGTAATCGTTTGTTTGACGTTTGTAGGTGATTGTTAAATTAATTGTAAATCGGCGATCGAAAGTTCCCTGTCGGTACGTGCAACCGACTTTTTATCCGGTTATTAACCGCAACTTTAACTGGTTCATCTGGGAATTTTTTCGACCCGCTAATAACTTCAGAACAACCGACGGCAGCGCTTCTTGGGATGGTTTCATTCGATCCCGACCAGCGTCTCTAGAGCGATGCGGTTTAATTCAATGGTTCAACCGCTTTTTTACCAGGGACTAACCGCTCAAATAAGACCGTCGGCTGTTCTTTACTTACATTTTAACGACCGTTTTACCATTGACAAACGCTATTGAAAAACGCAGCGGTTGTTTTAAGTTGAATTAACCGCTGAAAAACCGCAGTTCAACTGATGGAAGGGCAATCAAGCGGTTGTTTTTCATTAATTTAACCTCTGAATAACAGTAGTTCAACTAGAGACAGAAGGATCAGCCGCGGTTGCTTCGATCGGTGCCCACCGGGAAAAATCGCTAACTGGTATAATGGTAATAACAATAGATTGAAAAAAAAATGGTTAGAATTGTCATCATTAATTATATCAGTTTAGGATACAACACGACATTACGCACTTCGGGGAACGAAATAAACCTAACTAGGTAAAGTTGGGCTCGAATCCGGGACCTTTCGCATGATAATCTAGAACCTTAACGCTACGCTACCGTCTGTCATTTGAATTGTTCTCATTCCTAGCGAGGTTTGAACGTAACCAAAGTTTTCTTATCTGAAGTGAATGGACAGTGAATATTTTATTTATTTATTTACTGAAATTATTACTGAAAAGAAAAAGTATTACATGAGTTCTACTCAAAGTTTCTTTTTATTGGCATTCATTTTCACATGTAATTTGCATAAAGGCTAATAAAAAGAAATTTTACTCATGTAAATAGGACTCATGCAAAATACCTTTTCCCTTCAGTAATCATTCCAGTAAATAAATAAATAAAATGTTCATTGTCCATTCACTTCAGATGAGAAACCTTTTGCTACGATTAAATCTTACTAGGGATGAGAATCATTCAATGATAGGCGTTAGTGTAACGTTAAGGTTCCAGGCTAGCATGCGAAAGGTCCCGGGTTCGAGCCCAACTTTTTAGGTCTTTAGGTTTATTTGTTTCTCCGAAATGCTTAATATAGTAATGTATCCTAAATTGATATAATTTATAATTACAATTCGAGGTACTTTTTTCCAATATTAATTGACTTTTTTTCGGTACGTATTAACTACCGGAAAAAGAAATTTAAGTGAGCGTTGGGTGATTCCGTCGTCAGCACCGACGAAACCACCGTTCAAAACGAATATGGCGGAACGGTGGTTTGCGTAGTCGTTCCGACAAAATACTTCGTGAACTTTTTGCACAAAACCACCATGGTGAAAACCACCGTGAAAACATGGAGATTTTCGCAGTGGTCGGGTCTGCTAGGGGGAAGGTGTGCGATAATACTGAAATCAATTTTGTCGATGCCGGGAGCTGATTGCTATTTGTTCCGCTGAATGGCCGAAGCGAATTCCTCGGAGGGGAAGGGAGATTCGAGATGGGTGTTCGTGTTGAAGAAAGTTGGAAAATTTGGAAAAAATTGGCAGGAGGGCAGATGGTTTCAATGAGGGTTTTCATATTCTCGATAGTTGCAATGTTATTGGAGTGGGTTGCGTGGTCAGGAGCATACCTATGTCGAAACCGCTTCACTCTTTACCGCACTTCCTTTACATTAGTACGAAAGTCGATGGACTCAGTAAAACGGATCCAAGAGTCCTTCTTAGCTTTTCTGAAAGTCTCCTTCGCTACCGCATCTAGTTTTTTTGCTTTCGTATAATTTTCGCCGTTTCCCAGGCGACCCCAGGCCGCCCCCGCCTCCTTGCGAGCCTTGTTTGCCTGGTCGCAATTTTGGTCCCACCAGATAACTGGCCTGCATTTGGTGCGGTACGTGCGATGTGAAAAGTTCATCGGCGCAGCAATCTGGATGGAGTCGTCGATGGCCTGTACTATGTTATTATATTGTGATAAAGGAGATGGATCGGATAAAGTAGGGGCCTTAGTGTCGAGTGACGATTTGAAGAGAGACCAGTCGGTCCTTCTCAGAGGATAGCGATGAGAAGGTGAAGAGAAAGTGGAAAGAGAAGTGCCAATAAAAATAGACATTGGAATGTGATGACTGCCAAGAGCATCCGATTCAACCATCCATGAACAGAGGGAGGGCAAGTGTGGGGATGCGAATGTGACGTCGATAGCTGAGAGAACGAAGTCGTTACCAGATAGTAAAGTAGGGGAGCCGTCATTTAAGCAGGAATAATCGTAATTAATTAAAGTATCGTGTAGTGAAGTTCCCGAGGAACAGTTTGCTGAGCACCCCCAACAGGTGTGGTGAGAATTAAAATCGCCTGCGATGGTCCGTGACCCTGAATTGAATTAAATTAATTATGCAGTTCTTATAATTTCTTGTAAGTTTTCAATCAAAATTCGACTGCACACCGAACCATTTATGTCAATATCATAATCCTGCATGATTTGGCGCGAATGTGTAGCATATTAACGATGCTAAGACGGAACTGAAAAATTGTCTGAATCCGTCGGTAAAACAGGTAAAGCAAGTTAAAAAAGAAAAAAAAAACAGCTCCAGCAGCCCCTTAAGGGCATGTGGCACAGACTCAGTCGGTAACAAATCGCCTTCCCTATTTTCTCCAAAACGATTGATAAGATGAGCAAAAGCAAATTAGGTTTTCACACTTATATCCATTGCCTACAAAAACCTAATTTGATTTTGGTCGAAGCATCAACCATCACGGAGAAAATAGGGAAAGCGATTTGTTACCATCGGAGCATCTATACGTATGTATCACATGCCCTTAAGAGCATGTGAAACACGTTCTCAGCGTGTATCGCTCGCTCCGCCGAGTGCGCCACTGATGCTATCTCGCTCGCACTCCAGTGTTTCACATGCTCTTAATGCAGCCGGTGACTTTATCGATAAGAAATAATAGAGACCAACATTCAAACGTTTTTGTGCTTCGAGTACCTCACAGCTTTCGAATAACCGTCAGAAGCTGCGAGCTGTTGCACTCAATATTAAAGAAAATACTCTATGTAATCCCAAGCCTACCCCTCACCAAACTTCATTTGTATGTAGGATTAAGGTGTAAGCCTGTCAGTGTAGATTTCCTAAATTCACCGTTTTTCTGTCACCTTCTTGTTGTTTCGAATTATTCGGTGGTCATTTAATATACAACAAAGAATTCATATAACAACTTTGTATTTAAACTGCAAAGTAAATGCAGGTATGTTTTGTTTCGTTACATAATCCAAACGCATCTCATACAATATACTCCATAGTGTAATAAACTTACAAAAATGAGGATATATAACATTGGACACCAGGCATTCAATATTATTCTATGACTGCTTTAACTCTTCGGGTGCGATTATAATTCATCGACCTTATATTGTACAGTTTTATCGCCGCTTGCCTTAGTGTCTTATCTGATATGGTTACTGGATAAAAATTAATCGTTACCGCATGCAGTGATGCATTATCGATCATCGTGTCTATATGGCCTCCTTTATGTATCTACATAATATTCATATCATATAAGCGAATAGAGTTTATTCGTATGTGAAATGACTTTTTATAACTGGAGAATTATAGAATAGTTAGATTTGATGGAGTAAAATTTCTATCTACACGCCTGGAATTTCTCTGTTGGCTCTCAAAGAAAATTATAGTACATAACTGTGAAATATCTAGGATTATTGTCGTGAGACGAGATAGCTTAGACGAAAGAATCCTCTCTAATAAGTATTGGCAAGACATTACATTAGTAATTTATAGTAAATTCGAAAAAACATTTTATACAATTACATCTGCAGTCCTCGCCCTTGAAGATACTGATCACTCAGGGTGTTTTTTCCCCGCACAAATGGTATATTACTCGTCCGCAATTAATAAAAGCAGGGAAGTACCAAAGGCGAAGCTAGTTTCGTTTATTGGTAAACTTTCAGAGTTCTGGACTATTTTCAATGTATTGATTGGTGTCTGATATTATATGTGTCTTTATGTGATATTTGAAGACAATATGACGCCATCAGATTTTTATCGTCGCGATTCAACAGCAGATGCTCAGCAATATTTATATTTTTACACTGTGGAAAGTGAATCGAGCAATTTCGTCGATTTGGAAATATTGCTGAATCCGATCAACGGGCTATCATATAGTCGCGACTGAATGCACGACAATGAAAAATGTTGCAGACATAATAATACCTTTGAATTCGATACCGTACTTATAACAACGAAAATAAATGTTTAATATAATCTACACGCAGCATTGTTGAACGACGGAGGGGGGGGGGGGGGGGGGGGGGGGGGGGGGGGTCGGGCAGACGATAAAAATAAAATGTTGAGACTACGCGGTCAGTCACGGCGCGCGAACTAAAAACAAAACTCTAGTGGCGTTTGCATACTCGAATAAGCCTCGGCGTTTACGATATAAAAAATATACAACCGATATTACGTACATGCATAAAATCGTTCGTACTTCGATTTTTTTAAATATCAACTCGTAAATACGAAAATTATGCAAAATGATTCACCTATATAGTAGTTGTTACGTTATTGTATCGTTTTACCGTTATCACAGATCGTTTCGTTTTTTTTTCTTTTTTTATATTATTTGTTGGCAGCAGAACCGTTCTCGAAGCTCAGACCTTAAAGGCCCACGGTGGACTAGTAAACATTGGCGTAATCCAATAGGGAATTAGCTTCGCTATGTAAAACAGGCAAACATCAAGTCTCCAGTGTGGGAAAGAGTCGTGTAAGCACGAAATAGGCCACGTCGTAATTGTTCCAATATGCTGTATGAGCCGTAACCGTGTACAGATAATTGCGTCCCAAACCACCTGCTCGTAGTACGTAATCCAATCGCTGGGCTAATTCTGCTGGATGAATACAACACACTTGATTACCCACGTTTCGTTATCTAAAATACAGTCTCTCGACAAAAAATCCCGAATTACCCTGATCTGGACGTATCGGATTGGAGTCTGGTGTCGGGGATGAAGCGCCTTCTTTCGCAGTCCAGCCGGCTCTGACGAGTCCCCACAGACTCCAGCCCTTGTCAACGTTACGATTGGGCGTATCACCCGGGCTCTCGTCTCCTCGTTCTCCTTCCTCGTTGTCTGAGGAGAAGACAACCGTCACATCTCAACGATTACCAGAGGCTTATACTGCAACGAATAACTAGAGACAGCATACCTGTTGTAGAGATTGCTTGTTCGACAGTACTCAGCACCGGTGGCGGCTGCTCATTTGGCGGAGCGTCCATACCGCCGTAAGGTAGGATCAGTACTGGATCGATCTTGCTGTACCCACGTTCGAGCAACGGTTCCATTCTATAAGCCACAGGGTCTGACCAGTGGAATATGTTGTAAAACCTTTTGCACAGCCCCTGCGGCATGACTTCTAGACCTGTAGAAGGAGTACGTGTTCTCAGCGCCAAGAATACCGATAGTGGCGAACCTAAGCAAAATAAGTTCTCGATCTGGAAAAAAATGAGTTTGTCATTACGTTAAACTTGGCCAGCAGTGATTTTGCTCTAAAACATACGGTGAATTGAAGGCCTTCGTCGGATATATCTGGAGTTGCGGGTGATGGTGGCCGCGTGTCCGGGCCCATCCAACCGGTGACAATGTCGTAAACAATAACGCAACCCAGTGAATGCGCTAAAATCGATACTTTTCCCGTCCAGCCGGGATGTCGACTCGCGAACATGAAATACAATCGGTTCAATTCTTTTTGCAAGCCAGTTCTTACTTCACCGCCGTAAAGCGGACTCGTATAATACAAAATGTCCATTGCCGATGTGTTTAATAGTTGACGAATTCCCAGAACGCTGTAAGGCGTTATAGCTTCAACAATATCTGAAACGTACACATTGTCACCTGTGCTGATAAGCGAAAAAAAAAAATGCCTCACGACACGTTTAAGAACGCATCTTACCGCCATCGAGCTTCAGGGAAGACCGCCATTCAACGGGAAAGAATTCCACTCGGTGTTTCGAATTCGGGAAATACTTTCGCTCCAACCAGCCAACGCATTCTCTGAACCTGTGTTACAAAAGGAAGAAGAATATTTCAGAAAGACATGACTATTATACGTGTTGATACTAAAATTTCTCAAAGGCAATAAGTGTAAGCGCAACGGCAGATAACACAATGGAGTGTTACGCGACTTTGCTGATATGTATTTTTTCCAATTTATCTTGTAATATATTGTAACGCTCAATTGCCTTTGGGAAAAGTCCGTGCTAAGATAAGGACACACACGATGTTGTATTACGTATGATTTTCCCCGTATCTCCCTTCTGACCGATTCCGTGAACGACAAATACTAAGTGATCGATATCGTGAGGCTTATCGTCCATGGTCGCACGAACCATGTAGCCACGTTTCAACCGATATCCCGTTGCTGTATGAACAGAAGAAACGATGTATACATACACACCCGACACGCCAAGATGCTGAGTTTAACTAATGACATTTCAAGAATAAATGTAGCAAAGTAAATAAATACATACTTTTCGTAAAACCGAATTTGGATGTAACACTACGCATTAATTTGCTATGCGTGTATTCGCTGTAACGAGTAATATCGTTTATGGCATGCCAATCGACATGAAACTCAGGAAAATGTTGCGTGTGGAGTACTGTAGAAAAAAAAAAAAAAAAAAAAAAAAAACAATAATGGCGAGTTATTGAATAACATGAAGACACAGAGGATGGCGAAAGGTAAATTGAAAGAAGACATGCCTGTGGAAGCGTGTGAAAGTACCGGTGATTCTTCCGGCGTTGAACGTGTAGGTGTATGGCTCGGTTTCTCGAACAATCGAAGATGTACCTCTTCTATTACTTTAGCGTCTTCCGCTTCGATCGGTATCCAACTGCCGTCGTAATACCATGTGCCCCGCATTATAACCCATTCTTCACCTTGAACATGATCATTCAATCACTACCGATTACATGAGTGTACAATGACAATAAATAGAGAAACAGATTGAGAAGAAAGAAGCGAAAAGTCGGGGCGTTATAGAATAGTATTTGTCCTGCACAACCAGAGCTCACGGGTGTGCGAGTCTAAAGGGAATTGGCTATAATAAACTCGAGTGTCTATGGCACAGTGGGGGTATGGAGTGAGATAGAGGGCAATAATGAGGCAGCGCAGTGGTTAATATATCATTTCTTGGCGCTAAACTAGCGACTCCTGTGTATTGCAGAAAGTCACTCTTAAGAATATATATACATATATATGTGTATATATATATATATATATTGTTGTTGCATCAAGATTGATGGAATGCTTCAGAGTTTAAATAATCAAATGGTGCAACCTTGGAGCAAGCAAGAAAACTGGTTTTCCATTGAGCAACTCTGTATACTATCTCCTGTACTCCTTGACAAATCTAATGAGCTTCCCGGTAGTGAATTTAATGATATATTATAGAAAATTAAATTGTTTCGAATGTTATCGAAAAGCTTGTAAATAGAGAATATGCCTGCTATCGAAATTAACATACCTGGCCAATAAATAGAAACGCATCTCATATTATCCAATTCGACGTCGTACATTCCACCTCTGACCACAATTCTTTCCACAGGCAAAGGAGGGTCTTCGCTGTTCTCATTATTTTTACATTCCTCTCTTTGTCTCCAGACGTTTTCTATCCTAAGACTGTCGTATCCGCAGAATTCGAGCCACCTCTTGTGTACTCCATCTTTGTAAAACCATCGTATCTCTTCGGACGCAAGAGGCTCGGCATATGGCAGTTCATCGGAATCTTTTTCTACGGCCTCAATGCCATTTTCTGTAGTAAGAGCTTCCTTGATATCTACGGAAAAAAAAGAAAAAAATGAATAAAAGAAAGTAAAACATTTTATAGCGCCGTGCCCCGATGCAAGACCAGAGACACGATATCAGTAAGACGCATTGTGCACACAGAGACGAATCGGGTATTCTAAGAGCGGAGAACTGGCGCTTGAGAAGATAACTGAACGAACGAGTATTATGTAGAGGACTATGACCCGTGACTCATTTCTGGAATGCTCGGATGAACGCGCGTGCTCTGTGGCATTGAAAATGGTCACTGTTATTCAAGTTTCGTCAATGAAAACAAAATATTGCGCTTAATCAATCAGTGTCGGTGCATTGTATAGAGTTGTCACGCTTCAGGTTTGTACAAACAACAAAAATTATGCGTACATTCGTGAGCTGCGGAAAGAAAAAAATATGCATACGTTCGTTATGCCAGAGACACTTTCGCCGACGGACAAAGCAGCACGAAACGCAGCACACGACAATAATTACGGCACGTGCTGCACATGCCGTAATTTTTTGTGTCATGTGCCGCGTTTCGTGCCGTTTGTCTATGAGGGTTAGAATTAACATGAAACCTGTGATTTTTTTAGAACTCTATTTATCAAGGTATTCAGTCTTTTAGGTATTTCAGTCTCAGTCTAAATTTTTATAATAATTATAACGGCCGGATGTCTCGCGCGGTTTAACAGTGCCGTACAAATTACAATTGAACAAACTGTTTGTGTAATTTACATCCGAGCGTAAATAGGCATTATTGACGCATCGATATAGTCGTTGCGACAGACATTCTTGGAAGCATTTCCCATGTTCGTTGACAAATTGACGGTGATTAACGAGCCAATTGAACGATACGCAATAAAGGAGCGCAGTTTACACGACGGTTTATCGTGCGTCTAACCACTCCCCCGCCCCTTCGCTGCCTCGTCGCTGTCGCGGAGTCACAAGATTCTCTGGTCAGCTGTTGATAATTAACTGAACGACAATCTCACCTTCGATAGATTCCGACTGCATCGGTGTTTCACTGAACGGATCGACATCGGCGAACAGGTTTCCCGACATTCTGTTATCGTTTAAAAGCTAGTTTACCTGCAACCCGAAGGCTACGGAATAACCGATAATTATATCACTCTGTAACGGCAACACACGGTCTGATTCACTCTCTCATGACAGCGTTAGCGCGCTTCGTAATTTCGTATCCAACGCACTTGCTCGTTGATTTATTATTTTTCACACGTTTCTCGATAAACCTCTGTTTTACACTGTTTTTTTTTTTTTTGTAACACTCTTGCGGCAATTGAATACTTGTGAAAGAGGGAGAAAAAAATAAACAAAAACAAAATAACATCGATCAGTCGTCCGAGGCCGGTTTTATTGAAGAGGATCAGCGCGACTCCCCAGAGAAACTGCAAAATACTGATCGTAAGCGGTAATTATGATAGACCGAGAAGAAAACAGAACGCGCCTTGCGCATGGACAGTCGGGAGAATAAAACTCTGCAGACTCTGCCGCGGGACACGGAGTACCCAGAGTACTGTGTGCCGCAAATACGTTTTTTCCTCTTGGCTGCTACTCCGCGTCTAACCGTTCACGAGCACGGGCAAGAACGAACAAACTTTGTCTGAATCTGAAAACAACACGCTCGGAAAGCACGACACACACCGCGAGCGCGCGTGTACCGACTATCGCATCCCCCGCTTACGAGCAGACTACCGTTTATGTAACTCGACCGAACGTTTTTATGCATGATAGATACAGAGGTGGGAGTTTCTTAGCTATTGCAATCGTGCAACTTGCAATAGAGCTGACACGTGCGCTATCTGTTGCGCAATTTTTTGTAAATTACCAACGTGTCAAGATGAAATTTATATATAAATAAATCCTCATTGGTATTTTAATGATTAATCGATTATTGTTGTCCGATTAAAGTGGCAACATTGTTTTGTTAATTAACAATGTCACTTCTTGGATCATAGTAAATCCAAGCCGAGCCAAGACGACGTATACTCAATAACGTATGCGTGTCAAATTCCACGGATTGAATTTTGGACACACAGCGAGGACATTTTCTCGCCAATTTTTACATTTATCGTTGCTTCTAATTTGACCGCACATGAATGCGTGTTAGATTCCACGAATTCAATTTGAAACGCAGTGCAGCAACACTCGCTCGAGTATTACGAGCCACCTTGAATTTTAATATTGCAACAGGAATACACTGTTCGGATGATGTGTCAAATGTCACCTTGCACGCGCGCAGTTCCGTTTGGCAGAGCACACGCTCTTTAGAGATGCGCGCTCGGATGTCTTTCCCCATCCCCCCGTCCGTCGCGCCGGTATATGACGAAACACCGCATATTCCGAAAGCGTTCTGTCCCGTATTTTCAAGGTGCTGCGGTTCGCGGTCTTCTCTTAGAAAAGAGACAATCAACAAGGAGGAACGATAACGGCAAAAGTATACATACGAAATTTACGTATAAGTAGTTAGGTAATTGACTTGGGAGATTGCTTGCTACACAAAATCTGCAGTTCCGAGTACATTATACATTGCAATTTTTGTTTTTTTTTTTTAGCAAAGATTACATCTGTTCTTGTTATATTCGGTAATAGTCTCACGAGAGTAAATTACAATTTGATAATTTACAGAGGATCATGAATGTACGAAAGTTAATCGATAGATGCACATCGGAACAGACAACTGCATTATTGTATAATCTTATTTAGTCTTTAGTTCATAGTTTATAAACAATACGCAATGAATCGTATTAAAGTATATATACTTAATCTTATGCACGAAAAAAACGTATGCCTAGGTAAGATTTTTGTTCATCGCCATTACTCGCTGTGACCAGCGGCGCGGCGCAGCAAGACGTATATTTTCTCCTTTATCCAGTCCTTGTTGTAGGGTGCATAGGTGTTGGTCGACTTTTGATATACCAGACAGGAAAGATCCGTAAGTTCGTCCACAAAGTCGAATAATTGACTTATGTCGTACGTAATAGTCGGCGTGTTGGGATTCCTCCTTTTCAAGTGTTCCTCATAGATTTTGCACACTCCTGTTTTTTTTTTTTTAAAGACACCGAATAAGTTTGGTGCGACTATGAGAATGACGTTTACCAGCTTCTCTGCCGTTGACACTTACCCTCCATGCATTCGTTGACGCTTTCGTAGTCGGAGTACGTCCTCGTTTCAGGCCTGTTGCCTGGCTGCACTAGCAGTATCGTGTGAGACTGTAAAAAAAAACGAAAATTGAATTGATCAAGTAATATAGGAAAAAACGATGGACGCTCGAGCTTGGGACTGGCTCATTGAGGTTAGTACAACAAAAAATAACCATTTTGTGTCGTTAATCGCGTCAAGAATTACGGTCCGAGTGGTTGGAAACTTTTTATGGACTCACTTCATGCCACCTTGGAATTAAAGGTAAACATAGTATAGTCGGAAATCGATTTCGTATCATAAATAAATGTAATGTAAACAACAAACGCCGTTCTTCGCTCGAAATTAACCACCGCTGTAAATCGTTGCAATCTTACCATGTTTTATGTATAATCTTAGTTGTCGAAGCCTGACAAACACTAGGAACTCTTCGATCAATTATCTTTACTCTATTTGGACTAAACAAATCACCCTGGGATTTGCAGCTGTAATCACGAAATCGACATCCAAACTGGTTTACGAACATTCGGTGATCCCCAGTGCTGCCAAGTTTCAAATGACAAACGTTCCTCCGCCGTGAAACGACATTAACTCTGTCTAATCGACATTCGATGTGTTCGGCGACCTAATTGAGGCATCAATTATTGTGATGTTGAGAGATATAAGAAACTCGTTAGATAGCAGCTTGTGTATGAATCTGTAAGATGATTTTTGTGACATACGAGACAGCGGAACAACATAGGGACTTTGCGTCGCTAAATTCCTTTTTTTCCCGCGGCGTAGCGGTTAGGTCAGCAACTAAAAGAAGCAGTCTCAATGGTCTTATTCATCAAATTTTAATATTATTATCGATCGAGACTTTGATTATGCGTACGCAGAGAACACCTCCGTTTATAAAAATCGTTGCATTTGCTTTTACATTTCCAAACAACTGATGACAAGTGTAATCTAGAGTGAACCAAGACGTATATTGTTGTTACGTCGCAGTAATTTAATAATATAATAAAAGGGTACGTTAACTGGTCATTTAATGATGCTTCGGGAGTTGGGACTGGAATGCGCCAGACCGGGATAGGAGCAGAAACTATTAGGAAATTTGTTTGTTATGGGAATTTGTGTTGGTGGGTTGCATGAACTTACTTGAATGAGCGGTGAAGCGTAGCGGGTTGACTATCTTAAGGTAGTTCGGTGGTGAAGGGCCGAAGTCAAAATAATTACTCTGTTACGTCCTGGGATCGATGGCTATTTACCGATTGATAAAAACACATTCAACAAGCCAACTCTCTACTATACCGACTATGGTTACGTCGGATAGTGACCAATCGACCATGGGATCACCTTTGATCGGGTGTCGGTAAAACACCAACGCTTCTACCACTTACCGTACCATGGCTCAGCATGCCAACAGGGTAAAGCGCCACACGGCCCTTCTCAGCGGGAACAAAAGGGAACACCTACAACGAGTGACCCGCCATTCCGTCGCCGCGGGAAAACGCTCGCGCAGCTGAACAACACATTTGTATCTTTTTCCTTTTTTTTTCCCTAACACTTCTTTAGTTTTACAACCCATGGAAAGGGGCATTCTATTCAAAAATAAACCGTCACAAAGCAACTTTTTCCAAAGGATAAAGGCAATAAATCTGAAAAGTTCGAACAGACAAAAACCAATCGCCCTGCTCAAGTGGTTTTCATCACTCGAGACAGGGCACATGTGGACTCTTTGTTTCATCTTTTTCTTTTCCCTTCATTATTTTCTTTATGCTACAATGTACATGGCTAAGAATACATATTTTCACCGTGTATACTCTTATATACTTACACAATTATATCTGTATTAATACTCTTATATACTCACACAATTATATCCGTATTACGACATAACTTTAGGTATAAAAGTATAGTTAATCAAATCAGGATTTCCTTATAATTTAGCGTTACGTTACATAGCTGTATCAACCATACAAATCGAGGCAAATATTGTTTAATATTATATCAACCCATACCATCTCTATTTCAAACACTTATTTTGTCAACAAATTACGATATAGTTAAGGCGAGCAAATTATCTAGAATGTATTTTAAAAAAAAGAATAATCTACAATATAGTTAAACTAAGAACAATCTACAATATAGTTAACTAATCATCGCAAAATACGTAGAATATATTCTAGGGTTATATACATACATATATATATGTATAATTTTTCTATGTATTCGGGTAAAACGCCCTTGTATGCGTTTTTCTCCCTCCTAAACTGAGTCAAGGCAACACGCATATACAAACCAGCCCCGCCTCTGGGTTGGGGCTGAATCTACCCGTAGCCAGTAGGCAGGGAGGTCGTAGAAGCCGTCAAACTCTAAAAAATGTCCTCCACAGTCAGTCAGTACTGTGGTGTTCTCCAAGGAAGCAACAAGTTCTTTTCACTAAATCAATATTTTTTGACTTTACTCAATTTAGGAGAAAATCCTAATTATAATTAAATTAGTTTAATCGCATAATATCGAACTTACATATTAACGTTTTATAAAAGCAATTTTGAAATATATTCACTTTCGTTATTTAAATGAAACAAAAGTGAGTGCATTTATTTGTAACGAAACCCTCCATAAAAGACTCGAAGGCAAATACCTATTGGAAATCATCCGTCATTCAAGTAACGATTATACATAATTAAATCCCATGCGTCTCACTGTTGCTCTAAGTTAGCACGGCTACGCGTTTCCGTCCCAATATCTAATTGTGCTCACTGCTAGCACAAAGATATTTCCTTTGATCATTTCACATTGAACCTTATTTTGCAACTCTCATATCTCGCTGTGCCTCTAAGTTAGCACGTTTGAAACAGTTATCTGCACCACCTTGCCGTTTGCTCACTGATAGCACGCCGGTGTTCTGCAGAAACTTGATCTTACGGTGATTCTAGTTAGCACGCTTGAGTGATTAATTGCATATACCATTTCAACCTCCCCAGCGTCGTTCTTGAATAGCGGATTTATTTGCCATATGGGTTGACGCCGAGAAGGAGAGAAGTTTCAGCAAAGGCGCGCAAAAGCACGTGCATTCGGTAACCCGCCACCCAAAGGTACTCATAATATTCCGGTGTACAAACGTTTATTGCGGTCAGCCATCGAACAATTAACCGTGCAATCAGCATCGATTAAACAAAATATAAAAATCGTGTCAACCGAAACCTTCAAAGGTTCCATCACCATAATTAACAAGGGAACCAACGTGAAACGCACCAGACAAATCGGTATTGCAGCCCGATTCATTTGCGAGCTACCGTCAATACCCGCCGTAAGGGACTGGGATACGGTATCTGAGGTGTCGACGCTCATCTACGACGGGGTCGCCACATACGTATCGGCCGATGGTTTCCGCGCTCCGCTATACCAGCAGGAGATCCTACGCAACGAACCACCAGTGGTCGGTCACAACGGGGATCTACTCGACCTGGGGGAGCCTCATTCGCCGGAGCTGATCACCATAGACTAGGGGAATACCACCCGCTACGCTTCCCCGCTCACAAGTAAGTTTATGCTACCAATTTAAATCTTTTCCCCACACAAAATTCCTAATAATTACTGCTCCAATCCCGGTCTTGCGCATTCCAGACCAAAGTCCCGGAGCATTATTGAATGGGCCTAAGTTTACGTATAATTTGTCCATTAGGGAAAATATCTCTCGAGTCACGACGTAAAAACTGCCATTTTTTTCGACTTATTCACATGAGATGGTAGTTTCCGTTCACAGTTTTTTTGTGCACGGCCATTTTGTGCACATACTTTTTGGGCACTTTTCGACAGTGCACAGCGAAGATGTACACAGCATTATTGGAAACAATTTTTTTTGTGCACAACCATATTGTGCACAAAGCGTGCTCTTTTTTTGCACATGTATTATTGTGCACATTACCGTAGTGCACAACAATATTCAATAACTTTGGCACGAGGTTCAGTAGTGCACAATAATCATTGTGCACAGTTCGATAGTACACAGCGTGATTGTGCACAACAAGATGTTATTCGGTGACCCATTTTTTGAACATTGGGAAATAGTGCAGAGAACTTTAGGACACATAACCGTTGTGCACAAATGCATAGTGCACAGACACTTTGTGCACACGATATTTTCATTCCAGGCGCTTTGGCGCACATACATTTTGGGCACAACATCCGTCGATTAGAGGATAAGGTTTATTTTGCACATGTATTATTGTGCACATTACCTTAGTGCACAACAGTATTCAATAATTTTCGTGCGAGGCTCGGATGTGCAATATATTATTGAGCATAGTTCGATAATGCGCAGCGCTTTTGTGCACACCGTTTTTGTGTCAGTAGAAAGAAGGATTTTCGTGCACAGCGCTTTTGTGCACAATCTTAATGCGCGCGCAAGTACTTCACTGACCTCAGTAATAAGGACTTTCGTGCACAGCTTTTTGTGCACAACCCTGTTGTGCACAGCTCTTTTGTGCACAGCCCGAGGAAGAACAAAAAAGGAAGACCACAAAAAAACCTTAACCCAAAAAAGAAGGACCCAAAAAAAAAACAAGCGCTCAAGAAGCAAACCCAAAAGAGGAGGGACCCCAAAAAAACGAGCGCTGAAAAACCCAAACCCAAGAAAAGAGGGACCACAAAAAACCCAAAAGAGGAAGAAAAAAATGCAAGAAAAAAGAAAAAAAAAACAGAAAAAGAAAAAAAAAGAAACAGGGTTGTGCGCAAAAAGCTGTGCACGAAAGTCCTTATTACTGAGGTCAGTGAAGTACTTGCGCGCGCATTAAGATTGTGCACAAAACCGATGTGCACAAAAGGGCTGTGCACAAAAGAGCTGTGCACAACAGGGTTGTGCACAAAAGAACTGTGCACAACAGGGTTGTGCACAAAAGAGCTGTGCACAACAGGGTTGTGCACAAAAAGCTGAGCACGAAAGTTCTTATTACTGAGGTCAGTGAAGTACTTGCGCGCGCATTAAGATTGTGCACAAAACCGATGTGCACAAAAAGGCTGCGCACAAAAAAACTGTGTACGAAAGCCCTGCTTATTACTGAGTTCAGTGAAGTACTTCCTGTGCATGAAAGAGATGTGCACAAAAGAGCTGTGCACAACGGGGCTGTTCACGAAAACCCATCTTATTACCGAAGTCATTTAAGTACTTACCCTCGCAATTAGTTTGTGCACAAAAGCGCTGTGCACAACAACGCTGTGCACGAAAATCCTTCTTACTACTGACACAAAAACGGTGTGCACAAAAGCGCTGCGCATTATCGAACTATGCTCAAAAATATGCTGCACTACCGAGCCTCGCACGAAAATTATTGAATACTGTTGTGCACTAAGGCAATGTGCACAATAATACATGTGCAAAATAAACCTTGTCCTCCAATCGACGGATGTTGTGCCCAAAATGTATGTGCACTAAAGCGCCTGGGATGAAAATATTGTGTGCACAAAGTGTCTGTGCACTATGCATTTGTGCACAACGGTCTTATGCCTTAAAGTTCTTTGTACTATTTCCCAATGTCCAAAAAATGGGTCACCGAATAACATCTTGTTGTGCACAATCACGCTGTGTACTATCGAACTGTGCACAATGATTATTGTGCACTACTGAACCCCGTGCCAAACTTATTGAATATTGTTGTGCACTACGATAATGTGCACTGTAATACATGTGCACAAAAAACCTTGTGCTCCAAATCATGAATTTCGTGCCCAAAATTGATGTGCACTAAAGCGACTGAGGTGAAAACATCGTGTGCACAAAGTGTTTGTGCACTATATAATTGTTCACAACTGGTGCGTGTACAAAAGTTGTGTGCACTACTTCGTAGTGCACAATAAAACTGTGACCGGAATGGGTTCTCCCATAGACATGATGATAAAAAAATAGAATAAGGTGTCACAAAGCTTTAGGACGACGTAAAAAGATCATTAGTGATTGCTTTTTTCGTCGTATCACATTATTTTGCATGAAATAGATTAAAATGAGGTCCGTGTTAGTGCGTTATCTGACTAGTTTCCAATTGCTGCCAATTCCCCTAGCAAGTTGATGGACCGCAAACGGACCGAAAAACGGACACGTCCGTTGGGGAACAAAACGGACCGTAAAAAACGACAAAACGGACTGTATATTTTTTGTTGGCATTTGGTCTTTTTTCTGTGGCGAAAACCAAAAGGGCACCGAACGTTTTTTTTTCGAAAAATTTGCTTTGGTCCGTTTTCGGTTCCCGCAACCGAAAAAGGACCAAGATCGTATTTTTATTCTGTCCTTTCATTAAAAACAGAATAAAAATAAAAACAACAAAAACATTTTTAAACTTAGCCAAAAATTTTGATAAAAAACGTTCGGTCCTTTCTCGGTTTCCGCAACCAAAAAAGAACCGATCCAAACGTTCAGTCCGTTTTACCGTTTTTGTGGTCCGTTTCGTTCCCCAACGGACGTGTCCGTTTTTTTTAGTTTTTTTCCTAAAAGCAGCCGTCCGTGAACTTGCTAGGGGCCTTATTACAAGATATCATCCGGCGATGATACGGTGATACAGTGATATAAGCGCCAACGGCAATAGTTGGAAGTTCGTTCATAAAAAAGTGAAACGAGTCTCATATGACGAGTAGTAGAATTTGTGCGGGCAAGCAATCATTTTCTGAGAACCTCTAGTGCGATCTGCCAACCGTCAAACTATATTTCACATAAAATTTCAGTGTAGTAATAATAGATATCGTAATAATACAAAGGTTCGTTTTGCTACATCGAAA
The DNA here is from genome assembly GCA_933228735.2 of Amblyteles armatorius. NCBI lineage: Eukaryota > Metazoa > Arthropoda > Insecta > Hymenoptera > Ichneumonidae > Amblyteles > Amblyteles armatorius. The sequence continues at coordinate 8,502,983 of OW121690.1, forward strand.
AATAAGAAAAATAAAACAACACAATTGATGTGACCCGAGATATTTAATACTGCAATGACGATGTTAAAAAGTTTTTACTGGAATATTATTTTTAAACCGATTTCATATTGTAACATCTTTTAACTCAAAATTAGTTTTTAAAAACGCGATTTTGCAACGATTTACGTATTGATCATTATCGGACAGACCTACCAGGTTGTGGTATGAATGTTCAGTATAAATTTATTATCTGAAGATAATTCGGTTGTACGCATCACCATTTTTTTCGCATTCGTCGAGCGTTTCGATTTAACGATCATTGAAAAGCTTAATATAAACACCTTCCTATCAACTTTCGTTGTATCAACATCATCGTTAATCCAGATGTTATTTCACCTTTTTCTTAAGAATCTTTTGAGCGTACTCCCACCGATTGGGAGTATTTTCACGAGTCATACGAGTCATACACGATTTTCGGGGTACATTGAAAAATATTTTAATAATCAATTAAAAAACGTAGTTATACTGTTGTTCAGTTAAATTAGTCACATGGTCGAGTAGTTTTGACAGACTGATTCTCTTTACGTTATATGCTACTACTTTTTGTATTGTTTTGTACTCGAATTTCCGCATTAAATGAAATTGTGACTTTGAATACTGTGAAAAAGATTATTTATTAGTGTAGGTTCCCAGCGGCAAAGTCCACTTGAAAAGTACATTGATAAAAAAAAAATAAACAATTAAATAAATACATTTTTTCTGGAGGATTACCGACGTGACTTTTATTGTAATTCATAATTTAATAGCTCGGCGGGCAGCAAAGTTTGTAAGTTGTAACTCAATCCTTCTTCTTCTTCTTCTTTCCATATGGCTTTGGGCTTGCGGCTAAATGCCAGAATTCAACCCTTGTTGCTCGTGAGCTTTCTATACTGCACTTGGCCGACGGGCAAACGACGCTTGAAGTGCTCGACGATCGTGTTACCGCACTGGTGGCCGATGCTCAAAGTCACGAGAGCGCTGCGAAGACCTGGGCCTGCATATTCGCGTCTCGAAACGAACAAGGCTGTTGGAAAAGCCTAATAGCCAGCTGGAGGGTTGATGATTTTCAGCTTGTTGACGTCCCTGTATTTCGGAGGATCCTCAACCCCAACCACCCAGGTAGCAAAAAGACATCTGGTGCGACAAAGTCATCTGAATGGATTACATCGGTCCATCCGAATGGTAACTACAAGCTATCGTACATCCAAAGGTTAACTTTCGCACGTAGGATAGCTCATAGTTGCCATTTGGACAAACATATGTAACTCATCCGGATTACTTTTTCGTACCTAATGTATTTTTGCTACTTGGGCAATTACCAAACTGACAGCATCTAAAGAAGTACACACAAAAAGTTTTGGAAAATTAAATGCTTTAGATTAGGTTGAATACACGTGTTTCTCACATATTGTTACTATTCATTGTTTTGTATTATTTTTTATTTTCTACTATAGCGAAACAAATATTCATTTTGTCTGGAAACCTATTATTACTACACTGAAATTTTGATTTGTCTTACCGTATTTGTTTATGTGAAACAGTTTGACAGTTGACAGTTCTCACCAGAGGTTCTCAGCGAATGCTTCTGGCCCGCTTAAATTCCATCACTTGTTATATGAGACTCGTTTCACTTTTTTATGAACGAACTTCCAACTATTGCCGTTGGCGCTTATGTCACTGTATCTCCGTATCCCCCCCCCCGAGTGTTGCCACCTTGTCGTGGTGGGGGGGCTCCGTGTTCCGATGATCCGTCGGGCCGAGCGGCGTGTCCGCTTTGGGTCGGCGGTGAGGTTCCAGCTGAGAGCAACACACCCCGTTATCTCGGGCGCCCCTTCCGGTGCGCCTGAACCGTCCTCCTCTGGTGCCTCTGGCGAATGCGGCGAGGGTACAGCGGGAAACCCAGGAGGCCCTCTCGGATGAGGGTTGACACGCCTGGGGGCCGCGCGGTAGTACCGGGGCCCGACTCGGAGTAGCTACCCGGGTGGGCTGCCCCGTAGCAACGCGTGTAAAAAGCCCGTGTCGTCCCTGCAGGGCCCGGTAGCACCGGCGTGCGGACCTGCGGGGGTGGCCGGGTGTTGTCCCCGCCGAGGCCACGCTGCAGTAAGCCGGAGGTACATGGAGGGGGGTTGCGGTTTGGGTTTAGCTGGTTGGGGGGCTTGGGTTTCGGGTTGGGGTTCGGGTTTCGGGGTGGTATTGGGGGGTATGGGTGTGTTGGGTGGAGCGAGCTGGGGAATCTCGAGAAAAAAGCCCTACTTTATGATAACATGTCCGGTTTAAATAGAGTATCAAAGGTGTCAAAGGACATTGGGTCTCCCGCGGCCCAAACATCGGGGATGGAGGTTAGTCTCGGCGCTGGAGGTGGTTTGGCCACTCCCGGCGGTGAGCTACAGGTGCGGCTAGAGAGGGGGTCCTGTATGGGTCCTCCTCCTGCCTCACCTGGGGTGAAGAGGAGAGCGCTCGGGCGAGGACTCTTCGGCGTCGTCGGCGGCGGAGTCATCCGCGTCGGCATCGACGTCGGTGTCGCGCCGGAGCTCGAGGAGTGCGAAGAGGTTGGCGGTTACCAGGAGCAAGTCTCCGGCGGCGGTGTGTGACGTGGCTCAGCCCGATCCTCACCGCCGGAGACTGCCCTCCGATACGGTGACGGGGTCGGACACCGAAATGGAGACGGAGGAAGTCGTAGCTTCGGCTGAGGAGTCAGCGGCGGAACCATCCGCGTCTGCGGCGTGCCCGGGGCCGAAAAGCTCGAAGCGGGTGAGCCGCAGAAAGAGGGCGTCACCCGTGGGTGAGCGCGGTGACGACCGGTCCCTGGGCAGCGTGCTCCCCTCCGGAGAGGCGGGGACGTTGATCGGGGTGGATGGGTCGGTTGCCTCTGGGCAACCGACTGCGGAGCTGGCCTTCGCATCCGCCGCCGATGCTCCGGAGGGGAGGTCGAAGGGGAAGCGGTCGAAGAAGAAGAAGGCTGCGGCCGTCTTGGCGGAGCCTCGGGAGCAGCCGCCGCAGCAGGTGGCTGGGCCTTCCGGGGCTGCCGGGGTGGCGGCGCCGTTGGCTCGGCTGGTGGTCCCGGCCACAGCCTTCGGCGGGGAGGGGCCCCCTAGGCGGGTTGAGCTCGCTGAAGTGGTGGCTCGGGCGGAGCAGTTGGCTGGGGAGGTGCGGTCAAGCACCCTAAAAGCCGACAACAAAGTCGCGAAAAACGTAGCCGCGTACATCGAGGAGCGACTGGGGGGAGTCATGTCTCTCCTCGTCGCGTTGTCGGGGCGGGTGGAGAGCTTGACGGGCGAGTGTGCGGGCCTGCGTACTGCACACGAGCTCGTCGTCCGCCAGGTGACGGCTCAAGGGCCTGGGGTGGCTCCACGTCCTTCTGCCCCGCCGGCGCCGGCGCGTCCGAGGAGCTTCGCCGAAGCCGCGGGTGCGGCGCCCCCCGGAGGGGCGCCCCCACGTCCGGTGGGGGTGGGTGTGGCTTGTCCCCCTCCCCCGCCCAGACGGCGGGCGCCACGGACCCCTCAGCATACCGTCTTCGTGAAGGCGGCAGAAGGGTCGTTGGCGCCGGCGGAAGTCAAGGCGAAACTCAAGGAGTTGGTCAACCCCGGGGAGGCCTCGGTCTGTGTGACGGGGGTGAGGTCCGTCCCAGGTGGGGTCCTTGTGGAGACCCGCACGGAGGTGGACCTCGAATTTTTCCGAGGGAACGAGGCCATCCGCCGGGGTGGGCTAGCCGTGTCGGCGCCCGAGGCGCCGAGGAGGAAAGTCGGAGTTTTCGCCGTCCCAGAGGAGATGTCGGAGTGCGTGGTTTTGGCCGCCCTCCGATCCCAGGGACGGCCCGGCATGAGCGAGGAGGAGTTCCGCGCGGCCGTGAGGGTCGCGCGGAAGTTCGAGGGGCGCAAGGCGGCCCTGAAGGCCACCAACTGGGTGCTGGAGGTCGCGCCGGAGGTCGCGGCCGCGCTGGTTGGGAAAGGACGGGTTTTCCTGGGCTGGCACTCCTGCCTAGTCCGGGACTACGTCGAGGCGGACCGGTGTTTCCGGTGTCTGGGCTTCGGCCACCAGTCTGCGTCCTGCCCAAAGCGGGTGCTGACGTGTGGCTGGTGTGCCGGAGTCGGGCACTCCGCCTCGGCGTGCCCGGCGAGGGGGCAGCCTCCCTGCTGTGTCAACTGCAGGGAGGCCGGCCTGGGGGCCGCCCATCGGGCGATGGACGGATCGTGCCCGCTCTACCGGGCGGCGCTTGAGGGGCAACGGGCGGCAGCTTCGGAGGAGCGGGCCCGGCATCGGGCTCCAGTTGGTCCCGCCTCGCTGACTCAGAATGGCTAGTCGGCCTCCCCCTGCGAGTGCTGCTGGTGGGCTGGGGAGCCCGGGGCCAGTCCGGCTCCGGGTCCTCCAGCTCAACTGCCAGCGGTCCCGAGGGGTGATGGCCGAACTTGGCCAGGCCCTTGTCGAGGGCTGCTACGATGCCGGGCTGCTGCAGGAGCCATACCTGCGGGCGAGCGGTGTCGTGGCGGGGCTCCCGGCTTGGATGCGGGTCTTCCAGAGCGGCGACGGCAAGTCTGCCGTCGTCCTCTCCAACGCGTCGCTTGATGCGACGGTCGTCGCCGTGCCTGGCGGAGACGGGGGTGCCACGGTGTGGGTGCGCGGCGGCTTCGGTACTTTGTACCTTAGCTCCGTGTACTGCCGTCATGGGGAGCCTCTCGGTAGTTATCTCCAGTATTTGGAGTGGGTATTTACCCAGCTGCCGGGGGCCCCTGTGGTGGCGGGCATGGATGCAAACGCCGTGTCCCGCCTGTGGCACTCCAAGAACCGCTTCAGGGGGCACCAGAATGCCGTTAGGGGTGGCGAGTTTGAGGCCTTCATAGTCACGTGTGACTTGGAGGTCTTGAACGAGCCATCCCGGTATTTCACGTTCGACGGACCTACGGGTAGATCGGATATCGATGTAACTCTGGGGAAGGGTGTTGAGCGGGTGTATCGGGTCGGGTGGGAGATCCTGCCCAAGCTGGTGCACTCGGACCACAACGCCATCTGTGTGACCCTTCTCCGGAGGGATGGGGAGTCCGATCTTCCGCTGCCTGTTCTCAGGTGGCGGACCGTCGGCGTGGATTGGGCGGCCTATGGTGCCGCCCTGGTGCAGGCTGCGGACGGCTTGGATAGCGATGCGTTGGTGGAGGCCGGGCCCGTCGCCCTGGCTGGGGCGGTCACGACCCTACTCCAGGGCGTGAACGACTCTCGGCTGGGGAGGGCGGGCTCGGTGCCGCGAAGAAGATCCCGTTGGTGGAGCCGGGAGCTTACCTCGGCGAGGCGGCTGGCGAGGCGGGCTAGGGTGGCCCTCCAGCGTGCCCGAAGGCGGGAAGAACCGGCGGAGGTCCGGGCGGGGCTGCGGGTCGAGTATCGTGAACTCGCCCGCAGCTACCACCGCCTGGTCCTCCAAAGGAAGGAGGACGACTGGCGAAGCTTCGTGGGCGGCGTGGGCAACGCGGACCCCTGGGGGGACGTTTATCGTATCCTCCGGGGTCGGCGGGGCCCCGTCGACATCGGCGGGGTTAGGGTCGGGGGGGCGCTGTTGGAACGGTTCTTTCCTTGGCTTCCGGAAAGGGAGGCACGAGAGGAGGAAGACCACCTGGCGCCCGATCCCCCGGCCCTCATTACGCTGGCAGAGCTGAGGGGTGCCCTCAGGAGGATGAAGGTTTGTAGCGCACCCGGGCCTGACGGGATCGGTGTCCGCATGTTGCGGGCGCTGGTCACGTTTGTGCCGGATCTGGCCCTGGCCATGTACAACGGCTGCTTGGAAGCTGGGGTTTTTCCGCCCCAGTGGAAGAGCGCCCGCGTCGTGGCCATTCTGAAGGGCCCCGAGAAGCCGCGCGACGAGGCTGGATCCTACCGACCGATCAGCCTCTTGTCGGTCCTGGGCAAACTGCTGGAGAAGGTTTTGGTGCGAAGATTGGAAGCCAGGGAGGTTCACTCCCTGGCCGACCGGCAGTTTGGTTTCAGGGCTGGCAGGGGCACCGAGGATGCGTGGCATCTGGCGATAAGGGTGGTCGAGGAGTCCCCCCACAAATACGTACTCGGTACGTTTGTGGACTTCAAGGGGGCCTTCGATCACCTGAGCTGGGACACCATCCTCGGGATCCTAGGTGCCGCCGGATGCCCTGAATTGGGCATCTGGCGGAGCTTTTTCAGCCATCGTCGTGCGTTCATGGCTTCTCGGTACGATCGAATTGAGCTAGATGTGCAGCGGGGCTGCCCACAGGGGTCTATGTCCGGGCCGATTCTTTGGAATCTGGCCTTGGACCCCCTGTTGCGGCGGCTCCGGGATGCTGCGGTGGAGTTCGTCGCCTATGCCGATGACACGCTCCTGATCTCCTCGGGGGACTCGCGTCTTGAGATTGAGACTCGGGCCACTGAGTCCCTCGAGGCGGTCAGGGAGTGGGGCGTCAATGCAGCGGTCGAAGTCTCTCGGGACAAGACCGTTTGCATGGTGCTTCGTGGCAGGTTCGCGAGCACCAGGCGCCCCAGGGTCCTCCTGGACCGGGTTGCCGTGCCGTACAGGGAGGAGGTCCGATACCTGGGTATCCGTGTGGGTGAGCGGCTCAATTTTGGGCCCCACCTGCAGGGTATCCGGGAGAAGACCGTCTCCCTCGTGTGCCAGCTGCGGCGGGTGATGCGGCGGGACTGGGGTCTTCGGCGTAGGACTATCGGGTCCTGGTACCGGGGACTCTTTGTCCCGTGCGCGATGTACGGCGCTTCGGTCTGGGGGGGCTTCGTGAGGGCGAGAGTGACGGCGCGCGTCCAGCTCAACAGGGCGCAGCGCCCGGTCCTCCTCGCTGTACTGTCCGTCTGCCGGACGGTCTCGACGGAGGCGATGGCGGTGCTCATGGGGGAGCTCCCGTGGGACTTGGAGGCTAAGTACGCCGAGGCGGCGTACTTCCTCCGGCAAGGAGAGCCAGTCCCGTGGAGGCTTCCCCATGTGAAAGGCGAGGGGGAGGCCGTGGTGCGGGCTCGGGTGCGGGGGGTTTTGTGGAGGGAATGGGAGGAAAGATGGCGGGAGTGCGAGAATGGCGGGACTACCCGCCGGTTCGTCCTCGATCCGGCGGGTCCCGCGGAGTTGTTGAGGGGAAGCTGCTTCGGCCTCCCCACCGGCTTTATCCTTACGGGTCACGGGTCTCTGAACGAGTTCCTTTACCGGAGGACTCTTTCGGAGACCCCGTTGTGCCGGTGCGGTGAGGCTGAGGAGACTTCCCCTCACGTCTTAGTGGACTGCCGGTTATACGGGGAGCGGAGGAATTTGGCGGCGATGGGCATCGTGCGCGGTGACGACGGGGCCTGGGACATGACCGGGGTGGTCAACTCCCCCGGGAATTTCCAGGCCCTCAGGCGCTTTGCGGCCTGGGCCTTCGAGACGAGGGCCCAGGTCGCGGTCGACGAGTGAGTCGCCCGTTTACGCAGGGGAGGGTGCAGGAGGCCGAAGGCCCCGGCCCTTTCGGGTCTGGCGAACCCGCGTACCCGAGCTGGCCGACCGGTGCCAAGGCTGGCTAGAGCCTTAACCGGTAGTGGGTCAAATCGACCCACGAACGTCCGACCAGTGGCGAATACTGGTACCGCGGGGGCCGGGAAGCCCGGTGACGGCTCGCGCCGTCACCGCCCGGCCATTGGGTTGGACTCGCGGGGGCAGTGGTTGTGCGTGTGAGTTGCGCGACATCTCAACTCGGGTGCGGTCCTGCATAGGCCGTAGGGACTTTGGAAAGTGCTCCTCCCCTCACCAAGGGGCCTACCCGGTCTAAGCCTCTGGGTGGGGATTGGTAGCCGCCCCTGGCTCGCGGCAGCGCTCACGTGCGTGCTGGGAGTCGGGGCGGTGCGTTGGCCGGGCGTGATCCCGGCCCCTCGCACATGGGTGCCGTGTCGTATGCCGGGAGGCGGAGACGGCACGTAAAATACCAAAGGAGACGTATTGTATCTCCGTATCATCGCCGAATGACATCTTGTAATAAGGCCCTAGGGTCCTGAACGCTAAACTTCAGAGATTATTTCAATCTAGTTATTGCGTTATATGATAACATACTCGAGTTCATTTATTTCCAATTAACATTTTGGGTGGAAAAGTCAAAATTAAATCTCCAATTTCACTCTAGTTTTTTTTATTAACATTTTTTTTATGCGCTAAATCAGGGCAGCGACTTGGCATCGCCTCACGGTTCGTGTAATTTCCCAGGTAGCACAAAAAAATTAGTTATCAGAAAGTGAGCTTAATGGGTTACATTTGTCCGTCTGCACGGTATCCGAAAGTTACCTCCCATCCAAAAAGTTAACTTTTGGACGGAGGATAGCTTACAGTTACCATCCGGACGGACATATTAACCCATTTTGATAACTTTCTGATGACTAATTTTTTTGTGCTACTTGCGTGGCTCTAGCCATATAACCTAACCTTTAAGCATCTTAAGGGGGGATTTCCTTTTTTTCGCCAAAAAAATCAATTTTTCGGTGACCGCTGTTTCATATTCTTCAAAATGTTGAGAATATGTGTGCGAAATTTTTAATTAAAATTCTGAAAAATGACAAAGTTAAAAGCGATTTTATACCTGCGTGTCGACTCGCATTCGCCGCAGCCTCGACGCAACGAAAGAGGCTCGAACAAGACGCAGAAGCGAAACTGCTTCACTAAACGAGTTTTTCGTAGCAGAGAAAGGCATCCTGTATGGCCCTGGCATAGCAGATTAGATTACAAATACTGTAAGTGCTCGATTTGCCCCATAAACCGTACTCATAACTTTAAACGCGTTTTTCTCGAAACAGCTTTTTTACGACTTCTGTGCACAATTTCTGAAAAACTATTAAACCGATTGCCTTCAAATTTGGACAGAATGCTCAGCCTACATCCTTCTATCGTTTGACAAAACAAAAAAGCAATACGTTT